>OY856413.1:477874878-480274878 GCA_963693085.1 Alisma plantago-aquatica | reverse complement strand
AACCCTAATGGATCAAGAAGATGGCTCACCTCTCAACAACCAAGAGAGAGGGGTCTTGCACATCTCTTCTCACCAATCGGGTAACACAAGGAACAACCCTAACAAGGTTTACGACCACCACAAAGCTCACCTTTCAAGTCCATGGTGAGAGGAGGGTGTTGCTCAAGCAACTAGAACACAAGCTCACCTCTCAACTTAAACGAGAGAGGGGTATTTCCCATGCTACTAGAACTAAAGCTCACTCCTCTAGACCAAGGAGAGAAAGGAGTATTTCTCACCAAGAAAACCCTAGAACAAGGATCGGCCAACAAGAAGCAACTAAGCAAGAAACCAAACTAACAACATGTATAGCCGATATGATCTTAGCAACATGTAAGAACATAAAAGAAGGTAGTGTAGTTAGGGTTAGGAGTTATGTAACCCGCCTTAAGCAAGCTCCAAGCTCCTAGCACCACCAAGGAAGAAGAGCAAGGCACTCTAGGGTTCGACCACCACTAGAGGAAGAAGGAGACTCCAAGGCAAGGATCGACCACCAAGCTTGCAAAAGAAGAGAGGGTGTCATGCACCAAGGGAGAGGGAGACTAAGGAACTTAAAGGATCCTTAGCAAGGGAAAGGAAACACATATATAGAAGGGAATGGAGGAGAAACCAAGGTAGAACAAGGCAAGGTGTCGTCCACCTAGGGACACTTGTCTATGGGAAATGCCACCACTCCAACATGCCCTAAACACATGTCCAAGGCCATTTCCACATGCAAGCATCAAGCACCAAGTGTCCACTTGTGGTGACGAAACAAACAAGGTCAAATAAGGTCAAAGGGTCCATGGGCGACACACCTCCATGCCATGTCTGACACACCCACTCCATGGCCGACACAACCTTGGGCGACACACCACCAGGGTGACACACATCCTGGGCGACACACCTAGGCTGACACAAGCATGCTCCTGCCCGACACAAGGTCCAAAGAAACAAAGGCAACACACCATAAGGCCCAACAAGCTCAACTAAGCCCAAAGGAACTCAAGCAATGAGCCCAACCTTTCCTCTCAACACTAAAGTAAGCAAGGAGAGGGAGGAACACCTCACAAGGTGACAAACTTGCCCACAAACCCTAAACTTGGGTTATTTGCAAGTAGCACCTCCAGCTCTCAACAAAGCACCAACAACCCTAATCATCACTAAAGGTGATTAAAAAGCAACTAAGCATCAGGGTTAAGCAAAACAAATAGGGTAAACCCTAAACGGAGGTCAGGGTCCTTACAAGATCATACTATCCATTAGTTAGTGGTGATGAACTATACTAACATCGAGTTCTTCATGTACCTACTTCCACCTTTTGGAAGAAACCTTTAGATCAAACTCAAGAACCTTTGAACCCACATTATGGTGTAGTTGAGACATCTTTCTCATGGGTAGTTCAACCAGATCTGTCCCTTGACATAACTCTTTCTTTCTCATGTCATCTAGTTAAGGCGATCTACCATAACTCATATTGCATCTCGACCTTTCTTGGTCCAGGGGAGACTTACAACATCCATAGTGATGAACTATCCTTTATATCAATGCACTGGGTTACTGATGCTCGTCCTTCAACCTCGGCTTGCATGGCCATATACCACATGCAACTTTATCTTAGGCATCTAGAGTACTATTGTCACTTATTATCTGGGTAGTACCACGATGTATGGTGATCTTCAATCATGATTTCCCGTATGTCATGATTCCTCAAGATCGATTCCTCAGAAACCCTAAACCACTCTAGTCAAGGTTTCATCACCTTGATTTCCAAAGAAGTGCATTTGAGGTTCTACAACCATACTTTCATTGCATCAAGGCCTAGGCTGGCTAACCAAACAACAACTAACTTGATCAACAAATTTTTTTACATCTGAGTGTTAGCCAACCACATCTCTTTTCCAAACTTAGGGTTAGCCTAACAACCTCTTCTAGCTTCTAGCCAAACTAGTCAGATATATCTCAACCAGAGCATCCATTACCACTCCACATCCTTACACTTCCATGTATTTCACTTATCATCTCGAACTCTAAGTCTATCTTCATTTAGAAAACTCTGGGCTCATATTCTTGGTGATCAAACTCAACCTTGTATGACTCATATCTCATGATAAAACCATCCTCATAAGGTGACTACCTCATTCCTCTTAGTGTTTGCAGACCATCCATGTATCATTCACTTTACCAGGGTATGTTATCTTCTTTGTCCCCATATCTCATGGAAACATTCCAACCCACATCATCTTTATCCTCGGTGTACGACATGCGTATTGTCCTATCTCTCACTCCCATAACAAGAGGAAATAAGCATTTGGCTACAGTCCAAATACAGAGTTCTTCCTGTTCCAAGAGTAGAGATGGTACATTCCACCTTGCTAAGACACCTTTAAATCTAAGTTGAAACGTGTCATTTATGCCTCTATATTAGAATCATCTTGATATCAAAGTTACCTCCATGGAAAACTAGTTTCAAACCTACTTGGGTCACCACACAATCCTTGGTCATCTCTTCTAGGTCTATAGGATTCTGGTACTTTAGGGGTCATCCCTCTTCCCTTATGCATCCAGAGAGTGCCCTACTCATCTGCGATTTGGGTCCCATGAGTTAATGAAGGTGATCAATCTCCTAACCCATGCCCCTCAGACAATGATAGTTGTTACCTCCCGACCC
Source organism: Alisma plantago-aquatica (assembly GCA_963693085.1). Classification (NCBI taxonomy): domain Eukaryota; kingdom Viridiplantae; phylum Streptophyta; class Magnoliopsida; order Alismatales; family Alismataceae; genus Alisma; species Alisma plantago-aquatica. The sequence goes on along the minus strand of OY856413.1, from coordinate 480,272,189 downwards.
AATAGTCATGTGCAACTAGGGAATTAGGCAACTCCTACTTCCATCGGTCTTATCCCCACCTGACCCTAGGATAGACTTAGGATTCTCTTATAGTATATGTTCAACTTAGAACCTTACCCAAGCCTTCATCGTCTCTCTGCATACCTGGGCTGACTTTCATCCTTTCATAAGGGTCATGGTGACCTGCCTACCTTGGTCAGGCCCCATATTTATTACCTCCATGGTAACACATCCCCATGCACTTAGAGATGGTTATCTATGGGTCTAAAGGCTCATTCTCATACCATGTACTTTTCACTTAGCTTGTCAAGATCCTATGAGACCCCTTTAGGTTAACTTAAACACCCAAAACTGGTATACACCCTACAAAAGGGTCCCTCTCCCAGGATGGAAGGAAACTACTCCTTGACAACAAGGTCACAAACGCCCTTGGGTCTAGCATGCTTAACCCTATCAAGTTATGCAAGGCACATGTGGACCACCTACTAAACCATGTTAGGTCATACATGTTCTCATCCTCCATATTGGATCAAGATCATACCTTCCCATGTCATCAACTTAGCTATGAGGGGTTCATCAAACATACCTTTAAACTTAAGGGGTTTCCCTTTTCCCCCATACATGAGGAGTACCATGCTCGAAACTATAGCAACTTTATTCTCGTCATGAGTATTAGGTTCACCAATTCCCCTCTTAGGCATAGGAACCCTAGGTTCACTTTTGGGTGTCCAACTGCATGCCCGACCTTTTAACCACGAATTAAACATGTCCAAGGTATGCCACACACTTCCTGCCATCCTTCGACTCAAGCAACACTTTAGAGTTGAGTCATCCTTAAGGACAACCAACAAGGTACAAGGCCTCACAACATGTTACCAAACCTCTCCAGGTCAAAGGAACTCTTCCTCCTATCTCAGAAGGTAAACACCTATACCACAGACACATAGGTACCAGAAGCATCATCCTCTCTCTAGGGTTTGGTTCCTCTAAAGGCAACCAATATATCATCAGCCTCCAGGGATCATGCATGAGGCAACCAATATCATCCACTTAGGTCACACCATCCTCGACTCCCCACTATTCCTCACATCTCAGAATCTAGGCCTCCAACCCTCTTGTTGGGTTTTAGGGGAGGCAGAGAAGGTAACGGAAACAAAAATTTTCTCCTCCCCAAACCCAGAACAAGGAAACACGTTAACGTCTATACAATAGGAAAGGATGGTTTGTGGAATCATACCTTGTCCCGAAGCTTGCTCGGCGACAATACCTCACGGCTTGCGCGATCTTCACCCCCGGCCTTGGACGATGTATGTGCAGCTCCTGGTCGCACCGGGATTGATGACTCCTGATCTCACCAGGACTGTCAGGATTGACAGCTGCCCTCCGAGTGAAAGATTTCTCCCGCCTCTGAAGTAGTCCACACGGACCACCTGGAACTCCAATCTCCTTGTCCCACAAGGAATTGGAAGGAGTCGCACCCTCCTGTCAGCGTACTAGTCACTGACACACTCTCCTGCCACCAGTCGCTTTCTGCAGTTGTCTTTCCCTTGTTGTGCCTCCCTTATCGGGTAGCACTTGCTCGGGCTCTCTCGGTTACCAAAACCAGAGAGAACGAAAACTTTACAAAGCAAATGGTTGCACTGAGTTGTACTTTGAGAAGCCCCCAATACCCCTATATATAGGAGGGTCATGGGACAGGGTTCTCTATCCCGGGAAATATGGGACAAAAGCAGGAGTAGAAGGGTTCGAGATTTTCCACAAAAACAACCAACTGCGTAACCTGAACCGATTATTTCATTTCTAAAACGGTCGGTTGGGGACCTGAGCCATTCGGTTGACACCTCAACCGATTGATTGGGAACCATGAAACGGTCGGTTCACTTCTGAACCGGTCGGTTCATGGTCCTGGTCAGTTCCCGATTGACTTTTCTTCTTTTGTTTCTAATTGGTACCTAATACCAATCCTTGTTCCAATCAAATTGGGCAAGTGAAACGAAAAGAAATTTCTCACCAATCCTACTTTCCCAACTTGCTCGGTTGGACCAGTGGAACTGATCATTTTAACACTTGAACCGATCATTTCACCCTGTCCATGAGTCGATCGACTCACTATCTGAGCCAATCGGTTCACCAAGCTCAGCCGATCGGTTCATCACATGAGCCAATTGGTTGGGAGTGCAAATTGTGCAGAAACAGTCAATTGCAGTTTCAATCAATCCGATACTCTAATCAATCAGTCCAACACCTTGAGCATTATGATACTGAGCTATCAATTGATTGAGTGTTTAATTGAACTACTAAACTCCTTTAGTAATCAATCTAAACATCGTTTGTGGACAAAAATCCTCTTCTAGGTTAAATCCTATGTGTGTGACCCTGCAGGTCCATTTCACGTTGGTAGTGAAAGTCCATAACACTTATGACTTCACAAGCAAAGAGCGGTGCCTAGTCACACATCAGTGCTACCCAAGTGAAATAGAAAGTTGGAGAACAACTTTCAATCCTACAATCCGTGAATGGTGTTACAGTGAATGTATAATTCCTTTGTCACTGATATCCCGAATGAACTCGAGGCATGGAACAGTCATTCTGTCAACGTTCATTCACTTTCTTGATCTCAGAGTAGATTGGAAGAGATATGTATGACATCAGTATCACATACTGATTCACTTTCTCAATCCTACTCATCAAGTGGCCATGGATATCAAACTCTCTCAGGAGGGACAAATCCCATATCTATCACTCACCCCTCAAAAGCCCCATGTGTCAAAGCCACCCAATCATCACCTTTATAACAACCCATGTTTCAGGACTGCGTTTGATGATGTCAAAGTGTGCCCAATGACATGTGTTGAGTGTAGTGATTTCAGGTCAAAGAATCACACTCACCACCATCACTGTGAGTACTGACCGTGACTACCATGTCATGGTTCCATGTGTCAAACTCATGGTGGGTCTATCCGGTACACTTGTTCTCTAACAAGTACTTATGTGTTTGGTTTGATATCTCTATATCATGACTAATGAGATTCTGTCATCAACCAACACCACAATCTAGTCTTGTGTGTCATTGCTATCTATCTACCTTCCACAATGACATCCAACTAGGGACATAAAAAGAATGTACAAACTCTTAGCATCTGTATGATCTCATCGTTCATGTCCTGAACCTGAAAGCATACGTCATTGAGTGCTTTCATTCTCTAGACTTTCAATCTATTCTATCACTATCTCATATGACTGAACCAGAAAGAATTGGAAGCTTGCCTTTGATGTTTATCAAATCAATCTTAATGTATCCCACCAATCATCCCATGATTGGCTCTCAGGGCATACATGCCAACAGACTCCCACTTGCACTGTGAGCCAATCACCCTTGAATAATATTCATAGTGATCTTCAAACATGTCCCACATGTTACTCTGCTCTAGTGCGATCATAGTGAGTAATGGCAACACCTTGCCAAAGTCAGTATAAATTGCATGTCTCTCATCTCTTCGATGTACGTCACACGTATGAGATGGAGTTTCCGAAAAATGCGATCCAGTATTCCTTTGCTAACCTTTAGCCACATTGCATGATCAAGGATTCCATACTTGTCATCAATGAGCGGAATATTTATAAGTTCGTCTCATGAACTTCCAGATCCATATAGTATCCACTGCTGTTCTCTAACACACGGATACTCGACATTTCCTTTTAAATGGTTTTATTGGAACACTTCCAATTATCAACAATCTTTCACTTTTATATATCCTATATATATTTTGCAATTAATTTTCTGTGCTTTTGAAAGTTCGCATCAATGTAACTCTTTACATTGAACTCTTCCTTATCTCCATAGAACTAGTACTTCTCAAGTACTTATCAAGTTCTCATGGTATTCCAGTAACCCTTACTGGAAGTAGACATGCATCCACTCGTCATGTCCCACATACGAGTTATCAGGATGTGCACATCATATTGCCATGTCCTACATACAAGATGATGAATGCATTTTGTTCTTGCCATGTCGAAACATGCAAGATAATGGGATGATTACATACATGACAGATCCATATCTATTCTTAGTGTTCCCATTCTTCATAAGAATTGGACACTTGGCCTTGGGATACTAACTCCATGTAACATGGACAAGTTTTCTCCCACTGAATCTGTGCATACTGAACCCTTCAGTATTGATTGCCAATGTATGCTTTCTCTTTTCAGGTCAAGATGTTTTTGTGAACTATCTCTATATATCTCTATTCCCATCACATAGGAAACATCTTTATCTTCCTTAAAGATAATTTCCACTTTAGGATTTCCATTCTAGAACATTTCCATTTCACATCAACATGTGGAATGTGAATACGCTCCCACTAAATCACAGATCCCTTCTTTAACTTTGACATATCAGTCAAACCCTTTGACTATATCATCAAAGTAAAGATCAAATTCTGAGTTGCTTGTACTCAATCAATCAGATTGATTAGTCCATTATAACTTATAGACTTCATTTGCATTAGTGGATTCATAAACCTTATAGGTTGTGTCACGTACACATCCTTGTTTATTCCTCATAGGAATGCGGTTTTAGTATCCATATGCCAAATGCTTAGTCATTAAGTTGCAATCAACAAGCATCATCCTTCTCAAAATGTTATCCATGTGTCTTAACACTTAAGATTCATTTGCACTTATGGATTTCATCCAATGGGTGCTACCATCAAGGTCATACCTTATTGTTCACATGGATGTCATTTAGGATGTAATGGTCATAAACCATAACTCAAAATTTGGTTCCTCATATTCATCTAGATAGTTGACACATCACATGAACAACTCATCACATAGATAAACGAGGTGTATCCGTCAAGGATATAAGAACTTACAACTCCTTGTGATTCTTAATGTCCTTTATTAGTGTGGGGTATTCTTTTATTAAGAAGAATTCAGTTATTTGTTAATCATTCTCTAACTCCTTAGAGTATGATTCCTTCTTGATTTAGACATCACCATGCCTTAATCATGAGTTCACTATGATACACTATCATAATCACTCATAAGGATCTCAAACATTTGGTCCAAGTATTTCATTCATTGATCTCATCAAGAATTAACACTTTACCAAATTTGTACTTCATCTATGATAATCTTGAACACTTCAAGATATTCATATTGGTATTTCTCCAGACACCATTTGAAGTATTAGCATTTGTTCCAATATGTATGTAAATACATCACATGTATCATACCTAATAGGATAATCATTCTCCCACTACCTTTAGTGAAGTTTGATTAATCATGTCCAAGATATTCATGTCTCTTACTGGTTCTCTAACCAAAAGAGTCTAGATTTATCCATCACATGGAAACTAGAAATGAATTTCTCATGATTGATGCTAATTTAATTGTTTGAGTTATCTATAACTTTTAGGTATCATTTTATCTTATGCATATCAAATACCACAAGATAAACAAGGCATTGCCACAAAGATCATATCTTTAGAAATTGAAACATCTCTTTATTGATTTCCATCATTGTCATACAATATGCAAAAATAAAGTGTTTCTATCTATTGGAAAATATGAAATAGAAGTTCTCAACTCTATTTCATGCCCTTTAGGATGAAATAAACTGAAAGGTACTCCTATCTATGGCAGCAACACTTGCTCCAATGATGGGTACTCCTTTCTTGGTCCTTTCACAAAGGCCATCACTTGTTTGTGGATATTGCATATCATATATGACATATCCATATCTTGGTATCATATACCTCAGATAAAGAAGCGGTTCATTTCATGATACCTTAGGTGGAGATCTCCATCCCCTCCTTCATCTTCTTTTGTTCTTCCAGATATAGAAGGCAATTCCCTCATACACCCTTTCCCCATGTGCCTTGAGGTTGAAGACGGCTTGGGCTACTGGCTAGCATCATAACACTTCTTTGCTTTGCCCTTTCCCTTGCCCTTAAGACTTACCTTTCATTGATCTCATCAAAGATTAGGGTTAGTCTTTCTTCATATTTGCCTCTAATGTCCTCAACATGTCTAACAACTTTGTCAATGCTTATCAAAGTCGTTCATGTTGTAGTTTATCATGAAGTGTATGATTCTCGCAACATTTGTAGTATCATACCAATAGCCAACTCTTGGCTCAGAGGGAATCCTTCTTAGTCAGGTCTTTCCACATACCCAATCATATTGAGTGTGTGAATACCTTACTAGATCTCCTTCTGTCATGAAATACTAGGACAATGTCTTGGAGACATCATATGTCTCATGTTGTCTCTACAATTCATAGTTCAGAGAACACAACATCAAGTACTCCTCATCAATGTCATCCTTGGTATGCTTCCATAAGCATACTTTCAGCCATTGATGTGGTGGGATCGAGTTCATCTGGTTCTGGTATAACTAGGACTTAGAGCTTTCACTCTTTGATTGAGAATGCTTCTCAACGTCCTAACCAATTGTGGAAATTATTCTCATTTAATTTTTTGGTCTCAAAGACTGATAGCAAAAAGTGATTATTGTTGATCAACCATTTATTATACAAAAGGAAATATGCAATTTTAGTCCAAAAACTCATTTTTTACTAATTTGATTGATTTGAAAAGTTGACGATATATTAGGCCTTTAATTAATTATCGTTCCCACTATTTTAGTTCAAATTGATAGCCCTCACGATCAATTCAGAAGATTGCAGCATACAAACTTCTAGTGGGCAAGATCCTGAAATCCTCTAAGTCATGGACCAGCTAGGGCTGTCACCCACAACTTAGATCTCTTAGGTAGGCAACTCTTTCCAATTGCATCATATGCAACTCTTGATAAGATGTCATATGCAACTCCTTACCATGATCATCTCCATGCCACAAGGTGCTAGATCCTATCTAGGTCACCTTGTTAAGTCCGACCCAAAGCAAACACGATGAATATGCACCCTGCTAGGGCAGGCCCACATATCCATCCTTCACGCTTCCACGAGATAGACGGTGCACCACACTAGGCCGTGCCCACACTTGGTCGATCAAGATTTTCACATGTGTCACATTTGGAAGGCATCTAAAACTTAATATTTAATGAGGGATTTGGTTTTATATACATATACATATCCAATCACCACAATACATAGTACGTATCATATACATGCCATGTCCCACAGAAAACATGCAAAACAATAAAAGCGATGATTATGGCCATCCTAATGTGATTCCTCGAGCCAAGAGGAATCACAGTCATCTAGGTCTACATCACATGCAACCTGTACAAGATGAACTCTGTGCTTTGCCTTTCTGGGTTTGATCAACTCATCACATGACTGATCAACTCGCCATTAGGCCGGTCGGTTGGGTGCCACCAGCCGATCGGTTGGCTCATCCAACCGATCGGTTCGCCTGGTCGTCGAGCATCTCATCATGGCCGCCACCCGCTTCTCTCGCTCCTCAAATCGGTCATCCATCGATCGGGTCACTCCTTGAACCGATCGTCTCGAACGTCAACCGATCGGTTCACGCCTTGAACCAATCGTCTCAGCTGTCGTCAGGATGTCCTCCCTTCTTTGACATAACAGGAAATAAAATCTATTCTATTTTACATTGTGAAAGAGAAACCTCAAGTTACATTCGAGGGGAGCAAAGGTAGGAAAGAAATCTTAAATTATTTCAAGTTACATCAGGAATAGGAGAAGGAAGATCAGTGCGCAGACTGAGATGCAAGCAACCAGATACAACCATACACAGATAGGGTTTATTGGCCATAACCACGCTATACATCCACCACAAAACTCATTTAAGGGTGACGTGTATCGAGTGCATTCATATTACATATCATATATGTATATTGGGATTTGTGGATTTAGGATTGGACATGCATAAAGCCAATTTTATTCGCATCGTATGCAATAAATAAAGGCAAAAAACCAAAATCGATCATATCGATAATCCTAAAGTATAGAGCAGTTGATGTGGCTCTGATACCACTGTTGGGTTTTAGGGGAGGTAGAGAAGGCAACGGAAACAAACATTTTCTCCTCCCCAAACCCAGAATAAGGAAACGTGTCAACGTCTATCCAATAGGAAAGGATGGTTTGTGGAATCATACCTTGTCCCGAGGCTTGCTTGGCGACAATACCTTGCGGCTTGCGTGGTCTTCACCTCCGGTCTTGGACGGTGTCTGTGCAGCTCCTAGTCGCACTGAGACTGACAACTCCTAGTCTCACCGGGATTGTCGGGATTGACAGCTATCCTCCGAGCGGAAGAAATCTCCCGCCTCTGAAGTAGTCCACATGGACCACCTGGAACTCCAATCTCCTTGTCCCATAAGGAATTGGAAGGAGTCACACCCTCCTGTCAGCGTACTAGTCACTGACACACTCTCCTGCCACCAGTCGCTTTCTACAGTTGTCTTTCCCTTGTTGTGCCTCCCTTATCGGGTAGCACTTTCTCGGGCTCTCTCAGTTACCAAAACCAGAGAGAACGACAACTTTACAGAGCAACTGGTTGCACTGAGTTGTACTTTGAGAATCCCCCAATACCCCTATATATATAGGAGGGTCATGGGACAGGGTTTTCTATCCTGGGCAATATGGGACTAAAGCAGGAGTAGAAGGGTTCAAGATTTTCCACAAAAACAACCAACTGCACAACCTAAACCGATCATTTCATTTCTGAAACGGTCGGTTGGGGACCTGAGCCGGTCGGTTGACACCTCAACTGATCAGTTGGGACCCATGAAATGGTCGGTTCACTTCTGAACTGGTCGGTTCGTGGTCCTGGTCAGTTCCCGATTGACTTTTCTTCTTTTGTTTCTAATTGGTACCTAATACCAATCCTTGTTCCAATCAAATTGGGCAAGTGAAATGAAAAGAAATTTCTCACCAATCCTACTTTCCCAACTTGCTCGGTTGGAGCAATGGAACTGATCGTTTCAACACTTGAACCGATAATTTCACCCTATCCATGAGTCGATCGACTCACTATCTGAGTTGATCGGTTCACCAAGCTCAGCCGATCAGTTCATCACATGAACCCATAGGTTGGGAGTGCAAATTGTGCAGAAATAGTCAATTGCAGTTTCAATCAATCTGATACTCTAATCAATCAGTCCAACACCTTGAACATTATGATACTGAGCTATCAATTGATTGAGTGTTTAATTGAACTACTAAACTCCTTTAGTAATCAATCTAAACATCATTTGTGGACAAAAATCCTCTTCCAGGTTAAATCCTATGTGTGTGACCTTGCAGGTCCATTTCACGTTGGTAGTGAAAGTCCATAACACTTATGACTTCACAAGCAAAGAGCGGTGCCTAGTCACACATCAGTGCTACCCAAGTGAAATAGAAAGTTGGAGAACAACTTTCAATCCTACAATCCGTGAATGGTGTTACAGTGAATGTATAATTCCTTTGTCACTGATATCCCGAATGAACTCAAGGCATGGAACAGTCATCCTGTCAATGTTCATTCACTTTGTTGATCTCAGAGTAGATTGGAAGAGATATGTATGACATCAATATCACATACTGATTCACACATGCATGAACACCTTTCTGAATCCTACTCATCAAGTGGCCATGGATATCAAACTCCCTCAGGAGGGACAAATTCCATATCTATCACTCACCCCTCAAAAGCCCCATGTGTCAAAGCCACCCAATCATCACCTTTATAACAACCCATGTTTCAGGACTGCGTTTGATGATGTCAAAGTGTGTCCAACGACATGTGTTGAGTGTAGTGATTTCAGGTCAAAGAATCACACTCACCACCATCACTGTGAGTACTGACCGTGACTACCATGTCATGGTTCCATGCGTCAAACTCATGATGGGTCTATCTGGTACACTTGTTCTCTAACAAGTACCTATGTGTTTGGTTTGATATCTCTATATCATGACTAATGAGATTCTGTCATCAACCAACACCACAATCTAGTCTTGTGTGTCATTGCTGTCTATCTACCTTCCACAATGACATCCGCCTAGGGACATAGCAAGAATGTACAAACTCTTAGCATCTGTATGATCTCATCGTTCACGTCCTGAACCTGAAAGCATACGTCATTGAGTACTGTCATTCTCTAGACATTCAATCTGTTCTATCACTATCTCATATGACTGAACCAGAAAGAATTGGAAGCTTGCCTTTGATGTTTATCAAATCAATCTTAATGTATCCCACCAATCATCCCATGATTGGCTCTCAGGGCATACATACCAACACCTCTTGCTTGGGGTCATGCTCTCTCTCTCTAGAGCCAACCTCACTATTAGAGGTCCTCTCTTCATGAAGGATTAAGCTCACAAGCATCCCTCCACGTGGGTGAAGCCTATTATGTTTGCTCAAGATCCTCCATAGCCCTGATTGCTTATCTCATAATCTATTCCCTCATACTCTCTTGGCCAGGGTTTCAACCTATTGCTCGCACTACAGATACATTCTGGGTGCCTGTTATGCCATGCTCATATATGCTCATGAGGTCTTCATAGGTTCTTCTCTAACCTCATCAATGAAGGAGCTATCCTTCACTCTAACTTACACGACCCTTTCCAGGGTTGGGTCGCCAAAGGTGCTAGGTCATCCTTCCTCTCATGGCTCATATGGCATCCAAACACCTGATCTATCATGACAACTAACTCATCATGCCATCTCTCTCTCTAACCTTCACTTAGGGTTAGGGTTAATGTAACATCCCTGACCTGGGTTATGTACTAACCCTAGGTGTTTTGCCTAATAAAGTTGATTAGAGACTTGCTTGTACTTATTGAAACGTAATTAAGGCTTTTGAGGAACTTATATTTTATTTCAGTCCTTTTTGCATAATGTTGAAACATTGTTTTGTTAATAATGGACTAAAGTGCAATTTACCCAAGTTGAGGGGTTTATTTGCAAATTGTACATGTTAATATGTTCCTATAATTTTGAGACATCATGAGAATGAATATGATGAAGTCATATGGATTCCACAAGCTTGATCACCAAGATATAGCTTGTAGAGCAATCCTTGTGCATTAAAACCTAGTTTTGGTGTAATGTGCAAATTACCCAAAACCTAGGATTCAACATGTAAAATATACCTCTATAGGATCTATCATGTTTATTGGCATCAAGTAAAGCAAAGAAAATGAGAAGGGCGCCTCATTTGAATGATTATGGTAGGAGTGGAAAATTACTCACACATAATTATATATTAAGCAATATCCAATAAAGATGGATATTAATATACAACTCTTTAATGTGTTTTGTTTATTTTCCTTTTAACCTTAGATAATGGATGAGTTTTGCATAAGGTTAGGAGGTGGAAATGTGGCCAAGTATGGAGGAAGATTTGATGGTTTTTAGTTGGGAAATAAAAGAAGATAATTCTCTTCTTTCTACTTTCCTTGAAAATATCCAAAAATATATAAGTGTATCTTTCCAACAACACAAGGGATTGTTTCCCTTAGTTCTTTTCCTTATCTTCTTGCTTTGGCCGACCAATGGAAAGCTATGGACTAGAGGAAGGATGACCAATCTGATTTGGTAAGTATGGATCGTCATCTATCTCGAATTCTTGGTGGAAACCATAAAACAAGGTTGGATTATTGGTTTTCTTTACACGATTCTTCTTTCTAGCCATATTCTCCATCCAAAACTTGAAGAACGGACCTTGGACAAGTACTGGAGCTTCATCCACCATTAAATCTATGGATCTTGGAGCTCTGGATCAGTCCTAGAGGTGGGTTTTATAACTCTAACCCTTAAACTTTGTTAATGCATCTTCCTTTCCTATAAACGTTGCTTAAATCTTCTTCTTTAGACACCTTTGTGTGTTCTTGCTATCATTTCCGTGAAGAACAACCCCTGTTGAGGTAGAAGATGATGACGTTAATCTCTATGTTTATCCAAGAATTACTTTAGCAAACGGTCTCCCAACCTTGCTCAAACGGTTTGCCAAACCGTTTGGAGCTAACAGTTTCAAACCGTTTGAATGCAAACAGTTTCACAAGAACGCATGGAAGCAAACGGTCCAAGATCGTGTGGAGGCGTTGGCCATTTGGAGGACTATTGAGAGTAATGTAGACTAATTACCTACCAAAAATCATCAATTAATTCCAATTGGTTCACCAATTGAAGGCCCATCAACCACCTAAACCCTAATCGGGTTAATTGCTGATTTCAATAATTGAATTAAGTTGAAGTTTGGGTTGAGTGACCCAAATGGTTTCAAAACCGTTGGAGGTCTGGGGTTAAGTAGGGTTGACTAATTGAGGGTCCAATGATATTAAGTTGATGAATAATCGATTGCTGATTTGGTGACTAGACCTAAGGTTCAAACCTTAATTGAATGACTTGGTTTTTGAGGAAATTATGGGCAAACGGTCTCAAGACCGTTTGGAGGTCATCCAAACAATCCCAAGACCATTTGGGGTCAAGCCATGATCAAATTGTATTATGGTTCAATGATTTCAAATCAATTAGACTCAAATTGAAGTATGTTGAAGGGTCATCGATTTCAAACCCTAATCCAACTGATCCAAGCCCTAATTGATGGTCAATTGAGTGTCAAATCAGTTGACGGTTGACCTAATTAACTCAATTGATGATTGGCTAACATGTGCATGATCGATTGAGGGGTTCAACATTGGAAACCCTAACTCAATTGAAGTGGTTGAGACACTTTTTGGTCCTTGCGGTTTTGAGGTGGTTTGGACCAAACGGTCTCCAGACCGTTTGGGTCTAAATGGTCTCAAGACCGTTTGAGTCCAAACGGTCTCAAGATCATTTGGGACCAAACAATCCCAAACTGTTTAGTCCCATGCGGTTTCAAGGTCAGATATGTCCATGCAGTTTCAAAGTCAAACTTGACCAAACGGTCTTCATGACCAAACGGTCTTCCCCCCATCTTGGGCAAATGGTCTTGAGTGTGTACTTTACCAAATGATTTCAAAAGTCAACAAGACCAAACGTTCTTCATCACCAAATGGTTTTTAGGGCAGTCCAAGACCGTTTGGAGGTTTAGTGTGCAAAACTGTTTGAGGTCTAAAAAGGTCAAGATCGTTTGATGCTTTAGTGGTCAAGATAGTTTAGTGGTTGATTAACCTAAACCTCATAGATACCTAAAGTGATTAAGGGACCAAGTAATTAGTTGATTAATGCATGTTGTGATCAATGGTGATTATAATAAAGGTACCCTTGATGGGATAGAGTGGTTAGTACTCTTTGAATGAGTAAGCCTTAATGATTACAATAGTAATGACATGACCCATGATGTCAATGTTGAATTGACTTAGCCTATTCAAGGGTGATGCAAACATCATCTGATAGAAAGAGGAGAGAGAAGACTTCTTATAAGAATGATAAACACGTAATAAACTTCCAATATGCATGAATACCTAATTAAGGTATGATCCTTCATAGTGAAATCATGAAACCCTAGTTATGGAAGCTAATGAATTATAACCCTATTGAGGGAATTAATGGAAGTAATCCTCATACATGATGATGGTATGATCTTAATTCATTATAATGTGATGTAATGTGAATAGTAAACCCTAATCTAGGGAAATGTGATGATGTGAACAGTAAACCCTAATTCTGGGTTATGCTTTTAAGCATGAAACTCTATGATTGAATTGTGAAATGAGGAATCACTATGCCATTGTAAGCTAAAGGGGTTGGATAATCCTAATTGAATTGAATAGGAAACCCTAACCCTAGAAACCAGACGTGGTGATGTAAAATGGTAATGGTGATCTTCTGTAGCATGACTGTGGTGTTCTATACTTGACTTGGAAATAATTGTATTTGCTGATATAGATATAATGTACATGTTATCAATTGTGTTAGTCATGCAGGTATTTATAAACAAGTGAGCATAGCCCGGTAAGGGTTATGATGCCATATTCATTGAAAGCGTTTTATAACTTTGAAAGTAATGATATGCTATGTGACCTCGTAAGAGGTAACATATGAGATTGATAGGCTGTATGAGCCATGAAGAAATATCTGCATTACTACTATCATGTTCATATTGTTATTGACTTGATAACAATATGTTACTTGGTAACAAGTGTTTTGGTGATCTAAGGGTTTGAACACCCATATTCCTGAATCATAACAATGAGATGGTTAGGGATTGATATCCCAATATGTGAAATGAACTTGATACAATTAGTACTCTTTCTTTATAGAAATTGTTTTAATGGTTATGTTTGAAAACATGCTTGATGTTAAAAGAATGCCATAATGTACTTAAATAATCAAGTCTAATGATATCATGTAGAGCCCTAAACACAGATCCATCATTATCAGAAATTAAATGATGGTGACATAGGTTTTCCTAAAGGAACTCCTAGAGAGCATACTTTTGAGTATGTGGGGGTTATGGATGCGAATATCCTTACTTCCTAATGGAGGAATTGATGTGAGATAAACATCAAATCTCTCAATCCTTCATTATATGTGTATGCCGAGATGATGTATCACTATTCTCCTGATGATGTTGTTAATGCCACATCGACGTGAGATAAACAAGAAATCCCTCGATGGAGAAGAGAGTACAGCATGCCACTATAACTCTAATAGCGAAGTTGCCAGAATACCATGGAAAGCTATTATGGCAGAGACACGAGATGCCCTGCATGTTGATCCTCATACTGATTGAGGAAGATGAGGTCATAGAAATCTGGCTCTTCTGATGACCTATGTATGGTACCGATTGCAATTTCGTAATGGTCAGTTGGAGTATGAGCGGTATATCTCATCTCCTCAGGGCATAAACAAGTTTGAAAAATGTAATCAGTCGTGTAGCATAATTGCTTAGGTTGAACTACGAGAAACAATGATTGATGATACATTGTTTATAATGTCCTAGTTGGACAAATAATATACATATTCTTCATATTCCTTATTAATATATGTCTTGTCATTCAATCAAGTTATAATTGAAAGGATTGCTTAGAGAATACTGCTCTACTTAGTTTATTCAATAAATTGCCTGCTGTTGACTATTTATAATTCTACTGTCCAGTGTTATTCATTTATTTTCAATAACAATGGTTCTGGCGAAGAGTTATAACTCTCGCTGGGACAATTATTCAATTGTCTCACCCCCATGGGATTCAACTTTTTAGGTAGACGCCGAGGACGAAGGAACCCTTCAGTGGGTGAATAGCAATAGCAGCTGCAGCAACATCAAGGACAACAGTGATCCATAGGTGGAGTCACTGTCTGTTAGGTCTTGTGTATAAAAGGTCCTATGTGTCGTCTCTGTACTCTCAGGTCCTAAGAGTCAGTAGATGGTTTAATTTAGATCTGAGATTTTTGTCGTAATGCCTCGAGATTTTGTATACTGCTTATGTATAGCTTAATAGGGCAGTCAATGTTATGACTCTCGAGATGTGATAATACAGAGATGTACTGATGTATCAGCTTGTAAATAACTTAACTTGTCTCTTTATGAAAGAGTTTTACTGTATGAAGATCTCTTTACAAAAAGTTTTAACTTTTAATTATTTTTCAATAATTCTGATGTTAACTAAATGCTTCTGCATTCATTGATCTCGTTTTCACAAGTAGATCATCACAATCAAGTGGTATCAGAGCTCTTGGTTCGCTGAGTCTACAGAGACATAGGACTAGGTTGTAGAGTTTGTTCTAGTGTCTTCCAGTATATCTGATAGCGTCTTCTGCTCATATAGGAGGAGAAGATAAAACTAAAGATGTCTGGATCACACCAGGAACACATTGCTGAGAGTAGTTTCGTTGCACCTAGAGAAGGTGCAAGAAACCAAGAAAGGGAAGAACTTGTACCTGAGCCACCTCAGTTCAACCCAGCTGAAATGGGGAACCCAACCTTCCAAGTCATGTTTGGGTAGTTCATGATTGCCATGACACACATGACTGATAGGATGCCTATACCTATACCTAGGGCACCTACCCATCCAGAAGGACAAGGATCCGGCAAGACGTTTGAATGACTTCGCCGAGTTGGAGCTACAGAGTATGCTGGAACAGGTAACCCAACAGATGCTGACCTATGGTTAACTGAATTAGAGAAGGCCTTTAGAATCCTGAACATCCCAGAAGCTGAGAAGGTTAGACATGCTCTGTATCTTCTCAAGGGGAGTGTTGGTCATTGGTGGACCATGGAAGAACTAAAAAGTCCAGGTGTGGAGATTGCATGGGAAGTTTCTGACGAGAATTTGTCAACAGATACTTCTCTAAGACGTTCTTGGATGAGAAGATCTCTCAGTTTGAGAGGTTAAGGCAGGGACTATGAACATTAGTGAATACGAGGCTAAGTTCATGGAGTTGTTGCGGTTCTATCCGCATATGGTAGCTATAGATGAAGAAAGGATTAGGTGTTTTGAGAAAGGATTAAACGGTGAGTTGACCACCCCTGTGTCTGCTCTGGAGAATAGGGAAAGGTTTGCTACCTTTATGGAGTCAGTCAGGAGGATAGAGAGGTCTGTGTTAGAGAAGAGACAGACCAAGAACAAGAGGATGTATCCCTAGTTCCAAGGATCTTCATCTAAAGATTTCAAGAAACCTAGGTTTTCTGTGCCTACACCACCACCTAGATTCAGTACCCAGACGCAGTGGACGTCAAATAGGGGTAGAGGATGAAGCTTACCTTTAGAAGGAGCTCATAGCTTAGCATCTGAGTCAGTTACATGACCACCCAGACCACAACAACTGAATAGAAGTTGTTATATATGAGGAAAGATGGGACATCTGATGAAAGATTGCAGAGCCAGAGAAGTGAGTGTGACTCAACCTCAAAGGAAGAGTCAGCAAGGTTCTCAAAGGTGATAGTTTCCAGGAGGAGATAGAGGACGTGGACAAGCTTCCCAAGTTGGATCATCGACACCAAGTCATCGAGCACCAAATCAACCACAGGCGACGGTGAGGTTTTACGTGATGAATCCACCTGATGCAGTGATCAACCCTCGGGTTGTGACAGGTCAGATGGAGTTGTTTAATTCTGATTTGTCTACATCTTGTGTTGTATCTATTTTGATTGATCTGGGTGCTACACACTCCTTTATCACTCGAAGAGTGATTCTTGACTGCAATATAACTACAAGTCATAGAGCAAATAGTTTATTGCTAGAAACTCCATTGATGGGATCTGCTGTGTTGCAGGAGATATGTTCTCCCTACATTCTCTTCTTTTCTGAACATCGCATTCAAGTGAATCTTATACCAATTGAGATGCATGGATTCAATGTAATCCTTGGGATGGATACCTTGGAAAGGTATAAGGTTGTCTTGGATTGTGAGTCCAAGCAAGCTTTGTTCACAGATGATAGTGACACATGGATCTTTCAAGGAGATAGAAAGATTCTACCCACCTGTTTGGTGTCAGCTATAGTTGCTGAGAAGTTGTTGAGGCAAGGATGTTATGCATTCTTGGCCCATGTGGTAGATACTACCATGGATAGTTTTAACCCTGCTGAAGTTCTGATAGTCAGGGAATTTGAAGATGTATTTCCTGAAGAACTTCTAGGTGTACCTCCGCCCCGAGAGATTGATTTTGAGATTAATCTAGTCTCGGACATGCAACCAATAGCACAAACTCCGTATACGATGGCGCCTGCTGAGATGGCTAAACTCAAGAAACAACTACAAGAGTTGCTTGAGAAAGATTTCATCCAACTGAGTACTTCACCTTGGGGTGCTCCAGTCCTCTTTGTTAAAAAGAAAGATGGGTCAATGCGGTTGTGCATTGATTATAGACAGTTAAATAAAGTAACCATACAGAATAAGTATCCTCTGCTGAGGATTGATGATCTCTTTGACTAGTTGTGTGGTGCAACAGTCTTTTCAAAAATAGATTTGAGGTCGGGATATCATCAGCTGCGTATTAAGGATGGTGACATACCTAAGTCTGCCTTTAGGACAAGGTATGGTCACTATGAGTTCACAGTTATGTATTTTGGACTAACTAATGCACCAGCTGCATTTATGGAACTCATGAATAGAATCTTTTGACCTTTTCTTGATCAGTGTGTTGTTGTCTTCATAGATGACATCCTGATCTATAGTAGAGATGCTCAGCAACATGAGAAGAATCTTCGTCAAGCTCTAACTTTGCTAAGAAAACACAAGTTATATGCAAAGTTTAGCAAGTGCGAGTTCTGGTTACCAGAAGTTTCTTTTCTTGGACACGTAATATCTACTTCAGGTATACCTATTGACCCTAAAAAGGTAGAATCTGTCCTGCAATGGGAGCAGCCGAAGACACCGACAGAAATTCGAAGTTTCTTAGGGTTGGCAGGCTATTACAGGAGGTTCATTAAAAACTTCAGTTCTATAGCTTTACCCTTGACTAAGTTGACCAGGAAGGATGTTCCTTTTACCTGGAGTGATAAGTGTCAGCAATCCTTTCAGTTGTTGATGGAAAGGTTAACAAGTGCACCTGTGCTTGTGTTACCTGAGCAAGGGAAATGATATATAGTTTTCTTTGATGCCTCTAAGAATGGACTAGGATGTGTGTTGATGCAGGATAAACAAGTGATTTCTTTTGCTTCTCGACAGCTTAAGAAACACAAGGAAAATTATCCGACACACGATCTAGAACTAGCTGTTGTAGTTCATGCCTTGAAAATCTGGAAACATTATCTTTATGGAGAGACATTCCAAATTTTCACAGACCATAAAAACCTTAAGTATATCTTTTCTCAGCATGAGCTTAACATGAGGCAACACCGCAGGATGGAGTTAATCAAGGACTACGATTGTACCATTGATTATCATCCAGGGAAGGCCAATGTAGTTGCTGATGCTTTGAGTAGGAAATCAGTAACACCAGTCTTAGATAGAGCATAGTTGAATTCATTGGTGTGCTCTAAGAGAGATATGCTTATCTCCTTAAGGCAAGACAATGTACAGTTAAAAGTATCATTGTTAGCCGGACTGTTAGCTGAGATGCACATAAAACCTACTCTGACATGACAGATTAAGGAGGCACAACAAGTTTATGTTGTAGTTCAACAGATTAGATCAGAGTACGGTAATGAGAAACGAGATGGTTTCCATGACTCAGATGATCAAGTATCTTGTTATCATGGTAGAATGATAGTGCCTGATGTGGAAAACTTGAGGAAGTTAATCCTAGAAGAAGGTCATTCTTCGGTGTATGCTATGCATCCAGGAAGCACCAAGATGTATCATAACCTGAAAGATATGTATTGGTGGCCTGGTTTGAAGAAGGACATTGCTGAATTTGTTATGCGGTGTCCTGTGTGTCAGCAATTTAAAGCTGAACACCAGAAGCCTGTAGAAACAATGCAACCTTTACCCATACCACAGTGGAAGTGGGATCATGTAACCATGGACTTTGTAGTTGGTTTACCTAGAACAACCAAGGGACATGATTCCATCTGGGTAATAGTTGATAGGTTGACAAAGACAGCACATTTCTTACATGTCAAAACAACCTATTCTGCTGAAAAACTGGCATAGTTGTATGTAGATAAGATAGTACGACTGCATGGAGTCCCAGTTACCATTGTTTCTGACAGAGGTCCCCAGTTTACGAGTCATTTTTGGGAGAGACTTCATAAAGCCTTAGGCACACAGTTAAGGTTTAGTACAACCTTTCATCCTCAGACAGATGGATAGTCAGAAAGGACTATACAGACTTTAGAGGACTTGCTTAGGGCATGTGTTCTTCAGTTTATAGTGAGTTGCGATCTGCACCTAAGCTTGATAGAGTTTGCCTATAACAATAGCTATCAAAATTGTAACATCCCTGACCTGGGTTATGAATTAACCCTAGATGTTTTTTCTAATAAGGTTGAGTAGATTCTTAATCTTATCTTGGGAAAAGTAATTAGGCCTCATAAGAAACTTATGTTTCAATTTTGGTCTTGTTTGAACAATATTGAAACAATGTTTGCTTATTTTGGACCAAAGTGCAAATTATCAAAGTTGAGGGGTTAAATTGCAAATGTTGCATGGTAAGATGTTCCTATGATGTTGAGACATCATAAGAATGAATATGATGTAGTGGTATGGTTTTCACAAGCTTGGGCACCAAGATTAAGCTTGTAAAGCAGTGTTGTGCATTAAAACCTAGTTTTGGTGAAAAGTGCAATTTACCCAAAACCTAGGGTTCAATATGCAAATTACCACTTCAATAAGGTCCCTAATGTTTCTTGGAATCATGTAGAGCAAATAAAATGAGATGGGTTCCTCATTTGAATTAAGTTGGACGAGAGAGAATCTTGATATTAAAATAATCAAGATTAATGCCTAATTGAAACCCTTATTTGATTTAGGGCAAAAATGAATAAAAATAATTGAAGGGCTTTCAACCAAAATGTTTTGGGTTGATTTTGAATAAGGATGAACGTTCCTTTGCCAAGATAAGGAACGAAAATATCCTAAGTAGGTGAAATTCCACTCACCTTATTATAAGAAAAAGAAAACCCACTCACATATGGATATTAATATAATAAGCATTAAGGTGCTTAATTTGATTTTCTTTAAATCAAGGATAATGAAGGAGAATTAAAGGCAAAGGAAGGTGCCTCGTCCTTAAGGGATTTGAGGGGGAAGAGGCGGCCATATTTTTGGAATTAAATGCATTTTAATAATGCATTTTCTCTTTCTTTGAATTTTTATAAAAAGGCATTTTCCTAGCCAAATGAAAGGCTATTTCGACCCCACTTCTTCTCTTAGCTTGGAAACCGACCAAGGAATCTAGGGAGGACCAGGAGGACGAACCCCAACCTGTGGGTAATCCCTTGACCTTCGTTCTCCTTGATTTCATGGTGGAAATCGAAAATAAATTATGGATTCCTTCTTATTTCGATCTCCTCTTCAACCCTAGCCAACTTTTGCAATCAAAAGCTTGAGGACGAGCCTAGGGGGAGTTGCAAGAGCTTCATCCACCATTAATGGCGTGAGCTTGGAGCTTTGGAGCTCGATTGGAGGCGGGTTGTATAACTCAAATCCTTAAACATTGCTATTGCATCAATTCTCTATGCTTTGTTGATTGATTTCTTCAATTTGATACACTCTTGTTTCTTTGCTGAAATTTCCATCAAGAACGGTTGCTGTTCTTGGTTGTTCAAAGAAAGGGGATGATGACATCATCCTAGATGCTTATCCAAAGAAAATTACCAAGAAAAACCATTTTGATAGCTACTACAAATCGTTTTAATTTGATTGGCTATGCGGTTTCAGCAAGTCGTGTAAGGGCAAACGGTTTGAGACCGTTTGGGAGCAAACGGTTTCAAGACCGTTTGAGATGGTTGACCAAGCGTTGACCGTTTGGGAATTTTGTTCCTAATTATGTAGGCTGATAACCCTCCAAATTTGAGGGATTAACTCCAAAGGAATCGAGAGTTGAAGGCCAATCAATTAGGCAATCGAATTGAATTATGTGCTGATTTTCAACCTGATTAACTTGACCTGGTTGAGCAAACGGTTTCAAGACCGTTTGAGATGGTTGACCAAGCGTTGACCGTTTGGGATTCCTGTTAAAAATTATGTTTATTAATAACCCTCCAAAATTTAGGGATTAACTACAAATGAATCGTGAGTTGAAGCCTAATCAATTAGGGAAACCTAATTGGATTAAGTGCTGATTTTCAATCTGATTTAATTGAACGTTTTGGGCAAACGGTCTCAAGACCGTTTGAGTGCGTTGACCAAGCGTTTACCGTTTGGGATTACTGTTCCTAATGATGTTGGTTAATGACCCTAAAAATTTGAGGGGTTAACTCAAAAGGGATCATGAGTTGAAGGCTAATCAATTAGGCAAACCCTAATTGAAAATAGTGCTGCAATTCCAATGAGTTAAGTTGAGATTTTGGGTTGATTAGCCCAAACGGTCTCAAGACCGTTTGGGGATCACCCAAACGGTCTCAAGACAGTTTGGGGATCACCCCAAGACCGTTTGGAGGTCTGGGGTCAAGTATAGTTGACCAATTGAAGGTCCAAAGGTACCAAATCATACTGCAACTAAATGCTGATTTGTTGATCAACTCGATAGACCAATCCATGATGATTTTTCACTAAAGTCCAAAGGTTGGATGGGCCAAACGGTCTCAAGACCATTTGGAGCTCATCCAAACGGTCTCAAGACCGTTTGGTGGTCACCCAAGACCGTTTGGAGGTCTAGGGTTGAGTATAGTTCAGTGGTTGAAGGTCTAAAGATATCAAGTTGATCTGCAATAGATTGCTGATTTGGTGAGCACTTCAATGAACCAAACCCTAATTAGATTGCTTGGATTTGAGTGATATGATGGGCAAACGGTCTCAAGACCGTTTGGAGGTCATCCAAACGACCTCAAGACCGTTTGGGGTCAGGTCATACCCCATTTGAATGGTGGTTCAATAGTTATGAAGTAACTAGTTACACATTGATGAATATTGAAGGTTCATTGATTCTAAACCCTAATTCAATTGATTCCAACCCCAATTGATGATTAATTGAGGGTCAATTGAGGGTCAAATCAGTTGAAGGTTGACCTATTAAACTCAATTGAAGTATGAGGGTAGGTCCAATTGATGATTGGTTCCATGAATCCAATGATTGAAGGAATCAACATTGGAAACCCTAATTCATTTGGATACCTTATGTAATGGAGGTCCAATGTAATTCAATTTTTGAGAATTAAGATGATGAATGTTCTATTGATCCAATGATGATTAGTAATGGTAATAAATGAAGGTACAAAGGTTGAAACCCTAATATTACCTAAGTGATTAAGTGCCAATTAAGGGATGAATCCCTAATTGCTTATAGGATCAATGACTTGATACACTATGTTAATCATAGTTGTATGTACTCGACTGAAGAGTTGATATGACCTAATCAAGTTAAGAAGCTGATAGCATGAATTCATACATGAATATGAATCATGTGGTGTATAAGGGTTATGATCCTTAATCAAAGAGATCATGAAACCCTAAACATGAACATAAACCCTAATTGACAGGGTTATTGAATTCAACCCTAGTTGAGGGTGATTCCATGTGAAACCCTAGTTGAGGGTGATTCCATGTGAAACCCTAGTTGAGGGTGATTCAATGTGAAACCCTAGTTGAGGGTGATTCCATGTGAAACCCTAGTTGAGGGTGATTCTAAGTGAAACCCTAATTGAGGGTGCATCCATGTGGAACCCTAATTGTGGGTGATTTCATGAGAAACCCTAATTGGGAATGCATCCCTAATTGCTTATAGGACCAATGACTTGGTACCCTATGTTAATCATAGTTGTATGCATATGATTGAAGGGTTGATGTGACCTAATCAAGTTGAAAGGATCAAATAATAGAATTCATATATATATAAATATGATTCATGTGATGATCCTATGTAGCACGACCGTGTAAGGCAGCACGACCGTGGCGACTTTACTCAGCACGACCGTGCAGGGTAGCACGGCCGTGGTAGCTTCACTTTGCACGACCGTGCAAGGTAGCACGGCCGTGGTGGCCTATGCTTGACTTAGAGCTGAATTGAAAGTGACCTAACATGGTCGTTTTGTTAATTCTCAACTTAAGGATGAGAGAGATACTCATACCTTGTGATGATAATCATTTAATGATAATTGATGAGAATAAATAAGTATGATTGAATACTTATGGTATAAATGTTGGCTCCTAGATGTGGGGAGAAATGAACTAGGGTTTGATCATTGATAATATGATCTTGAAAACCTAAATGGTTAATAATGGAAAACCCTATTCTTAATGAAGGGTAATGATATGTGAGAGAAAGCCCTAATTGATGGTAAACCCTAACCCTGGTAAGGGAATAGCGGTGTTACCCTATATTGCATGATGTGTTGTGAACTTGATAAGTCTATTATCATGTGTGACAATCATGCAGGTCTCATGAGTTGATGATCATAGCCAGGTATGAGCTATGATGTTTATTTGATAAGAATTGATTGGCCATATGTGCCATTATGTTTTTGTTACTGAGAAAGAAGTAACAAGATGAGTTGGGCTTGTAAGCCTTTGTTTTAAGTTGTTGCCTAGTGAGAGGTGACAAGATGTGAATGGCCTTGTGCGCTATGTGAATAAAGTTGTTGCCTAGTGAGAGGTGACAAGATGTGAATGGCCTTGTGAGCCATGTGAATAATTTGTTGCCTAGTGAGAGGTGACAAGATGTGAATGGCCTTGTGAGCCATGTGAATAAGTTGTTGCCTAGTGAGAGGTGACAAGATGTGAATGGCCTTGTGAACCATGTGAATAAGTTGTTGCCTAGTGAGAGGTGACAAGATGTGAATGGCCTTGTGAGCCATGTGTGATGCTTGGGTAACAAGTATCATGTTTCTTTGTAGCATTTGTGTTAATAAGTTATGGTAGAGAACTTGGCTGATGTTACATTTCTGTTATATATCTATAGTTCATTGATGATTATTCATATCTGTTGTATTCATTACAAGTAGATGGATGAACTATGAGTCTACCATGGGTAGATGCAATGCTCTTATTGAAAATGGAGATTTTCTTATTCTGTTCTATGAAGAATAATTCTGCCTATTAATGTAAAAGTAACCCCCTGCTCAGTTTAATTTCATAATCTGCTATAACAATGTTTCTGGCGGAGAGTTATATCTCTCGCTGGGGCAATTTACAATTGTCTCACCCCCGTGGGAAACATTTTTAGGTATGCATGAAAGGTAGAGCAGAAACCCTAGAATAGGGAAAGAGCAGCAGCAACAGCAACAGCAGGGACAGCAATAAGATCTCAGGTGGAGATATTGTCTGTCTAGTCATATAGATAGTAGTCCTATGTGTCGTCTCTGTACTCTCAGGTCCTCGGAGTTTTTAGTCAGTGTTTTTAATATATCAGTCTGAGGTTTTGGCTTGATGCCTCGAGATTTGTATGCTGCCTGCATATATGTTTATAAGGCAGCTGATGATGTAGTCTCTGGAAAAAGGTGGTACATGATATGTACGTTTGAAATAGAATGTATATGATATACAATGGAATTTGTTGGAAAATATTTCTTATGTGTGGATCTCTTTGCAAAAAGTTTTAATTTTTAGTGATTTTCGCTAATCCGCTGCTTGATGAACGCTTCCGCATTAGTTAATCTTATTTTCGCGAGACGGTCGTCACAATTTAGTGGTATCAGAGCTCTAGGTTCGCTGAGTCTACAGAGACATAGGACTAAGGTTGTAGAGTTTGTTCTAAGCATCTTCCAGTTTATTTGATAGTATCTTCTGCTCACATAGGAGAAGAAGAACTTGAAATTGACTGGAGAACATGAGGAACACAATGCTAAGGGCAATGTTGCTGCACCAGAAGAGGGTGCATGGGACCAGGCAAGAGGAGAACAAGTGCCTGAGAATCCCCATTAAAGACCTGATCAGGATAGAGAATCCTATGATCATGCTCTTATTGGGCAGATTAGGGCAACAATAATGCATATAGTGGACTGGATACTAGCCTTACAACCTAGATTATCAGTCCTTAATATAGAAAGCTTGAGCTTTAAAAGAGTTCCTAAATGACTTAGTCATGTTGGAACAAGGGAAAATCTTGTGTGTACAATGATATGAAAAGTGAGGAATATGATAGCAAATAAAGTGCATACTACCTAATCTCAATACTTATATACCCTGGCCAGGTATATGATCATTGAAGATAAGGCAAGTATGAAACTCTTAGATTGTTATCTTTTTGATTACTGTAATCAAGTAGTCATTCTGAAACAATCTAGAGAGTATAATGAAACAAAAAAGAAAAGCTATGTGAACATTCCCAACTAAAAGGAAAAGCTATGTGAACATTCCCAACAAAAAGGAAAAGCTATGTGAACATTCCCAACAAAAAGGAAAAGCTATGTGAACATTCCCAACAAAAAGGAAAAGATATGTGAACATTCCCAATTAAAAGGAAAAGATATGTGAACATTCCCAACCAAAAGGAAAAGCTATGTGAACATTCCCAACAAAAAGGAAAAGCTATGTGAACATTCCCAACAAAAAGGAAAAGCTATGTGAACATTCCCAATTAAAAGGAAAAGCTATGTGAACATTCCCAACCAAAAGGAAAAGCTATGTGAACATTCTCGAAAAAAAGGAAAAGCTATGTGAACATTCCCAATTAAAAGGAAAAGCTATGTGAACATTCCCAATTAAAAGGAAAAGCTATGTGAACATTCCCAACAAAAAGGAAAAGCTATGTGAACATTCCCAATTAAAAGGAAAAGCTATGTGAACATTCCCAACCAAAAGGAAAAGCTATGTGAACATTCCCAACAAAAAGAAAAAGCTATGTGAACATTCCCAACAAAAAGGAAAAGCTATGTGAACATTCCCAATTAAAAGGAAAAGCTATGTGAACATTTCCAACCAAAAGGAAAAGCTATGTGAACATTCCCGACAAAAAGGAAAAGCTATGTGAACATTCCCAATTAAAAGGAAAAGCTATGTGAACATTCCCAATTAAAAGGAAAAGCTATGTGAACATTCCCAATTAAAAGGAAGAGCTATGTGAACATTCCCAATTACATAGAGTTTTCTAAGTGAATTATCTATGTTAGATATATATGTTTTTCCTTTTGATAAGTATTCTTGAGTGATTATTGAAGTATGTTCTTTTATGCTTCTTCCTTTCAATGATATGGACATCATATGTTAGGGGTTTATGCTCTGCATAAACATTGATGTGGTTGAACTAATGAAAGGAGCTTTGTGTGGAATCACAGAGTTCATGATATTCTCCATGATATTAAGATGATATGTGGAGACTTGAGGGCATGATTAATGAACAATTTGTCCCTCCTTTTCTTGGGATTTCGAGGACGAAATCCTTGTTAGGGGTTTATAATTTGTAACATCCCTGACCTGGGTTATGAATTAACCCTAGATGTTTTGTCTAATAAGGTTGAGTAGATTCTTAATCTTATCTTAGGAAAAGTAATTAGGCCTCATAAGAAACTTATGTTTCAATTTTGGTCTTGTTTGAACAATGTTGAAACAATGTTTGCTTATTTTGGACCAAAGTGCAAATTACCCAAGTTGAGGGGTTAAATTGCAAATGTTGCATGGTAAGATGTTCCTCTGATGTTGAGACATCATAAGAATGAATATGATGTAGTGGTATGGTTTTCACAAGCTTGGGCACCAAGATTAAGCTTGTAAAGCAGTGTTGTGCATTAAAACCTAGTTTTGGTGAAAAGTGCAATTTACCCACAACCTAGGGTTCAATATGCAAATTACTACTTAAATAAGCTCCCTAATGTTTCTTGGAATCATGTAGAGCAAATAAAATGAGATGGGTGCCTCATTTGAATTAAGTTGGAGGAGAGAGAATCTTGATATTAAAATAATCAAGATTAATGCCTAATTGAAACCCTAATTTGATTTAGGGCAAAAATGAATAAAAATAATTGAAGGGATTTCAACCAAAATGTTTTGGGTTGATTTTGAATAAGGATGAACGTTCCTTTGCCAAGATAAGGAACGAAAATATCCTAAGTAGGTGAAATTCCACTCACCTTATTATAAGAAAAAGAAAACCCACTCACATATGGATATTAATATAATAAGCATTAAGGTGCTTAATTTGATTTTCTTTAAATCAAGGATAATGAAGGAGAATTAAAGGCAAAGGAAGGTGCCTCGTCCTTAAGGGATTTGAGGGGGAAGAGGCGGCCATATTTTTGGAATTAAATGCATTTTAATAATGCATTTTCTCTTTCATTGAATTTTTATAAAAAGGCATTTTCCTAGCCAAATGAAAGGCTATTTCGACCCCACTTCTTCTCTTAGCTTGGAAACCGACCAAGGAAGCTAGGGAGGACCAGGAGTACGAACCCCAACCTGTGGGTAAGCCCTTGACCTTCGTTCTCCTTGATTTCATGGTGGAAATCGAAAATAAATTATGGATTCCTTCTTATTTCGATCTCCTCTTCAACCCTAGCCAACTTTTGCAATCAAAAGCTTGAGGACGAGCCTAGGGGGAGTTGAAAGAGATTCATCCACCATTAATGGCGTGATCTCGGAGCTTTGGAGCTCAATTGGAGGCGGGTTTTATAACTCAAACCCTTAAACATTGCTATTGCATCAATTCTCTATGCTTTGTTGATTGATTTCTTCAATTTGATACACTCTTGTTTCTTTGCTGCAATTTCCATCAAGAACGGTTGCTGTTCTTGGTTGTTCTAAGGAAGGGGATGATGAAATCATCCTAGATGCTTATCCAAAGAAAATTACTAAGCAAAACCGTTTTGATAGCTACTCCAAATCGTTTTAATTTGATTGGCTATGCGGTTTCAGCAAACCGTTTAAGGGCAAACAGTTTGAGACCGTTTGGGATAAAACGGTTTCTAGACCGTTTGAGATGGTTGACCAAGCGTTGACCGTTTGGGAATTTTGTTCCTAATTATGTAGGCTGATAACCCTCCAAATTTGAGGGATTAACTCCAAAGGAAGCGAGAGTTGAAGGCCAATCAATTAGGCAATCGAATTGAATTATGTGCTGATTTTCAACCTGATTAACTTGACCTGGTTGAGAAAATGGTTTCAAGATCGTTTGAGATGGTTGACCAAGCGTTGACCGTTTGGGATTCCTGTTCATAATTATGTTTATTAATAACCCTCCAAATTTGAGGGATTAACTCCAAAGGAATCGTGAGTTGAAGCCTAATCAATTAGGGAAACCTAATTGGATTAAGTGCTGATTTTCAATCTGATTTAATTGAACGTTTTGGGCAAACGGTCTCAAGACCGTTTGAGTGCGTTGACCGTTTGGGATTACTGTTCCTAATGATGTTGGTTAATGACCCTCCAAATTTGAGGAGTTAAATCAAAAGGGATCATGAGTTGAAGGCTAATCAATTAGGCAAACCCTAATTGAAAATAGTGCTGAAATTCCAATGAGTTAAGTTGAGATTTTGGGTTGATTAGCCCAAACGGTCTCAAGACCGTTTGGGGATCACCCCAAGACCGTTTGGAGGTCTGGGGTCAAGTATAGTTGACCAATTGAAGGTCCAAAGGTACCAAATCATACTGCAACTAAATGCTGATTTGTTGATCAACTCGATAGACCAATCCATGATGATTTTTCACTAAAGTCCAAAGGTTGGATGGGCCAAACGGTCTCAAGACCGTTTGGAGCTCATCCAAACGGTCTCAAGACCATTTGGTGGTCACCCAAGACCGTTTGGAGGTCTAGGGTTGAGTACAGTTCAGTGGTTGAAGGTCTAAAGATATCAAGTTGATCTGCAATAGATTGCTGATTTGGTGAGCACTTCAATGAACCAAACCCTAATTAGATTGCTTGGATTTGAGTGATATGATGGGAAAACGGTCTCAAGACCGTTTGGAGGTCATCCAAACGACCTCAAGACCGTTTGGGGTCAGGTCATACCCCATTTGAATGGTGGTTCAATAGTTATGAAGTAACTAGTTACACATTGATGAATATTGAAGGTTCATTGATTCTAAACCCTAATTCAATTGATTCCAACCCCAATTGATGATTAATTTAGGGTCAATTGAGGGTCAAATCAGTTGAAGGTTGACCTATTAAACTCAATTGAAGTATGAGGGTAGGTCCAATTGATGATTGGTTCCATGAATCCAATGATTGAAGGAATCAACATTGGAAACCCTAATTCATTTGGATACCTTATGTAATGGAGGTCCAATGTAATTCAATTTTTGAGAATTAAGATGATGAATGTTCTATTGATCCAATGATGATTAGTAATGGTAATAAATTAAGGTACAAAGGTTGAAACCCTAATATTACCTAAGTGATTAAGTGCCAATTAAAGGATGAATCCCTAATTGCTTATAGGATCAATGACTTGATACACTATGTTAATCATAGTTGTATGTACTCGACTGAAGAGTTGATATGACCTAATCAAGTTAAGAATCTGATAGCATGAATTCATACATGAATATGAATAATGTGGTGTATAAGGGTTATGATCCTTAATCAAAGAGATCATGAAACCCTAAACATGAACATAAACCCTAATTGACAGGGTTATTGAATTCAACCCTAGTTGAGGGTGATTCCATGTGAAACCCTAGTTGAGGGTGATTCCATGTGAAACCCTAGTTGAGGGTGATTCAATGTGAAACCCTAGTTGAGGGTGATTCCATGTGAAACCCTAGTTGAGGGTGATTCCAAGTGAAACCCTAATTGAGGGTGCATCCATGTGGAACCCTAATTGTGGGTGATTTCATGAGAAACCCTAATTGGGAATGCATCCCTAATTGCTTACAGGACCAATGACTTGGTACCCTATGTTAATCATAGTTGTATGCATATGATTGAAGGGTTGATGTGACCTAATCAAGTTGAAAGGATCAAATAATAGAATTCATATATATATAAATATGATTCATGTGATGATCCTATGTAGCACGACCGTGCAAGGCAGCACGGCCGTGGCGACTTTACTCAACACGACCGTGCAGGGTAGCACGGCCATGGTAGCTTCACTTTGCACGACCGTGCAAGGTAGCACGGCCGTGGTGGCCTATGCTTGACTTAGAGCTGAATTGAAAGTGACCTAACATGGTCATTTTGTTAATTCTCAACTTAAGGATGAGAGAGATACTCATACCTTGTGATGATAATCATTTAATGATAATTGATGAGAATAAATAAGTATGATTGAATACTTATGGTATAAATGTTGGCTCCTAGATGTGGGGAGCAATGAACTAGGGTTTGATCATTGATAATATGATCTTGAAAACCTAAATGGTTAATAATGGAAAACCCTATTCTTAATGAAGGGTAATGATATGTGAGAGAAAGCCCTAATTGATGGTAAACCCTAACCCTGGTAAGGGAATAGCGGTGTTACCCTATATTGCATGATGTGTTGTGAACTTGATAAGTCTATTATCATGTGTGACAATCATGCAGGTCTCATGAGTTGATGATCATAGCCAGGTATGAGCTATGATGTTTATTTGATAAGAATTGATTGGCCATATGTGCCATTATGTTTTTGTTACTGAGAAAGAAGTAACAAGATGAGTTGGGCTTGTAAGCCTTTGTTTTAAGTTGTTGCCTAGTGAGAGGTGACAAGATGTGAATGGCCTTGTGCGCTATGTGAATAAAGTTGTTGCCTAGTGAGAGGTGACAAGATGTGAATGGCCTTGTGAGCCATGTGAATAAGTTGTTGCCTAGTGAGAGGTGACAAGATGTGAATGGCCTTGTGAGCCATGTGAATAAGTTGTTGCCTAGTGAGAGGTGACAAGATGTGAATGGCCTTGTGAACCATGTGAATAAGTTGTTGCCTAGTGAGAGGTGACAAGATGTGAATGGCCTTGTGAGCCATGTGTGATGCTTGGGTAACAAGTATCATGTTTCTTTGTAGCATTTGTGTTAATAAGTTATGGTAGAGAACTTGGCTGATGTTACATTTCTGTTATATATCTATAGTTCATTGATGATTATTCATATCTGTTGTATTCATTACAAGTAGATGGATGAACTATGAGTCTACCATGGGTAGATGCAATGCTCTTATTGAAAATGGAGATTTTCTTATTCTGTTCTATGAAGAATAATTCTGCCTATTAATGTAAAAGTAACCCCCTGCTCAGTTTAATTTCATAATCTGCTATAACAATGTTTCTGGAGGAGAGTTATATCTCTCGCTGGGGCAATTTACAATTGTCTCACCCCCGTGGGAAACATTTTTAGGTATGCATGAAAGGCAGAGCAGAAACCCTAGAATAGGGAAAGAGCAGCAGCAACAGCAACAGCAGGGACAGCAATAAGATCTCAGGTGGAGATATTGTCTGTCTAGTCATATAGATAGTAGTCCTATGTGTCGTCTCTGTACTCTCAGGTCCTCGGAGTTTTTAGTCAGTGTTTTTGATATATCAGTCTGAGGTTTTGGCTTGATGCCTCGAGATTTGTATGCTGCCTGCATATATGTTTATAAGGCAGCTGATGATGTAGTCTCTGGAAAAAGGTGGTACATGATATGTACGTTTGAAATAGAATGTATATGATATACAATGGAATTTGTTGGAAAAGATTTCCTATGTGTGGATCTCTTTGCAAAAAGTTTTAATTTTTAGTGATTTTCGCTAATCCGCTGCTTGATGAATGCTTCCACATTAGTTAATCTTATTTTCGCGAGACGGTCGTCACAATTTAGTGGTATCAGAGCTCTAGGTTCGCTGAGTCTACAGAGACATAGGACTAAGGTTGTAGAGTTTGTTCTAAGCGTCTTCCAGTTTATTTGATAGTATCTTCTGCTCACATAGGAGAAGAAGAACTTGAAATTGACTGGAGAACACGAGGAACACAATGCTAAGGGCAATGTTGCTGCACCAGAAGAGGGTGCATGGGACCAGGCAAGAGGAGAACAAGTGCCTGAGAATCCCCATTAAAGACCTGATCAGGATAGAGAATCCTATGATCATGCTCTTATTGGGCAGATTAGGGCAACAGTAATGCATATAGTGGACTGGATACTAGCCTTACAACCTAGATTATCAGTCCTTAATATAGAAAGCTTGAGCTTTAAAAGAGTTCCTAAATGACTTAGTCATGTTGGAACAAGGGAAAAGCTTGTGTGTACAATGATATGAAAAGTGAGGAATATGATAGCAAATAAAGTGCATACTACCTAATCTCAATACTTATATACCCTGGCCAGGTATATGATCATTGAAGATAAGGCAAGTATGAAACTCTTAGATTGTTATCTTTTTGATTACTGTAATCAAGTAGTCATTCTGAAACAATCTAGAGAGTATAATGAAACAAAAAAGAAAAGCTATGTGAACATTCCCAACTAAAAGGAAAAGCTATGTGAACATTCCCAACAAAAAGGAAAAGCTATGTGAACATTCCCAACAAAAAGGAAAAGCTATGTGAACATTCCCAACAAAAAGGAAAAGATATGTGAACATTCCCAATTAAAAGGAAAAGATATGTGAACATTCCCAACCAAAAGGAAAAGCTATGTGAACATTCCCAACAAAAAGGAAAAGCTATGTGAACATTCCCAACAAAAAGGAAAAGCAATGTGAACATTCCCAATTAAAAGGAAAAGCTATGTGAACATTCCCAACCAAAAGGAAAAGCTATGTGAACATTCTCGAAAAAAAGGAAAAGCTATGTGAACATTCCCAATTAAAAGGAAAAGCTATGTGAACATTCCCAATTAAAAGGAAAAGCTATGTGAACATTCCCAACAAAAAGGAAAAGCTATGTGAACATTCCCAATTAAAAGGAAAAGCTATGTGAACATTCCCAACCAAAAGGAAAAGCTATGTGAACATTCCCAACAAAAAGAAAAAGCTATGTGAACATTCCCAACAAAAAGGAAAAGCTATGTGAACATTCCCAATTAAAAGGAAAAGCTATGTGAACATTTCCAACCAAAAGGAAAAGCTATGTGAACATTCCCGACAAAAAGGAAAAGCTATGTGAACATTCCCAATTAAAAGGAAAAGCTATGTGAACATTCCCAATTAAAAGGAAAAGCTATGTGAACATTCCCAATTAAAAGGAAGAGCTATGTGAACATTCCCAATTACATAGAGTTTTCTAAGTGAATTATCTATGTTAGATATATATGTTTTTCCTTTTGATAAGTATTCTTGAGTGATTATTGAAGTATGTTCTTTTATGCTTCTTCCTTTCAATGATATGGACATCATATGTTAGGGGTTTATGCTCTGCATAAACATTGATGTGGTTGAACTAATGAAAGGAGCTTTGTGTGGAATCACAGAGTTCATGATATTCTACATGATATTAAGATGATATGTGGAGACTTGAGGGCATGATTAATGAACAATTTGTCCCTCCTTTTCTTGGGATTTCGAGGACGAAATCCTTGTTAGGGGTTTATAATTTGTAACATCCCTGACCTGGGTTATGAATTAACCCTAGATGTTTTGTCTAATAAGGTTGAGTAGATTCTTAATCTTATCTTGGGAAAAGTAATTAGGCCTCATAAGAAACTTATGTTTCAATTTTGGTCTTGTTTGAACAATGTTTGCTTATTTTGGACCAAAGTGCAAATTACCCTAGTTGAGGGGTTAAATTGCAAATGATGCATGGTAAGATGTTCCTCTGATGTTGAGACATCATAAGAATGAATATGATGTAGTGGTATGGTTTTCACAAGCTTGGGCACCAAGATTAAGCTTGTAAAGCAGTGTTGTGCATTAAAACCTAGTTTTGGTGAAAAGTGCAATTTACCCAAAACCTAGGGTTCAATATGCAAATTACCACTTAAATAAGGTCCCTAATGTTTCTTGGAATCATGTAGAGCAAATAAAATGAGATGGGTGCCTCATTTGAATTAAGTTGGAGGAGAGAGAATCTTGATATTAAAATAATCAAGATTAATGCCTAATTGAAACCCTAATTTGATTTAGGGCAAAAATGAATAAAAATAATTGAAGGGATTTCAACCAAAATGTTTTGGGTTGATTTTTAATAAGGATGAACGTTCCTTTGCCAAGATAAGGAACGAAAATATCCTAAGTAGGTGAAATTCCACTCACCTTATTATAAGAAAAAGAAAACCCACTCACATATGGATATTAATATAATAAGCATTAAGGTGCTTAATTTGATTTTCTTTAAATCAAGGATAATGAAGGAGAATTAAAGGCAAAGGAAGGTGCCTCGTCCTTAAGGTATTTGAGAGGGAAGAGGCGGCCATATATTTGGAATTAAATGCATTTTAATAATGCATTTTCTCTTTCATTGAATTTTTATAAAAAGGCATTTTCCTAGCCAAATGAAAGGCTATTTCGACCCCACTTCTTCTCTTAGCTTGGAAACCGACCAAGGAAGCTAGGGAGGACCAGGAGTACGAACCCCAACCTGTGGGTAAGCCCTTGACCTTCGTTCTCCTTGATTTCATGGTGGAAATCAAAAATAAATTATGGATTCCTTCTTATTTCGATCTCCTCTTCAACCCTAGCCAACTTTTGCAATCAAAAGCTTGAGGACGAGCCTAGGGGGAGTTGCAAGAGCTTCATCCACCATTAATGGCATGATCTCCGAGCTTTGGAGCTCAATTGGAGGCGGGTTTTATAACTCAAACCCTTAAATATTGCTATTGCATCAATTCTCTATGCTTTGTTGATTGATTTCTTCAATTTGATACACTCTTGTTTCTTTGCTGCAATTTCCATCAAGAAAGGTGCTGTTCTTGGTTGTTCAAAGGAAGGGGATGATGACATCATCCTATATGCTTATCCAAAGAAAATTACCAAGCAAAACCGTTTTTATAGCTACTCCAAATCATTTTAATTTGATTGGCAATGCGGTTTCAGCAAACCGTTTAAGGGCAAACGGTTTGAGACCGTTTGGGATCAAACAGTTTCAAGACCGTTTGAGATGGTTGACCAAGCGTTGACCGTTTGGGAATTTTGTTCATAATTATGTAGGCTGATAACCCTCCAAATTTGAGGGATTAACTCCAAAGGAATAGAGAGTTGAAGGCCAATCAATTAGGAAATGGAATTGAATTATTTGCTGATTTTCAACCTGATTAACTTGACCTGGTTGAGAAAACGGTTTCAAGACCGTTTGAGATGGTTGACCAAGCGTTGACCGTTTGGGATTCCTGTTCATAATTATGTTTATTAATAACCCTCAAAATTTGAGGGATTAAATCCAAAGGAATCGTGAGTTGAAGCCTAATCAATTAGGGAAACCTAATTGGATTAAGTGCTGATTTTCAATCTGATTTAATTGAACGTTTTGGGCAACGGTCTCAAGACCGTTTGAGTGCGTTGAACGTTTGGGATTACTGTTCCTAATGATGTTGGTTAATGACCCTCCAAATTTGAGGGGTTAACTCGAAAGGGATCATGAGTTGAAGGCTAATCAATTAGGCAAACCCTAATTGAAAATAGTGCTGAAATTCCAATGAGTTAAGTTGAGAGTTTGGGTTGATTAGCCCAAACGGTCTCAAGACCGTTTGGGGATCACCCAAACGGTCTCAAGACCGTTTGGGGATCACCCCAAGACCGTTTGGAGGTCTGGGGTCAAGTATAGTTGACCAATTGAAGGTCCAAAGGTACCAAATCATACTGCAACTAAATGCTGATTTGTTGATCAACTCGATAGCCCAATCCATGATGATTTTTCACTAAAGTCCAAAGGTTGGATGGTCCAAACGGTCTCAAGACCGTTTGGAGCTCATCCAAACGGTCTCAAGACCGTTTGGTGGTCACCCAAGACCGTTTGGAGGTCTAGGGTTGAGTATAGTTCAGTGGTTGAAGGTCTAAAGATATCAAGTTGATCTGTAATAGATTGCTGATTTGGTGAGCACTTCAATGAACCAAACCCTAATTAGATTGATTGGATTTGAGTGATATGATGGGCAAACGGTCTCAAGACCGTTTGGAGGTCATCCAAACGACCTCAATACCGTTTGGGGTCAGGTCATACCCCATTTGAATGGTGGTTCAATAGTTATGAAGTAACTAGTTACACATTGATGAATATTGAAGGTTCATTGATTCTAAACCCTAATTCAATTGATTCCAACCCCAATTGATGATTAATTGAGGGTCAATTGAGGGTCAAATCAGTTGAAGGTTGACCTATTAAACTCAATTGAAGTATGAGGGTAGGTACAATTGATGATTGGTTCCATGAATCCAATGATTGAAGGAATCAACATTGGAAACCCTAATTTATTTGGATACCTTATGTAATGGAGGTCCAATGTAATTCAATTTTTGAGAATTAAGATGATGAATGTTCTATTGATCCAATGATGATTAGTAATGGTAGTAAATGAAGGTACAAAGGTTGAAACCCTAATATTACCTAAGTGATTAAGTGCCAATTAAAGGATGAATCCCTAATTGCTTATAGGATCAATGACTTGATACACTATGTTAATCATAGTTGTATGTACTCGACTGAAGAGTTGATATGACCTAATCAAGTTAAGAAGCTGATAGCATGAATTCATACATGAATATGAATCATGTGGTGTATAAGGGTTATGATCCTTAATCAAATAGATCATGAAACCCTAAACATGAACATAAACCCTAATTGACAGGGTTATTGAATTCAACCCTAGTTGAGGGTGATTCCATGTGAAACCCTAGTTGAGGGTGATTCCATGTGAAACCCTAGTTGAGGGTGATTTAATGTGAAACCCTAGTTGAGCATGATTCGATGTGAAACCCTAGTTGAGGGTGATTCCAAGTGAAACCCTAATTGAGGGTGCATCCATGTGGAACCCTAATTGTGGGTGATTTCATGAGAAACCCTAATTGGGAATGCATCCCTAATTGCTTATAGGACCAATGACTTGGTACCCTATGTTAATCATAGTTGTATGCATATGATTGAAGGGTTGATGTGACCTAATCAAGTTGAAAGGATCAAATAATAGAATTCATATATATATATATATATATATATATATATGTGTGATTCATGTGATGATCCTATGTAGCACGACCGTGCAAGGCAGCACGGCCGTGGTGACTTTACTCAGCACGACCGTGCAGGGTAGCACGGCCGTGGTAGCTTCACTTTGCACGACCGTGCAAGGTAGCACGACCGTGGTGGCCTATTCTTGACTTAGAGCTGAATTGAAAGTGACCTAACATGGTCGTTTTGTTAATTCTCAACTTAAGGATGAGAGAGATACTCATACCTTGTGATGATAATCATTTAATGATAATTGATGAGAATAAATAAGTATGATTGAATACTTATGGTATAAATGTTGGCTCCTAGATGTGGGGAGCAATGAACTAGGGTTTGATCATTGATAATATGATCTTGAAAACCTAAATGGTTAATAATGGAAAACCCTATTCTTAATGAAGGGTAATGATATGTGAGAGAAAGCCCTAATTGATGGTAAACCCTAACCCTGGTAAGGGAATAGCGGTGTTACCCTATATTGCATGATGTGTTGTGAACTTGATAAGTCTATTATCATGTGTGACAATCATGCAGGTCTCATGAGTTGATGATCATAGCCAGGTATGAGCTATGATGTTTATTTGATAAGAATTGATTGGCCATATGTGCCATTATGTTTTTGTTACTGAGAAAGAAGTAACAAGATGAGTTGGGCTTGTAAGCCTTTGTTTCAAGTTGTTGCCTAGTGAGAGGTGACAAGATGTGAATGGCCTTGTGCGCCATGTGAATAAAGTTGTTGCCTAGTGAGAGGTGACAAGATGTGAATGGCCTTGTGAGCCATGTGAATAAGTTGTTGCCTAGTGAGAGGTGACAAGATGTGAATGGCCTTGTGAGCCATGTGAATAAGTTGTTGCCTAGTGAGAGGTGACAAGATGTGAATGGCCTTGTGAACCATGTGAATAAGTTGTTGCCTAGTGAGAGGTGACAAGATGTGAATGGCCTTGTGAGCCATGTGTGATGCTTGGGTAACAAGTATCATGTTTCTTTGTAGCATTTGTGTTAATAAGTTATACTAGAGAACTTGGCTGATGTTACATTTCTGTTATATATCTATAGTTCATTGATGATTATTCATATCTGTTGTATTCATTACAAGTAGATGGATGAACTATGAGTCTACCATGGGTAGATGCAATGCTCTTATTGAAAATGGAGATTTTCTTATTCTGTTCTATGAAGAATAATTCTGCCTATTAATGTAAAAGTAACCCCGACTCAGTTTAATTTCATAATCTGCTATAACAATGTTTCTGGCAGAGAGTTATATCTCTCGCTGGGGCAATTTACAATTGTCTCACCCCCGTGGGAAACATTTTTAGGTATGCATGAAAGGCAGAACAGAAACCCTAGAACAGGGAAAGAGCAGCAGCAACAGCAACAGCAGGGACAGCAATAAGATCTCAGGTGGAGATATTGTCTGTCTAGTCATATAGATAGTAGTCCTATGTGTCGTCTCTGTACTCTCAGGTCCTCGGAGTTTTTAGTCAGTGTTTTTGATATATCAGTCTGAGGTTTTGGCTTGATGCCTCGAGATTTGTATGCTACCTGCATATATGTTTATAAGGCAGCTGATGATGTAGTCTCTGGAAAAAGATGGTACATGATATGTACGTTTGAAATAGAATGTATATGATATACAATGGCATTTGTTGGAAAAGATTTCCTATGTGTGGATCTCTTTGCAAAAAGTTTTAATTTTTAGTGATTTTCGCTAATCCGCTGCTTGATGAACGCTTCCGCATTAGTTAATCTTATTTTCGCGAGACAGTCGTCACAAAAATAGCATTGACATGGCACCTTATGAAGATTTATATGGTAGACATTGTAGATCACCCCTATGCTGGTATGAAACTGGTGAATATCAATTTTTAGGTCCTGATCTTGTGCAGCAGACCACTGAGAAGATTAAAATAATACAACAACAATTAAAGACTGCACAGGATAGGCAGAAATCTTATGCTGATAAGCGTCGTAGACCTTTATAATACCAGGTTGGAGACAGAGTGTACCTCAAGGTCTCACCCTGGAAGGGAGTTCTTAGATTCGGAAGGAAAGGAAAGTTAGCTCCTAGGTTTATGGGGCCTTATCCAATCATTGAACGAATTGGAAAGGTAGCTTATAAGCTAGAGTTACTACCTGAGTTGCAGAAGTTACACCCAGTGTTCCACATTTCCATGCTTAGGAAATGTCATCCTGATACTGAATCAGTTCTACAACCTATGGAAGTAGAATTGAATGATGATGTGTCTTATGAAGAAGGACCTGTGACAATCCTGGACAAAAGAATTAAAAAGTTGAAAAAGAAAGACATAAGTCTTGTAAAAGTCCTCTGGAATCACTGTGGTGTTGAAGAAGCCACGTGGGAACTAGAGGAAGAGATGAGAAGGAAATACCCTACTCTTTTCTCTTAATATGTTTTATAGATGATTTCGGGGACGAAATCCTGGTAAGGGGTGGATAATTTGTAACATCCCTGACCTGGGTTGTGTACTAACCCTAGGTGTTTTGCCTAATAAAGTTGATTAGATACTTGCTTGTACATCTTGAAATGTAATTAAGGCTTTTGAGGAACTTATATTTCATTTTAGTCCTTTTTGCATAAAGTTGAAACATTGTTTTGTTAATAATGGACTAAAGTGCAAATTACCCAAGTTGAGGGGTTTATTTGGAAATTGTACATGTTAAGATGTTCCTCTAATGTTGAGACATCATGAGAATGAATATGATGAAGTCATATGGATTCCACAAGCTTGAGCACCAAGATATAGCTTGTAGAGAAATCCTTGTGCATTAAAACCTAGTTTTGGTGTAATGTGCAAATTACCCAAAACCTAGGATTCAACATGTAAAAGATACCTCTAGAGGATCTCTCATGTTTATTGGCATCAAGTAAAGCAAAGAAAATGAGAAGGGCTCCTCATTTGAATGATTATGGAAGGAGTGGAAAATTACTCACACATAATTATATATTAAGCAATATCCAATAAAGATGGATATTAATATACAACTCTTTAAGGTGTTTTGTTTCTTTTCCTTTTAACCTTGGATAATGGAGGAGTTTTGCATAAGGTTATGAGGTGGAAACGTGGCCAAGGATGGAGGAAGCTTTAATGGTTTTTATTTGGGAAATAAAAGGATATAATTCTCTTCTTTCCACTTTCCTTGAAAATATCCAAAAATATATAAGTGTATCTTTCCAACAACACAAGGGATCGTTTCCCTTAGTTATTTTCCTTATATTCTTTCTTTGTCTGACCAAGGGAAAGCTTTGTACTAGAGGAATGACGACCAAGCTGGTTTGGTAAGTATGGATCGTCATCTATCTCGAATTCATGGTGGAAACCATAAAACAAGGTTGGATTATTGGTTTTCTTTACACGATTCTTCTTTCTAGCCATCTTCTCTATCCAAAACTTGAAGAACGGACTTTGGAAAAGTACTAGAGATTCATCCACCATTAAATATATGGAGCTTGGAGCTCTGGATCAGTCCTAGAGGTGGGTTTTATATCTCTAACCCTTAAGCTTTGTTAATGCATCTTCCTTTCCTATAATCGTTGCTTAAATCTTCTTCTTTAGACACCATTGTGTGTTCTTGCTATCATTTCCGTGAAGAACAGCCCTTGTTATTGAGGTAGAAGATGATGACGTTAATCTCTATGTTTATCCAAGAATTACTTTAGCAAACAGACTCCCAACCTTGCTCAAACGGTTTGCCAAACCGTTTGGAGCAAACAGTTTCAAACCATTTGAATGCAAACAATTTCACAAGAACACATGGAAGCAAATGGTCCAAGACCGTTTGGAGGCGTTGACCATTTGGAGCACTGTTTAGAGTAATGTAGACTAATTACCTACCAAAAATAATCAATTAATTCCAATTTGTTCACCAATTGAAGGCCCATCAACCACCTAAACCCTAAGCAGGTTAATTGCTGATTTCAATAATTGAATTAAGTTGAAGTTTGGGTTGAGTGACCCAGACGGTTTCAAAACCATTTGGGGATCACCCAAATGGTCACAAGACCGTTTGTGATCACCCAAGACCGTTTGGAGGTCTGGGGTTAAGTAGGATTGACCAATTGAGGGTCTAATGATATTAAGTTGATGAATAATCGATTGCTGATTTGGTGACTAAACCTAGGGTTCAAACCTTAATTGAATGACTTGGTTTTTGAGAAAATTATGGGAAAACGGTCTCAAGACCGTTTGGAGGTCATCCAAACTATCCCAAGACCGTTTGGGGTCAAGCCATGACCAAATTGGATGATGGTTCAATGATTTCAAATCAATTAGACTCACATTGAAGTATGTTGAAGGGTCATCAATTTCAAACCCTAATCCAATTGATCCAAGCCCTAATTGATGATAAATTGAGGGTAAATTGAGTGTCAAATCTGTTGAGGGTTGACCTAATTAACTCAATTGATGATTGGCTAGCATGTGCATGATCGATTGAGGGGTTCAACATTGGAAACCCTAACTCAATTGAAGTGGTTGAGACACTTTTTGGTCCTTGCAGTTTTGAGGTGGTTTGGACCAACCGGTCTCAAGACAGTTTGGGTCCAAACAGTCTCAAGACCATTTGGGACCAAACAGTCTCAAGACAGTTTGGGACCAAACAATCCCAAACCATTTAGTCCCATGCGGTTTCAAGGTCGGATATGTCCATGCGGTTTCAAAGTCAAACTTGACCAAACGGTCTTCATGACCAAACGGTCTTCACCCCATCTTTGGCAAATAGTCTTGAGTGTTTACTTTACCAAATGGCTTCAAAAGTCAACAAGACCAAACGGTCTTCATGACCAAACAGTTTCAAGGGCAGTCCAAGACCGTTTGGAGGTTTAGTGTGCAAAACCGTTTGATGTCTAAAAAGGTCAAGATTGTTTGATGCTTTAGTGGTCAAGATGGTTTAGTGGTTGATTAACCTAAACCTCATAGATACCTAAAGTGATTAAGGGACCAAGTAATTAGTTGATTAATGCATGTTGTGATCAATGGTGATTATAATAAAGGTACCCTTGATGGGATAGAGTGGTTAGTACTCTTTGAATGAGTAATTCTTAATGATTACAATAGTAATGACATGACCCATGATGTCAATGTTGAATTGACTTAGCCTATTCAAGGGTGATGCAAACATCATCTGATAGAAAGAGGAGAGATAAGACTTCTTATACGAATGATAAACAAGTAATAAACTTCCAATATGCATGAATACCTAATTAAGGTATGATCCTTTATAGTGAAATCATGAAACCCTAGTTATGGAAGCTAATGAATTATAACCCTATTGAGGGCATTAATGGAAGTAATCCTCCTACATGATGATGGTATGATATTAATTCATTATAATGTGATATAATGTGAATAGTAAACCCTAATCTAGGGAAATGTGATGATGTGAACAGTAAACCCTAATTCTGGGTTATGCTTTTAAGCATGAAACTCTATGATTGAATCATGAAATGAGGAATCACTATGCCATTGTAAGCTAAAGGGGTTGGATAATCCTAATTGAATTGAATAGGAAACCCTAACCCTAGAAACCAGCCGTGGTGATGTAAAACGGTCGTGGTGATCTTCTGTAGCACGACCGTGCAAGGTAGCACGACTGTGGTGTTCTATACTTGACTTGGAAATAATTGTATTGTGCTGATATAGATATAATGTGCATGTTATCAATTGTGTTAGTCATGCATGTCTTTATAAAGAAGTGAGCATAGCCAGGTAAGGGTTATGATGCCATATTCATTGAAAGCATTATATAAGCTTTGAAAGAAATGATATGCTATGTGGCCTAGTAAGAGGTAACATATGAGATTGATAGTCTGTATGAGCCATGAAGAAATATCTGCATTACTAGTATCATGTTCATACTATTAAATGACTTGATAACAATATGTTGATAGGCTGTATGAGCCATGAAGAAATATCTGCATTACTAATATCATGTTCATACTGTTAAATG
Organism: Alisma plantago-aquatica; assembly: GCA_963693085.1. Lineage (NCBI taxonomy): Eukaryota > Viridiplantae > Streptophyta > Magnoliopsida > Alismatales > Alismataceae > Alisma > Alisma plantago-aquatica. The sequence continues at coordinate 480,228,845 of OY856413.1, read as the reverse complement.
ACTTGATAACAATATGCTACTTGGTAACAAGTGTTTTGGTGATCTAAGGGTTTGAACACCCATATTCCTGAATCATAATAATGAGATGGTTAGGGATTGATATCCTAATATGTGGAATGAACTTGATACAATTAGTACTCTTTCTTTATAGCAATTGTTTTAATGGTTATGTTTGAAAACATGCTTGATGTTAAAAGAATGCCATAATGTACTTAAATAATCAAGTATAATGATATCATGTAGAGCCCTAACCATAGATCCATCATTGTCAGAAATTAAATGATGGTGAAATAGGTTTTCCTAAGGGAACTCCTAGAGATCATACTTTTGAGTATGTGGGGGTTATGGGCGTGAATATCCTTATGTCCTAATGGAGGAATTGATGTGAGATAAACATCAAATCTCTCAATCCTTCATTATATGTGTATGCCATGATGATGTATCACTATTCTCCTGATGATGTTCTTAATGCCGCATAGATGTGAGATAAATAAGAAATCCCTTGATGGCGAAGAGAATATAGCATGCCACTGTAACTCTAATAGCGAAGTTGCCAGAATACCCTAGAAAGCTATTATGGAAGAGACACGAGATGCCCTGCATGTTGATCCTCATATTGACTGAGGAAGATGAGGTCATAGAAATCCGGGTCTTATGATGACCTATGTATGGTACCGATTGCAATTTCGTAATGGTCGGTTGGAGTATGAGCGGTATATCTCATCTCCTCAGGGCATAAACATGTTTGAAAAACATAATCAGCCGTGTAGCATAATTTCTTAGGTTGAACTACGAGAAACTATGATTGATGATACATTGTTTATAATGTCCTAGTTGGAAAAATAATATACATATTTTTCATATTCCTTATTAATATATGACTTGTCATTCAATCAAGTTATAATTGAAATGATTGCTTAGAGAATACTGCTCTACTTAGTTTATTCAATAAATTGCCTGTTGTTGAGTATTTATAATTCTATCATCCAATGTTATTCATTTATTTACAATAACAATGCTTCTGGCAAAGAGTTATAACTCTTTCTAGGACAATTATTCAATCGTCTCACCCCTGTGGGATTCAACTTTTTAGGTAGACGCTGAGGACGAAGGAACCCTTCAGTGGGTGAACAACAACAGCAGCAGCAGCAACATCAAGGACAACAGTGATCCACATGTGGAGTCATTGTCTGTTAGGTCTTATGTATAAAAAGTCCTATGTGTCGTCTCTATACTCTCAGGTCCTAGGAGTCAGTAGATGGTTTAATTTAGATCTGAGATTTTTGGCGTAATGCCTCGAGATTTTGTATACTGCTTATGTACAGCTTAACAGGGCAGTCAATGTCATGACTCTCGAGATGTGACAATACAGAGATGTACTGATGTATCAGCTTGTAAATAACTTAACTTGTCTCTTTATGAAAGAGTTTTACTATCTGAAGATCTCTTTACAAAAAGTTTTAATTTTTAGTGATTTTTAGTAATTCCGTTGTTAACTAAACGCTTCCGCATTCGTTGATCTCATTTTCGCAAGTAGATCGTCACAGTTAACATCATCCTCAGAGTATGTGCCAGGTCTCTACTTGTAATGGAGATCTCTATCTCCAAGGCTAACTCTCTTTATTTATCCTCCTAACAAGAAGGTCTAGCCTCAGGTCTCTTCTGAGGACATGACAACTTATGTCATATGACCTAAGCATGTCTCCATCCTTTAGTTTACGCTTAATCTATTAAGCTTATGTCCATGACATCTTATTTACATGCTTTTCATTAATTTGGTGGAGGATTCCTTCAACCTTATCAACTTTACCCATACCTCAAGAGGGTGAGGGGAAGAGAAAACCCTAATCCTTAAGGTCCTTAACAGAATTTGTGATGAGAACATATGAATAAGATGAGAAAGTCCTAAAGGTATCTTATTTCGATTCATACCCTAAGACTTTGGCCAGGCAGTCACAAGGATTCGGGAGTCCTTGTATTCCGACTAGCGGCGCGGAGGAAAATATTGCCAGCCCCCGGTCGTGATCCTTTTCTAGACACCTCCGTCTTTCGGATAATCCTCTAATAAATCCCTTGGGTTCTTCAGAGTTTGTAAAATTTAATAATTATTAATGGTTAAGTGGGGAACCTATGCTCTGATACCAAATGTTATGACACCACCTTTCGGTAACCCCCAATTAAGGGAGACCGAGAGGTCGAAGCCGCACACATAATTTCCGGATCAAAGGTTCGGCAATTAACCAAGAGCAATTACTAAATTTTAACAGACTAAACTGGAAAGCTATAAGAAAATAAACTTTTACATACCTTTTGAAATTTGGGCTAAACTTCTATTCATGTATGAATTCTACTCTAACTAATCCTCCTTGCATTTTACTTCATGTATTTCACAATATGACGATTTATTATTTTTCCTTTTGGCTTCGTACCTAAAACGCCGACAAACAAAACGTTGGTCAGCCGAAGCTGGTATGTGGGGGAAACAATAATCATGCAATTATTCCTAACAATGTATTCATCAATTAAACATTTAACAACCAAGATTACAATTTAAATATAACTCCACGATCCATGAGTACCCTATCCTCTGTGTTGTCCCTACAGTGGACCTAGATACTACCTTCCTTATGGTAGATCCCCATTAAACCCCTCATGATCCACCTAACAGGTGAACCAGTTTCTAGGGTTGAGTCACATGGCACCACCCTTAGGTAGACCACTCCTTAACTCATGGTATGCTAAAGAGTCTCATGGCACTACACGTAGGTAGCCCAGTTTCTAACTCACGATAACCTAGACCTTGCTCTAGGATTACCCCTTTTCTAGCCTTTTCAAAGCAACAGAGGTGGACCCGAATCTAGCCAGTTATATGTATATTTATGGTGATAATCATAGTCACTTTATAGTTGCATGAAATAAAAGGCATCCAACAGTTATTTTCAAGTAACTGATAAAATCATTTGGGAATCACCGTGAAACTGAAGTGATTATTCATAGACGTAACCACATACCTGTTCAGTAGATTTCTCAAGCTAATATCAATTCCAACCAAGAAAGCAATCCAAGCAAGTAATTCAACCACATAGTCAAGAGTCCTAAAAAACACATGTACTCTATTTACTACACACTTTATCAAGATTCTTTCTATTCAACTTGAAATCACTTCCTAAGATTTTCGTATCCATTTTAGGGTTTTATTTTACATTTAGGGTTTCACTTCATTTACTATTTTAAACCTTATTTCTATTCAATTACTTACAAACCCTAATTTCGGATTAAAGACACACTTAAACATTAGTTAAGCCCATTATGCCTCTTTTATGTTAAAACTACCATTTTTATCCTTTTAATCCATGGCAAGATCATCATACTCATTTATCAGCAATTCAAAGTTCATTATAGTCTAATCACATATGAACTCGATTTGCCATAATTCTACCTTTTATTCATGAGAAAACCCTAATTACTACATTTAGGGTATTTATCCATAATTAAGGACTTTTGTATTCAAATAAATTAGAACCATCATTTAACAATGTATTTTCACATCTTTCAAATTATATATAATCTTATCCTCTTTTACTCTAAATTAGGGTTTCTAAAAGCTTAATCATTCTCATATGGGGTAAAAACCCTAAATCATGCAATTTCACATATAGATCAGGTTCAAATCTAACATTATCATTCAACAGGTTATTAATACTTAAATTAACCCATTAAGAATACTAGATTCAACCTTTAATCACAAATAGGGTTTTTAACCTAACTTTAATGCACTTTTCATCAACTTATTGTACTTTTGCAATTAGGAAAGGAATCAATCTTTAAAATCATTTTTATTGGATTCCTCTCGTTCTCCTGATCAATTTTCATATATTATATGTTTCCATTGGAGCTACGAATAATTAACTACGAATTTTGTAAATTGTATACCTCTTGGCCAATGGAATAGTGCCATATGTCTCCGTCCATGCAACATTGCTGAATTGGAAAACATTTCGAAAGGATGTGATTGCCCTCACTTAACCAGCCGATCCATCAAAGTGCAGAGGGGTAGAACAGTCTAATGACCCTTAGGTCGTCTCCTACCTTCGACCAGCAACAATGGCCGCCGAGGATGGCTCTTTGTAGGGCTACTCCTCCCTCTCCAAGGTCTGAAACTCCACGCCAACCATCGCCCCACCTCTGACATAGTTGGGCACACCCAGAGCACCCTAAAAACTCAGCCAAGATGGCTAGGGTTGACAGAGTTTACCCGCAATTGCAGCCTCCTTGTGCAGTCGTACTGTTGCTATGGCACACTATTTAGGGCATGGCGATCATGGCTAGAGCTTGCTCTGACATCGGGGAAGGTGCAACTTCCTTTGCAACCCCACTTGGTCTCCTTGTTTTGCAAGGATCACATCGCTTTCTTCCGCTAGGGTTTATGGATGAGAACATGGAAGAAGAAGATAAGATGGTGTGTGGGATCTTCTGAACTCGACCCAAGGCCTTACCCCTTATATAGGGGAGTGTAGGAACGCCCTGGGATGCTTGTCCTTGAAGAAATCAATCTCTTTTTCAAAAGGAATTCAATTTCTTCATTAGGAAGCAAGTTCCTCTCTCTTTCCTAATTCTTTTTATAATCCTTTTCCTTTAAATATTAGGATTTCTAAAATCATCTCTCTTATTCTCTTGGTTCTTGCTTGTTAAACCATTGGCACGAAATTCTATTTTCATTTAATAGAAAATACTTCCTTTTTATCTATATCACAAAATTCATTAATAATGAATCACATTATCCTCTTATTTTGCAATTTTGGTATTTTCTCTTTCTTTCCTCTTTATTGGGACACTTGGATCCCAAGACACTCCATTATTTCGAAATTCTTTTTGTTGGATACTTATTATCCTTCTAGAGGCATCTAAATGCATTATTCTTCATTATCTTGTTTTATACTTATGAAAATATCTCTTTTTGACGATTTCTCTTTATTTCTCTTTTATTTTCCTCATTGGAATTCCTTTTATCATTTGGAATCCTTGGGATACGAAATTCCACTAAGGATAACTCAAATATACCTCTTTTCACTTATTTTCCACATTTTACCATTATTTTCAATTTCTTTCTTAATAAAGAAATACTTAATTAATCTTTTCTTTTCTTATTGCCTTTTCTTTGCAACTTTGGACTCCTTGGAACCCAAGGAACCCAAGAGCCACGAAATCCCTCTTTGAATTTTCCTTCTAGAGATTTCCATCTCATTCTTTTCTCAAAAACTCAATTATTCATTTACTAATTCAATAATTGAATTTCCTTTCTTCATTTCCTTGTTATTGGGCCCAATAGCCAATAAAGCTCACAACACGATCATCAAGGCTATTGTAAATGAAATCCACTTATTCAAAACAAATTATATCATTATTTGTTCAAATATCTTTAATATGAGAAATTACATTTCTCACCAATTGAACCCAAAAATTGGGGTTGTAAGATATATCCTCGAAACCATCATTTCCATTATATAGTTGTTGACACAGTCTACTGTTATAATGAGAATATGGAATTCAAATATTTTGTTTCTAGCTTCCTATTCTTTAGCCATATTTCCCAACAATGGTATCAGAGGCATGTCAATTTACTATAATTGGCGATAATTTATATGATTGGATTTTTCATTTTCATCATTTATTTATTGCATATGATGCAAATATTTATGTGCATATCTGATTAGTACCACATACAATCCCATATATATACATATATATATATATATATATATATATATATATATATATATATATATATACATACATATATAATTTACAAGCATAGTCCTAAAAGCTAGTTTTGATGGTGGATGTGTACCATGGTTATGGCCAATAACCCTATTATCTATGCATGGTGATTGTGTGTTTATTCATGTTTTATCTCATTTTGCATACTGAGCCTCTACCTTATCTTCCAATTCTAAAAGTATTATTCTCTCCTACCTCTGCTCCTCCTAAATGTAATTTGAGCTTTCTCTATAATTATATAATATTAGGATAGTTTAATTTCCTTCTAGAATGAAGAATATGAGTCACCAATTTTAGAACATGAGCCGATTTCTTGGAGGCCCAACCGATCAACTAGAGTATCCATAAGATGGTGGATCGGAGACCACACAACCGAGGAGACGACCAACAGACTTGATAGGAGGCGATCTAATTTGTTCAAGGTTGAATAGATCAAATACCAAAAGTTTATCCACAAAGAAAACATGTGCTAGAATTGGACCTGACATGCCTATTTTCACAGGTTTCCATATTTTATCATAAAAAAAACTTCTTGATAAGTTGACTCAGGTGTTCATGACATTGTAAAAAGATGTAAGGTAATAGGGGATCTCCCTGTTGAAGACCCCTACTTGCCTTGAATTGTTGAGATGGTTTGTCATTCCAGTTGATCTCAATTGAACCACCTATAAAGGAATTCATTATATATTTGCAAATATTATTAGGTACACTCACTTGATTTAACATGTCTTTGATGATTTGGCAAGACATAGATCATATGACTTGGTTAGGTCCACTTTGATTGCATAGACTTTGCACAATTATGCCTCTTCATGTTATGGTACCAAACTGATGTTATGTATGATTTTCTACCCAACAAAAATCACTTTGATCCTGTGAAATCCAATTTGGAATATAACATTTGATCCTCTCTACTATCATTTTGGATGACAGCTTTAGCAATATATTGTTAAGTGAGATCGTCCCCAGTTGTTCACATTTCTCTGATCGAAATACCTTTGAGATTAGGACAATTGTTGCATTATAGATTTCATCATGCAATTGGTTCCCCACAATAGCCTCTCTCATTATATAATAGATAGTGTCTCCCAAAAACCTCAACCCTTTTAGAAGAAATAATGTAGTCACCCCATCATGGACCTCTTCCTTGTACAGGTTCATGTTCTATAGAGTCTTGATTATTTCCTCTTTTCACGGTTCAACAACTATGATTTTAAGCTTATCTAAAGTCAAGTTTTGGAACTGTCCTATCGACGCACTAGCATTACGTCTATCCACTAATGGGTCAGTTAATGCATTATAAAAATGTTGGGTTTTGTGGGACAGAACAGGCAGTGGAAACAAATTTTTTATCTAACCATAAACCCATAACCAGCAGAATTGCATCAACAACTATGCAATAGGAAAGATGGTTTAGTGAGATATACCTGGTCTTGAGGCTTGCTCAGTGACAATACCTCGCACCTAGTGTGGCCTTCAACCACCTAGTCTTCGACGGTGTCTATGCAGCTTCTGGTCTTCCCCTAGACTACGGTTGACAGTCATCCTCCTGAGCTGTAGAAATCTCCCGCCTCTTTAGATAGTCTACACGGACCATCAGGAACTCTAGTCATCTTGATGGACAAACTAGAAGGAGTTTTCCCCTTCTGTCAAAGTAGTAGTCACCGACACACACTCTCCCACTACTAGTCACTTTTCTGTAGTAGATAGGACAACAACTTGGTAGAGCAACTGATGTTTTATGTTGTGTGTTCTGAGAAGTCCCCTATACCCCTCTATTTACAGCAGAGGGTAGGGTCAGGGTTTCTAGTCTGTATGGGAGTAGAAGGGTCTAGATTTTCCATGAACAGATTACACTGCGGCAGACGAACCGATCATTTCACAACTGAACCAATCGTTTGGGCAGGTGAGTCGATCGATTCATAATTGAACCAATCATTTGGGTGGGTGCGCTAATCGATTCACCTAGTGTACCAGTCATTTCACTCCCCTAACTTTACCACAATTGACTTTCCTTATTCGTTTCTAGTTAATGCAAAGATTAATTCTTGTCCCAATCGAATTGAATAAGTGAAACGAGAATCTTTTCTCACAAATTGGGAAATCCAACACCTGCTCATTTGGTTCATGTGAACCAATCGGTTCACCAGAGTGAACCGGTTGTCTCACTGACCATGAGTCTATCGGTTCACCCAGTGAACCAATCAGTTGGTGGTCTAGGTTGTGCAGAACTCAGTCAGTGAAGTTCTCAATCAATCTGACACTCTAATCAGTTGGTTCAACACTTGAACTTGATGATTCTGAGTCATGTCTATTGATTGAATGTTTAATTGAGTACCTAAACACTTTAGTAATCAATATAAACATCATTCATGGTTAAACTCCTCTTCTAGGTTAATCCTATGTGTGTGACCTTATAGGTTCCATTTCACGTTGGCAGTGAATGTCCACAACTAACTTATGACATCACAAGCAAAGAGTGGCACCTAGTCGCACATTAGTGCTACCCAAGTGAAGACAAAAGTTGGAGAACAACTTTCAGCCTACAATCTGTTATTGGTGTTACAGTGAATGTATAGATCCTTTGTCGTTGATATCCAAATTGAACATGAGGCATGGACTTGTCATCCTCCACAAACGTTCAATCCATGTTTCTTGATACATAGTAGAATGTCTGAGATATATGTAAGCTCAATATCATATATTGACTTACATGTGCATGGCCCACAAATATAAACTCCCACTTATATGTAAGCCAATCACTGATGAATCATATTCCAAGTGATCTTAACATGTCCATCATGTTTCTAATGCACAAGTGCTTTTATAGCGGGTATGCAACATTTGCTTCAAGTTAGTATATTGCATTTTTCACATCCACTTGTTGTACAACAACTCATATTAGATGGAAGTGTCATAGTATTCTATCTGAAATTTCTTTGCCTAACTAGTAGCTCCATTGTTGTCACAATATTACTACTGAGTCACCAATGGTCAGAACCTCCCATAAATTCATCTATATGAACTTCTAGATCCAAACAATATCCTTTACAATGTTCGTAACACTGAGGTACTTGGCTTCTTATTGTAGAATTAATCAATTGTGTTATGTTTGGAACATTTCCAAATAACAATTCTTATTTAAGGTCAAACACAATTTTTTCATTTCAGAAGCTTGCATCGGTATAACTCTTTACACCCAACTCTTCCTTATTACCATAACTAAAGAACTAATCCTTTTAGTACTTTACAACTACATAAAGATGTCCTTCATGGTATTCCAATAACTTTTACTAGAGCTCGATAGATATCCATTCATCATGTACAACACATAAAAAATAACTGGATTCCAAATCTTCTTGTCATGTCCAATACATACAAGATGATGAGTTCACATACTCTTGTCATGTCCAATACATATAAGACAATTGGTTCATATTTTCTTACCATGTCTAATACATACAAGATGACGAGATGATTTCATATGTGATAGATCCAATTGCGAATGCATATGGCATCTATCCATGTGTTCCTTATTCTTCATAAGAATTGGGACACTTGGCTCTTGAGAGACTAACTACATGGAACATGGACATGTTTTCTCTCATCATTCTAAACCCTTTCAGCATCTTGTTGATGTATGTTCTCTTTCTTAGGTCAAGAAGCCCTCCTGATCTGTCTCTATAGATCTTGATTCCTATCACATATGATGCTTCTTTAAAACTTTAGAATGCATTTTGTTGCCAGATTTTAATATTTGCAATATAAGGATGTTATTCTCCATCAATATGTGGAATATACATATTCTCCCACTAAATTATTGTAATCACACATTACTTATTTATTTTGACTCAAGTCAAACTCTTTGACCATCTTGTTAAATAGAAGATCCCAATTTTTGAGGTGCCCGCTTCAGTCAAAAGATTGATCTATGCTGCTTCATGGACTTTATTTCCATTAAGCTATAAAGGCAAGCATTATCCTAATGGATTTATCCTTGATAATTGCTGAAAAAATTTCATCATGTTCAACACTTTGAACTTGTTAGAAACTCTTTGCAACCAAATTACCCTCCATGTCATTCTTCTTCGGGAAGACCTAAAAGTACCCTATGGGTTTTACCCCTTCAGGTGGATCAACCAAGGTCATACCTTGTTTATTTACATGGAGTCCGTCTTGGATTTCATATCTCAGTTTCTAGCTCTCATTAGCTTCTAGGTAGACTGTTGACTCATCATATGATCAACTCACCACCTTCTTATCCATAAGATATCATATATCATTCAAGCTCTAGGCGTGTTCAAATAGAACCATGAGTTATGTGTGTTACTTAAGGAACTTTGAGATTCCACAACATTTTGTGATTCTCTTTATTCCCATTGTACCTCTTTAAGTTCAATGTTTTCTTGTTTGTTTTTGAGTTCTACTTCTCTCTCCCATTGATTTCTTTAGAATTAGGTTCTCCTCTAGGGATGCAGCCATCCAAAACACCTTTGTTGTTGGATTTGGATATCAAAGTAGTATTCAACAAAACAACATTTATGTGATTTGTGGACAAAACCTTTTAAGAAACATTTTCTTATTTAGGCTTTCAATCCTATTCTTTATAAAGACATATTGGGACACTTCCCATTCCATATCTCATATGGTGTGTTTTGAACTAATTAGATGGTACATTGCTTTAGTGTTAAGCATGTGCCCAAAAGGAAATTTGAAGTTTATCTAGTATTCCTTCTTTGTAATACACTTCTAATGATACACTATCATTGTGTTTCAGGTGGAGTCCATCATGATACATTATTATGATCTTCTAGAAGGTTCTCTGTTACAACCCCAAATTTTGGGTTCCTTTGGTGAGAAATGTAATTTCTCATATTAAAGATATTGGAACAAATAATGATATAATTTGTTTTGAATAAATGGATTTCATTTACAATAGCCTTGATGATTGTTTTGTGGGTTTTATTGGTTATTGGGCCCAATAACAAGGAAATTCAATTAATAAATGAATAATTGAGTTTTTGGAGAAAAGAGAGATGTGGAAACCTCTAGGAGGAAACATAATATAATGCAAAGGTGGATTTCGTTCCTCTTGGGTTCCTTGGGTCCCAAGGAGTCCAAAGTTGCATTGAGAATGCAATAAGAAAAGAAAAGACCAATTAAGTATTTCCTTGTTAAGAAAGAAATTGAAAATAATGATAAAATGTGGAAAATAAGTGGAAAGAGGTGTAATTGAGTTATCCTTAGTGGAATTTCGTATCCCAAGGATTCCTAATAATAAAAGGAATACTGATGAGGAAAATAAAAGAGAAATAAAAAAGAAATCCTCAAAAAGAGATATTTTAATGAGAAATAAACAAGATGATGTGAAATAATGCATATTGATGCATGTACAAGGATAATGAGTATTCCTTAAAATGGAATTTCGAATTATTTGAGTTTCTTGGGATCCAAGGAGTCCCAATGAAGAAAGAGGAAAGAGAAAATACCAAAATTGCAAAATAAGAGTATACCATGATACATTATTAATGGTTTTTGTAGATTTGTTAAAGAAGAGGTATTTTCTACTTAAGGAAAACATAATTTCGTGATTGATGGATTAAAAAGCAAGTCAAAAGAGAATAAGGGTGAATATTTTCATATTTCTAAAAATCCAATGAATATGTTGTTTTTAAGAAGATGATAATGAGAGAGAAACTTGCTTAGTAGTAAAGGAAGCACTTTCCTATTTAGAAGAGGGCATGATTGCTTCGAGGGCAAGTCTAATGGGGCGTGGATACTCACCCTATAAAAGGGGTAAAGCCCTGGTCGAGATCCAGGGAAGTTTCAAGCTCTACCACCCCTCCTCCTTCTTCTTTCTGTACTAACCCTAACCTTGAGGGTAAAGACCCTATCCTTGGAGTGATGGGGGGATGTTTATGGTCTTGCTTGAGGCAGGAGACATCCACGACAAACCACAAAGAACCAGTCACCAAGGTTACACTGGCATCTTCGACAAACACCCTCCATAAGTTTGCAAGATGCTGCAAACGCAGCAGCCACCGTCACTTGTTTTCACTCGAGTATGGGCATAGTAGTCACGACCTGGGGGGCTCCTCACGTGCGCCCGGGTGCTGCGAGGCCAGGGCGGCCATGGGCGGTGACTCTCGAGCCCTAGGATGGAGAAAGCAGGGCCCCGAATTGCAGCAGGGCGGTGCACAAGCAGGGTTTGTGCAAGCTTGAAGACGATGCAGTTGTTGGACCATTTTGCCATTCGCGGGCTAAAGCAACGACTGACTTAACCAAGGGTAGAAACATAATTCAGTTATGTTTCCCAAAAGCTAACGTTGCATGGAAAGGGTGACGTGGTGCTCCCAGATTGGCTCAAGTAAGTCAAATTTGCAAAATTCATATCTAATAATCGGTAGCTCGGATGGGTACAAATAATATATGCATTTTGCTGAGAAAATTGAGAGAAATCTAATAAAAATATAGTTAGAAGTTAATTCCTCATGGAATTCGAAAAGTAATAGAAGTTATCAACGTTAATGAATTAAAGATTAAAAAAACCCTAGTTTGAAATGAATAATGTGTTTAGTATGGTTTAATTGATGATTAAAGTTGATACTAACTTGTTAATCATAAAGAGATACATTAAGATTGAAAAAGATGAATTTTGCACGTAATTAGTTAATTGAAAGCTCATGTGCATGAATATGTTTTAATGGGCCTTGAAACCCTAATGTTGGTAATTAGGACTACTAATGGCTTTAATTATTTGATTTCATGTATAGAACTGAGTTTTCATGGTTATAAGCTATTTCGAGAATTCAAGTACCTAATTTGTGGATAAATACCCTAAATGTAGTAATTAGGGTTTTCTCATGAATAAAATGTGGAATTATTGACAAATCGAGTTCATATGTGTTTCAGACGATAATGAACTATGAATTGATGATAAATGTGTATAATGATCTTGTCATGGATTAAAAGGATAAAAATAGTATCTTTGATAAAAATCAGCTTAATGAGCTTAATTAATGGTTAATTATGCCTTTAATCTGGAATTGAGGATTAGATGTGGAAATAATTAAGGTTTGTGATCAATTGCGTTATATTAGGGTTTAAAATAGTAAAAGATGAAGGAAAACCCTAATTGCAATAGAAACCCTAAAAGTGGATTAGAAACCCTAGGAAGCGAGCTAGATTTAATAGATCTTGATGACATGAGTAATAAAAGGGAATTGTATAATTGTTTCAGGATCTTATTGAATGCTTGCTTGCCCATTGTTGTTTGGATTATTCCTGCACCAGAATCTATGTGTACAGGTATGTGGTTACGCCTATGAATATCCCGCATTAGTTTTTCGAGGATTTTATCAATGTCTACATCGTGGCTTGAATTAATTATTGGATAATTTAATTCATGCAAATTATAATGTGAATATGACTATCACATAAGAGATGTGCCTACTAGCTGAGATCCTAGTCCCCTCTGTAGCTTAATGGCCTGACCTAGTACATGGCTACCAATGGGGTAGGCCCATCAGGTCATTGGATGACTTAGTATATGGCTACCAAAGGGGTAGGTTCATCAAGTCACTTTGAGTCAGGAATTGGACTACATATGGGTAGTTCCATACGACTCAACCCTAGATATTGATCTACCTATTAGGTAGGATCATGCGGGGTTTAATAAGGATCTACCTAGAGAGAGGTAGTATCTCAGTCCACTGCAGGGACATCACAGAGATAGGGGATAGGAAAGGATTGAGTAGTATGGTTTAAAATGTAATCTTGGCTATTAAATGATAATTGGTTGATTACTTTGTTATTGTAGTTGCATGATTATTGTTTCCCCCACATACCAGCTTCTTGTTGACTGACGTTTTGTTTGTCGGCCTTTTAGGTACAAATGAAAAGAACCAACAGTAAAGTGGCATATGTGGAATTAAATGAGAAATAACATGCACTGGAGGATTAGTTAGATTAGTATCTTCATGGATAGAAGTTTAGAAATCCCAGTTTTTAAAAGGTAAGCAAAGTTTTATTTTATACCAGCTTTCAGTTTAGTTGGTAAAGTTTATTAATTGTTATTGATTATTTGGCAAACCTTTGTTCCAGGTCATTAGATAATGACCCTAATCTCTTGGTCTCCCTTAAGTGGGGGTTACCGGGAGACAAGGTCGTTACAATTAGTATCAGAGCGAAGGTTCCTCACTTAATCTTTAATAATTATTAAATTTTACAAATTCTGTAGAACCCAAGGGAGTTATTAGAGGATTGTCTGAAAGATTGAGGTGTCTAGAAAAGGATCACGTCTGGGGGATGGCAATATTTTCCTTCGCAATGCTAGTCAGAATACGAGGACTCCCGGATTGTGTGACTGCATGGCCGATGTCTTAGGATATGACTCGAAATAAGATACCTTTAGGACTCTCTCATCTTGTTCATCCTTTCTCAACTCAAATTCTCTAAGGACCTTAAGGATTAGGGTTTTCTCTCTTTTCCTCACCCTCTTGAGGTATGGGTAAGGTTGATAAGGATTAAGTAATCCTCCACCAAATTAATAAAAAGCATGTCAATAAGATGTCATGGACATAAGCTTAATAGAGTAAGCATAAAGGAATAGATACATGCTTAGGTCATATGACACTAGTTTTCCTCAGGAGAGGCCTGAGGATAGACCTCCTTGGCATGAGGATGAGTAGAGAGAGTTAGTCTTGGAGGTAGAGACCTCCATTAAAAGTAGAGACCTAGCACATCCTTTGAGGATGATGTTAACTCTAACCCTAAGTGAAGGTTAGAGAGAGAGATGACATGATGTCATGGTTGACCGGGTGTTTGGTTGGACATGCCTTTAGATTGCCATACGAGCCATGAGAGGTTGGATGACCTAGCACCTTTGGCAACCCAACCCGGGAAAGGGTCGAACATGTTAGAGCAAAGGGTAGCTCCTTCATGGATGAAGTTAGAGAAGAACCTATAGAAACCTTATGGGTTGTTGCAAGTAGGATATAGCTTGCACCCAAAGTACATCAGTAGTATGAGCAGTAAGCTAAAACTAAGGCTAGAAGGACAGGATGGATGGCTTATGAGATAAGCATAAGGGGCTATGGATAATCATAAGAAAACAAGTTTGAGCATAGGCTTCACCCACATAGAGGTATGCCTGTGAGCTTGATCCTTAATGGAGAGGGGACCTCTAATAGTATGGCTGGATGTGGAGTTAGCTATAGAGAGAGAAAGAAGGAACCAAGAAAGAAGGTTGGAAACCTAAAAACCTGAGATGTGAGGAACAAGGGGGAGTCGAGAATGATGCGACCTAGGTGGATGATAGTGGTTGCCTCATGCATGATCCCTGGAGGCTGATGATATCTTGGTTGCCTTTAGAGGAACCAAACCCTAGAGAGAGAAGGATGCTTCTGGTACCTATGTGCCTATGGTATAAGTGGTTACCTGTGGAGATGAGACAAAGAGTGCCTTAGACCCTGAGGAGGTTTCGGTAACCAGGTTGTGAGGCCTTGTACTTAGTTGGTTGTCCTTGAGGAGGACTCAACTCTGAGGTGTGGCTCATATAAAAGGATCATAGGAGTACATGACATCCCTTGGACATGCTTGATTCATGGTTAAGAGATTGAGCATGCAGTTGGATACCCAAAGGAGAACCTAGGGTTCCTAGACCTAAGAGGGGAAGTAGTGTATCTGATGCTCATGATGAGATTTGAGTCTCTATAGTTTCGAGCATGGTACTCCTCATGTGTAGAGGTAAAGGAAACCCCTTAAGTTAAGGGTATGTTTGACGAACCCCTCACAACTAAGTTGGTTTAATGTTGAGGATGAGAACATGTGTGACCTAGCATGGTTTGATAGGTGTCTTCTTATGCCTTAGTAGCTTGCTAGGACTAAGCATGCTCATGTGGATGCATACCCTAAACATAAGGATGTTTGTGACTGTTGTCACCAGGGTGTAGTTTCCTCCCATCCTGGGAGCGGGACCCTTTTATAGGGTGAATACCAGTGTTTTTGGTTTTGAGGTAACCTAAAGAGGTTTCAGAGGATCCTGAGAAGCTAGGTGAAAAGTACATGGTATGAGAATGAACCTGTAGACCCATAAATAGCCATCTCTAAGTGCACATGGATGTGTTACCATGGAGGTAACCAGTATGGGGCCTGACCAAGGTAGGCAGGTTGCCATGACCCCTATGAAGGGATGAAAGTCAGTCATGAATGTAGAGAGAGATGAGGAAGGATTGGGTAAGGTTCTAAGTTGAACATGTAATATAATGGAATCCTAAGTCTAACCTAGGGTCAGGTAGGGATAAGACCGATGGAAGAAGGAGTTGCCTAATTCCCTAGTTGCACATGACCATAGGGTCGGGAGGTAACAACCATCATTGTTTGAGGGCCATGGGTTGGGAGATTAATCACCTTCATGAACTCATGGGGCCCAAAGGGCAGATGAGTAGGGTTGTAACGACCCCGCCTCCCGGTAACCCCCAATTAAGGGAGACTCGAAGGTCAGAGCCATTAATCAATTTACATGATCAAAGGTTCAGCATATAATCAATAATAATTATGAAATTCTACAAACTAAACTGGAATTGGGTACAAAAATTAAATCTTTTACTTACCTTTATAAAACTTGGAAATCTAACTATCCACATCTTGAAATACTCTATATAATCCTCCTTGCACTTTATTTCTTAATTTCACGATGTGTCACTTTACTGTTTGTGTTTTTTAGGATCTTACCTAAAACGTCGACAAACAAAACATCGATCAGCAATTGTTGGTATGTGGAGGCAACCAAAATTTCACAATTAAGTCTAACAATCTAAGTATTGCAATCAAGATAATTAGCAAGTCAATTTACATTTTCCATGTGATAATCCCCACCGCTTTTGCCCTAACCCTGGATTTGACTTAAGGCCACCTTCTCAATCCCGAGCTTGGTGCCTAGGAGTCACCTCTCATGGTGCTCCTTAGTCATGCCTTATCGACCACCTTCTCATTCCCGAGCTTGGTGTCTAGGGTCACCTCTCATGGTGCCCATTGGTCTACCCTCCTGGGCCTGACCTTTATGTCATCTTCCATCAGGGTGGCATGTAGGTGCAGGATTACACATTTACATTAAATGGTGATAGTCATAGTCACTTTATAATTGCAATATAAACATCCAAACAGTTTAGTTGCATTCAATGCGATTAAACATCTGGGAATCCATCGGGAAACTAAAGCGATTATTCATAATCAACTACATACCTATTAAGCAGATTTGAATGCAGAAATAACCAATCAACCAGGATTCAAGCAAGTACACACACAATTATTCCTGAAAAAGGCATCCAATTTCTTTATCATTAAACTCGTCATCTTGATTCATTCATCCTAATTGTTGCCTAGGTTATTATTCCTTTTTAGGGTTTTAACCATAATTAGGGTTTTATTTCTTTTTTTATTACTTTTACCTTACTTTTATCAAATATCCATCAAACCCTAACTGTCTTGTCCTATTTTCCATTAAGGTCCTAAAGATCAGGTTTGGACCATATAAACCCTAATTTTCAGATTGCTATATCTTTTTCTTTTTCTCTAATTTAGGATTTCTAAACATATTAATCCACATATTGAATTAAAAACCCTAAACATGTAATTCTATCATCAACACAGGTTAAATAAAATCTTAATCATTAATCAGGTTAAACATATTCGAATTAACCTAATTGAAAGACTAAATATATCCTTGATAATCAATTAGGGTTTTCTTTTTACAAATTAACTCTTTTTCCATAAAAATATGTACTTTTGCAAAAATATACAAATTCAGATATCCCAACCATTTTTAAAGTATTCCTCATATTTTTATGATCATTTTTCATGTATTGACTTTTCTCATCTGAGTTTTCTAGCACTAGATACAATTTTTATACGAACAACCCTTTAATAAATTATTTGCTATTTTTCTAGAAAAGCTAGGACCGCCCGATCTATGGACCTTGGATCCACTGAGGATCCAACGGCCCTGAGGGAGCACTCCCTACTTTTGCAAAACAAGGGATCAAAGGATGAAATCGTCCTTACCTGTAAAGAGGATGCGGAGGGCAGAAGGGTAAAAAGGCTCGTGAACGTCTTCTTCTTCCTCGCGTCGAGCAGCATATCCCCGCAGTGAACTCGAGGGTTGACTTCGAGCTCTGGACCTCCTGCGAGCAAGCTGATGGTACAGGGAGCTCTGTCTCCCTCGGCCAAAGTTGACCAGGGGTCCAATTCCCTGCTCGAGCCGTGTCGAAGCCTCTGCCTACTCGCCGGACTTCAGCGGCATTTTCTGGGGTGTCGAGGGCACTGGTCAAGGTTGGGGCCAAAATTGAAAGCGCGAACTCGATCGTTGCTCTCCGCCGCAGCGATTGGACTAGGGAAAGGGGATGTCGGTGCCCTCTATCACCCTCCCCTATTTATAGGGTCGAGGCAGGGACCTGCACTATTGGGCATTTCCTAGTTTGGAGATGAAACCCATTCGAATCAGGGGTGAAACGCATCGGCTTGCTCTCCCGAATCCAACAGGACAGTTTCCAGATTTGCTTAAGCACTGGATTCTCGTGAAAATAGGATTGAAAATCCTCCCTGTAACCAACATAGTCCCAGTCCCAGCGGGACTTAGACGACGACCCTCGGCCGTTGGATGAAGATCCAACAGGCCTCGCTGCTCGCGATCAAACCAAAGGAAAAGCCTTTTTTTTCTTTTAATTCAGGATTAATTCCCAAATTGAGTATATTTTGCAAAATTGATATCTCCCAAACCATAACTCATATTTAGCTCAAATTTTAAGGAAACGTTCCTTTTTTTATTTCCTAGCTTCGTACGAAATTTGGGAAACAAAAAGTAATGGATGAGAAGGCTTCCTTCTCTCCCAAGTTTTCTCATCAATTAATCCAATTTAATTTATATTCCTTTTTCCTTTGTGATTATCTTGTTATTTTGGGTCCCTTGGATCTCAAGAAAACCCAAAGGCACAGATTCCCACCTTAGGGAATATTGGTTTGACTTTGTCCTATTTCAATTATCAATTTCTCATATTTCCCCTTTTATAGAACAATTTCTTTTCCTTATTTATTCCCTTTTCTTTTCAATTGGGATCAATGGCCAACAAGGCCCACAATCAATCAATCAAAACCATTTCTCACAAAATTTATCACAATCCAAAGAAAAGGATATCATTTATTCATTAAAAGGGAAATACACCTTACATTATATTTTCAAGAAAATGGGGTTGTAACATCCTCCCCTCCTTATAGGAATTTTCCCTCAAAATTCAAACAATCAAACAAACAATTCAGGGTATGTTTTCTCCATGTCTGCCTTGAGCTCCCATGTGGCCTCATCCTCTCCATGGTGCTTCCAAAGAACCTTTACCATCTCTATACTCTTGCATCTGAGTTCTTTTACCTTGGTATCTAGAATCCGCAATGGTGTCTTAGGATAAGTCAACTTCCCTTGAAGCTCAATAGGTTCAATGCACAGCACATGGCTCGGATCTTGCACATATCGCTTCAGGTTAGACACGTGAAACACATCATGCATCATGCTATACTGAGGGGGTAACACCAAACGGTATGCAGCTTCACCAATCCGTTCTAACACCTCAAACAGACCTACGTATCGGGGACTCAGCTTTCCTCTGTTCTTAGCTATAGCTCGAAGCGGTCAGATTTTCAAAAACACATGATCTCCCATAGTGAAATGCACATCAGTCCGCTTTGCATCAGCATACGACTTCTATAGGTCCTGGGCTCTCTTTAGCCTTTGCTTGATCAAAGCCACTTTATCAGCATACACTTGGAGCTCATCTGACCTCAACAAGGTCCTCTCACCCACATCATCCCAGTGAAGTGGTGACCGACACGATCTCCCGTATAAAGCTTCATACGGAGGCATCCCGATACTGGTTTGGTAGCTGTTGTTGTAGGCGAATTCTGCCAACGGTAAGTATTTCTCCCATGAGCCACCCCAATCGAGCACACAAGCTCTCAACATATCTTCCAATGTTTGAATCGTCCTTTCTGACTGACCATCTGTCTGGGGGTGATAAGCGGTACTAAACTTTAACCTTGTACCAAGTTCCTCTTGAACTTGCTTCCATAACTTGGAAGTGAACTTCGGGTCTCTATCTGAAATGATCGATCCTAGTACACCATGCAACCACACTATCTCCCTGATGTACAACTCAGCTAGGTCTGCCACCTTAGCAGTGGTCTTAAAGGCAAGGAAGTGTGCTGACTTGGTAAGACGATCTACCATGACCCATATCGCATCATGACCCTTCTTGGTCCAGGGTAGACCCACCACAAAATCCATGGTGATCTGCTCCCATTTCCACTCTGGAATTTCTATCGACTGTAAAAGTCCGCCAGGTTGTTGATGTTCAACCTTCACCATCTGGCACGTAAGACAACTGGCCACCCATGACGCAGTGTCTTTCTTCATTCCTGGCCACCAGAAAAACCGCTGTAGGTCCTTGTACATCTTAGTAGTTCCTGGGTGCACTATGTACTTGGATCCATGAGCCTCTTGCAAGATGCGTTCCTTTATTGATGAATCTGCTGGAACCCATACACGATTCTCAAACCTGGTTCCTCCATTTACTCCAACGGATAGACGAGTCTGTGGCTTCATCATTAAACCTTTCATCTTGTCTAGCTCTCCACTAGTCAACTGTGCAGTTACGATCCCACTCAACAACTCATATTGAATCTGGATATTAGCCAACCGAACTTGGTCCTCTAACGATTGTGGTGTCCATTCCACAAGCTCCTCCAAATTCTTCCACTGACTGGACAAAACAGCTTCACACTTAAGCTGTTCTTGACTCAACACATCCGCTACTACATTCGCCTTACCAGGATGGTAGGCGATGGTGAAGTTGTAATCCTTCATGTACTCCATCCATCGTGGTTGTCACAGATTTAGGTCTCTCTGTGTCAGTAGGTACTTTAAACTCTTATGGTTGGTGAAGATCTCAAAGGTAGCACTGTACAGGTAGTGCCGCCATATCTTCAAGGCATGGATTATAGCAGCTAACTCCAGGTCATGTGTCAGGTAATTCACCTCATTTGGCTTGAGCTGTCGGGAAGCATATGCAACCACATGCCGATCTTGTTCCAACACACAGCCAAGTCCCATCTTGGATGCATTAGTGAATATCATGAAACCCTCATTGCCAGAAGGCAAAGTCAACACATGAGCGGTGGTCAACTTCTCTTTCAATTCTTGGAAGCAAGCTTCACATACGTCAGACCACACAAACTTCACATCCTTTCGAGTCAACATGGTTAGCGGTAGAGCAGTCTTGGAGAAATCCTTGATAAAGCGACGGTAGTATCCGACCAACCCCAAGAAGTTGCGAATCTCGGAGGGGTTCTTGGGTGCCGGCCAGTCTCGAACTACTGATACTTTGGCTGGATCTACGACGATTGTTCCTCCTGAGATGATGTGTCCAAGAAACATGACTCGGTCCAATCAAAACTCACATTTCGAGAACTTTCCGAAAAACTTATGCTTTCTCAGGATATCAAGGACTCTACCCAGGTGGTCACGGTGTTGGGCTAGGTCATCTAAGTACACCAAAATGTCATCTATGAACACTATCACAAAAGAGTCAAGGAAAGGTTGGAACACACTGTTCATGAGGTTCATAAAGACACTCGGTGCATTGGATAATCCAAACGGCATGGCCACAAACTCATAATGGCCATAACGGGTTCTGAAAGCTGTTTTGGGTATATCCTCACTCCTCACTCTCACCCGGTGATATCCTGATCTCAAATCGATTTTGGAAAAGACTCGAGCTGATTCGAGTTGGTCAAACATGTCATCTATTCTGGGTAAAGGATACTTGTTCTTAATGGTTTCGTGGTTGATCATCCGATAATCAATACACATCCGAAGTGACCCATCCTTCTTTTTCACAAAGAGGACTGGTGCTCCCCATGGTGAGGTACTGGGTCAGATGAACCCCTTATCCAACAACTCTTGCAACTGGGTTTTCAACTCAAGCAACTCAGCAGGGGCCATTCTATACGGTGCCTTAGATATAGGGTTAGTCCCAGGAGCTAACTCAATCGAGAAGTCTACCTCCCTCTCAGGGGGAATCCCTGGTAGATCATCTGGAAACACATTTGTGTACTCTCGAACCACCTTTATGTCCTCTAAGGATTTCCCCTTAACCTCGGGTGCGGTAACTATGGCTAGGTAGGCTCGACAACCCTTAGATAGCATCCATTTAGCATTCAAAGTGGATATGTAAAGATTGGTTGTCGCATCTTTCCTTCCTCAAATGGTGAAGTGTGGATAGCCGGTCTTTCTAATGAGAATCTTCTTCTCTCTACAGTCAATCTGGGCCCTATAGGTGGAAAGCCACTCCATACCGATGATTACATCAAAATCACTCATATCGAGGAGGATGAAGTCAGTGGGAAGCTCATGGTTCAGGTAATTACTGGCAAGATAGGGGTTTTCAAGAGAGAGGTATAAATATGACCACTCGGGGTTGTGACATCCAAAACATAACCCAAATCCCTGATATCCAAACCAAGCATAGTTTCCAGATTTCTCAAATAAAAGTATTAGTAGAACCAGAATTAAAGAGTGCTTTTACATTATGTCCCATGACTTCCAGCAAGCCTACATAGTTATTCCATATCAAAAAGCTACTACATGGTCTACTGAACTAAAAGAAAAACTCTAGGGGTTATTACCCTCAATAAACTTATTAGCATTTGCCCGAGCTTCTTCATTGTCGATGGTGAACACTCTAGCTTGTCTCCTCTCTCTAGATGGAGGTGCTCCAGTTGGTGCTCCTGCTGGAGGTACTGCAGCTACTGGTTGTGCTGCCACAGGCTGTGACCCCAAAGGTCCTCTTGGGTCAGGCTGAGGGCAGTTGGCGATGAAGTGTCCCTCTTGTTGACATCTGAAGCATACCTTCTTCTCAAAGCGACACTTCCCAGGATGTGCCCGTCCACAGGTGCGACACTGCTGGAGGCGACCACGGGGCTTGCCTTTGTGCCCATGCTTGTTCTTGTTTTGGTTGCATCCTTGTCCCTTCCTGTGTTCATTCCTTGGCCCTTGAGCTCCTTCTGTGAAACCCAAGTACCCTCTGGGTTGGTTTTGTGCAGGCATCACTATCCTTTCCATGTCTAAGGCGGTGTTGTAGGCTTCAGCAAAGGTCTTTGGCTTACTAGCCATCACATGAGGCTTGATGGCAGGGTGTAGACGTTCCATGAAGTGGTCCACCCTCCTCTCTTCATCCAACATATGTCTAAAGCATTCCAGGAGGCGGAACCTACGATCGAAGTTCGCAAATGAAGACCTTCCTTGAGTCATGCTCATGAACTCTCTTTCTTTCTCTTTCCTTTCTGAGATGGGGAGGAATCTGGTGGCGAAGATGGTCTTGAAGTCAGTCCATGCCATTTGTTCCTCACTTAGGTCTCTTCCCGTGATATGGTTCTCCCACCATATCTTGGCTGCACCTTCCAGAAGGTGAGTAGCAAACAAAACCTTTTTATTCGGTTGCACCTCTAGCATACAGAACCCATTCTCGACCGCAAGCAGCCAAGCTTCGGCCTTGTCGACTACTTCTGACTTGTCTTCTCCCCAGAACTTCTCGACGTTAAGCTTGACGAAGTCTAGGATGGTGGCTCCAAGTCGAGGACGAATAGGAAGTGGCTCACCATCCTTGGTCCTAGCTATGTCCCTAAGGGCCAGGGCACGGATAGCTTCAGTCAATTGCCTTTGTTGTTCCATCCAAACTGCATCCGTTGTATGAACCACCATGGTTGGTTCTGGACCACCAGGCTGGTCCTCCTCCATGTGGGCTTCCTCTTCATGCATCTGGTATTCCTCATATTCTGATCCTCCCCCCATGTTCTTGGTTGGAACCAGGCAGCGGTTCAGGGTTGGGGCCCTCATGTATAATCTCTTCAGGCCTCTTTCTCTTCTTAGAGGTCTCTCCACCGTGGTTCCTCTTCCTCTTCTCGGAATACCCATTCTCCTTACGGGGTGGTCCACCATCACCGGTGGAAAAAGGAATAGCCACAACTTTGGTACGAGCCATCTGCACACAAATAGACTTTTAGTTTACCTTTAAACTAATTACACTTATGTCAATGACATCTTACTTACGTATCTTTTATTAATTTGGTGGAGGATCCCTTAGACCTTATCAACTTTAACCCATACCACATGAGGGTGAGGAAGAGAGAGAAAACCCTAATCCTTACAATCCTTAAGAGAAAAATTGAGTTGAGGAGAGATGAGTAAGATGAGAGAGTCCTAAAGGTATCTTATTTTGAGTCATATCCTAAGACATCGACCATGCAGTCACACAATCCGGGAGTCCTCGTATTTCGACTAGCGGTGCAGAAGAAAATCTTGCCAGCCCCCGGAAGTGATCCTTTTCTAGACACCTCAGTATTTCAGACACTCCTCTAATAACTCCCTCGGTTCTGTGAAATTTGTAAAAGTTAATAATTATTAATGATTAGATGGAGAACCTACGCTCTGATACCCATTGTAACGACCCCGCCTCCCGGTAACCCCCAATTAAGGGAGACCCAAAGGTCAGAGCCATTAATCAATTTACAGGATCAAAGGTTCAGCATATAATCAACAATAATTATGAAATTCTACTAACTAAACTGGAATTGGGTATAAAAATTAAAACTTTTACTTACCTTTATAAAACTTGGAAATCTAACTATCCACGGCTTGAAATACTCTATCTAATCCTCCTTGCACTTTATTTCTTAATTTCATGATGTGTCACTTTATTGTTTGTGTTTTTCAAGATCTTACCTAAAACGCCGACAAACAAAACATCGATCATCAATTGCTGGTATGTGGAGGCAACCAAAATTTCACAATTAAGTTTAACAATCTAAGTATTGCAATCAAGATAATTAGCAAGTCAATTTACATTTTCCAAGTGACAATCCCCACCGCTTTTGCCCTAACCCTGGATTTGACTTAAGGCCACCTTCTCAATCCCGAGCTTGGTGCCTGGGAGTCACCTCTCATGGTGCTCCTTAGTCATGCCTTATCGACCACCTTCTCATTCCCGAGCTTGTTGTCTAGGGTCACCTCTCATGGTGCCCATTGGCCTACCCTTCTGGGCCTGACCTTTATGGCATCTTCCATCAGCGTGGCATGTAGGTGCAGGATTACACATTTACATTAAATGGTGATAGTCATAGTCACTTTATAATTGCAATATGAACATCCAAACAGTTTAGTTGCATTCAATGTGATTAAACATCTGGAAATCCATTGGGAAACTAAAGCGGTTATTCATAATTAACCACATACCTGTTAAGCAGATTTGAATGCAGAAATAACCAATCAATCATGATTCAAGCAAGCACACACACAATTATTCCTGAAAAAGGCATCCAATTTCTTTATCATTAAACTCGTCATCTTGATTCATTCATCCTAATTGTTGCCTAGGTTATTATTCCTTTTTAGGGTTTTAACCATAATTAGGGTTTTATTTCCTTTTTATTACTTTTACCTTACTTTTATCAAATATCCATCAAACCCTAACTATCTTGTCCTATTTTCCATTAAGGTCCTAAAGATCGGGTTTGGACCATATAAACCCTAATTTTCAGATTGCTATATCTTTTTCTTTTTCTCTAATTTAGGATTTCTAAACATATTAATCCACATATTGAATTAAAAACCCTAAACATGTAATTCTATCATCAACACGGGTTAAAAAAATCTTAATCATTAATCAGGTTAAACATATTCGAATTAACCTAATTGCAAGACTAAATATATCCTTGATAATCAATTAGGGTTTTCTTTTTACAAATTAACTCTTTTTCCATCAAAATATGTACTTTTGCAAAAATATACAAATTCAGATATCCAATCCATTTTTAAAGTATTCCTCATATTTTTCTGATCATTTTTCATGTATTGACTTTTCTCATCTGAGTTTTCTAGCTCTAGATACAATTTTTATAAGAACAACCCTTTAATAAATTATTTGCTATTTTTCTAGAAAAGCTAGGACCGCCCGATCTATGGACCTTGGATCCACTGAGGATCCAACGGCCCTGAGGGAGCGCGCCCTACTTTTGCAAAACAGGGGATCAAAGGACGAAAGTGTCCTTACTTGTAAAGAGGATGCGGAGGGCAGAAGGGTAAAAAGGCTCACGAACGTCTTCTTCTTCCTTGCGTCGAGCAGCAGACCCCCGCAGTCAACTCGAGGGTTGATTTCGAGCTCCGGACCTCCTACGAGCAAGCTGATGGTACAAGGAGCTCTGTCTCCCTCGGCCAAAGTTGACCAGGGGTCCAATTCCCTGCCTGAGCTATGCCGAAGCCTCCACCTACTCGCCGGACTTCAGTGGCATTTTCTGGGGTGTCGAGGGTACTGGTCAAGGTCGGGGCCGAAATTGAAAGTGCGAACTCGATCGTTTCTCTCCGCCACAGCTGTTGGACTAGGGAAAGGGGATGTCGGTGCCCTCTATCACCCTCCCCTATTTATAGGGTCGAGGCAGGGACCTTCCCAGTTGAGCGTTTCCTAGTTTGGCGACGAAACCCACTTGAATTAGGGGTGAAACGCTTCGGCTTGCTCTCCCGAATCCAACATGATAGTTTCTAGATTTGCTTAAGCACTAGATTCTCGAGAAAATAGGATTGAAAATCCTCCCTGTAACCAACAGAGTCCCAGTCCCAGCGGGACTTAGACGACGACCCTCGGCCGTTGGATGAAGATCCAACAGGCCTCGCTGCTTGCGATCAAACCAATGGAAAAGCCTTTTTTTCTTTTAATTCATGATTAATTCCCAAATTGAGTATATTTTGCAAAATTGATATCTCCCAAACCATAACTCATATTTAGCTCAAATTTTAAGGAAACGTTCCTTTTTTATTTCCTAGCTTTGTACGAAATTTGGGAAACAAAAAGTAATGGATGAGAAGGCTTCCTTCTCTCCCAAGTTTTCTCATCAATTAATCCAATTTAATTTATATTCCTTTTTCCTTTGTGATTATCTTGTTATTTTGGGTCCCTTGGATCTCAAGAAAACCCAAAGGAACGGATTCCCACCTTAGGAAATATTGGTTTGCCTTTATCCTATTTCAATTGTCAATTTCTCATATTTCCCCTTTTATAGAACAATTTCTTTTCCTTATTTATTCCCTTTTCTTTTCAATTGGGCTCAATGGCCAACAAGGCCCACAATCAATCAATCAAAGCCACTTCTCACGAAATTTATCACAATCCAAAGAAAAGGATATCATTTATTCATTAAAAGGGAAATACACCTTACATTATATTTTCAAGAAAATGGGGTTGTAACAAGGGCACTCTCTGGATGCATGAAGGAAGAGGGATGACTCCAAAAGTGCCGACACCCTATAGACCCAGAGGTGATGACCAAGGATTGTGTGTAAACCCCAGTAGGTTCGAGACAAGTTTACCATGAAACTAATTTTTTTGATATCATGATGTTTGTGATGTGAAGACATGAGTTGCACATTTAAACTTAGATTTGAAGGTGTACTGGCAAGGTGGGATGTACCATCTCTACTCTTGGAATGGGAAGAACTCTGTATTTAGACGGCTACTAGATGCTTATTTCTTCTTGTTATGGGAGTGAGAGATAGGACAATACGCATGCCACACACCAAGGGTAAAGATGATGTGAGTTGGAACGTTGCTATAAGGAATGAGGACGGAGATGATAACATGCCCTAGTGGAGTAAATGATACATGGACATGTACAAACGACAAGAGTATTAAGGAAATCATCTTGTGAGGATATTTTATCATGAGCTATGTGGAATTTGCAAGTTATACAAAGTTGAGTTTGATCATCAAGGAGATGAGCTCAAAGTATTCTCAATGAAGATAGACTTAGAATTCGAGTTTGAGATGATAAGTGAAATACATGGAAGAGTATGTCTTCAAATTTACCTAACACCTAAGGGTAAGAAGTGGTAATGAATGCTCGGGTTGAGGTATAGCTGCCTGGTTTATCTGGAAGCTAGAAGAAGTTGAGGTTGTTAGGCTAACCTTAAGTTTAGGAAACACCCAGATGTATCAATAGTGGTTAATCAAGTAAATGATTGTTGGGTTAGCCAGCTTAGTCTGTGATATAATGAAAGAACCTCAGATGTACTTCTCTGGAAAGGAAGGTGATGAAACCCAGATGAGAGTGGTTTAGGGTTTCTGAGGTATCGACCTTAAGGAAAAATGACATACAGGAGATCATGATCACCATACACCATACTACTCAGATAGTAAGTGACAGTAGTACCTGAGATGCTTAAGATGAAGTTGCATGTGGCTGGTCGCCACACAAGCCAGGAGGTAAGGGACGAACCCCAGTAACCCAGTGTGTTGATCTAAAGTATAAAGAGTTCCCGAAAGGGAATGGGATTTCATCACTATGGATGTGGTGAGTCTCCCCTAGACCAAGAAAGGTCAAGATGCAATATGGGTTATGGTAGCTCGCCTTACCGAGATGACGTGAGAAAGAAGAGTATTGTCAAGGGACAGATCGGGTTAAACTACTTATAAAAGAGAGAGAAATGGTTCAACTACACCATGATGCGAGTTCAAAAGTTCTTGAGCATGATTAGAAGGTTTACTTCCATGCGGTGGAAGTAGGTACATGAAGAACTCATTTTTAGTACTGCTTATCACCCCTAACTAATGGTTAGTATGATCTAGAGTACAGGGTCTGATGAGAGCATGTGTGCTCATTCAGAGTGATACATAGAGACAGTTCTTAAGATATGATGTTGACCAACATAGCCTTTATCGGGATGCAAGAAGTTCTATAGGGTGGTTGTGTCAGTCACCACTTCATTAAGATGATGTTGGTGAAAGAGGCCTCACGAAGGTCAGGAAAAGAACCTGTGCAGAAGAAGTCGCTTTGATCGTGCAATGGATGAGAGAGGGCCTAGTGGTGACATGAGTCACGAGATGATGCAAAGAAGACTGACATGCAATTCACCATGGGAGAATATGGGATGTGAAAATCCGACCCCTCTAAGCTACAGCTGAGAAAGCTGAGTCCCCGATATATGGGTCCATTTGAGATGGATTGGTGGAGATGGTTGTGTTTAACCTTACCCTCAGGATAAAATGATGTGTTGCACGAGTCCGATCTAGAGCACTATGTGAGGTACCCAAGCCATGTGTTGAGCCCTGAACCTATTCAACTTTTGAGAGGCTGAAATGTCCTGAGTCACCTATGAGGGTACGATATACCAAGGTAAGGAAGAACTGAGATGGAAGAATATGAGATAATGAAGGTTCTTGGGAAGCACCATGGAAAGGGCTAAGCCACATGGGAGCCATGATGGAAATATTAAAGACTTATCCTGTTTGTTTTCTTGCTTGATGGAATTTTGGGGGCAAAATTCTTATAAGAGGGGAAGGATGTTACAACCCCAAATTTTGGGTTCCTTTGGTGAGAAATGTAATTTCTCATATTAAAGATATTGGAACAAATAATGATATAATTTGTTTTGAATAAATGGATTTCATTTACAATAGCCTTGATGATTCTTTTGTGGGCTTTATTGGCTATTGGGCCCAATAATAAGGAAATTCAATTAATAAATGAACAATTGAGTTTTTGGAGAAAAGAGAGATGTGGAAACCTCTAGGAGGCAAAAGAACATAATCCAAAGGTGGATTTCGTGCCTCTTGGGTTCCTTGGGTCCCAAGGAGTCCAAAGTTGCATAGAGAATGCAATAAGAAAAGAAAAGACCAATGAAGTATTTCCTTATTAAGAAAGAAATTGAAAATAATGATAAAATGTGGAAAATAAGTGGAAAGAGGTGTAATTGAGTTATCCTTAGTGGAATTTCGTATACCAAGGATTCCTAATAATAAAAGGAATACTGATGAGGAAAATAAAAGAGAAATAAAAAAAGATATCCTCAAAAAGAGATATTTTAATGAGAAATAAACAAGATAATGTGAAATAATGCATATTGATGCATGTAGAAGGATAATGAGTATTCCTTAAAAAGGAATTTCGAATTATTTGAGTTTCTTGGGATCCATGGAGTCCTAATGAAGAAAGAGGAAAGAGAAAATACCAAAATTGCAAAATAAGAGTATAACATGATAGGTTTTTGTAGCTTTGTTAAAGAAGAGGTATTTTCTACTTAAGGAAAACATAATTTCGTGTTTGATGGATTAAAAAGCAAGTCAAAAGAGAATAAGGGAGAATATTTTCATATTTCTAAAAATCCAATGAATATGTTGTTTTTAAGAAGATGATAATGAGAGAGAAACTTGCTTAGTAGTAAAGGAAGCACTTTCCTATTTGGAAGAGGGCTTGATTGCTTCGAGGGCAAGTCTAATGGGGTGTGGATACTCACCCTATAAAAGGGTTAAAGCCCTAGTCAAGATCGAGGGAAGTTTCACACTCTACCACCCGTCCTCCTTCTTCTTTCCATGCTAACCCTAACCTTGAGGGTAAAGACCCTATCCTTGGTGTGACGGGGGGGATGTTTATGGTCTTGCTTGAAGCATGAGACATCCACGACCAACCACGAAGAACCGGCCACCAAGGTTACACTGGCATCTTCGAGAAACACCCTCCATAAGTCTACAAGATGCTGCAAATGCAACAGCCACTGTCGCTTGTTTTCACTCGAGTATGGGCATAGTAGTTGTGACATGGGGGGCTCCTCGCGTGCGCCAGGGTGCTGCGAGGCCAGGGCGGCCATGGGCGGAGACTCTCGAGCCCTAGGATGGAGAAGGTGGGGCCCTGAAGTGCAGTAGGGTGGCGCAAAAGCAGGGTTTGCAAAGCTTGAAGACGATGCGACCGTTGGACTGTTTTGCTCTTCGTGGGCTGAAGCAACGGCTGACTTAACCAAGGGTAGAAACGTAATTCAGTTATGTTTCCCAAAAGCTAACGTTGCATGGAAAGGGTGACGTGGCACTCCCAGATTGGCTCAAGTAAGTCAAATTTGCAAAATTCATATCTAATAATCGGTAGCTCGGATGGGTACGAATAATATATGCATTTTGCTCTGGATAATCGAGTGGAATCTAATAAAAATATAGTTAGAAGCTAATTCCTCCTGCAATTTGAAAAGTAATAGAAGTTATCAACGTTAATGAATTAAAGATTAAAAAAACCCTAGTTTGAAATGAATAATGTGTTTAGTAGGGTTTAATTGATGATTAAAGTTGATATTAATGTGTTAATCATAAAGATATACATTAAGATTGAAAAAAATGAATTTTGCACATAATTAGTTTAATTGAAAGCTCATGTGCATGAATATGTTTTAATGGGCCTTGAAACCCTAATGTTGGTAATTAGGACTACTAATGGCTTTAATTATTTGATTTCATGTATAGAATTGAGTTTTCATGGTTATAAGCTATTTCGAGCATTAAAGTTCCTAATTTGTGGATAAATACCCTAAATTTAGTAATTAGGGTTTTCTCATGAATAAAATGTGGAATTAATGACAAATAGAGTTCATATGTGTTTTGGACCATAATGAGCTATGAATTGATGATAAATGTGTATAATGATCTTGTCATGGATTAAAAGGATAAAAATAGTAGATTTGATAAAAATAGGCTTAATGAGCTTAATTAATGGTTAATTATGCCTTTAATATGAAATTGAGGATTAGATGTGGAAATAATTAAGGTTTGTGCTCTATTGCGTTAAATTAGGGTTTAAAATAGTAAAAGATGAAGGGAAACCCTAATTGCAATAGAAACCCTAAAAGTGGACTAGAAAGCCTAGGAAGTGAGTTAGATTTAATAGATCTTGATGACATGAGTAATAAAAGGGAATTGTATAATTGTTTCAGGATCTTATTGAATGCTTGCTTGCCCATTGTTGTTTGGATTATTCCTTCACCTGAATCTACATGTACAGGTATGTGGTTACGCCTATGAATATCCCGCATTAGTTTTCTGAGGATTTTATCGATGTCTACATCGTGGCTTGAATTAATTGTTGGATGAATTTAATTCATGCAAATTATAATGTGAATATGACTATCACGTAAGAGATGTTCCTACTAGCTCAGATCCTAGTCCCCTTTGTAGCTTAATGGCCCGACCTAGTACATGGCTACCAATGGGGTAGGCCCATTAGGTCATTGGATGACTTAGTATATGGCTACCAAAGGGTTAGGTCCATCAAGTCACTTTGAGTCATGAATTGGACTACCTATGGGTAGTGCCATATGACTCAAGCCTAGATATTAATCTACCTGTTAGGTAGGATCATGCGGGGTTTAATAAGGATCTACCTAGAGAGAGGTAGTATCTCAGTCTGCTGTAGGGATAGCACAGAGATAGGGGATAGGAAAGGATTGAGTAGTATGGTTTAAAACATAATCATGGCTGTTAAATGATAATTGACTGATTACTTTGTTATTGTAGTTGCATGATTATTGTTTCTCCCACATACCAGCTTCTTGCTGATCGACGTTTTGTTTGTCGGCATTTTAGGTACAAATAAAAAAAACCAACAGTAAAGTGGCATATGTGGAATTAAATGAGAAATAACGTGAACATGAGGATTAGTTAGATTAGTATCTTCATGGATAGAAGTTTCGAAATCCCAGTTTTTAAAAGGTAAGCAAAGTTTTATTTTATACCAGTTTTTAGTTTAGTTGGTAAAGTTTATTAATTGTCATTGATTATTTGTTGAATCTTTGATCTGGGTCATTAGATAACGGCCCTAATCTCTTGGTCTCCCTTAATTGGGGGTTACCGGGAGATGGGTTCGTTACATTCTCAAACTCTCAGTTCAAAGTATTTCCATATCAATCATATCAAAATTTAATACTTATACCAAGTTTGTTATGTACTTACATTTATGATCTCCTTGAACACTTCCAGATATTCATGTTTGTATTTATTAAATACAAACTACCATATCTACTGAGTCAACAATATATATTTTTATGTTCTATTGATTACCTTTAGCATTTATTCTAAAAGGTCTATAATCCTTAATACAATAATTGTTCTCCCACTACATCTTGTGAAGAACCTTTGTCATATTGCACAATGAATGAGATTAGCATATCTCTATTGTTTCAATAAGAAAAATGAGTCTAGTTAGCCATCATATGGATTTCTTGAAATGCAATTCTCATTTATGCACTACAAATGAGTATGCTATAGGGATTCAAGTTTGAGTTATCATGTCATTCATTACATGTGTCATACACATTTGTCTCTTTAACTATCAAGTATAGTTGATGAGACATAAGCATTTCATTCAAAGATCATTTCTTTGAAATGAAATATTAGTTCATTACACTCTTGTCCATACAAGATGTATGATGATTTCATTGATGGCAAATGTAAAATAGTAATTCACTAATTCTATTATCTGCATATGAATGTCATATTGTAACTATAATGGTAGAAACTCTTGCTCTGCATAGTTTCTATCTTACTTCTTCTTAGGTCTTGAAGTAGAGATCTCTATCTCTCTTTCATCTTCCTGAAATCCTCTATAAAGAGGTTATTTCCCTATCCTTCTTACTCCTCTCCATATCTTGAGTGATGAAGACTTGGACCTAAGATTGGCTTCATAATACTTCTTGACCTTGTTTTAGTCTATGGATTTCACTCTGCTGATCATTATCACATGTTTTATCCTTTCTTCATTCATGCTTTGGCAATATGCCAAGAAATTCAGAAAATGGTTTGGCCAAGTTACTTAACATTTGATAAACTAGCTATATGATTCACACAATGCTTTGTAGAATCATATGTTTGGTCAACTCTTGACCTATAAGAAGTCATAATTGATCTATATGCACAATCATTTTGAGCATATGAGATTATACTTGATCTCCATCTGTCTGATTATATTCAAACATCACTTTGAAAACATTATACCTTTCAAGCTTTACATGATTCTTAAGATGTATAACCATCTCCAGAATGTCCATGCTTCAAGCTATTTATGCAACTCATAGTTCATATAGCTCATCAAAGGTTCTTGATGTCATAGGCATCATTGCATACTTCAATTAATGATGAATGCATATTCGTCATGATTTCCAATCACCTTATTGGAACCAATTTGATTCAATACATCCAATTTCATTTACTTATTCTCAAAATATATAAAATTACTTAATCGGTTCAATTATCAAGAATATTAACTACATTTATATTGATTTTGTGCAGATCTTGATGAGGTTCAATCATCATATGGAATTCATTCAAAGATCCTCTCAACTTTGGTCTTCACCTAACGGTTTCACGTAACAGTTTCACCAAAAGTTTTGTCCTAGCGGTCTACCCATTCGGTTTTGACCTCTCGGTATTAGCCTTTTGCCCACACAGTCCCCCTTCCATCATTCCCCCTTATACGGACTCAAAACCGCATGAGGCCAAACGTTCTCAAGACCGTTTGGAACCCATCGGTCTTCTAGACCATTTGCATCACCAAACCATTTGGACAACGAAATGGTTTGAACAATGAAAACCATTTGATGGCCATCGGTCCTCAAGACCATTTGAACAACGAAGATCCAAGACCGTATGGATGAAGACCGTTTGGGACACGCAAGCAAAGACAATTCGGTCCCAAGACCGTTTAGAGCCATTCGGTCCCAAGACTGTTTATAGCCATTCGGTCCCAAGACTATTTGGAGCCATTTGGTCCCAAGACCGTTTGGAGCCATTCGGTCCCAAGACTGTTTGGAGCCATGCAGTCCCAAGACCATTTTCCCTCAAGACCGTATGATCATTGAATATTGTTTGAAGCCAGCAAGAGGAGACCGGTTGGCGACTAACGGTTTCAAGACCGATTGGCACCATACAACCTCAAGACCGATAGGCCAGTCATTCCCAAGACCGTTTGGTCATTCGATCGATCTGCACGACCGTTTGAAGGTGGATTTCCAAAACCGTTTGGATGTCAAACGGTCTCCAAGACCATTTTCTCCAAACCGTTCAACCAGACCATTTTCTCCAAACCGTTTGGAGTAGGTTCATGCAGAAAACGTGAAGACCCCATCCGAGCCTAAAAATAGGATCGCAAGGGTCCTCATTTTGGGGGGCATCAGTTCTAGGATGCCGACAGGCTGCCTGTACACATGTCTGATCCAGTTCCATCCACACTACTATCATTTCACCTACCGCCCGTGCTGCAATCAAGGAGTCCGAGAAGAGAAGGAAGGAGGAGTGAGAAAGACTGCCCGGTCTGTCTAGGCATCCCTCATTCTTCGTCCAGATCTACTCCGACACGACGTAGAAGACCACATTGTCTTCACCGAGCTGCGACCACCTTCTACATCATGCTCATGGAGAATTCCTCTCTCTTTCTTATTCTTCTTGTTTCTCACACCATGGGTGAGTAGTTCCTTTTCGCTAGGGTGCGGGGACTAGCCTCGTTGCCCATGCAATCATTCCTTTTCATTTAACATTCCAAGGCAATGTATATAACTTTTCATTTCGTTGCTAATTAATATGCTTGTAGTTGATTACCGGATTGCTTTCATCTTGTTCTTCTCTTTGTAGTATAGAATGTCGATTAATAAGGTAGACTCCTTGACGAGAGATATGATGGGTTTCCTTGAGGTAGTAAGTGTATGATCCGTGAGGGGACGAGCCGTCTAGCCTACGGTGATGCTTCTGTGTACCTACCCTTGCGGGGGGTGCAACCTTAGTTGGGTGTTGTATCTTCTTTGTTTATCGTCGATGTTTGCTTGTAGATTAATCACCTGCTTGCTTGTTGGTTAGCGTGTTTGAATCCTTGATGAGTCCATCTGATAGGATTCCTTGAGGTCGTAAGTGTATGATCCGTGAGGAGACAAGCCATCTATCCTACGGTGATGCTTCTATGGGTCTACCCATGCAGGGGACCCTCAGCCTTAGTTGGATGTTGTATCTTCGGAGCCGTAAGTGAGTGATCTAGAAGGTGACACTTACATGATCCTATCCTCACAGAGGGTTCACAGCAACTCCATTTGGATAGTTAGATGCTTTCCTAGATGTTATGTAGTTTGATGTGTTTGCATGCGCAGTGGTGGTGAAACCTGATACCATCCCAGTGATTCCATATCATTTAATCTAGAACCAACTTTTATTCTGCTCATTTACTTTTCTGCAATTAGTTTAATTAACCTCAACCAAATCAATCGTTCTAAATATTAGTCTTATTTGAGCTAGATTCGATTGACAAAGATTCTTAAAAACATTGTCTCTTGGGATTCAATCACTAACTATACTGTGATAAGACCCATCCGCTTGCAGGTGGTATTATTGCACATTGGTTTTGGTAAAAGCTTGGGGATCTCAACCCCGAGTGAGTTTGTTAGTGCGATAAATTGCCACCTCAATTAAGCATCTAATTTTAGCGTTAGGCTCATTTGGAGTGGTTCTATTGGCTCTGGTATTTCAAGGACTTTAAAGTTTACACTAAGTATTGAGAAAACTTCTTAAAGGAACCAAACTAGATTTAAAGTTTATCCCGTTCATAAATTGATCACAACTATAATGTATTTGTGTTTGTCATTTGGATTCTACAAAAGAATTTTGCAACATTTAAAAACATTTTTGATTTTTTGATTTGATAAAGTTGACGATATTAATTAGGTCTTTAATTAATTATCACTCCCACTATTTTGATCAAATTGATAGCCCTCACCATCAATTTGGAAGATTGCAGCATACAACCTTCTAGTGAGCCAAGATCCAAAACAACTGAGTTATTACCCAGCCAACTCCAACATCCATAATCAATTATTAAGGTAGGTAACATTTACCAATTGCATCTTATGCAATTCTTAGATACATGATATGCACAATTCTTTGCCATAGTCATCTGCATGTCTCTAAGTGCTTAATCTAATTAAGACCACTTAGTTAAGCTTGAACCAAAAGCCAACACAATAAGAGTGCACCCCGCTTGGTGGGCCAACATAACTACCATCACACTTCCACGAGATAGACAATGCACCACCCTTGGGATGCCCACACTTTTCGATCAAGCTTTTCATGTGTGCTTCTTATGGAAAGCATCTTAGACTTAATATTATATTGATGGGTTTGGTATTTATATACATATACATATCCAATCACCACACATACATAATATGTATCATATACATGGTATATCCCATAAGAAACTATGCAAAGCGATAAAGCGATGATTATGGCCATCCTATTTGTAATTCCTTGAGCCACAAGGAATTATGGTCATCTAGGTGTACATCACATGTAGCAACCTGTTGCTGATGAAGATTTGTGCTTGGGCCGTTCCGAGTTGATCATCTCATCCTATAACTGATCGGCTCGCCTCCTGGCCGGTCGGTTGGTTGTCACCAACCGATCGTCTGACACCTCCAGACAATCGGTTCGTCAGGTTGTCTTGCTCCTTGTTAGGCCACCAGCCACTCATCTTGCACTGTCAGTCGGTCATCTCGCATCGTCAGTCTGTCGTCTCAGTCCCTAAACCGCTCGTATGGGCACCCTCCATTCTTTTACATAACAAGAAATAAAACTATCCTACTTTTACATATTTCTTTGGGAAACCACAAGTTACATTCGGTGGGAGCAAAGGTAGAAGAGAAGACTCGAGTTATCTTGAGTTACATCTGGAATAGAAGAATGGACTCGGTATGTAGACCGAGATGTAAACAACCACAATCAACCAAGCACACAGATAGGGGTTTATAGGACATAACCACACTACACATCTACCATCAAAACTATTTTAGGGTGACACGTATCGATTGTATATATACCATATCATATATGTATATAGGGATTTGTGGTGA
This sequence comes from Alisma plantago-aquatica, assembly GCA_963693085.1. Lineage (NCBI taxonomy): Eukaryota > Viridiplantae > Streptophyta > Magnoliopsida > Alismatales > Alismataceae > Alisma > Alisma plantago-aquatica. The sequence goes on along the minus strand of OY856413.1, from coordinate 480,191,275 downwards.
TTAATCAGATATGCATATTATCCAGTTAAAGTATTAGCATTGCATGCAATAAATAAATGGTGATAAACCAAAATCTGATCATATCAATTAATTCTAAAACATAGTATGTTGACGTGGCTCTAATACCACTGTTGGGTTTTGTGGGACATAACAGGGAACGGAAACAAAAATTTTATCTAACCACAAACCCATAACCAACAGATCACATCAACAACTATGCAATAGAAAAGATGGCTTAGCGAGATATAACTGGTCTTGAGGCTTGCTCAATGACAATACCTTGCAACTAGTGCGGCCTTCAACCACCTAGTATTTCACAACATCTGTGCAACTCCTGGTCTTGAACTGGACTGTCGTTGACGGTCATCCTCCTAAGCAGTAGAAATCTCCCGCCTCTATAAATAGTCCACATGGACCATCAGGAACTCTAGTCATCCTAATGGACATACTAGAAGGAGTTTTCCCCTTCTGTCGGTGTACTAGTCACTGACACACTCTCCCACCACCAGTCACTTTTCTACAGTTGTCTTTCCCTCACTATTCCTCCCTAGATGGGTGGAACTTTCTTGGGTTCTCTTGGTTACCACAACCAGAGAGGAGATCAACTTTGTAGAGATACTAATGTTTGAAGTTATGTGTTCTGAGAAGCCCCTATACCCCTCTATTTATAGTTGAGGGCAGGTTTAGGGGTCCTAGTCTGTGTGGGAGTAGACGGGTCCAGATTTTCCACAAACTGATTGCACTGCGGTAGGCGAATCGATCATTTCACAACAGAACTGATCGTTTCGATAGGTGAGCCGATCGGTTCATAATTGAACTGGTCATTTGGGGAGGTGAGTCGATCAGTTCACCTAGTGAACTGGTCGTTTCACTTCCTAGACTTTACCACAATTAACTTTCCTTATTCGTTTCTAATTAATGCAAAGATTAATTCCTGTCCCAATCGAGTTGAACAAGTGAAATGAGAATCTTTTCTCACAAATTGGGAAACCCAACACCTACTCATTTGGTCCATGTGAACCGATTGGTTCACCAGAGTGAATTGGTCATCTCACTAACCATGATCCAATCGGTTCACCCAGTAAACCGATCAGTTGGTGTTCCAGGTTGTGCAAAAATCAGTCAATGCAGTTCTCAATCAATCTGACACTCTAATCAGTTGCTTCAACACTTGAAGTTTATGATTCTGGGTCAAGTCTATTTATTGAATGCTTAATTCAGTACCTAAACACTTTAGTAATCAATCTAAAAATCATTCATGGATAAACTCCCCTTCCAGGTTAATCCTATGTGTGTGACCCTATAGGTTCCATTTCACATTGGCAGTGAATGTCCACAACTAACTTATGACATCACAAGCAAAGATTGGTGCCTAGTCGCACATCAGTGCTACCCAAGTGAAGAGGAAAGTTGGAGAACAACTTTCAACCTACAATCTGTTATTGGTGTTACAATGAATGTATAGTTCCCTTGTCATTGATATCCAGATTAAACTCGAGGCATGGACTTGTCATCCTCCACAAACGTTCAATCCATGTTTCTTGATTCATAGTAGAATGTCTGAGATATATGTAAGCTCAATATCATATATTGACTTACATGTGCATAGCCATGCATTTCTCAGTCCCACTCCTCAAGTGGCCTGCATATCACACTCCCTTAGGAGGGACAAATTCCATATCCATCACTCATAGTCAAGTCCCCATGTGTCAAAGTCACCCAATCATCACTGTTATAACAACCCGTGTTTCAGGACTGTGTTTGATGATGTCAAAGTGTACCTCAGGTCTATGAACCACAGTCACCACCAATACTATAAGAGATGATCCTGACTAACCAAGTGTGGTTTCCATGCATCACTCTTATAGTGGGTCTATCAGATACACTATTCTCTAACATGTATCTGTGTGCTTGGTTTGATACCATATATCATGACTGATGAGATTATGTCATCAACCCAACACACACTCTAGTCTTTTGTGATATTGATGTCTATGGTTATTTCCACAATAACAACTGACTAGGAACATAACAAGAATGTATATTCTTAACATCTGTATGATCTCATTGTTCATGTCCTTAACCTGAAGACATACGACATTGAGTAATATGATTCTTTAGACATCTAACATGTTATATCATTATCTCAAAATAGATTAAACATATATATGGAAATTGCCTTATTATTATCAATCAATTATCATATGCCTCATTGCAATCATCATATGGTTGGCGCTCTGGGCATACTATACCAAAAATGCTTAACAACCATGCATATTAAGTCCAGTTTGTTAGTAACACAAACTCCAATAGTATTTTGAGAGTAGATATTAGGTTTCCACTTCTATTCTGGTTAACCTAGACTTTATAAAACTTGGAGTTATTATGTCCAAGTTTGAACTAGTTCAAATGACATTTTTGCTTCCAATGTTCCACTTCATTCTTCAAAATAATGTCTAATTTAAGTTGCATTTCAAAACACAGTCTAAATGAGATTCTATCAAACATGTCAGTTAGATACATCTGGAGTAATTTATATTGTGTATTAAATGGTCTTTCTCATATCTCCTTGTTTTTATCTTCCTCGTATCCCATCCAGGGATTCTTCCTCTTGCTTGATTTAGGGCCTTGTAAAAGGAAATATTTTTGTTTTGTGATCCTTTAAGTACTTCATTGAACTCCGTCTCATGGGTCCACAAAGCTCTAGTAACTAACCTTTTTTCGGTATGCATCTTCTTATTAACTTTGAACAAGATTGGGAAATGATCAGAGAGTATCTGTGGGAGATGTTCTAGTACCATATCTGGATATTGTTGGATGAACTTCTCACTTGCCACATCTCTATCTAGCCTCTCCAGAAGAATATCATGCTTATATGTATGGTGCATTCCAGAGAAACCTAAATTAGTTAATCAAATTCCAACAAGGATTCCTAGAACATCATATCTTCATTTAAATAGAACATGTCACTACCAAATTTCTCTCTAGGTTTCAATAATGTGTTGAAATCACCCATAACAATTCACAGCTCCAAAATTGATTTCCGATTTCAATGAGGTAATACCAACAAAATTTTTGGGGAGATAGTTATGGACTTGCATATACAAATGTAGTAATCCACAAATTGTTAATATTACATGAGATAAACTGTTTGTGACTTCGTAGGATATTGACTATGTAAAGTTAAGGATCCTAGCTAATCCTAATGCCCCATGTGAAACCATGCACCTCTACTATGTCAGAACATTCAAATCATATCTTTTTTATTGAGGCCATGGTGTAATCCCTACTAATGCAAGGTTATAGGATGACATTAATTTTTGTTTTTCTCATCTATATAAACTCTCTCGATGTATTACGAACATCATCGTCCCCTATAACTCTCATGTAACAATAAAGAATTTCAACCATTTAAAAATTGAAAGGAAACTAACATGGATTGGCTTACTGTTGTAGTGATTCTTGGTTACTGAGATACCTTGCTCACCACCTTTTGGTTTGACAAGTTTTCTAAGACTTTGTTTGCTCCTACTATGTTTACAACTTTAGCTGCAATGGAATTTCTCCTCAGACTTTTCCTATGTGGTTCTTAAGATGGCACCAATTTTATAGTGCCTTTCCTCTTCATTTTCTTTCTGCTTCCTTTGATTTTTCTACCCATGAGTGTTGATAGGGGTGATGACATATATTTGAAAGTGACTTCCTCATTTAACTTGTGTCAGAGGATTTAAGGGCAGTCATTATAGATTATGTGATTTTCATATCAACTTTGTTAGGTATTATGATAACCTCTATAACTTTATCCACAACAGGGACTATCTCTCAGCAGCCCAACTCTTCTTCTTCAAGCCTCATGTTGATTTGAATTCTACACCATATTAGAGAAACCTATGAGAGTTTTACATAAATTTTCCAACTCCTTTGCATGGGGTGTCACCTTCTTCTTCCATACTTTAGCATGCCTTCTCACATTCTTCTGAACTGGTCATGATTCATTGTGCCCCTCATATTCAACCTCATACTCCACACCATTTATAAGTATATAAGGGATGAGTGGCCCTGTAGTATCTAGTTATACAACTAATCTTGCAAACTTATTGTGTGTGCAAGTTGAAGTATGAAAATCCACTATAATTAATCTTCCAAGTGTAAGACGGATGTATTCAAACTTAGTTGGAACATAAATATGCAACAATAGATTGGTGATTCTTACCCAAGACATAATAAACTTAGGGAAGTTTTTAGTTGTAATGAAAATTGGAAACAATTCCCATACCACCACCTTGTGCCCAAATAATTTCCATGGTCCTCCGCTCAAGGTTGTGCTATTGTCCCTTGGACTAGAGAATTGAATAACAAGATGCCCCAAATTCAACTCGTACATATTGAGTCACCCAATGATCTTCCACAATAATTTCAACCTATCTATCATTGTCATATACCATATTGTTGTGCTTATAAGACACACTACACATCATACTTCTAGGGTTCTACCGGATATCTTCTGCATCTGGGGCTATCTTCAATGTTGGTTTACCCTCTATCTCATTTGGGGTTATATCATGAATAGAGAAATTTTCTTTGAATAGTTTGTTCAGAAAGAAACCATATGGATCCTATTGGTAATATCCAATAATAGCTCGTACTCATGTCATTTTTTACCTCTATGGATCTAATAATCTCTGACTCTTTAGTAAATCCATGATCGACCTCTAGATAGTACTCCCCTAGTTTGATCTAGTCGTACTTCCACGTTAGAGTTAGATGCATTCATGATAGGATCTACACATGTTCCTCCTCACATGCTAGAGTAATTTCGAGATAGATTGATGTATGGAACTTGAATGGACACACCTTGATTGTGTAGTATCAATCTCTTCGATGCACTACCTTCAACCGCCACATCTTTTCTTTGTCCTCCTTGATCCACTCATCAACAATAGTAATCAAGGGTTTGCATGAGATTCACACTTTCCTTAGGATTGGAGACCTTGTCTTCTCCACTACTGCCACACCCCCACAAACCCTTAGAGAGGCTAACCAACCATTCAAAATAGATAAAAAGGATTGCAAATGAATTTCAAATTGTTTCAATTTATTCCAAGCACCACAATTGATATATATTGATATTCCAACACCCTTTCATCTCCCATAATTCAGCTTTCAACTTAGAGATATGAAATTCTGGAGAGAGAAGGAGAACTAGAGATTTGGAGAGATAAGAGTCGATAATGTTAATTTGGATTTTCAACTTCGAAAATCTCACAAAATTAGGTAAGCTTGTCAACCATAAGTTGCATTTCTCGAAAAATCTTATTGCCTATGTCTTAATTTATCCCTTCTTTGATTGGAATAGAAAAGATATCAAATCACCATCTTTTATCTTTCTTTCTCTTCAAATTATACTTTCCTAGGGTCCTCGAGTTGAAAGGAGTAAGATAATGATAGTTTATGCTAAAATTTCTTGAACTAGCCTGATTTAATAAAATTGGAATATAATGGTAAAGGAGGTATATTATTTTATGCATTTTGGTAGTCATTGCTTGTATTGTCTATGAGGTTGGGTAATCATTTTGGAAAACTTCTTCAGGAATTGAATGCTAGTAATTTAGATTCATTCTTGATGACTTATATTTGTATTCATGATCTGTAAATTCAATCCTGTTGAAGATCATGGTAATGGAGGTATATTATTTTATGCTAAAATTTCTTGAACTAGCCTAATTTAAGAAAATGATTTGAAATTGAGTCAATATTCTTAGAATGTAGTTTCATTTGAAGAAACGTTGATAAGATATGATATTCAGATATTATTATTGAATTACTAGTGAATCTTAGTTTGTATTGTGTATGACACCCAAAGTTGTAAATGGATTTGTCCCTATTTAGGGTTAATGTTGAGAGATCGACTCCAGTACCTCAAGAATATGATGTAATCTTGTAACTAATGGTTTTGTTGAATTGAAATGGTAACTAGGGTTTTCATGTATCGAGAATAGACCTAATATATGTTAGTAAACACTAATGGAATTAGTCATTAATAATATTTTTATGATGATGTATAAAGATGTGGTGAACTAAAAATTCTTAAAAATCCAAAAGTTTACTACTAGGATGTGTATGAGAGATAAAACCATAACTTGTATATAATCTAGTAAATGTGAAGGGGAGTAAAAATTTATGTAGTATTGGTTATGTTGAAGGAAATGAGTCTTATTAAGATTATTTAAGCTTGATGCATCTAATATAGTATAAATATAGGAATAATGAGTAAACCCCCACATGAATGCATGTCATTTCTACAAGTCATATAATAATGAATTGAGGAGATGACTCAAAATAAGTAACGCTAATATGTTTTCCATGCAAAATTGAGTAGTATTATAAGGAATTTTAGGTTTTTTTAGTTACCAAAATGCCATTGGAAGTCAAATGGTGTGATATGAGTATCTTAATGAAAGAAAGGAAATAGGTAAGAGTGGTTTAAATTGTGATTTATATGTAATAAATGAAATATTAATAAAATGAGAAATATGAAGTTTTAAACTTTTTATTATTAATATATATGGGTTGACCAAAATTTAAAGAAACATACTAAAACCAAACCATGAATGATTTTAGTGAGAAGAAATATTTATTATAGTTATATTGAGTGAGAAATGACATAATCTAAAAGAGTTAATTAGAAATGAAGTAAAAATGAAGAAAGTAATTAGCTGGATGTAAGAACCTAAATCTAACCCTAATATGATGTGCAAAGTGATAATAATGAAAAATTCTCCTTATTAATGGATTATTGAATGTAGATTGATATAGTGTAATTCAACTTTTTTGGTATGGATAGTGTAATTTCACTTAAAGATGAAGATCAATGATATGAATTTGTTAACAATAATATATTCTTGGATTGTAATTGTTGTTTAGAATTTGTATATTATGAGAATGGTCTTATCTGATCAATTTTAAATCAGTTATGATATATGTTGTATAATAACACTAATTGGAGCATTATAAATAGTAGAAGATGAGGAATAAGTGTGTTATGTACTTTTATCCATTGAAATTAATTTATATCTATTGAAATTAGTTGGAATTAGTACATTAGACATAATAAACATGTTATGAGTATGATAAATAATAAAATATATTTATATATCGATAGTAGTCTGGTCGTAATGTCTCTTTTAATATTTGCAAAAAAATGATATGGAATGTAATGATGAGATATGAGATGGAAGTGAAATAGCATTTATTGAATGTATATGAGAAATCCTATTCGGGATAAATTCTTGAATAAGATTATATCCCAGACTGATAGGATACTAGTGATGATTCACATGATATGTTGTGAAAATGTAAAGAACATGTATACCATGATTTGTATATTGTTTTGTTTATTGTTATATTGATTTTATTTCTTATTAACCCTAAAATGATTCATTCCATTCTAGTTTGCAATGATACACACACATAATCAATTCTGAATAGAATGAACAAATGAAATGAACAAATCTAGTTAGATATCATGTACACTGTGAGTTTTCCTGAGGTCCATAGCGGGGAAATAAATGAATCTCCTTGTTCTAATCTTAGGATTATGAGAAGGATTTTAGAGTGTGGATTGATCCTTGATGTTTACAACTCCATGATTTAGGATTTAGTCACATAGAATGATACCCTAATCCTTTATTGTGAGTGTTATGTCCATACACAATAGACTATAATGAAATGTAAATTGTTAATCATGCAAAATTTTTAATCTATTATACCTATCTTAGGGTGGTCAGCTAAACCCTAAGATAATGGAAGTGAGTCATGGACATGAGAATCAGGTGTAGTGACTTCTACACATGGAGGTATGAGCCAAGTAGTTCTAGGAAAAATAAATCAGAGATGACAAGATGTGTAGAATATGAGATGAATGTTTGTATATTCATTTTCTTACTAGTTCGTCAATCCATTTCACCCGAAGAGGTTTCTTATTTGTAGTTAGCAATCATTCTTCTACTAAAAATAATCATTTATCCTAGTCTTATGTGCCCAGTATGGAATATGATTGTAAACTTTGGCATCAAATCTAAGGTGGACTTGATATATACTTTTGTAATGATTTGGTATAGTAGTTATTTTAATAATTATGTTTGGTAGACATGTATTATGTGAACTTTATCTTAAGGATTGTAGGATATGTTTTTGGTCAAAATTTTGGGGTTTCACAAAGATGGTCATGTTATTATTATTATTATTATTTAATATTAGTGACTATGTCTATAGTTGTTGTATTTAATCTCATATCACTATTACAATAGAATTGTAGTTCTATAAGCTTTTATTAATCCATAATAGATATGACTTCGATATGTTTAAGAAGTTGGTATCTAATTAAAAAATACCTTTCTGTTTAGAATTGATGCACAAAATGCAATTATTGTCAGTTAGACTTTTCAATACAATAAATTTCTTTTAAGTTCAATATCGTTGACTAGATGATGATGCATGAAACTTGGCTGATTGGGAAATTTCCATGCACTGGGACTGTCTATGAGTCTTATGAGGTTGTTTCAATTTCTTTTATGAATAATGAAATCCAATGAACATGTTTTATCAAAGAAGATGTAAATAGAATAATTCAGTCTAGAATGTTCATTTATTCTAACTTCTGGTATGGACAGTATTCCTCAAGTATCATTTCAATTTCACTTGTTACTCTTGATTTTTGACCGCCTTTCCTACATTTTCCTCGTCATCTTATATTTTTTGTGGCTTCACCAAGGTGACAAGGAGGAGACCATCTTATGTACTGGTCTTCTGCCGCATGCCCTTGTGGTCCAAATTTTCCATGAACCCAAATTATCTTAACAAGTAATAAAGCATTTATGAAACGATATATATAACATAATGAAACGAACTACCCTTATTGCCAACATGCTAATTCAACATATCTAATATCAATATTATAAGTTCTTGTGAAACCACCAAGTGAGGTGAAACATATACCATAACATACCTCACGATACATTAGTGAACCCATAAAGAACATATACTTAGAATTTAGGTGCAAGCCTTAACCCCAATTATATTTGACCATAGTGATGATTTGGCTTAATAGACCATGAGTTAGGAGCAATAAAACCTAACTCAAGATTCATGCATAAGTGATGAAGTGCATTTAGTACAAATTGATGAGTTAGTTATAAAACCTAGTGCCTAGTTGAGTAACCTGAATGTATACATATATGCAATAATAATGACCCAATTTATTATTACTAAGGTTTACTAAGATAGTTATATATTTTGATAGATGATTTGGCTTTAAAACAAGTCCCAAGTTTTATAAACATATATAAATAGTAGAATACAATCACACATAGTCACACACAGACATATATATATATATATATATATATATATATAATAGAATAATGATAAGTCAATACTGCATGAACTCTTATTCTTCATACACACATCATTACACTAAAATAAATAGAAAGGAAATATAAAACATAGAACTTATTTACACATTTATATTGTAATAGAAAACATGTTGAAAAAGATAGTATAAGATGTTTTTGTACTTAAATACCTTACCTTTCATGTTGTTTCAAGGTGAAATTTAATACAATTTTCTATAATAATTGTTCATATGGTTTTGTATTCAATTGAAGATGGAACTTGTGAAAGTTAAGTTTAAAATGAGAGGGTCATATGTGGGGTATACACAACATTTAGAATGGTGTACCATGGGTCTTACATATACTTCCCATGTTTTTTAATAAATTCTAAAATGGTTTTTCAAAGTGGATACATAATTTAAATTCAAACATTCCATGTATCATTTGATGATATGTTAGGTTCACCGGCTCAACAAGAACAATAGCTTGTTGATGAAGTCCTTAATTAGGTCTTCTTCTTGTGTCATTTTGCCAAGTATTCACATCTAGATTTTTAATAATGCAAAGTATCCCTAATAAATGGTATATGTATGAAATGCACTTATGGATGATGTTATTTGCATGGTTTTCAAGTGTTTTGAGCACTACGTGATACAAAGGGGAGGAGGTGCAATTTAGAATCTCTCTAGCCTTAAGAGTTGTCTAAAGTGAAGCAAAGATCACACCTAACCAAAACCAAGTGATCAAAAATCACTTTGAAGCAAAAGATCCATGGATGATCAAGTTCATGACCAAAGTGTAGGAGCAAGCCCCCATCTTGGTTGTAGTAAGAAAGAAGGTTGTGACATTAAAATCAAAGTCACAGAAGAAAACATCAGCTCAAGAAACTTCCACAAGCTTGATCAGCACATCCATGTAAGACTACATAGTTGTGATACTCATCCCTCATAACAGACATCCTACTCAGCACAGTCATGACAAGTATCTCCCAAGACGATTGTGCCCCAAGGAACTACTCTGCCTCAACTTTCTCCAAAATGGTTGTGCTGCCTAGGACCATCATTCTACATGACATCCACCACGACTGTTTGGCCCCAAATGCACATGCTTCCCCAACTCCCAACACCCAAAATCTAATTGATAATTTTGCCTTTCCATCATAGTTGTTCCCATCCACCACAAACATTCCCACTTTCACCTACCACAATTGTTCTTCCCAGGATGGTCATGCTACCTACCAAAACCGCCTCCCTACTTGATTTTACTATGCTTCTATGCTTCCCAAGCTTCTATATAAGCATTGGTGGAGTTTGGGAGGAAGAGGTTATCTCTCCCCCAAGCATTCATTTTTCCACCTACTCACCAAATTTCCAATTTCATCGCACTTGCTCTACCTCAAAACCCTTGTTTTATAGGGTTTTAACAATTCCACTTTCATTTCCCATGACATTTCTTTCCCTTGTAGAAGGTAGACGAACTTGGAGGAGCTAGAGGTGAATATAGGAGATCCTTCATCAACATTTTTGAGGTTTCATCTTCACTCTCTCGTGCACTTTCTTTGAGCATGTCTAGTAAACCCCTATGTGGGTTGTTTAGGGTGGAAAATGTGACTTTGATACCATATTGGGAGGAAATACTTTGTAAACATTATGATCTCATTTTTGAATTGTTATATTGTACTTATATCTTGTTTCCCATCTTTTCCTATGTGAATGGTGCATGGTATCATCTTGGTAGTAGGAAAATGGGTGATATGTGGCTGATTTGGGATTTTGCTCCTAGGTCCAACTAGCATATTCCTAGGTAACTACCCCTCTTCCCACAAACCAATACACTCTACTATCCCTAGATGTGATATCTAAGTAGCTAGTTGTGAAAATCATAGAACAATTGACTTGATTCTACCTAGAGGCTAGATGGGAGATGACATGAGTTGTAATATAGTCATCCCCATCCTTCATTACTACCCTTGGCACTCAATTTCCAACCAAAACTCACCCACAGAAACCTAGGCTTGTTAGGTCTCAGTGAATCTCACCTAAACCCTAGTCAAGTGATCCTAATAAGGGTGTATGGAGCATGATATCCCCTATGAACACTCCATCCCACCCATTCCCATCTAGCAGTTTAGGAAGATTTACTAATTTTCAACTTGTTTATTTGGTTTTATAACTTAAATGGATGAATAATGTTTGCATGTTATGACCCCAACCTAGTTGATTCTCACAATAACACCAAGTGACCTACACTCCCCATTATTTACTACAACCCAAAATACCCACCTTTCTTATCTAGTGTTAACTTATACAACTTCTTTGTTTGTTTTCTAGTTAATTGCCTTGCTTATGACAGTCAATCATTGCTACCAAATTAAGTGCTTGTTCCTATCTACTTATGTTAGTTTTTTATTGAGTTGTTAGTGTATCCCTCTAAATGCCCTTTCTGCATTATTGTTAGCTTAGCAATTCCTCTTTTCTTGTTTGACAAGGTGTCCTCTAGATTTCTAATTAGTATTGTTGTTATTAGTGTAGCATTTAGTGTTTGCAAAATCTTACTTGTTTTAGTGTAATTGCTTTGTTCACTTAACTAATTAGTATTGATTTCCTAGGGTTAACATACGTCCAACTATTTCCCTTTTCAATTGTTTGTTCACATTATCTTATGTCAAATCCAATATCAAACCCTAAAATCCTAGTCTCCATAATAGGGACCTAGGTAAAACGAACCTTGATTTAGCTCCCACAATTTTCCTTGGTTTCAACCTCTAGTTGCCATTCCTATACTATTTTCGAACTTGTGCACTTGAGAATTTTTATAAGAGTGTCTAGACCGGGATATAAATATTTAATGCCCAAGGTGTGTCTGGACACGTCAATTGGCTTGGGGTCTTGAAGACACACCAATATTTCTGAGACTGTTGTCATAGAAGAGTGGATTTTGACCTAGCTAGTTTGTTTTTCTTTGACTTTTCCTATTGCCCTCACCATTTCTATTTTTGTTCTTTGAGAAATTTTTGCATATTAGTTTTCTAACTTGCCTTCTATCGAATTTTTGTGCCTTTTACATGTGATAGTGCACATTCAGATGATCTCCATCTATAGATTATTTCTCTAAGGATCTATAAATACGGAAACCAAGGCAAAGGAACCAGCACACTCAGCCTATAGAAGACAAAATGGAAAACTAAAATGTGAACCATGAAGAATTACCAGAATCACAACCTCCTGCACTTCAATATAAAACCCTTCATCACAACTTTATGACAGAAAATTACAACTCATAAAGTTCAACAAGGGTGGACCTAATGCTCGTACAACAATTTTCTATTATGTCAAGTCTTCTTAGAATTGTTCATACTTTTTATGAGATGTCATATATATGCCTCCTATTCTATAACCAAGACTACCAAGATGATATGGTGCATCACCTTTTTCACCCAAAATGATAAGGATAAACTTCATGATATGTGGGTAAGGTTCTAGAAACTTTTAGGGACTTTCCTTACCTTGAGGTGCCCATTTTGCATCTAGTTCAATATTTATACATCTGAGATGGGTCAAATTATGATAGTCTCATAATGTGGAGGTGTTTTTATGGATAAATTCCCTTAAAACCCATGGCCTTTAGCTTATCATCTAACTAAGAAGTCAAGGCCCCAAACATCGAATGTAGATAGAGAATGCAATAGAAATGTGGGACCTGTAACTTCTAGCAACAAGAACGACTCCGCTCAAATGATGAAGATCATGTCTGACATGATGAATTTGATGAAGACGCATGTTGTAGGGTCCTCTATTCAATACACCCATTCTATTGAGTCTCTTAATGATTAAGTAAATCCATTCCAATAAATCACAACAACCAAGGCCCTATGTCCCAACCCTACAATCTAGAATGTAGAAACCATCCTAAGTTCTCTTGGAATCAACAAGGATAAGAGGAGAAAGGGAACCAAGGCAACATCAAGGTCAAAACTATGCCAAAGCATGTGAATATGAGGTCCTAGGAAGGCAAGAAGCCTTGATGAAGTAAAAAAGGGCGTGTCATCCCAAGGAAAAAATGTTAGTAGGATTGAGAAAAGTATTGAGAAAAATTCCCTTGTCACGTGCACGTCGTGAACAATGGAGACTTCATTCGCTAACCATGGGTAACACAAACAATTCTTGAACATATATAAGTGTTCTCAAGGCGTCTACATTCCACCACATGGGCAAGTGCAATCATTGCAACAATGCCAAGGTGCTCCAAGTTCGCATGCTCCTCCACCCTAACATTCCCTTACAACTACCAATACCCTCCACAACCACCACTTTAATATCAACAACGACCATGGCCCCAACCTCCACAAAACCACCACAATAATATACATACATTCTTCAAAACCCCAAAACACCACACCAATAGCCACCTCATGGACCTCCACATATACCACAATCTTCCTCTTCTTCTCATGAACAAGGGAAGGTTGTAACTATTTTGAGTGGAAAATCTCTAGAGTAGAAAATGAACCAAGTGACTTATGATTCCATGAAAGATTGTCAGGAATGACACCATGACGCATGACTGTGATACTGTGGTGGAACACCAAGGATGTATTGTCATATTGGGCGTTAAAATTGTGATTCATGTGAAATTTGTTGATGATTATATTGAGGTCAATAAGACATGTGAGCATCCACCACCTTTTCCTAATGCACTTAATGAACCCTCAACTTCTAAGAGGAAGTAATCACATATTGATGATTTCTTTAAGACTTTCAAGAAAGTGAGGATCAACATCCATTATCAATAGTAATCAAACAATTTTTTTCTTATCTAAAATCCGCTCAAGGACACATGTACTTTCACGAAAAGTAAACGGGGAGGATACGACAAAGGATCAAGCTCGCTAAGAAAGTGAGATCCATTTGAAGACACCACTCCCAAGAAGAGAAAGGATCTTACTACCCCCATAATTACCCTCTACATAGGTACACATCACAATAACCAAGCTCATCTTGAATTGGGTTATAGTGTGAACTTGATGTCATATTGTGTGTATGATGAATTGGATTTCAGAAAATTAGAGTTGGACAATATTACCTTACAATATGACCATTTTGTAAAGACACCCAAAGAGGATACATAATGTGCTAGTTAGGCTTGAATATGGCACATATGATTTATCTCCAACTAATTTCATTGTTCTCGACATGGATAAGGACATGATAAAGGTACATATCATTTTGGAAGGACCATACTTAGTAACTAGTTATGTCTCAACTTGTTTCTCCCCCACAAGTATACATGATCAAATGTAGCTAAGGTTGTGTCCATGAGGAGCTTGACTAGTTATATGCAAGAATGTTAAAGTTCAAAAATCTAGATCATTTCCTCAAATATGATTGTTTAGATTAAAATAGTTCAAAGGAAAAGAACAAAGTAAGTAAACATAAGTCTTTTGAATGATAATTAAAATCATATTTAATGAATCTTGAGAATGAGATTTCACTTCCATATCATAACTAAGTAGAACAATAAAAATTTGACAAACTAGTTGAGTTTGAAACGGAGTTTTGTGTCTCATACACCTCATAGTGATATGAGACAACTCTAACTCGATGAAGCACTCCCATGCATATGCTTTGTTTTAAACTACAAACCTTGATTCTTCAACACATTCCCATCAACTCTCATGGTAACGGAAGTGTTTCTAAGATAAAATCTCCATACTCCTAGATACATCCTCCCAGATTATATCAGAAGTAGAAAACTAGCAAACAAGATGGCAAGTCAATCAAGATAGTAATTTGAACACCAATGCAATCTTAGAATAGTAGACAACTAGTATTAAGAATGAAATTTGAGCTCACATAAGCTATGACATGGGAGTTACTCTATCATACCCAAGAACATGGTTCTACTTGCACATGGTGACACAAATACACATGAAGAATCATGAATCTAAACATGACTAGAGAAGATAAGTAACAAAGAAATCCATGGAACAACATAAACAAGGGAAGAACTTTAGATATAAGACAAAATTTCCTCCTTGCCACTGCTCCTACTCTAACAACCTTCTCTTCTGATGGGTTGGAACAGAGAATGGTCAGTGAAGAGAAATGCAGTAGAGAAGAGGTTCTCTCTCGAGTAACTGCCTTGTCTTCTAAAAAATAATCCCTCCTTCTCTGTTCTATTCTCTGTTTGAAACATTCTTCAAATGACAAGTGATATCCCAAAAGTGTCCACTTGTATTTAAAAATGAGAGACATTTTCTCTAAAAATTTGGTAGAAATTGTAGGCAACACGACATGATGTTGAAGAGACACGATGTTTTTCTCTCAGTAACTGAAGGTAAAACTACCTTGTGCAAAGGTTGCATGGTGTGTCAATTGGACGACACACAATGTTTCTTCTAATTGAGAAAATCAGAGCAAGTCCATATTCAGTGAACACAACGTGTGCATTTAAGACACATCATGTTGTTATGTTATAATAGCTGCTAGTTTTTGAGGACATGACGTGTGTATAAAATGACATGTTACATTTTTGCTTGGTATGAAGTTGGGTGAATTCTTGTAATCAAGGGCCATGGCGTGTCGCTTGGCCGACACACCATGTTGATACACATCAGGCGGAGGATATTCATATATCCAACGGACATGTCGTGTTGGATAAACCACATGGCATGTTTTTGTCAGAAACTTCAAAAATGTCTTAAAGATTGTGCAACCTCTTAGGGAATCCAAAAAAGGTTGGATTCTGATTGGATTAAACACATTTTATCATAAAAAAGATTTACCTATGATTACAAACATGGAACAAGTAAAGACATCAATAAAGTGGGAAATCTAGTACAATTAGACACAACTTGAGGTAGAAAGTAGTTAGAAATTGCGTGCAAAAGTAGGCAAAAAGACTTTATAAATTGTGCACATCAAATCCCTCCAAGATTAAACCATTTCTTGTCCTCAAACATACCGAACATGGAGATAAAATTTAAGAAAAGTGTCAAGAACATGTATCATCAAATGGAATGGAAAAAGTATATCAAGCCAATCCAACCATAATTAATGGGTTATTTCTATTAGCCATGAATTCAACTTAAACACCCAAGACTGAAGTTTAGTTCAGCAAAAATACCAAAAATATAAACGGAAGAATCAACATAACAATATTAAGTAGAATTTAGATGACCAAACCAAACAATTTGTAACGCCCAAATTTCACAAACTAAGTGGAACCATACATCTTATTGGGATGGCACAAACATGACTATCATTGAAAAAAATAAAGTTTAATTAAACCAACATAGGATACATATTTTGAAATTCTCATGTCTCAAACCCTCAACATAATCCATACATGAACAAAACTAAACATGTTTACTCTTAACCATTCTACACTATCTCATAAAACTCACACTAAACTAAAACACACGATTCATAAACATAAAGGAAATCTAATCTATGGATAGTTGGTACCCCACCAGGTCTGATCTCAGATGTCCTAAAGCTCTTTCTTCAACTAGTCCTCATCTAGCTTTGTCCTTGACGTTGCTCCTTTCCTGTAGGATTCACACCCCCAGCCATGCATCAAGCAAAATGGTAAGTGGAATTGAACATATTATATCTTAAAGAAAACATGTAAACTGGAAATAAACTTTAAACATTTAAACATTTAAAAAGAGACAATTTCTTTTAAATTATGTCTTTTATCTTGACCTATATGTGGATCCTCGAGTCTTTGCACCGAAGTTCCTCTTCTCTTATGCACCGAAGTGCCTCTTGGGTTGCACCGAAGTGCCTCTTCTCTTATGTACCTAAGTGCCTCTTAGTTTTGCTCAGAGGAGCCTCTTGGTGAGGACCTTATATAAGTTATCTTTTAATCATTAACTTTCTCTTAAAACGCTTAAATTTCTCTTAAAACTTAACTTTAAATTTACTCTTAATGTGCATGAAGATGATACAATATTATTGACATTAAACATGGCATTCAGTTCAGTATAAATTCAATGGCTTTTAACAATTAAAATAGTAAATAATACATTCAACATTTCTTATTTTTGTGCTCTTCTACTCCCCTTCCTTTTTGATAATGTCAAAAGGGGGGAGAAGTTCAATGTCTTGAAGCTCAACCATATTGTTTTTATTGCATGTGTGATCCTTTTCTTGTTCATTATATGCTTTATCATGTGACTTGCTAAAGGACCATAAAGTATATATGTCATGTTGCTTTGTGTAGATAGACTAACTATGCAGGTAAGAGTAAGCATAGATTGTGGGGGAGCAATTCACAGCGTTCAAATCCCAAATCCCCTCGCAATTCACAAGGCCAAGGTATAACTTCAATTACCCTTTTCCATATGATTGAGGAATGGTTTTTCATGGTCAAAAAGAGGGATAATGTTGACTTGAGAGTTATACATTGCCCATATTTTGAAAATGACTTAACCAGTCCATTCCTATGTATCTAATATGTTTGTTCAAGATTGATGTTAGGTCTCAGGTACATGAAAAGGATCAAATTAGATAAGCCCTTGCTTGTTCAAGTTCAAGTCAAATGCAATGCAAGTGTGCGTTTTGGGAAACCACTCCAAATGACCTTAGATGATTTTCGTAAACACTTTATTGATGATATGACTTGTAACTAAGATGAGAAAAAATCAGGGACACTTAATTCAAAGGTTTAATCACTCAAATGTCAATTTAGAAAATTTGTCATAGGTTATTTATCGGTCGAGTTGGAAACTCAACCGATCCAGTCATGGATTTCCTGAAGATGACCAATATGTTGAGTTGCACACTCACAGAACTCAACCAACCAAATCATTGAGCAAAACTAATTTTATCTCATCGGTCGAGTTTCCCAAAACAAACTTGACCGATAGTTTGAAAATTGTCTTTGTCATTTAGTTGATCGGTTGAGTTACCTTTATGGAAGCTCGATCGAATGTACTGTATAGAAAATGCAGAAAAAGTGCTTATAACCATTGGTGAGTTGTTTTGAGTAAGTATAGATCTGTTGCAACTTGGAAAATGGCTATATTTTGCCCTTAAGTGATCCCACACTCAAGGGAACACCCCTAGCTATAAATAGCAGCCCTTGGAGTTCATTCCAAGTTTGCTCATTCGTGCTATTTTATGTCCTTTCTATAGTTGATTGTGTTGCAATTCCTTGAACCCCTTTCTCTCTCTAGTTTACACTTCATTTAGTGATTATGAGTGAGATAGGCCAATTGTAAGAGAGCTACTTCCTTATGTTTGTAAAGCTCTCATTCCATTCTTTCTTCCCTACCCCTTTGCTCAATGAAGCAAAGGTGAAGCAAGCTACTCCCAATAAAGGTGGAGTTGTTGTTGTTGTTGTTCTTCAAGGTTGAAGAATAGGTGAAGATCTTCTCCAGGTGAAGGAGAAGGCAAAGGCTGAAGATTTGAGAAAAGTAGGTAATCCCTTGAAGCATGAAGACTTGTGAAAGAGTAGGTAAGTCTTTGGAAGAAGGAGGAAGAATCTTGCAAAGTGGGTAAGTCTTTGGTAAGGTGGAAGACTCTTTGTATTGGATAGGTAAGTCCTTTGGTGGTCTTGTGTTTTAATTTTTTTGGTGAATATATAGAGTAAAGCAGTTGCAAAGTCCTAGAGGTTGATCTCTCTAGGTATTATACTGACTCTCTCCTAGTTTGGAGAGTGGAACCACTCTAAACAACCATGACAAGTGATTGTTCCTCTTTCTCTCATACTTGCTATGATTGCTAGTTAGGACCTCAAATTGCACTTAAGATATTGGTTTTGATTGATAATAATTTGAAGGTCTAATCTATCTTGTGAGAATTTTTGAAGCTCTATTCACCCCCCTCTAGATCCCTAGATCCAACACTCTTAATGTGAGTGCACTAACTCTATATAACCATAGACCATCCCTAAAAAATCTCCTTCTTTCTACCTTTCCAAATCACCCAAAAAATTACCACAAACTAAGTGACTTGGCATTACTAAAGAGGCCAATATTCAACCAGTCCTCCTTATTGACAATAAATAAGTTAGCAAGTTTTGATTCTACTCCCATAACTTGCCAAATCTATATAGACCAAATGAAATCTCTCATGCATTAAGAATATCCTCCTTTGATCATGAACACTTTCCATAGTCAAGATTGTTCTTGAAGTGTATGTATTATCTCATTGCATTAGTCATTAGTTCATCATAACCTATAAGACACATAAATATTTTCAACCTATTAGGAGTCTTGAACTATGTTCCATCAACGCTTGCCATTCGAAATGAATTTTAAGATGAGGTTGCCATGAACTCCCCATCTACAGTTGATTATCAACCTAACTACATTATCATTAACCTGTGACCAAAACATGAGGAAGACATGACGCACAGTCGACTGCAAAATGTAGACTTAGAGACAATTCCCATCAAATCCCCACTAAACTTAACAACGCATTTACCTATAGGTCAGAGATCTCCAATGCAATTGGATATCTCACCACATGCCTTATCTTCTATATATCTACCCCTAGATATCATTCATCAATAGGTCAATCTTCCATTCATGATGAATCTCTATCTATGGGCTTGATATTGTCTTATAGATAAGTATTCATTTTCTAAAGCCTAGTAACACGCTGCCCCAGAGCTATCCTGTATGACTTGTATTTATTCCTCATCTCTACATACCATGGTGAAACCTTCCCTACAAGGACCCCCATGCAATTTTCATGAGGATTTTTATATTCTAGTCATGCATGGATTGAATTATGAATCCACCCTCTTCCTTGTAAGTTGTAACATGCTCCCATCTGGCCAAAGAGATGGTATGCATCTTCTTGCCTCCTCCACATAAGAACTTGTAGGTGATGCAATCGGTTCTATGGCATAGGCTATATGGAAGGTGGCATATGTGCATCGTGTATGTCAAAATGGAGGAAATCATTGACCGTTCAAGATACATTATGCCTACCATATATAAGCTTCCAGAAACCCAACCACTGATGTGAGTCCCTTCTTATTTAAATTTTCAATATAGATATCCTTGTTCATAGTAGAGTTGACTAGAACCCCAAATATTTTCCTACATCTATCATCTCCCTAATGTCAGCCATGCACAAATGGATGATCGTAGGTTTTGTGATGTGTTGTTGAGGAATGAGCATTAGTTTTCTCGACCAAATGAATTGTCTTGAATATTTTTTGAAGACTCTAAAGTAGTTAAGGATGAGTTCCATTTATCATGTCACATCCTTCAAAAATATGATTCATAGTAAAATAGCATGAGAAATGACTAAAAGTTATGTCATGAGTTCCAATGATTTCCATTATCCATTATTAACACAATCATCAATAAGTTGGCTGAGTCATTCAAGGCATATAACAAATAAGTATGAGGGAATGGGTCTCTTGGCTTAATCGAAGTGTTGCCTTGAATATCTTTAGACGATATCCATTCCACAAGATGTTGGTGTGTCCCATTCAATAGGATTCATTAGATCATATATAATTTTAGATAGAAGACTAGTCTTAGTGATTGTTTACGAGAAAAATACCATGATATCTGACCATGCACCTTTGAAATATCCACCTTAATCATCATTTAAGGGAAAAACTAGGTCTTCACATAGTGTCTATATATTCATGAACTAAAGATATTTTTTAGAGACCCACCTCCTAGGAAAGAAACTATTTTTTTACTTGGAAATCTAGTTCAACGTGGAGCTCTTTTAGAAATTCAACTTCAATTATGGACCACAAGTTTAGACACAATTTTGTTTTGATATACTAATTCACATATTGCATACAATTTGTTAGATCTCTGATATTAGGAATATGGGCTATTACAAAATCACATAAACTCAGTTCTAAAATACACCTCAATAGAGGTCTTATAACCATTTGCAAAACCAAATTCTATGTTGTTTTCCAGTTATATTGCAAAAACCCAACATAGACACCATCAAGACCACTAAACGTATAGAGCCCCATATACTTGATCACATGATGAACCTCCAAATAAGTTGGTGGATATCTGATATGATTCAATTTATTCATGGTTAGTTGTTTTAAAACATGACAACCTTTCAAGTTCCTCCTATGTGGGGTGTCTATTTTTGGTAAACTATTTCTTGAAAAAACTTTGAGCCAAGATTTCTAGGGATGTTAGTATCTATGATCTAGTACCCACTTTAATCCTCGAGAATATCATTCATGTTGCACCTCCTTCTCCCTTTCATATTAGCATGAAAAAAATGATAATTATTGTCTCTTCTTCATATCCAATTTAAATGACTCGTCTGGCATGAATCCTCCTCTTCTCTGGCCAAAATCTCTTCATACTCCCCTTACTTCTATAGACATGGCAAGTCCATCTCCTTATCATAGCTCTATTTGATGGAGTATTAGAGTGACTCTATGAGGAATTTTAAGTCCCTCCCTCAATAAAAAACTAATTGAAAAATATTATTAATATAATCTTCCAAGTAAACAAAATTGGTCTCTTACTTACTATATAATCCTCTGTGGCAATGATACAAAGAATATAATATACAATGGTAAAAGTTCCATGTGTAAATCAAGTGATCCTTGAGTTAGTGTTGATAAATGACAGTTCATTTAGCCTAGTCATTGAATCATATATCTACTCAACTATTTTACCAAGTTTGAAGTTTGTTTGATGTGTATTTATTCAATTTATGGATTTTATTTAAGCATGTATTCAAGAATGAGTTTGGGCATGAGTATTGATCAAGTAATTCCTATATAATTTTTGTAACAAGAGAAAATTTTACAATTAGTCTCTTCGCACTAGAATCCTAGAAAATACCCCAAGCTTTCATAAATAATAGAAATTGCATCCACTATCCTAAAACTACAAACAAATACACTAAATTGATTAGAAAAACATGAGGGATCCAATAAAAATACATTCTTCGGATATTTCCCATTCTAATTTCATTTTTTTCTTCAAATAAACATTTTTAGATAATTAGAGTTTTATTAAGAACCTAATAATGATGATGATTATTATTTTACCCCCAATCCAACAATATCAATAACTTTGTTGTCTTTAATCATCTACTGAAACCTTAGTTCAGATCTAGCCACTTTTTCTTGTGAATATGCAAATAATTCTTTGGAGCATGTAAGTTATGATCCTTATCAGCTAAACCTTAATCTTAATAACTTAAATAGACTAAGTGCTGCTATTGATTTGACAATGAAATTGATTATAAGTCCAGTTAGGACTAATCATTTGAATAATTAATTATATCTCTAATACTAATGCATGTTTCCCTTAATACAAACAATGAATATATGAATAAAGGTAATTAAGGTTCAACATGATGATTTGGGATCTCTAACCCTAAGTTGAGGTTCCATGAAACGAAATCTGTAACGATCTCACTTTACAACAACTCCCAATTAAAGGAAGGTCAAAAATATGAGAGCCATTACCTACAAAATATTACACAAGGATCTAGATTTTAATCAAACAATATAAAATAGCATATAATTTCATTCAATTCAAAATTTATATACAAGATGCTTACATGAACTTTCTATCCTGTAAACTTTACATTTGAGCTAATCCTCCTTTTTAAATCGTCAATGCTTTCTATCTTTATCTTCATGGCCTTTATCATGTACATCAACTTATACCTAAAATGGCATGAAACAAATACACGATCAATATGTTGCCATACTGGTACGTGGGGGCATTCAATAGTGCAAGTAAATAACACCATATATTCCAACAAATACTTGCAACTATAAATTGACATTTTTTTTCACATAATCTTTCTTTTATGTGATATTCATAGTGGCATTATAATTGAATAAAACTAAATAAAAATACCACAATTTAATTGATCAATCCTTGAGAAAAACCTAAAAAAATGTTGACAAACTAATGCGGTTATTCTTAGGCGTAACTACATACCTTGATGGTGAGCATGTAGATTATACTTCAATTGCTTTCAAGCAATCCAATCAACAAAAATGAATTCATTCAATCATATTATATATGCATGTATGTAAATCCTAAAGTTTCACCATCACATTAAATAGATTAAACCCTACTCGATCTGATTCTAGGTGTAACATACTGGATCTTGGACCCTACACTAGAACTTTGACATTTTGGACTTAGCCAAACAAGGTTAAGGTTTTAGACCTAAAAGATGTTTAGTATAAACTAATGAGCTAATGCATTCATAAATAACCCTAATATAACCTAATGTCTTTGCATTAGTGTTAGGTCAATAATGGACACATAAAATATGTCATAATATTAGTGCTAATATGAAAATAAGGAGCATAATTGGATGGACAATTGGGTTAATGGTGAAATAATATAAAATGATCCATAATAATATATGTAACATATATCCAAAAAATAAATCTCAAAAAGTCGAATTTAAGTTAAGGATCATGTTCCTTGGGTTCCAATTAACTTGGGAGTCAAGTTTCACCTTATTTGCATAATAATAATAATTCTTGGAGTTTCTAGGAAAGGAAATATGAGTTTCTATCAAAATAGAAAATAAAATATTAAATGACTTCAAAAGTGGAAAATAATCTTAGATTCTTAATCTACACACTAAAATATGTCTTTGGGTGAATTTTCACTCAATTTGGAGAATATTTTATTAAAAGGTGTAATCAGGTGAGACAAAGTGTATAGAGCCTTCAAAATATTAAATAAATGTACAAACAACAACAACATGTAAAATTGATGGAAAAATCGTATTTAACACACTAAAGAGTACTTGTGGATGAATTTTCACTAAATTTGGATAATCCTAATGGCATTAATGCATGAGGAAAGAGAATCTAAGATTTGATTTATTTAATATAATAAAAGTTGTCAAAAGGCAATTTTGATTACATATTCAGATTCCTCATATCAAAAATAGGTTGGGTGTCAAATTTCATCCTATTTGGATTTTATTTGCACCCTTAAAAGAAGAAAGAGAAAAAGAGAAATAAATGCATTCACACTTTAGTCCAATTTGATTTAGGATTTCGTTAATTATCACGCGACTGATTTTATTTTTGTTTATACGTACAAGATTTTCTAGCCATTGGGTATTTGATCGCACGGTGGTTGTAGCTTTTTAATGAAGTGAAGCCACTCCTCAACTAGAAAGAAAAGATCACATCCCTTGAACCAAACACCACATAATTTTTTTTGCCAAAAGGGTGGTTGCCAAAAGGGTGGAGACCAATTCAATCAACATGTATGTATCATTAAACAATGAGTAGCAGTGGAAAATATCATTATCAAACAATTCACAAAGTTTGATAACATGATACATCACTTCACCACACATGGGTGCCTAAAAGGAAAAACTAAACATATAAGCCAAAGATCAAGTTGAGGGTCATCTAACCACCTCCTCAAGTCTCCCAAAAGCTCAGCTACAAGGTTGATGTTGAAGTTTGCCTCTCCTTGGTCAAACCTAGGGTTGGAAGCATACCCCACAAAAGAAGAGAAGAAAAGAAATACATCAGCAAAAAGTTGGTATGTGCATGCTAAAGGACACTTTGAGCAATTTAAGCAATAAGGACATCAAATATAAAATGCTTCCCATACAAAGGATAAGGACTACTCACACGGGCATAAAAGATTAGAATCATCATAATATGATAAAAGATGATACTTTCCATAAACAAATTAATAAAAAAAATTGTGCAACAAAAGCACTTAAATAGGTAGTAGCGCACACACCCCACAAACATCATCAAACATGCATGCATGTGAGATAAACATAGCCCTAGAACAATATAAACACAAAGGTGGCCAAGTATAAACTTGAAACCTAATAGAGAAAAGAATACTGTCAATCTATCAAATATAATAAATTGAGTATGGATTACTACCACACTATGGTATAGAGAAGTGGTATACTTCCACCCTCCTTATTAAACAATAGGGGATTACTGTCCCAAAACCAAAGTAATTTACTCAACTCTAGTGCTACAGAATCACACAGCATGTAAAATATAGAAGCAAGTAGAAAAGTATAGTCAGAATTGTAAAATGTTGCCATCACACAATGCACAACACAAAAATATAAACATCCACTTCAAAGTGGCACATATCATAATATAAGACCAACATGCACCAAGGCACAAGATAAGATATCAAGAAAATATCCAAGTCCATAATAATCAAGATCGTTCACATGAACCATGATATCAAAAGATAAGCCATATTGTGTAGGCCAAATTCAAGAGAATGAAAAGATAGGTGAATTGCTCATTATAGAGTAATAGGGGATACAACATACCTCAAATCAGAGTCCAAACTACAAAGCACTCCTAGATCCCAGTCTAGGTCACCTAAGGCCTATTAAACACATATACATATTTTATGTCAATTTTGTACACATTAACCAAACTCTAAAAACCACCTTTTAATTATGTGTGAATTAGGTTATAAAAACCATGCCAAATTATAGATTAAGTTATTAGGATTCCAAAACATATTTTGTTATATTTTTATGACTTGTAGATAATTAGTTATGATTTTTACAAGTTAATTCATCATTAATTAGATCCATTGAAAACACTTGTTATTAATATTTAGATTCAGTTATCAAAACACATACCAATTGTTAGATCTTGTTTTTCTGATTCCAATGAATATTTTTTTCATATTTTTCTGATCATCCACTAATTAGATATCAATTTTTAATTGTCGACCAATCAACAAGCAAACCGATCACAAAATGAGGACAGAGAAAATCCACGTGGATCTGGGCAGGCCAATTAGGGTCGCCCATGTCAGTAGACAACTAAACCAAATCAGCCAAGATCTCACGCAAAGCAACCCAAAGAAACTGGGTGAAAATACCATAATACCCTTCCGACAGAAACCGAAAATGAAGGGGAAGGCGAGGGCAAAGAAGGGAATCAACATTGGGGTATGCTCCCCCATGAGGACCTCTTCGACAGTTGAGAACAATAGGTCAATCCACAAACTCCAGATCACAAACGAGTGTGAACTGGGCAAAAAGTCCTACATGAACTAAGTTCCAAAGGTTCCAACGAACTCAGTGGACCAAACCACGAAGGAAACGGTCGACTACAGACCAAGAAAGCTCTTACGCCATAACTGGAGCAACTATGGAACAAAAACAGGGAAGAAGGGCCAACGGAGGGCTAAATAGAGAGTGTAGGAGGGTCAAACACCCAAAACCAGAACGAGTGGGTAAGAAACCTAGTGAGAAAAGGAACCATCCTCCAACTATTTTGAAATAAGCAAAAACCCAATCAAAAGAGGGAATTCACCAATACCTAAAATTCGAGAAAGGTAAGAGCTCCCGAGCTTGCCTACACCTTCATGACGAGAAACCAACCAAGAACGAGCACTGCCATGCTCTAGAACCACCAAATGAACCTTTCGTCGAAGAAACTGGGAGATGGAGTAGGGATACAGTGTTGGCTAAATGGACATCATCAAAATCCCTTTGTTTTGAAAATGACAAACATTTCATTCTTGTGGATCTAACGGGTTATTTGAGTGTTGCAGGAACTAGGTGGATGACACAACTTTGAAAGATCTAAATGCTCACAATGTGTTGATTTCATGATTGTAATAAAATGTAAAAACTTGTACAAGTATATAATGTACAAGTACTTAGATATCATGTAAATCAAGTGTTAAGATCTTCCCTAGTCATTCACAACACTTAGATAGGTCATCCCCTATAATAGTGTCACAACTGCACACTCATACACACACTTAGTATTCATCTAGAACCTCCAAAATAGAGACACTCTCGGTTGAACTCTTTTTTGATCGAGACAAGCTCGTTCGAACAACTTCTCGACCGAGAGTCTCCTAGTTTATTTCTTCTAATAGGTTCTATAGTCATTAGACATAGCATACAAGGTAGTTGGGAGTTAGAATATGATAACCTCCAATTTTGGATGATTATCTTAGTCTTTTTCTTTAGTTTTCCATACTCTTTCTAAATTTAAATTATACATAATCCCTAAATTTTCCCCTTTATTGTAAATACACCATCAGACTAACTTTTCCCTTTTTTTATATGCAGAAAAACACAAAAAAAGATCATAAAAGACTAACTCAGCCTCAAGACCGCATGGACTCAAACGGTCCCAAGACCGCATGAAGCCAATCGGTCCCGAGACCGCATGGAGTCAAACGATCCTGAGACCGCATGAAGCCAATCAGTCCCGAGACCGCATGGAGTCAAACGGTCCCAAGACCGCATGAAGCCAACCGGTCCCGAGACCGCATGGAGTCAAACGGTCCCGAGACCGCATAAAGCCAATCGGTCCCTAGACCGCATGGAGTCAAATGGTCCTGAGACCGCATGAAGCCAATCGGTCCCGAGACCGCATGGAGTCAAACGGTCTCAAGACCGCATGAAGCCAACCGGTCCCGAGACCACATGGAGTCAAACGGTCCCGAGACCGCATGAAGCCAATCGGTCCCGAGACCGCATGGAGTCAAACAGTCTCAAGACCGCATGAAGCCAACCGGTCCCAAGACCGCATGGAGTCAAACGGTCTCAAGACCGCATGAAGCCAACCGGTCCTGAGACCGCATGGAGTCACACGGTCCCGAGACCGCATGAAGCCAAACGGTCTTAAGGTTCAAACGGTATCAAGGTCCAAACGGTCTTGAGGTCCAAACGGTCTCAAGGTCCAAATGGTCTTGAGGTCCAAACGGTCTCAAGGTCCAAACGGTCTCAAGGTCCAAACGGTCTTGAGGTCCAAACGGTCTTAAGGTCCAAACGGTCTTGAGGTCCAAACGGTCTTGAGGCCCAAACGGTCTTGAGGTCCAAACGGTCTCCAAATCGTTTGGACTTCATTTAAGGCCTATAAATAAGACCCAAAGGGTCCTCCATCGGATAAGAAGTTTTCAGACGTCCAAAGGCTGCCTCAATCACTCCAGAGCACTTACGACTTCCATCCTCTGCCCTGGGGCTGCCGGTATGAGACCCATACTCCATCTCAAAGCTGCTTTCTCTCTCTCCGCCAAAGAAGGTGGGAAGAGGGAGATCTCATCATCACGCAACCTGTGAAGCTGGTGGATCGTTTCTCTCTCTCCAAGGGGTTGACTTTCCTCTCTCCTTTATGGGGATGATGCACTCTCTCTCTTCTTGCCTCCTTCTTTGTCCTAGTCATGAGCGAGTAGTCTCTTTCACTAGGGTGTGGGGAGTAGCCCCGCTACCCATGTTTTTATATCATGTAAATGTAATCCATAGTCTGTAATATAGAGTTTTATCTTTTCAGTTCGACATCAAACGTTTAATGAATGCATGTTGCTTGATCTCCAACTTGTGTTATCCTTTATCTTTTAGTATGAATTGTCTACGTTTGTACTATTAGATTCGAAACTCATTTGTATGTTGGTTCTTGGTGCATGTATCCACCATGAATCTGTTTTGGTATCTAGAAGTGTATCTCAAGAAGTTGAGTAAATTCACTATCATTCGTTGCACTTTCATACTATGAAATGGAATCAGTTGACGTATGAAAGTGCAACCTTGGTAAGTCGAGGAACACACTTTGCAAAGGGAATGATGCAAAGTAGGTGAACATTTGTTCAGGAATGGCTGGCGTTGCAACATTCCCACACTTCTCATAGTTA
Organism: Alisma plantago-aquatica; assembly: GCA_963693085.1. Lineage (NCBI taxonomy): Eukaryota > Viridiplantae > Streptophyta > Magnoliopsida > Alismatales > Alismataceae > Alisma > Alisma plantago-aquatica. The sequence continues at coordinate 480,162,274 of OY856413.1, read as the reverse complement.
GTTCTCCGAAAGGAAACTAAGTCTACAAAGATACTAACTGACTAAACTCTTTTTGCAGGTTATGTTTTGCTTTGCATGAGTGGATCCATGTGTAGTGGCGGTGAAAAACTGATCACACCCTAGTGACTTTTATCATAGTTTAACTCCTTAGATTTACTTGCTTTCTTTACTTTATATGTTCTTAGTTTAAAACAACAAAACCCAACTTTCGATTTAAGTGCCTACTAGTAAGTGATTAAGTGAAATTCTAACGTTTTCCATCTTGTTGCTTGCAACAAGACCGTTGTCTTGAGGATTCGACCCTTAACTATACTACGATAAGACTTCCACGTATCTTAGCATACGTGGGTGGAGTTTTTTTATCTAGTATATGCAAGGCTAAACCTAGAGACTTACTATCTTTAGGATTTTTAGTTGGTGCACGCAATTCCACGTAAGTGGAAGCTCCATCAAAAAATTGGTGTCGTTGCTGGGGACAACGGAACGTTGTAATTTCATTTAGTACCTTCCTAGTTGGTTAGGATTTTACACTTTCTTTTTAATCATAAGTCTATATCTTCTTGAAACCATTATATCTTTACCATTATCTAAAGGTGTTTTCTTTTCTCTACTCATGTAGAAAATGTGCATGCGATCATCGCATAACCGCGGATTCTCCCCTGATCTGGAGTTTGACTCTGAGGTAGAGAGAAGTTTCCATCGCCGCATTCGTCTCAATCGCCAACGAGCCAGGAAAATGGCCGAAGAACAACGCCAGACTGCTTTGGTGATGGAGAGGGTAAATGCCGCCATCGCCGCTCAACGGGCACAACTCATCACAGACACTCGTGCCCAAATCCAAGCGGAGATTCGTGCGGAAGAGCAAGCCCACATCAGAGCTGAAACTGAGGCAGCAACCCAAGCTGCTCAGTAGGAGTTAAGGAACAAGTAACTGAGGGACTACGTTGTCCCAAAGAACTATGAGGATAACCACCCGGTCTGACCTCCGATTATCAATATTCCCAACTTCGAGATTCGGACCCAGTGGATCCAGATCATGCAAGGCATCCCTTTCTCCGAAGGTTCTGGAGATGATTGCATGGATCATCTGAAAAGGTTTAAGGCACTGTGCCGCCTGGTTCCGCAAGCCGGAGTCGCTTTTAATGCGATAATGCTTCATCTGTTCCATTTCACTCTATCTGGGAGGGCTCTGAGTTGGTATAACTCACTTGACAGGGAACCCATAATAACCACCTGGGCTCCCCTAGAGGAAAAGTTCTTAGAGAAGTTCTTTACCCCCTCACTGACTTATGAGATCAGAGGGCAGATCAATCACTTCTCTCAACTACCCAGAGAAACCCTTGCTGAAGCATGGGAAAGGTTTAAAGAACTTTTGCGGATGTGCCCCCATCATGGAATCTCCTAGAACCAATTGATAGAAACCTTCTATCGGGGAGTGAGCGATGATATTAAACATTTTTTGGATTCCTCATCTGGAGGAAACTTCATGAGAAAGAATTATGAGGACGCCTGGAAAATTGTTACACTCGGAGCTGAAAACCAGTCCAACTGGGGACGGTCATCCAGTAAAGGTGTCCTCAAGGTCTACAGAGCTGAAGAATCAATAGAGATGAAGGCAATAGTTGAAGCCTTGAAAACCATAGTTCATAAACAACAAGCTCTCGAGACTTCTCTCGGAGAGTTTGATAAGAAGAAAAATTCTCTAGTTCAACAAGTCAAGGCCGCCACAGGAACCTGTGAGGCCTGTCATGCTACTGACCATCTGAACCTTTCCTGCGGTATGCTTTATAATGTGATGATGGATCTGCATCCCCCACCACAACCATATGAACCCATCACTGACCAATCTTAAGAACAACTACCGGAACAAGTCAACTTTATCCACTCTATCCCTGGACAAGTCTATTACAACCCTAATCAGCCAAGGAATCATCCAGGATTTCAGTATGGAAACCCTACTGGGACAGCTAATCCACATCATCAGACACAGGGGGGGATCCTCTAGTAGGTTACCACCTGGATTCCCAAACAATTTCAACCAAAATCAAGGGAACTCCAGGAATAACTTCCCTAGGGCTAACTACCCCAGGAACCAATCGGCCTACTATCAGTACACTCATCCTCTGCTCCATCCACAACTGCATACTCAGCAACCTCAGCTCGTGCTGCCACCACAACAATCTCAACAAGCCCAACAACAAAGTCCTCTGAAAAACACTCCTTCTCAACCGGAAGATGAAATATCCTTGATAAGGCAGATGTTGCAATCTCAACAGACTATGCTCGCTAATCAGCAAGCACAGCAAAAAGCAGTAGAAGCCCAGCTTGCCCAGATTGCTGCACAATTGAAGCCTCCGGCAGGCACATTTGCAGGGCAGCCCGAATCAAATCCTAAGCATGGACAGAACAGACATGAACAGTTGAATGTTGTCACCACGAGATCGGGACGCACTCTTCATGAGACTACCAAGATCACTCTGGATAATGATGATACACCTGCTTTTATGACAAATGAGAGCCCGCAACAAGGAATGGAGAAGCCCTCAGAGGGCACAAATGACAAAGCTAAAGACCAAGTGTCCGCGGAACCTGAAGTTTTGCAATATAAACCAAGAATCCCGTATCCAGGTAGACTGCAAGAAACGAAGATGGACACCAGGTTTCAAAAGTTCAAGGAGGCGATGAAGAAACTATACATTGATATCCCGCTCCTTGATGCTCTTTTCGAGGTGCCGGCCTGGGCAAAATACCTCAAGACCTTACTATCAAGAAAGTACATCACCGAGGAGCAAGAAACTATTAAGCTTGCTCAGACCACTTCTGACATCATCTTAAATAAAATGCCAAAAAAGAAGAAGGACCCAGGCTCCTTCGGAATCCAATGTTGCATTGGAAATGCATCTACTAAAAAAGGATTAGCTGACCTAGGGGCCAGCATATCCATCATGCCTTTTTCTATGTGCAAACGTCTGGGTTTCACCAAATTGCTGCCTACAGCAATGACTATTCAATTAGCTGATTCCACCATAACCGCACCTCTGGGGATCATTAAAGATATCCCAGTAAGGATAGGCATGGATGCCTACGTTCCGTGTGACTTCGTTATCATGGATATTAAAGAAGACTTGAGATACCCGATTATTTTCGGCAGACCTTTCCTCGCTACTGCAAGGGCGCTTATTGACGTCAAAGCTGGCACCATCATTCTTAGGCTCGGAAAAGAAGCAATTCAATTCCGAGTCCTTAATAGCATGAAAGGCCCTAGTATCCAAGAGGAGGTTTTTCTTCTTGACGCAATACAACAAATGTCTCAGTTAGAAATATCTGAGCCAGCTGACGAACTAGAGAATGTCCTAATCAATCCGGATGTTGAATTCTCTGCTAACGAACTAGTTCAACAGTGTCTGCAACATTTAGAAAAGGCCGAAGAAGAACCAATGGCCACTTTTGAAGAACTTAAAGATGTTACCTCTATAGAAGTAGCTGAGCCACCAAAAGCCCCTCAAATGAAGACTTTACCCACATGGCTTAAACATGTTTTCTTAGATAAGGAAAAACTATGCCCGGTCATCATAACCTCTACCCTTACAGAAGATCAGGAAGAAAGGCTTATGGATGAGCTGAAGAAGCATAAAAAGGTCATTGGATATAAGATAACTGACCTAACGGGCATAAATCCAGCCCTGTGTATGCACATACTTCCAATGGTAGAAGAATTCAAGCCATCCCGCGAACATCAAAGAAAACTGAATCCTAATCTCAAGGAGGTGGTTCGCCTGGAGGTCCTCAAATTACTCAAAGCTGGCATAATCTACCCTATCTCTGACTCCCAGTGGGTCAGCCCTGTCTAGGTTGTTCCAAAAAAGGGAGGAACTACCATATTGCTTAACGACAAAAATGAGTTAGTGCCCACCAGGACTGTAACAGGGTGGAAGATGTGTATTGACTATAGGAAGCTTAACAAAGCCACGAGGAAAGACCACTACCCTCTACCCTTCCTTGATGAGGTCCTAGAACGCCTAGCTCATCAGAAATATTTTTGCTATCTCGATGGTTATTCCGGGTTTTACCAAATACCCATTCACCTGGAAGACCGGGAAAAAACTACTTTCACCTGTCCTTTTGGGACATATGCCTTTAGAAGAATGTCGTTCAGGTTGTGTAACTCACCCGCTACATTCCAACGGTGTATGTCTGCCATCTTTGCCGGTTTAACTGAATTCGTCATGGAAGTGTTTATGGACGATTTCTCAGTTTACGGAGATTCCTTCGATAATTGTTTAATCAATCTTGGACAAGTTGTGCAACGCTGCGAGGAAACGAACCTTATCCTGAATTGGGAGAAATGCCATTTCATGGTAACGGAAGGTGTCGTCCTCGGGCACAGGGTGAGTGACAGGGGGATCGAGGTGGATAAAGCAAAAATTGATGTTATTTCAAAATTGTCGCCACCGAAAGATATAAAGGGAGTAAGAGCTTTCTGCGGGGTTCTACAGAAGATTCATCAAAGATTTTTCGAAGATAGCAAAACCCATGACCCAACTTCTGACTAAAGATATTGAGTTCATCTTCAATCAAGAATGTATGCAAAGTTTCTCCACCATCAAGAATGCTTTAATCTCTGCACCTATTCTAAGAGCCCCAGATTGGTCGCAGCCTTTTGAAATCATGTGCGACGCAAGTGATTACGCTATAGGGGCTGTTTTAGGACAGTGAATTGATAAGAAACCTTACGTCATCTACTACGCATCCAAAATGCTAGATGAAGCACAGAAAAACTATACTACCACAGAGAAAGAGTTTCTGGCTGTCATCTACGCGTTTGAAAAATTTCGCTCATATTTGATTGGTTCTAAGGTCATTGTTTATACCGACCACTCCGCCATTCGATACGTGATCCAAAAGCAAGATGCCAAACCCAGGCTCATCCACTGGGTGTTGATGCTTCAGGAATTCGACTTGGAAATTAAGGATAAAAGTGGAGTGGAGAACGTTGTAGCTGATCATCTCAGCCATATCGAGGTTGAAGAAGAAGATAAAATCCCTATCCGGGATTCTCTTCCATACGACCAGCTTATGAAGGCCACCCATGGATTCCCTTGGTACGCGGATATCGTCAATTATCTAGCCACAGGGATTATCCACCCCTCTGCTTCCTACCATGGCAAAAGGAAGTTCCTTCATGACATAAAATAATATTATTGGGATGAACCCTACCTGTTTCACCTTTGTGCTGACGGACTTTTCCGTCATTACTTGCCAGAAGAAGAAATAACCCCGATCCTAGAGCATTTCCATTCAGGACCCACGGGGGGGGACATGAGTGCTAAGAAAACATCTATAAAAGTTTTACAATCTAGTTTCTTCTGGCCCACCATATCAAAGGACTCATACGATTTTGTGAAAGCTTGTAACAAATGCCAATTTTCTGGCAACATATCAAAAAGAGACGAAATGCCCCTCACTATGTGGCAGGAAATTGAGCTTTTTGATGTGTGGGGGGTAGACTACATGGGCCCTTTCCGTTCATCCTATGGCTTCTCTTACATCTTGGTCGCGGTGGACTACATCTCAAAGTTGGTCGAAGTTGTACCCACTATGTCCAGCGATTCCAAGTCTGTTATTAAATTGTTCAAAGATATTATTTTCCCAATATTTGGAGTTTCAAGAACTGTCATATCAGATGGCGGGACCCATTTCTTGGAATGAAGCTTTGAAGCCTTACTAAAAAAGTACAGAGTCAATCACAAAGTCGCCACGCCTTACCATCCACAGACTAGTGGTCAGGTTGAGATATCAAATAGACAATTAAAGGCGATTCTTGAAAAAACGGTGAACAGAAACCGCACTGATTGGTCCACCAAACTTCCTGATGCCCTTTGGGCACCAAACTGCATATAAAACACCAATCGGAACAACCCCGTTCCGATTGGTGTACGGGAAGTCATGTCATCTTCCAGTAGAGCTGGAATACAAAGCCCAGTGGGCCATCAAACAATTAAATTTCGATCTCAAAAGTGCAGGAGAGAATAGACAACTCCAGTTGCAGGAGCTAGAAGAGCTCCGAATGACTGCCTATCAGAGTTCCAGAATATATAAGGAGCAGACAAAAATGTGGCACGACGGTCATCTCAAAAGGAAAGACATCGCCGTCACCGACAACGTACTCCTTTTCAACTCCAAGCTCAAGTTGTTTCCCGGAAAACTTCGAACAAAATGGTATGGGCCCTTCACCATAAAGCATATTTATCCAACTGGAGCCGTGATAATTGTCGACAATAACGGAGGAGAAAGGACGGTCAACGGTCATCATTTGAAAAGATACTACTCTCCGACAGACAAAATGCCAAGACAAACCATAGAAATCAAAGACGCCACGCCATCAACATAACAACGTCACAGCTTCGTCGAGCCAGCGACGTAAAACCCAGACGCTACTTGGGAGGCAACCCAAGATTTCAGTTTCTTCCCTTAATTTCCGTTCTTTTAATTACTCTAGGTTTATCTTATGAAAATAAAAAAAAATTCATATAACCAAAACAAACAAAAAAATAAGAAAAATCAAATAACATAAAAAAACATATACATAAACCAAAACAAACATAAAAATATAAAAAATCTTTTCAACCTTTACCCTTCCAAACGGTCTTGAAACTGTTTGGAGCCAAACGGTCCTGAAACCGTTTGGACTCCAAACGGTCTTCAAACCGTTTGGAGCCAAACGGTCCTGAAACTATTTGGACTCCAAACGGTCTTCAAATCGTTTGGAGCCAAACGATCCCGAAACCATTTGGAATGCAAACGGTCGCTAAACCGTTTCCTATAAATATAAATCCTACCCCCTCCTTCTCATCTCTTCGACTCTCGAGTTTACAAGCTTTCACGCAAGAGTTGTTCCATTGCCTTTGCACCCTCCTGCTCCCGCGTGATTCACCTCCGACGCCCGGGTTCCCGTGCTTCTACACGGCAACCTCACCTCCGTTCCACCATTTTCTGCATCTCTGTCGTCGACTCCACCAGCAGCTACAAGGTAGTCCGGCCACCACGGCAACCTGACCAGCCGTTTCGCTTCATCAAAACTCTTTACCGTCGTCAACGATCTTAGCAAACTTCCGCAAACCTCCATATTGCCGTTTCTGACTTCGGCTCCGACACGGCGTTCCCCTTCTCCAACGCCAGTGCCACCTTCGTCTTCATTACCGCCGGACTCGCCGCAATCCTCTTTTCCTACATCTTTATCGTCGTCGGCTCCTTCCGTCGTCACCTTCATCGCCGACGCCTCTGCCTTCCCTTTGCCATTTCATCTTCGCCTTCACCGGCTGTAACCTGACGCTTCTCCTTAACCAAACGGTCTTCAAACCGTTTGGGGCCAAACGGTCTTCAAACCGTTCGGGACCAAACGGTCCTGAAACCGTTCGGGACCAAACGGTCTTGAAACCATTTGGAACCAAACGGTCTTCAAACCGTTTGGGACCAAACGGTCTTGAAACCGTTTGGGACCAAACGGTCTTCAAACCGTTTGGAACCAAACGGTCCTGAAACCGTTTGGCTTTCCATAATCTCTAAAAATAAAAAAATATATATATACATAAAACCACATAAATACAAATAAAATCTAAAATGTTTCTAAACATGTCGTTCTAACTCATGATCTCCCATTTTGCAGATATGCCATCACCAGCAAAGGAAGCCATCGGATCTGACGACTCTCCAATCTGGACAACAGAGCAACTGATGGCAGAACAAGCTAGACTCCAGAAGATCAGAGATGACTTCAACAGAACTGGAAAGGCGCCACCTAATGTTAAAATGATGCAAGTCTTGTGTGACCTTGATCGCCTCGACAAATGCCTAGCTGGGGCACCTGAAGAAGAAGTTGCAATCTCTTCTAATGATGATGAAGGCTCGGAGTACAATCCTAATTCCGAGGAGGAATCCCCTGCCGCAGAACAAAGGGGAAACGCAAGGTCCAGGAAACTGTGACCGGACAGCCCTCCAAAAAAATGGGCAAGAAAACAAGTTCACCCTGCCTTTTCTATGGATCAACCCCTTGCAACACCTACCACCACCATCCCTGTTACCACCCCCACCTTCCCTCCCGTCACCACCACAGCACCACCACCAGAAAATCTCTTCATACATACCACTCCCTCCACTGACAAAATTCTCAAACCCACTAAGTATGTTTGCTCCAGCATACTAATTAAGATGGGGATCCATGACCGAATCTTCAACACGCTAGACAAAGCCAACCTTGCAAGGCTATGTTTAGTACTTGAGATCTCATACTCTGAGCCCACCACTGAATTTTTCACCTTTCTTACAAAAGAACCCGTAGATATCATGGATAGATCACGGAATGGAGGTGACAGAAGGATGGTCACCCAAATCTTCGGCACCAAGGTTGTCTTAACAGAAAACATGTTGAACGAAGTTTTTATTGACAACCAGGAGCAGCTAAATAAAGCCAAGGCTGTGGGAACCAAGCACCCTGAGTTCAACAGACACAAATTTTGGAACTCTCTCACTGGGCTCCCCACCTATGATGCTAAAACGTGCAAAGCATCGAACATACACTCTGGATTTGTGCGCACCCTACATAAAATTCTAGCTGGCGCACTCTTCCCCAGGACTGAGGGAGGAAATGTTATAATCTCGGATCTCTTTGTTCTCTGGTCCATTCTAAACGGAAGGCCAGTCAACATTGGATGACAAATGATCCAGAAATTATCAGCTTACGCACTGGGGAAGGAAATATGCATGGGGGCCATGTCACATCCATCATAAAATACCTCAAGATGGACAGACCCCTACCTCGCTGCACGCAAATAAAGGGCGACATCCTTACTAATGAACAAACTTTGAAGAACTCCTTCATTATTAAGGAAAAGGATGTGAAACTACATTATGTCTTCTGCCCTACAGTCAAGTCATCAAGAACGCTCCTCCCGCTTCCGGAGCTTGCAAACTATGACACTGAAAAGCTCCTCTTCTCTGACGAAGAGCTCACACAACTCTTAGCTTCGGTTAAAGCAGCCGAAAAGAAAACAAAAGCGGGACAGACAGAGCTAAGTATCACAGCCCCGACAGCTCGACCATCAAAAATACCTGTCAAACGATCTTCCAAGAGGCAGTTGCAGGCACAACAGTTGTCGGGGACACCAACATCAAGGCCAAATCCAGAGGCCGATCCCCTCCACGAAGAAAACATAACCACCTCATCAATCGATTATTTCATTAAGAGTCTAAATGATCAGCTAACCACCACCACCACTCCACCCTCCACCTTTCCAACATCCACCACTCTTCCCTTCTTCACCTTATCCACGCAACCATTCACATCCTCTTCTTCACCCCTTTTCCCTTCGGGCTCCCCCTTCTCCACCCTATGCCCGACTTTACCACTTTCCCATTCACCTCCACAGTCTCCACCCCATCACTATCACTACCACAATTTTCACCTGAGATACCACCATCCACCACCACCCCGACACCGCTGGTGACTCCATCCATAGTCACCACGCAGCTCGGGGCATCATCAGTGTCTCTTCCACAAGACACTACCACCATTCCACGCAGACCCCAGCCACCCCACCCATCCACTCCTGGGGTCCCCTTTGCCAATATCGGTGAGGAGTTCGGCCGTCAATTCGACGTCGTTCGAAACCTCCTCACTGATCCTTCTAACATTTTACACTCTATTTTTTCTTGTGTGCATGGTTTATCAAGACAGGTGGCCACGATCGACGAACACAACGGAGCCTTGCCCAACATCCTCCAAGGCTTTCAGCAACGACAAGATGAGGTGGCTAAGCAAGTTGAGCACATCAATAGCCACTACAACAACTTGCCAGAACTGGTCCTTGGAGCGAAGCTCCAGCAAGAAGCGACGGCAAAGCAAGTCGATGAGATCTCTACGCATACCCAACCTCTGCCTGAGACTCTCCACGAGCTCCAGCAACAACAAGCAGTTCTAAGCACGCGCTTGGACACCATCAGCAGCACACTCACACAACTAAATAATCGCCAAGAGGAGTCAACTAATAATGACATCCAGCAGCTACGTGCTCAAGCTACAGATCTAACAGCACGTCTCCTCTCCACTGAGGGTCGATATAATGACCTCAAAGAAACCCACGACGCACTGCTCGAAACACATGAGTGGCTTTCGATGAGTTACAAGCCACCCATCGGCGGTGTAAAACAACCGCAAGTAAAAAGCCAGTAGACAAGGCAGTGGTCGACAAGTATGGTTATAGTGATGAAGAAGACGACTCCGACTCATCTGCTGATTCAAACAAAGATACGACCTCCTCTGGTGATAAATCTGATGACGGAGAGGACCCAGGCAATGCAGCAGAACCTTCTCACAAAGGTTCCGACAAAGCTCACCATGACGGTGAACATCTCCCCAAGTCCCCACACAATGATAATGTCAACATGTCATATGGGGACCAATTCCTTGATTATTCTTCTCTGGGATCCATCGGGGAGGCTGCTAAAGATGCGTCTTTCGCTGAGTTCCACAAATGTATTTTAGGAACCAGCGCCAGCCCACCCACAACAACCGCTCCACCTTTCTCAGTGCCTTCCCCCCATGACCAGGATGAGGTAGAACGAGTAAGCTTAGACACAGATGAAGACCTCGATTCTGCCTCCGACTCAGAAGACGATCTACAAGGCCATGAAGAAGCCTTATTACAACCTACTTCTCCCCCTCCACAAGAGCTTCCCCCGCCACCACCTCTACCGCACAAAATGCATGACCTGGATATGGCGGCCATCTCCACATTAGATGCTCACGACATTTTTATACTGAACACTATTATGGACGATGCAAAGGCAGGGGACGACATCATTTATCACAATACCAGAACTAGGCACAAGATGACACGAGAAGACTTCCGCAACATCCTACGACCTCGGTCCATGATGCCAATGGCAATCTTCCGTGTCCTTCTCGCCAACTGTATAGAAATGTACATAAGTTCTAAGAGGCAACAACCGGTTTTCAACGCCTCGCCTGCTCTATCTATTGGCCTTTTATACAAAGACATACGGGCAAAATCAATTGAGAGGTTGCGTACCGGTTTAGCACGATGGGCACGTTATATTATCATGCCCTTTCAAGTCTCGGACCATTGGCTGTTTATGATTGTCGATACCGAAGCTCGAGATGCCAAGGTCTATAATTTTTGTGGCGCTGAGCTACCCGCTGGTATAATAAACTTTGTTGGTGAAGCAGCAGGTGAAGCGAGATGTATTCCCTTCCGGATGCTTAAGTTAATTTGAGTCGCACGCCCATCTCTCCGCCAAGACTGGAGTCAGCCTTGGTTCCGAATAATAAACCCTCAAGTTCAAGTTACCGAGGGATCTGGGGACTGCACTTTCTACATCATACATCACATCCAAGCGTTGAACCAGGAAATCCCATTTACTGACCTCGTTGCTGAAGATTTTCACTCTTTGCGAGGGTGTTACGCTATGGAGCTCATCTGCGATAGAAGGTTCTTTAAGGACCCGACAATGGTACCAGATGACGTCCCTCGTTATCTTTTTTCAGCTATCCAACGCCCGCAGAGGTGACCTTTCTGCCACACTCTGAAAGAGTTGGAAAAACCAAAGGAACCATCCTTAGCCACAGAGCAAAGTAAAGAATACACCGATCCTTTGTCTGCCATAGAACCAACATTTTTCGACTTCAATCACAGTGCTTGCAAAGGTCTCTCCGACATCAAACTACGTCTCATTATGGCACGGCTTTCAGCCGAGAAGGATGAGCTCGTATTCATGTCTAGGGACATTCTAGTTATGGCAGACACGCTTCGAGAGACCTTACAGATCAAAGGATCCCTCTCTGTAAGCTTGATGGCCGCTTATCAGTTTTTACTCGGCCAAAATAACCCCACTACATACATGGCATCCCCTTACATGAAGGATGATCTTTTAAAGCTCAAGAACTTCGGCACAACCGAAGTGATGATCTCCTTTCTATAGCACACAACGCCGAAGTTCATCATGTTACCCTTCCTTTATCATGAGCATTGGATGCTCCTGGTAACAAACCTACTAGAAGGAACAACTACAATACACAATAGTTCCGATAGCCATTACAACCCATGACAGAAGAACTATGTCGTGACACCAAAGACGCCAACAGAAGTAGTAGCGAAGGAATGCGCTGGCAAATTAATCGCCTTTCTAAGTCAACATACAAGGGCTTACGACAAAGACCATTTTCATCACCCTTCCTTCAACCACAAATTCCCCCAACAAATCCAAGAATCAAACAACTGCGGCTTCCACGTCCTCTACTGGATGTACACCATCATCGTTCTTCAAAGACCTGTAGAAGAAATGACTGACGTGGATTACCACGCTCTACGAGGACAGTTCGCAGCAAATCTACTTCAATCACTAGGGGCAAATTCAGAATTAACTTAACCTGCAGCCCTTGTCATCGTACTTCTCAATGTATCACTTTGACACTCTGGGGACAGAGTGAGTGATAAGTTAGGGGGGTTACATCAGACAAGGGTGAGGTATCATTTTCTAAATCCCTCTTTCTCCATTTTCTCCTTTCTCCGTTTGTACATATCTTTTTTTTCTTTTTCCTTTAACTTTCTTTTTAATTAACCCTTTTTTAGTAGAATCACCCTCAATTAACTTTAGAATCATGTTAGTCCCCAAAAGTAAATAGCACTTAGACATTCAATGGCGATTTAATAATGTCCCTCCACTATTGATTTTCATGCTTTTTCTTCACTTCTTTATCTGACTCTCCACAGGTCAATATCAAGGTAGAAATAAGCTAGGCTCTCAAGGATGAGAGGGGCATCAGGCAACTTCCAAATCAAGAAGTTCTGCAAGTGGACCACAAACCAAATAAGTGCATGTTGAAAAACTCTAAGAACAGCTTTCCTCTCTTCAAAATAAAAGAGGCTTAGCCGCCCAAAATAATTTCCCAAACAAAACCCCAAAACCCAAGCCTGTGAGTCATCGAATAAAAGCCAAAGAGTCGAATAAAATTATGAGATTTGTGCCATGAATAAGGATCTATATAAAGAACCGATGAAGGTTTCACCCGGCCGGCACATTCAGCTGCCCTCACAAAGGCATCTGTGTCGCGCTTGGTAGTGAAACCCTAAGGTATCTAAATATATGAAAGGCTTATAAAGGACTCACCCGGTCGGTACATTCAGCTGCCCTCACAAAGGAAGATGTGTCGTGCCCAATAATGAGATCCTAAAAGCATAGACAACCCCTCCCCCACTTGAAGGAGGAGTTACACTTCAAGCCTTTAGCCAACCCTCATACCCTCTCTAGCTTCTAGTAGATCTTTCAGAGAGGTATAAAGCTGATTAGAGTCAACAACATGCACAGAATAAAGGTGGTCCCGATGCGTGCTATGAGATACGGAAAGAACCTGAGACCCAAGCAACTCTCGAAACCTGAAAGAGTCAAGGCAAGCAATAATATTTGATATGACCTTAGGAGAACTCAGGTTAAGAATTGAAGCAAGAGTATGGAAATCCTAACTAAATAAAACCGCCTCACCATTACATGCCTCAGCTCTATCTAACTTGAGGACAAGCTAGACTCTAAGTTGGGGGGGGGGGGTGATAACCTCCAATTTTGGATGATTATCCTAGTCTTTTTCTTTAGTTTTTTATACTATTTCTAAATTTAAATTATACATAATCCCTAAATTTTCCCCTTTATTGTAAATACACCATCAGACTAACTTTTCCCTTTTTCTTATATGCAGAAAAACACAAAAAAAGATCATAAAAGACTAACTCAGCCTCAAGACCGCATGGACTCAAACGGTCCCAAGACCGCATGAAGCCAACCGGTCCGGAGACCGCATGGAGTCAAATGGTCCCGAGACCGCATGAAGCCAATCGGTCCCGAGACCGCATGGAGTCAAACGGTCCCCAGACCGCATGAAGCCAATCGGTCTTGAGACCGTATGGAGTCAAACGGTCCCAAGACCGCATGAAGCCAACCGGTCCCGAGACCGCATGGAGTCAAATGATCCCGACACCGCATAAAGCCAATCGGTCCCGAGACCGCATGGAGTCAAACGGTCCCGAGACCGCATGAAGCCAATCGGTCCCGAGACCGCATGGAGTCAAACGGTCTCAATACCGCATGAAGCCAACCGGTCCCGAGACCACATGGAGTCAAACGGTCCCAAGACCGCATGAAGCCAATCGGTCCCGAGACCGCATGGAGTCAAACAGTCTCAAGACCGCATGAAGACAACCGGTCCTGAGACCGCATGGAGTCAAACGGTCTCAAGACCGTATGAAGCCAACCGGTCCCGAGACCACATGGAGTCACACGGTCCCGAGACCACATGAAGCCAAACGGTCTCAAGGTTCAAATGGTGTCAAGGTCCAAATGGTCTTGAGGTCCAAACAGTCTCAAGGTCCAAACGGTCTTGAGGTCCAAACGGTTTCAAGGTCCAAACGGTCTCAAGGTCCAAACGGTCTTGAGGTCCAAACGGTCTTAAGGTCCAAACGGTCTTGAGGTCCAAACGGTCTTGAGGCCCAAACAGTCTTGAGGTCCAAATGGTCTCCAAACCGTTTGGACTTCACTTAAGGCCTATAAATAAGACCCAAAGGGTCCTCCATCGGATAAGAAGTTTTCAGACGTCCAAAGGCTTCCTCAATCACTGCAAAGCACTTGCGACTTCCATCCTCTGCCCTGGGGCTGCCGGTCTAAGACCCATACTCCATCTCGAAGCTGCTTTCTCTCTCTATGCCAAAGAAGGTGGGAAGAGGGAGATCTCATCATCACGCAACCTGTGAAGCTGGTGGATCGTTTCTCTCTCTCCAATGGGTTGACTTTCCTCTCTCCTTGATGGGGATGATGCACTCTCTCTCTTCTTGCCTCCTTATTTGTCTTAGTCATGAGCGAGTAGTCTCTTTCACTAGGGTGCGGGGAGTAGCCATGCTACCCATGTTTTCATATCATGTAAATGTAATCCATAGTCTGTAATATAGAGTTTTATCTTTTCAGTTCGACATCAAACGTTTAATGAATGCATGTTTCTTGATCTCCAACTTGTGTTATCCTTTATCTTTTAGTATGAATTGTCTACATTTGTACTATTAGATTCAAAACTCATTTGTATGTTGGTTCTTGGTGCATGTATCCACCATGCATCTGTTTCGGTATCTAGAAGTGTATCTCAAGAAGTGGAGTAAACTCACTATCATTCGTTGCACTTTCATACTATGAAATGGAATCAGTTGACGTATGAAAGTGCAACCTTGGTAAGTCGAGGAACACACTTTGTGAAGGGAATGATGCAAAGTAGGTGACCATTTGTTCGGGAATGGCTGGCATTGCAACATTCTCGCACTTCTTGTAGTTAGTTCTCCGAAAGGAAACTAAGTCTACAAAGATACTAACTGACTAAACTCTTTTTGCAGGTTATGTTTTGCTTTGCATGAGTGGATCCATGTGTAGTGGTGGTGAAAAACCGATCACACCCTAGTGACTTTTACCATAGTTTAACTCCTTAGATTTACTTGCTTTCTTTACTTTATATGTTCTTAGTTTAAAACAACAAAACCCAACTTTCAATTTAAGTGCCTACTAGTAAGTGATTAAGTGAAATTCTAACGTTTTCCATCTTGTTGCTTGCAACAAGACCGTTGTCCTGAGGATTCGACCCTTAACTATACTACGATAAGACTTCCACGTATCTTAGCATACGTGGGTGGATTTTTTTATCTAGTATATGCAAGGCTAAACCTAGAGACTTACTATCTTTAGGATTTTTAGTTGGTGCACGCAATTCCACGTAAGTGGAAGCTCCATCAGAATATAACATTATATGCACTGCTTCATAGTTGGTGAGACGACTTCGGGGTGAAGGTTGTCCAAAGGGTGAGGAAATTTTTTGAAATTTTGTGTAACATCCTAAAAAGGTAATAAAATTGAAGTACTTTCAAATCCCAATTGGAAATAATTGGGTAGTGGACTGACTCCCTTAGTTTTTGCTAAGGGTGGAACCACTCTAAATACCTTGCCTCTTTCTTCGCATCTCAATTGTGGTTGCTTGAGTTGAATTATTGTTAAAATACTTATAAAACACTATTCACCCCCCTTCTAGTGGTTTTTCATTTTTGTATCAGAGCAAGGCTTCAAGGAACTCTGACAAAGTCTTGAAGAATGGGTTACGGGGTACTCAACAACCTTAACTTGGAAGGAACACTCGTGGCTAGACATCCACCTTTTGATAGCACTAACTACACCTACTGGAAGAGGAGGATGTAGTTCTACTTCTAGGGAATTAGCTGGGATATCTGGAGGATGGTGTCAAATCCATATGACTTTCCTCAAACAGAGTATGCAACTTGGGATGCTAATACGGTAAGATCAACCCAAAATGAATGCAAAAGTTGTAAGTATACTCTATTGTTCAATTTCCATTGGTGAATTCAATACAATATCAAATTGTGAAATAGCATATGAGCTATGGCATAGACTCTCTATAGCCTATGAAGGAACTGTTCAAGTTAAGAATTCTAAAATCGGAATGCTTAAACAAAAGTTTGAATAGTTTCGTATGGATCAAAATGAGTCTATTAGTGAAATGTATGCAAAATTTTCTTCTATTGTGAATGGCTTAAATGCTTTAGGTAAAGTAATCAGCGAAGAAGATCAAGTATCAAAAATTATTAGGTCTCTTCCTCTCAAGTACAAGCCCAAGGTGACTACTATTGAAGAAGCAAATGATCTCACCTGACTAAGGATGGAGCAACTCATTGGCAACTTAGAAGCACATGAGGCAACCTTAGAGGAAGAAGAACAACGAGAGTGTGAACTTCAACAAGAAATAAAGAAATATATGGCCCTAAAAGCTTCAAAGATCATCACTCAAGAAAGTGATGAAACAAGTGATGGAGATGAAGGAGAAGAAGCTCTAATTGTTAATGGTAAGAAATATAGAAGATTTAGATCTAACAAAGTTGTTGGTTCTTTTTCTTCCTCTCCTAGGTGTTTTGAATGTGGAAAGAAGGGACATCTCAAGAATGAATGTCCTAAAGAAAAGAAAGGAAAGAAAATCTCATCCAAGAAGAAGGGAGAAAAAGCATACAAAGTTGCATGGGATGAGTCAAGTGATAGTGAAAGTGGAGAAGAGAATGTAGAGTGTCTCATTGCCAAAGAAGATGATAGTGATGACTCTCAAGAGGTAAGCCTTCTTGATTTGACAAAAGAAGATCTAATTGTTAGTCTACAAGATACTCATGACAAATATGTTGATTGCAAAAAGAAACTAAAGAAGGTTACTAGAACTAATAAGGATCAATATTCTAGATTGAATAATCTTTCTTTCGAAAAGGAAAGTATTGCTTCTGAAAATTTGACTTTGAAATCATCTTTAAATGATTGCAATATGAAGTTGCTTACTTTAGAAACAAATCATGATCTTCTTTCTCAAGAAAAGGTTGATTTGCGTGCAAAACTGAATAATTTTCAGACTCAACCTATCCTATGTAATCATCTAGATTATGATGCTATTGTTAAGGAAAGGAACTCTTTATTATCTGATCTATATCAAGCAAAGGTAGATATCAATAAGAATATGGATGAGATTTCTAAACTACAAAGAGAAATTTATGGTTTAAGGGGTAATGATGTTCTTGATAATATTCTAAAATATTCCTCTAGTTACAATGGAAGAAGAGGTTTAGGATATGTTCCAAAAGAAAAATCCTATCAACCTAAACCTAGAATAACACAAACACCCAAGACCAAGACCATGTATGTGCCTAAGAACAACTCAAAGAGAAATGATATTGATTATATTTGTTGTCACTACTTCTTGCGTCTTGGACATTACTCTTTTTCATGCCCTTATAAGAAGAAGGATTTTGAATTAGTTTGGGTCCCCAAACTTCAAACTTAGAAGATTTGAATGTAATTTAATTGAGATATGATCTACCACTTCATTTGCACATCTAAATGTCTTATCTCAACCAAGTAGATAGCTTAATGTATTGATTTAAATTTAAAATTGGCACAAACAATTTACTAAAACAAACAGAAACATTCTCGGCCGACAAATAGTTCAACCAAGATATCCTCGGTCGAGAAAATATTTGACCGAGGGAATGCCTGTGACAATTTTGAAATCTACAGTAGAATTTATAGTGAAAACAACAACTATTCCGGTCGAAAAAATTTTGATCGGAGCAAAAATCGGTCGAGAAATTTTCGACCAAGTGAATTTCTGTTTTAGTTCAGTTTCAACCTGTACAACATCAACTTTCTTGATCGACAAATTGTTCGACCGAGACATCTGTCAGTCGAAATATTTGTCAACCGAATGAAGATTTGTTCAGTTTAATTTGTTAAATCATGATTCGGTTTGTTGTTAAATGTACCTAACCATAATGGACCATCAAATGGGTACCAAAACCTATATTTTATTACAGGATTGGGTAGTTGACAATGGATGTTCCAAACACATGACAGGGAACAAGGATGCATTTCAAACTTTTGAGGAAAAGAAAAGTGGAACAGTCACTTTTGGAGACAGTGGGAAAGGTAAAATTATTGGAATAGGTAACATTGGTACAAACCTTGAAATAAAGAATGTTTTACTTGTTGATGGTTTGCACCATAATTTAATAAGTGTCAGTCAATTATGTGATAGTGGATATGATGTTTTATTCAACAAAAAATGTTGTTAGTTACTAATAGAAAACACTAAAAATGTTGTTTATGAAGGAAAAAGAGTTGGAAATCTATATATCCTTAGACCTAACTCTATGCAATCTGTAGTTGGAAAATGCTTACTTGCAAAAGAAAATTCTTTACAACTATGGCATAGAAAATTACATCATGCTAGTTCATATATTATCAAAAAGCTAGTTAAATATGATCTATTTCGTGGTTTGCCTAAGTTATCTTTTGATCAATCTGAAAATTGTGAATCATGTACTTTGGGTAAACAAACTAAAACTTCTTTTAAACCCAAAAACATGCTTAGCACCAATAGATCACTAGAACTTATTCATATGGATTTGTTCGGACCTATGAGGATACAATCTATTGGTGGGAAAAGATATTTCTTTGTTATTGTTGATTACTACAGAAGATATACATGGGTACATTTTCTTGCAAATAAAGATGATACTATTCATGTTTTCATACAATTTTGTTCAAAGATTGAAAATCAATTACAAAACAAAATATACACAATTAGAAGTGATCATGGTGGAGAATTTGAGAATCATCTATTTGAAGATTTTTTCACATCTCAAGGCTACACTCTCTACTCCACGCACTCCACAACAAAATGGCATAGTTGAAAGGAAAAATTGGTCATTACAAGAAATGGCTAGGACTATGATGCTGGAACATAATTCACCTAAAACATTTTGGGCTGAAGCGGTAAACACACCTTGTTATGTGCTAAATAGAGTAACTGTACACTCTTATTTGAAGAAAATACCATATGAAATCATGTATACTAAGAAACCAAGGGTGACTATTTTCATACTTTTTGCTCAACTTGCTATATCTTGAAAACAAAAGATGATAGAGAAAAGTTTGACTCTAAATCACAAAAAGCCTTTTTCTTGGGATATTCAACTTCTAGTAAAGCATTTAGAGTTTACAACACTATCTCTAGAAAAGTTGAAGAATCCATTTACATTACTTTTCATGAAGAACTAAGTACTAAAAATTATGATGTAGTTGATATTACACATCAAATAGAAAATCTAACCATATCAACTAAAGATGATCAAAATGCTAAAAATGATCAACAAGTTGAGACACAACAACCTGTTCCTAGACTCATTAAGGATCATCCTCAAGAACTAATCATCGGAAATCCTAATGATAAAATAAAAACATGTTCATCTTTTAGAGTTGTTGCAAATATGGCATTTGTATCTATAATTGAACTTAAGAAGATCACTGAAACTCTAAAAGATGATTATTGGATAATGGCAATGCAAGAAGAATTAAAACAATTCATTAAGAATGATGTATGGGACTTATTTCCTAAACCTCAAGATTAAACCATTATTGGAACTAAGTGGGTTTTTAGAAATAAGTTAAATGAAGTCAGGGAGGTAGTAAGAAATAAAGCTAGGTTGGTAGCACAAGGGTATAATCATCAAGAAGGAATAGACTTTGATAAAACTTATGCACCAGTGGCAAGACTTGAAGCCATTAGAATTCTACTAGCTATAGCTGCCCACAAAAACATCAAACTATTCCAAATGAATGTTAAAAGTGCATTTCTAAATGGAATAATACAAGAGGAAGTATATGTTGTCGAACCACCTGGTTTTGAAACTCCTGGAAAAGATGATCATGTTTACAAACTTAAGAAAACACTTTATGGTTTAAAACAAGAACCTAGAAATTGGTATGAAAGGCTCAAAAACTATCTCTTTAATAACAGTTTTTCAATTGGAAATTCAGATTCTACTTTGTTTTTCAAAACATATGAATCAACTTTTCAGTTGTTCAAATTTATGTTGATGATATTATCTTTGGTGCATCAAATGAATCTTTATGTAAACAATTTAGTGATATTATGCAAAAGGAATTTGAAATGAGTCTCATGGGAGAATTGACTTTCTTTCTTGGTTTTCAAATAAAGCAAACGCCCGCTGGGATTTTTATCAGCCAAGAGAAATATACAAATGAACTTTTAAAATGTTTCAAGATGGAACATTGCAAACATGCTACCACTCCAATGGCTACCTCTACTAAAATTGATAAGGATGAAAATGGGGAACCCATTGATGATTCCTTATATAGGGCCATGATTGGTAGCTTGCTTCACTTAACCACTTCTAGACCAGATATCATGTTTTCCGTTGGGCTTTGTGCTAGATTTCAATCAAAACCCATGCAAACTCATTTTCAAGCTGTCAAACTGATTCTAAGATACTTAGCCGGCACCACAAACTATGGTTTATGGTATCCTAAAAGACAATCTTTGGATTTGAAAGCTTATACCGATGTTGATTATGCTGGTTGTCGACTTGACTGAAAAAGCACAAGCAGAAGTTGTTTCTTATTAGAAAGTGCCTTAGTATCATGGTTTAGCAAGAAATAAAACTTGGTTGCCCTGTCTACCACTGAAGATGAATATATGGCAGTTGGGTCTTGTTGTGCTCAAGTGCTTCACATGAAACAAGTCTTAAATGATTATGGTTTTACATTTTCATCTACACCTATCTTTTGTGACAATACAAGCACTATAAACTTGGCACATAATCCTATTTTACACAACCGTACCAAACATATTGAAATACGTCATCATTTTCTAAGGGATCATATCTCTAAAAATCATGTATATCTTCATCATGTTGATACGGAAGATCAATTGGCTGATATTTTCACAAAATCACTTCCATTAGATCAATTCAATAAAACAAGGAAGCAACTACTCATTACTCCCTTAGAAGATGTTTTCTTTGACATTTGTGCTTCTTAAATCGGTTGTTTTTTTTTCCGATCCTTACATTTTGGCTTCAAATGGACATCCTTTCAAATTATTTGATGGTTATCTTTTTGAAAGGGGAGAACAAATTAATGGGGAGTTTTAACACATTATTTTAACAGCAATCTTTTTGAAATGACAAAGGGGGAGAAATAATATAAATCTTAAATACTCCAACAATGAATTTTATAATCTCTTGGCTTTACATTAAAAGTTGCTACATTCCCTAAGAGTTGGACTTTATGTTCCACACTTCTTTGGGAATAATAAGCACACATTCCATAAACAAGAGAAGGAATACACAAGGTAAATCTCAGGTATGAAACTCAACTCATTTTAAGATTATTTGATTTATATTTAGAAATATTTGTCATCTTCAAAAAGGGGGAGATTGTTGGCTAAATGGACATCATCAAAATTCTTTTGTTTTGAAAATGACAAACATTTCATTCTTTTGGATCTAACGTGCTATTTGAGTGTTGCAGGAACTAGGTGGATGACACAACTTTGGAAGATCTAAATGCTAACAATGTGTTAATTTCATGATTGTAATCAAATGTAAAAACTTATACAAGTATATAATGTACAAGTACTTAGATATCATGTAAATCAAGCATTTAGATCTTCCCTAGCCATTCACAACACTTCGATAGGTCATCTCCTATAATAGTGTCCCAACTGCACACTCATACACACACTTAGTATTCATCTAGAACCACCAAAATAGAGACACTCTCAGTCGAACTCTTTTTCGACCGAGACAAGCTCGGTCGAACAACTTCTCGATCGAGAGTCTCCTGGGTTATTTCTTCTAATAGGTTCTATAGCCGTTAGACACATAAGACAATGTAGATGGGATTTGGAATCGAATATTATATGCACTTGCTCCAAATAGTCCCTCGGTCGACAAAATCTTCAATCGAAGGACTCTCGGTCCACAAACTTCTCGACCAAGAAGAACTCTGTCTGCACTTTTCAAAATTAATAAACTAGCCATTGCTAAAGCAATTAGTGGATACCTAAGAGCTATTGAGCACTTAGAATGCCCTAGAAAGTGTCTAGAACGTCCTTAAACATACATAGGCCATTCCTATAAATAGGGCATGCCTTAGGACACCCAAAACACACTTGTGCAATACTTGAGCATACATACTTGCAATTGGCAATCCTTTCTTCTGAGCAATTGAGCAACTTCTACATTTGCTAGTCTTTCCCATTGCTACAGCTCGTATCCTATAGGCTTGGATCTCCTTTCCACCATAATTACAATTTCACACACATTGGTTAGGAGATCAAAACACTTGATATAGGAAATCAAGCCTTGTTCTACAACGGTAAATGTAATTTTCATTTTCCCTTCTTGTTCCTTCTTATTGCTTGTACTCTCCTTGCTACTCCTAGGGTTGGAGGCTGCAGATTGGAGAGGGTGATATCTTCTTAGGTGGAGAAGGATCTTCTCAGTGGAGAAGGAGGACTTTGGACTACTTCTAGAAGGTCTCAACGGGAAGCTACTTCAAGGAGGAAGGCTACTTCAAGGGGGAGCTTGAAGTTACTTTAAGTGAAGGCTGCTTCATAGTTGGTGAGACGACTTCGGGGTGAAGGGTGTCCAAAGGGTGAGGAAAGTATTTGAAATTTTGTGTAACATCCTAAAAAGGTAATAAAATTCAAGTACTATCAAATCCCAATTGGAAACAATTGGATAGTGGAATGACTCCCTTAGTTTTTGCTAAGGGTGGAACCACTCGAAACACCTTGCCTCTTTCTTCTTATCTCAATTGTGGTTTCTTGAGTTGAATTATTGTTAAAATATTTATAAAACCCTATTCACCCCCCTCTAGTGGTTTTTCATACGGGGTTGCACGGCAATCGAGACCAATGTGGCTATTGCAGAAGGTTACTCGGGGTTCAAGGATCGTAGGGGAGGCCCTATATATAAGGGTGGAGTTTAGGTTCAGCGAGGAATCTACTAGAACCAGGAAATAGAGGAGGGAAAGGAAAGCCCTGGCCGACCCGAGTCTCTGATGAGGGAAACCCAATTAAAATAGGTATCGACCAGTTCGGAAAGTTGCAAAGATGGAGGAAATCAAGTCATGCGGTGTCGAAAAGGAAAGATAGAAGAGGAAAGCACAGAAGAAAACTCGTGTCACTGTAGCCATGAGAAAGGGTCCGACTGGAGGTAGGAGACAACTCCTCCTCCGTCAGATTCTCATCCAAGGGCTAGGATTCAGTTGGATATAAGTGGGTCGCGTGACATCCCAAGCCTAAGAAAATCGGGAAAAATAAATTGAATTAAATAAAGGGAAATCCAAATAATTCATGTATTTTCTCTTTCCTCATTTAGGGGTTCTAGACTTATCCAAATTAATCCAAATTTTGCACATACGTTAAGTTAAACATGTAGAATCTGAATATACACTAAGTTTTGCCTTTTGGAAACCTTTAATGTGTTAAATAAATCGAATCTCATTTTCTCTTTCTTCCATCGTTAATGGCATTAGGACTATCTAAATTTATGAATCTTGACCCACAAGTCCCCCTAAATGACTTGGGTACAATTTTATCATTAATTTTGTAAGTTGAGATTATTACTTTATTTATTTAATAAATATAAGATTCTACACACTTTCTCTCTCCTATATTTATTCATTAATCAAACATTATCCAAATTAGTTGTAAATTTTCCCAAAGGCTTATTTTTATGTTTCGATATTCGAATTTGGAGTTAGTTTTCCAATTTGAGGGCATTAACTATTTTATTTCACTTTATTGGCCTAATTCCTATTTTCTTTTGATTAATATATGCATTTATCTTCAAATTTAGATGATACTTTCGCTTTAAGTTTCTTTTCGGTCAAGAAAATGATATTGAGTGCTAAATTATCTTTGTGGGTTTCTGATTATCATTTTTGGAACAATACATTCTTCATTATCTTCTTGTATCCATTAAATCCCAATTACCTCTAATTATTGCATTTATCATCTCCTTTATATATAGTTTGGATTTTCTCTTCTTTTTCCCATTCTAAAAAGTACTAGAAAGTTCTAGGACGAAATATCTCATTATTTTTATTACTTAGTGACAATTTATCCTTTGGACCCATTAATTAAAAGCCAACGATGGTATTTGTGCATATAAACCTATATTAAGAATATATGGGAAATATTTATCCAATTAAGTTCTTTAATTTCTTATTATCATCCGAATGAGTCATTATTAAGCACATAGTATTATGTATTCCCTTATATACTTGAGGTATCATATTATATGTTCCATTATTGGCATAATTACATGTATTAGCTTATGCTTGTTTGGCTAAGTCAAAAGAGTAAAACTACTAGAGTAGGGTTCTAATCCTGGTATGTTATTGCACACCACCCCTTAAAGGGATTTCTTCCTCAAAATTAAAACATCCATAAGAAAAATTATCCACCACCCCTTAAAAGGGTCCATCTTATTATACCAGACTAAACTTTAGATAGAAAAGGTTCAACTACACTTCTTACATCCAACTACATAAGCAACATGCAAAAAAGAAACATAACTTGTAAAGACTAAGCTAAGGAACTGTGGGTTAACTTGCTCTTGATCATCACCATTAACTTTTTCACCATCCAAAGCAAAAAATCTCCCAAATTTTCTTTCCACAAGTCTTCTTCTATTATCGTTACCATTATTGTTGCTTGGATTATGAGGAGGCACTTGTTGTTGTTGCACTGGAGCTTGACCATTATGACACTTAGGGCAATCAGGTCGGATGTGTCCAAGTTCATTACAATAGTGACATACCACTAGTGTGCCTTGATTTCTAACATGAGGATATTTCCCTGGAGGATGAGGCCTATTGCACTTTTCACAACTGTCTCTTTTCTGTTCATCACCTGAGGACTTCCTTTTCTTCTCAAACTCCCTAGGTTGAAAACTTGGGTAAGACTCCACAGCCAAAGCTTTATCAACCATCTGCTGGAAGGTCAAAGCTAGTTGTGGGATAAGAGAACGACCAACATTGTAGTTGAGTCCCTGAAGGAACAGGCCAGCCCTACGTTCCTCACCCAAACCAACTGCATAACGTTCCAACAGCAGAAACTTTTGCACAAAAGCAAAAATGGATAAGGAACCTTGCTTCAAGACGGGAAGCTTTATCGGGGAATTTCCCATCTTAGTAAGAGCTTTCCAAAGAAATAGCTCTGGAGCCACCTCCACAGTAGAACTCTTCTTCTTTCTTCTTCAAAGCAGCAATACAAATGTACTTTCCACAGAAGAGAGTCAAAAGCTCCACCCAATTCATGGTTGAGATATCTCTCGTCCTTGCAATACCATTCCACCAAACTCTTGTTGGTCCATCCAAGACATAGGAAGCAAACCTAACCCTCTGATGTGGAGGACATGCCGTACCATCAAAATTCCTCTCTAATGCTAACACCCAATCATCTACTTTGTCGACCATTTCTATCCCACCTTCACCCTTGAAGGAAGGTGGTTGCATCTTCATGAACTCCATGATTGAGAACTCCTTAGACTTCTCAGGTACATATGGGTATTTCATCTTCCCTGCCATGGAAGATGCAAAGAGTTGTCGAAACATGGCTGATTCTTACTCTAGAGTCATAGTTCCTCCCGAACCAGCAGAAGCTGAGGTCCCCTGGCCAAATCTAGTGTTTTGAGGTGTCTCATAACCGTACTGGTTGTCAACTGTTGAGTTATCTCACACCATCAGGGTTTTGCCTGCACAAGGTAAGGACACTGTGTATAAAAAACCTAAGACAAAGGTAAACATCCTAAGGGAGACAAGTTTGAAATAGATAGATAACCGACTGCAACCTGGCTCAGATACCATGTTGTAAAGAAGTGAAACTACTCCTCTACTAGAAATCAAAGACCACATCCCTTGAACCAAACACCACATAAACATTTTCACCAAAGGGGTGGAGACCAATTCAACCAACATGTATGTATCATTATACAATGAGTAGTAGTGAAAAATATCATTATCTAACCATTTACAAAGTTTGATAACATAATACATCACTTCACCACACATGGGTGCCTAAAAGGAAAAACTAAACATATAAGCCAAAGAGCAAGCCGAGGGTCATCTAACCACCTCCTCAAGTCTCCCAAAAGATCAACTACAAAGTGAATGTCGAAGTTCTCCTCTCCTTGGTCAAACCTAGGGTTGGAAGCATACCCCACAAAAGAAGAGAAGAAAAGAAATACATCAGCAAAAAGTTGGTGTGTGCATGCTAACAGATACTTTGAGAAATTTAAGCAATAAGGAAATTAAATGCAAAATTCTTCCCATATAAAAGATAAGGACTACTCACACAGGCATAAAAGATTAGAATCATCATAACATGATAAAAGAGGATACTTTCCATAAACAAATTAATTTAAAAAATTGTGCAATAAAAGCACTTAAATAGGTAGTAGGGCACACACCCCACAAAAATCATCAAACATGCATGCATGTGAGATAAACATAGCCCTAGAACAATATAAACACAAAGGCGACCAAGTATGAACTTGAAACCTAATAGAGAAAGAAATACTGCCAATAACTCAAATATAATAAACTGAGTATGGATTACTGCCACACTCTGGTATAGAGAAGTGGTATTTTGCCACCCTCCTTATTAAACAATAGGCGATTACTGCCCCAAAACCAAAGTAAATTACATTACTTAGTGCTACTGAATCACATAGCATGTAAAATGTAGAGGCAAGCAGAAAAGTATAGTCATAATTGTACAATGTTGCCATCACACAATGGACAACACAAAAATATAAACATCCACTTCAAAGTGGAACATATCATAATATAAGACCAACATGCACCAAGGCACAAGATAAGATATCAAGAAAATATTCAAGTCCATAATAATCAAGATAGTTCACATGAACCATGATATCAAAAGATAAGACATATTGTGTAGGACAAATTCAAGAGAATGAAAAGATAGGTGTATTGCTCATTATAGACGAATAGGGGATACAACATACCTCAAATCAGAGTTCAAACTGCAAAGCACTCCTTGATCCAAGTCTAGGTCACCAAAGGCCTATTAAACACATATACAGATTTTATGTCAATATCGTACACATTAACCAAACCCTAAACCCACCTTTTAATTAATGTGTGAATTAGGTTATAAAACATGCCACATTATAGATTAAGTTATTAGGATTCCAAAACATATTTATTATTTTTTTCTGACTTGTAGATAATTAGTTGTGATTTTTACAAGTTAATTCATCATTAATTAGATCCATTGAAAACACATGTTATTAATATTTAGATTCAGTTATCAAAACATATACCATTGGTTAGATATTATTTTTCTGATTCCAACGCTTATTTTTTCGTATTTTTCTGGTCATCCATTAATTAGTTATCATTTTTTAATTCTCGATCAATCAGATAATTACAAGCAAACCGATCGCAAAGCGAGGATAGAGAAAATCCACGCGCACCTGGGCAGGCCAATTAGGGCCTCCCATGTCAGTGGACTACTAAACCAAATCATCCAAGATCTCACACAAAGCAACCCAAAGAAACTGGGTGAAAAGACCATAATACCCTTCCGACAGAAAACTAAAATGAAGTGGAAGGCGAGGGCAAAGAAGGGAATCAACATTGGGGTTTGCTCCCCCGCAAGGACCTCTTCGACATTCGAGAACAATAGGTCCATCCTCGAACTCCAGATCGCAAATGAGTGCAAACTGGGAAAAAAGTCCTACATGAACTAAGTTCCAAAGGTTCCAACGAACTCAGTGGACCAAACCGTGAGGAAAATGGTCAACTACAAACCAAGAAAGCTCTTACGCCATAACTAGAGCAACTATGGAACACAGATAGGGAAGAAGGGCCAATAGAGGGCCAAATAGAGAGCATAGGAGGGTCAAGTACCCAAAACCGGAATGAGTGGGTAAGAGATCCGGCGAGAAAAGGTACCAACCACCGACTATTATAAAAGAAGCAAAAACCCAATCAAAAGAGGGAATTTGCCAATACCTAAAATCTGAGAAAGGCAAGGAGCTCCCGAATCTTGCCTACACCTTCATGATGAGAAACCAACCAAGAATGAGCACTACCACACTCTGGAAACACCAGACAAACCTTCTGCCAAAGAAACTAGGTGATGGAGTAGGGAGACGGGGTTGCAGGGCGATCTAGACCAATGTGGCTATTGTAGAAGGTTACTGGGGGTTCAAGGATCGTGGGGGAGGCCTTATATATAAGGGTGGAGTTCAAGTTCAGGGAGGAATCTACTAGAACTAGGAAATAGAGGAGGGAAAGGAAAGCCCTAGACGAACCGGGTCTCTAATGAGGGAAACCGAATTAAAATAGGGATCGACCAGTTCGGAAAGTCGTGGAGATGGAGGAAATCAAGACCTGTGGTGCCGAAAAGGAAAGACAAAAGAGGAAAGAGCGGAAGAAAACTCACATCACTATAGCTGCGAGAAAGGGTCCGACTACATGTAGGAGAGAACTCCTCCTCCGTTGGATTCTCATCCAAGGGCTAGAATTCAGTCTGATATAAGTGGGCCGCGTGACAGTCCAAGCCTAAGAAAATCAGGAAAAATAAATTAAATTAAACAAAGTGAAATCCAAATAATTCATGTATTTTCTCTTTCCTCATTTAGGGGATCTAGACTTATCCAAATTAATCTAAATTTTGCACATAAGTTAAGTTAAACATGTAGAATCTGAATATACACTTAGTTTTGCCTTTTTGTAAACCTTTAATGTGTTACATAAATTGAATCTCATTTTCTCTTTCCTCCATTATTAATGGCATTAGGAGTATGCAAAATTGATGAAAATTGACCCACAAGTCCCCCTAAGTGACTTGGGTACGATTTTATCATTAATTTTGCAAGTTGAGATTATTTTTTTATTTATGTAATAAATAGAAGATTCTACACACTTTTCTCTCCTATATTTACTCATTAATCAAACATTATCCAAATTAGTTGTAAATTTTCCCAAAGACGTATTTTTATGTTTAGATTACGAATTTGGTGTTAGTTTTTAATTTTGAGGGCATTAACTATTTTATTTCACTTAATTGGCCTAATTCCTATTTTCTTTTGATTAATATATGCATTTATCTTCTAATCTAGATGATACTTGGCTTTTAAGTTTCTTTTAGGTCAATAAAATGATATTGAGTGCCAAATTATCTTTGTAGGTTTCTGATTATGATTTTTGGAACAATACATTCCTCATTATCTTATTTTATCCATTAAATATTGAATTATTTCCAATTATTGCATTTATCATCTCCTTTATATATAGTTTGGATTTTCTCTTCTTTTTCTCATTCTAAAAAGTACCAGAAAGTTCTAGGACGAAATATCTCATTATTTTTATTACTTAGTGACAGTTTACCCTTCAGACCCATTAATTAAAACCCAACAAAGGTATTTGTGCATATAACCCTATATTAAGAATGTATGGGAAATATTTATCCAATTAAGTTCTTTAATTTCTTATTATCATCCAACTGAGTCATAATTAAGCACATAGTATTATGTATTCCCTTATATACTTGAGGTGTCATATTATATGTTCTATTATTGGCTTAATTACATGTATTAGCTTATCTTTGTTTGGATAAGTCAAAAGAGTAAAACTACTAGGGTAGGGTTCTAATCCTGGTATGTTACAAGCTTCTCCTTACCATTGGTTCTTTCCCCTTTTCTCGTGAATAGTATGCTAGATGGTTTCTTCACATTTTCTCCTTCCTCTCTCAATCTTCCTTTCTGATTTCTTCTCTATCTATTTCCTCATTCAAATCTGAACCTAATGATCTATAAATGAAACCCTAAATCTTACTATATAAGAAACCCCCAATCCACCCACACGAGCAATCTTTTTACCAAGTTACAGGTTTTCCTCCATCACCTTCTACCCAAACCTGAGCACTCAAAAATCTTCACCGCACTTCAAGAAACCATCTACTACCCACAATTTGGCCGGTACTCGCCTATATTGTTGTCACAATCCCATTTTTCTTACGTGGACATCATGAGTCGGCAGCGATGCTCATGGTAACCTCGACCAAATTGATCTTCCATTATCAAACCCTAAAGGGCCTTGGAGATATCTGTCGATTCAGAACCCTTCGCCATGGTATCCAACGCTCTAGCAAACTCTGCTTGAAGTTCCTCACTGGAGCGCTTTCTGTGGCCATCTTCAAGTGATGTATGGGGACAATATGTACTCGTTCGAGATCAGAGAGGGTCCATGAAGGTTCAAATGTGTTCGTTTGTCTTGGTTTTAGGATAATCTTTGTTTCTGTGATCCTTGCTCCTGTCGAAGATGGAAGAGGTTTCCATCCGACTCTGGTGCCTTGTAGGACTCGACATGGAGGTCTTTGGGTTCACCGGAGCCTCAGGAACTCGAGTATGAGGTGTGTCCCTTGTGTTCTTCCCTGAATCTCGATTTTGTGAAGATTGATTCATAGATGGTTGTGCAGCTTCATCGCGAGAAGATTCAAAACAACCATGGTAATGGAACCCCCTATTTGCCTTCTTGTTTCCTTCTCATCTTTGTTTCTCAATAGGGGTATATTTGACTTTTTGCCCTAATTTTTCTCTTCTTGAGCATGGGTCACGCTGGTTGCCCAGCCAACTCAGTTGATCTCTGATTATTGGGCCAACTTAGCAATGTTGGCCGTTGATCTGAATTTTATTTGTCGACAAAGATTTTTGGTATTATCTAATTTGCCGATTTCAAAAATTAATAACTAATTATATAATGGTCACAAAAATACAGATAAATAGTCAATAAATCCAAAAATTTATAAGCTTTCTAATGGTATCGGTTTTGTTGCTCAAATCTAATGTTACAAAAAGGTGATTTAATGGATTAATCCAAATAGATAATAACTTGCACAATTTATAACCAATAATCTATAAGTAAAAAATATAATAAAATATCTTTCAAACTCTAAAAAAGATAATATAAAATGTGGCATGGTTTTGATAACCTAATTCACTAATATTAAAAAGACAATTTTTGGGATTTTGAATAATTAAAGAAAACCTAACCATAATTCTACATATATACATCATAGGTGTTTTGGAAACCTAGGCTTGGATCTAGGACTTAATTTGTATTGTTTAGACTCTAAAAAGAGGTATGTTTCCATCTCCTATTATTCATATTGAGCAATTCACCTATTTTTATCTTTTGTTTGGTCCTATGGACATTAGCCTACACCATATCTTGTTCTTTTGGGAAATATGCTTCATGTGAAGTACCTTTTATTTGTTACTGATATTGTTATCACCTTTGGACTTTCTTTTGGTCTTTCTTATGCTTTGTTCATGATATGATGACATGTGATATCTTTTTTCCCACTTTTCTAGTGGTTGATTAGATTGTTATTTATGTGGTAACAAATCTTATTATTCTAACTATACTTTCTATTTGCCTCTACATTAAGCATGCTATGTGATTCAGTAGTACCAGAGTAGTGTAATGGCATTAGTTTTTGGGCAGATGTGTATTTCCTACTCGAGGCAGTATGCTCCTATTATTTTTGGGATGGAGGTGGCCCCATACTCGAGTTTCAAATTTATGAGGTTTCACCCACATTTTATATATATTGGGAGTTTGGTAGTATGCCATATCTATCAGGTTTCAAATTTATGAGACTTGGGCAACTTTGTCTTTATATTGTTCTAGGGCTATGTTTATCTCACATGCATGTAGGTTGTTATTATGATGTGTGCTTTTGTGGCACCACTTTTATTATTTATTTATGGAAAGTAGTTCCTTTTGTTATCTCTTGTTTGAAAATCAAGTTCATTTATGCCCAATTGTGTGGTTCCATTTATTTTTCATGGGAAGCCTTTATATTTGTTTTCCTTTATTCCATATTATTGCTCAATTTCCTATTTACTATGCACATACCAACCTTTGCTGATGCCATCTATTTTTCTCTTCTTGCTGGGGTATGCTTCCAACCCTAGGTGGAGGACATGGCATAAATATATGGACATAAATTAAGGAGTAAAAGCTTGGAGACAAACATTGATATCATTTATATTTCCCTCTACTTAGATCCTTATGTTGTATCTTACATGTAAACCCTTTTGTGGGAGATTATGATGTTCTTTTGTAACCTTGTGAAAAATTGAATATAGTCAATATTTTTATTATGCTACTATACTTTGGTTGTTTTGAATACCACTAATAAGATTTGAAAATTTTACACACACTCCAACATATGTTTAGGTGTGTTTGGCCTGGAGGTTCTATTCTTCTAATTTTTAGTAGGGAGTGGATCCCCTCTAGGTCCCACTCCTTACACTAGGGTTTGACTTTTCTTGACATCGAGTTATCTATAGAGTTATGCCTTAAAATCCTAATTCCCATGATTATCATTTGATGACTTAAGATCCCTAATTCATATTAAGTGTTTCCATGATTATTAAATCTACCATATTAATTATCATGAGTACTAGGTTCAATTATGTTCCTTAATGACATAGCATATATGATACTAAACCCTCATTACTTTGTATGCATGATTATTCATATTGAGGACCCTAAGTATCATTATTAGCATCATGATCATCTCAAATCACTATTATATTTCACATTATCATGTATTAGCATAAAAGAGAGGTTTTTAACATATTCTACATGTTAATACTCAAAACTAGGGTTTTCATGACCTAATCACCACTTAAACCCATCTGCACTACTGTTAGAATAGGGAGAATAATTAGGCATCAAAGATATTTTATTTGTATCCCCTCATTTTTCTGATCAATTTTCATATATTATGTCCCCATACGAGCTAATGATATTTAATTATCATTTTTGTAAAATTAATCATTATTGAGCCAATCCTGGCATGACACATTAGTCGAAAATTAGTTTGTAAGAAATTCAGCTCGTGGCTCCTAAAGTAAATGGGTAAAGACTAGGTTACCCTTAATGTTCACATGCATTAGCTGGGGCATCTTGGTCATTCCATTTTAAGTTGTCCCTAACCTTGGGACAGAGTCTGAATCCCCTTTTTTGAGTGACTTGTCGCGCCCACCCTTCGACTGGCGATAGTTGGTGATTCAAGGCCAAGATATACTCTAGGTTCTGAACTAGTGCAACCAAACAATAGATGGGGGGTCTCATACCTATGAATCTAAAGATCAAGCATCATTGTCCATGGTAGCGCCCAGGTCAAACAAAGCTCGCATCCTCATGCTCCCTATGTGGTGAATAGTACAACAAGAGGAGAAAAGTTCCATCATTCATGCCCCTTCCACCTACTATCAAAGTTTCTCTCCCAGGCACAGATCAATTGGTGTAGGAGAACATTGTGCTTGGCAAAAATTGAGGGTGACAGCTAGTCGATGTCATTGGCTAGGACCTTGGTCGAGTCCCAAAATTCCTCCTCTTACAACTGGTGGATGATATGTTGTCTTCTCTCATGAGATTCAGATAGTTGTGGTTGTTATAGGTTCTACCCAGAGCCTCACTCTAGTCTTTAGAGTTTTTACCAACCTTCTCTGTAGGCAAGGGCTCAAAGGTTCCCTTTTATAGCCTCTAGTTGGGGTTCTTTAGGGTTTGAGAAAGATGGTGAGGAGGGAGAAAGATGGCAGAAAGCCAGGTTTTGTTTCCTATTTTATCGTAAGTCAAGGAGATGGTAGTATGAGTTTCCTTCTTCATGATCACAAGTGAAAAAGTCATGATATATTGTATATATAGAAAAAGAGTAACACTCTTTCCTTCCTGTTTTCAATATTTCCTTGCCACCTACACGATCAAAGTATCCCATCCATTGGACTCCTTTTCTTTTCTCATGGTTATGAAGAAATTCTCATGGAAAGAGTATGCATGGTTGCCAAAGGAAAAGCATTCAATGGATTCCCAATATAGGAACACACCTATCCTCAATTTATTACTCACTTTACTTGTTTAACACAAAAATCCATAAAGGAACGTATAGCCCTATATGGAGCATATTAGATAACTTGGTTCTAGGTTATTCTTTATCTCCCTCATTGATTGATTCCTTAAATTCAAATATAGGAACCCATTAATATTATACCAATGTATATGTAATATTGTTAGGGGCATCATTCAGAACTTGTTCTTTTAACATTTTTACTAAAACAATCATCATTATATCATGGGGTATCCTTTCTCTCCCAATTTTTAGAATTCTCTTCCTTTTACCCCTTATTTTTAGGTAAACCAAATGTTGGATTAAATAATACAAATTGATGACCCAAAACATGTATTGCTAAACTGGCTACATATTTACTCTTTTAATTATCCAAAACACCATATATTTTATTTTCTTTTAGTAACTTGCATATTATCTTATATTTAAGTTGTCTAATAATTAACAAAGTCACCATTCTTTATTTTGCACCAAAAACTTCCTTTTCTATAGTGTTTCACCCAATTCCTTATTTAACCTTCCAATTGTCCATCATTTTTAGAAATCCCTTTATTATTACATTTTTCACTCTTTCTTTAGCCAATATCTAATAGTGGATTATTAAAAGCAGAAAACCACACAAAATATATTCCATATGGAGTATTTGCATTTTCAAGCCATCATTTTCAAACAAGACACATAGGGAACCATCTTTCTAATGTGTCCTTCATATTACATTATATATAAATAAATCTATTAAAACATGGGAAAACTAGGTTATAACATCCTTTCCCTCTTATTGGAATTTTGTTCCCAAAATTTGACTAATCATCCAAAGACCATTAACTTTTATTTATGTGCTCTTTCCTTCTTTTTCTTTAATTTATGCCTCTAGGACATATTTTCATAACAAATAGTCTCATGGGCCTCAATTGGGCCATGGGTTGTACCCATGTCACAAAGATGATCCACATTGTACTTCATCAATAATACTATCAGGAAATTTACAAATGAATTGATTTAATATAATTCAATTTTACCAAAATTGAGGATACTACATTTACCACTCCTTACAAGGAATTTTGTCCCCAGAATTCACACCTAGTAAGCTTAAGGTGAATGATTACTCATCTTTTTCCCACAACTTAGGGTAAGCCATCCTACTTAGATATGTTCAACATCTTCAATTGATATGCAAATCTGTCATTTTATTACCAAGATTGGTACTTGAATTCAATTCAAGGTATATCATCTCTTTAATGATTACATTTTCATTTGGTGATTACCTTCTAACCTAGGCTCTCAACCTATTATTCATTTGTTTCCACATAAGGGTGAGGTAACACCTCAAACCCTAGATCATGTCTTTAAGTTCAAGTGTGCTATTCATTATAATAAGTCAATATTAAGCATAACATATGTCCACCCAAAAAAATGAGCCTCTCTAGGGATTCCACTCTGTCTTCTCTCTAGTCTCTCCTCGGCGGGCACCGCTGGGGGGAGGGGGCATTTCTCCTAGGAGCTTCCCTCCCCCTGGCCAAAACCAATGTAGGCTAGATCTGAATTTGTAGCATCTTCCCTGGAGTGTTAGCGGGAGTCGGCGCCCTCGTCTCTCCCTCGAC
Source organism: Alisma plantago-aquatica (assembly GCA_963693085.1). NCBI lineage: Eukaryota > Viridiplantae > Streptophyta > Magnoliopsida > Alismatales > Alismataceae > Alisma > Alisma plantago-aquatica. The sequence goes on along the minus strand of OY856413.1, from coordinate 480,126,256 downwards.
AACACTGGCCATAGCAGTGTGAAGCGCCGCAAGGTTCAACCCTACCCGTGGATCGGTGTTTTTGACCTGGTCGAATCCGCTCCATTCAAGCGTGATGGAGGGATAGGAACCGATCCCATTCCGGTTATGAGTGCTTGTGTTGTCGCATCGCTGCGGTGAAGTTAGGGGGGGTTGCTCCTCCTTCATCTTTTACACCTACTCTCTGGTGATTGAGGTAGCTCATTCGGCCTCAGTGGGTCTATACCATGGCACCTCTGGCGGCGGGAGGTCTCATTCGTCAGGCGATGGTCCTTGACTTGTTGTGCGGCTGAGACTTCTCCACCAGATTCATTGCTTTTTCAACCTCCACCTCTCTCCCTGAAAGGCATCGCGGTCAACTTGCACTCGCGGTCCTTCTTCTTGTGAAGTTTTCGGTGATGGGTGGTCTTCCTTTGGGTGACGCGGGACTGTTCTCTCCTCATCCAACATGTGGATCCCGTTGGAGGTGGTGGCTGGATCCTCGTAGCGTGGCCTAGGTCACCCTTGCTGCCCTGCGGCAGTGCATATCCACTATCAGTGACGCAGGCTCCTCCATGGGTCTCTCATTTCTAAATCTACCCCTGCTGTGTGTGGCTCTTCATAGCCAAGAGTTTTGAAAGCCCTCAAGGTGTTCGACGAGGGGTCTCTGTGCATACAGGGGTCTTATGTGGGGATGGGTTCAGAGGGTGGCATGTTGCTCTTCTTCTCCTCTAATCCTTGTTGTTGTTGCGTAAAGTCGAGCCTTTAAGGGTTCTAGTATTCAATTGATTTTCGACCGATGAAGAGGGGCTGGATTCCTACATGGACCCCACACATTCAGGGAATGATTCAAACGTCAGTGGTGGAATGGTGGTTGTCTAGCTCAAGGACATTAATCATTAGTCAGCTAATGGAAGGAAATTGTACTACATCTTGACTCCTCTTCTATAGATGGGTTAGAACACCTTCAAGGTGTTGGATGAAATGCATTCAAGTGCATCATGAGGGGTTGGGTTTAAGAGGGGGGTTGATCCCCTTTTTCTTCCTTTGCCCATGTTGTTGTTGCATGCAAGATATACCTTCGGGTGTTTGTTGATATGGTAGTGGTCTTTTTGGGTTTTTCTCCCAATAAGAGATCTAGCCTTGAGTAGCTGAGAAGGTCAGAGACTTCATGGCTAATTATAGGAAGGAATGCTAGTTTTTGTTCTATGTCATTTTGCTATTACTAATTGTGGGTACACTGAATGCATGTAATAGTGGTTTGTAATAGTCTTCTTCTAGTAGGATTGTCTGGTCCTGGCTTTCTTAGTTAGATTAGTCTTCCTAGTCTCATTTTGGATTAGAATTCTTGAGTGTCCCCCTGCGTGGGGATTTTGACCCTTGTATGAGCTTCTTAGCTCCTGTCGATGTAATGGGTACCCAGTGCCCAAAGTTTTTGGTATTAATAGTAACACGCCTTTCGACCGACCGAAAAAAACATATGTCTACCCAATATCTCTCACTCATAATGATATGAACTAAGCATTTGACTAGAGTCTGTAAACAAAGTTCATCCCATTCCAAGAGAATAGATGGTGTATACACACATTATCCTAAAATTTCACATTTTAGGTCGAATCATTCTCAACATGACTATAAACCATATATTACTTTGTAATTTCTCAACTTTCTTATATCTGAAGTCAAAACTTTTCTTTTCTTCTTCACTCTTGATTTTGTACACCACTAATTTTGTATCATTCACATTTACACCTCATATATTATGAGCCTTAGCCACTTCCTTGAGGTCTCTAGGGGTATATATACTTTCTGGAGTGATCTCATCCTTATGCGCCTAGGGAGTGCCTCTCAGATTCACCCATTAGGCTACACGATCATCATGAAGGTAGCTAATTTCATGAGTCATGGGCCTTGGGCAAACCTACTTGTTACCTCCCAACCACATGGTCTTATGCATTTGGGGCACAATCAACTCCTAATCCCATCAGTCCTAAGTACCTTTAATACACCCTAATTGACCTTAGGATCGATTTAGGACTCTACCCTTCCCAAGGGTTCCTTTGAGATTTCACAACTTTAACCATTTTCAAACACATTATTTTCATATGAAATTCTTTAAACATGATTTCTTCCATATCTTATAATGCTCATTATTCACTTTATGTCCCCTCAATGGACTCATGGAAACTTTTTTTTTGGAGTCAGTCTTGTATGGTCAGCCACTTCCATAGTGAATTTTCCTCATGTTTCACAGAGATGGCATACTTGGGTTTCACATAATCATACTCAATACACGTGTTTTTATCTTTTAGATCCTTATGTTGTTACACTTTAGGTGACATTTGACGTTACCTCAATCTTTTAATTGATTTGGAGAACTTACCTTTCTAAGGAAGGTCCTAACTTTGGGTGCCTTCTTGGCTCATAGGAGAAAGTTAGGCTCTCTAGACACAACCTGACCCCAAGGTCTAAGGTTTTGCCTCCCCCATATATCATATTCCCACTCTTGGGTTGTCCCATCCGGGTCGGCATACTAGCCCTAAAGGTTTAATGTTTTCTTTTTTGTATGCATGTGTTTTATCATAACATCTCACCCCATTTTTACTCAACCTCTAGGATACCCTCTCTTAGGGTCTTGTCCCTATAGTGAATGTTAGGACACCTATCAATCTGGAGCTAGGTTTTGTTCCATGTTGGACTTCTCTATCTGGGGCCTGACCTCATATGACCTTTCCAATCTGGGGCCTGCTCTAACCACATACAACCTTCCCAATATGGGGCCTGGTCTAATCCTTATATGACCTTCCCAATACGGGTCTTGGTTTGACCTTTGACGTCTTCCCCTATTCAAGTGGATGACCATTGATGACCCTCTATGGCATAGGCTTAATCATCATTATTTCATACATCTATAGGTGGTATGAGGGGTTCAAGCAAGTTATATTCATCTTTTCATTTGCGTGTATAACCTTTGGTTACCTAGGTTTCTTAAAACTTTTCTCATTAATGCCTTGGTCCACATGCACCTATTCATGGAACAATGTGTTGCTTGATTCATTTTTTTTAATATTATAACTTCTCAACCTTTATTTTCCCAATCTCTGTGGTCTACCCTCTTGTTGGGGGTATTCATACTCACTGGAAGTATTCTCAATGATCTGCCCACTCTCTGGGGTGATCTCCATTCACACCCACCCACTAGGATGTTCTTTATTCATTGAATCCTCTTGATATAGCATTAGGGTGATGAGTCAATTATATACATGTTTTCTTTTTCATGTATTTCCCTTGGTTATTTTATATTTCTCATGTATATTCCAATCTTTCTCTCTCTCTCTCTCTCTTCCATGCATTTTGCATACATTTCTCCACTTTCATACATGGAAATTTATGTCATATAGACCTATTCACGTTTTTCTTAATCCTCATTATTCTTACCCTAATTAGGGTTCATATGGGTAAGGTTTCCATTTTACCCATTCTACTACCATTTCCCAGGATTAGGGTTTTATGTAAGGGTTAGAGACTATACCCTACCTCTTAGGGTTTCTATGTTCCTTAACCCACTAGGGTTTCTCCAAACCAACCATAGTTTCATCTAGGGTTACCCACACAAGGAAAACCCACAAAACATCTCTCTTTACTTTATCATTAATTCCATGTTACGTGTACTTTATCATTTCCACGTTACATTTACATTATTTTTTTCCACATTATATGTACATTAATTGGTGAAGGATTCCTTAATGCTACTTCTTCTCAAAAACCCTAACTTGAGATGAGGAAGGAAATTCCTTTTATGATTTAGTAACAAAGAAGATGAAAAATGGATGAAACAAGTATAGAACAAAACCTAAATGTATTTTACTTCAGGCGAAACCGTCCAACTTTGGCTAGGTAGGATGCACGGGCCCACGAGTCCTCATAATCCAACTAGTAGTGTGGAGGAAACTTTTGCCATCCCCCAGGCCGTGTCCCATTCTAGACACCAACGTCTTTAGAAAATGCCCTAATAGTTCCCTCATGTTTCTAAAGATTACCTGAAATTACAAACTATGAAATATTATTTGATAAAATCTGATATTCTGATACCAAACATAATGACCTCACTTTTCAGCAATGCCCAATTTAGGAAGGCAGAAAATATGAGAGACATTAACTACAAAAATTACCCAAGGATCCATATTTTAATCAAACAATATAATATTGCAAATAATTTCATTCATTTCAAAAATTATATACAAGATGCTTAAATGAACTTTCTATCCTCTGAACTTTACATTTGAGAATAAATAAGTAGCTAACCCTCCCTATCAAATCTTTAATGCTTTCATGACATTTCCATCTTTGTCTTCATGTCCTTTATCATTTATATCAGCTTACACCTAAAACGGCATGGAACAAATAAGCAATCAGTATGTTTCCATACTAGTACGTAGGGTGCATCTAAAATGTGCAAATAAATTACAACATATATTTCAACAAATACTCGCAAATATAAATTGGAATTTTCTTCACATAATCTTTTTCTCTGTGATATTTATTGTGGCATTATAATTGAATAGAGTTAAATAAACATCAAACAATTTAATGGATCCATCCTCAAGAAAAACCTAAAAAATTTGACAAACTAATGCAGTTATTCTTAGGCATAACCATGTACCTTAATGGTGAGCCATGTAGATTATACTTCAATTACTTTTAACCAAGCCAATCAACAAATATGAATCCATGCAATTATATTATATATGCATGTATGTAAATCCTAAAGTGTCAACATCACATTAAATAGATTAAACCCTACTCGGTCTGATTCTCAGGTTTGAGTTTTCTTGACATTGAATTATCTTTAGAGTTATGCCTCGAAACCCTAATTACCATGATTACTATTGTAATGACTTAAGAGATCTATTTCGTATTAGGTGTTGACATGATTATTAAATCTATCATATTAATTAATCATGAGCACTAGGTTTAATTATGCTCCTTAATGACATAGAAAATATGATATTGAACCCTAATTACTTCATATGCATGATTATTGATATTAGGATCCTAAGTATCATTATTAGCATCATGATCATCTCAAATCACTATTATGTTTTACATTATCAGGTAATAGCATAAAAGAGAGGTTTTAACATACTATACATGTTAATACTCAAAAGTAGGGTTTTCATTCCCTAATCACCACTTAAACCCATCATTGCCCTACTTTTGGAACAAATAGCATAATAAGGCAACAAAAATGATTTATGTTGATTACTCTCATTTTTCTCATCAATTTTCATATATTATATGTCCCCATATGAGCTACTAGTATTTAATTATCACTTTTGTGAAATTAATCATTATTGGGCCAATCCTGGCATGACACATCATCCGAGATTTAGTTTGTTAGAAATATGGATCACGGCTCCTGAAGTCAGTTTTAAAGACCAGGTTACCCTTAATGTTCACATGCATTAGATGGGGCATCTTGGTCATTTCATTTTAAGTTGTCCCTAACCATGGGACGGAGTCTGACTCCCCCTTCGCGAGTGACCTATCACTCCTGCCCTTCCCTCAGGTTCACGGGCCCAAATGCTGAGGAAGTCAGGGTGGCCTAGCAAGCCCCTGCCAGTCCCGCCCAAGCCACGATTGGCAGCGGTTAGTGATTCAAGGCCAAGATATACTCTAGGTTCTAAACTACTAAAACCAAACGATAGATTGGGGGTCTCGTACCTACGAATCCAAAGATCAAGCATCGTTGTCCATGGTGGCACCTAGGTCAGTCGAAGCTCACGTCCTCATGGTCCCTATGCGGCAAGCAACAAATTAATAGGAGAAAAGCTCCATCATTCATGCCCCTTCCACCCGCCATCAAAGCTGCACTCCACGGTGTGGATATGCTAAGAACATTGTGCTTGGTGAAAAATGAGGGCAAAAGCCTATCAAAGTCGTTGGCTAGGACCTTGGCCAAGTCCTAGAATTCCTCCTATTGCAACTGGTGTACGACCTATCATCTCCTCTCATGAGATTGAGATGGTTGCAAGTGTTAGAGGTTCTACCCAGAGCCTCACTTTAGTCTATAGATCTTCTGCCAACATTCTCTTTAGGTAAGGGCTCGAAGGTTCCCTGTTATAGCCTCTAGTTGGGGTTCTTTAGGGTTTGAGGAAGATGAGGAGGAGGGAGAAAGATGGCGACCAGCCAAGTTTTATTTCCCCTTTTATCATAAGGCAAGAGGATGGTAGTACTAGATTGCTTCTTCATGAACAAGGGTGAAAAAGTCATTATCTATTATAAATATAGAAGAAGAGTAACACTCTTTCCTTCCTATTTTCAATATTTCCTTGCCACCTACATGATCAAAGTATCCCATCCATTGGTTTCCTTCTTTTTTATCATGGTTATGAAGAAATACTCATGGAAAGAATATGCATGGTTGCCAAAGGAAAAGCATTCAATGGTTTCCCAATATAAGAACACACTTATCCTCAATTTATTGCTCAGTTTTCTTGATTAACACAAAAAGCAATTAAGGAATGCATACCCCTATATGGCACATATTAGATAACTTGGTTCTAGGCTATTCTTTATCTCCCCCATTGATGTATTCCTTAAATTCAAATATAGAGACCCATTAGTGTTATCCCAATGTATCTTTAGTATTGTTGGGAGCATCTTTCAAAACTTATATGTTTTACATTTTATTAAAACAATCGTCATTATCTCATGGGATATCCTTTCTATCCCAATTTTTACAATTCTCTTCCTTTTCCCTTATTTTCAAGTATACCAAAATTTAGATCAAATAATACAAATTGATGACCCAAAACATTTTTTGCCAAGCTGACTACATATTTACTTTTTTAATTATCTAAAACACCATATATTTTATCTTCTTTTGGTAACTTGCATATGTTTTATCATATATTTCTATTGTCCAATAATTGAAAAAGTCACCATTCTTTATTCAGAACCAAAAACATCTCCCTTCTAGAGTATTCCACCCAATTCCATATTCAACATTCCAATTCTCCAACATTTTTAGAAATCCCTTTATTATTGGATTTTTCACTTTTTCTTTTGCCAATATCTAATAATGGATTATTAAAATAGAAAACCACACAGGGTCAATTCCATATGGAGTATTTGCACTTTTGAACCATAATTTTCAAACAAGACATATAAGGAACCATCTTTCTGATGTGTCCTTCATATTATATTTTTTATAAATAAATATATTAAAACATGGGAAAACCAGTTTATAACATCATTTCCCTTTTATTGGAATTTTTTCCTCAAAATTTGACTAGTCATCCAAAAATCATTAACTTTTATTTATGTGTTAATTCCATCTTTTTCTTTAATTTGTGACACAAGGACCTTTTTGCAAAAAAAATAGTCTCATGGGCCTCAATTGGGCCATGTGTTGCACCCATGTCATAAAGATGATCCACATTGTTACTCCATCAATAATACTATTTGGAAATTTACAAATCAGTTCATTTAATATAATTCAATTTTACCAAAATTGAGGATATTATTGTGACTCCCATTGCCACACAAAGTGAGATTACTCAAAACATAACCACGGAAGAAAGATTAACGAACAAAATTACTAGAAAACACTAAAAATTAAAACCATTTCATAAACTGCCAAACATCAAGAACCTTTACATACATGTGCTTTTGTGTCAAAGTACTTACCATGTGCGCTACCAGCCTGTTACCAGAGCACCTATTCCAGAACATATATATACATGTATCCATTACAGTAGTATACAAAAGGGGCACTCAAGATGAACATGTATTGAAAGCACATCCAAAAAGTGTCTACAAAACATCCCCAAGGACTCGAGTGTATAGGGATGACTCTAGGACTCTATCAAGAAAAGACATCGAGCAACACTTCCAACCTTATTAGCTATTGCTCCTCTTGCTACTGCCCAACCTTTGCTGCACAAATCTCTACCTCTTCGTGCTCGTCCACCTAAAAAGGGTGTGGAAAACCCACAAGGTGAGATTCCAAATCTCAACGGGAGATATAACTCCCCACCAACTCTATTATTATCACATATAAGATAAACAAAACAACAGTAAAGTTACATCTATGTGAAGCAGGTAATGATCATTCATAGGAAGATCAATTACTGTTAAATTATGAAACAACTTAATAATTTAAAAGGAATATCAAGAACATGTATAATTCCTATCAACAACACTACATAAAGATCAAGCAAGGTCTCATCCAATGTTTTTGTATTTTGATCCTACACAAGTATACTACATAGCTGGTTATGCATTTTATTATGCCCTGACGATTTGGGTTGTACCACCCAAATCCCACTGACCACTTGATAAATTGAAATTGTTGTCATTCAAGGTCTAACGGAAGAGTCAAAATCCATGACCTTGCCTTTCTCAGTCAGTACGAGTGAATATGAAGTGACATCATAAGTCAACTGCTTCCAACGACGTATAGTATAGATGTTTAGATTTAGCCCACCTCATTACAGGTCACGGTGCTAGTGAGTTATGACCGTAGTTGTACTCTTCATTAGGATATGATTGCAGCCATTCCTATATCTCATATTGAGCTACAATCACAGCTGTACTCATATTAGGGTATGACTGCAACCAATCCCATATATATACATTCAGGATATAAAGAGATACCTCAACTTGCACCCCACATATTCAACAATATGCACTCTAAGTTAAACTCATTTCACCATTCAACAAGTTTTGACACTGAATGGATCTATGGCACATGGAAAACTACACTATTAGATTCCACTTGATTAATTAGACCAATTTAAGCATCTTCCAGCATTAATCAAGTTACAATGTATAAACTCAAAACAAGATCTGCATAAACAAGGCATGACACATTATCAGAACATACTGAAACATATAAGGACCACATTATCCCTTTATGTATGTCTTTCACCATATGTTTATCACAAGGACCGGATATCTTGGGGTAACAACCCCTCATCTCATCATTTGAGTTAAACATTATTTCATACATGGCTCCAAGCCATCATCAGGTCATAATACCATTTCCTCCTTTTTTTGTATTACCACATCACATGTGCCTCACAAGGCTTATTCGAACATACCCTAATCACCATATCTCATACCTGGATTTGTATAATAACTGATGTTACTTGCATAGTTGGAAACTTGTAACAAGAAGAGTGATACATCATTTATAAGATCCATGCCATACATATTACATTATTAGAGTTAGGGTTTCTATATAATCAATTAGAGTTTACAAGATGGATTCAACTACCACCCTTATATCATTACTTCCATCATCATCATATGGTAGGTTATGAGATATAGGAACATATCTCTCATTATCATACATACGACCACCCCAAAGGGTATTACATCATATCATGTCACCCTATCATCAACATGGTGTATCACAAACACCACCACAAGATATCGGTTAGGGTTATGAACATAGAATATCGGTTAACCATAAATGTGTCAGGCAACCACCCAAGGTAGGGTATCTATTAAGGATATACTAGGTGAACAAGTAAGGTGTCGTCCTACCAACTCAGGAGGGCATATCATCTTGGAGCACAAGGCATATCGGGTGTATCGGTTCGGAGTACAAGGCATATCAGCTTATCATCATGGGTTTATTGGGAAACAACACCTCAAAGAGAGGGTGTCGGGCCAACCCAACCTTTCGGGCAATTCCATCACATGGTGTGATGTGCAACGCTTGTATGTCGAGTATTGAAAGGGTGATAGGTTGCTTAGGGTTTCAGCAATTCATCTAAGATGTGATGGTTGTCAACATGTCAGGCAACAACCCCTCTCAAGGCGTGATGGCCAAAGCTCTGACGGGAAATGCTCTCAACGCATGCCTAGCCATAACGGCCCATCCTCCTAATGCACGTCGGCCTCATCATATCCAAGTCATGACGACCTTCCACAAGGGTGACAGCTTGTGCAACACAGGTCATGACGACCGACATTCTCTGTGCATAGTAGAAATCAACCCATATCATTTTAAGTGTTACAAGGTCGTGAAAACAAAAATCAAAATGTGTCAACCCAAGCCTTCCTAAGGTTATGATGACCTGTCACAAGGTGTGTTGGTTAGTGGCATCACAAGTCGTGATGGTCAGCCATAACATATCAACTTATCATGCCTATCAGCCTCATCATCTTCAACCTAGGAACACTCATTCCAGCAAGGCAAGAAGGAGTAACACAAGGGCAGAAACTAAGAAAGATTCCTTTCTTCAAAACAACACTCAAAACTACCAAGAAGAGCTACTAACATGCAAGATATAATGATTCAAGGGTAAAGAGAAAAGTGTCAAGTAAAGAGTGATAATAACAAAGAGGGTTTAGAGTTATATAACCCATGTCAAAGATCACCACAAAATCTAAGCTCCAAGCTCACAAGCTCAAGGTAGAAGAAGATCTCCCAACCTTGATCACCACAACACCTCCAAAGAAGATGGAACCATGGTTAAGAGGGTTTGAAGAAACTAGGTGGTGGTGTTGGGAGGCAGGAAAGGGTTGATGGAGTTCCAGAAGCGCCTTAGTTCAACCCATCCATTGTTGTCAATCCCACTCTTTAGTCCATGTTTGGACACTCTATGTGGCGAAGCTTTCAAAACATACGTCATTAATTAAGCGGAAGCGATCACTAAGCAGCGGATTACTGAAAATCACTAAAACTTTAAGCCTTTTACAAAGAGATCCATACACGGAAAACTCTTTTATCAAGAACCAATGTATTTCATTAACATCCTGGTTCATGCGTACATATTTTGTACCATTTCTTCTTCAGGATTACAAGTATCATCTTCTCTGTTAATAACTAAACACAAACAACATAAGAACATCAAGGCATCAATCCAAAATCTCATATTTATTTATTAAAAACACTAGTTACTAACTCAGAGGACCTGAGAGTACAGAGACAACACGTAGGACTTCTATCTACAAGACACGACAGACAATACACTCAACATGAGCTGTCACTGTTGTCACTGTTGTTGTTGATGTTCTTCCTCTACAAGATATTCTTAGTCTCCTCCATGCTTGTCCACCTAAAAATGTTGGATCCCATGGGGGTGAGACAATTGTAATTGCCCCAGTGAGAGATATAACTCTCCACCAAAAACATTATTATTGCAGTTAAATGATATAGAACTGGGCAGAGGATAAGCAGTTTAAAGCATTCTCATCTTTTAAAGCATTACAATATTTATGATAGAACAATAGATCATTTATTCTCTTAATAAGGAATAGGAAGGACATGTATATCATTTATCCATCATATTATACCATCGTTTCAAACTTCTCTTATGACACTCATTATCTAGATATGTCACCCATGAGACATTCTTATTTCAATCTATAGGCCCTAGCCAATCTACTAAACATATATGGAATTATATCTACCATGTACTCATATATCATTAATACATGCATTGGGTTATTACCAATCATGTGTCATCATTACAGACATTGGGTTACTACCAATCTTGTGTTACCATTACATGCATTGGGTTATTACCAATCTTGTATCATAAATACATGGATTGGGTTATTACTAATCTTGTGTCATCATTACAGGCATTGAGCCTCTACCAGGCATTGGCCTCTTCCAAACCTAATTACACCGCCAGGCATTGGATACTACCAATCCTGGTTACACAACCAGACATTGGACTCTAACCAATCCTGATTACACAGCCACGCATTGGATTTTATCCAATCATGTGCAACTATTTCAAGTATTGGACTTACATCATTCTAGTGTAACTATTCCAGGTGCTAGATTATGCCAATCATGTGCAACCATTCCAGGTATTGAACTAAGCCAATCATGTGCAACCATTCCAGGTATTGGACTAAGCCAATCATGTGCAACTATTCTAGGTATTGGACTAAGCCAATCTTGTGCAACCATTCCAGGTATTGCACTATGCCAATCCTGTGACATTATTCCAGGTATTGGGTTGTTACCAAACTTGTGCAGTTATTCTGGGTATTGGGTTGTTACCAATCCTGTGACATTATTCCAGGTATTGAACGATGCCAATCATGTGCAGTTATTCCAGGTATTGGGTTGTTACCAATCTTGTGACATTATTCCAGGTATTGGGTTATTGCCAATCTTGTGCAGTTATTCCAGGTATTGGGTTGTTACCAATCCTGTGACATTATTCCATGTATTGGGTTGTTACCAATCCTGTGACATTATTCCAGATATTGGGTTATTACCAATCATGTGCAGTTATTCTAGGTATTGGGTTGTTACCAATCATGTTCCATTATTCCAAGTATTGAACTATTCCAATCCTATGCAGTTATTCCAGGTATTGGGTTGTTACCAATCCTGTGACATTATTCCAGGTGTTGGGTTATTGCCAATCCTGTGTAGTTATTCCAGGTATTGGGTTGTTACCAATCCTGTGACATTATTCCAGGTATTGGGTTGTTACCAATCCTATGACATTATTCCAGGTATTGGGTTGTTACCAATCCTGTGACATTATTCTAGGTATTGAACTATGTCAATCTTGTGCATCTATTTCAGGTATTGGATTATACCAATCCTGTGATATTATTCTAGGTATTGAACTATGTCAATCATGTGCATCTATTCCAGGTATTGGATTATACCAATCTTGTGCATCTTATCACAGATTACCACATCTTATCACCTCACACTAGGCAATAACCATTCTCATGGCTCATAGAGAACATTTAATATCTTGTCACCTCTCACTAGGTAACAATTCACATCATGGCTCTCAAGCCCCATAAAACATCTTGTTACCTCTCACTAGGTAACCATTAATATCATTCTTAAAGAGCTGGATGTGATATCTATGATGTCTTGAAGCATTACTTTCCTTATTACTTTTAACATACTTAAGTTTATCAACTTGTATTTTATTAAGGTATTTTCCATCTTAATACTTTTATCCACTAACCTATCACATTTATCATAAAGTGCATAGGTTATAGAACACACATTATAATTGTCCAACTATCTTCAATGATATGGACTCATCTCAAGTAAGGCATTGCTTGCTATAAATTTTCCTATAATCAATCACTTTAGGTATTTCCCTTATTATGGTATTAGTCACCATTTTATTAGGATTAGGGTCTCACATATCATCACCCTTTATTAGGGTTAGGGTTTCACATATTATCACCCTTCATTAGGGTTAGGATTTCACATACCATCACCCTTTGTTTAGGGTTAGGACTTCCCATACCATCACCCTTCATTAGGATTAGGATTTCACATTCCATCACCCTTCATTAGGGTTAGGATTTCACATACCATCACCCTTCATTAGGGTTAGATCATTACTCTAGATTAGGGTTTCACTTAGGATTGCCCTAATTTTAGGATTATGGCTTATTAACCCACACGATTAGGGTTTCATGATCTCTTTACTAAGGATCATACCCTAATCACATATTCTTCATGATTAATACTCATGTATCAATTCCTTTCTATCGTCCTCTCAACTTGATTAGGTTACATCAACCTTTCAATCAAATATACACAACTATGGTTGACATAGTGTATTGAGACATTGCTTTCATAAGCTTTTAGGGTTAACTATTCTAAAGGTACTGATCATCTAGGTACTTTAGGGTTTCAACCTTTGTACCAATCATTTATAATCATTAATATCAACCATTAGATCAATGGATCAATCATCAATTTAAATCTCCAAATTATTTGATCACTTTTGACCTTCATTCGGTTTTGGCATTTCAACACCAAATGGTTTTGAAACCATTTGATTCCAAACGGTCCTGAGACCATTTGACCCCAATCGGTTTCAAGACCATTTGACTCAAACGGTCTCAAGACCGTTTGATCCAAGTTAGCCTCAAAACCGAAAGGGTCACCTAAAGGTTTCTATCAACCAATTGATCATGATTTGCACCATTGAAATCTTCAACAATTGAACTAGTTAAGTACATCAATCATTGACTCTTGACCTCCAAATAATCCACCTTAACTTCTGACTGCCAAACGGTCTTGAGGTCACACCCTCAAATGGTCTTGGGGTTAGACCTTCAAATAGTCTTGGCCCTTAGCCCCTTAAACGGTTTTGAAACTGTTTCCTTTCAAACGGTCTTGAAGACCTTTTCCTTTTTAAATGGTTTGAGACCGTTTTATCTCAAACGGTTAACCTTCACCAAACGATCAACCCTATCAAACGGTTTTGGAACCCAAACCTCCAAACAGTTTGCAAACCGTTGGGTCACCAAACAGTTTGGTGAAACCGATTGGACCATACTGTTGAAACCGTTTGCAACTAAATCTTATTAAAATGTGTTCTTAAGATGATGTCATCATCATCAAGCTTCAACCCCTTGAATTCTAGTGCCATTTTCATGGTAGTTTCATCAATTAATCAAAGAAATTTCAAGAAGAACAATTGAACATATTGAATTGAGGAATTGAATTCAATAACAATGAATAAGGGTTCAAGTTATATAACCCGCCTTCAATTGAGCTTCAAAGCTTCAACCTCCATGTGTTTAATTGTGAAAGCAACACCTTACACTATCCCAAGCTCATCCTTAATCTTTGAGTGAAAAGGAATGGTTAGAATTGAAGATGGAATGGAGATAAGAAGAAATCATGCATTGATTTTCGATTTCCACCATGGAATCAAGGTGAAAAGAGGTCTTGGAGATTACCAACAGGTTGGGGGGTCGTCTTCCTGATCCTCCAAAGCTCCCTTGGTATTTTTTCAAGCAAGGAGTGGAAGTGGTTATGAAAAAGCCTCTCAATTGAGTTGTAAAAGGTGTTTTTATAAGAAATTCAATGAGAGAGAAAATATTTTATAAAATCCTTTTAATTCCAAAATTGGTGCCACCTCTCCCCCATCAATTCCTTGCATGCAAATCTATATTCCCCTCCTTCTAATTCCTCTTCATTATCCATGAATTAAGGAAATGCAAATTAAGCACCTTAACCCTTATAATAATAATATCCTAAAGTTAGTGAATAATTCTTTTCCTTTTAATAATGTGAGTGAGTTATCCACTTCCTTTAGATATTTCTTTGCCTTTTCAAGGCACAAGGACGTTGACATATAAGGATTTCAACCAACACATTTTTGGTTGAAGGTCACTTCCATTAATATAATTATTTTTGCAATAAATTGAATTAGGGTTTCAATTATGCTTAAATCTTGATTATTTTAATAGCAAGATTCTCTCTCCTTCAAAGAGATACAAATGAGACGCCACTCTCAATTTATTTACTCTACATGATTCCAAGAATCATGAGGGACACTCTTGAAGCGGTATTTTGCATATTGAACCCTAGATTTTGGGTAATTTGCACATTACACCAAAACTAGGTTTTAATGCACAAACATTGCTCAATAGGCTCTTTCTTGTTATTCAGGCCCCTACAAGCCATACCTCTACATAATTCTCATTCCTATGATGCTTCAATACTAGAGGAACATTTAACCATGTAACATTTGCAATTTAACCCCTCAACTTGGGTAATTTTCACTTTAGCCCAAAACAAGTAAAACATTATTCCAGCATTATTCAAAAAGGACTAAAATTGAAATATAAGTTCCTCTTGAGCCTTAATTACTTTTCAAGAGATAATAGAAAGCATATAATTAACTTTATTAAGCAAAACATCTAGGGTTAAGTCATAACCCAGGTTAGGGATATTATAATTATAAACCCCTAACAAGGATTTCGTCCCCGAAATCCCAGATAAAAGGAGACATATATTATTCATTCATTATATCATCAAGTCTACACATAACATATCATTTTTATGGAGACACCACAGAACTATGATCAATTCAAAGTTCTTCCACACAAAATTCTCATAGAATCAAACACAGAGGACACATACTCCACTATCCTTTCATTATTGACTGTGGAGTTAATTCTATGTTAGGTAACACTTTTCTTATTTAGATAGAGGTTATTTGTTAATTTAATTTGATAAACTTTTCTTACAATAATTTTACAATTATTCCTTGAAATAGTTTATTCTCATCAATGTTATGTTTATGCAAAGCATAAACCCCTAACATATGATGTCCATATTACATTAGGTAACTGAACTGATTCTACAGTTAACCATTCAAAGTAACCATCATAAAATAGCCTGATTTTTCTCAGATACCAGAATCCCTTACCTTGGTATCTAACACATGTATTGATAACACATCACATCCTCATCTTCCTTTCATTATGAGACATTACTTGTTACATATAGCTTTATCTTGGAACTCAAGTCCACGACAAACTGATACTTTTCTAAGTATCCATCACATGAATAATTTTATTTCATGCACATCAAGTGTCCTAAGACCCACTTGATTGCCATGTCCCAAAAAGAGAAAGAGCACAAAGGAACGTATTCCTTTTATCACCCCATCACCGCCAAGGGTTGTTTATCAAAAGAAGATATTATCATTTCCTTTGGTCATTGTATAAATTTTCAACTGTTCGTGAGTCATTTACTCTTGTTTCATCCTAGGTTCCTTGCCATTAGCATAGGAATTATAAAGATGATTATATGTCATCATCCCTCAGCATCATTATCACCTTGATTACTAGATATGGGTATTCAAACCCTCAGTTCATCACTGAACATTGTTATCTCTCATCAAATAACTATTACCTATGGGTCTTTAGACCAGGGTACACATTATACTAAGAATCTTATTTTATTTCTAAGTTGATTTATAATTAAATCAAATTCCTCCGTATATCAATTAGAATGTGGTAGAAATATACATGCCACACCTCCTTCTTCATTAGGCTTCTTTGGATTGTTTCAGAATGATTACTTGATAAGAGTAATCAGAAAGATAACAATCTAGGTATGTCATACTTACCTTGTCTTCAGTAAATGAATACATGGCCACGGTATTCAAGAACTGAAATTAGGTAGTATGCATTTATTTTATTTTATGTTTTCATCTTTTTAAATTTGATATACTTAATATCTCAGATTTTCTCTGAGTTCCTTTTTCATATCTTCCCTTCCTTAATGAAGAGAGAGAAATTTCAAAACATATAAGAGAATATTAAGCTGAACATAAGTTTTCATTCTACTTATCTCTTCCTCATATTCTCACAGGATTATACAGATGAACTAAACAACAACTACCCTTCTTATAGTAGAGAGGTCAAGATAATTCAAAATAGAAAGTTCTATCTTGACATGTCTACTTATTACAAGTTATTTAGTGTCTCTGACCCAATATATAGAGTCAGTTGTCATCCATTATTGCCTTTGTCCTCTACTACCAGAAGTAGATGGACCAAATGGTGACACTTGTCTATGTCCTCTACCTTCTGCTCCAATGGACTGAGGTCCTTGTGGGTTTTTCAGACTATGCCTTGACTGTTGGGTCACCTCGTTATTTCTTCTTGGGCATTGTTGTCTAAAATGTCCTATATGTCCACATTTATGACAAGCTCATCTCTGACTTGATGACCTTTGCATTGGTGTACTATATTGTGATTGAACTGGTGAAGATCTTGGTTGTCTAACGCCACTAATCAACGGTTCTTGTGACTGTGTAAACTTTCTTTTGAGGGTTGATTCATGTTTCTTTGTCACAGACCGTTCTATCCTCTGGATTGACTCCACAAATGTGGCAAACCTCTCTCTACTTTCTAGGGCAGATGTTGGAATAGACATCTCATCATTCAATCCCTTCTCAAAATGTTGAATCTTTTCCTCCTCAGTAGCAGCCATTTGAGGACAAAATCACAAAAGTTCCATAAATTTAACCCCATATTCACTTATCGACATGGCTCCCTATCGAATCTTCTCAAACTGTGAGATCTTTTCATCTAAGTATGTCCTTGGAAAATACTTATTGATGAATTCTTGACGAAATTCCTCCCAACCAACCTCTTCATCATTCCTTTTTATTTCTTGTATAGCCCACCAATGTCCAGCACTACCCATCAAAAGTTCTACAACATGTTTAACTTTATCAGCCTCTAGGATACTAAGGATCCTAAACGCCTTTTCTAACTTAGTGAGCCATAAATCAGCATCTTTTGGGTCAGATGTCCCAGCATATTCTATGGATCCTACACAACATAGTCGTTGAAAAGTCTTTCCAGACCTATATCCCTCACTGGGAACTGGTGCACTAGGTGGTGGTACCGGCATCCGATCTGTTATATGTATCACTGCAGTCATGAATTGCCCAAAAAGAGTAGAAAAATATGGGTTTCTCATCATGCCTTCATCAACATGGGGATTCTCAGGCACTGTTTCTTCTCTTGCCTGATCCCTAGCACCTTCTATTGGTGCAGAAACATTGCTCTCAGTAACGTGTTCCTCATGTTCTCTGGACATCTTGGAGCTATATATCTTCTTCTGCATAAGCAGAAGGCACTATAATATACATTGAGGTACACTTAGAACAAACTTGACACCTTAGTCCTATGTCTCTGTAGACTCAGCGAACCTAGAGCTCTGATACCACTAAATTGTGGTGAAGCATTCAAAACATACGTCATTAGTTAAGCGGAAGCGATCACTATGCAGCGGATTACTAAAAATCACTAAAAATTTAAACCTTTTGCAAAGAGATCCATACATCGGAAAACTCTTTTATCAAGAACCAATGTATTTCATTTACATCTTGGTTCATGAGTACATATTTTGTACCATTTCTTCTTCAGGATTACAAGCATCATCTGCTCTATTAATAACTAAACACAGACAACATAAGAACCTCAAGGCATCAAGCCAAAATCTCAGATTGATTTATTAAAAACACCAGTTAACTCCGAGGACCTGAGAGTACAGAGACGACACATAGGACTTCTATCTACAAGACACGACAGACAGTACACTCAACTTGAGTTGTCACTGCTGTCACTACTACTGCTGATGTTCTTCCTCTGCAAGATATTCTCAGTCTCCTCCGTGCTTGTCCACCTAAAAATGTTGGATCCCACGGGGGTGAGACAATTGTAATTGCCCCAGTGAGAGATATAACTCTCTGTCAAAAACATTATTATTGCAGTTAAATGATATAAAATTGGGCAGAGGATAAGCAGTTTAAAGCATTCTCATCTTTTAAAGCATTGCAACTATTTATGATAGAACAATAGATCATCTATTCTCTTAATAAGTAATAGAAAGGACATTTATATCATTTGTCCATCATATTATACCATCATGTCAAACTTCTCTTATGACACTCATTATCTTGATATGTCACCCATGAGACATTCTTATTTCAATCTGTTGGCCCTAGCCAATCTGCTAAACATATATGGGATTATATCTACCATGTACTCATATATCATTAATACAGGCATTGGGTTATTGCCAATTCTGTGTCATCATTAAGGGCATTGGGTTACTACCAATCATGTGTCATCATTATAGGCATTGGGTTATTACCAATCTTGTATCATCAATACAGGCATTGGGTTATTACCAATCCTGTGTCATCATTACAGGCATTGAGCCTCTTCCAGGCATTGGACTCTTCCAAACCTGATTACACCGCCAGGCATTGGATACTACCAATCTTGATTACACATCCAGGCATTGGACTCTAACCAATCCTGATTACACAGCCAGGCATTGGACTTTAACCAATCATGTGCAACTTTTTCAAGTATTGGACTTACATCATTCTAGTGTAACTATTCCAGGTACTAGATTATGCCAATCATGTGCAACCATTCCAGGTATTAAACTAAGCCAATCATGTGCAACCATTCTAGGTATTGGACTAAGCCAATCCTGTGCAACCATTCCAGGTATTGGACTAAGCCAATCTTGTCCAACCATTCCAGGTATTGTACTATGCCAATCATGTGACATTATTCCAGGTATTGGGTTGTTACCAAACATGTGCAGTTATTCCAGGTATTGGGTTGTTACCAATCCTGTGACATTATTCCAGGTATTGAACTATGCCAATCCTTTGCAGTTATTCCAGGTATTAGATTGTTACCAATCCTGTGACATTATTCCAGGTATTGGGTTATTGACAATCCTGTACTGTTATTCTAGGTATTGGGTTGTTACCAATCCTATGACATTGTTCCAGGTATTGGGTTGTTACCAATCCTATGACATTATTCCAGGTATTGGGTTATTACCAATCATGTGCAGTTATTCCAGGTATTGGGTTGTTACCAATCATGTGACATTATTCCAGGTATTCAACTATGCCAATCATGTGCAGTTATTTTAAGTATTAGGTTGTTACCAATCCTCTGACATTATTCCAGGTATTGGGTTATTGCCAATCCTATGTAGTTATTCTAGGTATTGGGTTGTTACCAATCATGTGACATTATTTCAGGTATTGGGTTGTTACCAATCCTGTGACATTATTCTGAGTATTGTTTTGTTACCAATCCTGTGACATTATTCCAGGTATTGAACTATGTCAATCATGTGCATCTATTCCAGGTATTGGATTATACCAATCCTGTGATATTATTCCAGGTATTGAACTATGTCAATCATGTACACTTATTCCAGGTATTGGATTATACCAATCATGTGCTTCTTATCACAGATTACCACAATTTGTCACCTCACACTAACCATTCTCATGGCTCATAGAGAACATTTAATATCTTGTCACCTCTCACTAGGTAACAATTCACATCATGGCTCTCAAGGCCCATAAAACATCTTATTACCTCTCACTAGATAACCATTAATATCATTCTTAAAGAGTTTCATGTGATATCTATGATGTCTTGAAGCATTACTTTCCTTATTACTTTTAACTTACTTAAGTTTTTCAACTTGTATTGTATTAATGTATTTCCCATCTTAATACTTTTATCCACTAACCTATCACCTTTATCATAAAGTGCATAGGTTATAGAACACACATTAGAATTGTCCAACTATCTTCAATGATATGGACTCATATCAAGTTAAGGCATCGCTTGCTATAAAGTTTCCTATAATCAATCACTTTAGGTATTTCCCTTATTATGGTATTAGTCACCATTTCACTATTAGGATTACGGTCTCACATATCATCACCCTTTATTAGGGTTAGGGTTTCACATATTATCACCCTTCATTAGGGTTAGGATTTCACATACCATCACCCTTTATTTAGGGTTAGGACTTCACATACCATCACCCTTCATTAGGATTAGGATTTCACATTCCATCACCCTTCATTAGGGTTAGGATTTCACTTACCATCACCCTTCATTAGGGTTATATCATTACTCTAGATTAGGGTTTCACTTAGGATTGCCCTAATTTTAGGATTATGGCTTATTAACCCACTCGATTAGGGTTTCATGATCTCTTTACTAAGGATCATACCGTAATGACATATTCTTCATGATTAATACTCATATATGAATTCCTTTCTATCGTCCTCTCAACTTGATTAGGTTACATCAACCTTTCAATCAAATATATACAACTATGGTTGACATAGTGTATTGAGACATTGGTTTCATAAGCTTTTAGGGTTAACCATTCTAAAGGTACTGATCATATAGGTACTTTATGGTTTCAACCTTTGTACCTATCATTGATAATCATTAATATCAACCATTGGATCAATGGATCAATCATCACTTTAAATTTCCAAACGATTTGATCACTTTTGACCTTCATTCGGTTTTGGCATTTCAACACCAAATGGTTTTGAAACCGTTTTCTTACAAACTGTCCTGAGACCATTTGACCCCAAACGGTTTCAAGACCGTTTGGACTCCAACGGTCTCAAGACCATTTGGACTCAAATGGTCTCAAGACCGTTTGGTCCAAGTCAGGCTCAAAACCGAAACGGTCACCTAAAGGTTTCCATCAACTAATCGATCATGATTTGTACCATTGAAATCTTCAACAATTGAACTAGTTAAGTACATCAATCATTGACTCTTGAATCTCCAAATAATCCACCTTAACTTTTGACCTCCAAATGGTCTTGAGGTCACACCCTCAAACGGTCTTGGGGTTAGACCTTCAAACGGTCTTGGTCCTTAGCCCCTTAAACGGTTTTGAAACTGTTTCCTTTCAAACGGTCTTGAAGACCTTTTCCTTTTTAAACCATTTGAAACTGTTTTATCTCAAACAGTCAACCTTCACCAAATGTTCAACTTTATCAAACGGTTTTGGAACCCAAACCTCCAAACGGTTTGCAAATCGTTTGGTCACCAAACGGTTTGGTGAAACCGATTGGACCACACTGTTGAAACCGTTTGCAACTAAATCTTATTAAAATGTGTGCTTAAGATGATGTCATCATCATCAAGCTTCAACCCCTCAAATTCTACTGCCATTTCCAAGATAGTTTCATCAATTAATCAAAGAAATTTCAAGAAGAACAATTGAACATATTGAATTGAGGAATTGAATTCAATAAAAATGAATAAGGGTTCAAGTTATATAACCCGACTTCAATTGAGCTTCAAAGCTTCAACCTCCACGTCTTTAATGGTGAAAGCAACACCTTCCACTATCCCAAGCTCGTCCTTAAGCTTTGAGTGATAAGGAATGGCTAGAATTGAAGATGGGATGGACATAAGAAGAAATCTTGCATTGATTTTCGATTTCCACCATGGAATCAAGGTGAAAAGAGGTCATGGGGCTTACCAACAAGTTGGGGGTCGTCCTCCTGATCCTCCAAAGCTCCCTTGGTCATTTTGCAAGCAAGGAGTGGAAGTGGTTTCGAAAAAGCCTCTCAATTGAGTTGTAAAAGGTGTTTTTATAAGAAATTCAATGAGAGAGAAAATATTTTATAAAATCCTTTTAATTCCAAAATTGGTGCCACCTCTCCCCCATCAATTCCTTACATGCAAATCTATCTTCCCCTCCTTTGAATTCCTCTTCATTATCCATGAATTAAGGAAATGAAAATTAAGCACCTTAACCCTTATAATAATAATATCCTAAAGTTAGTGGATAATTCTTTTCCTTTTAATAATGTGAGTGAGTTATCCACTTCCTTTAGATATTTTGTTGCCTTTGTAAGGAACAAGGACGTCCACATATAAGGATTTCAACCAACACATTTTTGGTTGAAGCTCATTTCCATTAATATAATTATTTTTGCATTAAATTGAATTAGGGTTTCAATTATGCTTAAATCTTGATTATTTTAATATCAAGATTCTCTCTCCATCAAAGAGATACAAATGCGACGCCCCTCTCATTTTATTTACTCTACATGATTCCAAGAATCATGAGGGACCCTCTTGAAGTGGTATTTTGCATATTGAACCCTAGATTTTGGGTACTTTGCACATTACACCAAAACTAGGTTTTAATGCACAAGCATTGCTCAACAGGCTCTTTCTTGTTATTCAGGCCCCTAAAAGCCATACCTCTGCATCATTATCATTCCTATGATGCTTCAATACTAGAGGAACATTTCACCATGTAACATTTGCAATTTAACCCCTCAAGTTGGGTAATTTGCACTTTAGCCCAAAACAAGTAAAACATTATTTCAGCATTATTCAAAAAGGTCTAAAATTGAAATATAAGTTCCTCTTGAGCCTTAATTACTTTTCAAGAGATAAAAACAAGCATATAATTAACTTTATTAAGAAAAACATCTAGGGTTAAGGCATAACCCAGGTCAGGGATATTACAGTCTATGACCACGATGATGCATATGGAAGATAGAATCCACGTACCCTAAGCAAGGGAAGCTATCCCCAATGTTGAATCTCAAGGTTCTAGGAAGATCTTTATGAGGTTAAGGTGTGTGAGGGCATTGGAGTATGTCAGTACATTAGACTTGGTGAATGTTGAATTCTGATTGAAGGAGTTAGAGAAGGCCTTCAAGATCCTTAATATCGCTAAGGATGATAAGGTGAAGCACGTAGTATACCTGTTCAAAGGGAGTGTTGGCCATTGTTGGGCCATTGAGGAGGGGAAAAGGCCATATGTTGCAATCAGTTGGGAAGATTTTCAATGGGATTTTTTTAGTCTATACTTTGTGGAGACCTATATGGATGAGAAGATCACATAGTTTGAGAAGATCCAACATGGATCTATGACGATCAACGAGTATGAGGCTAAGTTCATGGAGCTTTTGAGGTTTTGTCCGCATATGGCTGTAATGGATAAGGAGAGAATCCAACATTTTGAGAAAGGTTTGAACTCTGAGTTTATGGTTTTGGTGTCAACTTTAGATAACAGGAAACGGTTTGCCACATTTTTGGAGTCAATCAAGAGAGGAGAGTTGTCAATTGTGGAGAAGCAAGAGGTGAATGCCAAGAAAAGACCGGTACAGTATCAAGGACAATCATTTAGAGGCTTCAAGAAGTCTAGGTTTTCAACACCCCTATCACAGCGAATGTCAGCAGTTTAGTCTCAATGGTCGCCAAGCAAGGGTAGAGGTCATACCTTTTTCTCGAAAGGAAATTATAGTGCATTGTTAGTCTTAGTGATAGGGTTGTCTAGGCCACAATATGAGACCAAGACTTTCCACAAGTTGGGAAAGTAGGACATCTGAGGTGGACATGTCCGGTTAATGATGAAGAGGTGACGCAACAGCTGAGACAAAGTCAGCAAGGGTTGAAATATCAACAGTTCAGTAGTAGTGGAGGCTGAGGACACGATCAAGAGTCGTAGGTTGGTTGATATGGGCAAGCCAACAGAGGATGAGGGGGATAATAGGAAACATCCCAATTCTATGCTATGAGTTAGCTGGAAGGAGTAGTCAATCCGCAGGTCATGACAGGTCAGATGGAGTTATTTCATTCTGATTTGTCTTCTTCCTGCTTTATATCTATTTTGGTTGACCAAGATATGACACTCTTTTATTACTAGAGAAGTGATGGCTATTTGTTCTTTTCCTATTAGTCATAGACGTTATAGTTTTATCTTAGAAACTTCTTTGGTTGGTTTTGCCAATGGGAAGTGTGTCCTTCCAACATTCTTTCTTTCTCAGGATGCAACATTCAAGTGGATCTTATACCCCTTGACATGCATGGATTCTATGTGATCCTTAGAATGTGCACTTTAGAGAAGTATCGGATGGTCTTGGACTGTAGTGCCAAGGTGGCAATGCTTTTTAACGGTGATGTTTTGTGGATCTTCCAAGGAGATAGGAAGATTATCCCAATGTGTTTGGTGTCATCTATGATAGCGGAGAGGCTAATGAGGCAAGGTTGTGAAGCATTTTTGGAACATGTGATAGACATAAAGGTGAGAAGTCTTAGTATCCAAGAAGTGAAAGTTGTTTGTGAGATTTTGAGGATAGTTTCCCTATGAGTTCTCAGGTGTTCCCCCCACCTCGAGAGATTGATTTTGAGATCAATTTGGTTCCTGGTACACAACCGATAGCATAGACACTATGCATTATGGCACCAGTTGAGATGCAAGAGATGAAGAAGAAGTTGCATGAGTTGCTCAAGAAAGGCTTTATCAGACTGAACACGTCCCCTTGGTGTGATCCAGTGTTTTTTGTTTAGAAGAAGGATGGATCCATGAGGTTGTGTATCGATTATCGATAGCTGAACAAGGTGACAATTAAGAAAAAGTATCCTTTGTCATGGATAGATGATTTGTTTGACTAGTTGCAAGGTACCATAATGTTCTCAAAGATAGATCTGAGGTCGGGATACCATCCTTTACGGATCAAGGCAAACAGCATACCCAAGTCAACTATTAGGACTCGGTATGCTCAATATGAGTTTGTGTTTATGCCGTTTCGACTAACCAATGCACTAGCAATGTTCAGGGACTTGATGAATAGGGTCTTCAGACCTTATGTTGATCATTTCATGGTAGTGTTCATTGACAATATCTTGATATACTCCATAGATAGATAATATCATGAGAAGTATTTACGGCAGTAGTTGACCTTGTTAACACAACATAAGCTATATGCTAAGTTTAGCAAGTGAGAGTTTGGGCTGAAGGAGGTTTCTTTTCTAGGACACATCATATCTTCTGAGGGTGTATGAATGAATCCCAAGAAGGTTCAGTTAGAGTGGGATAAGTCAAAGACACTGACAGAGGTTTGTAGTTTCCTTGGATTAGCATGTTACTATAGGAGGTTTATCAAGAACTTTAGCACAATGGTGTTACCCCTAATGAAGTTGATGAGAAAAGGTGTGTCGTTTGTCTGGGATGACAAAGGTCAATGTTCTTTTTACCTTTTGAAGGAGAAGTTGACCAATGCACCACTGTTAGTTCTTCCATAGTAAGGAAAAGGTTACATAGTTTTTTGTGATGCATCAAAGATTGGGTTGCCTGTTGATGCAAGACAAGAATGTGATTTCTTTTTCTTCACAACAACTTAAGAAACACAAGGAGAGATACCGGACACATGATCTGGAGCTTGTAGTAGTGGTCCATGCTTTGAAGATATGGAGACACTACCTTTATGAGGAGAAGTGTCAGATCTTCATTGACCACAAGATTCTACAATACATCTTCTTAAAGCAGAAGTTGACTATGAGATAAAGACGTCAGATGGAGATGATCAAAGATTATGATTCAACAAACACTACCATCCAGGGAAGGTGAACGTGGTGGAAGATTCTTTGAGCAGGAAGTCTTCTTCATCATCATCTGTGAATAAGGAACACTTGTGTTCTTTGGTTTTCCATAAAAGAGACATGTTGGTATCCTTGTGTCAGATGAATGTAAAGTTGGAGGTGTCCTTGTTTGTAGGATTGTTGGACTAGTTACTGATGAAGCCTAAGTTAAGGTAGCATATTTGATATGCACAACGTGATGATACTATGATTCAATAGATCCGATCAGAGTTTGGCAGTGAGAAGTGATTCAGTAAATCCGATCAGAGTTTGGCAGTGAGAAGTGTGATGGCTTCCACGAATTAGAGGATGGGACAATATGTTACCATGGTAGAGTAGTGATACCTGATGTTGATAATCTGAGGAAGTTGAACCTAAAAGAGGCCCACTCTTTGATGTAATCTATGCATCCAGGTAGCATAAAGATGTATCACAACCTGAAAGACCTATATTGGTGGTCTGGTTTGAAGCGAGACATAGTTGAGTTCGTGGCTAAGTGCACATTGTTTCAACAGGTTAAGGCAGAACATCAGAAACCTAAAAGAACTTCACAACCATTGCCTATACCATAGTGTAAATGGGATCATATCATAATGGACTTTGTGTTTGGAGTTCCTAAGACAGCCAAAGGTTATGATTCCATTCGGGTGACCGTTGATAGGTTGACTAAGTCAATGCATTTCCTTCATGTGAAGATAATATATATAGCTGATAAGTTGGCATAAGTATATGTGGATGAGATAGTTTGTTTTCATGGTATTCTAGCTACCATCATGTCAGATAGAGGTCCTCAATTTACCAGTCTCTTTTGGGATCATCTGCATACAACCATGGGTACGCAGTTGAGGTTTAGTACATCATTTCACCCACAAATAGATGGACAGTCTGAGAGGACTATACTTACTTTGGAAGATCTATTGAGAGCGTGTGCCCTACAGTTTTTGGGCTATTGGGACGTACATCTCAGTTTAACAGAGTTTGCCTACAATAACAACTATCGAAGGAGCATTGATATGGAATCATACGAGGCTTTGTATGGTAGACATTGTCGATCTATATTGTGTTGGTATGAGATAGGTGAATATTAGCTTTTGGGTCCTGAGCTTGTATAATAGATGACAAAGAAGATTAAGATGGTTCAGCAATAGTTGAAGGCAACCCAGGATAGACATAAATCTTATGATGATAATCATTGTTGGCCTTTGAATTTCTAAGTGGGAGACAAGGTGTGTCTCAAGGTATCTCCTTGGAAAGGCGTGTTGAGGTTTGGGAAGAAGGTTAAGTTGGATTCCAGGTATATGGGACCTTACCCTATGGTGGTACATGTTGGGAAGGAGGCTTATAAGTTGGAGTTGCCACATGAGTTACACAAGGTGCATCTAGAATTTCATGTTTCGATGTTAAGGGAGTGTCACCCTATGTGGGCTCTTATCTCCAAACCATGACATAAACACGATTAAAACTTAGCGGAAGCGAATCGGTAATCAGCGGAAGACAAAAATCACGGGAAATTAAAACTTTTCGTGACAAGAGCTTGAATCCATAAAAGCTTCTTTCATAAAGATAGATAAACTGTTTACGTCTCAGGATAATTACTTCTTGAGTAATTATATACATCAAGATACAAAAGACTCCAAGACCTGAGAGTACAGAGGACACATAGGACTGACTCTAATTACACCACATGGCAGGACAAATCTCCACCTGAGATTACTGCTGCCCCTGGTGCTGCTGCTGCTGAGACTGGTCACCTGTAGAGTGGTTCCTTCGTCTCCGACGTCCACCTAAAAAGTTGAAGCCTATGGGGTGAGACAATTATACATAATTGTCCCAGCGAGAGTTATAACTCTTCTCCAGAAGCTTTATTATAACATCAAAGATTATTTTAAACAATAAAGCCTTCAAAGCATTCTATAACAGTTGCAGGTATAACAAGATCTCTACAATTTAGGAGATATGGAGAATATCAACATTTTTGCAATGTAACATCAATCAACTAATCTTGGAGTCATCTCTAACAAGTTATACTACATGGTTGATTATGTTTTACAAACAACTTTATGCCCTGTGGATATGAGGCTTACCACTCATACTCCAACTGATCGCTGAGAAGCCGCATCAGTATCATACATAGGTCATTAAGAGAGCCGGATTCTCATGACCTTCACCTTCCTCAGTCAGTAAGAGGATCACTTGTAGGACATCTCGTGTCTCTACTACTATAGCTCACCAGGGTAAACTGGTCCTTCGCTATTCTAGAGTCACAGTGGCGTTCTGTACTCTCTTCGTCATCAAGAGGTTTCATATTTACCTACCACTGATACGAATATCTGTGCTTTCTTCGTCATCAGGAGGTTTCATGTTTACCTACCACTGATACGGTATGGAACTATAGTGAAGGATGGATGGATTCCACATCTACATCACTTTCCTACACTAGGATGTAAGGTTCTACACATCCATGTACCCCACATACTCAAAAGTATGTGCTCCAGGAGTTCCCTGAGGAAAACCTGTTTCACCATCACTTAATTTCTTACAATGATGGATCTATGATCAGGGCTCTACATTATACTTGATTAGTTAGGTACATTCAGTATTCTTTAACAGCATACATTGTTCTTCAAACAATAACAGTAGCATAGCAGCTATAAAAGAAGAATACTAAATGTAACAGGCCTAACTCATGTCAATCATTATTTCTCATTATCCTCATCACAAGTCATCTCTAAGGCATGACCTTGATGGTATTCCTGGCTCTCATAGCCCATTATCAGCATAGGATTCCACTGGCAAGGCATCAGGTTACTTTACTTATTCATAAGGCTAACGACATGCCTTTAATGAATAGAACATCAACATCCATACCTGGATATGATTACCTTCATATCATAACCTGCATGGTTAATACAACTGATAAAGGTAATACAGAAATAAGGAATGTACTTCCTACTCTTGTCATAAGAGTTAAATCTTTAATTCAAATCAAATAGAGTTTAATGCTCAAAAGCATGCCATTTCCCTTGAATTAGGGTTTACTATTCACATTACATGTCATCACCCTTGAATTAGGGTTTACTATTCACATTACATGTCATCACCCTTGAATTAGGGTTTACTATTCACATCCAGGTGAATTAAACTCATAACATCATCATGTATGAGTAACATCTTCATTGGTGCTCTTGGATTAGTTAAAGGTTCATCATTTATCATAATTACGGTTTCTATGACCTCACCCAGGTGGACCATACCCTAATTATGCTCACTTATGTGCATTGGAGATGCTTTACTTGGGTTTCCACTTAAAAAGGGTACTTTCTCTCTCTAGAAGTACTTTCTCTCTCTAGAAGTACTTTCGCTCTCATCATAATGTTAGGTGATGTCAACATCACTCTAAAACAGGTTAGATTGAGTCATCATAGGCTAACATAGCCAAAAGCGTCACCATTATGTGATTAGAGTTAC
Organism: Alisma plantago-aquatica; assembly: GCA_963693085.1. Classification (NCBI taxonomy): domain Eukaryota; kingdom Viridiplantae; phylum Streptophyta; class Magnoliopsida; order Alismatales; family Alismataceae; genus Alisma; species Alisma plantago-aquatica. The sequence goes on along the minus strand of OY856413.1, from coordinate 480,096,259 downwards.
TTTCTCTCTCTAGGGTACTTTCTCTCTCTAGAGTACTCTCTCTTTCATCATACTAATGGTTGATGGTAACATTAGACTAGATCAAGTTGGATAGAGTCATTATGACTAAAAACATCATTCTCATGTAATTAGGGTTTGAATTGAGCAAGGTATAACTCAATTGACCCTTTAGGGGTATTTTGGTAATTCACCCCATTGATCATCATTATGGTCAAAAACCTTAGTCAAATAACGCCTTACTATCCTAGGTTATCGTTAGGGTTTGATTTGGGCAACATTGAACCATTTACATCATCAAATGATTGAATGAGGTCAACCTTGAATCACATTGATTGATTTCAATCATTAATCATCAATTGAGTTGAGATCGGTTGAAAGTGTTGACCGTTTGCCCACTTTGACTTTCCAAGACCGCGAGCCTCTTTCTAACTCCAAGACCGCGAGCCCCCTTAGGCTTCAAGACCGCGAGCCATCATGCATCCAAGACCGCGAGCCATCATGCATCCAAGACCGCGAAGACTCCAATTGAGGTTAAGACCGCGAGGGTCATGAAGACCGTTTAGCTAGTTTGGCCTCAGGACCGCGAGGCCCTTCGTGGTCTTGAGACCGCGAGCCTCCTCTCGGTCTTGAGACCGTGAGCCCCCTCACGGTCTTGAGACCGCGAGCCCTCTCACGGTCTTGAGACCGTGAGGCTCACATGGTCTCTGCCGCTTGGTCCATCAACAAAATCAAAGATACAAACGATGATGTTAACCGATGTTGAAGCCCTCAAAAGGTCAAAGTTTTGTTGAACACCTATGGATTGGGTCAACTAAGGTTATGCTTAACCAATTGGTCATTCAATTGACCCTCAACTATTGACCAATTAGGATTGAAATCGATTCAATTAGGGTCTATCAGTGTTCACCCATCAACACTCCTCAAAGTGACTCAACACAAGGTTGAACCCTTCAATTGAGCTCCAATTGGGCCCAAACTTGGCCCAAACGGTCTTGAGGTCATGTGGGTGGACCACATGGTCTTGAGACCGTTTGCCCAATATTTCATCAAAATCTAAGGTGATTTGATAGGGGTTGAACCATGATTGAGTCACAAAACAGAATTTTGATTAAATTGATAACTTATTTGCAATTGGGTCCTCAATTGGTCAAATTACTCAACCCTAGACCTTCAAACGGTCTTGGGTGATTGTCCTCTCGGTCTTGAAACCGTTTGGATGAGTTCCAAACGGTCTTGAGACCGTTTGCCCATCAAATTTTGGATTCTAGTGCAAATTCATCAAGGTCTGACCCAATGAGTTGATGATCGTGTCAATATTTTATTGCAATGTAATTTGGTGTAGTTGTACCTTCAATCGGTCAATATCCTTGACCCCTGACCTCCAAATAGTCTTGGTTGATTGCCCTCGCGGTCTTGAGACCGTTTGGTGACCCCCAAACGGTCTTGAGACCGTTTAGGTCAATCAACCCTAAAAACCCTAATTAGGTCACCATAATTCAGTACTGATTTTACCTAGGGTTAGCCCTAGTATTCACCCTTCAACTCTTAGCCCGTTAGGAATTAGACCATCAAACTTGGTGAGTTGTTACTTAACATAATTTTGAACAGTAATCTCATACGGTCAACGCCTGGTCAACGACCTTACACGGTCTTGAGACCGTTTGCCCAAAAAGGCAATTTCATACCGTTTGAAAATCAGGAATAAATTCAAATAAAGTTGTTACTTAAAAAGGTCATATCTCCCGATTCCTTTGGAGTTAGCCTCCCAAATTTTGAGGGTAATTAGCCTATATAATTAGGAACAGGTTTATTATACGGTCCACGCCCGGTAAACGGGGCCAAACGGTCTTGGAGACCGTTTTCCCTGTCGCGGTCTCGAGACCGTTTGCTCACCTCGCGGTCTTGAGCCCGAGAGAGCAAACTTTTGAGACCGTTTAAGAAAGTGAAAAGCGGTGGGTTTTCTTGGAAATCACGCCTTCATCATCTATATCAAGAACAGTACGAATATCCCATGGTTTTGCTTACAAAATAGCGGGGAAAAGTAGGGAAATACTAAGAGCTATCATTAAAACGCATATAAAGATGCACATAGTAAAGCATGGGTTTAGAGTTATAAAACCCGCCTAAAGCTTGCTTCTTGAGCTCCAAGCTTTCAAGCTCCAAGCTCTAATGGCGTCCTTGAGTTCCCACAGGTTGGCCAAGGTGAAAACTCCAAGGAAGGATGAAAAGAGACGGCTAGAAAGGTAGGATTTCAAGAGTTAGCCATGAAGATGACCTTGAATTCGAGTTCTTACCATGGAATTAGGCAAGAAGAGGGGTTTAGACCAACCTTGCACCCCTTGGTCGTCCTCCTTAGCTCCAAGGCAGTTCTTGGTCGTCTTTGGTGAAATGAAACAGTAAGGGAACGAAGGGTAAGTTCCCTTGCAACTAAGGGAAGGAGAGCTTATATACATGGGGTAGGATTTTCAACATTAGTTCATAAGTTGTTCATAATTCCAACTAGGTCCCTCCTTCTTTACTTGATCGTCCCTTCCTCTTTATTCTAAGGACAAACCTTCTCTTAAGGTCTTAGGAAAAGAAGGTAAAGGAGAGCAAGCTAATAATTAGGTACATACTTAAAGAGATATTACACATATACCCTGATTATTCAATCACAAGGTATTTCTCATAACTTGATAATTCAATTGAGGTGACTTCCTCATCCTTTCTTCTCTTAATGATGGCAAGAGTCTAAAAAGATACATTAGATGACATATTTCACAATTTGTATCCCTTAATTTGGGTAAATTACATTTTACCCCAAACTAGGGTTTCAAGCACCGGGATTGCTTCCACAGCTGCACCTTGGTGCTCTAGCTTGGGAAATCCCTCAAACTTACCAAAAAGATTCTCATGATGTCTCAACATCAGAGGAACATCTCAACATGTGCAATTTGCAAGCTAACCCTTTTAACTGGGTAAATTGCACATAGGTCCCTGTATATCAAAACAATGCTACAACTTTAAATAAAAAGGAGCAAATACTAAAATATATGTTTCTGAGAAACTTAATTACATGCTCAGAGTTAATCACAAAGATTTATTCACATATTTAGGCAAAACACCTAGGGTTAACTCATAACCCAGGTCAGGGATGTTACAAATTATCCACCCCTTACAAGGATTTCGTCCCCGAAATAGATAAAACATACTAAGAGAAAAGGACAGGATACTTCCTTCTCATCTCATCCTCTAACTCCCAAGTGGCTTCTTCAATACCACGATGGTTCCAGAGGACTTTCACAAGACTTATATCTTTCTTCTTTAACTTTTTAATTCGTTTATCAAGGATTGACACTGGTCCCTCCTCATAGGATATGTCATCATTCAATTCTACCTCCATAGGTTGTAGAACTGACTCGGTGTCTGGTGACATTTCTTCAACATAGAAATGTGAAACACAGGATGTAACCTCTGTAATTCTGGGGGAAGATCTAGTTTATATGCTACCTTTCCAATCCTTTCAATGATTGGATAAGGCCCCATATATCTAGGAGCTAACTTCCCTTTCCTCCCAAAACGTAGGACTCCTTTCCAAGGTGAGACCTTGAGATACACTTTGTCTCCAACCTGGAATTCTAAGGGTCTACGACATTTGTCAGCATAAGATTTCTGCCTATCTTGAGCAGTCTTAATCTTATGTTGTATTACTTTAATCTTTTCTGTGGTTTGCTGCACTAGGTCAGGACCTAACAACTGGTTGTCACCAGTCTCAAACCAACACAAGGGTGATCTACAACGTCTACCATATAAGGCTTCATAAGGTGCCATATCAATACTATGTTGATAGCTATTGTTATAGGCAAACTCTATCAAGCTTAGGTGTAGATCCCAACTTCCGGTGAACTGGAGAACACATGCTCTCAACAAGTCTTCTAGGGTCTGTATGGTCCTTTCCGACTGTCCATCGGTCTGCGGATGAAAAGCCGTACTAAACCTTAGCTTAGTGCCCAAGGCTTTGTGCAACTGTTCCCAAAAATGACTGGTAAAATGAGGACCTCTGTCAGAAACTATTGTGACAGGAACTCCGTGCAAACGCACTATCTCTTGAACATACAACTCTGATAACCTTTCAGCAGAATAGGTTGTTTTGACAGGTAAGAAATGTGCTGTCTTAGTCAACCTATCGACAATTACCCAAATGGAATCATGTCCTTTGCTTGTCTTGGGTAGGCCAACAACAAAGTCCATGGTCACATGGTCCCACTTCCACTGTGGTATGGGTAAAGGTTGCATTGTTCCTGCAGGCTTCTGGTGTTCAGCTTTAACTTGCTGACACACGGGACACCTCAGAACAAACTCTGCAACGTCCTTTTTCATCCCAGGCCACCAATACAGATCCTTCAAATCCCGATACATCTTGGTGCTCCCTGGATGCATAGCATACATGGAAGAATGGGCTTCTTCCAGGACTAACTTCCTCAAGTTGTCCACATCCGGCACTATCATTCTTCCATTATAACAAGCTACTTGATCTTTTGAGTCATGAAAACCATCTTGCTTCTCATTTCCATACTCAGATCTTATATGTTGAACTGCAGCATCACCTAGCTGTGCCTCTTTAATCTGCTCCCTTAGGGTAGGTTTAATATGCATCTCAGCTAACAAACCGGCTAACAATGACACCTTCAACCGTACATTGTCTTGCCTTAAAGATATAAACATATCTCTTCTAGAGCATACTAAAGAGTTTAGTTGTGCTCTATTCATGGTTAATGTTGCTGATTTCCTACTCAAGGCATCTGCAACAACATTGGCCTTGCCTGGGTGGTAATCAATTGTACAGTCGTAGTCCTTGATTAACTCCATCCAGCGACGTTGCCTCATGTTGAGCTCATGCTGAGAGAAGATATACTAAAGGTTTTTGTGGTCTGTGAAAATCTGGAATGTTTCTCCGTAGAGATAATGCCTCCAGTTCTTCAAGGCATGAACCACAACAGCTAACTCCAAATCGTGTGTTGGATAATTCTCCTCATGTTTCTTAAGCTGTCGGGAAGCAAAAGAAATCACTTGTTTATCCTGCATCAACACACATCCTATTCCATTCTTGGAAGCATCACAGAAAACTATATACCCTTATTCTTGTTCAGGTAGCACTAGCACAGGTGCACTTGTCAACCTCTCTTTCAGCAGCTGGAAAGATTGTTGACACTTATCACTCCAAGAAAAAGGAACCTCTTTCTGGGTTAACTTGGTCAAAGGTAAAGCTATAGAACTAAAGTTCTTAATGAACCTTCGATAATAGCCAGCTAACCTCAAGAAACTTCGAATCTCCGTCGGTGTCTTTGGTTGTTCCCATTGTAGAACAGATTCTACCTTTGTAGGGTCAACACGAATTCCCGAGGCGGATATCACATGTCCAAGAAAAGATACCTCCGGCAGCCAGAACTCACACTTGCTAAACTTAGCGTACAGCTTATGTCTTCTTAGCAAGGTCAAATCTTGGCGAAGATGCTGCTCATGCTGCTGAGCATCCTTACTATAGATCAGAATGTCATCTATGAAGACGACAACACACTGATCAAGGAAAGGTCGAAAAACTCTATTCATGAGTTCCATGAATGCAGCTGGTGCATTGGTTAGTCCAAACGACATAACCGTGAACTCATAGTGACCATATCTTGTCCTAAAGGCAGACTTGGATATGTCACTATCCTTAATACAGAGTTGATGATATCCAGACCTCAAGTCTATTTGTGAAAAGACTGTTGCACCACGCAACTGGTCAAAGAGATCATCAATCCTCGGCAGAGGATACTTATTCTTTATTGTTACTTTATTGAGTTGTCTGTAGTCGATGCATAACCGCATTGACCCATCTTTCTTTTTAACAAACAAGACCGGAGCACCCCAAGGTGAAGTACACGGTCGGATAAAACCTCTCTCAAGTAGCTCTTGAAGCTGTTTCTTGAGTTCTTCCATTTCGGCAGGCGCCATCCTATACGGAGTTTGAGCTATGGGTTTCGTATCTGGGATCAGATTAATTTCAAAATCAATCTCCCGAGGTGGTGGTATACCAGGAAGTTCTTCAGGAAACACATCCTCGAATTCCCTGACTATGGGAACTTTAGCAGGATTGGTCCTTTCCTTGGTAACATCTACCACATGGGCTAAGAATGCATAACATCCTTGCCTCAACAGCTTATCAGCAACCATAGCTGATACAAGACAGGTAGGCAGAATCTTTCTTTCACCTTGAAAGATCCATGTACTGCTTTCGTCAGCAAACATAGCCAACTTGGACTCACAATCCAAGACAACTCTATACCTTTCCAAGGTATCCATCCCAAGGATTATATCAAATCCCTGCATATCAAGTGGTATAAAATTCCACTTGAATGCGATGGTCAGAAAAGAAAAGGATGCAGGGAGAACATACCTCCTGCAAAACGACAGACCCACTCAACGGAGTCTCTAACAACAAACTATCTGCTCTATGGCTAACAGTCACATTGCAGTTACGAATCACTTCACGAGTGATGAAAGAGTGCGTGGCACCCGGATCAATCAGAACGGATACAACACAGGATGTAGACATATCAGAATATAAAAATTTCATCTGACCTGCCACTACCCGTGGATTGACCACTGCCTCAGGTGGGTTCATAGCATAGAACCTCGCAGTCGCCTGGTGTTGAGGTGGTGCTGATGATCCAGCTTGAGACGCTTGTCCACGTCCTCGAGCTGCTCCTTGATGTTGTCTATTCTGAGATCCCTGTTGATTCTGTCTCGGGGTTTGTTGTGTCACACCGACAGGCCTAGAACGGCAATCCTTCATCAAGTGTCCCACCTTACCACAGTTGTAGCAACTCTTCTCCTGTTGCTGTGGTCTAGGTGGTCCAGTAACTGACACTGATGCAGAACTGTGCGTCCCTTGAAGCGGTTGACTCCGTCCTCTACCTCTGCTTGGTGTCCATTGAGTTTGAAAACTCGATCTGGGTGGTGGAGGGTTAGGTGCAGAGAATCTAGGTTTCTTGGAATCCTTAGATGAAGAACCCTGGAACTGTGGATATCTTTAATGGGTTTGTCTTTTCTCAACCACAGATCTCTCTATCCTTTGGACTGACTCAACGAAGGTAGAGAATCTCTCTCTGTTTTCTAAGGCAGACACAGGGGTTGACATATCAGAATTCAAACCCTTTTCGAATCTTCTGATTCTTTCCTCATCCGTATCAGCCATGTGCAGACAGAACCGCAACAACTCCATGAACTTAGCTTCATACTCACTAATGTTCATCATACCCTGCCTTAGTTTTTCAAACTGAGAGATCTTCTCATCTAGGAAGGTCTTTGGAAAATATCTATTGATAAATTCCTGACGAAACTCTTCCCATGAGAACTCTACTCCAGGTCTCTTCTGCTCCTCCATGTTCCACCAGTGACCAGCACTGCCTTTGAGAAGATAGACAGCATGTCTAACCTTCTCAGCTTCCGAAATCATAAGAATCCTGAAAGCCTTCTCCAACTCTGTCAACCATAAGTCAGCATCTGCAGGGTCGGCAGTTCCGAAGTACTCGGTAGCTCCGACACGACGAAGTCGTTCGAATGTCTTACTGATACCTTGTGCTTCAGGCTGGGCAGGTGCCCTAGGTGCAGGAATGGGCATCCTATCGGTTATATGTGTCATGGCAGTCATGAACTGCCCGAACATCGTCTGTACAGCTGGATCACTCATGTCAGTTGGGTCGAACTGGGGTGGCTCTCTTGGCGACTCAGGTGCAGGTTGTTCTATTCTCGGAACTCTTGCACCGCCTCGAGGTGCACTAGCACTACTCTCTGCCACGTGCTCATCTCGATGTTCTGACATTCTTATGTATCTTCTTCTCCTGAGGAGCAGAAGATTCTATTAGATGAGGAAGGAGTACTAAAGGTAGACTCGACATCCTAAGTCCTATGCCTCTGTAGACTCAACTGAACCTGGAGCTCTGATACCACTAATTGTGGGCTCTGATCTCCAAACCATGACATAAACATGATTAAAACTTAGCGGAAGTGAATCGGTAATCAGCGGAAGACAAAAATCACGGGAAATTAAAACTTTTTGTGACAAGAGCTTGAATCCATAAAAGCTTCTTTCATAAAGATAGATAAACTGTTTACATCTCGGGATAATTACTTCTTGAGTAATTATATACATCAAGATACAAAAGACTCCAAGACCTGAGAGTACAGAGGACACATAGGACTGACTCTAATTACACCACATGGCAGGAAAAATCTCCACCTGAGATTACTGCTGCCCCTGGTGCTGCTGCTGCTGAGACTGGTCACCTGTAGACTGGTTCCTTCGTCTCTGACGTCCACCTAAAAAGTTGAAGCCTACGGGGTGAGACAATTATACATAATTGTCCCAGTGAGAGTTATAACTCTTCGCCAGAAGCTTTATTATAACATCAAAGATTATTTTAAACAGTAAAGCCTTCAAAGCATTCTATAACAGTTGCAGGTATAACAAGATCTCTACAATTTAGGAGATATGGAGAATATCAACATTTTTGCAATGTAACATCAATCAACTAATCTTGGAGTCATCTCTAACAAGTTATACTACATGGTTGATTATGTTTTACAAACAACTTTATGCCCTGTGGAGATGAGGCTTACCACTCATACTCCAACTGATCGTTGAGAAGCCGCATCAGTATCATACATAGGTCATTAAGAGAGCTGGATTCTCATGACCTTCACCTTCCTCAGTCAGTAAGAGGATCACTTGTAGGACATCTCATGTCTCTACTACTATAGCTCACCAGGGTAAACTGGTCCTTCACTATTCTAGAGTCACAGTGGCATTCTGTACTCTCTTCGTCATCAGGAGGTTTCATATTTACCTACCACTGATACGGATATCTGTGCTTTCTTCATCATCAGGAGGTTTCATGTTTACCTACCACTGATACGGTATGGAACTATAGTGAAGGATGGATGGATTCCACATCTACATCACTTTCCTACACTAGGATGTAAGGTTCTACACATCCATGTACCCCACATACTCAAAAGTATGTGCTCCAGGAGTTCCCTGAGGAAAACATGTTTCACCATCACTTAATTTCTGGCAATGATGGATCTATGATCAGGGCTCTACATTATACTTGATTAGTTAGGTACATTCAGTATTCTTTAACAGCATACATTATTCTTCAAACAATAACAGTAGCATAGCAGCTATAAAAGAAGAATACTAAATGTAACAGGCCTAACTCATATCAATCATTATTTCTCATTATCCTCATCACAAGTCATCTCTAAGGCATGACCTTGATGGTATTCATGGCTCTCATAGCCCATTATCAGAATAGGATTCCACTGGCAAGGCATCAGGTTACTTTACTTATTCATAAGGCTAACGACATGCCTTTAATGAATAGAACATCAACATCCATACCTGGATATGATTACCTTCATATCAGAACATGCATGGTTAATACAACTGATAAAGGTAATACAGAAATAAGGAATGTACTTCCTACTCTTGTCATAAGAGTTAAATCTTTAATTCAAATCAAATAGAGTTTAATGCTCAAAAGCATGCCATTTCCCTTGAATTAGGGTTTACTATTCACATTACATGTCATCACCCTTGAATTACGGTTTACTATTCACATTACATGTCATCACCCTTGAATTAGGGTTTACTATTCACATCCAGGTGAATTAAACTCATAACATCATCATGTATGAGTAACATCTTCATTGATGCTCTTGGATTAGTTAAAGGTTCATCATTTATCATAATTAGGGTTTCTATGACCTCACCCAGGTGGACCATACCCTAATTATGCTCACTTATGTGCATTGGAGATGCTTTACTTGGGTTTCCACTTAAAAAGGGTACTTTCTCTCTCTAGAAGTACTTTCTCTCTCTAGAAGTACTTTCTCTCTCATCATAATGTTAGGTGATGTCAACATCACTCTAAAACAGGTTAGATTGAGTCATCATAGGCTAACATAGCCAAAAGCGTCACCATTATGTGATTAGAGTTACTTTCTCTCTCTAGGGTACTTTCTCTCTCTAGAGTACTCTCTCTTTCATCATACTAATGGTTGATGGTAACATTAGACTAGATCAAGTTGGATAGAGTCATTATGACTAAAAACATCATTCTCATGTAATTAGGGTTTGAATTGAGCAAGGTATAACTCAATTGACCCTTTACGGGTATTTTGGTAATTCACCCCATTGATCATCATTATGGTCAAAAACCTTAGTCAAATAACCCCTTACTATCCTAGGTTATCGTAAGGGTTTGATTTGGGCAACATTGAACCATTTACATCATCAAATGATTGAATGAGGTCAACCTTGAATCACATTGATTGATTTCAATCATTAATCATCAATTGAGTTGAGATCGGTTGAAAGTGTTGACCGTTTGCCCACTTTGACTTTCCAAGACCGCGAGCCTCTTTCTAACTCCAAGACCGCGAGCCCCCTTAGGCTTCAAGACCGCGAGCCATCATGCATCCAAGACCGCGAGCCATCATGCATCCAAGACCGCGAAGACTCCAATTGAGGTTAAGACCGCGAGGGTCATGAAGACCGTTTAGCTAGTTTGACCTCAGGACCGTGAGGCCCTTCGCGGTCTTGAGACCGCGAGCCTCCTCTCGGTCTTGAGACTGTGAGCCCCCTCACGATCTTGAGACCGCGAGCCCTCTCACGGTCTTGAGACCGCGAGGCTCACATGGTCTCAGCCGCTTGGTCCATCAACAAAATCAAAGATACAAACGATGATGTTAACCGATGTTGAAGCCCTCAAAAGGTCAATGTTATGTTGACCACCTATGGATTGGGTCAACTAAGGTTATGCTTAACCAATTGTTCATTCAATTGACCCTCAATTGTTGACCAATTAGGATTGAAATCGATTCAATTAGGGTCTATCAATGTTCACCCATCAACACTCCTCAAAGTGACTCAACACAAGGTTGAACCCTTCAATTGAGCTCCAATTGGGCCCAAACTTGGCCCAAACGGTCTTGAGGTCATGTGGGTGGACCCCACATGGTCTTTAGACCGTTTACCCAAGATTTCATCAAAATCTAAGGTGATTTGATAGGGGTTGAACCATGATTGAGTCACAAAACAGAATTTTGATTAAATTGATAACTTATTTGCAATTGGGTCCTCAATTGGTCAAATTACTCAACCCTAGACCTTCAAACGGTCTTGGGTGATTGTCCTCTCAGTCTTGAGACCGTTTTCCCATCAAATTTTGGATTCTAGTGCAAATTCATCAAGGTCTGACCCAATGAGTTGATGATCGTGTCAATATTTTATTGCAATGTAATTTGGTGTAGTTGTACCTTCAATTGGTCAACTATCCTTGACCCCAGACCTCCAAACGGTCTTGGTTGATTGCCCTCACGGTCTTGAGACCGTTTGGTGACCCCCAAACGGTCTTGAGACCGTTTAGGTCAATCAACCCTAAAAACCCTAATTAGGTCACCATAATTCAGTACTGATTTTACCTAGGGTTAGCCCTAGTATTCACCCTTCAACTCTTAGCCCGTTAGGAATTAGACCATCAAACTTGGTGAGTTGTTAATTAACATAATTTTGAACAGTAATCTTATACGGTAAACGCCTGGTCAACGACCTTACATGGTCTTGAGACCGTTTGCCCAAAAAGGCAATTTCAGACCGTTTGAAAATCAGGAATAAAGTCAAATAAAGTTGTTACTTAAAAAGGTCATATCTCCCGATTCCTTTGGAGTTAGCCTCCCAAATTTTGAGGGTAATTAGCCTATATAGTTAGGAACAGGTTTCTTATACGGTCCACGCCCTGTCAACGGGTTCAAACGGTCTTGGAGACCGTTTGCCCTGTCGCGGTCTCGAGACCGTTTGCTCACCTCGCGGTCTTGAGCCCGAGAGAGCAAACTTTTGAGACCGTTTAAGAAAGTGAAAAGCGGTGGGTTTTCTTGGAAATCACGCCTTCATCTTCTAGCTCAAGAACAGTACGAATATCCCATGGTTTTGCTTACAAAATAGCGGGGAAAAGTAGGGAAATACTAAGAGCTATCATTAAAACGCATATAAAGATGCACATAGTAAAGCATGGGTTTAGAGTTATAAAACCCGCCTAAAGCTTGCTTCTTGAGCTCCAAGCTTTCAAGCTCCAAGCTCTAATGGCGTCCTTGAGTTCCCACAGGTTGGACAAGGTGAAAACTCCAAGGAAGGATGAAAAGAGACGGCTAGAAAGGTAGGATTTCAAGAGTTAGCCATGAAGATGACCTTGAATTCGAGTTCTTACCATGGAATTAGGCAAGACGAGGGGTTTAGACCTACCTTGCACCCCTTGGTCGTCCTCCTTAGCTCCAAGGCAGTCCTTGGTCGTCTTTGGTGAAATTAAACAGTAAGGGAACGAAGGGTAAGTTCCCTTGCAACTAAGGGAAGGAGAGCTTATATACATGGGGTAGGATTTTCATCATTAGTTCATAAGTTGTTCATAATTCCAACTAGGTCCCTCCTTCTTTACTTGATCGTCCCTTCCTATTTATTCTAAGGACAAACCTTCTCTTAAGGTCTTAGGAAAAGAAGGTAAAGGAGAGCAAGCTAATAATGAGGTACATACTTAAAGAGATATTACACATATACACTGATTATTCAATCACAAGGTATTTCTCATAACTTGATAATTCAATTGAGGTGACTTCCTCATCCTTTCTTCTCTTAATGATGGCAAGAGTCTAAAAAGATACATTAGATGACATATTTCACAATTTGTATCCCTTAATTTGGGTAAATTACATTTTACCCCAAACTAGGGTTTCAAGCACCAGGATTGCTTCCACAGCTGCACCTTGGTGCTCTAGCTTGGGAAATCCCTCAAACTTACCAAAAAGATTCTCATGATGTATCAACATCAGAGGAACATCTCAACATGTGAAATTTGCAAGCTAACCCTTTTAACTGGGTAAATTGCACATAGGTCCCTGTATATCAAAACAATGCTACAACTTTAAATAAAAAGGAGCAAATACTAAAATATATGTTTCTGAGAAACTTAATTACATGCTCAGAGTTAATCACAAAGATTTATTCACATATTTAGGCAAAACACCTAGGGTTAACTCATAACCCAGGTCAGGGATGTTACACCCTAACACTGAGTTGTTTTTGCATCCAGTGGAGGTTGAGCTGGATGAGGACATGTCGTATGTAGAAGGTCCCATGTTGATCCTAGATAGGAGGATCAAGAAGTTGAAGAAGAAGGATATCATTTTGGTTAAGGTTTTGTGGCATCATCATGGCATAGAGGAAGCCACGTGGGAACTTGAGGATGAGATGTGTAGGAAGTGCATGTCTCTTTTTGCGTAGGATTTTGGGGGTGAAATCCTTGTTAGGGGTTTATGGTTGTAAGGCCCCTAGCCTAGCTTAGTGCTTATTTGAGTTTGCTTTGCTTAATAAGATTCTTAAACCTTAATATAATCTCTTAATATGCCTTAATATCATGTGACATGCTTATCTTTTCAATTGGTCATGTTTGGTTGATGTTTGAGCTAGTTATGCTTGTTTTGGACCAAGTTGCAATTTTCTCATGTTGAGGGTTATGTTGCAATTTTCCCATGTTGAGGGTTATGTTGCAATTTGTTCCTTAGCATCATGAAAGAGAGAATGATTCTTAGGGGTACCTTGTTGGACCTTGGTTGATGAGGTAGCATCAGGAGATGATCTTAGGGTTTGTATGGTTTTGCATGGATGCTTGAGAGTGATGGATGTATTGACCTTGTGAGTTGGTTTTGAGGTGTTGCAACAATAAAACTCTCCTGATTGAGGGTTGTTCCGACCTAGGTGCTTGTTCTTTGAGTTGTTCACTAGGGTTGCTCTTGTGGAGATGTGTTGCAACCTTAGTGTTGTTGCGATCCACCTATGTGCTTTTCTTCGAACTTGTGAGTGTAGTGGACCTAAGTGCTCACTAAACCACATAGTTTTTTAACCATCCTCTTGCATGTGTGTTTTCATGGCCAATCCTTTGGTGGACAGGTATCATATTGGTTCTCTCATGCTTTGACACCTCATATATTCACCTCAATCCTACCCCTTGAGTATATAAGCTCTCTCTTTTACATGCAAGTATCTCTTTTAGTTCTTTTTCATCTCTTCTTCCTTGAGTTTGGCCTTGATCTTGGTGGTTCTTGAGGAGGTGGTTATCTTGGAGCCTTGGTGGCCGATCATCTTTGCATGTGGTGATCTTGAGCTTGATCACCTCTCTTGTGGTGATTCTTGGTGATCTTCCTTCTTGGTAAGTTGTTATCTACCTTGATCTCATTTGTTTTGAACCCTACCTCTTCCTTTCTTCTCCTTGGCCATGATACTATGGTTCTACCATGGTGGCTATCTTAAGGATCTTGTCTCCTTATAGATTGGAGACTACAGTTTGACCATGGTAGTACCTAAGTGAGATGAAGCTTCCTCCTTTCTCCTTTCTTCTTTCTCCTCTCTTGTTCGGCCTAGGGTTTGAGCTTTCTTCTTCTAGATCTTCTCTTTGAGCTTGGTGTGTTTTCTTCTTATTGAGGTGACCTTGTTGGTCGAGGAGTTGATCCAAGGTTGGAGCTTCCTTTTCTTTCTTGGAGCTCGTGGCATTGGAGCTTGATATTCATCCTTAGGAGGGTTATATAACTTTCTGCTCTTCTATTATTGCACCATTATATTGCTTGCATGTTGCTGATTTCATATCTAATATATGATCCTAAGATGTTGGATGATGTTACCATGATCTAGGGTTTAATATTTTGAAGTGTTCTTGTATAAATTACTCTTTCTCCTAAACCCTAATTCATGCACCCGATTTATATGTGATGGTGAAGTTGTTGTTTCTACATGCATCTTGATCCTTGGTTTTATTACCATCTTATGTTTCGATGATCATATGATGTTGGAGGTTTTGACCTTTTTTTACACGATTTGGACACATGGTTTTCCTTCTATTATCATGGTTTTCATGTTTACCTTGTAGCATTGGTTTTAGGATTTTGATGACCATCATTGCATGGAGTTTTCCCCCTTGATGATGCTTAAGTTTTCATGATGTTTATCATCTATTTTGATCATGGTTTATTTATGTTTGGAGTTGTTTATGTGTTGCTTGGAGTGGGTTGACCTTTTGGTCGCTACACTCACTTTAGATCTTGAGGTTGGTACATACTTGTTGATGTGTTGAGGGCACAACAACCTTAACCATAGAAGGTGGTCACTACACATGGTTGGGCGTGACTTGGGTAACTACATATCATTTTCTTGATGTCGCAACACATGATTTGGTTGATTGGTTGCTACATGTACTTGGTTTGGTTGCAACAAAGTGTTGACCAAGTGATTGGTTGATACATGTATTGGTGATGGTCGCTACACCTTATGTTTTATTTGGTCACTATACCTTGAGCTAGAGTGGTTGCTACACTTGTGTAAGTAGTGATGGTCGCTACATCTTGGCTCTTGTATGGTTGATACATAGTGCTATTTGGAATGATTGACCAAGCATGATACTAATGATACTTAACCCTAATGTGTTCCAAGAATGTGGGAGATAATGTACCTAGGGTTTTCTAACAAGTATTGAAATGGAAACCCTAATTGGTTATATGAGAAACCCTAACCCTAATTTCAAGTGTATGATGTACTTGTTGAGCTTGGTTGAATGAATCGCAAGGGTTAATTTTTTCTCTCTCCTACTTGTGTTACCCTAACCCTGCATAATTCTCATGAGTCATAATCTTATAAAGAACCTACATTTGGGTGGCTTAGGAGCAACCTCTGGAAGAGGGAAGAAACAAGAAGAATATATGCAATAGAAATTTCTATGCATATATATAGATAAGAATTTGGAAATTATAAGAAATTTTAACTACATAAGGGGGTGTTCCCATACAAGAGAGGTATGTATGCATTTATGTAAGCTCAATAAAAAGTAAATTAAGAGAATGTTGCATAAATTTAAAGTTGTAAAACTTTTGAAATTAAGCTACTATAACACATTTGAAAAACTACTAGAGGGGGTGAATAGGGTTTTATGGATATTTTAAAATAACTTAACCCAAACAACCACAATTGAGATAATAAGAAGGAGACACAGTGTTTAGAGTTGGAGTAGAACGTTATATACACTTGCTCCATATAGTCCCTCAGTCGACAAGTCCTCAACTGAGAAGGACTCTCGGTCGACAATCCTTCGACCGAGAAGAGTTTTGTCTGCACTTTTCATTGTTAATTAACTAGTCGTTGCTAAAGAAACTAATGGTTACCTAACGGCTAGTTAAGCACTTAGAACCCCCTAGAAAGTGTCTAGAACTTCCTTAAGCACTTATAGGCCATTCCTATAAATAGGACAAGTCTTAGGACACCCAAAGTACACTTGTGCTACACTTGAGCAAAATACTTGCAATTGGCTATTCATTCTTGTGAGCAATTGAGTAACTCCAACATTGGCTATTCATTTCCTTTGCTCCAAATTCGTGTCCTATAGGATAGCATCTCCTAACCTCAAGCTCCCCTTAAAGTAGACTTCCTCTTGAAGTAGCTTCCCGTTAAAACAGCCTTCTTGAAGTAGTCCAAAGTCTGCCTTCTCCACCGAGAAGACCCTTCTCCACCTGAGAAGTCAAACCCTCTCCAATCCGTAGCCTCCAACCCTAGGAGTAGCAAGGAGAGTACAAAGGATAAAAAGGAACAAGAAGGAAAAATAGAAATTACAATACCACTTGTAGCACAAGGCTTGATTTCATATATCAAGCGTTTTGAGCTCCTAACCAATGTATATGGAAGTGTAGGTTCAGTGGGTAGGAGATGCTAGCCTATAGGACACGAATTTTGAGCAAAGGAAATGAATAGCCAATGTTGGAGTTGCTCAATTGCTCACAAGAATGAATAGCCAATTGAAAGTGTTTTTCTCAAGTATAGCACTCGTGTACTTTGGGTGTCCTAATGCTTGTCCTATTTATAGGAATGGCCTATAAGTGCTTAAGGACATTCTAGACACTTTCTAGGGGGTTCTAAGTGATTAACTAGCCATTAGGTAACCATTAGTTGCTTTAGCAACGGCTAGTTAATTAACTCTGAAAAGTGCAGACAGAACTCTTCTCGGTCGAAGGATTGTCAACCGAGAGTCCTTCTCGGTCGAGGACCTATCGATCGAGGGAATGTCTGGAGCAATTGTATATAACGTTCTACTCCAACTCCCAACTACCTTGTCTGTTGTGTCTAACGGCTACCTGGGTCATTCTCGATCGAAGAATTTGTCGACCGAGAGTGTCTCGGTCGAGGAGTTTGTCGACCGAGAATGACTCTGTTTCAATGTTTTAAACTAAGTACTAAGTGTGTGTATGAGTGTGCAGTTGTGACAGTATTGTAGGGGATGACCTATCTAAGTGTTGTGATTGTCTAGGGAAGATCTAATGCTTGATTTACATGATGTCTAAGTACTTGTACATTATATACTTGTACAAGTTTTTACATTTGATTACAATCATGAATTAAAGCAATTTGAGCATATAGATCTTCCAGTTGTTTGTCATCCACCTAATTCCTGCAACACTCAAGTAGCACGTTAGATCCATAAGGATGAAATGTTTGTCATCATCGAAACAAAGGGATTACAATAATGTCCAATTTATACAACAATCTCCCCCTTTTTGAAGATGACAAACATTTCCTAAATATAAAATAAGGAAATATAAATCATATGAGTTTCATACCTGAAGTTTACTTTTTGTAGTCATTCTCTTGTTTGCAAGTGTGTTGGCCCAAGTTTTATGAAACTCATTTTACTTTATGTTTTTGGTTTTATATTATTTCTCCCCCTTTGTCATTTCAAAAAGATATCCAAGAAAATCATTTTGTATGACTTTTATTTCTCTCCCTTAATTTTATGCTACGCTCCCCCTAACTAAGATATTCAGTTTTAAAAACAGGGATTGATATAATTGTAAACCATTTATTGTCGAATTTAGCCACAATTTGTTTTTAAATCATTTGCAAAGGATGTTAAGCCTTGAAATGATATGAGTTTCTTTTAAGTTCACGACATATGTGTATTGATTTCTCACCTATTTTACAAGGGATGTTAAGCCCTAAAAATGATATGAGAATCCTTTAAGCATAGAGTACATGAAAAGTGTCTCTAACCAAATGCACGGGATGTTAAGCCCTGATTTGTTTAGAGAATTCCATTAAGAACAATATATATATCATATTCATGAAATTTTTAGATTCCTTTATTTTCATAACCAAGATTAAAAATACTAGGGTCACAACAAGCTTCAAATGATGTTTACAAAGTTTTGTAAGCTTCTTACTCTTATAATCAAGATAGTTTGTGTGAGCTCCCCCTTAATCTTATAGTCAAGATAATGTAACGATTCTAAGGTCACAATCAATATTAGATCATAATAAGTGGACCTTTTATGAGATTTATCCACTAAAATTATGTTTTCAATATGATAAACACATTTTGAATCAAGATACTAAGATTAAGTGCAGTAAAATGATGTACAAATAAGCATTTTGTCAAACTTATTTTAGGTCGACCTTGACTTCGACCATAGCGCCCCTTGGTTAAACTTGATTTCAACTAAGAGGAAATTTCTACAGATTTTCAAATTAAAATGCATTTGTGCCATGAAATTTACTATTTATGAAAAATGGCATCTTCATATGAGCTGAATCACAATGATCAAGAATAATATCCATTCATGGTTTGTATATATGGATCAAAGATAATGTTAGACAAACCAATGAAACACAATGACTATGGCACAATAATTATGATAGAACAGTAGAACCATATCCACAATGCAATGATCAAGATAAAAGCATATAAATACAATGATTATGATTATTTTAAATTAGAATTCAATATACATGGTTCCTATATAGATAGACCAAGGAATGCTTAGGAAAAACCATGTAGATTATGATAAAACAGTAATTTCCTTGATTAAACTAATCATGGTTCATATTTTTAGTTTTAAGCCAAACCATGTAGAGAATAAACCAAAATAATCTCATTCAGATTCGTACGTTTTCAATTTTAAGACAAACCATGTAACTGCACATGCTTAATAAACTATTTCAATCAATGAATAAGGTTTGTTCAAAAATTAGTCTTCATATAACACTTTTACAATATGTTTAAGGATTTTATATTCATAATGTTATACCTTAATTCATGATGCAAAAAGATCAATATGTCTTGTTTCAAAGATGGTCTCCAAGATTTATTCTTGATTTGCATATTAAATCAATCATTAATAACAAATTGATAGCAGACTAGATTAATTGAAAATAGGTCTAGCAGAACTTGATTCGGTCGAACTGTTTGTCGACCAAATTTATCTCGTTCGACATTTTTCTCGACCGAGAATGCTACTGTTTGTACAGGTTTTATCAGTTTTGTTGCAAACTTAAAAACAGTAACCTGCTCGGTCGACTATTTCTCGATCGACAATGTTCTCGGTCGAATAGTTTCTCGACCGAGAATGTTTCTGTACAGTTTCAGAACTGTTTTCAGTAATTGTTTCCAAGTAAAACAAGAATATGAAAGTTAAAGCTCGATTGTGTTGAGATATGACATTTGTATATCAAGAATCAGTTTAGGTCAAATCTCAATTAGTCAAATTTAAACCACTAAGTTTTAGGAACCCAAGCTAGATCATCATTCCTTTTCTTGTATGAGCATGAAAAAGAGTAGTGTCCAAGACGCAAGAAATAATGACAACTAATAGAGTCAATCTCATTTCTCTTTCTAGGAGTGGAGTTGTTCTTGGGTACATACATGGATTGATTCTCTAGCACTTGTGTCCTTCTCCAACTAGGTTTTTGATAAGATTTTCCCTTAGTCTTAAAACCTAGTCTTCTCCTTCCAATTTGACGATAAGAATCATTTAAGATATTATCAAGAATATTATTGTTACTCAAGCTACTCACTTTTTGTTGTAACTTCATAATCTCATCCATTTTCTTCTTGATATCTAATTTTGCTTGATCTAGATTAGATAATAAAGAATCTCTTTCTTTCACAACAATATCATAATCTAGATGTGTACACAAAATAGATTGTCTTTGAAGATCATTTACTTAAGTTTGCAAGTTCAACTTTTCTAGGGAAAGAAGATTGCAATTTTCTTCTACAGATTTAAGATTAATATCATAATCTTCAATACCCTTTTTGAGATCTTCATTTTCAGATGTGAGAGCAAGAAGTTTAGCATGTAACTCTTTATTTGATTTCTTAAATTTCTTCTTGCACTCAATATATTTTTCATGTGTATCTTGAAGACTAGCAATTAGATCTTCTTTTGGTAGATCAAAAAGACTTACCTCTTCTTCTTCTTCATTTGTTGTAGCAATAAGACATTCTACTTCTTCTTTTCCATCATCACTATCATCACTTGAATCATCCCATGCAGCTTTATATGCTCTTTCTTTCTTTTTGTGAGATGATTTCTTTCCTTTCTTGAATTTTGGACAATCACCTTTCATGTGTCCCTTTTTGCCACATTCAAAGCACCTGGAAGAAGAAATACTAGAAGTTTTGTTAGTTTTAAAACTTGTATACTGCTTACCATTTACAATGAGAGTTTCTTCTTCACTATCATCTTTGCTTGTATCATGATTGATCTTGGTTGATGCTTTGAATGCAATGTCCTTCTTTCTCCCTTGTTGAAGTTCACATTCTCGTCTTTCTTCCTCTTCTAAGTTGCCTCATGTGCTTCTAGGTTACCAATAAGTTGTTCCATCCTTAGCCGGGTGAGATCATTTGCTTCTTCAATAGCAGTCACCTTAGGCTTGTATTTGGGAGGAAGAGACCTAAGGATTTTTGAAACTTGATCTTCTTTGCTAATTACTTTACCTAAAGCATTTAAACCATTCACAATAGAAGAGAATTTTGCATACATTTCACTAATAGACTCATTTTGATCCATACGAAACTGTTTAAATTTTTGCTTAAGCATTCCAATTTTAGAATTCTTAACTTGAACAGTTCCTTCATATGTTATAGAAAGTCTATGCCATATCTCATATGCCATTTCACAATTTGATATTCTATTGAACTCACCAACGGAAATTGAACAATAGAGTATACTTACAGCTTTTCATTCATTTGGGCTGATTTTACCGTATTAGCATCCCAAATTACATACTCCGTTTGAGGAAATTCATATGGAGTTGATACCATCCTCCATAAGTCCCAGCTGATTCCTTGGAAGTAGAACTACATCCTCCTCTTCCAGTAAGTGTAGTTAGTGCCATCAAAAGGTGGAGGTCTTTCCACGAGTGTTCCTTCCAAGTTGAGGTTGTTGAGTACCCCGTCACCCATTCTTCAAGACTTTGTTAAGGTTCCTCGAAGCCCTGCTCTGATACCAAATGAAAAACCACTAGAGGGGGGTGAATAGGGTTTTATGATATTTTAACAATAATTCAACCAAAGCAAGCAACCACAAAAATATTAGACAAGGGGACAAGGATTTAGAGTGGTTCCAACCTTAGCAAATACTAAGGCGGTCAATCCACTACCCGGTTTCTTACCCAACCGGGATTTTGAAAGTATTTAATTTTATTACCTCCCAAGGATGTTACATAAAATTACAACACTTTCACCAAAACCTTCGGACAGCCTTCACCTAGAAGTAGTCTCACCAACCTCGAAGCAGCCTTCCTTGAAGTAACCTCAAGCTCCCCTTGAAGTAGCCTTCCTCTTGAAGTAGCTTCCCGTTAAGACAGCCTTCTTGAAGTAGTCCAAAGTCCACCTTCTCCACCGAGAAGACCCTTCTCCACCTGAGAAGTCAAACCTTCTCCAATCTACAGCCTCCAACCCTAGGTGTAGCAAGGATAGTACAAAGGATAAAAAGGAACAAGAAGGAAAAATAGAAATTACAATACCACTTGTAGCACAAGGCTTGATTTCCTATATCAAGCGTTTTGATCTCCTAACCAATGTATATGGAAGTGTAGGTGCAGTGGGTAGCAGATGCTAGCCTATAGGACACGAATTTGGAGCAAAGGAAATGAATAGCCAATGTTGGAGTTGCTCAATTGCACACAAGAATGAATAGCCAATTGCAAGTATTTTGCTCAAGTGTAGCACAAGTGTACTTTGGGTGTCCTAAGGCTTGTCCTATTTATAGGAATGGCCTATAAGTGCTTAAGGATGTTCTAGACACTTTCTAGGGGGTTCTAAGTGCTTAACTAGCCATTAGGTAACCATTAGTTGCTTTAGCAATGACTAGTTAATTAACTCTGAAAAGTGCAGACATTACTCTTCTCGGTCAAACGATTGTCTACCGAGAGTCCTTCTCGGTCGAGGACCTGTCGACCGAGGGACTATCTGGAGCAAGTGTATATAACGTTCTACTCCAACTCCCAACTACCTTGTCTGCTGTGTCTAACGGCTACCTGGGTCATTCTCGGTCGAGGAGTTTGTCGACTGAGAATGACTCTGTTTCAATGTTTTAAACTAAGTACTAAGTGTGTGTATGAGTGTGCAGTTGTGATAGTATTGTAGGGGATGACCTATCTAAGTGTTGTGATTGGCTAGGGAAGATCTAATGCTTGATTTATATGATGTCTAAGTACTTGTACATTATATACTTGTACAAGTTTTTACATTTGATTACAATCATGAATTAAAGCAATTTGAGCATATAGATCTTCTAGTTGTTTGTCATCCACCTAATTCCTGCAACACTCAAGTAGCACGTTAGATCCACAAGGATAAAATGTTTGTCATCATCGAAACAAAGGGATTACAATAATGTCCAATTTAGCCAACAACATTAACATATAATTTCACATGAAACTTTAAAATAGAGTAAAGATATATTGTAGGGCCAACATACCACAAGATCATTGACCAATGGTTGGGTGGAATACACAAACCCTAGCCACAATGTGCGTCCTTGCTTATAAAAAAGGTGGAAAAGAATAATCCTAATGAAAAAGGACATTCAAAAATATATGGATGTGCATAAGCATATATGATATATAACTTAGTCTAAATTTTAACATGTTCAAATGAATGTTAAGATGTATTTTTTTCACACTATTTACTTTCAAGTATTCAATTAGCATATCATGTGGGGTCATGGACCCAAGATAGAATATTATTTATCAAGCATTAGAAAATATGTATATTTCAAGTTTATGAATCAAAAGATTTCAATTATAATAATATGGATCATATATGAAGAATAAAGCCTCACTATAGGAGATAAGGGTTTATTCATAATAATGTCCAAATAAAATATGGGATAGCACATACCTCACAAATCCTAGAAACCAAAAACTCATAGCTTCATAGGTCAGGCCGTCTAACATCTAGTCATAATATTATCACATTAATCTCATGATTCATATAATTAATAAAAGTATCAAAAAAATCAATTGAAAATCTCAAATTAGGCTCCTAAAGCACACCAGCAAATTAGGTTATTATTTTATATTTCAAAAACATATTTACATGTTTTTTATTAGTTTAATAAAAAGTTAAATTTTTGTGAGGTAAACAATTTCCATTTATTTAACAAAAGAGAGTCAAGCAAAGAATGACATGTCCCCACATTCGATTATCGGTAATACAGAATGATAGGAAATACTAGTAAAGGAGCATGCTAAAAACCACACAGTCCAACAAAGTCAGACCTAAAATATCCATAAAGTCAAATAGAAAATCATTCTAACCCGCATGGCATAGTAGAGAATTCCCATAGGGTATTGTCCCCTTTAACTCACACCATTATAGATCCACTACAGCTTGACTCTTGAAAGAAACATCCCTCATATTGCATCCTTAGGAGTGAGGGATGATCCCATTTTCTTCATGGGACCAGGACTGACACAACAAATTTTTCTTATGTCCTGAGATCTCTTGGACATGGAGTAGTCAACTTTGGGAGGGTACATATTGTAGAGTTCATGGATCCCAAACTAGTAATTTGCATGAAGAAATAATGGCATAGAAATGAAGAAAGAAGTCTAGGAAGTTTAGTAGAAGTATATTGCATGAAGGAGGTGAGAATTGTTGTGGTGTTGAGGTTCTGTTTGGGGAAGATGAGAAACATTAGTGTGGTGTACCAGGTAGTTCCCAATTCAAATGAATGGGGAAAGGGTAGTGGAGGAAACACAAAAGGTTCTTGGGCTAAAATGTAGTGATGGGTAATAGGATAGAGGGTGTTTCTACTCAATTGCAGAACCATAGTGGCAGAGTGGCACATGTTAGATTAAGCATTTTGTTATTTGTCACCATTACACATTAATTATGGATCATTTAAAATTGATAGGAAACTAGAATTAATTGGAAATAATAATTCTAATTCATTGATTGAAGAGTGAGAATTTGTGTGACAAAAAAATTAATCTTGAAGGCATTATAGTAGAACGAAGGAAGGTGACAAGGTGAGAATCATTTGACCAATCACATGCACTACACTAGTCATCAGGTTGCATGAGGGGCTTACAGGCGTGACAATGTAACAAATAAAAGATTTCGGGTGGTGTGACATTTAATTAAACCTGTTAAAATCTAAGACTAGTTAGTCTAACTAAATTGGTGGTTATATACCATTCAAATGACTTGAAAATTGCTAGGTTGGGTAATTAGAATATGAGAATTACAAAATTAACTTCAATATTTTTGGTAGTACCTTAACTTCAAGACTATATTTTGAAAAGCTTTGATAACTTCAAGACTGTATTTGGAACGTCGTTGACATTAGATTCCATCACTTCTATGTTACATAGCATTTAGTGATTTATTTATCTTAACTATTGAGTTAATAAAAATATTGTATTTTCTCAATTTGTTTTCTTCCTATAATCCTAATAAGACTCTAGAGTGCCATATTGGAGACAAAACTATTAATTGTTGTATTGTACCTCAGACATATAGTGAAATTAATTAATTAATTTACCCTAAAAATTCATGCAAATTGATTATTACTATTATACAATTTTACTTGACTCCAATTAATTCTAAAATATTCTAAATTATGGAAAAAGGGAATGTGTAATGCCTGGGCCCACTGCCCAAGGCTCTAGTAGAGTTTTAGGAATGACGACTGGTCCCACAAATCACCACTAGCCTTAACTGCGCACTTTGTCCACACTGACGCGCAAGCCAGGATCAACTTCCCGACTGGTCACCCATCCTAGTACTACTCCAAGATGAGCACGCTTTACTATGGAGTTCTTTAGTGATGGGCTCCCAGAAAAGGAGGTGCACATTGGTGATATGGGTAGTCCAATCATTCCTTTTAAGATCATGTTATCCGAGGTCAGAAATCCTGGTATGTTACAATCTTCCCCACTTAGACTCTTGACGTCCTCGTCAAGGCTTAACTATATGGCCTCATAATCTGACCCCATTTCAGTGCAGACCCACAATGGCCCATGGACACCCAGCTCCCATCCACAGCTACCAGTGTAAGGGCGGCTCCATCTCGTCTCTATGGATAGCCCTTTCCAACTTGCCTGGACCGCACGGCTCAAGACTGGCATGCCACATGCCCATGTGGGCCCCACCTACTGGAGGGGTTATGGCTCTGATACCATTTGTAATGCCCGGGCCCACTGCCCAAGGCTCTAGTAGAGTTTTAGGAATGACGACCGGCCCCACAAATCACCACTAGCCTTAACTACACACTTTGTCCACACTGACGCGCAAGCCAGGATCAACTTCCTGACTAGTCACCCATCCTAGTACTACTCCAAGTTGAGCACGCTTAACTATGGAGTTCTTTAGTGATGGGCTCCTGGAAAAGGAGGTGCACCTTGGTGATATGGGTAGTCCAGTCATTCCTTTTAAGATCATGTTATCCAAGGTCTAAAATCCTGGGACGTTACAGAATGTCATACAAACATAATTTAAAAGGGATCTAGAGAAATAGATGGTTAAGATATGAGCCTAGATTTGGGTATCTTACAGTCAGCCACATCATCAACACCAAGGACCTCCTCCTCAACAAACACAACACTTTATTCTTGTGAGAAAGTCAATGAAATAACAATTCTTAGAAATGAAAAAAATCTTAAATAGACAAGGGTTTAAGAAAAAGGTAATGTCGTGATTGAGGTTGATACAAGTGGTTTAAGACTATGAGGGTGAATGATACATTGATGCTAAGATTTGATATTATGATTCTGACCAATGATACTATTACACCAAGTGTTCTTCCATTGATACCAAGTGTTCCTCCCATGATACTGAGAGTCTATCATGTGATATTCAGTGTAGATGTTGTGAATTTGACTAATGAAATATTAAGTGAACTACTTTTCATGGAAAATACCTCTGATGATACCACAATCCAAGAGGAAAAAGAAGCACGACAATGACATCTTTGAGATATATAAGAAAGTGAAAGTCTATATACCACATCTTGACATGATCATGCATTGAAATTTTTTGAAAGGTATGTGCACTTTCAAATGGAAGTCATTTGGGAGAATATAAAATAAAGTGAATATTAAAGACTAAATAAACTTCATGTTACAACATACTCCATCAAAAGAAATATCTAGGTTCTCTTGCTCATGTTTTACCACTTGGAATCCATGCCATCGATTAAGCTCTACTAGACTTAATTTCTATTGTAAACTTGATGCCTAACATCATCTTTGTTGACCTAGGAGAAGGAAATTTGAAGCCATCCAATTGCACTCTCAAATTTCCAGACTATTCCATTAAGATGTTAGAGGGTGGAGGATGTATTAATGATGATAGACAAAGAAACATATGTTGTGTTGTTGACATATTTTATTATCATAGATATGGATTTGGAGGACAAGAGACTTCTCATCATCTTGGGAAGGTCTTTCTTAGTCACAACTCATGTTG
This sequence comes from Alisma plantago-aquatica, assembly GCA_963693085.1. NCBI lineage: Eukaryota > Viridiplantae > Streptophyta > Magnoliopsida > Alismatales > Alismataceae > Alisma > Alisma plantago-aquatica. The sequence continues at coordinate 480,069,392 of OY856413.1, read as the reverse complement.
AAACTCAAGGGAAAATCAACATTGGTCGCTTGCAGCCTTATACATAGACAATTAGGGCAAGTAGTGTTCAATGACACATGGGGTTTAATCCTTGCAAGAAAAATATATTTCTCAACCAATTTGATGTCTCCTACTATGAGAGAGTGTACTAAAAGCCTCATGAACGTTATATCTTTGTAAATATGATTTGACACCATATATAGGAATTGTCGAATTTTATGTATTGAGTGCAACTAGTATGTTAAATTGGAAAGTATGAGGAGATCAATAGTCTTCTTACTTATTTCATAAGCTGGAGAATCTAGTGAGTCACAACCCCATGTGAGAAATTGAAAAAGAGCCCACAATTGTATAAGTAAAACCAATTTTCACCTTGATTAGCTAATAAGGATGTATTTGGATAAATTTGTCATTTCTATTTGATTAAAAATTTATAAGGAGATCTAGTTGGATCATACTTGAGGACAAATATTTTATAAGCTCAGGCTAGTGAAGTAGCACCATTTTTGGTCTTGATATTTTTTATTTACACTCATTTATCATGCTAAGATAGATAGATTGCATGCTTATTCCCAATCATTCTTATTTATAGTGAAATGAACTAATGGAGTCTAATTTCATATTCAATAGGTAGTTAAGATCTATTGATCAAAGGAGATGATGGAACATGATCTGTGGACTTCACCAACTAGAAAGGATCCCAAATACCACTTAAAGTCACCCAACCTACCCTAACATATTAAAGAATCAAGCTAAGGCAAACAACTTCATTAATCTCAAGTGGAAAACTCAAAGTGCACATGAAACCATCATAATGGTCGTCGCATCACAAAATGGACCTTCCAAGAAGCCCTCATGTGGCACTCATTGATAGAGTTAAAGAAGTTCCTAGAATAACCAACAGAAGTCATAGAACAATCATGGAAAATAGAGGCCAAAATAGTTGTTCAGCCTTACCATAGCCATTCTAGACAATCTCCATTACTCTCAAATTGTTTATCCATCCTTTCTATTCCCAAAGTGGTTGTTCTACGTAGCAAAATCATTCTAAATAATTCCCAAAACATTTGTTCCACTCCATTATGGTTGTTCCACCAAACACCCACCTATTGGCGTTTGACCCATACAACATCATAATGTATATTCTTCTCTAGAATGGTCATTCTAAATAAACATCACACTTGATATTCTAACAATAACTGCCATGGACAAAAACCCCTTTGCTCTGAATTCACCCCCATTTACTAACCTTTTAACATTCCCTTTCCCATCAAAACAATTGTTCTACCTTTGCCCTAGGATGGTCGTGGTGGGGTAAATCAGTCGTTCTGCACCAAACCCTAACCCTAACTTTTCTATTTTTCTACCCAAACTATGAACCTTAAAGCCCAAAACCAATATATAAGGCTTTAATGAGGTTGTAGTAGAGGGGCCAACCTCAATTCAATGTTCCTAGTTGCCACTCACCCACTCTCTACAAACCCCAGTTTCTTCCTTTCCATTTATTCTCCACCATACTTTCACAAAATTCCATTCCATAGAAGGGATCTCATCCATCAAGTATCCACAGGTGAAGAAGAATATATATCCATCACTATCCATGGATACTTATTCTCTCTCATCCTCTATTTTTTTCCTTCTTTGATCATGTGTATTTAATCACCCTTTGTTGACTATTCATGGACTAAATATGGGATTGTAATACGATGTTATTTGAGTATATCCATGTAAAACATTATATTTTATTGATTAGTGCTATCATCTTTCTTGTTCTCTCCCAATATCTGTCACTTTGTTGATTGAGTTGTGGTACTACCTAAGATATAGAGAATAAAGGGGTTAGGATGGAAAGAGGTGTAAAGCACCCAAGTTCCCTTGTGAAACCTTGGCTAGTTTTATCTTATTTTCTACTATCCCTCTATTCCACTACCCCTATATGGGATCCCTAAGTATCTATGTGTGATTCACCCCTCTCAATTGTAAAATAGAAATTTAGAGGTTGAATACGAGGTAAAACCCCTCTTCCAACACCCTATAGCACTCCTTATCATCAAGTCAGTTAGGAGCATCACACTTAGAAACCTAGACCATAACTAGGTCCCAATTAGATTAATTCATCCCCTAGCAATTCATCCTCAAAAGTTAGGATAGGTAACTATTTAGGACTAGTTCCTAAAATACCACAGATACCACCCATGTCTGACTAGTAGGGTAGGGAATCTAATTAACACAAACCATTGTTGTTTGGTTTAGTATCACTAAGTATAGGATGTTTTGGTGAATATTATTCATCTCCATGGTTTAACACCTTGTATCTCCTAAACATCCCACTACCCATCATAGTGTTAGGTTTTGTGCAGGAGATAAACACAGCATAAATAACAATAAAAATTTCTCCACATATCGTATTATAAGATCTCATCGACAACGACACATTTGAAAAGAGAATGTGTGGGATATACCTTGTCACGGAATAAGTCCAATGATGTCCTTTCATAGATTATTGTGAATCGCTTCTCGTGTGAACATACAATCCTCATCGACATCCTCCAAATGCAGGCGATCAACATCTGCATTTCTACTTATCCATGTGCATGGGTTGGAACTCTATGTCACACTTCTTGAGTTGGTGGGAAGGAGTAGCCTTCTAATTGATGACGTGCTAGCGTTGTGGTCACTCTCCTTCTCTCTCTCTTGGGGACGATGATGGCTAGGGTTCACATACAAGAGCATGTATGACAAAATCTAGTCGTCATGCCCCTATAAATAGTAGAGAAAAGGAAGCAGTGTTTCCCAAAACCCTTGGGAAAATAAAGGTTGTGATTGCATTTAAATGAGCCACTCATGAACTGTTAAAAGATATTCTCGAATCAATTAATTAAACAATTAATCATATTAATTGATTCACAAATCTCATCATCCTTCTCTAGTTAATCGCTAGGTATTAGCCAATCGACTTAACAATTTAAATCTAATTGATTGACTTAAACATTTTAACCAATTAACTTAGATTATATTCCAATATTATTGTAGTAGATTACCTAAGAATTTGAGTAATCAATTTGATTTTGAACATTTTCAATAACGTCCACAATTATACTCCTATTCCAAAACATGCTATGTGTGTGACCTGGTAGGATCCAGATTACATTGACAGTAATGTTTATAATCATATTATGATTTCATAGAAGATTATTGTTCTAGAAAGAGACCATTGCTACCCAAGTAATTGAAGAAGTTGGAGAGAAACTTAACCTAGAATTATGACCAGTGTTATAGAGATTGTATACTTCCTTTGTATCTAATATCTAGATTGAATCTGAGGCATGGAAATTTCATCCTCTGAATGATCAATCTTTGTTCCTTGATGTAGAGTAGACTATTTAGATACACATGATCTCAATTTCATATACTGATTCACATGAGCATGGTCATGCATTTCATAGTCTCATTAATCAAGTGGCCAGGATATCACTCTAATGGGAGGGACAAATTACATATATATCACTCACAATAATATGCATGTGTTGCAATGCACATACACACTACCTATCTAGCAATGTTTCTCAAGATCATGTTGAGAAGTATTAAAGCACAATGAACAACATGAAATAATTGTAGTGACTTCAGGTCTAAGGACCAGAATCATCGTTGTCACACTGAGATGTGATTCTGATAACCATCATTGGCTTCCACGTATCACACTCAAAGTGGGCTTTCCAGTACACTTCTTCATAACAAGTACATATGTGTTTGGTTTGATATCCAATATCATGACTAATGAGACATAGTCATCATTCAACACAAATACTAGTCTTGATATATTATTTTTGTCCTAATCCATAATAATATTTGACTAGGGACTAAGACAAGAATGAATACTCTTAACATACACATGATCTCATATTTAGATCATCAACCTAAATTCACATGTCATTGAGTCATACATTCTTCAAACATTATTATATTTATTCATTATATCATATTGAAGTAAGAATTATAATCAGAATTGCCTGTATAAATAATCAAATAAACTACAAGATGTGTCGTTACAATCATCATATGATTATATTTTAGGGCATATCACCAACACTTAGTTGGATAAACACTAATTGCTTGTTTGATATTTAGTTCTTATTCTCTCTTCTTAACTAGTGATATATGCTTGTGAATGGTAAATAGATTGTGCTAAATTAACTCTGTTATTGTGGTTGACTGTGTTTGGTTCCTCTATGTAATTGTTTTAGTCTTGTTCTTCTTGCCTAGTCAATCACATTGATTAACTCTAGTTTAATACTAATAGTCTAGAATAGTTAGTTTATCTTTCTTGAGTATTTGTTAATTTCTCTTCTAATTAGTTACATAACCCTAATTTCTAGTCTTAAACTTAGTTCCAATTAATCTTTACTCAATTTCATGCCCCGTAGCATAATTAACCAAACCAACCTTGAAATTCAAAAAAACGTATCTTTGCATCTAGGAACATAGAGAACCATCTAAATCTAGTATGTTAGTAGTTTCATTCATGGTTAGACCTTGACTTGTCTACTCTACTACTTATTAATCATGTGTGGTTGCATATTTATATAATAGAGTGTGTGATCCTGCCTACTTCTATAATCCTAAGGAGTTTATGCATCACCTTCCATGTCTACTCCTCCTTGGTTCTATAATCTCCACAAAATCATCTAATTTGGAAATAACACATGCATCATTAACCCCAACATTAGACATCCTTTCCACTTGTTTGGAAATTGAACATGTAGAGTTTGGATATACCAAATAATCATTGTGCAAGTGTGCCAATTTTTAAAGGTAATACATTCTCAGAGAATGTTACACCACAAAGTTCAACTATAATGTTGACATCCATGCCAAAAATCATATTTCTAATGCTCACAAATATGTATGCATATCTTATCCGCATATAAGCCTAGAATATGATGTCAACATGTTTTGGACCCAACTTTTTTATTTTCTAATATGGTAGGAGTACTTTTTAAAGACGCCCCGTCTACTCTAGATATATGAAAATTTTCTTTCTACCATGACGAATATAAATGGACTACTCCCCCTTGTTATTATGAGGAACTCTAGTAGAATATGGCAAGTCGTATTCAAAGCTTCCACCCTACACACACAAAGTTAGGTAACACAAAACTTTGTAGCAGAATATTGACCATATTTATTTAGGTTCCCTTCTTTAGTTGTGCTTTTCTGTTTTCTTGTTTTAAGTATGGAGGGGTTACCTCACACACAATATCACTACTTTGGTAGAATTGTAAAACAAGTTTGAGTTTACTCTCCAACCTTGTCATCTAAGTCTTTTAAGTACCTAATCAATTTGGGTTGTTGCTTCATTTTTGTCAATTTGAAAATTTTGTAATGATTCATTATCACTTTAAGTAAGTAACATTACAAAATCTACTAAAGTCATCATTGAAGATTGTAAAATATCTTTTGTTATCTCTAGTGGTTACAACGTTGAACTCAAATATGTCGATGTGCACTAAACTCATATATCTGATTTTCTATCAATCTGTGAAAATGTTTCCTAGGTTGTTTATCTCATACACATACATCACATTTATGTTATATATCAATGACATCATTATAACTAATATTGAGATTCATCATCCTTTTCATTTAATATAGTAAAGATCTCACACCAAAAATTTAATGATTCAAGCTTTTAAATATTAAAACATTCATTGTTATTCAATGAAGAAATAAAAAAAGTTTGACATGAATTTTATAAATGCCATATACATCACGCAAAATCATGTTCCATGAAACAAACCATCACATTACAAGTCAATGCAACCTTATAGCATTTAAAGTATGGTATCAAGCACTTGCTAATAATATGGGACCATTCAGGATATTGTGTCTGATCATGCAGACATATCTCCTGTTGTGAAAAGTATGAAGCTTACTGAAGGAAAATTCATACCCAATTGACCTTCACCTTATATTACAGTAAGAAAGTAATCTCCCGAGGTTATTGAACTATTGATGAAAGCTTGGTAGATAACAACAAGGACTTGTCAGCAAAAATATGCACATTTATCCTAGTATCAGCAATCCAATATATTAGCTCAAATATATTGTATTAAGAGTTATATATTGATCATCGTTGAGAGAGGAACTAGTAATCATGGTAGTCATTGCTCCATCAAAAAACAAATTTTTTTTAGACTTCTTGGGGGGACACTCAGTATCCCAACGACCAATCAAAATCCAACAGAATTCAGTTTTGATTCTCTTTTATTTTTCCTTATAATCTTGACCACCCTTCTTCTCTGTTGTAAGACTGGCCTTAGGGAAAAAATTGATCGATTTTTCTTAAGTATTCTATGTTGTTCTTGTATTGTTGTATCTATAGTTAGATGGTTCAAGGAAATATCTATAGTTGAATCTATGTTGATTGACATTTCTACTAATTCTTTAGATCTAGAGAAAGGTTCCTAATATTTATATATTTTCTCGAGGATAGACATGACTATAAATTAAGCAGGTAGTTGCATGCATGGTTCAAAATTTTGACCAAAATTGTGAAATTTTGGTCGAAATTTCGGTTTCAACGGGTACAAAAATAGAAATGACACAGTCGCTGGACTGACACGTAATTTCACAAAAAAAATTCAAAATTTTGTACCCCCTTCCGAATCACAAAAGTTGCTAGATTTCGGTGAAAAATGGCCATTTGAGGCCCTATTTGCGAAACGCAGCCAAAATAATGTTTTTGTTTCCGATTTTTGATGGAAATGCTATTGTTGGAGAAAGAATGATGCTTGGGCATTTTTTGGGATTTTCTTCTCTCAGAGGCTTCCTTCTTCGGTTCTAAGGTATATTTACCCCCTCTTCTACCCATCTAACTCCATTTCTCCCACTTCTAACCTCTTCTTTCTAGCCTAAAATATGAACTCCAAAAATCCAAACTTCAAAGTAGTAGATCTTCCTCAAATCTTAATTTCTTCTAGTTAAACTTCTAATATCATGAGATTAGTCACTATAGAACATAGATCTATCATTATTTTACAAATCGCACCTATACATTTCTTTATTTCTTGATAAAATGCATAAAAAAGGCTGAAATTGAGGTTTTTTTCTAGATCTAAGCTTAAATACATCATAATATACTTAAATAATGTTGAAAAACTACCTTTATATACTATATAAGTTTATTTTAGTAAAAATATATAGATATATATAAAATTTCGAATATGAAATCAATTAATATCTAATTTTAGAACCTAAAAATGCAAAAAATAAAAAAAGTGAAAAAAAACTAGAACCATTATGTATGATGCTTATAATTTATACATACATCATATGTACCATTATTTTACAAATCTAATTTATATTATTTTCTTAATCTTATTAAGAAAATACATAAAATAGTCTAAAGTCGAGTTTTTTTATTTTTTTTAATCTGAGCTTGTATACAATGTTGAAAATATATTTATATAATATATGACTTTATTTCAACGAAAATTATATATAGATATATGACATTTCAAATTTTAAATTAATTAATAATTAATTTCAAAACCTAGAAATGCAAAAAAAAAAAATTAAAAAAATGTGAAAAAAGTAGAAGTTAGAATAGAACCATTATGTATGATGCTAATGCTATCATGCTAATAATTTATTACCAAAGATTAGATTTACTTAACTAGTTATCAATTATGATTATCAAATAACTAAGTCATGTTTGCTTTCCCTTTTACAAGAGATGGCATCTTTAGGGACTCACATTGATGATGGTGGAGTCGGTGGAGCTGGTAGGGGGAAGGGTGGTCCTAAAAGAGCGGTGGAATTTTCTTGGGATCATTGCCTTGAAATCCCAGGTACCAAAAAAAAAGTGATTTGAAAATATTGTGACAGAAAAATAGAAGGTGGTGGCATCGCACGGTTCAAAGCCCACATTGTTGGTGGTGATAGAAAATGTAGCAATGTACAAGAAATTCCCTCAATGAGTGAGGGATGACTTTAGGACGATGATGGGTCAGAAGAAAGATGTTCGCAAGCAACAAAAAGAGCTAGAGGAACTTTATGTTGAAACTGTATTGAATTACAAACAAGGAGCTTCTTCTATTGAGTCTGACTTGGATGTGAATTACCCTGAAGGCTTTGACACCCCACAACAACGTTTCATGTATAGGAGAGAAATTAGAGAATCTAAAAAGTTTGTATGGAAAAAAGAACAACATGATTCATATAAGAGAGGCCTTAACAGATCTATTTATGAACATGGTGGGGGAAGTGGCAGTGGAAGAAGAGCAGTACATATCCCTATTGTGGATTTAGGTGAGGACAGTGATAGGCCAGCACAACTTACAAGAAAGAAAGGAAATGTGGATTCTTTATTTAGATCTTATAGCCAAGCAAAGGGGAGGTTGAGTGTAGGTGTTGATGAACCATGCATTAGAAGGCCACATGAAGCACAACAAAAGTTGAAAGATATGTTTTCTGGTGCCAAGAATAAAGTTGGTAAAGCCGTGGGTAAATTCTTCCTTACACATGGCAATCCTGCACATGTAGCTTCAAAGCCATATCTTCAACATCTCTTGAGAACTGCGGGATCAGCAGGCACAGGTGTAAAATCTCCCACTGCTTATGAATTGATGAATGTGTATTTACCACAACAAAAAGAGGAGATTCAAAAATGGATTGAGGAAAAGAAGGAAATGTAATCATAATTTATTTTTGCCACAATAAAAATCTTTAACATTAAAATATTTTTACTTGACAATGACATTGATTTACATTTGTTTAGGTGGTCGGAGTATGGTGTAACACTAACGGATGATGGTTGGATTTCTAGAAATAGAAGGTAAATAATTAGTTTTCTAGCTTACTATCATGGATCTACAATTTTCCTATGATCTGTGGATGTCTCTAATGAAATTTGGAATTTTTCATATGTGGCTAAGTTGATGGATTGTATATTAGGAAGATTGGTGAGGAGAACATTGTTCAAATTGTCACTAAAAATGGCACCAATTTTAAGAAAGTTGGCAAGTCGTTGATGGATAAGTATTCACTTTACTGGACTCCATGTGCAGTCCATTGCATCGACCTCATCTTGAAAGATATAGGTGAGCACAATTGAAAATGTACATAGATTCTTAATTTTATATAATCTATAATTCTATATTCTATATAGTAATAGAGAATTAACCTAACTTCAATCACTATAAGTGGGTTGTCACATGTGAAGAAATTAATCACTAAAGCTAGGACAATCACTGGCTTCAGCTACAATCATTTATTCCTCTTAGCATTAATGAGGAGGCCAGAGTATTGTGGTGGTGATTTGGTAAGACCATGAATCGCCCAGTTTTCCTCTAACTTCTTGGCACTTCAAAGTCTTAAAGCCAAGAAGGATGGTTTGAAAAGGTTATTTTCTAGAGTGGAATGGAGCTCTATGAAAGAAAGAAGGAATGATGTAGGGAAGAAGATTGAAGATATGGTAAATAGTAGAAACTTTTGAGATAGAGTTTCCAAGTTGTTGAATATAATGGAGCCAATAGTGATAGTGCTCCGATTGGTGGATGGTGACAAGGCTCCCACCATTCCTTACTTGTATGAGGCAATGTCAAAGATGAAAGAAGAAATCACTATAGTTGCCCCCACAATAGATAAGAAATATATTAAAATCATCAACAATAGATGGGAGAAGATGCTTCTGCACCCTCTACACAAGGTTGGTGAGCAAATCTTAATTCTCTTAAGTTGTGAACTTGACAACTTGTGATTTAATATTACAATGACACTGCTAGAATGCTTCATGAATCATGACTCATGAGTGACTCATGTTTTAATTTTTTTGTTGTGTAGCTCACTACTTGAACCCACGATTCCACTACAAATATAAGTTGGGGTCCAACAACGAGTTCATGGCAGCCATGAAAGAAGTGGTTGACAAACTTGTAAAAAGTGGTGATGAGAGGGTGACAGTCATGAATCAAGTATGGATTACACATTTTAAAACTAAAATTAGACCTTAGTTTATTTAATAATGTCATATTAAAGAATATTTTTCTTACTTTTTTGCAGCTAATTAGGTTGTTTAGGGAGATAATGGGATGGTTTGCACATCCAAATGCAATTGTTGATAGGGACAAATATATTCCTTATGAGTTTTGGTGTTGGTATGGCACAGGCTGTGATGAACTTACAAGAATTGCTATGAGAATATTGTCACAAGCAACTAATGTAGATGGATGTGAAAGAAATTGGTCAACTTTCAACCTGGTTCACAGTAAAAGGAGAAACTGACTTGGTGCACAACGCTTGAATGACTTGGTTTTTGTTCATTATAATATGAGGTTGAGATCAAAAGATCTGACTGAATTAGAGTTCAAAGAAGTGGATCTATCTGTCATCCATGATCCTATTGATGTTGCTTATACCTTTGGTGATGTTGATGATGTTAATCCAGAGGATAATCCCTTACAACAATGGATGAATGAAATAGGTAGTGCACCAGTTTTAGACAGAGAGTAGGGTAGACCAAATGCCAAAGTGGAAGAATATTTTGAGAAACCAAATGCACGAGATCAACATGAAGAAGAAAGAAACTGCAATCCAATTACCCGTATTGAGGAAGAGCCTTAACATGTAGAGGATGATATGGACATTGAAAGAGTCGTCCAAGAAGAGATTCAATCTACTACTAACAAGTCTTCTACAACTGCTAATAAATCTAAGTACAAGTCCAAGTCTAACAATAACACCACTCGGTCCACTCCTGATGATGATGATGATGATGATGATGATGATGATGATGATGATGATGATGATGATGATGATGATGATCATGATCATGATCATGATCATGATGATGATGATGATGATGATGATGATGATGATGATCATGATCATGATCATGATGATGATGATGATGATGATGATGATGATGATGATGATGATGATGATGATGATCATGATCATGATCATGATGATGATGATGATGATGATGATGATGATGATGATGATGATGATGATGATGATGATGATGATGATGATGATGATGATGATGATGATGATGATGATGATGATGATGATGATGATGATGATGATGATGATGATGATGATGATGATGACGATGATGATGACGATGATGATGATAATGATGGTGATGGCGGTACAGCTCAATCTAATCATGCTTGGGATGGATTTCAAAATGATGATGATGATCGACCCTACATCACCTCCACTGGTCCTAGAGTTGAAGTTGCTCCTCTTCAGAAAGAATACCCACTTGTAGAAAAGACATTTCAAAGAAGAAAAACTTGAGGGCACAAAGTGTGGCAACACATCCCATTATCACATAGATAACGAGGTGTTACGCGAAAACGTGCGGAAATCACCATAACCACAGCTAATAAAAAACACGGGTTAATTAAAACCGATTGCGGAAAACTGATAAACATATTACATTCCAGTCCATATCCTGCAAGAAAACATGTTATATATATATATATTCGCACAAGCCTAGATACATGTCCACCGCTTAGAGCAACAGCTGTCCTGTCATAACCATGAGTTCACCACCTATTATATACATAAAGGCCCACATCCGGCCAGCAGCAGGATATACAAACGATATTGGTCGTACATCGTAAAACAACGTCAAACACCGCCAAGGACCTGAGAGTACAAGGATGACTCTAGACTCTACAACAAAACATCCAGAACGGCAGCATCTCCAAATCTTGCCTTCTACAGATCTTCTCGCTGCTCGGCCGCAACTCCGCGACCACCACCATGACAAGCTCGACCACCTAAAAAGGGGTAAAAACTAGCGGAGTGAGACAATTGAACATTGTCCCAGTGGGAGGCATAACTCCACGCCAAAACTACAAAACCTCAGATAAGATAAAGCTTATCTCAGCAGATTATTGATAAGGAATATAACAGAAGCAGTAAATGAAAAGCAAAGCCATCCATACCATCAGACTTACCAGCTATACCAACATCTTTCCCAATGGAACATGATTGACAAGGTAACTATATATAAAACTTCACCACATAGGAGTAATGCACAGTAACTGCAAGATAAATAAAGTTAACTACACAAACAAGGCCTCAACCAATGTTTCATGTTTGTCTTATCCATACATACTAAACGGTTGTATTACATTTTATTATGCCCTGAGGATATGAACCGTACCGTTCAAATTCAACCTTCGGCTGCGAAGCCCATAGCCGGTGCCATACAAGGTCAATGGAAGAGCTGGAATCCAAGACCTTCTCTGCCTCATGGTCAGTACATGAGTATAACATAAGCAGGACCGCAGTCTCATGCTGAAGTGGTCATAAGCCACAGGGTCAGCTCCCCAGGCTACCCTCTGCCTAGCCCGCCTCGGTACAGGTCACGACGCTAGAAACTGAGCCACGTGTCTAAACACCGTGCTCTGAGCCATGAACGCATTCATGCTCATCATATCACACATCTGTAACCATGGGCCATGTTCACCATGCTCATCACACATCCGAGTCTGCAACCGTAGCTGCACTCATTTCACCTCTCTATTTTAGGCTAGGAGCAACCTCGCATATTCAAAAATATGCACTCCGGGTTGACCCGCAGGATAACCCGTTTCATCGTCACCCTATCCTGACTGGTGATGAATCTATGGCCAGGGCAAACTACATGTTAGGTTTCACTGTGATTATTTAGCATCTTTTAGATGGATTGTAAGATTCAACCAAGTTGTATAACATGCAAGATATAACAGAACGTAAACAACATAAACTCAACATTATGCATTTCCTACAATTTACATCACACTGATCCATCACAAGGACCTCACATCACATGTTATCACTTGGCCTCTTGCCAACCATCTAGATCCATCCCAAGGATCATCACACATCATGGGATCTCAATCCCTTATCACATAGTGCCATAGCCTCTCAAGGCTTTCATCATCATTATGAAATCATCATTCATAATACACCTGTCACCACAGTGTTCACATTAACCATTTCTCATAGCCTTTAATTGGGCTAAGCATCACCTGCATGGTTAGCATCATTCAATAACCATATGAATAATCAAGAGACTCATCATTATTAATATAAGGTGACAATTAGGGTTAAGTATATTTCCAGCACATAATGACAACAATAATCATATCCATGCCTCATATGTAAACACATTATTGAGTAACCCTAATGCATGTTCAAGATCACATTTATCATTAAAGGAATAGAGTAGTGACATTCATACGCATGTGCTTAGCCTTAAGAACATATATCTCATAATTGAGCAATGAGTCACCATAAAAGCATAGCTGATATGTCACTCCTCCATGACCAATCGTGCCCTCACAAGAGATACTGAAAACCCTCACTAAAAGAACCTACTCGGGTAGAGTTCACCCTCACCCAAACTAGGGCGTGTAGTTCTAGCAAGCGGGCAGAGCACAACCCTGAAACGTGAGCAAGCGTGCACCCCTGTTGGGCGTGCAACTCCAAGGCACGCAAGGTCATCTCGGATGAGCCACTTAGGCGTACAAGCTATCAGGCGAGCACTCATGTGCCGGGCGAGCAGGATAAAGCCGCGTGGGCAAAGCCTGTCGGGCAAGCCAAGGCATCGGGTGAGCAGAGGAGTGTTGAGCGAGCAGGGTTAGCAAACGTGCAAAGTAATGTGCCGGGTACTGAGCTGTGCAAGGCTTCACTATCAGGCGAGCAGAGTACTACGGGCGTGCAAGGGAAAGTTGGGCGAGCTACTCAAGCATGTAGGTATGTATCGGGCGACATGGTTACCGGGTGAGCAAGCTGGGTGTCGGGCGACACAACTAGTTCCGGGCGAGCCAAAGATGTCGGGCGACACCGGGGCATGCAGGGTATGTAGCTGAGCAACCAAAAGCAGGGCGAGCAGGGCTACTGGGTGAGCAAAGTTCAACTGGGCGAGCAGCCTGTCGGGAAGAGCTGGCTTAGGGCGAGCAGGGTCAGGTTGCTCACCCGCCCAAGGTACAAAAAGAGAAAACTTGCTCACTCAAGCCGTGCAAGGAAACAAAGCTATGGGGGCTGTCGGGCAGCACCTCCATGAGCACCAAACTCTCAAGATACAACTACTCAAGGTCATCTAAATGAGCTCACCATCTTGCCCAAGGTGAGATGAGGGTGTTGCTCGAGTTACTAGGTTACAAACTCACCTCAATTGGTTAGGAAGGAGGGGTATTTCTCATGACACTAGGACCCAAGCTCACTCATCTAGACCAAGGGGAGAAAGGAGTGTTGCTCCCTAAACCCTAGCACACAAGGATCGGCCAACATGCAAGATGAACAAGAACAACTCCAAACGTGCAAGGGCAAGATTAAAGCAACATATATGAAAAGAGAGTAAAGTAGTTAGGGTTTAGAGTCATGCAACCTGCCTTAAGCTCCAAGGAAGAAGATGCACTTTGAGAGCCAAGGGTTGTCGACCACCAAGGCTCCTCCAAGAGGGTGTATCGGCCTCCACTCTTCAACTCCAAGGGTGTATCGGCCTCCAATCTGCTCACACAAGGGTGTGTCGGCCACCTTAGCTCCTTCTTCAAGGGTGTGTCGTGCATAAGAAGGAGAGGAACTAAAAGGGACCTCAAGCTAAGGAAGGGACAACCTATATAGATGAGGAAGGAGGAGAAACCAAGGTGAACCCTTGCTAGGTGTCGTCCACCCAAGGGACACATGTCCACCAACTCAAGCCACCTCTCTTGCAAGCCAAAAGACACTTTTCCAAGGTGAGCACCATGTGTTCTCCAAACAAGACCAAGGTTGGACCAAGCTTCATGGGTACACCAAGCTGCCCTAGGCTGACAAAAGCTCCACTTGGCCGACACAAGGCCCAAGCAAGCCCAAACTAGGAATCCAAGGCCCAAACAAGCTCAACAAAGGTCCAAAGAACTCAAACAACAAGCCCAAGCCTTCCTCTCAATCCTAGAGGAAGCAAAGAGGGGAAAACATCTCATAAGATGGCAAACTTGCACACAAAACCCTAGACTTGGGTTATTTTCAAGTAGCACCTCCAACTCTCAACAAAGCACAACCAAACCCTAATCACCACTCAAAGGTGATTAGCAAGCACCAAACCATCAAGGTTAAGCAAAACAAACAGGGTAAGCCCTAAACGTAGGTCAGGGTCCTTACAATCTAACCCCCTTTAAGGGATTTCGTCCTTGAAATCCGAAGAGAAAAGCGAGGGTTACTTCCTCCTCATCTCTTCCTCAAGCTCCCACGTGGATTCCTCGACGCCACGACGCTGCCAAAGAACCTTCAAAAGAACCAAATCCTTCTTCTTCAGCTTCTTAACTCTTCTGTCAAGAATCGCCACAGGAACTTCCTCATAGGTCACATCTACATCAAGCTCGACCTCAACTGGCTGTATCACTGTACCTAAATCTGGATGACTTTTCTTTAACATACTAACATGGAACAGTGGATGTAACCTGTGCAACTCAGGAGGTAACTCTATCTCGTAAGCTACCTTGCCAACACGTGCTACGACTGGGTAAGGCCCCATATACCTGGGTGCCAACTTACCCTTCCGTCCAAACCTCAGCACACCTTTCCACGGCGAGACTTTAAGATATACTTTGTCTCCTATCTGGAATTCCAACGGTCGTCGGCGATTGTCCGCATAAGACTTTTGCCTGTCCTGTGCTACTTTCAACTGTTGTTGTATCACCTTGATCTTTTCCGTCGTCTACTGTACTAGCTCTGGGCCCAACAACTGATGTTCTCCTGATTCGTACCAACACAAAGGAGATCTGCACTTCCTCCCATACAAAGCCTCATAAGGAGCCATGTTGATGCTTCGTTGGTAACTGTTGTTGTAAGCAAACTCTATCAAACTCAGATGTACATCCCAGCTTCCTAGGAACTGCAAAACACAAGCTCGAAGGAGATCTTCCAAAATCTGAATAGTCCTCTCAGACTGTCCATCTATCTGCGGATGAAAGGCTGTACTGAACCTCAACTGCGTTCCCAACGCTCTATGCAACTGTTCCCAAAAACGACTGGTAAACTGAGGACCTCTGTCAGAAACTATCATCGCTGGCACACCATGCAAACGAACTATCTCATCCACATATACTTGAGCGAGCTTATCAGCCGTATACGTTGTCTTCACAGGCAGAAAATGGGCAGACTTTGTCAATCTGTCCACTATCACCCAAATGGAATCATGATTCCTAGTTGTCTTGGGCAGACCAACTACAACATCCATGGTTATATGATCCCATTTCCACTGCGGTATCGGCAAAGGTTGCAACGTACATGCCGGCTTCTGATGTTCAACCTTCACTTGCTGACATACCGCACATCTAGCCATGAACTCAGCCACATCTCTCTTCAAACCAGGCCACCAATACAAGTCCTTCAGACTATGATACATCTTGGTGACACCTGGATGCATGGCATACATCGACGTATGTGCTTCCTCAAGCACCAACTTCCTCAGATCGTCAGCATCTGGAACCACCATCCTGTCACGATAGCAAACTAGTCCATCCTCGGACTCATGAAACCGATCACGCTTGTCGCTACCGAACTCTGATCTGATCAACTGTACCGCCTCATCTGTCTGCTGTGCATCCTTGATCTGCTGCCTCAACATAGGCTTGACTTGCATCTGAGCGAAAAGACCAGACAACAAGGAGACTTCCATCTGCACATTCATCTGCCGCAAAGAAACAAACATATCTCGCCTATGGCAAACTAGGGAACTCAACTGTGCCTTCTTTGAAGAAAGAGAAGACTTCCTGCTAAGCGCATCTGCTACCACATTTGCCTTACCAGGATGATACTCGATAGTGCAGTCGTAGTCGTTGATCAACTCCATCCATCGCCGCTGTCGCATATTCAACTCATGTTGTGTGAAGATATACTTCAGATTCTTATGATCCGTAAAGATCTGACACACTTCCCCATATAGATAGTGTCTCCAAATCTTTAACACATGAACCACCGCCGCCAACTCCAAATCATGAGTCGGGTAGTTCTCCTCATGCTTCTTGAGCTGTCACGAGGCAAAGGAAACCACATGATCTTCCTGCATCATCATGCAACCTAAACCTTTCTTGGAAACATCATAGAAAACAACATAGACTTTCCCAGGCTCTGGCAAGATCAATACTAGAGCACTAGTCAGCTTCTCCTTCAGACTCTGGAAAGCTTGCTGACATCGATCATCCCAAAAAAACGGTACATCCTTCCTAGTCAACTTTGTCATCGGTAACGCGATCACACTGAAGTCCTTGATGAACATCCGGTAGTATCATGCTAGACTAAGGAAACTACGAACTTCTGTCGGCGTCTTCGGCTGTTCCCAATCTGCAACAGATTCCACCTTCTTCGGATCTACCTTGACTCCTTCAGTGGATAATCACATGGCCCAAGAAGGTCACTTCATCCAGCCAGAATTCACACTTACGGAACTTGGCATACAACTGATGTTGGCGAAGAAGAGTCAACGCTCGACGAAGATGTTGCTCGTGCTCGAGCCTATCCCAACTATAGATCAAGATGTTGTCTATAAAGACTACAACAAACTGATCTAAGAACAGAAGGAACACTCTGTTCATCAGGTCCATGAAAGCTGCAGGTGCATTGGTTAACCCAAACGGCATAACCACAAACTCATAATGACCATACCTTGTCCTGAAGGCTGACTTCGGTATGTCATCTGCCTTTATCCTCAACTGATGATATCCGGACCGTAGATCGATCTTTGAAAACACTGTAGCACCACGCAACTGATCGAACAGATCATCTATCCTCGGCAACGGGTACTTGTTCTTGATCGTGACCTTGTTCAACTGTCGGTAGTCTATACACAACCGCATCAAACCATTCTTCTTCTTGACGAACAACACAGGCGCACCCCAAGGCGACATACTGGGTCGGATAAAACCTTTATCTAGCAACTCCTGTAACTGCTTCTTCAACTCTACCATCTCTGCTGGAGCCATTCTGTACGGTGTCTGTGCAACTGGCTGCGTTCCTGGTACTAGATTGATCTCGAATTCAATTTCTCGGGGTGGGGGAACACCAGGAAACTCCTCAGGAAACACGTCTGCAAACTCACGAACAATTGACACCTCCTCAAGGCTAGGACCTTTTGCCTTGGCATCCACTATGGTATATACCCCGTGAGCTAAGAACGCCTCACATCCTTGTCGTAACAACTTATCTGCCACCATAGCTGATACCAGACATGTCGGAAGAATCTTCCTATCTCCCTGGAAGATCCACTTCTCTCCAGCAACATCAAACATTGCCTGCTTGGAACCACAGTCCAAGACAACCTTATACCTCTCTAAGGTATCCATCCCAAGGATAACATCAAAACCATGCATAGCAAGTGGTATGAGATCCACTTGAATGCGGTGTCCTGAGAAAGACAAGACACAAGATGGACACTCTTCTCGAAGCAAAGAGGAACCATCAAGAGGGGTTTCTAACAACAAACTATCCTTCTTACAGCTAACAGGTAAACGACAGTTCTCAAGCATACTATAGGCGATAAAAGAGTGCATAGCACCCGGGTCAACCAGAACAGATATAAAGCAAGAAGAAGACATATCAGAATGAAATAACTCCATCTGACCTGTCACTACTTGTGGGTTGACTACCGCCTCCGGCTGATTCATAGCATAGAATCGAGTCGTTGCTTGCTGTCCACGACCTCTTCTTCCTTGAGCAGACGATCCAGCCTGAGACGCTTGACCGCATCCTAGTCCTCTGCTACCACTGGGTTGTGGTCGCTCTGGCCCCTGAAGGTTCTGTCTCGGCTGCTGCGTCACTTCAACATCGTTGTAGGGACAACTTGACCTGATATGCCCTGTCTGACCACAGGCATAGCATGTCCTAACATCATCTCGAGGCCTATATGGTCCTGTCACCGCCACAGAAGCCGAACTTTGTGCCTTAGATGGTGAAGAAACATAACCTCTTCCTCTACTCATAGACCACTGAGATGGCCTACCAGAACCTCTCATCGTTGCCGGTGCTGACAACCTGGGCTTCTTGAAGCCACCAAACCTCTGACTCTGAAACTGAGAAGGTCTTGTCTTAGCCATAGACTCTCTCTTTTCTCTTACAGATCATTCGATCCTCCGAACAGATTCCACAAACATAGCAAACCGCTCTCGATTTTCCAACGTAGAAACCGATGTCGTCAGCTCAGCACCCAGACCCTTCTCGAAACGTCTGATCCGTTCCTCATCTGTTGCCGCCATGTGAGGATAGAACCTCAACAAATCCATAAACTTAGCTTCATACTCGGTGACGTTCATCGTTCCTTGTCGCAACTTCTCAAACTGACTGATCTTTTCATCCAGATACGTCTTTGGAAAGTATTTGGTGATGAACTCGCGTTGAAACACTTCCCAACAGATCACCTCACCAGGCCGCTTCTCTTCTTCGATGGTCCACCAGTGACCAGCACTACCCTTCAGAAGGTTGACAGCATGCTTTACCTTGTCTGCTTCAGGGATGTCAAGGATCCGGAAAGCCTTCTCGAGACTTGTCAGCCACAGATCTGCATCCGCTGGATCAGCCGTTCCAGCATAATCCGAAGCTCCAACTCGGCGAAGCCGCTCGAAGGTCTTCCCAATACCCGATGCTTCTCCATGGGGAACTTGTGCTCGCGGAGGAGGCACTAGTAATCGCTCAACCATGAGATTCATTGTAGCCATTAACTGCCCCATAAGCTGTTGGTAAGCAGGATGTTCAAGTATGGCTGGGTCAGGTTGGGGGACCTCAGGCACCCGATCTTCATGTGCCTGTCCATCTACTCCATCAACCGATGCAGCATCACTACACTCAGCAGAGTGTTCTTCATGGTTTCCAGACATCTTGACTTTTCTTCCGCTGAGGGCAGAAGATATTGTAAGAAAACCTGGAAACTCATACGAACAGACTCAACCTAGTCCTAGATCCCTGTAGACTCAGCGAACCTAAAGCTCTGATACCAAAACTTGTGGCAACACATCCCATTATCACATAGATAACGAGGTGTTACGCGAAAACGTGCGGAAATCACCATAACCACAGCTAATCAAAAACACGGATTAATTAAAACCGATTGCGGAAAACTGATAAACTGAGAAACATATTACATTCCAGTCCATATCCTGCAAGAAAACATGTTATATATATATATATATATATATATATATATATATATATATATATATATATATATATATATATATATATTCGCACAAGCCATGATACATGTCCACCGCTTAGAGCAACAGCTGTCCTGTCATAACCATGAGTTCACCACCTGTTATATACATAAAGGCCCACATCCGGCCAGCAGCAGGATATACAAACGATATCGGTCGTACATCGTAAAACAACATCAAACACCGCCAAGGACCTGAGAGTACAAGGATGACTCTAGACTCTACAACAAAACATCCAGAACGGCACCATCTCCAAAGCTTGCCTTCTACAGATCTTCTCGCTGCTCGGCCGCAACTCCGCGACCACCACCACGACAAGCTCGACCACCTAAAAAGGGGTAAAAACTAGCGGAGTGAGACAAATGAACATTGTCCCAGCGGGAGGCATAACTCCGCGCCAAAACTACAAAACCTCAGATAAGATAAAGCTTATCTCAGTAGATTATTGATAAGGAATATAACAGAAGTAGTAAATGAAAAGCAAAGCCATCCATACCATCAGACTTACCAGCTGTACCAACATCTTTCCCAATGGAACATGATTGACAAGGTAACTATATATAAAACTTCACCACATAGGAGTAATGCACAGTAACTGCAAGATAAATAAAGTTAACTACACCAACAAGGCCTCAACCAATGTTTCGTGTTTGTCTTATCAATACATACTAAACGGTTGTATTACGTTTTATTATGCCCTGAGGATATGAACTGTACCGTTCAAATCCAACCTTCGACTGTGAAGCCCATAGCCGGTGCCAAACAAGGTCAATGGAAGAGCCGGAATCCAAGACCTTCTCCGCCTCATGGTCAGTACATGAGTATAACATAAGCAGGACCGCAGTCTCATGCTGAAGTGGTCATAAGCCATAGGTTCAGCTCCCCAGGCTACCCTCTGCCTAGCTCGCCTCGGTACAGGTCACGACGCTAGAAACTGAGCCATGTGTCTAAACACCGTGCTCTGAGTCATGAACGCATTCATGCTCATCATATCACACATCAGGAGCCATGGGCCATGTTCACCATGCTCATCACACATCCGAGTCTGCAACCGCAGCTGCACTCGTTTCACCTCTCTATTTTAGGCTAAGAGCAACCTCGCATATTCAAAAATATGCGCTCCGGGTTGACCCGCAGGATAACCCGTTCATCATCACCCTATCCTGACTGGTGATGAATCTATGGCCAGGGAAAACTACATGTTAGGTTTCACTGTGATTATTTAGCATCTTTTAGATGGATTGTAAGATTCAACCAAGTTGTATAACATGCAAGATATAACAGAACGTAAACATCATAAACTCAACATTATGCATTTCCTACAATTTACATCACACTGATCCATCACAAGGACCTCACATCACATGTTATCACTTGGCCTCTTGCCAACCATCTAGATCCATCCCAAGGATCATCACACATCATGGGATCTCAATCCCTTATCACATAGTGCCATAGCCTCTCAAGGCTTTCATCATCATTATGAAATCATCATTCATAATACACCTGTCACCACAGTGTTCACATTAACCATTTCTCATAGCCTTTAATTGGGCTAAGCATCACCTGCATGGTTAGCATCATTCAATAACCATATGAATAATCAAGAGACTCATCATTATTAATATAAGGTGACAATTAGGGTTAAGTATATTTCCAGCACATAATGACAACAATAATCATATCCATGCCTCATATGTAAACACATTATTGAGTAACCCTAATGCATGTTCAAGATCACATTTATCATTAAAGGAATAGAGTAGTGACATTCATACGCATGTGCTTAGCCTTAAGAACATATATCTCATAATTGAGCAATGAGTCACCATAAAAGCATAGCTGATATGTCACTCCTCCATGACCAATCGTGCCCTCACAAGAGATACTGAAAACCCTCACTAAAAGAACCTACTCGGGTAGAGTTCACCCTCACCCAAACCAGGGCATGTAGTTCTAGCAAGCGGGCAGAGCACAACCCTGAAACGTGAGCAAGCGTGCACCCCTGTCGGGCGTGCAGCTCCAAGGTGCGATAGGTCATCTCGGACGAGCCACTCAGGCGTACAAGCTATCGGGCGAGCACTCATGTGTCGGGCGAGCAGGATAAAGCTGTGTGGGCAAAGCTTGTCGGGCGAGCCAAGGCATCGGGCGAGCAAAGGAGTGTTGAGCGAGCAGGGTTAGAAAACGTGCAAAGCAATGTGCCGGGTACTGAGCCATGCAAGGCTTCACTATCGGGCGATCAGAGTACTACGGGCGTGCAAGGGAAAGCTGGGCGAGCTACTCAAGCATGTAGGTATGTATCAGGCGACATGGTTACCGGGTGAGCAAGCTGGGTGTCGGGTGACACAACTAGTGTCGGGCGAGGCAAAGATGTCGGGCGACACTGGGGCATGCAGGGTATGTAGCTGAGCAACCAAAAGTAGGGCGAGCAGGGCTACTGGGTGAGCAAAGTTCAACTGGGCGAGCAGCCTGTCGGGCAGAGCTGGCTTAGAGCGAGCAGGGTCAGGTTGCGCACCCGCCCAAGGTACAAAAAGAGAAAACTTGCTCACTAAAGCCGTGCAAGGCAACAAAGCTATGGGGGCTGTCGGGCAGCACCTCCATGAGCACCAAACTCTCAAGATACAACTACTCAAGGTCATCTAAACGAGCTCACCATCTTGCCCAAGGTGAGATGAGGGTGTTGCTCGAGTTACTAGGTCACAAACTCACCTCAATCGGTTAGGAAGGAGGGATATTGCTCATGACACTAGGACCCAAGCTCACTCATCTAGACCAAGGGGAGAAAGGAGTGTTGCTCCCTAAACCCTAGCACACAAGGATCGGCCAACATGCAAAATGAACAAGAACAACTCCAAACGTGCAAGGGCAAGATTAAAGCAACATATATGAAAAGAGAGTAAAGTAGTTAGGGTTTAGAGTCATGCAACCCGCCTTAAGCTCCAAGGAAGAAGATGCACTTTGAGCTCCAAGGGTTGTCGACCACCAAGGCTCCTCCAAGAGGGTGTATCGGCCTCCACTCTTCAACTCCAAGGGTGTATCGGCCTCCAAGCTGCTCACACAAGGGTGTGTCGGCCACCTTAGCTCCTTCTTCAAGGGTGTGTCATGCATAAGAAGGAGAGGAACTAAAAGGGACCTCAAGCTAAGGAAGGGACAACCTATATAGATGAGGAAGGAGGAGAAACCAAGGTGAACCCTTGCTAGGTGTCGTCCACCCAAGGGACACATGTCCACCAACTCAAGCCACCTCTCTTGCAAGCCAAAAGACACTTGTCCAAGGTGAGCACCATGTGTTCTCCAAACAAGACCAAGGTTGGACCAAGCTTCATGGGCGACACACCAAGCTGCCCTAGGCTGACACAAGCTCCACTTGGCCGACACAAGGCCCAAGCAAGCCCAAACAAGGAACTCCAAGGCCCAAACAAGCTCAACAAAGGTCCAAAGAACTCAAACAACAAGCCCAAGCCGTCCTCTCAACCCTAGAGGAAGCAAAGAGGGGAAAACATCTCATAAGATGGCAAACTTGCACACAAAACCCTAGACTTGGGTTATTTGCAAGTAGCACCTCCAACTCTCAACAAAGCACAACCAAACCCTAATCACCACTCAAAGGTGATTAGCAAGCACCAAACCATCAAGGTTAAGCAAAACAAACAGGGTAAGCCCTAAACGCAGGTCAGGGTCCTTACACAAAGAGTATTAAGGTGGACCACCTCAGCAATATGCTACTAGTGACTATTATTCTGATTTGGCTGATTCCATGAGAAGCATGAGCATTGCATATTCTAGTTCATCCTCTTTGGCTGAACAATTTTTTGGATATACTACCATAGCTCATGTACGACCCCCACCACATGTTCTACATCAACCTTCTATCTTTTATGATTATGGACATGGCAAGTATGCCTATGAATATCCCACTACTCTTCAGTATTACCCACAAGGTGGTCCTAGTGTTATATTTAAATATCATATTGTCACAAATGCTGGGGGTAAAACAAGGCAATGTATTAGAGATATGTGGCAAATCATTCCAACTCAAGGTGTGCAGACACGACACGGGTCACATAATGGGGATGACCAAGTAAGAGCAATGAAGGATTATTTTCTGACATTAGGTATGATGCAATTTGTTGGAGATGAAGCATACAAAGGGCATGTGCAAACATATCATACAATTTATAAAGATAGCATGAGTTGGACTCAATATGGTTGTCACATAAATGAGGTTGTGTTTCGTCAACAACCACCAGGTGGGGTTCAAGGGCCTAATGATTAGCCACCATTCCACTCCAGTTTCAATTTGGTAATTCAATACTTTCTTTTGTATTACAAGTTTACAACATGTCGGTTCATCATATCGACCTCGTCGACTCCATCCCGTTCAAGCGTGATGGATGAAGAGGATCGTTCCAACAGATCTGGCTCTTTGTGCTGCCAAATCGTCGACGCAGGTTAAGGAAGGGTGTTCTCGCCATTCTTTCACAGGCACCTGATCTGCCTCTTCTCGAGATGGGTCCTGGGTATCTAGGGCTTTGATAGCCCCTCGTCATCAACTTGGACCTGCTGTGGTGGGAAGGCGGGGTTGGGTGCATTGCTTGGCGGTCTAGGCTTCTTCTTCCCTGGGTTCGTCGACTATGCTACCTTCACCACCAATAGTTGTATGCTGGTAGCGAGCTTCCTGCTGGTTCATGTTTCTCATCACGGAGTACATCCTCTACAGGGGAACGTACAAACGCCCTCTAGGTGTTTGATGGAGAGCTTCTGTGAAAACAAGAGTCTCAGGTGGGGTGGGGTGGGGTGGGGTTCGGGGGGGCAGTTCACTTCTTCTTCCCCTTGATTCCTTCCTGATGCGTGTAGCCGTGTCTCGTCGGGCCCAGAAATCTGATGTTCATCGTCTGTTGAAGAGGGGTTGGTTGCTTACCTGGATGCCATTTCTTCAGAGATTGAGTCTAATGCTAGTGGAGGATAGGTAGTATCTGGCTCAAGGACAATGGGTTGATGATCAGCTCATGGATGGACCCTGGTGACGGTCGCTGTAGTTGGTACAAGTTGCTAAAAGCTTGTTCTATGATTCAGTTTTCGCAACAGGGAGGTGTTGCTGTTGATGTTGTTCTTCAGTAGTGATAGTAGTTGGAATGGTCTCAGAATGATGTCACCATAATAGCACGAGTCCTGACATTATCTGATACGTATCTTCCTGACGGTAGAGTCTACACACTTTGTGGGTATGCGTATTGATAGTGGAGCTCCTCTGCTGTGTAGGTAGATGATCATACCAGTTATTGCTTGTATGGATGCTCTGTGTTTTCCTCTGAATCTGGGTCTTTCTTTCTTTGTTGGGTCTTCTGTGTAAGACTTTAGTTTTCTTTGTTTCCTTTGTAATCCTCTTGTAGAGGATTAACGGGTGCGCACTCGATGTACCTAAAGTTTTGGAATCATAATAGTAACAGAGTTTTTTTTACCAAAAAAAGTTTACAACATGTCAACATCATAATATATTGATTGATATTTAATTGTCTAAGTTGTAATAGGTTGTTGTTGAATTTATTTATGAAATAATTCATTCCTTATGGCACTAAAATTTGCATTAAAATCTTCATCGAAACCGATAGTTCAACTTCTTTTTCCTCACACGTAGGCCCCCACCCCATCAAGATACCCATATGATTTTGTTGTATAAATAGGTGTCTTTATGAATGTAGATTGTAATGACCCTGACCTGGGTTATGAGGTAACCATGTTTGTTTTGTCTAAGTAAGTTTCTTAGAAATTTAATATAATCCTCTAAGGTGTTTTTTTATCATGTGACACACTTATGTTCAAAGATTGGTCCTGATTGAATGTTGTTTGAGCAATGTTCCTTTGTTTTGGACCAAAGTGCAAATTACCCAAGATGAGGGTCTATATTGCAAAATTTCACACGTTGAACATTGCCTTAAATATTTTATCATCATAAGAGAGAGAATGATGCTAATTGGAGGCTTGTGGAAAGCCTAAATTCCAAATTTGAACATGTTTGAATAATGTTAGTACCTTGTGCACCAATTTTGGTACAAATTGTAATTTACCCAAAATGTAGGGTTGATATGCAAATTACCACCTATAGAGTGTTTCTACTTCCTCTATGTATCCTTTAGAGGAGATAGAATGAATGATACACCTTGTTTGAATCATTTATGAGTGATGGTATTCTTGGTCATGAAAAGACCAAGAAAGGGGTTGAATGGAAACCCTAATTTGACCTTGTATCAAGTGTATCGGGTTGTAGTGATTAAATGGGAGTCCCTATCGGCCAAGGAAACAAAGAGGAGACCCCCATGTCGTGTTGTTAACTCTTTGAATTTTCAAAAACGAGCTAAGAACCTCAATAAAACAATGGATACCAGCTTGCAACTTTCCTTAGGAAAGGTTGCATTGAATTGAGAATATAATAATGTGAGTGGAAGTGGCTTGTCCTAGAAGATAACCAAAGGGGGGCGACCCTTATCCCTATAATTATCCTCAATTTTTTATTTTGCATGGCAAGATAAAGTTAGAGTGCATGCAAGTACATGTGTCAATCCATGCATAGCTATGTGGAACCTACTAGTAGTAAATTGATGACACCTCATATACACACTTTTTCATGAACCTCAAGTATATATACCCTTCCTTTCACCCCTAAGTGAACGTTTTCGAATCCTAACACCTCGTTGCTCTTAGATATCATGCATGGAGTCTTGGTATCATGCATAGTGAAGTGATATCGTTCATAAGGCCTTGGTATCGGCCATAGCAAGTGATATTGTCCATAGCAAGTTGATATCTGCCATAGTGGAGTTATATTGGCCACAAGTGAAGGGGATATCGGCCACAAGTGAGGGCATATCGTGCATTAGTAGTGAGGTATCATGAAATGTTCTAAGGAGCAAGAAGGAGCTCAAATCTTAACCCTAAGGTAAGGCCATGATCATCTTCAACCTTGGATTGAAGCATGGATATAGGGTTATGATCTTTCTTTCTTTCCTTCTTCACCAAGTGCTTAACTATGGTGATTTCTTGTCTATGGAGGAGTTGTGAACGAGCCCTGGACGTTGTAGAAGTTCTTCTTCAACCTTAGAACGTGAAGCTTTGGAGCTTTGAAGTTGTTCACAAGGCGGGTTATATAACTTGAACTCAACCATGTTATTATTCATCACCTAAATTGCTATGCTTAAAGGAACTACTTTAAATTCCAAAATATTCTGAAATGGTTGATGAAATTATGAGTTATACTAGTTTCTTAGACATGTTATCCTTGTACTAGAACAAGTAGAATGAATGTCTCGAGCTTGAAGATGATGATATCACCTTATAAAGTGATATCGGGTTCAAGCACACAAGCAAGCACCTCTAACCCAATATGGTGATGCACCTACTCCACTAAAAAGATATGGATATGAGTTTATACTTTCTTGCACAATATGGTAAGGTAGTATACACCTCTTGGACGATATGGTGTGAAGCATACACACACCTCTTTGCCCGATATGGTGTGAAGCGGACACACACCTCTTTGCCCGATATGGTGTGAAGTAGACACACACCTCTTTGCCCGATATGGTGTGAATCACACACACCTCTTTTCCCGATTTAGTGTGAAGCACACACACACCTCTTTTCCCGATATGGTGTGAAGCACACACACACCTCTTTGCCCGATATGGTGTGAAGACACACACACCTCTTTTCTCGATATGGTGCAAAGCACACACACACATCTTTGCCTGATACGGTGTGAAGCATACACACACCTCTTTACCCGATATGGTGTTAAGAACACACACACCTCTTTGCCCGATATGGTGTGAAGCACACATACACCTCTAAGGTGATATGGTAATCACACATACACCTCTAAAGTGATATGGAAGCAAGCATACACCTCAAACCCAAGATGGTAAGCACACATACACCTCAACGGTGATATCGTAAGCACACATACACCTCTAAAGTGATATGGGTAGCAAGCACACACTTCATACCCGATATGGTGGAAGCATCTCAAAACACATATGAAGGAAAGCACCTTGGTTGCAATGTACTTGATGAAGTAACACATAAAGTGTCTTATATCAAGTCATACATTAAGAGGTATGGAGTTTAATGAATATTGATTAAGTAGGCTAATGAACCTTGAAGGAAAGGTTGATCCAACTTAATAAAGTATGAAGTAATCAACATCCTAGTGAAGATGAGAGAGAAACTCATACTTCGGTGATAATCATGAAATGACCATACATTGATACTCCTAATATGTGTGGAGACCGAATTAGGGTTTGATTATTGATAAATGTACTTGAAACCCCTAGATGGTTTTATAAGAGAAACCTTAACCCTAATGAAGGGTAATGATAAGAGTTGAAATTATAATTGGTTCATAAAGGGTAAACCTTAACCATATTAAAACCATGCTGGTAGCATGAGATAATGAGCATAGCTAACTATGAGCTATGATGTTACATATAATACAATTTCATGGGCCTTTTGATCCATGTGATTAGTTGTTGCCTAGTGAGAGGTGACAAGATGTTTAATGGGCCTTGTGATCCATGTGATTAGTTGTTTCCTAGTGAGAGCTGACAAGATGTTTAATGGGCCTTGTGAGCCATGAGAATAGTTGTTTCCTAGTGAGAGGTAATAAGATGTTTATAAAAGTCTCATTTAAGAAATGATAATGTTCAAATAAACTAGGAAATGGAAACTTAGTAACATAATAATAATAATAATAAATGGATACAATAATAATAATAATGAAATCTTAATCATACATGATTTATGCTTATAGCCTAATAAGGTCTATAGTTTTTTTAATATTCTTAAAGGAGATAAGAGGAATACTAGTATTATATCAAGAATGTGAATAAGTATGATGGCTTGGCCAAGGTATAATGCCTAGTAAAGTTGATGTGGTATTCAGTGATGAGATGCACAGGATTAATATAGTCCAATGCCTAGAATAGATGCACAGGATTGGCATAGTCCAATGCCTGGAATAGATGCACAGGGTTGGCATAGTCCAATGCCTGGAATAGTTTCACAGGATTGGTAATAACCCAATGCCTGGTTGTTAATCACAAGATTGGTAATAACCCAATGCCTGGTCGTTAATCACAGGTTTGGTAATAACCCAATGCTTGACTGTTAATCATAGGATTGGTAATAACCCAGTGTTTGGTTGTTAATCAAAATATTGGTAATAACCCAATGTCTGGATGTTAATCACAGGATTGGTAATAACCCAATGCCTGGTTGTTAATCACATGATTGGTAATAACCCAATGTCTGGTTGTTAATCACAGGATTGGTAATAACCCAATGTCTGGTTGTTAATCACAGGATTGGTAATAACCCAATGCCTGACTGTTAATCACAGGATTGGTAATAACCCAATGTCTGGCTATTAATCACAGGATTGGTAATAACCCAATGCCTGGATGTTAATCACAGGATTGGTAATAACCCAATGCCTGGTTGTTAATCATAGGATTGGTAATAACCCAATGCCTGGTTTTTAATCACAGGATTGGTAATAACCCAATGCCTGGTTGTTAATCACAAGATCGGTAATAACTTAATGTCTGGTTATTAATCACAGTATTGGTAATAACCCAATACCTGGCTGTAATATCATATGATTGGTATAGCCCAATATCTGGAATAGTTGCACAGGATTGGCATAGTTAAATTTCTGGAATAACCTCACAGGATTGGCAAAGCTAATACCTATACAGATGATGATGATGTATATTCACATGACTGGTACAATTCAATATCTGATAGCAGATTGACTGAGGTCAACGGATAGAAATGAGAATGATTCATGGATGTCATACCATGATAATGAGTATCACAAGATAATGTTGAGATGTTGATATAATATGATGGGTAAATGATATACATGTTCTTCGTATTCCTTATAAAGTGAATAGATGATTTACGGCTCTATCATAGATAGCTGTAATGCTTTAAAAGATAAGAATATTCTAAACTACTTATCCTCTACTCAATTTAATACTATTTAACTGTGATAATAACATTGTTGGTGGAGAGTTATATCTCTCACTAGGACAATTGTCTCACCCTGTGGGATCCACATTTTTTAGGTGGATGTGCACGGGGGGGTTGAGACCGTACTGCAGAGGGAGAACAATATCAGCAGGGACAGCAGTGACAGCTCAGGTTGAGTGTACTATCCGTCGTGTCTTGTAGATAGAAGTCATGTGTCATATTTGTACTCTTAGGTCCTTGGAGTTGGTTCGTACTGGTTTCATGAATGATATGAGATTTTGACTTGAATGCCTTGAGGTTTTATGTTTCTCTAGTATGTGTTTTGATAGAGAAATTGTTATATGTTGTCCTCGAGATGAGATGAAGCAATGTTGTACGATGTGAATCATGATATGTATGAGTTTTGGATCTTTCTGGTAAAAGTTTTCTAGACAAGGATCTCCTTACAAAATGGTTTTAAATTTTAGTGATTTTTGTTAATCCGCTATTTATGTTAATTCCACTTAATTAGTAATGATTTGTTTGTCGGTTTGATGATGTCTGTTACAAGTTTGGTATCACAGCTTAAGGTTCACTGAGTCTATAGAAACATAGGACTTAGGTGTTGAATATGTTCTAGTGTCCTCCAGTATATCTTATAGTGACTTCTGCTTATGCAGAAGAAAGGGTGAAGTTTAAAAATGACTGGAGAACATGAGGAACATGTTATTTAGAGCAATGTTGTTGCACCAGGAAAGGGTGCAAGGGATTAGGCAAGAGAAGAATGAGTGCATGAGAATTCCCATCATTCCGATCAGGATAAGGAATCCTATGTTTATGCTCTTGATAGGCAAGTTAAGACAACAGTGGTTACCAGTTCTTAATGCAAAAAATTTGAGCTTTAAAAAGGGTTCCTAAATGACATGGTCATGGTGAAACAGTGGAAATGTGGGAAGGATTAACATGTGGTAAGAAAATAGACTCTGCCATAAGTTTAGACAGATAGTATATATATGATGGTAGTTCCCAAGAAGGGGCAATAAGTCGATATTTAAGGAAATGTCATTACAATTCTAGAGACATCTGCCTAGTTGTTCTAAAAATCCAAAGTTTTCGGTGCCACCAGTGCAATAAATACCTAGTATACCAGGGCGGTAGTCACTAAGTAAAGTCAAAGGTCCTAACTTTCCACTTGTAAGAACCAATGGCTTAGTCTCTACATCTGACCGATAAGACCATGGTATGAGGATAAGACATGTTATAGATGTGTACATGTTGAGCATACTAAACCCTTTTGTTCAAAAAGAAGGGAGGAAATGACTCAACAACCGAGGTAGACTTAGCAGGGCTTACAAAAGTTACATCCCAATGGTGTAAAAAGGCAAAAGAAACAACATGAAATAACTAGACTCTATGTGTTGAGTCAACCTAAAGTGCTAGATGACCACGAGGGGTAACAGTTAGATAGAGCGTTTTCATTTTGATGTGCCTTATCTTAATGTTATCTGATAATCATAAGAAGGATTGCAGTTATGGATTTCCCTATTGATTGTCCTATGGGGACATAGGGAAGAAATTATGAGAACTAGAATTTATATTATGTTCAGTATTCTTTTAAATGATCTATAATTCCAGTTATTTGTGTGAAAGAGGATGAGATATATAAGTGATGCCTGGAGAAAATCCAAGAATGTTAAATCATGGGTTTGTTATGATACGAAAAGTAACGAATATGATAGTACACAAAGTGCATACTACCTAATCTCAGTACTTGTATACCCTGGCCAGGTATTCAATTATTGAAGATAATGTGAGTATGGAACTCTTAGATTGTTATCTTTTTTATTACTCTGATCAAGTAGTCATTTTGAGACAATCTAGTGAGCATAACGAAATTGAAAATATGGCATGGATATTTTTATCACATCCTAAGTGCATTAAATGGAATCTAAGATGATCTTAGATCAATTTGTGTGTATGAGTAAGTAAAAAGTATAATCCTCATGATAACAGAATGAGAACAAGGGAGATGATCCATGTCTGATAAAACATGTGTGAATAGTAAAGATCTTTTCCCATGATGTGGAAATAGGAAATGTGATAAAATCACAAAATGTTCATGAACATGTTAGACAATAACAAAGAAAGGAGTGATGACATGTAATCATCCTTATAATTCCTATGTTGATGGCAAGGAACCTAGGATGAAACAAGAGTAAATGACTCATGAACAGTTGAAAGTTCATGCTATAATTAGAGGAGATAATAATCCCTTCTCTTTGATAAACAACCCTGGGTGATGATGGGGTGATAAGAGGAATATATTTCTGTGTGTTCTCTCCTTTTAGGGACATGGAAATCAAGTGAGTACTATGACATTTGATGTGCATGGATTAGAAATAATCCACTGATGGTAACTTAAAAAAAGTATCAGTTCATCTTGGACTTTGGTTTCAAGATAAAGATATGTGTAATAAATAATGTCCCAAAGATGAAAGAAAGTTCCTTTTCTATGTTTGGCTTTGGTAATAACAATAGAGAGATGGAAATGATGAGGATGTGATGTGTTTTTGACACATGTGATGGATACCAAAGTAAGGAATTTTGGTATCTAAGAAATATCAGGTGGTATGGGAAAATAAAAAATAACTCCTAATTAGATGATTTATGTTGGTTACCTAGAATGGCCAACTGTGAAATTAGTCTAGTTACATAGAATAGTATGGACATAATATGTTAGGGGTTTATGCTCTGCATAAACATAACATCGATAAGGATTTACTAATTAAAGGAACAATTGTAAAATCATTGTGGGAAAAGCTTATCAAGCTAAAAATAATTCCTTAGAATACCCCTATCTAGATCTATTAAGGCAACTTATACATAATATCTAGAGATACCTCTAAGATAAGTTCTTAATTGATAAGTAACCTCCCCTTATGACAAGAGAATGTACAACTACTGAGATAGTTGGTACAAGTAGTAAGAAAGTTTGGTGTTGTGTCAGCAGATTAGATTGCGCAACAGATGTAATGTAAGACTTGTAGTCCCAATTAGGTGAAAGAACATAACTCTGGTCTTTCCTTGAAAGTGAAATGCTAAACTGAATGAGGAGTATGGAAGACTCCCCGAAATTCAAGAGTCCTGTCACATAAAGTTGTAAGTTGAGAAAGGTGACAAATCAGTGAGGTTTGACACCTGAGTTAAATAGGGTATGTATAATGTTTCTTTGACTAAGAAAAGTGTTACCTGACACAGAGTTGACTCTACAGTCAATAATGAAAAAGACAGTGGAGTATGTGTCCTGTGTGACAGATTCTATGATAACCCTGTGTAGAAGAACTTTGTGTTGAGCAAAGTTCTATGGTATCTCCATGACATTAAGATGTTATGTGGAGACTTGATGATATGATGAATGAATAATATATGTCTCACTTTACCTGGGATTTTGGGGACGAAATCCTTGTAAGGGGTTTATAACTTGCAATGACCCTGACCTGGGTTATGAGGTAACCCTATTTGTTTTGGCTAAGTAAGTTTCGTAGAAATTTATTATAATCCTCTAAGGTGTTTTGTTATCATGTAACACACTTATGTTCCAAGTTTGGTCCTCATTGAATGTTGTTTGAGCAATGCTCCTTTATTTTGGACCAAAGTGCAATTTACCCAAGATGAGGGGCTATATTGCAAAATGTCACATGTTGAACATGCCTTAAGTTTTTAGCATCATAAGAGAGAGAATGATGCTAAGTGTTGGATTTTGGAAAGCCTAAATTCCAAATTTGAACATGTTTGAATAATGCTAGTACCTTGTGCACCAATTTTGGTACAAATTGTAATTTACCCAAAATATAGGATTGATATGAAAATTACCACCTCTATAGTGTTCCTACTTCCTCTATGTATCATTTATAGGAGATATAATTAATGAGACACCATGCTTGAATCAATTATGAGTGATGGTATTCTTGGTGATGAAAAGACCAAGAAAGGGGTTGAATGGAAACCCTAATTTGAGCTTGTATCAAGTGTATCGGGTTGTAGTGATTAAATGGGAGTCCCTATCAGCCAAGGAGTCAAAGAGGAGACCCCCATATCGTGTTTTTAACTATTTGACTTTTCAAAAATGATCTAAGAACCTCAATAAAGCAATGGATACCGGCTTGCAACTTTCCTTGGGAAAGGTTGCATTGAATTGAGAATATAATAATGTGAGTGGAAGTGGCTTGTCCTAGAAGATAACCAAAGGGGGGAGACCCTTATCCCTAGCATTATCCTCAAGTTTTTAATTTGCATGGCAACATAAAGTTGGAGTGCATGCAAGTACATGTGTCAATCCATGCATGGCCATGTGGCACCTACTAGTAGTAAATTGATGACACCTCATATACACACTTTTTCATGAACCTCAAGTATATATACCCTTCCTTTCAACCCTCAGTGAACTTTTTCGAATCCTACCACCTCCTTGCTCTTAGATATCGTGCATGGAGTCTTGGTATCGTGCATGGGTGAAGTGGTATCGTTCATAAGGCCTTGGTATCGTCCATATCAAGTGATATCCGCCATAGCAAGTGATATTGGTCGTAGCAAGTTGATATCGGCCATAGTGGAGTTATATTGGCCACAAGTGAATGGGATATCGGCCACAAGTGAGGGCATATCGTGCATGAGTAGTGAGATATCGTGAAAAGGTGCTAAGGAGCAATAAGAATCTCAAATCTTAACCCTAAGGTAAGGCCATGATCATATTCAACCTTGGATTGAAGCATGGATATAGGGTTATGATCTTTCTTTCTTTACTTATTCACCAAGTGCTTAACTATGGTGATTTCTTATCTATGGAGGAGTTGTGAACGAGCCCTGGACCTTGGAGAAGTTCTTCTTCAACCTTAGGACGTGAAGCTTTGGATCTTGGAGCTTTGAAGTTGTTCACAAGACGGGTTATATAACTTGAACTCAACCATGTTATTATTCATCACCTAAATTGCTATGCTTAAATGAACTACTTTAAATTCCGAAATATTCTAAAATGTTTGATGAAATTATGAGTTCAAGTAGTTGGTTAGACATGTTATCCTTGTACTAGAACAAGTAGAATGAAGGTCTAGAGCTTCAAGATAATGGTATCACCTTATAAAGTGATATCGGGTTCAAGCACACAAGAAAGCACCTCTAACCTGATATGGTGATGCACCTACTCCACTAAAATGATATGGATATGAGTTTATACTTTCTGCACAATATGTTAAGGTAGTATACACCTCTTGGACGATATCGTGTGAAGCATACACACGCCTCTTTTCCCGATATGGTGTGAAGCACACACACACCTCTTTGCCCGATATGGTGTGAAGCATACACACACCTCTTTGCCCGATATGGTGTGAAGCACACACACACCTATTTTCCCAATACAGTGTGAAGCACACACACACACCTCTTTTCCCGATATGGTGTGAAGCATACACACACCTCTTTGCCCAATATGGTGTGAAGCACACATACAACTCTTTGACCGATATGGTGTGAAGCACACACACACACACACCTCTTTGCACGATATGGTGTGAAGCATACACACACCTCTTTTCCCGATATGGTGTGAAGCACACATACACCTCTTTGCCTGATATGGTGTGAAGCATACACACACCTCTTTGCCTGATATGGTGTGAAGCGCACACACACCTCTTTGCCCGATATGGTGTGAAGCACACATACTCCTATAAGGTGATATGGTAAGCACACATACACCTCTAAAGTGATATGGAAGCAAGCATACAAGCATACACCTCAAAATCGATATGGTAAGCACAAATACACCTCAAGGGTGATATCTTAAGCACACATACACCTCTAAAGTGATATGGGTAGCAAGCACACACCTCATACCCAATATGGTGGAAGCACGTCAAAACCCATATGAAGGAAAGCACCTTAGATGCAATGTACTTGATGAAGTAACACATGAAGTGTCTTATATCAAGTCATACATTAAGAGGTATGGAGTTTAATGAATATTGATTAAGTAGGCTAATTAACCTTGAAGGAAAGGTTGAGCCAACTTAATAAAGTATGAAGTAATCAACATACTAGTGAAGATGAGAGAGAAACTCATACTTCTATGATAATCATGAAATGAGCATACATTGATACTCCTAATATGTGTGGAGACTGAATTAGGGTTTGATTCTTGATAAATGTACTTGAAAACCCTAGATGGTTTTATAAGAGAAACCTTAACCCTAATGAAGGGTAATGATAAGAGTTGAAAATATAATTGGTTAATAAAGGGTAAACCTTAACCATATTCAAACCATGTTGGTAGCATGAGATAATGAGCATAGCTAAGTATGATCTATGATGTTACATATAATACAATTTAATGGGCCTTCTGAGCCATGTGATTAGTTGTTGCCTAGTGAGAGGTGACAAGATGTTTAATGGGCCTTGTAAGCCATGTGATTAGTTGTTTCCTAGTGAGAGGTGACAAGATGTTTAATGGGCCTTGTGAGCCATGAGAATAGTTGTTGCCTAGTGAGAGGTAACAAGATGTTTATAAAAGTCTCATGTAAGAAATGATAATGTTCAAATAAACTAGGAAATGGAAACTTAGTATCATAATAATAATAATAAATGGATACAATAATAATAATGAAATCTTAATCATACATGCTTTATGCTTATAGCCAAATAAGGGTTATAGTGTTTTGAATATGCTTAAAGGAGATAAGAGGAATACTTGTATTATATAAAGGATGTGAATAAGTATGATGGCTTGGCTAAGGTATAATGCCTAGTAAAGGTGATGTGGTATTCAGTGATGAGATGCACAGGATGGACATAGTCCAATGCCTAGAATAGATGCACAGGATTGGCATAGTCAAATGCCTGGAATAGATGCACATGGTTGGCATAGTCCAATGCCTTGAATAGTTTCATGGGATTGGTAATAACCCAATGTTTGGCTGTTAATCACAGGATTGGTAATAACCCAATGCCTGGATGTTAAACACATGATTGGTAATAATCCAATGTCTGGTTGTTAATCACAGGATTGGTAATAACTCAATGTCTGGCTATTAATCATAGGATTGGTAATAACCCAATGTCTGGTTGTTAATCACAGGATTGGTAATAATCCAATGCGTGGTTGTTAATCATAGGATTGGTAATAACTCAATGCCTAGCTATTAATCATAGGATTGGTAATAACCCAATGCCTGGCTATTAATCACAGGATTGGTAATAACTCAATGCCTAGATTTTAATCATAGGATTGGTAATAACCCAATGCCTGGTTGTTAATCACAGGATTGGTAATAACCCAATGCCTAGTTGTTAATCACATGATTGGTAATAACCCAATGCATGGTTGTTAATCACAGGATTGGTAATAACCCAATGTATGGTTGTTAATCACAGGATTGGTAATAACCCAATGTCTGGTTGTTAATCACATGATTGTTAATAACCCAATGCTTGGTATTAAGCATAGGATTGATAATAACCCAATACCTGGCTGTAATATCATAGGATTGGCATAGTCCAATACCTGGAATAGTTGCACAGGATTGGCATAGTCCAATGCCTAAAAGAACCTTATAGGATTGGCAAAGCCAATACCTAGACAGATGATGATGTATATTCACATGACCGGTACAATGCAATATTTGATTAGCAGATTGGCTGAGACCAACAGATAGAAATGAGAATGATTCATGGATGTCATACCATGACAATGAGTATCACAAGATAAGCTTGAGATGTTGATATAGTATGATGGGTAAATGAGATACATGTTCTTTGTATTCCTTTTAAAGTGAATAGATGATTTACTGCTCTATCATAGATAGTTACAATGCTTTAAAAGATGAGAATATTCTAAACTGCTTATCCTTTGCTCAGTTTAATACTATTTAACTATGATAATAACATTGTTGGTGGAGAGTTATATCTCTCGCAGGGACAATTCTCTCACCCCATGGGATCCACATTTTTGTAGGTGGACATGCACGAGGGGGGTCGAGATCGTACTACAGAGGGAGAACAACAACAGCAGGGACATCAATGACAACTCAGGTTGAGTGTAATGTCTGTCGTATCTTCTACATAGAAGTCATATGTGTCATCTCTGTACTCTCACGTCCTTGGAGTTGGTTCGTATTGGTTTCATGAATGATATGAGATTTTCGCTTGAATGCCTCGAGGTTTTATGTTGCTCCAGTATGTGTTTTGATAGAGCAACTGTTATATATTGTCCTCGAGATGAGATGAAGCAATGTCGTACAATGTGAATCATGATATGTATGAGTTTTGGATTTTTCAGTAAAAGTTTTCTGGACAAGGATCTCTGTGCAAAATGATTTTAAATTTTAGTGATTTTTGTTAATCCGTTGTTTATGTTTATTCCGCTTAATTAGTAACGATTTTTTTGTCGGTTTGATGACGGTCGTTACAGTAGACAATCCTGGTAAAATTTTGTGATTTAATTCTTTTATTTGGTCATCGAAATCTTGTATCAAAATTTGTGTCGAAATAAGCATAAAATGTCGAAATTTCCATCGAAATTTTTGTAAATTTATGTTTCTGAGCCATCGGAAACGACGACGAAATCGAAATCGAAATTTTGAACCATGGTTGCATGTCACCCTCCCGTGCACCATGAACAAGAATCTAAAGCTCATTTTCTCATTCAG
Organism: Alisma plantago-aquatica; assembly: GCA_963693085.1. NCBI lineage: Eukaryota > Viridiplantae > Streptophyta > Magnoliopsida > Alismatales > Alismataceae > Alisma > Alisma plantago-aquatica. Next base: position 480,030,487 of record OY856413.1, on the reverse strand, counting down.
AAATAACTCTTCCCTCACCCATCTAGAATTTCATAGATTTAGCTATAGAGTATTTCTCAATATTGAGATCTTCGGTATTATATTTTTTATCCAAACTTTCTCAAAGATCCTTAGTAGATTTTACAGGAAAATAACTATATGACTTGATTAGAACATTCAATAAAGTCAAAAAAATTATAATTGTAGAACAATTCATCCCTCTCCTCCCAACCAAAATATTCTTTATACTTTTAGGATATGATTCATCCGGTTTACAATTATAATTTAATGTGAGAATTAGTCAAATCACTGTCAATCAAATCTTCACACGTATTGCCAACTTTTGAAGTGAGACTCGTGAAAAAATTTCGGCATGAGAGACATGTCAATCTATCATAGATACGTGATCATCTCATGCTTACATAGGCAATGAATGCTATTTTCTCTAAAATTTTTGGAAATAAATGACCGTATAAGATGTAAGTTAAGAAATGTCACAAGAAAAACAGTTAACAAGGTAGGAGATTTTAAGGCAAGAGTGAATAGATGAAAATAAATTGAACTATAGAAGGATAAAAAAAGAACAATTTAAAACCCGTATGTTATATCCTGACGAGTCATCTGTTAGGACTTGCCTCAGATAAAATAGCACCCTCCTTACAATGGTGCAAGCAAGTCCATATGCTTTCTTCTCCAGGATAGAATGTTCTCGCACTCGAGACATACACATTGACTTGGATGAACTTTGACCACGCTTCTGTGGGGTCTTGAGCTGATGGATGAGCAGCAACAACAACTATTGAACACAGCTGTAAGATGAATAAGAAAGAGATGTAGATAGTTCCAACCGCCACATGACAAGAAAGTGTTTTACAAAGAGCATATGTTGCCTTAATCACTAGGAAGGCATATTCAAGCAACTGACTAGACCGTTTATTTCTCTTTCACATTTCTGAATAAAAACTGTCAATTGATTAATTGAGTCAATTAATTGATTCGTATTTGACCAAATACACATTGTATACGACCAAGTCTAAGACCAAATTTTACAACTACCCGATCGAACACACTTTCAACTATTCGAATGCATGTCTTTGAGTTTGCAATCGAGTTTCGAGTCTCGAGTTCATTAGCCCGAGACAGGTTACTTTCAAACGTATGTCTGTGGACTACCATCCCATCCTCCAGCACTTGTGACCTAGTTCTCACAAACATTGACACATACAAGAGTCGGTTTCTACTCAAAGGCAGACAATTCATGTCGGAAGAGTCGCATCTTCACACACAACCCACTACTCACAATTCAAACAGGCTCATATGTACCAGATGTAACACAGACCAATCCCCAAATCCGGATATAAATCTACAAGCCCAAACACCAGGTCAACCGGGACTTTGGTATACCCAAACAGGACCCAATGCTCTTTGTCGAATTGTGTCGAGTAAACAAGCATTGACCGCTACCCCTAAACAAAAGGCCAACCCAGGCACCAACCTCAATGGTTACGGTGTAATCGGACCCATTTTTATAAGCTGCTATAACTGGCTTAGTTTGCCATATTTCACCCAGTCTGGATCGTATCAATATCTACTAGAGAACCTCATAGTGAGGAAGGTCTGAGAGTATGTTGAACGACGCCTTCAGGCTTCAACAAAACTAAGTCTCATAGCCCCCCCCCCCCCCCCCCCCCACACACACACACACACACAGCCCCACCCCCAACAACTAATAACTACAAAACGCTCCTTGCATTCCTCTGCCACCACTCGTGGTGCACAACTTTCTGAATGATTGGGTGTTTTGCATGCAGTAGGGTGTGGATGGGACAAATACATGTTTGTTGGTTGCAAGTTGATATGAATTATCTTACAGATATCACGCGGTACATATATACAAAATATAAATAAAAACAAGACTGGAAATACATGTTACTTTCATTTAAAACAATTTAGCTAGTACGACCGCAGACAGTGATACTGCCAAGCAATGAACGTACAGGAGGATCATTGACCGCTAAGAATCTATGTTTTTGTATCACATCTGCAACTCTCACTTATGAAGTTCTGATCCCATACAAAAGCTGTCCATGGACCACCCGCCTCTAACTGGTTGCTAAAATGATATTTAGCCAATTTTAAAATTTCCCAGGGGAAGAAGAGATTGTTTTCACCCTGAAAAATAATGAAGAACCTGCCGGTGCTAAAATGATCAAAATATATTTAGTTGGAGTTTTGAAGCGAGCCTTATCTGGCCCCAGGCAGGATCCGACGAGGAGGCTTCACATCAAATATGAGTTTGATCAGTCCTCTACTCTGGTCAAAAGAAGTAGATCCGTCGTATGTCACAGCTACTTAAATTAGTTTAAATTATTTCTTAATGTTATTAAAAGAAGGAAGCTTTTGACTGTAGCTTTGCAATTCCATCTAGTGCAAGTCCTGACAACATGATGCACAGGCACAGGCGCACAGCAGCAGCACAGGGGCCTGCGTGGGTGGGGCAGTTCTTGGGCGGCGTACGCGTACCCGCCATAACAATGAATTGTTAATGTCAACTACTTCCACAAGCGAGTCTCTCCACTCCTGTTTTTTTGTTGTGCATATATAGCCTACGCCTGGCGCTATGCGCTCCGGATATTAACCTAGAATCTGACCAACATTTTAGTTTTTGTAGTCCGTCTTTAATATCCTGTGTCTAGTTTTGAATTTACGATGGAGCATGTTGATAGTCTTCAGCTCGATATAAGATCTAGTCCGCATACAACTGAATTTGGACTTCGGATACATACACTAATAAAATGATGGTAATCATGAGAAAACTTGAGAATGGTTTCAAACTATCACATGAAATCAAGTGAAGTTAGTTAGGATGCACATTAATTCTCGACTACAAATTATAGAATCCAAAATTCATGTATGTGAATATCTTACATATTCAGCTTTGTGGATCTGAAAATTTGGGTCAAATATCAATAGATTTATCTTACAGCTTATTATATACATAGATATAGCAAAAAAGATCAAAGATGAGTTGATCTATCTGGGTGTAAAATCAAACACAAAATATTAGCAGTGATAAGTAGATTGAGGGGGTGAATACCGATCAATATGCATTTACTAATATGACCCAAGAGAGGTTCATGTGCCTTCTAGTCCAATTAATGTGGGGCCACATCACTCGATTTGTATGTTGATTTATCCATTTGTCTGTAAAATGATATGGAGGTAATGATATATGGATTTATGTGTTCTAGGCTACTCATATGTGATTTTTACTCATTATATTATATTTTATGACATGTATTAATATCATTGTCATTAGGGTGTCCTAGATCAGGATAAACACATCATTATCTTAAATTGGTCATAACCCTACATTGACATGAGACTTCGTTTATGTAATGGCAAGAAATAGGTAGAAGCTTGTTTGGTTGGATGCCTTATGAATGCAAAGTGCAATTTGAACTTGATGCTCGCACTTCCTCCAACCAATGTATTCTAAGAGTTTGAGGAAGTTGTGGGATGAAATCAGTGTTATCGAGCAAATTCCATATAAATTTTGATTTAGGCCATATTTACTAGGGTGTAGTAGAAGTGATTTGGATGTTTCTAAAAATGTGGAGAATTAATGTACATATTTGAATAATACTAATATCATTTGGTAGAGTTGTTCTGAACTATAGGAATTTGATTTCATTGGTTTGGTACGATATGGAAAAGTGCCCTTCAAAGCAATACTTGCTCCATGCCATTGTATCAATTAGATAACTTGGTATAGAAGAGTATGAGGAAGAAGTAGGGGGAGAGGGGATCGGCAATCCCCACCACTTCAAAAGAATGAGCAAGGTCCACTGGATGAGTCATTTGCGATACAGCTCTAGCATCAGAATGGTACATGCATTGCAACATTGGCCTATCTCTATGAGGATGTAGGGTTTTGCCATCCCTAGTGGGCTTATTTGTACCCTGTGCGGTGGGTTGCTATTGCCATATTTACTCAATGCTTTTCCTCCACCATCACCGAGCTTCTATCCCTCTCATTCACATCGATCCATCTTCATCAGGCAAAGTTTCAAGCTACTCAAGGTAAACCACCCACCTTAGCTCCCCTCACCTCGACCATCCTCCCTCTAGAGATTTCTCCACACTCCTAACCTCCAATGCCCTTCTAAGACCTCTCCCTACCTCTGTGTCCCTTCTCACCTCCAATGCCCTTCTGCGCTCTCTACCAACCTTTATGTCTAAACTCTTGCTTAGATCCCCCTAACATCGCACCCACACCCCACCACATCGCCCTGTCCTGAGTTGCGGCCTTTCCCGTGCCACCGATCCAACCCCCTGAGCCATCTGCATTTCCCCGTTCCTTACCCTCACCGCTAACATGCCCTTTCCACTGAGGAATCTTCCTCAAAGTCCACAACCCTTTCTTTTTTCGACCTCCTAACCTCTATGATACATTGCACATTTCATATTCCTTTCTCCACTTCTCAACCTCCTCTCAACCACACTAGTAGTCCCACTTATCTCTCCTCATTCCCATTTGCTACCTTCCATCCCATTCTACACTTGATTCACTCCCCTCAACCTTTGATCATGATGACCAACCAACCTATCTTCCAGTTTTCCTTAGTAACAAAACCAACCTCACTTCCACACCCCACGACTTATGCAAGCAGTGTCCATACATCACCAATTTCTATGTTAAGGGGTGTTGGGAAGAGGTAGAGCAATGTGTGGAAGAAGCATCAACAATTGTGGCATGGAGACATGATTGTGAGTGTAACACCCTTGACCTAGCTTAGTGATGGATCTTTCTTGTTTTGCTTAATAAGATGCTTAAACCTTAATTAATCTTGTGATGCACCTAAATAACATGTGAATTACTTATGTTTTTAGTTTGGTCTAGTTTAGATAACGTCTGAGCTAGTTTTGCTATATGTGTGCCTGTTTTACACCAAGTTACAATTTACCCATGTTGAGGGTTTATCTTGCAATTTGTCCATGTTGGTTGTGCCTCTTGTGTTTTGGCATCATGGGAGAGAAGATGATGCATAAGGGTACCTTTTTTAGCTTTGGTTGATGAGGTGACATCACATATGGTTCTAAGGTTTGCATGCCTTCCATAGATGCTTGAGTTGTGTAGCGACCTTGATGTTGTTGTTGGTCCTTGAGTATAGTGACTGTTATGTTTTTGGTTGAGTGTTATAATGACCATTATGCCTTGTTATTGGTTGGCTTATATCCACCTAAGTGATTTTGAGACTTGTGCTTTGATTATGGAGACCATTATCTTTTAGAGACATAATAACATTCACTATTATATGGTTCCTTGATGTTTTTGTTCACTAGTACAGATATCACCTTTAGCATCGGTTAAATATGACTTTAGAAGTCAGTTTCCAAGCAACACCTAAGTGGGTGATACTAAATGTAGACTCCTTCAGCGTTGGTTTCATAACTGATGACACAAAGTCATCCCCAGATTGCAACCCAAAAAAATGCGCCAGTAGGGGGAGCATAGGCGTCAGTTATCAAGTCAAAACTGACGTCACATCCCATCATGAACAAAAAAATTGGCCCCAGGTTAGACCATAGGTGTCGGTTAGCAACAAAAACCAACTCTGTTGACCTAAAATTATTGACGGTTTGTAAGTAAACCAAACAGTAACCGAAACCATTAGGGATAAAGACATTAGTTAACTATTAATCACCGACGAGTTAAGTTTTTGTTGTCGGTTTCTTTTGTTAACCAACGACTATGTTTTGATTTATTTTTTCTTATCATCTTGTAGGCCTACTGTCCAGCTGGTCAGCAGGATGCAAAACCTACAGTTCAGTTCTGAATTGTAGGTTTACAACATCCATTGATTTCAGCCAACAACAGGCCACAAACCTGCAAAATTAACAAGGATGGACAACATTATTATATAGATCATGTGATTCACACAAATGTATAAGCACATTTATTTCAATATATGATTCATCATGCACATGTAGAATGTGACGACCGTCACCAAATTGACAAACAAATCGTTACTAATTAAGCGGAATAAACATAAACAACGGTTTAACAAAAATCACTAAAATTTAAAACCATTTTTTTCTTTTTTTTGCAAAGAGATCCATTTCTATGAAAACTCTTTAAGGCAGAACCAAAACTTTATATACATCATTGTTCACATTGTACCATCTCTTCTTGAGGATAACATATAGCAATTGCTCTATCAAAGCACATACTGGAGCAACATTAAACCTCGAGGCATTCAAGCCAAAATCTCAGATTATTTATGAAACCATAACAAACCAACTCCAAGGACCTGAGAATACAGAGACGACACATAGGACTTCTATCTACAAGACATGACAGACAGTACACTCAACCTGAGATGTCACTGTTGTCCCTACTGCTGTTGATGTACCTCTGTAGAAAGATCTTCACCACCTCATGCATGTCCACCTAAAAAAAATTGTGGATCCCACGAGGTGAGACAATTGTCCCAGCGAGAGATATAACTCTCCACCGACCACATTATTATCCCAGATTAAGCATTTATAAACTGAGCAGAGATTCTTTTTATATTAATAGAAAGTATTAATCATTGTATGATCAGAATAAGATAATCTCCTTTCTAAAGGAGAACATTGCATCTACCCATGGTAGAGTTATAAATCATCTATCTGCTTTGCAAAGAATGTAAAGATCATAAATATCATCTATCAACTAAGATTTATAACTGAAATGTAACATCCGCCAATGATTTCTGTATTCAATCCTTAAGCAAACATGCTATACGGCTGATTACATTTTACAATCACACTTATGCCCTGAGGAGATGAGGTATACCGCTCATACTCCAACTGACCACGACAGTGTAAAGCATCGATTCCATACATAGGTCAATGGAAGAGTCGGACTCTATGACCTCATCCGTTTCGGTCAGTCCGAGACCACAGACAGGACATCTCGTGTCACTGCTAAATAGCTTTCCAAGATATACTGGCAACTTTGTTATAGAGCTACAGCATCAACTGCACTCCTTTGACATCGAGAGATCTCGTGTTTATCTCACATCAATCCAGCATTCATCATCATCAGGAGATTCATGATACATCCATCCTGGCACATATAATGAAGGATTCAGAGATTTAATGTTTATCTCACATCAATCCCACATTAGGGCGTAAGGTATTTGCTCCCATCACCCCCACATATTCAAAAATATGCTCTCTGGGTTATGTCGCGGAGCAACCCATTTCACCATTCAGAATGAGACCTGACGCTGAATTGATCTATGGTCAGGGCACTACATGATAATATTCCACTTGGTTAATTAAGTATATTACTGTATTCTTTTAGCATCAGTCAAGTTTTCAAACATGAATTATTATGACAAATGTTGCAAAGAAAAGTGTAATGCATCTATCAAGTACTTTCTCAAATCTTTAGAACATATATAACATTTAGGATCTCAATCCTTTATCTCATTACTGGGAATTCTCATCCCTTAACATTATCATCATCATGATTACTAGATCTGGGTATTCAAACCCTTAGTTCATCACAGAACATTATTAATACCTCTAGGTCCTCAGACCAAGGTATACATGATACTTGTTATACAAGCATCTCACACGGCTCACAAGGCCCATTAAGTATCTTGTCACCTCTCACTAGGAAACAAATTATCACATGGCTCACAAGGCCATTCCATCTTGTCACCTCTCACTAGGTAACAACTTATTCACATGGCTCACAAGTCCCATTAGTATCTTGTCACCTCTCACTAGGCAAAAAATTATCACATGGCTCACAAGGCCATTCCATCTTGTCACCTCTCACTAGGTAACAACTTATTCATATGGCTCACAAGGCCCATTAAGTATCTTGTTACCTCTCACTAGGCAACAACTTATTCACATGGCTCACAAGGCCATTACATATCTTGTCACCTCTCACTAGGCAACAACTTATTCACATGGCTCACATGTCCATTAATCATTATACTTGTTATACAAGTGTTTAACATGCCTTACAAGGCTATGCAATAAAAGAATTACAACCTTCCCATCATTAGGGTTAGGTTTTCCCTTTCTTATCGATTAGGGTTTCTCTTACATATCATCACCCTTCATTAGGGTTAGGGTTTTCCATTATTAATGATTTAGGTTTTCAAGATCATATTATCAATGATCGAACCCTAATTCATTGCTCCACACATATAGGAGCAGACTTTGATATCATAAGTATTCAATCATACTTATTAATTCTCATCATTTATCATTAAATGATTATCAACACAAGGTATGAGTTCCTCTCTCATCCTTTCCAGAATATGATTACATCATACTTTATTAACTTGGATTAACCCTTTCTCAAGGTATATTAACATACACTTATCAAAGTGCAATAAACTCATTACATCTCAATGCAAAAATTTTCATAACACACTTCATGTGTTACTCATACAAGTATATTGGATTTAGGGTATATCATGGTGTATCAACCTTGAGGTGCTGGATGTGATATCTATCATGTCTTGATGTATCACTTACCTCATCACTTTTAACTTACTTAAGTTCATCAACTTATCTTGTATTAGGGTATTCCCCATCCTAATACTTTATGCACTAGTTCTTCACATTTATCATGTAATGTATTGGTCATAAGTCACACATTTTAATTATCCAACCATCATCAATGATATGTACTCATCTCGGGTTAAGGCATTGTTGATATAAGGTTGTCCATTATCAACCATTCTAGGTATTTAACCTATCAAGGTATTAGCCACACCATTACTTGGTGTCACACTCATCACTCCTAAGAGTGTCTTTCTCTCACCTTTACAATGTGTATAGGGTTGAAGATGTGCATATGTTCACCATATCAAGTTATAGGTGTATAAGCACCACCATATCGGGTTGGAGGTGTATGAGCACTCACCATATCGGGCTATAGGTATATGACCATCATCCATATCAGGATAGAGGTGTTTGTATGTGTTACCCATGTCGTGAATGAGGTACTAAGCCATAAATGTTACGACCCGCATCGAGCTTATCCCGTAAGTATGCTGTTAAGCATGTGATTAGCTGATGTGTTAAGTTATAAGCCTGTGTTTGTTAATAATGTTTAAAATGGATATGATGTGAGCTTAGTGTGTTTTCTAACTTCTAAAGCGTGTAGGATCTTACGCTTGAAGCGTTGCCAGAGAAATCGTTCGAATCCGACCTTCGAGTCAAAAGTTGCATGTTTTTGGGCTTATAGGGACCCGTTTGTAATTTTTGAAAGTTTTGAACTTTGCGTTTAGGCCCCTAAGTTTTCTTCCTTATCTTTTCTTTCTCCCTTATCTCGTTTCATTTCTCAGAAATGAGAGAACGCAGGAAGCGTTCTTCTTCCGTGTGAGAAAGAGAGAGGAAGAGAGAGAGAGAGAGGGAGCTGAGAAGGGAGAGACGTCGGAGCTTCGTTTTGCTCCGATCAGCTGCTGCAGCTCGTCCTCTTCCCTCCGTTGATCATCTTCTCTGTCAATTCGATTCGGATTCGCAGCTGAAGCTGCGTTTGCAGGGGAAACGACCAAGAGATTGGGGCGCAAGGAGCAGCCCTAGCTCATTTCTCTTCCCCCTTCAGGTCCGTTTTGGTGGTATGCATCGATTGCGAACGTTTGGCGGTGTTTGTCTGAGTTTTTCCCGTCGATTCGAGAGAAATCGACTCTTGCAGGTCGTTTTTGTTTTCTGCCTGTGCGCGGTTCGGCCGAGTTCTTATTCGGTCGGCCGAGTTTCTTTTTAGGGCAATTGAACGGTGTTTTTGGGTCGGCCGAGTTTGGGTCTGGGATCGGCCGAGTTTCTTATTTAGATAAACGAACATCGTTTTTGTCGGCCGAGTTTGGTCCTGATCGGACAAGTTTCCTTGTAGGTATATAAAGTAGTGTGTCGGTCGGCCGAGTTCCCCAGAGGATCGGCCGAGTTTCCTGCTGGTCGGCCGAGGTTGGTCGGTCGAGTTTCAGATTCTGGGAAGTGTTCGGCCGAGTTCCATAGTGATCGGCCGAGTTTCAAGTGGTGAGTGGCAGTTCATTTAGAAATCATTAATAAACTCATTTTAAATGCTTATTTGCTTCAGTATCAATTGATATGACCTTTAAACAGTGTAGCATGTACATTTTAGTATGATAAGTTCATTGGAACTTGAATTGCGTGATGTAAACAATGAAAAAGAGGAAATTCTATGTCTTACAGTTGCTATATGATATTTCTGTTTAATTGTTTATTTGTTAAATTATTAATAGACCTAAGTGCCCTAACACCGTAGAACCCCTAAAGGAAGGTCTGTTACTTAGGGGTGAAACTCATGTTGCAACATCATCCGTGCTTGTGTCACGGACAAACGAGGAAAGAGAGGCAGTGTCTAACAACAATCATGCGTGTGTCACGATGGCACTGGGAAAAAGAAAACTTGTTTATCTAACACCATTCATGCTTGTGTCATGAAGGTAACCCTGTGAGACTCTCCGCCGGTGTACTCAGGTTAAAGGAGGAGTCTGGAGCACACGTGGTTGTGCATTGAGGCCGTAGAGCCTATGTTTCTGGCCGGAGAGCCAGGGGTCCTGTAGCAGAGCAGGGCTGGCGTCAGACTTAGCATTTCTCGGGTGTGTCGCTAAGTCTTGTACGGTGGGATCGTAGCATGAACTTGCTGCGGATCTTTATATGCAGAGTACACTGCATATGATTAGGGCATAATAAAAATGAATAAGTAATTATGTAGGATCACAGTAAATTTATATAACTGTTTATTTACCTGAAATACCTGTTGATGCTTAGAAGTGTGGTTATTATCTGTATATTTTCTATGCTAATAGAATTGCCCTGCTTGAACTGCATATATGTTTATTTCCAGTTTATAAACCTGACGAGTTGTTTAGTGATAGCTAAGTGAAATGTTATTCACTGAGCGAGTAGGCTCATTCCTCTACTCAAACATTTTCAGGTCAGCATCAGCATCAGGAGTCGGAAGGATCGTTTCATCCTAACGCCTAGTTAATAGAAGGTTTGTAGTTAGTCTAGTTAGAGGTCTCTTAGTCCATTCCCCTCGATCTTCGGGACAAGGTGTGAGTGAGAGAGAGAATGTGTACAAAGATGTAAATTAATGTTATGCTTTCTTTATGTTAAACAATGTATTATGCTGTAGACCTTGCTTGTATCTTTAATCAGTTAAATAGAAAAGTTCATGCAGTTTGCTCAGTTTTCTGTTACAGTTTAAACTTGGTTATCATTTAAATGTTTTTAATCGTTTTAAAAAAGTGACGAATGGTTGGTTATGTGTTAATCCCACCTGTCGTGCCCTAATTTCGTGGTTTGTGGTTAATGTGAGATTGGGGCGTGACAATAACCATGTTGGGTTAGAGGTGCATTGAATCACCATATCGGGCAGCTCACCATCTAGGGTTGGCGGTGACAGATTAGGGTTTGCCATATCGGTCTCAACCCAATATACAAGTCAATTGGAGTGTAGGGCACCAAACCATATTGGGCTACACCATCAATAATTAGGTTGAAACCATGGCATGAAAGGTCATGTAGGCCTCATGATACTAAGTACCAATGATGTATTATATAATCATACCATGCATTAGCACTTGTTGCTCTTCACTTATATCGGGTTACCCAAATTAGGGTTTCTTGTCAACTTACAAGTAAACAATTGACCTTGTATCATGCATGGAGTCTATAATAGACTTCCTATTGTGCAAGAGGTGTATACTACACCCCCATATCGTTGCAAGAAGGTATATAATCATATCCATATCATTTTAGTGAAGTAGGTGGATCATCATATCGGGTTAGAGCTATTTGTATATATGCTTGAGCCCGATATCACTTTTACAAAGTGACACCATCTTCTTCAAGCTCTATACCTTTGTTTTAACTAATATAATTCATGGAAACAGGTATAGGAAGTTACTAGAACTCATAATTTCATCAACTATTTCAAGAAATTTTGGAATTAAAAGTATTTCACTAAGTATAGCAATTTAGGTGATGAATAATAACATGGTTGAGTTCAAGTTACATAACCCGCCTTAAGAACAAGTTCAAAGCTCTAAGATCCAAAGCTCCACGTTCCTAAGGTTGAATATGAACTTCAAAACTCCTCTATATACAAAGAATCACCATGGATAAGCAATTGGTGAAGAAGGAAAGAAAAGAATATCATAACCCTAAAATCATGCTTCAATCCAAGTTTGAAGATGATCATTGCCTCACCTTAGGGTTAAGTATGAGCTCCTTCTTGCTCCTTAGCACCCTTGCACGATACCATACTACTCTTGCACGATATGCCACCACCCATGCACGATATGACACTAATTTGCATGATATGCCACTCACTTATGATCAAAACACTTCACTATGGGTGATATCACTCTATATGGCGGATATCACCTACTTGGGCGATATGATCTTGCCATGGGAGATACCCCAAGGCCCATGCACGATACCAAAGCATACCTTAACGATATGGGATCTCTATGCACTTAGGTCCAGGTGCTGAGAGCCATGTTGGCCCCGTTCCTTTGTACTTAGGTCCAGGTGGTGGTGACCACGTGGATGAAGCATCTCGTATGTATAGGATGTTTCTGGAGACCAGGGAGAAGTACAAGGCTGATAGGCGAGCTTCTACTTCTACCAGCAGTAAGGATCTAATGCGATCGTATGAGCTTGTAAAGAAGCTCGGTGGTACAGAATTCAGTGGTACTACAGATCCTACCGAAGCTGATGAGTGGTTTAGACAGATAGAAAAGGTCTTTCGTCTGATGGAACTTCCAGAAGATAAGAAGATCAATCATGCGGTCTACCTTTTAACAGGCGATGCAGAGTTGTGGTGGCGTGGTGTGGAAGAAAAGAGGAGAGGTACAGAGCTTTCCTGGCAGGATTTCTCTGAGGAGTTTCATCTCAAATTCTATCCACCCACTTTTCTTAATGAGAAAATCAGGCAGTTACAGAATGTCAAGTAGGGGAACATGACAGTTACAGAGTATGAAGCGCTTTTCACACGGTTAGCGAACTTCTGTCCACAGCTTGTTCCCGATAACATAGAGAGATGTAGAAGGTTTCAGGAAGGACTAAGGCCAGAGATTCGGCATACAGTTTCTGCTACTAGTAGGAGGAATAGAGAGAACTTTGGTGAGTTTGTTGAGGCTGCTAGACAGGTTGAAGAATCTATGAATGCTGACAAGGTGCCTGAGTCTAAGAAGAGATTTGCAGACTTTAGTAGAGGGTAATCCAGTAGTGGATACAGAGGTGGAGGTAGAGGTTTCTTTTCTAAACTTGGGCGTGGTTTTGGTTGTTTCGGCAGGCAGAGATCTGAGGATGTCACTACTTCTAGAGGCAGAGGAGGATACAACCCAGGAAGATGGGGCAGTGCCGATAGTGGACAGTCTTCTGGGTCGTCAATGTCAGTGACAGGTCCTCAGAGGCAAGAGATGCCGCCATGTGACAAATGCGGAAGGCCACATACTGGTCAGTGTTGGGGTGCAAATCCTCGAGGTTGTTTTATCTGTGGACAAGTAGGACATTTCAAAAAGGAATGTCCTCAGCTTCGACAAGCAGCATCGCAAGCTTTCCAGCCTCAATACCATGATGTTCCAAGTTCTTCTGTGGCTTCTGGTTCTAGAGGTGGTGGAGTATCCAGTGGCAGAAGTGGTCAAAGAGGACAGCGTGGCAGAGGGAGAGTGGCAGCACGTTTCTTTTCTTTGACACCTCAGGAAGGTATAATCTCATCACAAGTTGTTACAGGAGAAATGCTTTTGTTTAATAGTATACCAGTTTCAGTTTCGATAGATCCGGGAGCTACTCACTCTTTTATACGACGTTCTTTAGTTGATAAACTTAATCTGTTAACTCAAGAGTTGGCAGATGAGTTAGTGTTGAGGGTTCCACTAGGTGGACCAACAGTTTTATCTGAGTCTTGTCCCGGAAGCTTGTTATCTTTTGGAGGTTTCACCTTTGCTGCTAATCTCATACCCTTGGATGTAAATACCTTTCAAGTCGTCTTGGGTATGGATTGTCTTGAGACATATCGAGTGCAACTCGATTGTTGGAAGAAGGAAGCTACCTTTCAATTAGGGGAATTTTCTTGTGTTTTTATTGGAGACAGGAAAGTTCTGCCTACGTGCATAGTATCAGCTGCTGTAGCTGATAAGATGCTACAGAAAGGATGTGAAGCGTTCCTTGCTCATGTGGTTGACACCAGAGCAGAGAAGAGCACCACCAGTGTTTATGATGTGCCTGTGGTTCGTGAGTTTTCTGATGTTTTTCCAGAAGAGTTACCAGGCTTACCTCCTATCAGAGACATTGATTTTGAGATTCAGATATATCCAGGTAGTCATCCAGTAGCACTGCCAGCCTATAGAATGGCACCTGCTGAGTTGAAGGAACTCAAGGTGCAGTTGCAGGAGTTGCTGGATAAGGGTTTCATTAGACCCAGTTCTTCACCGTGGGGTGCTCCAGTGCTGTTTGTTAAGAAGAAGGATGGTACCATGCGTCTCTGTATAGATTTCAGGCAACTGAACAAGATCACTATAAAGAACAAGTATCCATTGCCGAGAATAGATGATCTGTTTGATCAGTTGCGTGGAGCGACGATCTTTTCTAAAATTGATTTGAGATCCGGATATCATCAGCTCAGAATAAAGGCTTCTGATATTCCTAAAACAGCTTTCAGAACCAGGTATGGGCATTATGAGTTTTTGGTCATGTCGTTTGGACTGACCAATGCCCCAGCAGCCTTTATGGATATGATGAACCAGATTTTCAAACCGTTCCTAGATCAGTTTATTGTAGTCTTTATAGATGATTCTGATCTATTCCAGAGACGATGAACAGCATGAGCAACACTTGAGAGTAGTGTTGCAGTTGTTGAGACAACACCAGTTGTTTGCTAAATTTAGCAAGTGCGAGTTCTGGTTGGCCGAGGTAGCATTTCTTGGACATGTTATCTCGAGAGATGGAGTTAGCGTTGACCCTAAGAAGGTTGATTCTGTACTTCAGTGGGAACAGCCTAAGACTCCTACTAAGATCAGAAGTTTCTTGGGTTTGGCAGGTTATTACAGAAGGTTTATATAGAAATTCAGTGTTCTAGCATCACCTTTGACACGTTTGACGAGGAAGAATACACCGTTTGTTTGGTCTGATAACTGTGAGAAGAGTTTTCAGATCTTGAAAAAGAAGTTGACCACAACACCAGTGTTGGTTTTACCAGAGGCAGATAAAGGCTATACAGTGTTCTGTGATGCTTCCAAGAGAGGTTTGGGTTGTGTACTGATGCAAGAAGACAAAGTTGTGGCTTACACATCTAGACAGCTTAAGAAGAATGAAGAGAATTACCCTGTTCATGATTTGGAATTAGCTGCTATAGTTCATGCTCTTAAGACATGGCGTCACTACTTGTATGGTGAGACATGTCAGGTGTTTACAGACCATAAGAGTCTGAAATATATATTCACTCAGAAAGACTTGAATTTGAGACAGCGCAGATGGCTTGAGCTGATTAAAGACTATGATGTGACAATCGATTACCATCCGGGTAAGGCAAATGTTGTAGCTGATGCCTTGAGTAGAAAGTCAAGTTCAACAGCTAATGCATTTTCTATGGCATGTTTCAAGAGAGACTTGCTTGTAGATATGCGAAAATTGAACTTGGACTTGGATGTGACTGGACAAAGTGGGTTGATTGCTCAGATGCAAGTCAGACCTACTTTTTATAATCAGATTAAGGAATTACAGCAGAGTGATGATGAGTTGTGGCAAATCATGCAGGATATGTCAGAAGGTAAGAGAACAGAGTTCAGGTTTTCTGATGAAGGCATGTTGTATCTTCATGATAGGTTATGTGTACCTGGAATCAGTGAGTTGAAAGAGCAGATTCTTGAGGAAGCGCATACTTCTATGTATGCTATGCATCCAGGTAACACAAAGATGTACAGGAACCTCAAAGAGCTGTACTGGTGGTCTGGTATGAAAAAGGATGTGGCTGAATACATGGCTAAATGTGGAGTATGTCAGCAGGTTAAGGCTGAGCATCAGAAACCTGCTGGTATCTTGCAGTCGCTTCCTATACCAGAATGGAAATGGGAACACATCACGATGGACTTTGTGGTAGGATTACCCAGGACGTCTAAGGGTTCGGACTCGATATGGGTGATTGTGGATAGGCTAACTAAGTCTGCTCACTTTCTTCCTGTCAAGTCAACCTTTGACGTTTCAAAGTTGGCTAAAGTTTATGTGGATAAAGTAGTCAGGTTGCATGGGATTCCAGTTTCCATTATTTCTGACAGAGATCCAAAGTTTACATCTTGATTCTGGAATCAGTTACATCATGCGTTGGGCACAAGGCTGAAGTTTAGCACAACGTTTCATCCGCAGACAGATGGTCAATCTGAGAGGACCATTCAGACCCTAGAAGACATGCTGAGAGCATGTGTGCTACAGTTTAGAGGCAACTGGGAAGAACACTTAAGCCTAATGGAGTTTGCATATAATAATAGTTACCATTCTAGTCTTGGAATGGCTCCATATGAAGCTCTTTATGGCAGGAAGTGTAGATCGCCAGTTTGTTGGTACGAGGTGGGTGAGAAGGAAATTCTTGGACCTGAGTTAGTTGATGTAACTACAGAAAAGATATATGTGATCAGGGATCAGTTAAAAGCTGCTCAGGACAGACAAAAAAGTTATGCAGAAAGACGACGTCGACCTCTTGAGTTTGAGGTTGGAGATGAGGTTTACTTGAAGGTTTCACCGTGGAAGGGAGTGCTGAGGTTTGGCAAGAGGGGTAAGTTGACCCCTAGGTATATGGGTCCATATCCTATTGTTGAGAGGATTGGACCTGTAGCCTACAGGTTGGATTTTCCGTCTGAGTTGGCAAATCTTCATGATGTCTTCCACGTGTCTATGCTGAAAAAGTGTCATCCCGGTACAGAAAAGATTGTAGATCCAGAACCGGCGCAGCTTAGAACAGATGTGTCCTATGTAGAAGGACCAGTGTAGATAGTTGATCACCGGATCAAAAAGCTTAAGAACCGGGAAATACCTTTAGTGAAGGTTTTATGGAGAAACCATAATCTTGAGGAAGCTACGTGGGAACTAGAGTCTGAGATGCGTGGCAAGTTTCCTTTTCTCTTCTAGGAATTTCGGGACAAAATTCTTATAAGGGAGGGAGATTGTTACGACCCGCGTCGAGCTTATCCCGTAAGTATGTTGTTAAGCATGTGATTAGCTGATGTGTTAAGTTATAAGCCTGTGTTTGTTAATAATGTTTAAAATGGATATGATGTGAGCTTAGTGTGTTTTCTAACTTCTAAAGCGTGTAGGATCTTACGCTTGAAGCGTTGCCAGAGAAATTGTTCGAATCCGACCTTCGAGTCAAAAGTTGCATGTTTTTGGGCTTATAGGGACCCGTTTGTAATTTTTGAAAGTTTTGAACTTTGCATTTAGGCCCCTAAGTTTTCTTCCTTATCTTTTCTTTCTCCCTTATCTCGTTTCATTTCTCAGAAACGAGAGAACGCAGGAAGCGTTCTTCTTCCGCGTGAGAAAGAGAGAGGAAGAGAGAGAGAGAGGGAGCTGAGAAGGGAGAGACGTCGGAGCTTCGTTTTGCTCCGATCAGCTGCTGCAGCTCGTCCTCTTCCCTCCCTTGATCATCTTCTCCGCCAATTCGATTCAGATTCACAGCTGAAGCTGCGTTTGCAGGGGAAACGGCCAAGAGATTGGGGCGTAAGAAGCATCCCTAGCTCGTTTCTCTTCCCCCTTCAGGTCTGTTTTGGTGGTATGCATCGATTGTGAACGTTTGGCGGTGTTTGTCTGAGTTTTTCCCGTCGATTCGAGAGAAATTGACTCTTGTAGGTCGTTTTTGTTTTCTTCCTGTGCGCGGTTCGGCCGAGTTCTTATTCGATCGGCCGAGTTTCTTTTTAGGGAAATTGAACGGTGTTTTTGGGTCGGCCGAGTTTGGGTCTTGGATCGGCCGAGTTTCTTATTTAGATAAACGAACAGCGTTTTTGTCGGCCGAGTTTGGTCCTGATCGGCCGAGTTTCCTTGTAGGTATATAAAGTAGTGTGTCGGTCGGCCGAGTTCCCCAGAGGATCGGCCGAGTTTCCTGCTGGTCGGCCGAGGTTGGTCGGCCGAGTTTCAGATTCTGGGAAGTGTTCGGCCGAGTTCCATAGTGATCGGCCGAGTTTCAAGTGGTGAGTGGCAGTTCATTTAGAAATCATTAATAGACTCATTTTAAATGCTTATTTGCTTCAGTATCAGTTGATATGACCTTTAAACAGTGTAGCATGTACATTTTAGTATGATAAGTTCATTGGAACTTGAATTGCGTGATGTAAATGATGAAAAAGAGGAAATTCTATGTCTTACAGTTGCTATATAATATTTCTATTTAATTGTTTATTTGTTAAATTATTAATAGACCTAAGTGCCCTAACACCGTAGAACCCCTAAAGGAAGGTCTGTTACTTAGGGGTGAAACTCGTGTTGCAACATCATCCGTGCTTGTGTCACGGACAAACGAGGAAAGAGAGGCAGTGTCTAACAACAATCGTGCGTGTGTCACGATGGCACTGGGAAAAAGAAAACTTGGTTATCTAACACCATTCGTGCTTGTGTCATGAAGGTAACCCTGTGAGACCCTCCACCGGTGTACTCAGGTTAAAGGAGGAGTCTGGAGCACACGTGGTTGTGCATTGAGGCCATAGAGCCTATGTTTCTGGCCGGAGAGCCAGGGGTCCTGTAGCAGAGCAGGGCTGGCGTCAGACTTAGCATTTCCCGGGTGTGTCGCTAAGTCTTGTACGGTGGGATCGTAGCATGAACTTGCTGCGGATCTTTATATGCAGAGTACACTGCATATGATTAGGGCATAATAAAAATGAATAAGTAATTATGTAGGATCACAGTAAATTTATATAACTGTTTATTTACCTGAAATACCTGTTGATGCTTAGAAGTGTGGTTATTATCTGTATATTTGCTATGCTAATAGAATTGCCCTGCTTGAACTGCATATATGTTTATTTCCAGTTTATAAACCTGACGAGTTGTTTAGTGATAGCTAAGTGAAATGTTATTCACTGAGCGAGTAGGCTCATTCCTCTACTCAAACATTTTCAGGTCAGCATCAGCATCAGGAGTCGGAAGGATCATTTCATCCTAACGCCTAGTTAATAGAAGGTTTGTAGTTAGTCTAGTTAGAGGTCTCTTAGTCCATTCCCCTCGATCTTCAGGACAAGGTGTGAGTGAGAGAGAAAATGTGTACAAAGATGTAAATTAATGTTATGCTTTCTTTATGTTAAACAATGTATTATGCTGTAGACCTTGCTTGTATCTTTAATCAGTTAAATAGAAAAGTGCCTGCAGTTTGCTCAGTTTTCTGTTACAGTTTAAACTTGGTTATCATTTAAATGTTTTTAATCGTTTTAAAAAAGTGACGAATGGTTGGTTATGTGTTAATCCCACCTGTCGTGCCCTAATTTCGTGGTTTGTGGTTAATGTGAGATTGGGGCGCGACAATAACCATGTTGGGTTAGAGGTGCATTGAATCACCATATCGGGTAGCTCACCATCTAGGGTTGGCGTAGACAGATTAGGGTTTGCCATATCGGGCTCAACCCAATATACAAGTCAATTGGAGTGTAGGGCACCAAACCATATTGGGCTACACCATCAATAATTAGGTTGCAACCATGGCATGAAAGGTCATGTAGGCCTCATGATACTAAGTACCAATGATGTATTATATAATCATACCATGCATTAGCACTTGTTGCTCTTCACTTATATCGGGTTACCCAAATTAGGGTTTCTTGTCAACTTACAAGTAAACAATTGACCTTGTATCATGCATGGAGTCTATAATAGACTTCCTATTGTGCAAGAGGTGTATACTACACCCCCATATCGTTGCAAGAAGGTATATAATCATATCCATATCATTTTAGTGAAGTAGGTGCATCATCATATCGGGTTAGAGCTATTTGTATATATGCTTGAGCCCGATATCACTTTTACAAAGTGACACCATCTTCTTCAAGCTCTATACCTTTGTTTTAACTGATATAATTCATGGAAACAGGTATAGGAAGTTACTAGAACTCATAATTTCATCAACTATTTCAAGAAATTTTGGAATTAAAAGTATTTCACTAAGTATAGCAATTTAGGTGATGAATAATAACATGGTTGAGTTCAAGTTATATAACCCGCCTTAAGAACAAGTTCAAAGCTCTAAGATCCAAAGCTCCACGTTCCTAAGGTTGAATATGAACTTCAAAACTCCTCTATATACAAAGAATCACCATGGATAAGCAATTGGTGAAGAAGGAAAGAAAAGAATATCATAACCCTAAAATCATGCTTCAATCCAAGGTTGAAGATGATCATTGCCTCACCTTAGGGTTAAGTATGAGCTCCTTCTTGCTCCGTAGCACCCTTGCACGATACCATACTACTCTTGCACGATATGCCACCACCCATGCACGATATGAAACTAATTTGCATGATATGCCACTCACTTATGATCAAAACACTTCACTATGGGTGATATCACTCTATATGGCTGATATCACCTACTTGGGCGATATGATCTTGCCATGGGCGATACCCCAAGGCCCATGCACGATACCAAAGCATACCTTAACGATATGGGATCTCTATGCACGATATCGTAGGGTAGGATGGTGGTAAGGGTCGCAAAATTGCACCAAGGGGTGAAACTAGGGGTATATATACTTGTTGTTCATGAAGAAAGGCAAAAATGAGGTGTCAACATTTTGAGCTAGTAGGTGCCACGTGTCATGCATGGGTGACACGTGTAAATGCATGCATCAACATTTATCTTGACATTCAAAAAGGTTGAGGATCATCTAGAGATGCAAATTCGTCCATTACGTCACCATTTGGATAAGTCATCTAGGTTTAATCACTATTTTAAGTCAAGCCGATACACTATTTCTAAGGAAACTTGTTGGCCATCACACCTCACCTCCTTGAGGTTATTTGCACGATATGGACTTTTACAAGAGTTCACAAAATGATATGGGACACCTCCTTGGGTTCCTTGGCCGATAGGCACTCAAATATAAGCTTTTCAACTTGATACAACTCAAGTTAAGCTTTCATATTCAACCCTTTTCTTGGTCATTTCATCACCAAGATTACCATCATTCATAATGGAATCAAACATGGTGTATCAATAATTATATCTCCTATAAATGATACACAGAGGAAGTAGGAACACTCTAGAGGTGGTAATTTGCATATCAACCCCACATTTTGGGTAAATTACAATTTGTACCAAAATTGGTGCACAAGGTACCAGCATTGTTCAAACAAGTTCAAACTTGGAATTTGGGCTTTCCAAAAGCCACAACTTAGCATAATTCTCTCTCTTATGATGCTAAAACACATGGGGTACATTCAACATGTGACATTTTGCTTTATAACCCCTCAACTTGGGTAAATTGCACTCTGGTCCAAAATAAAGGAACATTGCTCAAACAACATTCAATCAGGACCAAACTTGAAACATAAGTGTGTTACATGATGAAAAAACTCCTTAGAGGATTATATTAAAGTTATAATAAACTTTATCAGCCAAAACAAGTAGGGTTACCTCATAATCTAGGTCAGGGTCGTTACAAGATATAAACCCCTAACAAGGATTTCGTCCCCGAAATCCCAGGTAAAGGGAGACAGATATTATTCACTCATCATATAATCAAGTCTCCACATAACATCTTAATGTCATGGAGATGCCATAGAACTTTGATCAACACAAAGTTATTCCACACAGGGTTATCATAGAATTGGTCACACATGACACATACTCCATTGTCTTTTTCATTATTGACTGTAGAGTCCACTCTATGTCAGGTAGCACTTTTCTTATTCAGAGAAACATTATACATACCTTATTTAACTCAGGTGTCAAACCTTACTGATTTGTCACCTTTCTCAACTTACAAATTTATGTGACAAGATTCCTGATTCTAGGGAGTATCCCATACTCCTCATTCAGTTTAGCATTTCACTTTCAAGAAAAGACCAGAGTTACGTTTTGTCACCCACTTGTGACTACAAGTATTATCATGCATCTGTTGTGCCACCCAAATCTGTTGACACAACACTAAACTTTCTTACTACTTGTACCAACTATCTCATTAGTTGTACATTCTCTTATCACAAGGGAAGATTACTTATCAATTAAGAACTTATCTTAGAGGTATCTTTAGATGTTATGTAAGTTGCCTTAACATATCTAGATAGGGGTATTCTAAGGAATTATTTTTAGCTTGATAAGCTTTTCCCCCAACGATTCTACAATTGTTCCTTCAATTAGTACCTTCTTATCAATGTTATGTTTATGCAGAGCATAAAACCCTAACATATGATGTCCATACTTTTTTTATGTAACTAGACTAATTTCACAGTTGGCCATTCAAGGTAACCAACATAAATCATCTGATTAAGAGTTATGTCTTTACTTTCCCATACCACCTGATACTTCTTAGATACCAGAATTTCTTACCTAGTTATCCATCACATGTGTCAAAAACACATCACATCCTCATCTTTCTTTCATTTTGGTTCATTACTTGTTACACATATCTTTATCTTGGAACCAAAGTCCAAGACGAACTGATACTTTTCTAAGTATCCATCAATTGACCATTTTTAACTTACGCACATCAAGTGTCATAAGACCCACATGATTGCCATGTCCCAAAAGGGAAATAACACAAAGGAACATATTCCTGTTATCACCCCATCATCATCTAGGGTTGTTTATCAAAGAGAAGAAATTATCATCTCCTCTGATTATTGCATGAATTTTCAACTGTTCATGAGTCAATTACACTTATTGTATCTCAGGTTCCTTGCCATCAGCATAGGAATTATAAGGATGATTACATGTCATTACTCCTTTCTTTTTTATTGTCTAACATGTTCCTGAACATTTTGTGATTTTATCACATTCCTCATTTCCACATTATGGGAAAAGATCTTTACTATTCACACAGGCTTAGTCAGACAGGGATCATCTCCCTTGTTCTCATTCTCTTATCATGAGGATTATTCTTTTTACTTCCTCATACATATAGATTGATCTGAGATCATCTCAGATTCCATTTTATTGCACTTAGGATGTAATACAAATGCCTTTACCATATTTTTAGTTTCATTATACTCACTAGATTGTCTCAGAATGACTACTTGATCAAAGTAATCAGAAAGATAACAATCTAAGAGTTCCATAGTTACTCTATCTCCGATAATTATATACCTGGCCAGGGTATACAAGTACTGAGATTAGGTAGTATGCACTTTGTTTACTATCATGTTCCTTACTTCTCATATCATTATAAACACAAGATTTAACATTCATGGATTTTCCCCAGGCACCACATATATACCTCATCCTCTTTCACACAGATAAGAGCAATTATAAAGCATTTAAAAGAATATTGAACAAAATATAAATTCTAGTTCTCATCATATCTTCCCTATGTCCCCATAGGACAATCAATAGGGAAATCCATAACAACAATCCTTTTTAGGATTATCATGTTACATCAAAATAAAGCATATCAAAATGAAAAATCTCTATCTGAATTTTACCCCTCACGGTCATTTACCGCTTCAGGTTGACTCAACACATAGAGTCAAGTTGTTTCATGTTGTTACTTTCTGCCTTTTTATATCAATGGGCTATAACTTTCATAAGCCCTATTGAGTCTACCTCGATTGTTGAGTCATTTCCTCCCTTCTTTTCAAAGAAAAGAGTTTAGTATGCTCAACATGTACATACCCATAACATGTCTTGTCCTCATACCATGGTCTTATTGGTCTCATTACCGATATAAGCTAAGCAATGAGTTCTTACAGGTGGAAAGTTAGGACCTTTTCCTTTACTTAGTGGCTATTGCCCTGGTACACTAGGCATTTATTTCACTAGTGGCACTAAAAACTTTGGATTTTTAAAATAGCTAGGAAAATGTCTCTGGAATTATAGAGACCTTTCCTTAATTCTCAGCTTATTGCCCCTCCTTGGGCACTACCATCACAGATATACTATCTGTCTAAACTTATGACAGAGTCTACTTTCTCGCCATATGTTAATCTTTCCCACAATTTCCACTGTTCCAACATGAGTATGTCATTCAAGAACCCTTTCAGAACCTAAAGTTTCTACATTGAGGATTGGTAACCTAGGTTGTAATGCTAGTATCTAGTCTACTATGTGTATCATTGTTGTCCTAGCCTATCCAACAAGAGCATAAACATAGGATTCCCTATCATGATCGGGTCATGATGGAAATTCTCAGGCACTCAATCTTTTCTTGCCTGATCCCTTGTACCTCTTCTTGGTGCAACAACAATGCTCTTAGAAACATGTCCTCGTGTTCCCCAGTCATTTATAAACTTCACCCTTTCTTCTGCTCAAGTAGAAGTCACTATAGGGTATACAGGAGGACACTAACACAGACTCAACACCTTAGTCCTATGTCTCTGTAGACTCAGTGAACCTTAAGCTCTGGTACCAAAATATGTGACGACTGTCACCAAATTGACAAACAAATCGTTACTAATTAAGCAGAATAAACATAAACAACGGATTAACAAAAATCACTAAAATTTAAAACTATTTTTTCTCTTTTTTGCAAAGAGGTCCATTTCTAGGAAAACTCTTTAAGGTAGAACCAAAACTTTATATACATCATTGTTCACATTGTACAGACATTGTACCATCTCTTCTTGAGGATAACATATAACAATTGCTCTATCAAAGCACATACTGGAGCAACATTAAACCTCAAGGCATTCAAGCCAAAATCTCAGATTATTTATGAAACCATAACGAACCAACTCTAAGGACATGAGAGTACAGAGATGACACATAGGACTTCTATCTACAAGACATGACAGACAATACACTCAAGCTGAGCTATCACTACTGTCCCTACTGCTGTTGATGTACCTCTGTAGAAAGATCTTCACCACCTCGTGCATGTCCACTAAAAAAAAATATGGATCCCATGGGGTGAGGCAATTGTCCCAGTGAGAGATATAACTCTCTGCCGATCATATTATTATCCCAGATTAAGCATTTTTAAACTGAGCAGAGGTTCTTTTTATATTAACAGGAAGTATTAATCATTGTATGATCAGAATAAGATAATATCCTTTCTTAAGGAGAACATTGCATCTACCCATGGTAGAGTTATAAATCATCTATCTGCTTTGCAAAGAATGTAAAGAGCATAAATATCATCTATCAACTAAGATGTATAACTGAAATGTAACATCAACCAATGATTTCTATATACAATCCTTAAGCAAACATGCTATACGACTGATTACATTTTACAATCACACTTATGCCCTGTGGAAATGATGTATACCGCTCATACTCCAACCGACCACGACGGCGTAAAGCATCGGTTCCATACATAGGTCAATGGAAGAGTCGGACTCCATGACATCATCCGTCTCGGTCAGTCTGAGACCACAGGCAGGACATCTTGTGTCACTGCTAAATAGCTTTCCAGGGTATACTGGCAACTTCGCTATAGAGCTACAGCGTCAACTGCACTCCTTAGGCATCAAGAGATCTCGTGTTTATCTCACATCGATCTGGCATTCATCATCATCGGGAGATTCATGATACATCCATCCCGACACATATAATGAAGGATTGAGAGATTTAATGTTTATCTCACATCAATCCCACATTAGGGCATAAGGTATTCGTGTCCATCACCCCCACATATTAAAAAATATGCTCTCCGGGTTATGTCGCGGAGAAACCCGTTTCACCATTCAGAATGAGACCTGACGCTGAATGGATCTATGGTCAGGGCACTACATGATAAGATTCCACTTGGTTAATTAAGTACATTATTATATTCTTTTAGCATCAGTCAAGTTTTCAAACATGAATTATTATGACAAATGCTACAAAGAAAAGTGTAATACATCTATCAAGTACTTTCTCAAATCTTTAGAACATGTATAACATTTAGGATCTCAATCCCTTATCTCATTACCGGGAATTCTCATCCCTCAAATTTATCATCATCATGATTACTAGATCTGGGTATTCAAACCCTTAGTTCATCACAGAACATCATTAATACCTCTAGGTCCTCAGACCAAGGTATACATGATACTTGTTATACAAGCATCTCACATGGCTCACAAGGCCCATTAAGTATCTTGTCGCCTCTCACTAGGAAACAAATTATCACATGGCTCACAAGGCCATTCCATCTTGTCACCTCTCACTAGGTAACAACTTATTCACATGGCTCACAAGGCCCATTAAGTATCTTGTCACCTCTCACTAGGCAACAAATTATCACATGGCTCACAAGGCCATACCATCTTGTAACCTCTCACTAGGTAACAACTTATTCATATGGATCACAAGGCCCATTAAGTATCTTGTCACCTCTCACTAGGAAACAACTTATTCACATGGCTCACAAGGCCATTACATATCTTTTCACCTCTCACTAGGCAACAACGAATTCGCATGTCTCACAAGGCCATTAATCATTATACTTGTTATACAAGTGTTTAACATGCCTTACAAGGCTATGCAATAAAAGAATTACCACCTTCCCATCATTAGGGTTAGGTTTTCCCTTTCTTATCGATTAGGGTTTCTGTTACATACCATCATCCTTCATTATGGTTAGGGTTTTCCATTATTAACCGTTTAGGTTTTCAAGATCATATTATCAATGAGAGAACCCTAATTCATTGCTCCACACATCTAGGAGCAGACTTTGATATCATAAGTATTCAATCATACTTATTAATTCCCATCATTTATCATTAAATAATTATCAACACAAGGTATGAGTTCCTCTCTCATCCTTACCAGAATATGATTACATCATACTTTATTAACTTGGCTTAACCCTTTCTCAAGGTATATTAACATACACTTATCAAAGTTCATTAAACTCATTACATCTCAATGCAACAATTTGCATAACACACTTCATGTGTTACTCATCTAAGTATATTGGATTTATGGTATATCATGGTGTATCAACCTTGATGTGTTGGATGTGATATCTATCATGTCTTGATGTATCACTTACCTCATCACTTTTAACTTACTTAAGTTCATCAACTTATCTTGTATTAGGGTATTTCCCATCCTAATACTTTATGCACTAGCTCTTCACATTTATCATGTAATGTATTGGTCATAAGTCACACATTTGAATTATCAAACCATCATCAATGATATGGACTCATCTCGGGTTAAGGCATTGTTGATATAAGGTTGTCCATTATCAACCATTCTAGGTATTTCACCTATCAAGGTATTAGCCACACCATTACTTGGTGTCACACTCATCACTCCTAAGAGTGTCTTGCTATCACCTTTACAATGTGTATGGGGTTAAAGATGTGCATATGTTCACCATATCGAGTTATAGGTGTATAAGCACCACCATATCAGGTTGGAGGTGTATGAGCACTCACCATATCGGGCTATAGGTATATGACCATCATCCATATCGGGCTAGAGGTGTTTGTATGTGTTACCCATGTCGTGCATGAGGTACTAAGCCATCACCATGTTGGGCTAGAGGTGAATTCAATCACCATATCGGGCGGCTCACCATCTAGGGTTGGTCGTGACAGATTAGGGTTTGCCATATCGGGCTCAACCCAATATACAAGTCAATTAGAGTGTAGGGCACCAAACCATATTGGACTATACCATCAATAATTAGGTAGCAACCATGTCATGCAAGTTCATGTAGGCCTCATGATACTAAGTACCAATGATGTATTATATAATCATATCATGCATTAGCACTTGTTACTCTTCACTTATATCGGGTTACCCAAATTAGGGTTTCTTGTCAACTTACAAGTAAATAATTGACCTTGTATCATGCATGGAGTCTATAATAGACTTCCTATCGTTAAACAGGTGTATACTACACCCCCATATCGTTGCAATAAGGTATATAATCATATCCATATCATTTTAGTGAAGTAGGTGCATCATCATATCGGGTTAGAGCTATTTGTATATATGCTTGAGCCCGATATCACTTTTACAAAGTGAAATCATCTTCTTCAAGCTCTAGACCTTTGTTTTAACTGATATAATCCATGGCAACAGGTCTAGGCAGTCACTAGAACTCATAATTTCATCAACTATTTCAGGAAATTTTGGAACTAAAAGTATTTCACTAAGTATAGCAATTTAGGTGATGAATAATAACATGGCTGAGTTCAAGTTATATAACCCGCCTTAACAACAACTTCAAAGCTCCAAGCTCCAAAGCTCCACGTTCCTAAGGTTGAAGATGAACTTCAAAACTCCTCTATATACAAAGAATCACCATGGATAAGAAATTGGTGAAGAAGGAAAGAAAGGAATATCATAACCCTAAAATCATGCTTCAATCCAAGGTTGAAGATGATCATTGCCTCACCTTAGGGTGAAGTATGAGCTCCTTCTTGCTCCTTAGCACCCTTGCACGATACCATACTACTCTTGCACGATCTGCAACCAACCATGCACGATATGACACTCATTTGCACGATATGCCACTCACTTATGATCAAAACACTTCACTATGGGTGATATCACTCTATATGGTTGATATCACCTACTTGGGCGATATGATCTTGCCATGGGCGATACCCCAAGGCCCATGCATGATACCAAAGCATCCCTTCACGATATGGGAGCTCTATGCACGATATCTTAGGGTAGGTGGGTGGTAAGGGTCGCAAAATTGCACCAAGGGGTGAAACTAGGGGTATATATACTTGTTGTTCATGAAGGAAGGCAAAAATGAGGTGTCAACATTTTGAGCTAGTAGGTGCCACGTGTCATGCATGGGTGACACGTGTACATGCATGCATCAACATTTATCTTGACATTAAAAAAGGTTGAGGATCATCTAGAGATGCAAATTCGTCCACTGCTTATCCATTTGGATAAGTCATCTAGGTTTAATCACTATTTTAAGTCAAGCCGATACACTTTTTCTAAGGAAACTTGTTGGCCATCACACCTCACCTCCTTGAGGTTCTTTGCACTATATGGACTTTTCCAAGAGTTCACAAAACGATATGGGACACCTCCTTGGGTTCCTTGGCCGATAGGCACTCAAATATAAGCTTTTCAACTTGATACAACTCAAGTTAAGCTTTCATATTCAACCCTTTTTTTGTCATTTCATCACCAAGATTACCATCATTCATAATGGAATCAAACATGGTGTATCATTCATTCTCTATCCTCTAAATGATACATAGAGGAAGTATGAACACTCTATAGGTGTTAATTTTCATATCAACCCCACATTTTGGGTAAATTATAATTTGTACCAAAATTGGTGCACAAGGTACCATCATTGTTCAAACAAGTTCAAACTTGGAATTTGGGCTTTCCACAAGCCACCATTTAGCATCATTATATCTATTATGATGCTAAAACACATGGGGTACATTCAACATGTGACATTTTGCATTATAACCCCTCAACTTGGGTAAATTTCACTTTGGTCCAAAATAAAGGAACATTTCTCAAACATCATTCAATCAGGACCAAACTTGAAACATAAGTGTGTTACATGATGAAAAAACTCCTTAGATGATTATATTAAAGTTATAAGAAACTTTATTATCCAAAACAAATAGGGTTACCTCATAACACAGGTCAGGGTCGTTACATAGAAACTTGTAGTTCAATTTCATTCCTCCATTTCATATTCACACACATGTAGCAACTTGTAATTCCATTTATTCATCTCTTTTCACATCAGACATATGTAGAAACATTCATGTATTCATCTTCACATTCACACATATGTATATAGATAAGACAATTAAAAAAAATTATTCAGACATGTATATATAAGTGTGTCTTTTCAAAGTTTAACATGTCATCAAATACATAAATAATTATGAAAACAAAGTTTAAAAATATCATTATTTATCATCATCATCGTCATCATCGCCATCAATATTCTAATGATAATAAAAAATTCCCACTACTTGTAAGGCATTTTCCCATTGTTCTCTTACATCATCTAATTCTTCCATCATATAGGGAGTATGTACATCTAATAACTTTTCACATGTAGAGAAGTTTGTTTTAAACACCTGCAAAGAGAATGATGTATATATATAATTAATAATATATAATAAGATTGATATATTTCATATTATCTAATGAGACTATATATAATACATGTTGTATGGTATAGATTTCCATTGCAACATGTTTGATAATTACGTCCATATATCACATCACATAGTATATACATTCACAACCGTTGTTTTGTATAGCACACTATAAATTGAAACATACAAAATGTTAACAAACACAAACAAGCATAGTTCACATAAATAATATATACATTGGAGTTAGGAAATTACTTTCACATTCTCCCAAAGTAACAGTTTCTTTGTCTTAGACATGTTTCCTCTAGCTTTTTTGAACTCTTTTAAATCCCTACATGTTAATGTAACACATTAAATTGCATTATTAAATAGTAATATAATAATAGATGTTAACGGATATAAAATATGAAGATTTCTCACGTGAATAATGGCTTTTTCATTGGGTGTCCATATAATGAGTCTAATTCCTTTCCTGAAGGATCTAGATAATAAACAGACCACGTCTTGGGTACAATAACCAGTAACTCCCAATGCTTAGCACTAGAGGTAAGAAAGTTAAAAATTAATCACTCAAAATCCACAATAAAATGTAATTTTCTTAAGTCCAAATTATAAGCAAAGTAAACTTACTCAACATGGAATGGAGTTATTATCACCGTCTTCTTTTTTTTACCAAAATATTTAAAAGGGACAGAGAAGTATGAGGTAACTGATGAAGGTTCTTTATCTACGCAAATGATCAAAGATGGAATTAGAAACCCCACATGAGGAAATGAAAAATCTTTACAGATCATGTGTAAGTGGCTACAAAACATGTATAGTGTATGCATTAATATATAAGAAACTATATCACCATATATAAATAATGGTATATGGATATTTAAACAAGATCTCACCATATCCATAGCTCTATAATAGATGTATTCAGCCAATCATAATGAAACAACTCCAAAATATCTTGTATAAATATATTATTATCATATGATTCGCATGCATCATGCACCAGAATAGAAACATTTACAGGACAATTTGGGTTATGTTCGCCTATCCATACTTCCATTGTAAGGACCCTGACCTTCGTTTTGGGCTTACCCTATTTGTTCTACCTAAACCTTGTGCTTGGTTGCTTGCTAATCATCTTTAGGGATGATTAGGGTTTGCTTATGCTTAGTTGAGAGCTGGAGGTCCTACTTGAAAAATAACCTAAGATAGGGTTGGAGAGCAAGTTTGTCACCTTGAGAGATGTCTTTCTCTCTCTTTGCTTCCTCTAGGGTTGAGAGGAAGGTTTGGGCTCGTGCCTTGAGTTGTCTTGGGCTTGGTTGAGCTCTTTTGGGCCTTGTTTTCCCTTGTTTGGGCCTTGCCTTGCTTGGTTGAGCCCTGCATTGGGCAAGGATGCTTTGTATCGGCCATGGGGTATCGCCCATGGAGGTGTGTCGGCCATGGAAGAGTAGTGTGTCAGCCTTTGACCTTTGTTGACCTCCTTGCCTTGGTTGTGTCACCCTAGCTTGGACATGTGGCCGAACCTTGTTTGAGTGGTGGCATTGCATGTGCATGAGTTTTACAAGGTGGTAAAATGTGTGGACAAGTGTCCCTTGGTAAGGTGACACCTTTCCTTGGTTTAACCTTGACCCCCATATATATATGCCTTGCTTTTCTATTCCTTAGGAACCCTTCAGCTCTTTGTTTCTCCTCTCTTCCTTGTGTGCACGGTACACCTCTCCCTTGCAACCTTTGGTGGCTGGTACCCTTAGAGGAGCTAAGGTTGGTGGTCGATCCCCTTGAAGGAGTTCTTCTTCTTCTTCTTCCTTTAGCTTGGTGGCCGAACCCTAGGTGGGTCTTGTTCTTTGGTAAGCATCTTACCTCTCTCCTTAGCATCTTCTTCTCCATCTTGCCTACTCCTCGGCCATGGTGGTTATGCTTCTTGTTCCTTTTCTTGAGGTGGCCGAAGTGGTGAGGTTGGAGCTAGGAGCTTGAAGCTTGGATCTTTGGAGCTTGAGGAGTTTGCTTAAGGGGGGTTACATAACTTCTAACCCTAGCTATACTACCTTCTCTATGTTGCATGTTTTATATATGATGATGATCGGCCATTGCATGTTACGCTTCTTGCTCTAGTATATGTTGTTGATCTTATGGATATAATGAGCATGATGTTGTTGTTGTTGATGGTTTATATGCCTTTACACCTAGTTGGCCGAACCATGGTTTAGGGTTTCCTTGTTGAGCAACACTCCTTTTTCTCCTTGGTCTAGAGAAGTGAGTTTGAGCTCTAGTAATGTGGGCAATACCCTTCTCTCGATTAGGTTGAGAGGTGAGCTTGTATTCTAGTTGCTTGAGCAACACCCTCCTCTCACCATGGATTTGAGAGGTGAGATTTTGGATAGATGATGACCTATGTTGAGGTGGATCCTTGTGGTTTCCCGATTTGTGATAGAGGTTGTGCAAAACCCCTCTCTCTTGGTTGTTGAGAGGTGAGACGACCTTCTTGATCAATTAGGGTTTGGTGCCCTTGTGCTTGAGGTTGAAAATGATCTTGTGGGGTTCTGCCTTGCACGATATGACCTTGGAGTTGTGCTGCCCGATAGCCATGTTTGGAGTTGTACCCTTGGGTGACACACCTTGTTGAGATAGTTGACTTCGTGCCCGTTATTCTTTGGCTGATATGGAGCCTAGTAGGCTATCCTTGTGTTGGGTGATAGGGTTTAGTTGTGGTGATGCACGATATGTCCTTGAGGTGTAATCCTTGGTAGATATGCTTGCCTGGGCGTTTGGATGACCCTTGTATCCCTGGCCGATATGCCTAGTTGAAGCTTAGTTGGTGCTAATTATGGTCCCTTGGTCGATACCCTTGGTGGAGTTGATGGATGGGTGATACACTATGTTGAGTGCCCTGCCTCATACACCTTGTAGAGATGGTTTCCCGATACATCCATGTAGAGAGGACTTCCGATACACTCCCTTGTCTATAGGTGGTCTTGGCCGATAGTCTTTGATAGCTTGGTGCCCGACACAGCCTTGGCCATTATCCTTGTTTAGATGAGCTTGGACGATATGGTATGGTACCCAGGATAGCTTTGGCAGATACCACCATGTCTTAGTTGAAGCTTTGACTTTTATGAAGTGTTGGACGATATAGCTTCATGCTCGACATGCTAACCCTAGGATGCTGACCGTTATGATGCTTCATGGCCTTGCACGACACCATTCTTAGGCGTCATGGGTACCCTGGCTGCTAGGGTTAACCCTTAGATGATGCTGAGATGGTTGCATGATAGGGGCGCCTTGGGCGACACCCCTTTGGTCGATATGGCCCATGTTGAAGGTTAGCCTGATAGTGAAACCTAACCCTAACCCTAGCTAGGTGCATGTTAGACCCTTGGCCGATAGCCCTGGTAGTGTTGCACATTATACCTTGGTGATGGATGCCCGACACCATGAGTGCTAAGGGAACCTTGATGCATGTTATAGGATGTGTAGTGTTTGGCTGATATGGTGGTGAGTTGCTTTAGGGTTTGGAACCCTAGCCGATACCCCCTTTGGTGAGGGTTGGCACTTCTCGCCATACTTTATAGTGAGGGTTGCAGGAGTTTTGGTGAGGGTTCTGATAACCCGGAATGTATATAGTTGATAGTTCCATGTTAATAATGATAACACAAGTGATATGATGTAATCACCTTGAATCCTGCAACTTTGATGATGAGATAAGATGATAGGTGGTGAACCAGGTATGTTTGGGAAGATATGATGTTGCTACACATGATGGTGTGACACATGCATATGGTCATTAGTATAAGGCATAACATATGCCCATGATTAATAATAATATTATGAATGATAAAGCTTATGTATGATAGTATACTTGATAGCATGATCATTCTGTTAATCCATGATGGTTTCAGTAATCTCTGTGAATGTGTATACTAACCATGCAAGTATTTCATGTGGATTCATAGCCTGGTAAGAGCAATGGGGTAGATGTGCTCTGACTAGCACAATATGATGATAATCCTTGTTAATAAAATAACTAGTTGATAGGTCTGAGGACCTGATGTAAGGCTGAGTGCCTAGTTGAGGTGTTATCCTCTGAAGATGAGATAAGGGATGCGTTCCCAGGATGTTGATGCATGATTATGATTCCTTAAGAGGAATTGGTTGATATCATGAGGGATTAAGGTCCCAAGACAGTATGTTGATGGCAAAAATGATGTAATTCTATAAGGCTATGTTTATACCTTGTTTTACCTCAACAATTGGCTCAAAATATACTAATCAATTATAGATGAACCTATCATGTAGTTTACCCTGGCCATAGATCCATTACCGTTAGTATTTGGTGATGGTGAAATAGGTTTATCCTGCGGGATTAACTGGAGCGCATATTGTTGAATATGCGAGGTTTCCCCTAGCCTAAAATAGGAGGGTTGAGTGCAACTATGGTTGCAGACTCAGGATATATGGAGCATGGTGAACATACCCATGGATCAGGATATGTCATGATGATCATGATGCATTCATGGCTCAGATGTATGTCCTAGCACCTATGATGAGGTGAGCTAGAGATATGGGTAGCTTGTGGAGCTGACCCAGAGGCTGATGCCCTATAAGCATAAGGCTGTGGTCTTGCTTGATGATTTGTGTACTGACCATGAGAAGGTGAGGTCATGGAGTCTGTATCTCTTTAGACCTTGTATGGCACCGGATTGGGCTTCACAGCCAATGGTTGGACTTGAGCAGGGAAGGCTCACTTCCTCAGGGCATAATAAAATGTAATCCAGCCGAATAAGTATATTGTGCTTAGAGAAAAACACGGAACATTGATTGAGGCCTTGCTTATATAGCTAATCTAGTTACACCTTGCAAATATGTGTATGATCCTTATATCTTGTGATAAGTTGTTATAAAGATTATCTTGTCAATCATGTTCCATAAAGAAATACTTGGTTATATGCCACCCGGTTATCTTGGTGAGCTTTATGGTAATAATATATTTGCTCAGTATGTTGCTCTTGTTATATGCTTTATCAGTTATTTGCTATTATCTGCTTTAACTTTTGAGGTTTTATAGTTTTAACAGAGAGTTATGTTTCTCGCTGGGATTGTGTGTCTCACCCCGCTGGTTTACACCCTTTTTAGGTGATCACTTTAGACGTGGTGGTGGTCGTGAGGTTGTGGCCGAGCAGCAAGAAGACAAGTAGAAGGCAAGAGATGGACATGCTACTGTTTTGGTGGTCTTATTGTTGAGTCCTAGAGTCATCCCTGTACTCTCAGCTCCTCAGATGTGTTTTGACGATGTTTTACGATATTTAGCTGTTGTAATTTTGTATACCCTGTTGTTGGCCGTACATGGCCGTTCTGTATGTATAAACTGGTGATGAACTAATATGCATTGTTGTGACAGTGGGTGGCTTTAAGTTGTGAACATATCTGGCATGTGATCTTGAATATATATCTATATATAACCTGATCTTCTTGCAGGGCCTGGTTGCAAACGTTCTGTACGCATGTTTCCGTAATCGGTTTTAATTAACCCGTGTTTTCGATAATATATGGTTCCGCCCATTTTCACGTGTCATCTCGTTGTCTATGTGATGACGGGGTGCCACCGTTGGTTTGGTATCAGAGCTCTAGGTTCACTGAGTCTATAGGGATCTAGGACTAGGTTTGCGTATGTTCTTGTGAGTTTCCCAGAGTTTCTTACAATAACCTTCTGCCCTCGGCAGAAGATAAATCTTAAAGATGTCTGGAAACCATGAAGAACATGTTGCCGAGAGCAGCGATGCTGCATCAGTTGATGGAGCAGGAGGGTAGGCACATGGAGATCGGGTGCCTAAGGTCCCCCAACTTGACCCAGCCATTCTTGAAAACCCTGCCTACCAAAAGCTTATGGGGCAGTTAATGGCTACGATGAATCACATGGTAGAACGAGTGTCAGTGCCTCAGCCAAGAGTACAGGCTCCCTATGGTGAAACATCGGGTATTGTGAAGACCTTTGAGTGGCTTTGCCGAGTCGGAGCTTTGGATTATGTTGGAACGGCTGATCCAACATATGCTGATCTGTGGCTGACACGTCTTGAGAAGGCCTTCCGGATCCTCGACATCCCCGAAGCATATAAAGTCAAGCACATAGTCTACCTTCTGAAGGGAAGTGCTAGCCACTGGTGGGCCATTGAGGAGGAGAAGTGACCCAGTGAGGAGATCGGTTAGGAGATCTTCCGGCAAGAGTTCATCAGTAGATACTTTTCGAAGACGTATCTGGACGAGAAGATCAATCAGTTTGAGCATCTATGCCAAGGAACGATGAGCATCACTGAGTATGAAGCCAAGTTCATGGACTTGCTGAGGTTTTGTCCTTACATGGCAGTGACAGATGATGAGCAGATCAGACAGTTTGATAAAGATTTGAATGTTGAACTGTCGACACCTGCTGCTGCTTTAGAGAATCGGGAGCGGTTTTCCACGTTTTGTGGAGTCTATCCGCAGGATTGAATGATCTGTTAAGGAGAAAAGGGAGTCCATGACTAGGAAAAGTCCTACTCAGTTCTAGGGACAGAAATCTGGTGGCTTCAAGAAGTCAAGGTTTTCAGCACCTTCAATGATGAGAGGTTCTACTGCACCGTCACAGTGGTCTCTGAGTAAGGGAAGAGGTCATGTTTCTTTGCCGTCGAAGGCGCATAGTACAACTTCTGTGGCAGTAACAAAGCCATCTAGACCACAAACAGAAGGCAGGTCATGTTATCACTGTGGACAAATGGGGCATTTAAAGTCAAATTGCCTAAGAAGAGACATTGA
Organism: Alisma plantago-aquatica; assembly: GCA_963693085.1. Lineage (NCBI taxonomy): Eukaryota > Viridiplantae > Streptophyta > Magnoliopsida > Alismatales > Alismataceae > Alisma > Alisma plantago-aquatica. Next base: position 479,993,512 of record OY856413.1, on the reverse strand, counting down.
ACTAACACAACAGCTGAGACAGAATCAACAAGGATTAGACAGACAACAGCCCAGTGCTAGCAGAGGGTGAGGACGCAGTCAAGCATCACAGGAAGGATCGTCTGCTCAAGGAAGCAGACGACGTGGACAACAAGCAACGACTCAATTCTATGCTATGAGTTAGCCAGAGGCGATAGTCAACCCGCAAGTGGTGACATGTCAGATGGAGTTATTTCATTCTGATTTGTCTTCTTATTACTTTATATCTATTTTGGTTGACCCGAGTGCTACGCACTCTTTTATCGCACATAGTCTGCTTGATAGATATCCTTTACCTATTAGTTGTAAGGAAGATAGCCTATTGTTAGAAACCCCTCTTGATGGTTCCTCGATGCTTCGAGAAGAGTGCCCATCTTGTGTCTTATCTTTTTCGGGACACAATATACAAGTGGGTCTTATACCACTTGATATGCATGGATTCGATGTGATCCTTGAGATGGATACTTTAGAGAAGTATAAGGTTGTGTTGGAATGTGGTTCCAAACAGGCGGTGTTCGATGACAACGGAGAGAAGTGGATCTTCCAAGGAGATAGGAAGATTCTTTCGACATGTCTAGTGTCAGCGATGGTGGTAGAAATGTTGTTGTGGCAAGGTTCTAAGGATTTCTTAGCTCACATTATGGATACCAAGGTGAAAGGTCCTAGCCTTGAGGAGGTGACAGTTGTCTGAGAGTTTGTAGAAGTGTTTCCTGATGAGTTTCCCGGTGTTCCCCCACCTCGAGAGATTGATTTTGAGATCAATCTGGTAACATGAACACAACCAGTTGCACAGACATTGTATAGGATGGCTCCAGCAGAGATGGTAGAGTTGAAGAAGCACTTATAGGAGTTGTTAGAGAAAGGTTTCATCCGACTGAGCACGTCGCCTTGGGGTGCTCCAGTGTTGTTCGTTAAGAAGAAGGACGGATCGATGCAACTATGTATAGATTACTGGCAGTTGAACAAAGTTATGATCAAGAATAAGTACATGTTGCCAAGGATAGATGATTTGTTCAATCAGTTGTGTGGTGATATAGTGCTCTCAAAGATCGATCTACGGTCAGGATATCATCAGTTGAGGATTAAGGCAGACGACATACCAAAGTCAGTGTTTAGGATGAGGTATGGTCACTTTGAGTTTGTGGTTATGCCGTTTGGGCTAACCAATGCACCTGTTGCTTTCATGGACCTAATGAACCGAGTGTTCTGTTCGTTCCTAGATCAGTTTGTTGTAGTCTTTATAGATGGCATTTTGATCTATAGTCAGGATAGGCAAGAGCATGAGTGACATCTTCGACAAGCGTTGACTCTTCTTCGCCAACATTAGCTATATGCCAAGTTTAGCAAATGTGAGTTCTGGTTGAAGGAAGTGACTTTCTTAGGTCATGTGATATTTGCAGAAGGAGTCCAAGTAGACCCTAAGAAGGTGGAGTCAGTGGCAGATTGGGAGCAACCAAAGACGCCGACAGAAGTTCGTAGTTTTCTGGGTTTGGATGGATACTACTGACGGTTTATCAAGGACTTCAGTGCAATCACGTTGCCAATGACAAAGCTGACCAGGAAGGATGTACCTTTTGTTTGGTATGATCGTTGTCAGCAAGCCTTCCAAGGTTTGAAGGAGAAGTTGACTAGTGCTCCAGTGCTAGTGCTTCTAGAGCCTGGGAAGGGCTATGTTGTTTTCTACGATGCTTCCAAAAAAGGCTTAGGTTGTGTCCTGATGCAGGAAGATCATGTGGTTTCTTTTTCTTCACGACGGCTTAAGAAACATGAGGAGAACTATCCAACACATGATTTGGAGTTGGCAGTGGTGGTCCATGCATTAAAGATTTGGAGACACTATCTTTATGGGGAAGTGTGTCAGATCTTTACAGATCATAAGAACTTGAAGTATATCTTTTTGTAGAGGGAGCTGAACATGCGACAATGTCATTGGATGGAGTTAATTAACGATTATGATGGCACCATTGAGTATCATCCTGGTAAGGCAAATATGGTAGCTGATGCGCTTAGCAGAAAGTCTTCTTCTCTCCCCACAAAGAAGGCACAGTTGAGTTCCTTGGTATGCCATAGGAGGGATATGTTTGTCTCCTTGCGACAGATGAATGTGCAGTTGGAAGTTTCCTTGTTGGAAGGACTGTTGGCACAGATGCAAATCAAGCCTATGCTGAGATAGCAGATCAAAGATGCACAATAGGCAGATAGTGCAGTCTAGTTAATCAGGTCAGAGCTTGGTAGCAAAAAGTGTGATGGGTTCCATGAGTTCAAGGATGGACTAGTTTGCTATCATGGTACGATGGTGGTCCCCGATGGTGATAATCTAAGAAAGCTAGTACTCAAGGAAGCGCACACGTCGATGTATGCTATGCATCCAAGAGTCACCAATATGTATCATAATTTGAAGGACCTGTATTGGTGGTCTGGCTTGAAGAAGGATGTAGCTGAGTTTGTGGCTAAGTGCGCAATTTGTCCACAAGTTAAAGCTGAGCATCAAAATTCAGAAGGTACGATGCAAGCCATGCCGATACCACAATGGAAATGGGATCATATAACCATAGATTTCATAGTAGGTCTACCAAAGACAGCTAGGAATCATGATTCCATTTGGGTAATAGTGGACAGGTTGACAAAATCTGCTCATTTCATACCAGTAAAAACAACGTATACAGCAGAGAAGCTTGCTCGGGTGTATGTAGATGAGATAGTGTGGTTGCACGGTGTACCAGCAACAATAGTTTCCGATAGAGGTCCTCAGTTTACAAGTCATTTCTGGGAATAGTTGCACAAAGCGTTGGGAACGCAGTTGCGGTTCAGTACCGCTTTCCACCCACAGACGGATGGACAGTCTGAAAGGACTATTCAGACTTTGGAGGATCTTCTCTGAGCTTGTGTTTTGCAGTTCCTAGGCAGTTGGGACATGCATCTCAGTTTGATAGAGTTCACTTATAATGATAATTATCAGTGGAGCATTGACATGGCTCCTTATGAGGCTCTGTATGGAAGGAAGTGCAGATCCCCTTTATGCTGGTATGAGTCTGGTGAAAATCAGCTTTTGGGTCTTGAGTTAGTATAGCAGACAACGGAAAATATCAGAGTGATACAACAAAAGCTGAAAACGGCACAGGACAGATAGAAGTATTATGCAGACAATTGTCGATGACTTTTTGAGTTCTAGGTGGGAGACAAAGTGTATCTCAAGGTCTCACCTTGGAAAGGTGTGCTAAGGTTTGTCCGGAAAGGCAAACTGGCACCCAAGTATATGGGACCATACCCGGTAATAGCACGTGTTGGCAAGGTAGCTTACAAGTTAGAGCTGCCGCCAGAGTTGCACAGGTTGCATCCAGTGTTCCATGTCAGTATGCTGAAGAAAAGTCATCCAGACACAGAGACAATGATACATCCAGTTGAGGTTGAGCTTAATGAAGATGTGACCTACGAGGAGGGTCCAGTGGCGATCCTTGATAGAAGAGTAAAGAAGCTGAAGAGGAAGGACCTGGTTCTTGTGAAGGTTCTTTGGCATCATCGTGGTGTTGAAAAAGCCACATGGGAGCTTGACGAAGAGATAAAGCGGAAGTATCCCTCGCTTTTCTCTTCGAATTTCGGGGATAAAATCCTTTTGTAGAGGTTTATGGCTTGTAAGGAGCCTGACCTTCATTTTGGGCTTACCCTGTTTGTTTTGCCTAAACCTTGTGCTTGGTTGCTTGCTAATCATCTTTAGTGATGATTAGGGTTTGCTTGTGCTTAGTTGAGAGCTGGAGGTGCTACTTGCAAAATAACTTAAGATAGGGTTGGAGAGCAAGTTTGTCACCTTGAGAGATGTCTTTCTCTCTCTTTGCTTCCTCTAGGGTTGAGAGGAAGGTTTGGGCTCATGCCTTGAGTTTTCTTAGGCTTGGTTGAGCTCTTTTGGGCCTTGTTTTCCCTTGTTTGGGCCTTGCCTTGCTTGGTTGAGCCCTGTATCGGGCAAGGATGTTTTGTATCGGCCATGGGGTATCGCCCATGGGGGTGTGTCGGCCATGGAAGAGTAGTGTGTCGGCCTTTGACCTTTGTTGACCTCCTTGCCTTGGTTGTGTCACCCTAGCTTGGACATGTGGCCGAACCTTGTTTGAGTGGTGGCATTGCATGTGCATGAGTTTTGCAAGGTGGTAAAACATGTGGACAAGTGTCCCTTGGTAAGTTCACACCTTGCCTTGGTTTAACCTTGACCCCCATCTATATATGCCTTGCTTTTGTCTTCCTTAGGAACCCTTTAGATATTTGTTGCTCCTCTCTTCCTTGTGTGCATGATACACCTCTCCCTTGCAACCTTTGGTGGCCGATACCCTTGTAGGAGCTAAGGTTGGTGGCCGATCCCCTTGAAGGAGTTCTTCTTCTTCATCATCCTTTAGCTTGGCGGCCAAACCCTAGGTGGGTCTTGTTCTTTGGTAAGCATCTTCCCTCTCTCCTTAGCATCTTCTTCTCCATATTGCCTACTCCTCAGCCACGGTGGTTGTGCTTCTTGTTCCTTTTCTTGAGGTGGCCGAAGTGGTGAGGTTGGAGCTAGGAGCTTGAAGCTTGGAGCTTGAGGAGTTTGCTTAAGGCAGGTTACATAACTTCTAACCCTAGCTATACTACCTTCTCTATGTTGCATGTTTCATATATGATGATGGTCGGCCATTGCATGTTATGCTTCTTGCTCTAGTATATGTTGTTGATCTTATGGATATAAAGAGCATGATTTTGTTGTTGTTGATGGTTTATATGCCTTTACACCTAGTTGACGGAACCATGGTTTAGGGTTTCCTTGTTTAGCAACACTCCTTTTTCTCCTTGGTCTAGAGAAGTGAGTTTGAGCTCTAGTAATGTGGGCAATACCACTCTCTCGATTAGGTTGAGAGGTGAGCTTGTATTCTAGTTGCTTGAGAAACACCCTCCTCTCACCATGGATTTGAGAGGTGAGCTTTTGGATAGATGATGACCTATGTTGAGGTGGATCCTTGTGGTTGCCCGATTTTTGATAGAGGTTGTGCAAAACCCCTCTCTCTTAGTTGTTGAGAGGTGAGCTGACCTTCTTGATCAATTAGGGTTTGGTGCCTTTGTGCTTGAGGTTGAAGATGATCTTGTGGGGTTGTGCCTTGCACGATATGACCTTGGAGTTGTGCTACCCGATAGCCCTATTTGGAGTTGTACCCTTGGGTGACACACCTTTTTCAGATAGTTACTTGGTGCCCGTTATGCTTTGGCTGATATGGAGCCTAGTAGGCTATCCTTGTGTTGGGCGATAGGGTTTAGTTGTGGTGATGCACGATATGTCCTTGAGGTGTAATCCTTCGTAGATATGCTTGCTTGGGCATTTGGATGACCCTTTTATCCCTGGACGATATGCCTAGTTGAAGCTTAGTTGGTGCTCGTTATGGTCCCTTAGTTGATACCCTTAGTGGAGTTGATGGATGGGCGATACACTATGTTGAGTGCCCTGCCCGATACACCTTGTAGAGATGGTTTCCCGATACATCCATGTACAGAGGACTTCCGATACACTCCGTTGTCTATAGGTGGTATTGGCCAATAGGCTTTGATAGCTTGGTGCCCGGCACAACCTTGGTTGTTATCCTTGTTTAGATGAGCTTCGACAATATGGTATGGTACCCAGGATAGCTTTGGCCGATACCACCATGTCTTAGTTGAAGCTTTGACTTATATGAAGTGTTGGACGATATAGCTTCATGCCTGACATGCTAACCCTAGGATGTTGACCGTTATGATGCTTCATGGCCTTGCACGACACTATTCTTAGGCGTCATGGGTACTCTGGCCGATAGGGTTAACCCATGGATAATGCTGAGATGTTTGCACGATAGGGGCGCCTTGGGCGACAACCCTTTGGTCGATATGGTCCATGTTGAAGGTTAGCCTGATAGTGAAACCTAACCCTAACCCTAGCTTGGTGCACGTTAGACTCTTAGTCGATAGCCCTGGTAGTGATGCATGTTATACCTTGGTGATGGCTGCCCGACACCATGAGTGCTAAGGGAACCTTGATGCATGTTAGAGGATGTGCAGTGTTTGGCTGATATGGTGGTGAGTTGCTTTAGGGTTTGGAACCCTAGCCGGTACCCCCTTTGGTGAGGGTTGGTGCTGCTCACCATACTTTATAGTGAGGGTTGCAGGAGTTTTGGTGAGGGTTCTGTTAACCCAGAATGTATATAGTTGATAGTTCCATATTAATAAGGATAACACAAGTGATATGATGTAATCACCTTGAATCCTGCTACTTTGATGATGAGATAAGATGATAGGTGGTGAACCAGGTATGTTTGGGAAGATATGATGTTGCTACACATGATGGTGTGACACATGCATATGGTCACCAGTATAAGGCATAACATATGCCCATGATTAATAATAATATTATGAATGATAAAGCTTATGTATGATAGTATACTTGATAGTATGATCATTCTATTAATCCATGATGGTTTCAGTAATCTCTGCAAATGTGTATACTAACCATGTAGGTATTTCATGTGGATTCATAGCCTGGTAAGATATATGAGGTAGATGTGCTCTGACTAGCACAATATGATGATAATCCTTGTTAATAAAATAATAAGTTGATAGGTCTGAGGACCTGATGTAAGGCTGAGTGCCTAGTTGAGGTGTTATCCTATGATGATGAGATAAGGGATGCGTTCCCAGGATGTTGATGCATGATTATGATGCCTTGAGAGGCAGTGGTTAATATCATGAGGGATTGAGGTCCCAGGACAGTATGTTGATGGCAAAAATGATGTAATTCTATAAGGCTATGTTTATAGCTTATTTTGCCTCGACAATTGGCTGAAAATATACTAATCAATTATAGATGAACCTATCATGTAGTTTTCCCTGGCCATAGATCCATTACCGTCAGTATTTGGTGATGGTGAAATAGGTTTATCCTGTGGGATTACCTGGAGCGCATATTGTTGAATATGTGAGGTTTCCCCTAGCTTAAAATAGGAGGGTTGAGTGCAACTATGGTTGCAGACTCAGGATATATGGAGCATGGTGAACATACCCATGGATCATGATATGTGATGATGAGCATTATGCGTTCATGGCTCAGATGTATGTCCTAGCACCTATGATGAGGTGAGCTAGAGATATGGGTAGCTTGTGGAGCTGACCCAGAGGCTAAGGCCCTATAAGCATAAGACTGCGGTCTTGCTTGATGATTTGTGTACTTACCACAAGAAGGTGAGGTCATGGAGTCCGGATCTCCTTAGACCTTGTATGGCACCGGATTGGGCTTCACAGCCAATGGTTGGACTTGAGCAGAGAAGGCTCACTTCCTCAGGGCATAATAAAATGTAATCCATCTGAACAAGTATATCTTGCTTAGAGCAAAACAGGGAACATTGATTGAGGCCTTGCTTATATAGCTGATCTAGTTACCCCTTATAGATATGTGTATGATTCTTATATCTTGTGATAAGTTCTTATAAAGCTTATCTTGTCAATCATGTTCCATAAAGAAATACTTGGTTATATGACTCCCGGTTATCTTGGTGAGCTTTATGGTAATAATAGCTTTGCTCAGTATGTTGCTCTTATTATACACTTTATCAGTTATTTGTTATTATCTGCTTTAACTTTTGAGGTTTTATAGTTTTGGTGGGGAATTATGTTTCTCTCTGGGACTGTGTGTCTCACCCCACTGGTGTACACCCTTTTTAGTTGATCGCTCTAGATGTGGTGGTGGTCGTGAGGTTGTGGCCGAGTAGCAAGAAGAGCAGTAGAAGGCAAGAGATGGACATGCTGCTATTTTGGTGGTCTTGTTGTAGAGTCCTAGAGTCATCCATGTACTCTCAGGTCCTCAGCGGTATTTTGACGATGTTTTATGATGTTTAGCTGTTGTAATTTTGTATACCCTGATGTTGGCCGTACGTGGCCGTTCTGTATGTATAAACAAGTGATGAACTAATATGCGTTGTTGTAATAGTGGGTGGCTTTAAGTTGTGAACATATCTGGTAGGTGATCTTGAATATATATCTATATATGACATGATCTTCTTGCAAGGCCTGGTTGCAAACAATATGTATGTATGTTTCTGCTATCAGTTTTAATTAACCCGTGCTTTTGGTAATATATGGTTCTGCATGTTTTTGCGTGTCATCTTGTTGTCTGTGTGATGACGGAGTGTCACATCCATACCCTTACAATTAGGACCTAACAAGTCATATAGGTCCCTTGGAAGCCAACTAGGTACTTCAGGAGGAGGTGGAGGTGGAGGTGGAGGCCGAGTTGTAGCGGGGTTCTTTCTTTTAACCTATATATATCATTTCATATTAATTGAATCATATATACATGCTAACAAATTAACGTAATATAAATTTACCATACAATATCCGCATGGATGACATCTATTTTGGGCCACAATGTCACTCTGCCTTCTGCTTCACCAAGCGTTTTAGAATCTGGGTGGGCATATAGCAATGGATGATGCCTCCAATGGTGGAGTACAAGTCTCTGGTTCACACGAATTGTACTATCTGGTATTGGAGTGCCAAGAAACATGTCCCCTGGAAGGGGTGAGTAAGCCTCGGCATCTGCAATGATAAAGTCTTTGTTTTTTAGACGTCATGGCTTCAACCCCTACAAATTTACGTAAAGTATGTTATATACATATATTCATAAATATATCATCTTGAAAAGACTATCTACTATGTCATAAAAATACTTACAACAGACATACTAGGTGGTAGGTCTACAAGATTACTCCCAACCACCTCTATAGTAGGAAAAGAGCAGCACGCTACAGGTACTGTCTGAGTGGCAGTCTGAGATGCCTGCCACTTGCTCATTGCTTCATGGAGTCTCTTATCAAGTGCTTCCTTGAATCTCCTATCAATTAAATCATCTACCTATACATGGATAAAAGAAATTCTAACTTTTGATTATTGAATTCCCTTTTGCAATAACATTCTAAAAAAAGAATAGGTTACCTCATTTTTTGAAAATCCCACTTTTGGGACATATTTGCGCTATGATGGCCCAAAGAACGCTTTTATGCCCACACCAGCATCTACACCCCTAACACATCCAGGATGCTGTGGGTTACCAAGAACAACTGTCAATTCACCCCTTGTGCCCTCATGGATGAACTTGTCTTGCTTCCTCTACTCGTGAAGCTCCCACTAATCACCATCAATAGAAAGTTGTAAGTAAACATAACAATAATCAATATTGATTGCTCTAAGAGTTGAATTTTACCATTTTTGTAGCTGCCTCAGCAGTTGTGGGTTTAGTTATATCTCCTTTCTTATTTTGCTTCCCAGCTATCTACACAGCATGGCGAGGCAGAGGTGCAGGAGTAACAGTAGAGGACTTCCCAGTCTCCTGAGTAGCAGTAGACTCAGTAACATCAGTAGCTTGTAGTCTTTGGTGAATGCCTACATAGCCTTTTGGACCCATTGTGTGGTCTTGCATATTCAGTGCACGCCTTTCTCTTTGAGCATCATTGATAGCCTTGTTAGTAAGCACATTGATTTAGTTAGTAACACTAAAGGTCAATCTTGAATAGGCGAATACATAAGAATGTATATTAATTAAATTGGGAGTGGTGCTTAATAACTTGAATTCATCAGTTTTTCTTTTGGCAACAAACACTCCTCCCAGTCATTGGGGTCTAGGTAGTTCCATTGCTCACTGGTTGGCTTCTTCCTCTTTTTTTTGGGTCCTCCATTGACTTCTTCCTCTTCTCAACATCTCATATGTAATTGTGATGGAGTGGACTTTTGGAATTCTAATTGTCCAATGACAGAAATGATTTCACACATGATGAGTCGTTTTGAGAGTTCCATGTGTTTTTGGTAAAATTGAGTGTTGATGATGTTAATATAATGATTTGGATCCATAAGTTTAGGCCTACTTGAGGAATTTAATTGAGTGGTCTAATAGTTGAGTTTTGTCACCAATTTTGAATAGAAGGTATCTTGAGAGGTAAGGAAGCTATGGTTGAATTTTGGTTGCATTTGGATGTTCCCAGAAGGAGATATTTAGGTTTGAATATTATGTTATAATGGGGCAAGATTTCATATTCGGAACTTAGGCCTTGATCAGTTGTGATATTTCATATGTCACGACTGTGCACAAGATATGGCCATAGCCCTAACTAGGGAGAGACCACTGATCATGCTTTTGCAGCCCTTGGATGTGCTAAATCGGATGACTCATCTACCTGGTGGCAGTTGCTATGTGTATAGGTGAGGGTTGTACACGACTTGGAGAACGTGGGCCGAGAATGAAGACTAGCAGAACCACCACGCGATGAGAGCCCTGAGTGACTATTGGTTCAGTTTGCACAAGTGTGATCCCTCCATCTCTGCAAGCGTGCTCTCTACCACAGAGCCTAGACCTGATGATCTCCGATGCTCATTGTGGAGCCACAACGACGATCATCTCGAGTAGAAGCTCAGTTTATGGACCCACACAGACAGAATGCGTCACAACATTCCGGCGAGAAGGGACATATAGAGAGTGCCAGTGTCGAGATCCCTAGAGTCCCAGGCAGTGGTAGCATCCTCACAAAGTAAGAGGAGCCATGGCGACACCTGAATGATGGGGGGCGGCAAGGTATGGAGCCTTGAAGGTAATGGAGTTGTATGAAGCTCGCAAGGAACACCAGAGGAGATCCCCCATGGCGGAGGCCACTCCTGCATGCTCGCGTGGAGAACAGAGTCACGCCCGAAAGCATTGGACTCACGAGGGACGCTGGGGGGAAAGAGAGGAGAAGCAGGGCTAGAGCTACCCTGCAACGCCGACTAGAGAACAGGCGGGCAACGGCCGTGAAGCTGAGTCTGAGACTCATGGATCGCGTGAACCGAAAGAAGAGCACTGCATCGGGTCCAATGCGAGTCTGACCGGCTGGCCCAACATAAGTCAGCCAACAAAGAACCGCAACTCAAACTAAGCCTGGAAAGCGTGAGATGCAAGCCCTAGTTGCAACGTGGCGATGGCCGATTGGCCCATAAAGGTAAATATCTCAAAAATGCCCAGACCTTGTATAATTCACAGTAAATAGCTCCATTATCAGAAAAATACAAGTAAAGTACCAAAATGCTTAGAAAAATGCGTAGAACAACCTGGAACCTTTAGATCAATCTTTTGATGCTTAAATATCAGTGACTTTGTGTAATATGTGTAATTCTTAGTTATTGAGTAATAAATATCAAACGATGTTAAAAAATTATGATAACATGTCAATAAGTCTATAATCATGTATATAATGCATATGATGTCATATATGATCATGTTGATACACGAAAGCATATAACTTGATTAATATGGCTTATTAGGACTAATAACACTAAAGATAATGCAATTAATGTATACATGCTCAATAAATGATGAGATTTACAGAAAACCCTCATATCTGTAATTGGAAGATAATATATAAATATGAGATCAGTTATATACATGAAATTCTTGTTATATGAAGATGAATCTTAATACATGTTATGAAATCCTAGTTTTGCTTAATGGTGTAACCTAGGGTTAATTAATGTGCACAAAAAGGATATTGAACCTAATGTTCAGATAATGAACCATAATCTGGAAAATGACATCAGTATGATAATTCTAAGACATGAATGCAAGTAATGATGAGAATATCCTAATGAGTTAAGAAAACCCTAAAATGAACACGATTAGGGTTAAGATGAGATGTATGATGATGAGAACCTGATAGTATATGATCTTGTCTTAATTAGGGTTTGGCTTGGGATACATAGTTGACTCGTGGATATATGTGATGATTAAGTTTATCTCTTGATCAAGGTACGCCATTACCTCTTACTTGGCTTATTATACATTATGCTTGTGTTATATGTAGTAAAATACTTGGCATATGGTATTGGATGAAATGATTGTTCTTGTATGATATCCTGCTTGATTTTCCATACTTATGGCTATGAACACATGAAACATAAGATATCAGATCCATCATATGATAGCACTAAACTCTTTGGTAGTACAATGCATTGAAGTGATCTCAAACTCTTTGGTAGTAGATCACATGTGTTAGATCTCAAACTCTTTGGTAGTATATCACACGTTAAATGATATCAAACTCTTTGGTAGTAGATCATAAGGCCTAAAAACATCAAAGCCCTTGGGGGTAGATGTACGAGATATATGATGGAAATTATGCTTAAAATATGTGTTCTCTGTTGTTAATGAATATCTTTGTGCAAGTATATGCTTTTCTTATATTCTTTTGTTACTGCCAAGTATTAGTTTTATCTTATTGCCAAGATATGATGAGAGGTATATAAAAAGACACGTAGGCGTACTCAGTACAATATTCTTGAAATATTGTGCTGACGTGTACCACATGTAATCTTTTGTTTAGGTTGTGGTTATGCTCTTGAAGATCCAGGATAGTTGAGAGTTGTGTGGCGAGCTGATGTACAGGTGGACCTGTTGTCTTAAGATCCTGTAGTTTAGTGGTAGTACATGTATATGTATAGTTTGCTGTTCAATATGTAATATCAAATGTTGTAACAATTCATGTTGTAATTATATGTTGAATGGTGAACATGTGTGTATGGTTTATTATTGTTCATGTACATGTGCTACTGTGTTTCCTTCTGACTCCCTTGATTTTCTCCTTCTTAGCCTAGTGTGGGATGTTTAAATTGGGATTCTCGCTGAGGTGAGGGTTTCAATTTGGACGTCACACATCAGATTAAGTTTTAGAAAATCTGGGGACGTCACAGGTGGTATCAGAGCATGAAAAATAGCAAAGTCTGACATTTGCTCATTAGGCAACTGAAAACTAAAGAACCTTGAACTTAATAATCTTTTAGGGTTAGATTAGTCGTCTTTTAGAGACTAGATCTGACCTAGCCTCTAGGTTAGAACCTAGATGTCCGAGAACTAGGTCTAGACTAGTGCTTGTTGAGTAGCAAGTCCTTAGATGTCGTTCTTTCCTTGTAGTGCATCGGTATGGGACGTTGCACTATTTGGAAATGACGTGCATCAAGGGAAGAGAAACCCTAGACATATGGCGCTCATTGTCTATAGTAGCTACACTAGTCTACCCCTTGTTCTCACCCCTTTCCTTAGTTTTCATGACACTGTACTCTGTACTATGTGTGGGGCACTCGTTTCAAGATTTGGTTTTGGATTCCAATCAGATCGAACCTTGATAGTTTTCTCTGACGCTTGTTTTATCGGAGAAAAACTATATAATATTTTATTATGTATATGTATTACAAAAATGTGTCCCCACACATGTACGAGTAGAAGGTGATCATGCAACCTAAGTGAAAGTGAATGACATCAGTCTAGAAGAGAGAGTAGTTCTAGATTAGATGTCTAGAGCCTTTTTGATATATACGATATATGGAATAGATGAAATAAGTTTTGATGATATGATGTAAGTTTCATATAGACGATATAAGATAGTTTATGATGATATATGTTTGTCTTTGAGGACTTAAGTTCGGTTTTGAGGATTTGAGATAAGTTTTATGATGCAAGTAACTAGGATTTTATGAGATAAGATAAGTTTAGTTAAGACAAGGTTATGAGTCATCATGAGCCTCAAGCTCTTTTACAAAGGAGGACCTCTAGTATTAGGACCAGTTTTGGGGTTAGCTCAAGAGAGAGCGAGACCCATAGGGAGAATGTCAGAGAACCTAGACTCCACGATATGAGAAATATGAGATATGTGATATGATATGTCCTAAACTAGAATACTCCTGAGTGAATGAGTTGTGTTGCTTTATGTATGATTCCTGTAGTTTTGTTGAACCCTAGATGTCCTTGGGAGGAACAAACCCTAGAGATAGAGAGAGGATCGTTATATGTGCATGCGAACTTTGAATATGAGAACCTACCATCTGGGTGAGGGAGAGAGAGTCCCAAGACCCTATAGGAGGTAGCTATCTTAGTTTCTATGAAGCCTCATGCTCGGGCTGGTGGTTTCCCACATAGGAATCTAGTGGTGTATATAAGAGAGTTTTTAGGTAAGCATGTTTCATGATTAGAGACCTATGTAGAGTATATCATGTCGTGTTTTGGTTTGTGCTTATGTGGCTAGAGCTTGTAAGGCTATCTCTAGTGCCAATGAGGTATACCTGAGAAACCTACACCGAGAGGGAAGATATAGTATATGCATATGAGATACTCGTAGAGTTGAGTTAGCTCAGAGAGATTGAGCATGACACTACCCTTGTGGTGTGGGTCAGGAGAACCTCTTTTGACCTAGGTAAAGTTTTGATATATGTTTGATAAGTCACTCACATTAGTTTGTTAGCACAACCATGATATAATATATGTAAAGATGTGATCTAATCTCAATATGTGATATATGGACATGATATAATGTAAATCTAGAGATGGTATGATTGATATCAATGAATAAATGGTTAACTAGATACATGAATAATGATGACAATGTGATATTGTTGGCTAAGCTTATGATGAAATCACTAGTAAATGTGGCATAAATTATGAACAACAAAATAAGATCATATGCATGAAACAAGTTGCATGAGGTGTTAATCTTAGTGCTTAACAAATATGAAATATATAATTTTACAGTTAGCACAACATAATGCTTACAACACCCTGATATGATCTAGATGGATAAAGCGAGTTAATGATAATTAACTGCCTCCTAAAAGACATATGATAATGATGAACATGTTTTAACAATGAGCTAAATAAAATGTGGATGACACCTTGATATATGAGTTAATCTTATTCAACTCCTTTAGAACATGGTAATATGATGCGGGAACCCTAATGCACGGGTTAAGATAAGGATGCAACCCTGATATATGAGATATGTCATGACATAACCTAAGTTTCTAAACTTTGAGTTTAACCTTAAATGGAGTGTTTGTACACCAAGATGGTTGTAAAAACCCCCTAATAAGTGCTTTGGATACATGGTAGTTTTCCTTGGAGTACGAGTATGGTTAACTTTTGAGGACGAAAGTTCTTTTAAGATGTATATGATATGACAAAGTGGGTTTTCTAGCTTAATTTCGAGGATGAAATATCTTTTAAGGTGTGAAGGATGTGATGGAGTGGACTTTTGGAATTCTAATTGTCCAATGACATAAATGATTTCACACATGATGAGTCGTTTTGAGAGTTCCATGTGTTTTTGGTAAAATTGAGTGTTAATGATGTTAATATAATGATTTGGATCCATAAGTTTAGGCCTACTTGAGGAATTTAATTGACTGGTCTAATAGTTGAGTTTTGTCACCAATTTTGAATAGAAGGTATCTTGAGAGGTAAGGAAGCTATGGTTGAATTTTGGTTGCATTTGGATGTTCCCAGAAGGAGATATTTAGGTTTGAATATTATGTTATAATGGGGCAAGATTTCATATTCGGAACTTAGGCCTTGATCAGTTGTGATATTTCATATGTCATGACTGTGCACAAGATATGGCCATAGCCCTAACTAGGGAGAGACCACGGATCATGCTTTTGCAGCCCTTGGATGTGCTAAATCGGACGACTCATCTACCTAGTGGCAGTTGCTATGTGTATAGGTGAGGGTTGTACATGACTTGGAGAACGTGGGCCGAGAATGAAGACTAGCAGAACCACCACGCGATGAGAGCCCTGAGTGACTATTGGTTCAGTTTGCAGAAGTGTGATCCCTCCATCTCTACAAGCGTGCTCTCTACCACAGAGCTCCACTCCGAGGATGGATGTTTCGCATCGCCGCCGGCAGTGGCTTTCAAACTGCAGGCTACACCACTGATCGGCCTCATCGAGGTAGGGCTTCGGAGTCGCTAGAGCCGACCCAAGCAGTGATAGCCCAGGAAGAATGACGAGAGAGGACCCCGGTTATCGCAGGAGGAGGAGGTCCTCACATGAAGCCAGTGAGCTCTGTGGGTGCAGATCGGTGGAACCCACGCTAGAGAGCTGCTGCACGCAGCATCGGCCGAAGACCAACCGCACGGTGGCGACAGGACTCGCGAGTGAAGAGGAGCTCTGCTGAGCCTAGACCTGACGATCTCCGCTGCTCGTTGTGGAGCTACAACGACGATCATCTCGAGCAGAAGCTCAGTTTATGGACCCACACGGACAGAACGCGTCGCAGCGTTCTGGCGAGAAGGGACAGATAGAGAGTGCCAGTGTCAAGATCCCCAGAGTCCCAGGCGGTGGCAGCATCCTCACAAAGTACGAGGAGCCATGGTGATGCCTGAATGACGAGGGGCAGCAAGGTATGGAGCCTTGAAGCTAATGGAGTTGTATGAAGCTCGCAAGGAACACCGGAGGAGATCCCCCACGGCGGCGGCCACTCCTGCATGCTCGCGTGGAGAACAGAGTCACGCCCGAAAGTGTTGGACTCATGAGGGACGCTGGGGGGAAAGAGAGGAGAAGTAGGGCTAGAGTTACCCTGCAACGCCGACTAGAGAACAGGTGGGTGGCGGCCGTGAAGCTGAGTCTAAGACTCATGGATCGCGTGAACCGAAAGAAGAGCACTGCACCGAGTCCAATGTGAGTCTGACCGGCCGGCCCAACATAAGTCAGCCAGCAAAGAACCGCAACTCAATCTGAGCCGGGAAGGCGTGAGATGCAAGCCCTAGTTGCAACATGGCGATGGTCGATTGGCCCATAAAGGTAAATATCTCAGAAATGCCCAGACCTTGTATAATTCACAGTAAATAGCTCCATTATCAGAAAAATACAAGTAAAGTACCAAAATGCTCAGAAAAATGCGTAGAACAACTTGGAACCTTTAGATAAGTCTTTTGATGCTTAAATATCAGTGAATTTCTATAATATGTGTAATGCTTAGTTCTTGAGTAATAAATATCAAACGATGTTCAAAAATTAAGATAACATGTCAATAAGTCTATAATCATGTATATAATGCATATGATGGCATATATGATCATGTTGATACACGAAAGCATATAACTTGATTAATATGGCTTATTAGGACTAATAACACTAAAGATAATGCAATTAATGTATACATGCTCAATAAATGATGAGATTTACAGAAAACCCTCATATCTGTAATTGGAAGATAATATATAAATATGAGATCAGTTATATACACGAAATTCTTGTTATATGAAGATGAATCTTAATACATGTTATGAAATCCTAATTTTGGTTAATGGTGTAACCTAGGGTTAATTAATGTGCACAAAAAGGATATTGAACCTAATGTTCAGATAATGAACCATAATCTGGAAAATGACATCAGTATGATAATTCTAAGACATGAATGCAAGTAATGATGAGAATATCCTAATGAGTTAAGAAAACCCTAAAATGAACACGATTAGGGTTAAGATGAGATGTATGATGATGAGAACCTGATAGTATATGATCTTGTCTTAATCAGGGTTTGACCTGGGATACATAGTTGACTCTTGGATATATGTGATGATTAAGTTTATCTCTTGATCAAGGTACACCATTACCTCTTACTTGGCTTATTATACATTATGCTTGTGTTATATGTAGTAAAATACTTGGCATATGGTATTGGATGAAATGATTGTTCTTGTATGATATCCTGCTTGATTTTCCATACTTATGGCTATGAACACATGAAACATAAGATATCGGATCCATCATATGATAGCACTAAACTATTTGGTAGTACAGTGCATTGAAGTGATCTCAAACTCTTTGGTAGTAGATCACATGTGTTAGATCTCAAACTCTTTGGTAGTATATCACACGTTAAATGATCTCAAACTCTTTGGTAGTAGATCATAAGGCCTAAAAAATCAAAGCCCTTGGGGGTAGATGTACGAGATATATGATGGAAATTATGCTTAAAATATGTGTTCTCTGTTGTTAATGAATATCTTTGTGCAAGTATACACTTTTCTTATATTCTTCTGTTACTTCCAAGTATTAGTTTTATCTTATTGCCAAGATATGATGAGAGGTATATAAAAAGACACGTAGGCGTACTCAATACAATATTCTTGAAATATTGTGCTGACGTGTACCACATGTAACCTTTTGTTTAGGTTGTGGTTATGCTCTTGAAGATCCAGGATAGTTGAGAGTTGTGTGGCGAGCTGATGTACAGGTGGACCTGTTGTCTTAAGATCCTGTAGTTTAGTGGTAGTACATGTATATGTATAGTTTTTTGTTCAATATGTAATATCAAATGTTGTAACAATTCATGCTGTAATTATATGTTGAATGGTGAACATGTGTGTATGGTTTATTATTGTTCATGTACATGTGCTACTGTGTTTCCTTCTGACTCCCTTGATTTTCTCCATCTTAGCCTAGTGTGGGATGTTTAAATTGGGATTCTCGCTGAGGTGAGGGTTTTAATTTGGACTTCACACATCATATTAAGTTTTAGAAAATCCGGGGACGTCACAGTAATCTTGAGTGAGATTTATCGTATAGTTCCTTAGGACCCTCCCACAGTGCTGCATCACACATTTACAATGCAAGCTTTCATCTAGTTCAAATATACTCTAAAAAAATTCATATATTTAACTAGTATCCTAAAAATTAGTAATCTACAAAATAGAATTGCAAATAATAATAACTCATGCATAGTTCCTTCCATACGAAGTCTTTCTTCCCCTTAGGAACTTTATGCCAAGATTCTACATTAGTACTATAATGTCTATGAGTAAGAACCCCAAGATATGAAATAAATGAGTTGTGGTTCACTCCAACTGGATTTCTTGCATGATCAAAATCTACTACCAGTTTGGGTCCATTGCCCCTTTATTGTAGTAGCTTGTTCATCATAATGATGCCCCTCACTTTTTCAAAAAAATTTCACTACTCAACAAGAGCCCCAAGTTCTTCAGGGGGTACATCATCAGCCTAAAATTTGACAAAAAAAACACACTTACAGGATATAACATATAAATAGACATATAGATAGAAATATAGGATATATTTTAAAACTTACATTGTGAGGCATCGCATTGATATCCTCACCCTCACGGTAATCATCATCACGGTCATCATATTCATGCTCAGCCATCGGAAAGTGTCATTAAAAAACCAAACATTTAACATTTAACATAACTAGAAGATAATAAAACATTGTAAAGTTCACATTCAGAAAAATAAAACATATAAAAAAAATAAAAACATGCCTCTAATACTGCGATCTTTTATCAATAAACATTCCTTCGTTGTGATCTCCATGCACATACAAGTCATTGTTAGCTTCAATATTTGGTGGTGTTGGCAACCCAATTGAGAATGGACTCAATTCATCATACTTATCACGATACTCTTCTTCATCTATAGGATCTTCAATGAACTATCTTGTAAGAAACACTGACCATTTATCATCTACAGGATCATTGATATAAAATACTTGTTTCGCCTGTGATGCCAATATGAATGGTTCACCCTTCTCGCCAATCTTTTTAAAGTTCACTAATGTGAAACCCAATTCATCCACTATAACTCCTTTGGTGTTATCAACCCAATTACATTTAAATGGCAGAATTCTGAAATCTACGTAGTCAAACTCCCATATGTCTTCAATGACACCATAATATGACATTTTAGCTTCATGTGAACTCTTATCCTTTGTACTTGCAAAAAACAATGAAGACGCTTGAAGGGTGACCCCACTATTTTGGACGACACTCTTATCATCTTGATGCTTTGTGTAATATGAGAACCCATTTATGTCAAACCCTTCATAAGACATAACATTCAATTTTAGTTTAAAGGTGGGACATTTGATATTTTTAGCAAGATTATTTGGTGTTTGAGATAGTTGATGTAAGACTTTATCTTCAAACCACTTAATAAATGTCTTGTTATGCTCTCTAGAAAGACACATTGAATTGGCTTGAGGATATTGTTTCTTGATGAAATTGGTATGTTCCTCGATATAAACACTCACTTCATCAATGTTGTGTAAAATATACAAGTGAGCTTGTTCCAACAGCTCACGACTGATTACTTTCATTCATGATCCTAAAATTCATTTGCCAGAATACTCCTCAATATTCTTGTCATTAACATGAGCGTCATTGCTACTCATAAAGTCATTGTAAAAATCCATAACCTCTCTCATCACATAACCCTCAATAATACTCCCTTCAGGCCGATAACGGTTTTGAACGTCACCTTTAAAAACACTCATGTGTCATTCAAAAGGATACATCCAATGCAAGAAAACTGGTCCCAACATTTTCACTTTCCTAGTCAAGTGGACAACAAGATGTACCATGATATCAAAGAACAAAGGAGGAAAATACATCTCAATCTGACATAGGGTAACAACCACTTCTCTTTGCAACTTATCAAGATTCTCGGGATCAATAACTTCACTGCACAGACTATTGAAGAAGAAACAAAGTCCGGTGATTACAAACCTTACATGCTTCGACGGTATAGATCGAATTGCCATGGGCAATATTTGTTGCATTAGAGTGTGACAATCATGAGATTTAAGACCTATCAAATTTAGATCTTTCACTGATACCAATCTATAGATGTTGGATGAGTAACCCTGTGGCACCTTAACATTTACCAAGAAAATGCAAAAAGCTTTCTTCTCCTTTCTAGATAACGTGTAACAAGCAGGAGGTAAGTATGTTCTCTGATCGCTACTAACTACTTCTGTTAATTTTATCCTTATTCCCATTGCATGTGGGCCCATTCTAGATTTTATCCCATCTTTAGTCTTACCTGGTATATTCAACAGAGTACCTATGACGCTATCACAGACATTTTTCTCAACGTGCATGACATCGATATAATGCCTGACTGCCAAAGAACTCCAATAAGGAAGATCCCAAAATATTGGCTTCTTCTTGAATAAAGATTCGTCACTCCGTGTGGCCATAGTACATTGTGATCTCTTACCAAATTCATTGAAAAAGTCTTTTACTCTTTCATAAACAAGCTCCCCTGGTATAGGTTTAGGTGCACTCCGTTCTTCATTTCATCCATTGAACGCTTTGTGCAACCTACGAAACGGATGGAATTTTGGAAGAAACCTTTGTTCATTTGGGCATGCATGTATCTTCTTGGACTCCATTCCCATTGGGCACAACTATTTCTTTAACCCATATGTTGAGATTGGCAGCTCGTTTCCTTTAGGAAGAATTTCTTTCAACAAAGACAACAATGACGTGAAGCTTTTGTCGTTCCATCTATTGTTAGCTTTCAACTTATACAATCTCAACACAATGCTAAGCTTCATAAACTTAGTACAACCTGTGTATAATGGTCTCTCAGTATCATGCATAATGTTTCTAAACATGGGAGGTGGATCAGTGTGCTCTACCCCACAACTATCCAGCATCGCATCAACGATGTCTATCGGAACTTGTTTGTTCACATCTACATCATCAGAGGCAATTTCTTCTTCCACACACACTACAGCAAAAATACCCATTTGTTGACATTTAAAAAAATGCCTCTAGAGCCAATGCCATTAGGAAGATAGTGACTTAAGTTGTAAAAGCCACTAAACTTTTGTCTTTAGTGGCTTCAAATAAATGCCACATAAAGGCCACTGAACCATCATTTGACATTTATAGAAAAGCCACTATCCATCATTTGGCTTTTATACAAATGCCACTATTTTGTATAATGTTGTTGTATAAAACAATTTTGATTGAATGTAGTGGCTTATGAAAAAAGCCAGTAATGACATACTAGTTCTACATTACTAATTTTTATGGATTTTAGTCAGTCAATTTGTAGTTCATGATCAAGTTTTCTAATTGAATGCAATTGAAACCGAACACATTTTTCCAGAAGTATTGAACTTTTTTATTTATAATCAAATGACAATTACATGGGGAGGACATTTTACCTTGCCCCGTATATTCAATACAACACCATCACATATGACTATATATGGTACATATTCTAGATATGATCACTAACTGGATATCAACTCAATTTGCACTTGGAGACCCCCCAAAGGAATACAAACTCATTTTCTTACAAAAGCATATAGCTCCATTCTAGCATTCCAAGTAGTTGTGAGCTTCTGCAGGATTAGACCAGCTACACTGCAATGAAGGTTCATCCTTCTTCTCATTTGTAGTGATAGCATATGATAATTTGGCCATAAATTCATCAGATTCCTCAGTAGGTTCTTTCTTCTTCTCTTCCACCTTGGCAGCAAAAGCCACAGGTGCAACTGCATAGCCTGAAGCAGCAGTAGGGGCAGCAACAACTGCAAACTTGCTAGGATCCTGCCATGAAGTGAGCAAAAATTTGAGCACTTGCATGCAAATGTAAGACAAAAAAACTTACAGCACAAGCATGCAATAAGATAGTATCAGGGAAGATAGCACCATTGCCAAATTTATAAATAAGGTCATCTTCAGTAAGGTCAAGGACCTCAGGGCTGAATATAGATCCACTATCATAAACTAACATCACAACCAGTCCATATGAGAAGGGCCTAATGCTGAGCTTTGCAAGAAGGGCAGCCTCACAAGAACCCACCTTCTCACCACTCCTAATAAGTTCGATAGGGGTGATAATTTCAAATGTACCATTGACATTATGTCAGCTGAATAGAGTTTGCCACGCAGCAAAACTTTAGACATTTAGCTAAGCACACAACTAATAAGATTATAGAAAGGGGGCAAAGCTGACAATCTTGACAATTATGTAAAAGCAAAAGATTATTATCAAACTCAATCTCATCCATTGTTCTCATAAAACTATAGTCTATACATAATAAGTTGAAAGAATTTTAGTAAGGTAAGAAGCATAAAATGATTAATAAGAGCAGAACCTGGTGAAGGCCTTCACGTTGTTATAGATAGATCTCCCTTCGTCAACTGTAATAAATATTGTACTGAAGTTATCATCAGCAAGAACCATGTCTGAAGCCTCCTTGGCAACCTGGACTGACACATAAAAAGAGAAGAAACATCATTATTGATAATAATTACTAAAAGACAAGAAGATAGATATACAAATTACCATAGCAAATATAATCACCTCAGTTCCAGAAATTCCCATGGCAATACCAATGTCTGCCATTTTCAAAGTAGGTGCATCATTGACACCATCACCAGTCATGGCAACCACCACATGTAAAAAACAAGTAACTGCAAAACATGCAAGAAGTCTTTCCAGAGTAGGAAGCAAAAAGACATTTACAACCTTATCTCTTGAGAATGGTCTTTAATCTCTTGGAGAAACCATTCTTCCTTGAGGCTTCTTCGTAGACTTCTCCACCATAGCATAGTTCTAACATGTTGACAATGACTTCATGCCTCTGCAGAGAAATTAGGATGCAAAACTGTAGAGGTACACGAAGTCATTGTCAACATATCAGTAAAAGCAGAGCTAGTAGCAGTGTTAGTGAAGAGGATTGCATAAAAATGAAACTCTGATTGCATACACCTACATTAAGGCATAGCAAAAGGTGGTCATCATTGTTAGTAAGTTTTGACATCAGAATTTAAGCAGAACATACTACTTTAGATACTACTTTTAGATACCACTTTGGCTAGGCTACAATACATCGAAGGAGCTGATCAGACAACCTCCTCTATTGAGAATATGTGAGATAATCCAACATACATGGAAGCATGCGACAAAATATGTCAGATACATTTCAGACAATGGAAACATCATGCCAATGAAAGAGGCATATATAAGTCAAATAATAACTAAAAACTAAAATAAACATTGGTTGTTACTTTGTAATTTTCTCATTCAAAATTTTCATCCTCATCACTTTGATATACACTTCCGTCATCCTACTAAATTTGGGATTGGTCTTTCTCAATTGTTGAACTATCAACATTAATTCCTTCCATATCCAATCTAACTATGTCACAGTCTGCATTTTCATCCTCTGTTGTCATTGATGGCCCATCTCTAGGTTCACCTTGCACATAAGCTTCGATAGTCTCACTACAAGATGGATCTTCCATGTTGAACATATCTCGTGGGGGAATCTTTACAACAAAATGCCACCCTTTTGCAGTGACATGTTCTACATAAAATAATTGTCCAACTTTAGATGCCACTACATACGGTTCTCCAGTTGATTGAAGTCGTCTCAAATTAACAAGAGTCAACCCATGTTCATCATGCTTGATTGTCCTCTTGGAGTAGATGTCCACCCAATCACACTTAAATAATGTCACCTTAAAGTGTTCATAATAATTGAGCACAATAACATCCTTCAAAACACCATAGTAGGTAACATCTCTAGTAATTGGATTGCGGTCAGTGGTTTTAGCATAACAATTAGTCTTAGCTACCAGAAAGACTCCACTATTTTGTGTTGTTAGATGTCGATCTTTTTCTTTGGTATGGAATATGTGACCATTGACAATGTAGCCCTTGTACTTAACGGCCATTTGATGTGGACCTTGAGAAAGAAACTTGATTTTATCATCCACCATCTCTGTTCTTAGGAGTGTCTCAATCTAACATAAGAAAAGTTTGTTAGTATTTAATCATGAAGCATAAAAAATTTAATTATGACAAATTAACTTACATGTTCCTTAAACCATCCATAAAATGAGTTACTATGTATTCTCTGTACCTCCTTTAAGGACTTATGAGGATGTTTTAGCCTAATGATATCATAGTGCTTCCTGAAAACAAAATATGTGCAATATGTAATTGGAATATGTAATAATATTTTAATAATAGAAGACAATTGTCACTAACTTACTTAATGTAGGGTTCAACTGCGTTATAATTGAATAGTACATGCTTATTGGCTTGTTGCAATGTATGTTCATCCAAGACACATGTTATCATTTTACCAACACCACAACCTACTGTCGAGAAAATTGACCAATCATCACTGTCATGTGTTGGCTCGTTTTCCAAATTTATTTCGTCAGTATCGTTTCTATTTGGCCGATTTAATTTTGTTTCAACTCGATCCAAGTATCTTGAATAAAAATTAAGACACTCTTCAGCTATATATCCTTCTACTATTGATCCTTCTGGATATCTTTTATTACGAACATATCCTTTTAGGGGCGAAAATATTATGACAAATTAAATTCCAATAGGTGAAGTCATCATGACATATGAAAAGTTACCTTTCAATTGGATACATCCAACGATACTGAACAGGGTTGGATATCTTTGCTTCAAAAATGAGATGGACTGATAGATGCACCATTATGTCAAAAAAACATGGAGGGAAAATCTTCTCCATCTCACAAAGTGTCACAGCTATTGAATTTTCCAATGCAGCAAAATCATTTGGATCTATGACTTTAGTGCACAACCTCTAAAAATAGCGACAAAGATTAATAATACATGACTTAGCATTCTTACTGGGCAAAGACATAGTGACAGCTAATGGCAGAAGTTGTTGCATCAACACGTGATAATCCTGACTTTTCATTGGTAGCATCTTCTGATCTGTCGGCCGTACACATCTAGATATATTAGATGCATACCCATCTAGAACTTTGACAGATTTTAGGAGGTTGCAAAATGATATTTTTTCTTCTTTTCTCATCGTATAGCAAGCTGGAGGTAGTATGGAATGTGTGCCAACAGTTTGTGGATGAAGTGGAAATCTAATTCCCATATCCTCCAAATCCTTCCTTGCATTCAAGTTGTCCTTACTTTTATCCTTCAAACCTAGCAACGTTCCAACAATACTCTCACATATATTCTTCTCAATGTGCATGACATCCAGATTGTGCCTTACAATGTTAGATTTCCAATATGGTAGCTCGAAGAATCTGCTTTTCCTATCCCAATTGTGTGTCGAATCTTTACATGTCGGCCTTTTCTTACCAATTACAGTGCTTCCGCCATCCCATTGTGACAAGATTTCAGCTCCAGAAGGAGGTTTAGGTGGACTCCTAAATTCTTGCTCACCGTCAAATGCCCTAGCTTCTTTTTGGAATCTGTGGCCAGCTGGGAAAAACCTACAGTGTCCTCTGTAACAAACTTTACGGCTATGTGGCAACTAATGTGAGACAATATCTTTATTATAATAAGGACATGCACTACTATAGAACCTACCTTTAGGGTCAGTTATTTAAATCCTTTAGTGTCGGTTTCTAAGCGACACCTATGTGGGCGACACTAAAAGCTCACCCATTAGGCGTCGGTTCCAAAACTGACGCCCAAACTCTTCGCGCGCCACCGAAAACGTGCCATCATGGGACAATAGGCGTCGGTTATTAGATAAGAAACCGACGCCCAAACCCTTCACGCCACAGAAAGGGCGCCATCTTGGGCACTATCAGTGTCGGTTTTTTACAAATAACTGATGCCATATATCTTCGCGCCACAGGAAATAGACGTCGTTTATTTATATAAAACTGACACTATAACATTGTGTGTCGGTTGTTTACAAATAACTGACGCCTATTGTTTTTTTTTTCTGTCAGTCTGCAGGCCTGCTGTGGCTGGTCGCAGGATGAGAAACCTGTTCAGTTCAGTTATGAACTGCAGGTTTTACGACATCCATTTATATCAGCCGACAACAGGCCAAAAACCTACAAAATTAACAACAAAAATATTCACACATGCATTTACCAATGCAACCTGCAGTTCCATTTTATTTTCACACATTTAGAAACATTCATGTAGCTAGCAATCTGTAGTTCCATTCATTCACATTCACACATGTAGAAACATTCATATAGCAACTAACACTTTCATTCATTTTCACTCAGACACATGTAGAAACATCCAGACATGTAGAAACATTCACACATATATTATAATTTAGAAATTCATTTACAAAATATCATTGTTTAGTCATTATTCGCTATCAGGATCCCAATTATATTTTAAAGCCCCCACTATTTGTATGGTTGTTGCCCATTCTTCTCTTACTTCGTTTAATTCTCCCATCGTATAGGGAGCATTTTCATCTGGTAAGGCCTCTCCTGTAATGGGGTCAGCTTTAAACACCTGTAAAGAGAATGATGTATATATATAATTAATGAGCTATAAATAAGATTGATATATTTCGATCATATTATCTAATGAGACTATATAATACCTGAGCAATACACTCGATATCCAGTGCGGCCTGTTTGATAATCATGTGCATATATCGCATGACATAGTATCCACATGCCCATCTGTTGTCTTGTGTAGCACACTATAAATTCAAACATACAAAATATTAAAAAAATACAACTAATTAAACATTGTTCACATAAATAATATATACATATATTGCAGTCGGGAACTTACTTTCATGTTCTTCCAAATTATTAGATGGTTCTTTCTCGTGGGGACCTTTCCTCCAGCCTTTTTGAACTCCTCAAAACCCCTACATGTTAATGTAACACAGAACATTGCAATTAAATAGTAATGTAATAACATATGTTAACGGATATGAAAATGAAATATTTCTCATCGGAATAATGCCATTTTCATTATGTGTCCAAATCATGTATTCAATTTACTCCCATTAGGATCTAGATAATACATAGTGAACTTCTCAGGGGCAATAACCAGTAACTCCCAATGCCTACCCCTAGAGGTAAAAAAGTTAAAAATTAATAACTCAAAATCCACAATAAAAATGTAATTTTCTTAAGTCCAAATTATAATAAGCAAAGTAAACTTACTCTACATTGAATGGAGCCATTATCACCGTCTTCTTATTTACAGCAAAATTTGAACAAGCCTCACAACAGTATTGTTGAACTGATGTAGGGTATTTAGCTACTAGACTAATCAAAGATGGAATCAAAAACCCTACATGTTTGAATCCAAAATCTGCACATATGTTGTCTAAGTAGCTGCAAAATATGTATTAATTACGCATGCATTAATAAATAAGAAACCAGATCACCAAATCATACACAAGGTATATGGATGTATAAAGAATATCTCACCTTATCCATAGCTCTATCACACATGTATTTAGCCAATCATATCGAAACAACTCTAAAATATCTTGTATAAATAGTTTTGTTTCGTATGACTGACCTGTAGAATTTGAATTGGAAGAAACAGTTATAGGGGAGTTAATATCATGTTCACCTAACCATATTGTCATACCCCTACAGTTAGGACCTAACGGGACAGGTTGGTCCTGTGGAACCCAACTAGGTAATGTAGGAGGTGGAAGTGGAGGCCTAGATGTTGTGGGTGTCTTATTTTTAACCTGTATATATATATAATTTCAGATCAACTGCCATCATATACACACACTAACAATTGAACGTAATGTAAATTTACCATACCTTTTCAGTAAAGAGGACATCCACTTTTAGCCACAATATCACTCCGCCTACTGCCTCACCAAGCGTTTCACAATCTGGGTGGGCATATGGCAATGGAAGATCCATCCACTGGGAGAATATATGTATCGGGCTCACACGAATCCAACCAGCTGGTACTGGAGACCCGTGACACGTTTCCCCTGGTAGGGATGGGTAAGGCGACGCCTCTACAATGACAAATTCTTTACTTTTTAGACGCCATGGCTTCAACCCCTACAAATTTTTGTGCAAAGAATGTTATATACATATATACATATCATCTTTTTTTGAAACGACTACAATTTCATATATACATATCATCTTGAATTAAAAAACTAGTTACTATGTCATAAAAATACTTACAGCGGATGTGCTAGGTGGTGGTTCTACAGGATTACTCCCAACCTCTGCAGTAGGAGTAGGAGGAGTAGAGCCTGCAATAGGTACTGTCTGGTAAGTGGCAGTCTGAGATGCCTGCCACTTTTTCATTGCTTCTTCTAGTTTCCTATCAACTAGCTTATCTACCTATACATGGATAAAAGAAACGTTAGCTTCTAAATATTGAATTCTCTTTTACAATAACATTATAAAGAAAGAATATGTTACCTCCTCTTGTGAAAGTCCCGCTTTTGGGACATGTTTGCGCTGGGATGGCCCAAAAAAACCTTTGATGCCCACACCAGCGCCTGCAGCCCTAACACGTCCAGGATGCTCTGGGTTACCCAGAGCAACTGTCAATTCATCCCTTGTGCCCTCAGGGATGAACTTTACTTGTTTCCTCAGCTCGTGCAGCTCCTGCTAATCGCCAAAACAAAAATTTGTAATTAAGTAAACAACACAAATAATCAATATTCGAATGATTGTTGTAAGAGTTGTATTTTACCATTTTTGCAGCCGCCTCAGCAGTTTCGGCCTTCGTTATTTCTCCCTTCTTATTTTGCCTCCCAGCTATCCAGACATCATGGCGAGGCAGAGGTGTGCTACCTATGGTAGAGGACTCCTGAGTAGCAGTAGATTGTAGTCTTTGGCGAATGCCTGCATACCCCTTTGGACCCATTCTGTGGTCATGCACATTCAGTGCACGCCTTGATCTTTGTGCCTCACTGAGGGCCTAGTTAGTATGCACATTAATGATTTGGTTAGTAACACTAAATATTAATCTTAAATAGGTGAATACAACATATATTAATTAATGAGATTGATACTGACGCCTAATACCTTGAATTCATCAGTTTGTCTTGAAGTGACAAACGCGTCCCATTCTTCTTTGTCTAGGAAGTTCCACTGTTCAGTGGATGTCTTCTTCCTCTTGTCAGCTTCTTTTATGTATTCTCGGGTGAGATTTGTCCTATAGTTCCTTAGGACTCTCCCACAGCATTGCATCACGCATTTACGATGCAGCTTTTCATCCAATTCAAATATACTCTGTAAAATAGAATTGCTATTAACTTGTATCCAAAAATTTAGTAATCTACAAAATAGAATTGCAAATTAATAATAACTCACGCATAAATCCCTCCATATTAAGTCTTTCTTCTCCTTAGAAACGCTATGCCAAGAATCTAAGAGACAACCGCAATGGCTACGAGTAACAAACCCAAGATATGAAACAAATGAATTGCGATTCACACCACATGCATTTCCTGCAATATCAAAATCCACAACAAGTTTGGGTCCATTGCCCTTTTGCACAATTAACTTCTTCATCATAGTGATGCCCCTTCTCTTGTCAACTTTTTGGTGCTGTTGATCAAGTGCCTCAAGTGCTTCAGATGGTACTTGTGCATCATCAACCTAAAATTTGACAAAATAATCACATTTACAAGATATAACTATAAATGGACATATAGATATAAATATATGATATATTTTTAAAACTTACATTGTGAGGCGGCGCATTGATGTCCTCACCCTCACGGTAATCATCAGCACGGTCATCAGGAGAATGGTCAGCCATCTGCAAATTCACATTCAAATTGTAAAGTTCACATTGTAAAGTAATTCAAATTGTAAAGCTCACATTGTAAAGTTCACATTATTACAACAAAGTATATATCACAACAAAATTGTAAAGCTCTATGATCAAAGACAAAACAAGTATATATTACAATAAGATTAGGGTCTAGGGTTAACAAATACATGTGATGTCATTCTTATATATAATAAATGTACATGTACCACCTATCCCATCCTTGAACACCTAATCTCACTAGTAAGTGTATAATGTGTATTGGGTTTTCAAGAAAATTTCGGCAGCATTTCCCCGTTGTTCTCCAAGTACATATGTACTTAGAGAACAAACGGGGAAATGCTGCTGAAATTTTCTTGAAAACCCAATACACATTATACACTTACATCCTAAGCGAGATTAGGTGTTCAAGAATAGTCCCAAACAGGGGACTATCCAAGATTTACTCCTAATGAGTAAATCTTGGACGGGTTTCTAGGCCAACAAATAATGTGTTGTCATTCTTATACCTAAAATCCTAGTTCTTCAAGTTAGGGTGATTATTGATGTCTTTAAAAGCATGATTGGAAATTTAGGGAAAAGTTCATCATTTACATTCCAAGCATGTCACATGTGTGCATTACAGTTCATCATTAAGCAAGAAGGGAGATTAGGATTCTCAATATACTCAACAATAAAACAAGTTACCAATTTCATAGTTAAACTATTCATTAGTATGGAATGTCCATAGGAGTCATAGCTAAGGTTTTTCTAACAAAGACATAATCATTTTTTTTATCTACCATATTGATCACCCTATCACATTAAAATATAAT
Organism: Alisma plantago-aquatica; assembly: GCA_963693085.1. Taxonomy (NCBI): domain Eukaryota; kingdom Viridiplantae; phylum Streptophyta; class Magnoliopsida; order Alismatales; family Alismataceae; genus Alisma; species Alisma plantago-aquatica. The sequence continues at coordinate 479,962,550 of OY856413.1, read as the reverse complement.
ATGGATAATCATATATCACTGTCAACAAACTAGCTTCCTAACTTACTTCAACATCAATGGATATGAGTTACTTATTAAAAGAAGAATAACGAGAAGTAATTTGGGTTGTCAAGCACACACAGCAATGCTGTGTTATATCTGTATTTATAGAATGTAAGATTACACAGTTTATAGAATGTAAGAATGTATTTATAGATCCTCAAGACCAGGTCAGTCTGTTGCTAGCTAGCACACATATACAATCATAAATCACGTAAAAGAATATAGTTATTGACTATTTCAACACTTATCAAGTTACCATTCAATAAGTAAATAACTTTAAAAAAAAACGTCCAGCAGGGCACCTGACGATTTTGCTCCAGGGCACCTGTAGGGCTTGACCTAGCCTAGGCGGAGGAAGGAAGGAGGAAGAAGGCGGCGTACCTTGAGGGCAGAGGAAGAAGGCCCGGCCGGAGGAGAGGAGAGCAGTTGGAGGTGAAGCTGGGAGCGCCGGCGGAGAGGAGAGGAGAACTTCGGCTCGGCGGAGCGGCAGCGACGGCGACGAGGAAACGAGCATCGCACGAGGAGACGAACGGTGGTGCGGGGGAGCCAGGCAATGACGGCAGCGACGGCGGGGAGAAATCGCCAGACCTAGCGCAGAGTCGCAATGAAACAGAGACAATGGGAAAAAGTTCTGTTTGCGGGGCTATTAACTGTACCATAGGCGTCGGTTATTCAAAAAAACTGACAACTATAACTAACAGTGTCGGTTCTGAACAAAAACTGACACCAATACTTGATTATAGTCGTCGGTTTTTAACTAAAAAACAACCTACGTCTATATACATATGCCGATTAAAAAAATTGTTCTCGATTTATGACCATAGTCGTCGGTTTCTACCTAAAACCGACGCTTAAAGGGTGTGAAAAATTCCCCGCGGATAGCGTGGGAAAACTCATAAGTGTCGGTAATTTTAGTAAACCTACGACCAAAATGTGCCCAATTTCTGTCTCGCGAATAACCTTTAGTCGTCGGTTTTTTATTTATCAACCGCGCCATATGTCAAATTTTGGAGGTAATTTTTTTCCTTGGAAATTTTGGATTTGGCGGTTAATTTTAGGTGTCAGTTTTTTATTACGTAACTGACACTAAATAAAAGCGGTACCCGTGTCTGGTCGCCCTTCATAGATTGGATGTCGGTTTATGTTATCAACCGACGTTGTAGACTTTAGGTGTCGGTTTATTTATACAACCGACACCTTGAAAAGTGACGTTATGATCCATTTCTGTAGTAGTGATGCTTTGTATCCTTTAGTATTCCAATCAGATAGATGTGCATATCTTGGAAAATCACTAATAGTCCATAATAAAAAAGCACACATCTGAAAGAATTCCTTGGCTCTAACGTCATATGTTTGTACACCAGTACTCCATAGTTCTTTCAGCTCATCAATCAATGGACGCAAGTAAACATCTATATTATGTGGCGAAGATGGTCTAGAAATTAGTAGGGACAATATAAAATATTGTTGCTTCATACACAACCAAGGAGGTAAATTATATGGAATAATTACAACAGGACATGTACTATGAGAATTACTCATTGTCCCAAAAGGATTAAATCTGTCAGTGGAAAGTCCCAATCGATTATTTTTAGCGTCTGCAACAAATTCTGGATGCATAACATCAAATGTTTTCCATGCAGGTGAATCTACCGGGTGTCTTAACTTGTCATCTTTTTCATATTCTTTTGCATGCCACTTCATTAAGGAAGAGGTTTTTGATGACATGAACAACCTCCTCATCCATGGTATAAGTGGAAAGTGTCTGAGCACTTTGGCAGGTGTTCTTTTGGGTTTGTTTACTAGCTCCTCATCATCATCATCTGGTGTTGAAGTCGTTAGCCATCTTGATTCTCCACATGTATCACAGACGTCTTTATCAGTAGACTCCTTCTAAAATAGCATGCAACCATTTTGACAAACATGAATCTTCAATAATGTAATCCCAAATCCTTTATTGTCTTCTATAACTCATAAAAGGAAGTAGGTAATTGTTCTCCTTCTGGTAGCATTTTTTTAAAGAACTTAAGAAACATAGATGATGCTTTCTTAATTAAGGCATTAAGACAAACCAGGTGATAGAATTCTAGGATGCAAGCAAGTTTGGTAAGTTTCTTACACCCTGGATATAATTCTGTCTCAGAATCCTTTAACAAGATATAAAATTTGTCAGCATTTAAATGTTGATCAGTAGCTGACTGTACTCTTTCCATATTTTTGTCTTCACTGAAACTCAGAAAAACATCATGCAACATATCTTGTAAATTTTCATCATCTAGACAATCACCCTGATCAGTTGGAGCATTCATTAAAACATCGACATCTTCTCCATGAAAAGCCCAAGAAATATAGCTTTGTAAGAAGCCATTCCATAATAGATGACTCAATGCAGTTTGTCTAGTGACCTGATATACATTAGTGCACTTTCTACAAGGGCATACAATCTTGTCTCCAATCACTGAATGTTGAAAAGTGAAATCCAAAAAGTTGGATACTCTACATAGGTATTTACTACTCGTTCGGTCATGCTCTGTTATCCAAGACTTATCCATTCTACAAAAATAGTAAAAAATATAACATCAAGAATTGTGACACCCGTTTGACTGGTGAATTGTGACAAATACTGTAAAAATACATTTATTGGTGATTTCCTTATTTAAACGTAACAAAATTTCATTCTAGAAAAATAGTAAAAAATACATTTATTGGTGATTTCCTTATTTAAAAGTAACAAAATTTCATCAAGAATTGAGACACCCGTTTGAATGGTGACTTGGCCATTTTGTTGATGATGTTGTGTCGTGGAGGGAGTCCCTCATAGACAAATCCAATTAGCATGTTCAGAAACCAGACCTGGTCCTCTCGGCCAATTAGCATGTTATGAATCCACGCAAGCTAATTGGTTGTGGATACCGTAAAGTGCATTTGCCATCATATTGAACGTCGATTACAGTTGTCGAGGTTCCATACTTTAAAGTCACTTGACCAGCCGTGTAGCATCTTTCGTTCAAATGATGCCACTATCTAGTAATGGTGAGTTGTGCTAGTGTACGATGGTCTAGGGTGATGTCCAGCTATTCTGTTTCAGGGAAAAGGACGGGGGGTCGAGGCCCAGGCCATAGTGATTGTTGTGGGTGGAAAGAGACTACAAAAAATTAGTACTAACAATTGTAAGTATATATAACGATGTTATATATTTTCAATAAGTATATTTAACGATGTTACATATTTTCAGAGACAACTTGAGAAATACAAATCAGTCTTAGATGGAAAGTAAGACGAGTATGTCATTATACCAAGAATTATCGTAGTCTACATTATGAATTATTATGTCTGTTTTAAGGAGATCACTTATGAATTATTATGTCTACATTATGCTTTTCAATTATACTGATCGCTGCATTTCACATCACCTAGGTTTCTCAAACGATTTTGTGGGAAGACCATGTAAACATCGAATAGAAAATATCAATCCAACATCTTAATAGGGAACTGATTAATTACATGTGATGTTTACATGAACTCTATAAGCCATATTTTGTTAACATCTTTGAAGTGCTATGTTTCTTCATTCTTGTCTTTCTTCAAAATTATAACACTACAGTTAAAAAGTGCTAATATTGTATGTAGAACAGAAGTCGGATCCAAGGCAAATACCTTTTAAGTATTGTCAATTGAAATGGATGGAAACAAGAGTGGACTACTATTGGTAAACAAGTTATTAGTCAGAATATGTTTTTTTATTCTGCTGCAAGGTTTCCCATTAATAGTTATTGTTGATTTAGGATAACCTGCAGATGAACAAAAAATTCCAAGTGGCATGGCATTCGATACCTATAGATTTTTCATCCAAGCATGAGAATTGTTGATACTTTACATGCCTATTAGCCACCTGTCATGAAAGAGACCTTAAAGGAGGTATGTAAGCTACATATTAGTTAACAGAATAGGGTGAGGTGATGGTTACCTGAAGAGGATTGATCGAAGTTCCTCACTCAAGCTCGTCGACGCTGGAGGGGCAAATTGAGTCTGCGTCGGTGCTTCGGCTGGGCTCGGTCTGCCAAGGCAGATGAGGAAGAACGAACAGTGCCTGAGTATGCTTCGGTTGGGCTCATTTCAAATAGGCGGAGGAGGAATAACTAACTCTCACGATCACAGGCAAGGTGTCATTGTGGCATCAGCAACTTGGCACTCCATAGCCAGCAACTATTGATACCACGGATGACAACTGGTGAACAGCAGGCGCCACCAGTCTCTCCCAGTCTGTAGATGATCGCAAGCCACCAACGGACCTAGGGCATGATGGGCCAGGGAGCAAGGAAGTCATGCAGGGAGAGAGGGGGAGATCGGAAATGTCGGGCTGAATGAGTGGAGAGTGCAACGCGAAGGGAAAATTTAATTTGGAGCGGGAAGTCAATATAGTTTAGCAAAATATTTCCTAATTTGGTATTGAAATTTAAGATTGCCACTAATTAGAAATAAAAAATACCTTAAATGTTATGTCCTTTTCAGAAATCCTATAATAGGTGGTTCAGCGGCATTTTAATTAAAAATGCTTGTATATTAGAAAGATAGTGGCTTGTTTTTATAAATTCCACTTAAATAAATGCCACTAATGGGTAGTTTTGCTATAGTGACAAGCACTGCTATCGACATCCACTGATTTTAGGTTTGAAATATCTCCATGCCAGCTCCATTATGTATAGCCTAGTACAATCTCATTGCACATGACATGACTTTTGATTTCGTCACCAGTGTTGACTTTCAAGTTGTTACCGTAATGCCTACATGGATAGTAGAACCTATCTCTAGGTTGTTTCCTATGTTCCTCGGCAAATCTAATAAACTGATCAAGACCAGAAATAAACACTGAGGTGCAGGGATTTGGAACGAACATCCATGATCTATCCATTCTATGATCAAAGAGAAAGCAAGTATATATTAGGGTCTTATATATAATAAATTTGTACCACCTATCCCATTCTTGATCACCTAATCTCACTAGTAAGTGTATAATGTGTATTCAATTTTTAAGAAATTTTGGCAGCATTTCCCCGCAGTTCTCCAAGTACACCGATGTACATGATCATTATTCAAAGAAGGGGAAGAGTCTGGCTCGTGCGGGTGCTATTCATTTAATTATCGGTATCAGTTATTATTTAAGACTGACGCTTAAAATCAATAGACATCGGTCAAAACTCATAACCGACACCTATATATGACTTCAAACAAAAAATTGCAACGGGACGGGGTGTTCGTCGTCGGTTTCAACGTATAATGACCAACGTCTATCCACATATGCCGACAAAAAAATTTGTTCTGGAGTTACAATCATAGTTGTCATTTTCTCCCCTAAAACTGATACCGATTAGGCAAATTGGTGAAGGGGGGTTGCAGGGACAACGCGCGAATACACATCCTTGTCGGTTCTTATGCAAAAACTGACGCCAAATAAGGAATGAATTTTACCTTGGGAAGGATATTTAGGCATCAATTAATTTTCAAAAAACTAATGACAAATGGGGGGTAAAACTTTTACGGGCTTGGCGCAGAACATGAGTCATCAGTGTTTCTCCAACTGACGTCGAATTGAAAATTTTGGAGGAAATTTTTTTTCTCTAGGAAATTATATTTTGGGGGTGATTTTGGACGTTGGTTTTTATTTTGACCGGTCGACGATAAAGAAAAAGCGATACCTGTGTCTTTTGTAAAGTGTCCGTCACATATAGGTGTTGGTTGTCATTTGAAACCGACATCGTATTATATTAGCATCGGTGTTTTAGTTTTAACCGACGCCAGCAAATGTGACGTTATACATCATTTTTGTACTAGTGGTTGACCAAAATGTGGTGAGGACCTTAGTGGTCCCTATGCCACATAGTTTTTGATGATCCTTCATGCTTGACTTCTTCCATGGTGATGGTTTTGTGGGACATGTGTCCTTTTGATGCCCTTATATCTTGACACCTCATAATCTTCACCTCTCTCCTACTTTTGAGTATATATACTCTCTCTTTCACAAGCAAGTATCTCTTTTAGCTCTCTTCTTCCTCTCCTCTTGCTTGTGTTTGACCTTGAGCGTGGTAGTGCAAGAGAAGGTGTTGATCTTGGAGAAGGTGATCATCTTCCTCTTGCATATGGTGAGTTAGGGCTCTTGATCATCTTCCTTGTGGTGGTTTTTGGTGATATTCTTTCTTGGTAAGTGGTTTTGAACCCTTGTTCTCATTTTCCCTTTAACCCTACCCATTTCTTCTTCTCTTGGCCATAGACTATGGTTAACCATGGTGGTCATCCTGAAGGACTTCTATCCATAGAGGGAAATGTCCATGGTTATCCATGGAAGTACTTGAGAGATGAAGCTCTCTTTATTCTTTCTCCTTTCTTCTTTTTCATCCTAGGGTTTCCACCCTTTCTCTTTTGGGAGTCCATTGACCTTGATGACTTTTCTTCTCTTGAGGTGACATTGTTTGGCCATGGAGGAAGATCCAAGCTTGGTGTTTTCCCTCATTCTCTTAGAGCTTGTAGATTTGGAGTTTGATATTCTTCAAGGCGGGTTATATAACTCTCTCTTCTACTATTGTTGCACCTATATCTTGCTTGCATGTAACTATTCATTTCTAAAACGTGATCATATGTTGCTAGATGATGCTATCATAATTTAGGGTTTAAGATTATGAAGTATTCTGGTATAGATTACTCTTTCTCCTAAACTATTATTCTTGTACCTGAAGTTTAAGTGAAAGCGAAGATGATGGTTCATGCATCTTGTTTGTTGGTTTTATCACCTTGTTTATGGTTCAGCTATCATGTGTTTGATGGAGGTTTTGGTTCCTGTTTACATGTGGTGGACATTTGTTATCTTCTCTCTCAGCATGGTTTATTTGTTGATCTTGGTGATGGACATTTCTAGGGTTTTGATGCTTATCCTTGTATGGAGTTTCTACCTTGGTGACACTTGAGCTTCTTGGTGTTATACACCTATTTTGGATGACGTGATTCATTGGCTCCTTGCAGTCATTATGATCTTGAATATGGTGTACTAGGGTTCTAGTTTGGTCTCCATATTCCTAACCCTAATCACCTTGATCATTATTCATGATGCCCTTATTGTGATTGTTATTTTGAACTTTGTGATGGTCATTACTCATGTTGTGACAGTTATTGTCCTTGACCCTATTGTGGTCACCATCTTGAGTTATTTGTGATAGTTGTTATGCATGAGTTTTGGTGGTGGTCTCTATCTTCTTGACCTTGTGTGGTTGCGATCTTTTGTGCCTTGAGTTGGTCGTTACCCAAGGTGACTTGTTTCGATCAAAATATCTTTGGTTGGTTGGATGGTCGCTATGTTGCCTTATCGGTCGTTGTGCTTGGTGGAACTTTAGTGGTCGACATTCAAGTTGTAACATTAATGGTCAACATCCTTAGTGTGTTCTTGCGGTCTCTATTCATGTTGAGACATATGGTCACTATTTGTGGTGGTGTTGTGGTACGTAATGATGATGTGTATAGTGGTTTCTAACATATGTGATAATGCTTAACTGTAATGTGTTCCAAGATCATGGGAATGATGTACCATAGTGTATAATGCTAATGCTACATGTGAAACCCTAACCCTAATCAAGAGTACATGATGTAACATATTTTTTTCTTGAAGTGATTAGCATGTGATGATGTTTTCCCTCTCCTACTTATGTAACCCTAATGTTGCAGGATGAAAGCACATCATAGCTTGTGAATGCTATGGTACCTGTTGTATGATAAAGGGTAATGGTTGTAAGTCTTGATGAGGAATGATGATATAATGATGATGTGATTTGGGTCCTATGATCTGGAAGAGGCTTAATGCCTAGTTTGAGATGATATTCTCTAATGATGTCATAAGGGATGGTTATCCCAGAATAATGACAGTGATGGCCTTGTATGGCAGTGATATCGTGTGATGATGTGACAAGTCTATACCTCAAATGTTTTATATCTTCTGGAGTTTCTTTACTATTATGCTTGCTAGAATGAATTAGTGTTTGTATGTCTACTTGTATGATGCAACCTTAATTCACCTGATTGGCATAACTATTCAAGTGGAACCTAATCATGTAGTTGCCATATGCCATAGATCCATCTTTAGCGTCAGTACTTGTTGGATGGTGAAACGAGTAATTCCTACCAGAAACTTGGAGCGCATATTGTTTAATATGTGGGGGTTCATGTGGAGAATATCTCCTTGCATCCACAATTCACTGTGATGGTTACGGTCATACTCTGGTAGGAGAATGGTCAAGGTCGTATCTCAAATGATTTGATTCACTATATGTGATATGTTTACAAGGATGGCTACAATCATACCCCGGAAGGACAACGGTTGAGGTTGTATCTCAAATAATATGGTTCCATATATGTGATATGTTTATTGAGATGGCTGTGGTCATACCCTGGCAGGAGGAACAACTGCGGTCATATCTTAGTTCACTAGCGTCGTGACCTATATACTAAGGTGGACTAGGATTTTTTGCAGTTGGACTATGTATGTCATTGCGGCAGACTAGGACTGAACGAGGGTGTGGAAGATCATAGGAGTCCATCTCTCCTAGATCTTGTATGGCACTAATTTTGACTTAGAAGTGGTTAGTTGGAGTATGAGTGGTATAACTCATCTCCTCAGGACATAATAAAAGATGTAATACATCTATGTTGTGTATTTGCTTAGGGATGAATATGATTCAAAGTGGATGACCATATAGCCTTGTTTCTTATATTGTTTAGTTGGTAACAAATATACAATTTGCTTATATTGTATTTCCTGAAGAACTTCTAGGTATACCACCGCCTCGGGAAATTGATTTTAAAATCAAGTTAATCCCTGATACACAACCCATAGCCCAGACACCGTATAGGATGGCGCCTAGTGAGATGGCAGAACTCAAGAAACAACTTCAAGAGTTGCTTGAGAAGGGTTTCATCTGACCAAGCACTTCACCTTGGGGTGCTCCGGTCTTGTTTGTTAAAAAGAAAGATAGATCAATGCGGTTGTGCATTGACTACAGACAACTCAATAAAGTAACAATAAAGAATAAGTACCCTCTGCCGAGGATTGATGATCTCTTTGACCAGTTGCGTGGTGCAACAATCTTCTCGAAGACAGACTTGAGATCTGGATATCATCAACTTCGTATTAAGGACAGTGACATACCCAAGTCTGCCTTTAGGACAAGGTATGGCCACTATGAGTTCACGGTTATGTTGTTTGGACTAACTCATGCACCAGCTACATTCATGGAACTCATGAATAGAATCTTCCGACCTTTCCTCGATCAGTTTGTTGTTGTCTTCATAGATGACATCCTGATCTATAGTAGAGATGCGCAACAGCATGAATAGCATCTTCACCAAGCTTTGACCTTGCTAAGAGAACATAAGCTATACGTTAAGTTCAGCAAGTGCGAGTTCTGGTTGCCGGAGGTGTCTTTTCTTAGACACGTGATATCTGCCTTGAGTATTTGTGTTGACCCTAAAATGGTAGAGTCTGTTCTACAGTGGGAACAGCCAAAGACACCAACGGAGATCCGTAGTTTCTTAGGGTTAGCTGGCTACTACCGCAGGTTCATCAAGAACTTCAGTTCTATAGCCCTACCCTTGACCAAGTTGACCCAGAAAGACGTTCCTTTTGTCTGGAGTGATAAGTGCCAGCAGTCTTTCTAGTTTTTGAAAGAGAGGTTGATAAGTGCACCTATACTTGTACTACCTGAGCAAGGCAAAGGATACATGGTTTTATGTGATGCCTCCAAGAATGGACTCGGATGCGTGTTGATGCAGGATAAACAAGTGATTTCTCTTGCTTCCTGACAGCTTAAGAAACATGAGGAGAATTATCCGACGCACGATCTGGAGTTAGCTGTCATGGTTCATGCCTTGAAGATCTGGAGACATTATCTCTACGGAGAGACATTCCAGATTTTCACTGATCACAAGAACCATAAGTACATCTTCTCTCAGCATGAACTTAACATGAGGCAACGTCGTTGGATGGAGTTAATCAAGGACTATGATTGTACAATTGATTACCATCCAGGGAAGGCCAATGTGGTTGCAGATGCTCTGAGTAGGAAATCAGCAACACCATCCTATGATAGGGCACAACTAAACTCTTTAGTATGCCCCAGAAGAGATATGCTTATCTCCTTAAGACAAGACAATGTACAGTTGAAGGTGTCATTGTTAACCGGGTTGTTGGCTGAGATGCATATTAAACCTACCCTAAGAGAGCATATTAGAGAGGCACAACAAGTTGATGTTGTGATTCAGCAGATCAGATCGGAGTATGGTGATGAGAAGCGAGATGGTTTCCATAACTCAGATGACCAGGTGGCATGTTATCATGGGAGAATGATAGTGTTGATGTGGACAACTTGAGGAAGTTAGTCCTAGAAGAAGCTCATTCTTCGATGTATGCCATGCATCCAGGGAGCACCAAGATGTATCAAAACTTAAAAGATATATATTGGTGGCCTGGGATGAAGAAGGATGTTGCGGATTTTGTTTTGAGGTGTCCTGTATGTCAACAGGTTAAAGTTGAACACCAGAAGCCTGTAGGAACAATGCAACCTTTACCCATACCACAGTGGAAGTGGGACCATGTGACCATGGACTTTGTTGTTGGCCTACCTAGGACAAGCAAAGACATGATTCCATATGGGTAATTGTTGATAGGTTGATAAAGACAGCACATTTCTTACCTGTCAAAACAACATATTCTACTGAGAAGTTGGCACAGTTGTATGTGCACGAGATAGTACGTCTACACGGAGTTCCAGTTACCATAGTATCATACAGAGGTCCCCAGTTTATGAGTCATTTTTGGGAATGACTGCATAGAGCCTTAGGCACCCAGTTAAGGTTTAGTACAACCTTTCATCCACAGACTGATGGACAGTCGGAAAGGACTATACAGACCTTGGAAGACCTGCTGAGAGCATGTGTTCTCCAGTTTACCGGGAGTTGGGATCTACATCTAAGTTTGATAGAGTTTACCTATAACAATAGCTATCAACATAGCATTGACATGGCACCCTATGAAGCCTTGTATGGTAGACGTTGTAGATCACCGGTATGTTGGTATGAAACCGGTGAATACCAGCTGTTAGGTCCTGATCTTGTGCAGCAGACTACAGAGAAGATCAAAGTAATACAAAAATAGATTAAGACTGCACAAGATAGGCAGAAGTCATATGCCGATCGACTTCGTAGACCTTTAGAGTTCCAGGTTGGAGACAGAGTGTACCTCCAGGTCTCGCCTTGGAAAGGCATTCTTCATTTTGGAAGGAAAGGGAAGTTAGCTCCTAGATTTATGGGGACTTATCCAATCATTGAACGGGTTGGAAAAGTAGACTATAAACTAGAGTTGCCACCAGAGTTATAGAAGTTACACCCTGTGTTCCACATTTCTATGCTGAGGAAATGTCACCCTGATACCGAGTCAGTTCTACAACCTATGGAGGTAGAATTGAATGATGACATAACTTATGAGGAAGGACCAGTGTCGATCCTTGATAACAGAATTAAAAAGCTAAAGAAGAAAGATATAAGTCTTGTGAAAGTCCTATGGAATCATCGTGGAGTCGAAGAAGCCACATGGGAACTAGAGGAAGAGATGAGAAGGAAATACCCTGCTCTTTTCTCTTAATATGTTTTGTTGATTTCGGGGACGAAATCCTTATAAGGGGTGGATAATTTGTAACATCCCTGACCTGGGTTATGAGTTAACCCTAGGTGTTTTGCTTAATGATGTAATTAAAACACTTGTGATTATCCTCTGGTCTGTAATTAAGTTCCTAAGGAACATACTTTTCAATTCAGTCCTTTTTAAACAATGTTGTAGTATTGTTTTGTAATACAGGGACCTATGTGCAAATTACCCGGTTAGAAGGGTTAACTTGCAAATTTCACATGTTAAGATGTTCCTTTGATAATGAGACATCATATGAATGAATATGATGAAGTATGATGGATTCTCCAAGCTTGGGCATCAAGATGCAGCTTGAGGAGCAATCTTTGTGCTTAAAACACTAATTTTGGAGTAAAGTGTAATTTACCCAAAATATGGGGTGCAACTTGTAAAATACACCATATAGAGTATCTTTTGTGACTCTTGACATCATTTAGAGAAGAAATGATGAAGGGGGCACTTCAATTAAATAATCTGATAAGAAGAATAACCTTTGCAATAGAATCACCAAGTTATAAGTAAGGAGACCCTTTATATATGTGCACCTTAGTCTTCATGTTGGCTTTCTTTACCCTTAGATCTTGAGTTTTGGTGGTATTTGTTTAGTTATGATGGAGTGAACGTGGCTTAGAAGGTAGGAGGGACCTATATGAGAAACCAAGGAACTAGAGGTCCCTATGTTGAAAACTAACCCAAGCTATATAAGCTTCTTTCCTTTGCAAACCAAAGGCAATGTTTCCTTTCTCCTTTACTTATCATCTTGCTCAACCGACTAGAGGCAAAGCTGTGGAGCTTAGGGAGACGACCAACTTGTTCTAAGGTGAGAAGAGACCATCACCTTGCTTGGATTCATGGAGGAATTTGGTTTATAAGGTTGGTTTTGTGGTTATCTCACTTAGCTTTCTTGTTCTAGCCGACTTTCCCCAACCTTTTCTTGGAGAAATACCTTTGGCCGACCTGTGGAGCTCAAGACGCCATTATAGGCTTGAAATCATGGAAGATTGGAGCTCTAGGAACGACCTTTGAGGCGGGTTTTATAACTCTAACCCTTTTACTTTGTTAAGCACATCTTCTTTCTTGTATATACTAGCTTGTTCTACTTCTTCCCCACTCTTCCTTGCTTTCTTTGCAAGAAAAACCACGAAGTAACCGACCTGTTCTGAGGTTGAAGATGATGGGCGTGATTTCCTAGGTAACTTTACCAAACGACCTTGGACCATTTGGTCTAAACGGTTTGCAAACCGTTTGAAATCAAACGATCTCAAGATCGTTTGATTTCATGCGGTCTTGTAAGACTGTTTAGAATCAAACGGTCTCAAGACCATTTGGAAAGTTTGACCAAGTGAAGACCATTTAGAGGTCTTCTGTACACATATTGAATTAAACATCTACAAATAATCATAACCTAATTGCAAACCAATCACAAGTTGAAGGCACTTCAACCCTCTAAACCCTAATCAGGTGAAATTGCTGATTTCAATGAACCAATTTCGTAGAACTTTGGGTTGAGTGGCTCAAACGGTCTCAAGACCATTTGGGGCTCACCCAAACGGTCTCAAGACCGTTTGGGGATCACCCAAGACCGTTTGAAGGTCTAGGGTTAAGATAATTTGATCAATTGAGGGTCCAATCACAATAGGTTGATGAATTGAATAAAAGTGCTGATTTTAGACCTAATTAGGGTTCAACCCATATCAAATTGACTTAGATTTTGATGAATCTTTGGGCAAACGGTCTCAAGACCATTTGGAGGGTTTCCAAACGATCTCAAGACCATTTAGGCCAAGTTTGGGCCCAATTGAGTGTCAATTTATGGGTTCAACTCCAATTTAACTCACATTGATGAATGTTGATGGTTGAATGATTACAAACCCTAATTGAATCGGTTTCAACCCTAATTGGCTATCAATTGAGGGTCATTTAAGTGTACAATTGGTTAAGGATAACCCTAATTAACTCAATTGATAAGTGGTTAGCAAGGATGTGGCCAATTGAGGAGTTCACCATGGAAAACCCTAAGTGATTACAAGTGATGATGCACTTTTTGGGTCCAATTGGTTTTGAGATGTTTGGACCAAACGGTCTCAAGACCGTTTGGGATCAAACAATCTCAAGGTCATTTAGATCCCATCGATCTCAAGGTCGTTTCAATTCATGCAGTTTCAAGGTCGTATAGATTCAAACGGTTTCAAAGTCAACTCTTTCAAACGGTCAACAAGTTGAAATGGTCTCATGACCGTTTAGATTCAAACGGTCTTGAGGGTGACCAAGTTCAAATGGTTTGGAAGTCAACCCTAACCAAACGGTCAACACTTCCAAACGGTCTCAAGACCGTTTGGAGGTTGATGTGTGTAATCTCGTTTGGGGACTTTTAAGGTTATGATTACTTAATGTTTTGAGGGTTTAAATGGTTCAATGGAGGTCTAATCCAAGCCCTAATGATACCTAAAGACAATAAGGGGCTAAGTGATTAATAGATTGAACCATGTTGTGATCAATGGTGAACATTACCAATGTGCCCTTGGAGGGTTCAAGTAGATGACACCCTTGTTTAAATCAAAACCCTAATGACATGGTAGTGGTGACTTAGCTTATGTTAATCAATAATGACTTGACCTAACCTAATATAGAGTGATGTGATCACCATCTTTTAGTAATATGAGAGAGAAGGTCCCATTTATGGTTGAAACTCAAGTAAAGTACCTTCAATGTATATGAATGTGCATGATTAGAGTATGATTCACCTATGTGAGATCATGAAAACCCTAATTATGATAATTGATGAATCTTAACCTAATTTGAGGGCATCGAGGATGATAATTTCATACATGATGATGCTATAAGATCAATTCACTATGAAGTGAAAAGTAAACCCTAATTCTAGGGTAATGACATGTTATATGAATAGTAAACCCTAATTGAGGTTGATGCGATAAAATGTACTACAAACCCTAATTCAAGGTTATGCTCTCAAGTATGAATCTTTATATTTGAAGTATGAAGTGAGGAATTATTGTTCCTAATCATAATGAAAGGGATTGAATCACCCTAATTGACACTAATAAGGGAACCTAGCCTTAATAGAGGCATGAAGGTACAACTCTTGAATTGATTAGTTATTTCTGCCTTATAAATTGCTGATCTGGAAATGAAATGTTACCATTGTCAGTTGAATTAACTATGCAGGTTATTATAAGAGAATGATCATAACCAGGTAAGAATTATGATAGTGTATTCATTGAAAGTATATTGTAGACGTTATGAATAGTGATACATGCTATGTTGTCTATCTTTAAGTGACAACATATGAAGTTAATGGGCTGTAAGAGCCATGAGTAATATCAAGGTCATGTTGTTTAGATGACTTGTGATGAGTTGATATCTATTTGATAACTGATATAAGTTAAACCTGATACGTTTAGTATTCTTCTGTTATAGTAATGTTTGATACATAAATGCTTGGAAACATGCTTGATGTTAAAAGAATACTGAAATGTACCTAAATAATCAAGTATAACCATACCATGTAGAGCCCAGATCATAGATCCATCATTGTCAGTAGTTAAATGATGGTGAAACAGGTTTTCCTAAGGGGACTCCTGGATCACATACTTTTGAGTATGTGGGGGAATATGGACGTGAATATCCTTACGTCCTAGTGTAGGAGTTGATGTAGATGTATCTTAATCTATCAACCCTGCACTATGTGTTTATGCTGGGATGATGTATTATTAATCGCCCGAGGAATCTTTAATGCCACATCGATGAGAGATGAACAAGAGATTTTTTGATGGTGAAGAGAGTACAGAATGGCACTGTGACTCTGATAGCGAAGTGCCAGAATACCCTGGTGAGCTATAGTAGCAGAGACACTAGATGTCCTACAAGTTGATCCTCACACTGACTGAGGAAGTTGAGGTCATAAGAATCCGGCTCTTTTGATGACCTAGGTATGATACCGATGCAACTTACTAGTGATCAGTTGGAGTATGAGCGGTATACCTCATCTCCGCAGGGCATAATAATGTTTGTAAAACATAATAATCCGCGTAATATATCTACTAAGGTTGATTTACGAGACATAATGATTGATGTTACATTGTTTATATTAGTACACATGTTCTTCATGTTCTTTAAATGAAGTTGCTCTACTTAATATCCAATCTGCTGTTGAGTAATTTAGATTACCTTGCTTATGTTTTGCTTTCATGCTATAACAAAGTTTCTGGCTGAGAGTTATAACTCTCGCTGGGACAATTATTTAAAATTGTCTCACCCCGTAGGTTTCAACCTTTTAGGTGGTTGTCGAGGACGAAGGAACCAGTCTGCGGGAGATCAGTATCAGCAGCAGTAGCATCAGGGGTAGCAGTGAGTCTCAGGTGGAGATACTGGATGTCCAGTCTTATAGTTAGATAGTCTTATGTCGTCTCTGTACTCTCAGGTCCTTGGAGTTAGTTGGTCTGAGATTTTGGTTTTTAATCTTGAGATTTTGTATCTGAATGTATATAATCACTCAAGAAGTGATTGAACAGAGATGTAAACTGTTTACTTTGCTTTTATAAAAGAAATTTTATGGTTTCAATATCTTGTCTCAAAAAGTTTTATTTTTTTAGTGATTTTTTGTATTCCGCTGCTAATCGATCACTTCCGCTAAGTTTATATAGTGTTTTGGAGATCGGAGCCCAAAATGAGCATTGGATACACTGCTTCCCCTCTTATGCCTAGGAACCCTAGGTTCACCTTTGGGTGTCCAACTGCATGCTCAAACTCTTAACCACGAATCAAGCATGTCTAAGGTATATCATGTACTTCCATGATCCTTTTTATATAAGCATCACCTCAGAGTTAAGTCCTCCTCAAGGACAACCAACTAGGTATAAAGCCTCACAATTGGATACTTAAACCTCCTGAGGGTCTAAGGCACTCTTTATCTCATCACCGCAAGTAATCACTTATACCGTAGGTACATAGGTACCAGAAACATCATCCTCTCTCTAGGGTTTAGTTCCACTAAAGGCAACCAAGATATCATCATCCTCCAGGGGTCAAGCATAAGGTAACCACTATCATCTAATTAGGTCGCATCATCCTCAACTCCCCATTGTTCCTCATATTTCGGGGTTTTAGGCTTCCAACCTCCTTGTTGGGGTCATGCTTTCTCTCTCTAGGGCTAACTCCACATCTATCCATAGTACTAGGGATCCTCTCTCCATGAAGGATCAAGCTCATAGGCATACCTCTACATGGGTGAAGCCTATGCTCAAACTTATGTTTGCTCATGATTATCCATAACCCCTTATGCTTATCTCATAAGCCATCCATCTTGTCCTTCTGGCCTGCCTCAGTTTTAACTTATTCCTCATACTACTGATGTTCTCTAGGTGCAAGCTATATCCTACTTGCAACAGCCCATAAGGTTTCTATAAGTTCTTCTCTAACCTCATCCATGAAGGAGCTATGCTTCGCTCAAACATGCACGACCCTCTCCAGGGTTGGGTCGCCAAAGGTACTAGGTCATCTAACCTCTTATGGAATCCCAAAGTCATGACCAACCAAACACCTGGTCAACCATGACATCTAACTCATTACATCATCTCACCACTTAGGGTTAGGGTTAACATCATCCTCAGAGGATGTGCTAGGTCTCTACTTTTAATGGAGTTCTCTACCTCTAAGACTAACTCTCTCTACTCATCCTCCTGATAGGTCTCTCCTGAGGCCAATGACAACTCGTGTCATACGACCTAAGCATGTATCTATTCTTTGGTTTGCACTTAATCTATTAAGCTTATGTTCATGACATATTATTTACATGCTTTTCATTAATTTGGTGGATGATTCCTTAGACCTTATTAACCTTACCCATACCTCAAGAGGGTGAGGAGAAGAGAGAAAACCCTAATCCTTAATGTTCCTAATAGAATTTAAGTTGAGAAGGGATGAACAAGATGAGAGAGTCCTAAAGGTATCTTATTTCAAGTCATATCCTAAGACATCGGCCATGCAGTCACACAATCCGGGAGTCCTCGTATTCCGACTAGCGGTGCAGAGGAAAATATTGCCAACCCCCGGACGTGATCCTTTTCTAGACACCTCAGTCTTTTGGACAATCCTCTAATAACTCCCTCGGTTCTATGGAATTTGTAAAATTTAATAATTATTAAATATTAAATGAGGAACCTAGGCTCTGATACCAATTGTAACGACCCCGCCTCCCGGTAACCCCCAATTAAGGGAGACCAAAAGGTCAGTGTCGTTATCCCAATTAATAGGATCAAAGGTTCGACAAATAACCAATAACAATTATCAAGTTCTACCAACTATACTGAAAACTGGTATAAAAAAAACTTTGCATACCTTTTAAAACTTTGGTAAGCTACTCTATCTACATCCTGGATTCATTCTATCTAATCTTCCTTGCACTTTATTTCTTATTTCCACAATGTGTCACTTTACTGTTTGTTCTTTCAGTTGTTGTACCTAAAACACCGATAAACAAAACGTCGGTCAGCATATAAGAATATGCTGGTATGTGAGGACAACCAAAAGTTTGCACATATGGATAACAATCTAATTATCACAATCAAGTTAATTAAGAAGCCAATTTACGCTTTTCAGTATGACATTCTCCACTACTTTTGCCCTAACCCTGGCATACCCACCTTAGGGTTTCTTTTGCCAATGACTTAAGGCCACCTTCTCAATCCCGAGCTTGGTGCTTGGGGTCACCCTTCATAATGCTCGTTAGTCAATCAATATCATAGGCCACCTTCTCATTCCCGAGCTTGGTGCCTGGTGTCACCACTCATGGTGCCCATTGGTCTACCCATCTGGGCCTGACCTTTGGCATCATCCATCAGGGTGGCATGTAGGTGCGAGAATAAATACTTCTATTATTAATGTGATAATCATAGTGACTTTATGATTTCCAAGTATGAACATCCAAACTAATAATTTGCATTCAATGCGATTAACCATCCAGAAAATCCTCAGAAACCTAAGGCGGTTATTCATAATTAACCACATACTTGATTTGCAGATTCAACAAGCTATTACTAATTCCAAGCAAGCAAGTAATCCAAGAAGCAGTCCAACAATCATAGAATTTCTGAAAAGCATATGTAACCTATTTACTACACTTTACCAAGAATATTTCTATTTAATTGACTTGGATTCATTTTCTAGGGCTTCTAATCCGAATTAGGGTTTCATTAGAGTTCTTTTTAGATCTTTTTATAGCTTTCCTCATTTGTATCCACAAAACCCTAAAACAACAGTGCTAGGTGCAAAAAACCCTAATTACTCACATATTCACATTAAAGCCTTTTTATTATCTACTAGACTGAGGTTAACCTAATGTCAGTTTTATACAAAGGACTTCAAATTATATATCATGAGCAACTAGTAACCTTAAGTTAGGGTTTCTAAACTATTATGTATCTTCATGCGTACAAAACCCTAAAATAGGCATGATATCATCTTAATTAGGTTAAAACCTTCTTATTATTCTCCCCAAGTTATTATATCCCAAAAGAACATAATTAAGACATTAAACCTAATTTCTAAACATAATTAGGGTTTCTAAGTGCTTAATCATTCTTATTTAGAATAAAACCCTAAAACATGTGAGAAACATCTAGATCTGGTTCAAGTTTGTCATTACTTATTTGACAGGTTGTAATTACTCAATTTCATCAATTAAACAATATGAACTTAACCAATATGTTCAATTAGGGTTTCTTAATCTAATACATAAGCACTTTTCATTAGATTAAGATACTTTTGCAAATATGAACAGACTCAGGTTCTCAAACAAATTTTATTGTGTTCCTCGTATTTTTCTGATCAATTTTCATGTATAAACTTTTGTCATCCGAGCTACTATTAAATAGATATGATTTTTGTAAGAATCACTTACTTTGGGCCAATCCAGGAGCGCCACGTGGCCGTTTCCATGCAAAGTTGTTCGGTTTATTTGGAAACATAACAAAATTATAGTGCTACCCTCATTAAGTTATCCAGTGCTTAAGCCTGTAGAGGAGCATAACCATCCAAAGGGCCCTCCTTCTTCTTCCTCCTCACGTAGCTCCACTGCGTTGCCCTAGTCGTGCCTTGCGTGGCCTCTTCTCCCTCAGCTGGACCCCTATGGTCACCAACCTCGGATCCTCCTGGTCTGTCGGCCTCCATCGCACCTTCAGGGCCTTCAAGCCGCAGTCGAGATGGCAGGGTTAGGAGTGGGTTAGACCTGCAAGTATGCCGCCCCATGCAGCTGTGTTGCTGCTAGCACGCCCAGCTAGGGTGATGGGATGCTCACCCAAACTCTTCATGAGGTCGTGGAAGCGACATGCCTTCCTCGCAGACTCTCCCCAACCCCCCGTTTTCTCCATGGTTATTTTACCTTCATGTTTAGGGTTTTGGATGAAAAAGGAAGAAGGAGAGGGAAGGGTGCGTGGGATCATCTTGGATTTGACTCTGGGCTCTACCCCTTTATATTAGGGGTGGGAAACGAAGCCCTAGGTTGTTTTATCCACGACTCAAAGAGTCCTTTTCCAAATATGAAACGAGTTCCTTCAATCAGAAGTAATCTTCTCTCTCATCCTTATCTTTTTGATATTCTCTATTATTTGGATATTTAGGAATTCGAAAATCCTTTCCATTATTCTCTTTATTCTTGGCTTTTAATTCATTGGCCTCGAAATTATATTTTCCTTAAGTAGGAAATACTTCCTTTTTAACAATACCACATCATTCATTAATTATGTATTCACATTATCTTCTTATTTTCTATTATAGGTATTTTCTCTTTCGTTTTTCTTTATTGGGACTCATTTTATTATTAGGAATCCTTGGGATACGAAATCACACCAAGGCTTACTCAATTATACCTCTTTCCACTTATTTTCCACATTTTACCATTGTTTTCAATTTCTTTCTCAATAAGGAAATACTTAATTGATCTTTTCCTTTCTTATTGCATTTTCTTTGATCCTTTGGATTCCTTGGGATCCAAGGAACCCAAGAGGCATGAAATCCAACTTTGGATTATATTCTTTTGACTTCTAGAGGTTTCTACACATTTCTTTTCTCTAAAACTCAATTATTTATTTATTAATTGAATTTCCTTGTTATTGGGCCCAATAGCCAATAAATCCCACAACACAATCCTTAAGGCTATTGTAAACGAAACTCATTTATTCAAAACAAATTATATCATTATTTGTTCCAATATATTTAATATGATAAATTACATTTCTCTCCAAATGAACCCAAAAATTGGGGTTGTAACAATACTCATCATCGCATCATCATGGCATACCAAACCCTTGTCACATCATACAAAGGATATCACCGCAAATTAGGGATCATCCATGCCAAAGGTCATCAATACCATCACATCATTTCTTGTGAGAACATCATCATTTATACATGCCTCATCAAGGCTCATTATACCATCACCATACATGTGATACATATGATCAACATAAGTTTAATACACTATGCCATTTAAGATCCATGATGTTCCCATAGCCAAAAGTTAAGGCTACAATATATAGAGAGATAAAGTACTCCATCACTATGCTAACTACTCAAGAAAACTAAGCATTATTATCACTTATTTGGATTATAGTTAAGTATGACTAGACATCATTACTTTATTGCATTAGGTTAAGTTCAACACGACGAGTGGAAGTGATATCATCAAATTAGTGCCTCAAACCTAAATATGGGTTCATACATTTACTTATCGTCAACCACATCATTCTCTCATGGCATCCCCATATGATCATGGATGCATAGAATAATACATCTTCGTCAAACCCCATACTATCCTCAAGTATGGATTCATTTGTAACAACACTAGGTTCAACCGTCAGATTGTAACACTAAAACCAAAACCATTACTTAGGGTTACATCAACCATCAGTTTCCACAAAAGCAAAACTACCATATTTCATTGATTTGAGGGCAAAGGTAAGACTATAAACTCATGGGCTTTAACCATCAATACTAAAACATTGAATCCAAACCATTAATGTCAAGTGCACAATCTCAAACCATCAAACCATGGACCACTCACATAACTATCAGATTGCAAGCAACAAGACCTTTGAAATCATTTGCAAGACTCTCTACTAGAGAGTCATGAAAACCATAAGAGTATACACTAAAAAGGGCCATCAATCGCTAACTCCAGATTTTCCTAAGCATGATCAACATCATTACTAAGTTGGCTTAGGGTTAGGTTTAAACAGGGCAACCTGTAAGGAGTGGGACCCGATATGGGATCCACTCCGTACTAAAAATTTGAAGAATAAAGCATCCAATCCAAACACACCCATGAGGTATCTTGGAGTGGGTGTAAATTTTTCAAATCTTAATTCATGGTAATCAAAACAACCAAAGTGTAGAAGTGGAATAGAAATAAAGACTATATTAAATTCTTCACAAAAGATTACAAAAGTATATCATAATCTCCCTCACAGGGTTTACATGTAAGATAAAATATATGGATCTAAGTAGAGGGAAGTCTAAACCATAACAAGTTTGTCTATGAGATTTAAAATCCTTAATCTAAACCCATAACTTCATGCCATTCCCTCCTTGTACTTCAGCTAGGGTTGGAAGCATACCCCAGCAAGAAAAGAAAAATAGAAGACATCAGCAAAGGCTGGTATGTGCATACTAAAAAGAAATTGAGCAATATGTGAAATAAAGGACGTCAAACTAAAAGGATTCCCATAGAAAATTAAAGGACTACCCAAGTGGACATAAAAGAAAGAACATCAATAAAAGAGATACTTGCCATAACCAAACAAATAAAATGTGCCACACTAGCACATATAAAGAATTAGGGCACACACCCCATAATCATTAACCTATATACATGTGAGATAAAAATAACACTAGAATAAAGACAAAGGCAGCCAAGCCTTACAAACTTGAAACCTGATAGAAAATGACGTACTGCCAGACTGCCAATATAAAGGTTGGGCCAAGCCTCACAAACTTGAAACCTGGGTATGGGGAACCACCACCTCCATCCAAAAAATAATAACAGGGCCTACTTCCCAAATACCAATGCAATTATGCTACTCTAGTTCTATTGAATCACATAGCATGTTCAATGTAGAGGCAAGTAAAAAGTATAGTTAGATGATACAAAATTGCCATCATACTAGTGGACAACATAAACATCCACTATACAAGAGGGTAAAAGATATAACATACCATCAAGTAGTATTCCAACAAGAACAAAAGTATAAGATAGAGTCCAAGAGGATTTCAAACCAGATAGCATGATGACAAGATCATTAACAAATAAAGTAGTTCACATGAACCATAATTCAAAAGAAAGAATATTGTGTAGGCTATTGTCCATAGGACCAAGAGAAAGAAGAAAATAGGTTAATTACTCAAAGGAATAATAGGGGATGCAAACTTACCTCAGCTAAGAATCTAAATAATCTAAAATTAGTCCTAGATCCAAGCCTAGGTCTCCAAAACACCTAAGATGCATATATATATAATTAGTGTTAGGTTTACATTATTTATTCAAAACCCTAAACATCACCTTTTTAATATCAGTGAATTAGATTATAAAAACAATTCAATGTTTTAGATTATCTTTTTCTAAGTTCAAAACATATTTTATTATATTTTTCTTACTTATAGATTATTAGTTATAAATTTTGCAAGTTATTACTTATTTAGAAAAATCCATTAAAATCACATATTTACAACAATAGATTTTGGCAAAAAAAACCAATACTATAAGAAAGCTCTATTTTTTTATTTTGGAACATATTTTATTTTATTTTTCTGAGCTTTAAATAATTAGATATGAATTTTTGACAATATACCAATCAAGAAAATCCACGACATCAATAATCGTTGGGAGAGGAAAAAAGAGAGAGGGAGAGGGGGGACCTACTGACTTGGCCCAATTAGAGGCAGCCAAGTCACATGGTTAGCGATCTATTTGGCTCGTCCCAAAGAAAGAAAACACGGGTGAAATTACTATTATGCCCCTTGATGAAAAACAAAAACAAGAAAGAAACAAGAGGACATGTTAGGGTTTGGACTAGCGGTCATCTTCTTCGTTGGGTATTCTGCTCAAGGAACACAGAGCTTGAGAAGCTCTCTTATCTGAAGGTCAAAACACCCCCCAAAACATGGTCATCAACTAGAAACCAATGATGACCTCGACTCCTCCATGCCCTAAAAATCTTAGTGAGCAGACCAGGGTCGTGAGACATCCCAAGAACAAAGATACCTAGCACCACCATGGAAGCAGGGGAAGCGGGCATCAAATGTTCAGAAATACATATGTCAACATGATCGATCGAAGATCCAGACGAGTTCTTAATGATCAAATGAAACTGTTGGCGAGAACCTTTCGACCCAAATTGTGAATAGAAACATGAACCATTTTTTAAGCTTCCAAAATTGCAGATAGGAAATCAAAAAGGGGGAAAAATAGGTCATACCTCTGCAAAGCAATTAGAACCATCAGAAGGTTTCCCACACCTCACGAGGAAGTAGCCAACCAATAGCATCCAAAACACCGGTCAGGAGCATGCTGGCAAACCCGAGGTTGAAGATATTGAAAGGCGGAGTAGGTTGGTTGATAGCAAGTGGAAAAGAGATCAAGGAGATGATGGAAATTGATGCTTGCATCTCACGTGGTCATTTTATGAGGGTTTACTAATAGGTTCATGGGTCAGAGATGCGAGAGGAGCTCCTAAATATGGAAATAGGGAAAGAGGAGAATGACTCTACTCGACACAGAAAAAGAGGAAATAAAACCCTAGAAAATATAGGATGGGTAAGTGCAGATTGGTGAGGGGATTGCAAAGGAGAGGTTTAAAAAGGATAACACGGTGAGGAGAGAAAGGTTGGGGTGAGGGAAGATCGTGGTTATAGTAGAAAATAGAAAGAAAAGGAGTCGAAGGAGGAAGATGACACCGAAGGCACGCGTCTCAATCCAATAGTCAGCATTAAATCTGAATCCAACAAAAATCACATGACAGCAGGCATCATCTGACTTTAGGAAATTTGAGAAATTGAGCATGACAGGGAAATAACCAAATTCAATTAAAGTGGATACTCACATTATTTCCATTTCTCTTTTCTTTTAATAGGGGATTCAAACATTATTCAAATTAAGTGAAATTTTGCACAGAGCCAATTAAAGCATGTAGATTCTGATTATGCAATTAGATTTTATGTTTGGAAACTTTTAATGTATTAATTAATCAAAATTTAGTTTCTCTTTCCCCATGCATTAATGACATTAGGTTTATCCAAATTTGGTGAAACTTCAACCATAAGTAAACTTTAGTGTGTTGAATACAAAATTTCATTTATTTCCATCTTTTGAAATTATTTATCTTTTTATTCCACTCATATGACTTTACACACTTTCTCTCTCCTAAACATACCCTAAATATTCAAGGTTGTCCAAATTAGACGAAAATTGACATATAAGCTATTTTTAGGATGTAGATTACGAATTTGAAGTTTGTTTCCACTTTTATGAATTCCTTTTATGAGATACATCACATTTAATTCTTCATGGCTCTTTATTATATTATTTCAACTATTATCACTATTATTTACCCAATTTGGTTCCAACTCTTCATATTCCACCTAAAGAGTTATTTATGATTATTTTGCACAAAATTTTATATTGACCTCATGTGACATATTTTATGCATCCATTATTGGCCTAAGACTAATGTGGAAACATTATCTTATATAAGGGTGATTTATACATGCATTAGCTCATTAATATTATACTAAACATATTTTAGATCTAACCTCAACTTTGATTGGCTAAATCCAAAAGGTCAAAGTTCTAGGATATGCTCTATAACATTCCACCCCTTAAAAGGATTTTGTCCTCAAATGTATTGATCTAAACATCAAAAACCAACTACTCTCCACCCCTTAAAAGGTTTGACCTAATAAGTCAATCCAAACACCATCAAGGTACTATAATCACTTATGCTTCTTTTAGTTGTGAGTGTTTTAGTAGTTTATGTCGTTCATGTATCCAAATAATAAGTCAGAACCATCTAGGGTTGAGTTTTAGATCCTCGTGTCTCTAACCTTACAACCCTAAGATAAAAAAAGTCATAGGATACAAAGGGTAGGTACACTACACCTTTATATCATTTCACACATTCCTAGACACTTCATCATATCCAAAACTAGGGTTAAGATCCTATTCCAACTAATTATAGGGTTTCTTTATCCATACATTCAGAAAGTCTTCATTGTGACTTAGTTTAAGAAAACTTAGTTAAATCTAGAAATTTTGTACATATAGTAGTATAATGAAAATAACTTTTGTCGATAAGAAACATTGGAGGTAAAACAAAGATGGTATTAAAATCAATGCGTAAACCAAGTCACAATTTTCCATAATAAAATCTCCTTATCCAACCACTACCTCATTTTCATAACCTAATTTCATCCTCAAGTCAAACCCCATTGCATAAAAAGATTTATGTCACCAAAGACCTACATGGTAAGGTATGATCATCTAACCTCATCACATTCTTAAGGTTTACTCATCACGATTATAATGGATACCTTGCATCAACATTCCATCATCTCATGAACAACATAGGCAAATTCTAAGGAAACATCTCACCTAAATGGCGATTATGGTTGAAAAAGCTTCTAACTAGGTAGACAATATTTAAGTAGTCAGATTCTGACTACCATGGCTCTAATACCATGTTGCAAGGAGTGGGACCAAATAGGGGATCCACTCCCTACTAAAAATTTGAAGAATAAAACATCTTGTCCAAACACACCCAAAAGGTATCTTGGAGTGGGTGTAAAATTTTCAAATCTTAATTAATGGTAAACAAAACAACCAAAGTGTAGCAACAGAATAGAAATAAAGACTATATTCAGATCTTCGCAAAAGATTACAAAAGTGTAGCATAATCTCCCTCATAGGGTTTACATGTAAGATACAACATATGGATCTAAGTAGAGGGAAGTCTAAATCATAACAAGTTTGTATCAGAGCTTTAAACTCCTTAAGCTAAGTCCATAAATTCATGCCATGTACTCCTTATCCTTCACCTAGGGTTGGAAGCATACCCCAACAAGAAGATAATAATAGAAGACATTAGCAAAGGCTGGTATGTGCATACTAAAAAGAAATCAAGAAATATGTGAAATAAAGGACGACAAAATAAAAGGCTTCCCATAGAAAAGTAAAGGACTACCCAATTTGTCTTCAAGAAATAACAACAATAAAGAGATACTTGTTATGAACAAACAAATAAAATTGTGCCATACTAGCACATATGAAGAATTAGGGCACACACCCCATAATCATCAACTTGTAAGCATGTGAGATAAACATAGCACTAGAGCAATATAAAGATAAAGGCGACCAAGCCTCAGAAACTTGAAACTTGATAGAGAATGATGTACTACCACACTTCCAATATAAAGGTTGGGCCAAGCCTCAAAAACTTGAAACCCGGGTATGGGGCACCACCGCCTCCATCCCAAAAATAATAATAGGGGCATACTACCCAAAAACAATGCAATTACACTACTCTAGTGCTATTGAATCACATAGCATGCGATTTTAATGTAGAGGCAAGTAGAAAGTATAGTCACATGATACAAAATTGTCATTATACTAATGGACAACATAAACATCCACCATACAAGAGGGCAAAACATATCACATTCCATCAAGTGGTATTCCAACAAGAACAAAAGTATAAGATAAAGTCCAAGAGGATGTCAAATCAGATAGAATGATCATAAGATCAATAACAAATAAAGTAGTTCACATGAACCATAATTTTCAAAAGAAAGAATATGTGTAGGCTATTGTCCATAGAACCAAGAGAAAGAAGAAAATAGCTCAATTGCTCAAAGGAATAATAGGGGAAGCAAACATACTTTAGTTAAGAATCTAAATAGTCCAAAATTAGTCCTAGATCCAAGCCTAGGTCTCTAAAACACCTATGTTGCATATAAGTAAAATTAGGGTTAGGTTTACATTAATTATTCAAAACCCTAAAAATTTCTTTTTGAATATTAGTGAATTAGGTTATCAAAAACACACCATGTTTTAGATTATCTTTTGTCGAGTTTAAAACATATTTTATTATATTTTTCTAACTTATAGATTATTAATAATAAATTTTGCAAGTTATTATAGGAAAATCCATTAAAATCACATATTTACAACATTAGATTTTGGCAACAAAACTAATACCGTAATAAAGCTCATATTTTTCTGATTTCGAAACATATTTTATTTTATTTTTCTGAGCTTCAAATAATTACATGTGAATTTTTGAAAATAGAGTTCACGTCAGCAATAATTGTTGGGAGACGAAAAGAGAGAGAGGGAGAGGGGACCGACCTACTGACTTGGGCCAATCAGAGGCAGCCAAGTTGCATGGTCAGTGATCCTTTTGACTCACCCAAAACAAAGAAAACATGGGTGAAATTACTATTATGCCCCTTTATGAAGAAAAATAAGAAAGAAACTAGAGGGAAGATCGGGGTTTGGACTAGCAGTCATCTTCTTCGTTGGGTCTTATGCGCAAGGAACATAGAGCTTGAGAAGATCTCTTATCCAAGGGTCAAAATGCCCCCCAAAACATGGCCATCAGCTGGAAACCAACAATGACCTCGATTCCTCCATGCCCTGAAAATTTTGGCTAGCAGACCAGGTTCGCCAAACATCCCAGGAACGAAGATACCTAGAACTGGCATGGAAGCAGGGGAAGCGAGCATCAAATGTTCAGAAATACATATTGATGTCAACATGATCGATCAAAAATCTGGACGATTTCATAATGATCAATTGAAACTGTCGACGAGAACCTTTCGACCCAAATTGCAAACAGAAAAATGAATCATGTTTTAAGCTTCCAAAATTGTAGGTAGGAAATCAAAAAGGGGGAAACCAGGTCATACCACTGCTAAGAAATTAGAACCATCAGAAGGTTGCCCACACCTCACGAGGAAGTCACCAACTAGTAGCATCCAAAACGGCAGTCAAGAGCTTGCTAGCGAAGCCGAGGTTGAAGATATTGAAAGGTGAAGTAGGTTAGTTGATGCTAGGTGCAAAAGAGGTACATGAGACAATGGAAGTCAATGTCTACATCTTGCATGATCGTTTCATGTGGGTTTACTTGTAGGTTCATGGGTCAGAGATGCGAGAGGATCTCCTAAAGATGGAAATAGGGAAAGAGGGGAATGACTCTACTCAACAGAGCAAAATAGCAAATAAAACCCTAGAAAAGTTGGGATGGGTAAGTGCAGATCAATGAGGGGATTGCAATGGAGAGGTTGGAAAAGGAAAACATGGTGAGGAGAGGAAGATTGGGGTGAGGGAAGATCGTGGTTACTGTAACTAACAAAAAGAAATGGAGTCAGAGGAGGAAGATGACACCCTAGGTGCACGATCTCAATCTAATAATCAGCATAAAATCTGAACCCACCAAAAATCACATGATAGCAGTCATAGTCTGACTTTAGGAAATCCGAGAAATTGAGCATGATAGGGAAATAACCAAATTCGATTATAGTGGATATTCACATTATTTCCTTTTCTCTTTTCTTTTAATAGGGGGTTCAAGCATTACCCAAATTAAGTGAAATTTTTCACAGATGACAATTAAGGAATGTAGATTCTGATTATGCAATTATATTTTATGTTTGAAAACTTTTAATGTATTAACTAATCAAAACTTAGTTTCTCTTTCCTCATGCATTAATGACATTAGGTTTATTCAAATTTGGTGAAACTTCAACCACAAGTAAACTTTAGTGTGTATAATATGAATTTTCCTTTATTTTCATCTTTTGAAGTTATTTATCTTATTATTCTACTCATATGGCTTTTATACACTTTCTCTCTCCTAAACTTACCCTAAACATTAAAGGTTGTTCAAATTAGATGAAAATTGACATATAGGCTATTTTTTGGATGTCGATTAGGAATTTGAAGTTTGTTTCCACTTTTGTGGATTCCTTTAATGAGATACATCACATTTAATTCTTCACGGGTCTTTAATATATTATTTCACCTATTATCACTATTATTTACCCAATTAGATTGCAACTCTTCATATTCCACCTAAAGAGTTATGTATGATTATTTTGCACAAAATTTTATATTTACTTAATGTGACATATTTTATGTGTCCGTCATTGGCCTAAGACTAATGTGAAAATGTTAGGTTATATAAGGGTGATTTATACATTCATTAGCTCATTAGGATTATACTAAACATCTTTTAGATCTAACCTCGACTTTGATTGGCTAAATCTAAAAGGCCAAAGTTCTAGGGTATGGTCTAAGTTATAGTATGTTACATAACCAAATTAGGGTTTTGAAAACAACAAATAAGATTTACCCAAAATCTTATCATATCCATCGACCATAAAAGCAATCTGGTCAAACTTTACCATCATAGAGTCAACAACACATGATAACCATATGGACCAGAATTCTTCATCAGTCGCATAGGGTGAGGGATGTCATCGACCGCTGAAAATGAGGTCATATCATCTTCATCGACTGAAGAAGTTAACCGTCTTTGGTCACCATTAGGGTTAGACACTTTAGTGACTACTTAGGTCAAGCAACATAGAAACTGAAGAAAAACACCAACCTTGGCAAACGAAGAGAAACATCATCATATCATCGATGGAAGAGGTTGGCCACTTCAACAACCACTTAAGTCAAGAAACATCATTGACCGAAGAGGACATGGACCATTGGCGATCGAAGAAGACCTGGCACATTCGTGACCAAATAGGGTTTAATCATCTTCATCGACTGCATAGAAAAGAAATCAGACTTAGTGATCATCATGGTAATCAAGTGTTAGCGACCACCTACCATCATAACCTCATCGACCACATGAAGAGAGAGAAAACCTTGGAGACCAAAGGGATACCAAAAACTCTTCAACCTCAAGGATACAATAGGTTGATTATCACCATGAAATGAAAAAATCCATCAAGGTGTAAATCGCAATAAGAAGATCAACTTCAAAACCCAAATTAGCAACTATCATAGAGTAAGAAAACCAATGTTTCCACAAGCATGCAAGGACCAAAAACCTCCATCACCAAACAAGGTTTTGTGCACCAAGATTAGGGTTTGTCCAAAGAGAGATATCTACTCAAGATTACCATGCAAACAAAACCCTAGATCAAAGATGTTATCTGTCTACTTGTGATAATGTTTTAGTGCAAGACTAAGTACATGCAAGGAGAGTGTAAGGAATAATTGAGGAGAAATTTATATAACTCTCCTTAGAGATGATGTAGCGACTCCAAACAGAAAAGAATCTTGAATAAAAGGGAGAGAAAATTCTAGCTTGAGCACTATCTCGGCCAAGCTAGCTCCACCACCAAGAAGAGAGCAAACCCTAGGTCAAGGAAGCAAGAAAGGATATATCTTCAATCTCTAACTCATTTGGAGTGAGCATTGCGTGAGTATCTTTGACAACAAGAGGATGGACATCTCAAGAGTATGGGACCGAGCCAAGAATATCTTTAGGCTTATCATGCATAAGACCTCATTTACAACCTCGGGAGACTGGAGGATCTACAATCGATATGGTTAGGGAACCAACTTATGGATAGGATTATGCTAGAATAGTTTGTTTACAAGGATATAAGATGGAACAAACCTACAATTGTACAACCAAAATTGAACATAGGTACTTCAACTGGAAAACTTGCAATCATGGTCTAAGAGGAGACATCATAGGGGGCATCATGAGTAACAATGAAGAGCTGGTACTGGGAGGTTTTCTGGGACCATCTCAAGAAAGCAACAGACTTGCAGTCTTAGAAATAGCATTTAAGGAAGTAAGAAACCAAGAATGTGGGGAGGTGATATCTACATTCTTGGTGGGGAGGTGATATCTACAGTTATAGATAACCTAAGTCTGGTAATGATTATACAAGGACCAAAAATAGCCTGGAAATTCAAGAGATGTTTCCATTGTCTTTTTTCTCTCTCGCTTGAAATCAACACCTCTTGCAAGTTAATTCATAGAGTGGATAACCATATGGCATCTAGGCTAGAGGAATATGGAGCCAAGCTTTTTGAGATCTATAAGTTCATCTAGTTGGCAAAAATGTCACTACCCGTTAGAGGGGCTTATAGACTAGAATCTTGGGATATGGCATATCTTCAGAGGGAGAGAGATCCATCTAAGTATTACTGAGATGTGTTTCACTATGAATAATATTGTGTGATACAATGTATTTCTAATTAAAGTTACTACCTTAGATAGGTTAGATGGGACTGTTGGATGATCCCAAATTACACAATATTTAGTTGTGATGATTATCTAGCTTTTTTTTGAGTGGAGTCTAGAACCCACTATTTTGCTATCAATTTTTTATTATTTCTCACTGAGGAACAAAAAAATATATAATTTCCCCTCGTAGCATCATGTGCGAAAAAAATTGTAGCATCATGTATAAAAGTAAGAGAGGGAGAATGAGGTAGAGAGGAAAAGACAAAGATAGTGTGCTAATTGATATGTTACGTTGTTGTATTTTGATTTTTGACATCTATATCTCCAAACTACATGCAACCACATTGAATTCTGATGTGATACAAAATCAATGAGTTGGAGTCCAATCATGTAGTCGAATGGGTCATAAAACAATGAATTCCAAATGCATTTTACCTTATCAAATAAAATCAAGGATAAAAGAAATGCTTTAGAAATCATCCAGTCCAAGATCTACCTGTTGGAAGTATGGCATCAGGTAGGTAGTGGAAACAAAAAATTTATTAACATATTTATCATTAACCAACAGATCATGTCAATAATTATGTAATGGGAAATATTGTTTCACGAAGATATATCTGGTACTGGAGCAAGTCTGGTGACAATCCTTGTTGATGTAGATGCACACTCTATCTTGGACGGTGGTTGTATAGCTCCTAGTCACAATCAGACTCATTTGACTGCTCCTCCACAAACATTAGAATCAGACAACTGCTATAGTGGCTCCAAATATCTCACCATAGACTACAAGTTGACGATGCCCTCCTAGCAACAACCAATAGACTCCTGCCTCTAGAGTACTCCACACGGACCAACTAGAACTCCTGTCATCTTATAGGAATGGACATGAAGGAGTTGTCACTTCCATTGGTGTACTAGTCACCAACATTCTCTCCCACAACAATGATCCTCAGTTGTTTCTCTCTCGTGGCTATCCCTCCCTAATCGGGTAGGGCTTGCCTGGGCTTTCATGGTTACCACAACTAGAGAGAAAAAAAAATTCAGAGCAACTAATTCTCAATTGTCTGTGTAGTAGTTGTATTATGGGAATCCCCCAGTACCCCTCTATATATAAGAGGGGTTAGGGTCAGGGTTCCCAGTCCTCAGACAATGTGGGACTAAAGCGGGAGTGGAAAGGACAAGAAGATCTTGAATTTTCACAACTTTTTTGGAAGTTTCACACCCTGCGTGCGACAAAACGGTCGTCTTGCACGTGAGACGTCATTTTGCTAAGAGAAATGGTTGTTTCACACCTTCCAGTTCTGCACATATGTTGGCAATTCAATTACAAATAGTACTCAATTTGACGTACCCAAAACGGGCATTTAGTGCAACTGAGATAGGTGTCTCGCACCAAACCAAATGACCATTTGGCATAATTGAGATGGGCATCTCACACCAATCTAGATGAATTTTTCGCATAAGCCAGATGGTAGTCTCATAGCCTAGGTCAGGCAGAATTCCAACCAATGTACAGTACAATCAGCTTGACACTCCAAACAACAGTCTCAACACTTGAACCGATCATTTGGCAATCTAGTCAGCTGATCCATTGTGTGAATTGGAATACCTAAACACTATATTAATCAATTTAATTGTCATTCAAGATCGAACTCCTCTTCTAGATGAGTTCCTATGTGTGTAACCTTATAGGTCCCATATCACGTTGGAAGTGAATGTCCATAACTAGCTTATGACATCACAAGAAATGAGTGGTGCCTAGTCGCACATCATTGTTACCCAAGTGAATGGAAAGTTGGGGAGAAACTTCAACCTACAATCTGTGTATGGTGTTACTGTGTTTGTATAGTTCCTTTTTCATTGATATCTAGATTGAACTAGAGGCATGGAGCAGTCATCCTCATTATTATTCAATTTTGTTTCTTGAACCAGAGCAGACTGCATGAGATGTATGTGATCTCAACATATTGACTCACATGTGTATGGCCATACTTTTCTCAGCCTCTCTAATCAAGAGACCTAGGATATCATTCTCCTTATAGGAGGGACAAATCCCATATCTATCACTCACAGTCAAACCCCATGTGTCAAAGTCACCTAATCATCATTATTATAACTACCCTATTTCAAGACTGTATTTGATGATGTCAAAGTGTACCCAATGACATGTGATGAGTGCAGTGATTTTAGGTCTAAGAACCACAACCACCACCATCACTATGAGAGCTGACTATGACTTACATGAAGATGACTTCCATGTGTCAGTCTTACGATGTGTCTGTAAGATACATTGTTCTCTAACATGTATCTATGTGTTTTGTTTGATATTTCCATATCATGACTAATTAGATTTAGTGATCAACCAACACACACTCTGAACTTATGTGTTATTGTTGTCTATCAACCTTCCACAATAAAAATCGACCAGGGACATAATGAGAATATGTATATATACTCTTAACATATGTATGATCTCATCTATAAGGATAGTAACTTGACAACATACATCATTGAGTAATATAATTCTTTAGACATTCACTCTGTATCCTCATTATCTCATAACTGAGTGAAACGGATGAATTGGAAGCTTGCCTTTATTATTAATCAGATCATTTACATGTTATGCCATCACAATCATCATATGATTGTCTCTCTGGGCATACATACCAACAGACTCCCACTTGCACTTTGAGCCAATCACCCATGGATCTCATCCTGAGTGATCTAACATGACCATCATGCTTCTATTGCATAAGTGCTTTTATAGAAGGTTTAGCAACATTTGCTTTAAGTCTGTATTTTGCAATGTTCACATCTCTTTGTTGTACAACTACTTGTATGAGATGGAAGTGTTGTAGTATGATATATGAGATTCCCAGCCTAACTAGTAGCTCCATTGTTGTCATTAGTATTTTTACTATGTCATCGATGGTTTGGAACCTCACACAAGTTCCCCCATATGAACTTCTTGATCCATAAAATATCCTCTACTATTTTCATAACACAGAGATACTCAACTTGTTTTGTAGATTAGAACAATTTTCATTATCTTGAAACCCTTTCTAGCTTACTGTTCTTGTTCAATGTCAAACATAAATTTAGATTGTGATTATTTTGTCAGTTTGGAAGCTTGCATGGGTGCAACCCTTTACATCCAACTCTTCCTTATTACCATCACCAAGTAACCAATCATTTAAGTGTTTTACAAGTGCATAAGGATATTCATTATGGTATTCTAGTGACTCTCACTAGCATCTGACATGTACCATCTCGTCATGTCCAATACATATGAGATTTCTAAGTAGGTATATATGTGTCCTCTCATGATGTCAATACATACAAAATGACTGGATATCCTCTCATCATGTCCAATACATACGAGATTACTAGATATCTTCTTGTCATGTCCAATACATTCGAGATAACAAGATAAGTACATAGCATTGCTTTCAAGATAGATCCAATGTCATCTATCTGTGTGTCCTTGTTCTTCATAAGAACTAGGACATTGGGCTCCTGAGAGACTAACTCCATGGAACATGGACAAGTTTTCTCTCATTGAGTCTTACATGTTGAACCCTTCATCATCTTACCAATGTATGTTCTTTTACTTAGGTCAAAAAGTGTTCCAGATCTATATCTACATACCTCTATCCTTATCACATAGGATGCTTTGCCTAAACCCTTCATATAGAAAGTACTTTCCTTGCCAGGTTTTAACATTTGTAGGATAAGGACATTATTTCCATCATTATGTGGAATATAAAATACACTCCCACTAAATCTTTTATAATCACATATTCCATCTTCATTGTTACTCAAGTCAAACCTTTTGACTAACTTGTCAAATCAAAGATTCCTTCTCTGAGATGCTTGCTTCAATCCTCAAATTGACCTTTGTAGCTTATCGACTTTATTTGCATTACTGGATATATATTATAGACTTTATCTGCATTAATGGATATATAAAACCATTAGGTTGTGTCACATACACCTCCTAATAATTATTCTAGTTAAGGAATTTGGTTTTAACATCCATATGCCAAATCTCACAGTCATAATAAGCTGCAACGACAAGCATGATCTAGTTGGATTTAACCATGGTAATTGGTGAAAGGCTTCATCACATTCAACAATTTGAACTAGTTTGAAACTCTTTGCTACCAATCTACCCTTCCATGTCGGTCTTCTTAAAAAGACCCAAATGCACCCTACGGGTTTTACCTCTTTAGGTGGATCCACCAAGGTCATACCTTATTGGTTTACATGGACTCCATCATATATCTCATAGCCTCAAGCCATTTTTCAGAATTTGGTTCCTCAATAGTTTCTAGGTAGGTAGTTGACTCATCTCTATGATCAACTTACCACCTTCTTGAGTTATAAGATATCATAATCTTTCAAACTCAAGGCGTTCTACTATGAGTTTTGTGTTTACATAAGGAACTTGAGATTCCACAACAATTTGTGATTCTCCTTGTTCCTTGTTGTACCTCTTTAGGTTCAATGTTTTCTTATTTGTCTCAAACATTTTGAGTTCTACTTTTACTCCCACTGATTCCTTGGAACTAAGTTCCCTTTAGGAATTCATCCATCCTAGCAACAAACACTTTTGTTGTCGGCCTAGAATATAAGTAGTATTCAACAATATAACATTCATGTAATTTGTGGATAAAGCCTTTTACGAAACTATTTTATTATACAATCTTTCAATCCCAATCACTACAAAAGACTCATCGGGACACTTCCCATGATATATTTCATATGATGTCTTTTGAACCATTTTAGACGGTACATTGTTTAGTGTTTAAGCATGTGCCCAAAAGAAATTATAAGATTAGCTAGATTTTATAATAATCTCACCATGACTTAACATGATGTGATACCTTCTTTCTAACACATCAGTATGTTTCAAATGGAGTTCATTATGATACACTATCATGATCTCCCAAAAGGTCCTCAAACTCTTGGTTTAAAATATTTCAACATCGATGATATTGAGGTATCTTAATACTTTTACAAAGTTAGTTACGCACTTCATTTATGAACTCCTTGAACACTTCAAGAGATCCAAATTTGTATTTCATTAGATACAAATTTCAATATCTACCGATCGTATCAGTAAATATAATGAGGTACTTGTGACTACCTTTAGCATTCATCCAAAAGGTCTATGTACATCAGTATGTACTAGTCCTAATGGAATAGTCAATCTCCCACTCATCTAGTGAAGATGCTTTTGTCATATTTCATAACAAATAATGCATGCATGTCTCTATTGGTTCAATAACCAAAAGTGTCCAGATAACCATCATATGGATTCTAGAAATGCATCTCTCATTTATGCGCTCTAGATGACAACGCTATAGGTATTCAATGTTTGAGTTATCAAGTCATTCAATATATGTGTCATACACATTTGTCTTTACAACTATCAAATATATTTTATGAGACATAGGGCATTGCCATAAAATATCATAATGTTCTTATCATACAAAACATATGATGTTTGGCAAGTACACAATAGAAATTCACTAATTCTATTATGTGCCC
This sequence comes from Alisma plantago-aquatica, assembly GCA_963693085.1. Lineage (NCBI taxonomy): Eukaryota > Viridiplantae > Streptophyta > Magnoliopsida > Alismatales > Alismataceae > Alisma > Alisma plantago-aquatica. The sequence goes on along the minus strand of OY856413.1, from coordinate 479,924,954 downwards.
ATGAATGAAAACCTTATAGTGGCAGTAACCCTTGCTCCATATAGTTCTAGCTTACTTCTTCTCAGGTCTTGTAGTAGAGATCTAAATCTTCATCTTCTTCTTGAGATACTCTGTGAAGAGGATAATTCCTTTCCAATGTCAAAACAAGTGACAATGGTGGCACTTTATTTTCTTTATCCTTTAAGTGAAAAGGACAGATTCCTTTTACACTTACCCTTCACCATATATTGAGTGCAGAAGACTTGGACCTCAACTTAGTCTCAGAATACTTCCTAGCCTTACTTTTGCCCTAGGAATCACTTCTGCTGATCACCATCACGGATTTTTCATTGTCCTTCCTTGCTTTGGCATCAACATGCCAAGCATGTAATAAAATGTTTATATGATTCATGCAACGCTTGCATAATCATATCCATGTCAACCTTTGACCTAAGAAATCCCATTCATTCCACATGTCCAATCATATTGAGCACATGGGGTTCTACTGGACCTCCCTTTGTCAGTTTGTACTCAATTAGCGCTTTGGAGACATTATACCTTCTTTGCTTTACATGATTCTTGAGATATGTCACCATCTTGAGAATGTCCATGTATTTGTGTTGTTCATGAAACTCCTTTTTCATACAACATAGCACTAGGTATTAAAAATGTCTATGGCATCATTGGAATGCTTCCAATAAGCATCCATTTAGCCTTACACGTATTTGGAGCGGGTTCTTCTGGCATTGGTATATCAAGGACACAGAGCTTTCACTCATTGATGAGAAAATTTCTCAAAGTCCTTAACCAATTGTGGAACTTTATCCCATTTTTTCCTTGTTAAGGACTGATCGCAATTTGAACATGTTTGTGTTTGAAATTTGATTCTACAATGAAATATTGCAACCTTTTCAAAACAATTTTTGATTTGGTTTGATTTGATAATTTGTACAATATTAATTAGGTCTTTAATTATTATCACTCCCACTATTTTTATTCAAATTGATAGCCCTCAATATCAATTCAAAATATTACAGCGTACAATATTCTAGTGGTCCAAGATCCATATTTCATCAAGTAATGAGTCGACTTTTACCTATCACCCACAACCTGACTATTTAGGTAGGCCATCATGCCAATTGCATCATATGCAACTCTTGGATTGATGATATGTGTAACTCCTTGCCATAATCATTTGCATGCCTCTGGGCTTGGGCTCTCCAAGTCACTAGTTAATCCTAACCCAATTGCCAATACGATAGATACATACCATGCTTTATGCAAATCTACATATCTACCATCACACTTCCATGAGATAGACTGCACACCATGCTTTGTGCAAATCTACACTTGGTCGATCAAATTTTTCATGTGTATTGCAAATGGAATGCATCTAAGACTTAATATTTAAGTTGAGGGAATTTGTTTGTATAAATACATGTACTTTATCCAATCACCACACATATCATATGTATCATATATATGCTATAACCACAAATGAGAACATGCAATAAATAAAGCACACAAGTGATGGTTATGTCCATACTAATGTAATTCCTTGGAGACACAAGGAATTACAACCACCTACGGTCCACATCATATGTAACCTATTGTTGGTGAAGATCTATGTTCAAACCAATCTGGGTTGATTGGCTCAACTCTTGAACCATTCGGCTCGCCTCCTAATTTCTTGGTTGGGCTCTCCTGAAGAGGTCATCTGGTTCTCAGGTCCAAGCAACATCTGGACACCTCCAGCTAGTCAGTTGGTCCACCAATCGATCAGTTCATCCTCCTTTAATTTGGCCTCCTCAGTCCTCCAGTTGATCGGGATGTCTTACGAGCTGGTAGTTTCACCTTGTGCAGATTGTCATCTCATGTTGAAACATTAATTAAAACAATATTATTTATTATTACATTGTTTATGGGAAAATATTGAGTTACATTCGAGGGGAAATAGGAAGAAGAGCATTAATTTACATGTGGAATGAAGAGAGAGAGGCTCGATGCGCAGACCAATTAACAATAGAAAAATAACCACAAACATGCACACACAGATCTGGGGTTTTGGCCATAACCATGCTTTACATCCACCATCAAAACGATTTTATGGTAACACATGTAAATTGCATATATATATATATATATATATATATATATATATATATATAGAGAGAGAGAGAGAGAGAGAGGGAGAGAGAGAGGGAGAGAGTCAAGCTAGAATATACTCGAGTGTATTTGGAGCAGAATACACTCAAGACGTTTTTCATGATGCAATATTTTTTCAAAAATCTAATCTGTTGATCTTCTTAAACATCTTATGAATAGCTCATACACAAAATTTGAGCACATTTGGACATTTATAGGTCATGTTATAAAGACCGCAAAAATTATGCATTTCAAATTAGTTTCATGCATCGATTTTGTTTCCCTTGGATGAGTGACTTACACTCATCAAAATGGGCTCAAAATGTGTATGTAACCTAATTATAGTATGACATTGAAGATTAATGGTTTACATTTTGCAAAAAGTAGTCTTGATATGCAAACACACTTGAGTGTAATCGTGCAATCTACACTCGAGTGTATTCTAGCCTGACTCTCTCTCTCTCTCTCTCTCTCTCTATATATATATATATATATATATATATATATATTCGTTTGGGTTCTTATGTGGTGACTTAGATAGACATGCACATCAACCATTTAAATATTCACATTGCATGCAATAAATAAACATGGTAAAATCAAAATCCGATCATATCGATTATCCCAAAACATAATTAATTGGTGTGGTTCTGATACCACTATTGGGAAATATGGCATCAGGTAGGCAGTAGAAACAAAAAATTTACTGACATATTTCCCATTAACCAGCAGATCATGTCAATAACTATGCAATGGGAAGGATGGTTTCATGAAGATATACCTGGTCCTGGAGCAAGTCCAACAACAATCCTCGTTGATGTAGATGCACACTCTATCTTGGACGGTGGTTGTACAGCTCCTAGTCATACTCAAACTCATCTAATTGCTCCTCCATGGACATCAGACTCAGATAACTACTGTAGCAGCTCCTCAGATCTCACCACAGACTGCGAGTTGACGTTACCCTCCTAGAAACAACCAATAGACTCCTGCCTCTAGAGTAGTCCACACGAACCAACTAGAACTTATGACGTCCTGTAGGAATGGACATGAAGGAGTTTTCCCTTCTGTTGGTGTATTGGTCATCAACATACTCTCCCACAACAATGATCCTCAGTTGTTTCTCTCCCGTGGATATCCCTCCCTAGTCAGGTAGGACTTGTATGGGCTCTCATGGTTACCAAAACTAGAGAGAACAACAACTGTCAGAGCAACTAATTCTCAATTATTTGTATAGTAGTTGTATTCTGGGAAGCCCCTAATACCCCTCTATATATACGAGGGGTTAGGGTCAGGGTTCCTAGTCCATGGACAATGTGGGACTAAAGCAGGAGTGGAAAGGACAAGATGATCTTGAATTTTCACAACTTTTCTGGGCATTTCACAACATGTGTGGGACGACATGGTCATCTTGCCCAGCAAGATGGTCATCTCGCACGTGAGACAATTGTTTCTCTAAGAAAAGCAGTCGTTTCACACCTTCTAGTTCTGTACATATGTTGGCAATTCAATTCCAATTAGTACTCAACTTGACATACCCCCAAAACGGGCATTTGGTACAACTGAGACGGGCGTATCGCACAAAACCAAACGGCTGTTTGATGCAACTGAGATGGACATCTCGCACCAAGCCAGATGGCTATTTTGCACAAGCTAGATGGCCATCTCACAGCACAAGTCAGGCAGAATTCCAACCAATGTACAATATAATCATCCTGACACTCCAAATGACAGTCTCAACACTTGAACTAATCATTTGGCAGTGTAGTCAGCTAATCCATTGCGTGAATTGGAATACCTAAACACTTTAGTAATCAATTCAATTGTCATTCAATATCAAACTCCTCTTCTAGATGAGTTCATATGTGTGTGACCCTATAGGTCCCATAACACATTGGCGGTGAATGTCCATAACTAGATTATTGAAAAGAGTGGGAAAACCAACCCTCTACTAAATATGGAAAACAAAACACCAATGAATAGCAGTGGAATTTTAAACTTTGACTATATTCAATTATATGAAGAGTACATCAAAATTTTCCCAATAAGGGTGTACAATCTTTATACAAACAAAGGATCTAGGTAGAGGAAGACTAAAATTACATCAACATGTCTCAAATAAAACAACTTATTAGGTATGTCTATGCTATATAGATGAACTCCTTTCTCCTAGCCTTAGGCTGATTCACCATGCTCCTGATGTGCACTCTGATCCTATACCTGTGTGGTTGGGATCACCCAACAAGAGAAGATAAAAGTATGTGTCAAGGAAGAGAATGAGGACAATTATAAACTACAACATGTCATAATAAAGATTATCTATGCTAAGAGGGTCAAAAGTATGAGGCAAGTACATAAATAAGAAATAATAATTCTACCATGATCAACAACAATAATAATTTGCATTGCATGAATGATATTATGACACAAAATAAACAAATGTAGGGTAAGGCACCTACCAAACCTCAACCAATAGGTGAGGGAGAGTGGTCACACTCCCAAACACCTACAAATATATATAATATGAGGAGAGTGGTTAGATTCCTCTAGAGAGAGTGGTCACATTCCCCTAGGGTGAAATTACACATGCCCTCTATGGGTGGTTTGTACTCATGTAGGCTACATTGTTATTTGGTCAATAATTCATCATGCTAAATAATTCATTTGGCAGAGTGAAAATATAAACAATATATCATCATAGCATTGGGGTTTCAAAACCCAAGAAGTAATTCAAATGAATGAGCCAATAATGGCAATAGAAGATTCAAGAAAATCAAATAAATGAGTCAATAATGGCAATAGAAGATTCTAAGGCTAGCACATGCCTCATTAGGAATTTAGGATTGGATAAATACCCAACTAAAGGATAAGTGTACAAAATTTCATATACATGAATAGGGTTGCACATTCATACATACATAGGCTTTCACATACATACATAGGTTTCCCATACCTTAATGTGGATTCATAAACATCACTTTCACCAACTAGATTGTATCCAAATCCACTTTATCCTAGTTACAAATATTTTACTAGTGTTAGGATTTATAAAGAATAAAGCATAAGAAAATATAATTTTGGACCCTATTAGAATACCATGGATTTAGGACTTAAAACTTAAACCAAATGATTACTTAGACTTTACTGATTATGTAAACATATTTTATTTCTCAATTTGGAGTTAAAATGAATTAGTTATCCTTTTTAGAACATTTTATATGATTAAGATAGTGTTCATGATAAACTTTGAAAAAGGAATCAGAATCAGGACTCAAAAACCACAAAATCAGATTCTACTTGAAAAATACTTTCCAATGACTATTAATTTGTATTTTCTGATAAACCTACGATTTACTATGAATTAAACCATATCAGCCAATCAGGAAATAGGAAAATGCCACATGGGCATTCAGACTTGCAAAAACAAGTGCCACAGTGGTCGAACCCATGCTGACTTGGGCTAATCAGGTGTGGCCCAATCGCTGGTCCGCACTCACTTGGTCTCGGTCATACGTGACTTGAGAGGAAGGCGCTTTTACCAAAATACCCATGCTAGTTAATCAAATCAATTAAAGTCTCGAGGACAGAAATGTCTTTCATTCATATCACATAGCCACAGTGAGAAATTGAGGCAGAATGCTAAATAGTCACTTTTACCCTAGGTGAACTAATCGGCTAATCAAGGAGGCATGTATGCCTTGGTCATTACCTGACCAAGCATCTACCAGCCATAGCCATGGCGAGCAGGCTAGTGGAGCTTCGGCTCTAGCCTAGCATCGTACCACCAGGCCTTATCTCAGCAAACGGGAGATGCGAGCGAGATTGCTGGGGTCTAGCAAGGTTAGGGGCACATTGGTCACAGGACGAAGACCCCCATAGCTGCCAAACACATCGGAAATCCCCGAGAAGTAGGGGAGCAAAACCAAGGTCAAAATTGAGTACTGGAGCCAGAGCACGGGAAGCTAGGGGTCGGAAATCACTCACGGATGTGAGGCGAGGCGAATGCCTAAGTTTCTGCGACGGAGGAGCACTGAAATGGGAAAAGCACTCAGCGTCGGTGGGGTCCACAACTATTTTACAGTACATGGCATTTTGAGGAAAACTGAGGCCAACCAAAGAAAGGAGAGTGACGAAGGGGTGTCGAGGGTGATCACCAAGCTCGTAATTGAACCTGAGGTGGAGGAGAGGCCAGTGCCATGATGGAGTTTGTTGGAGAAGAAAATGAATACATCGAGGTGTTGCAGGGTAGCAGGGGACTAATCGGGCAAGGAGGAGGATTGCTTGTGGTCAGAGGAAGCTCTACCTGGCTTTATATAGGGTCAGGAAGGGCTTTAGTCCCCTCTATGCATTCGCGGCGGAGAAGAGGAGAAGCCCCCAGTTGGGCATTTCGTGCTTAAGGAGAGAGATGGGGTAGCTAAGGTTCATTTGAACCGTCAGAGTGAGATGATGCCAATGGAAGAAAAATCAAATGAAATGATGGAGGAGGGAGACAGAACGGAACTGAGGAAGCAAGGGGTCAGGATTGTTCCCTGACCCGCGAGCGACTGGAGGAAGGGGAGGATTCCCTAACTGTTGGATCAGAAAGAGATCAGCCCATAGCCATTGGATGGTAGCCCATGATGGAACCAGGAAGTGTGACATAGAAAATGAGCCGACTTTGGCATTACAAATGAAATTAATGAAATCGATTCAACTACTATAGTTGCCCTTTATTCAAAGCTTAAAAAATCAATTTGAGTGGTCAACCATTATCCAAATGACTCCAAATTTGAACCATAGACTAGAAATAAAGTCTAGATCAATGCTATGTAATTAGTTTCTCATTTCACATATGTTTTGGACCTTTATTACCATATTGGCTAATAATGTGTATATTAATGCATTAAAAGGGTGAAAGAAAATGAAGAGGCTCTTTTAATGAAAAGAGAGTGATTATTCGAGATTGATAACTCCTATTAATATTAAGAGTCATATCTCACCATATTATTATCTTTTCATGCATTATTGTCATATTAGAGGAGAGAGAAAGAAAAGAGGTTAATTACTCTCATAATTAAGTCAATTACATATTACTTCTCATTTTTTATCCCAACAAGATATAAAAAAACTCTAAATTAACATAATCTACTAATTATCTCTCATAATTGGCCATTTTGCATTATTAGACTCTAATTAACACATAATTTGAGATATTTGTACAAACACCCATTCATTGTCATGAATGTGGGTAAATGTAGTTCAAGCCATCAAACTTAGCTCAAATTCAACATTGAGGCCAAATAGGATAGAAAAAGCAAGGAAAATTTAGGGAAAAGTCCAAAAAGGATAAGAAGGAAATGAAACAATATATACTTATGACATCACAAGTAATGAGTGGTGCCTAGTCGCACATCATTGCTACCCAAGTGAATGGAAAGTTGGGGAACAACTTCAACCTACAATCTATGTATGGTGTTATAATGTTTGTACAGTTCCTTTGTCACTAATATCCAGATTGAACTAGAGGCATGGAGTAGTCATCCTCATTATTATTCAATCTTATTTCTTGAACCAGAGCAGATGCATGAGATGTATGTGAGCTCAACATATTGACTCACATGCATATGGCCATACTTTTCTCATTCTCACTAATCAAGAGGTCTAGGATATCATACTCCTTATAGGAGGGACAAATCTCATATCTATCACTCACAGTCAATCCACATGAGTCAAAGTCACCCAATCATCCTCGTTATAACAACTCATGTTTCAGGACTACGTTTGATGATGTCAAAGTATACCCAACGACATGTGATGAGTGTAGTGATTTTAGGCCTAAGAACCACAACCACCACCATCACTGTGAAAACTGACTATGACTTCCATGAAGATGGCTTCCATGTGTTAGTCTCACCGTAGGTCTGTACGATACACTATTCTATAACATGTATTTGTATGCTTGATTTGATATTGTCATATCTTGACTAATGAGATTTATTCATCAACCAACTCACACTCTGATCTTATGTGTTATTATTGTCTATCAACCTTCCACAATAACAACCGATAAGAGACATAATGAGAATATGTACATATACTCTTAACATCTCTATGATCTCATCCAAAAGGATATTACCTTGACAACATACGTCATTGAGTAACATAATTCTCTAGACATTCACTATGTATCCTCATTATCTCATAACTGAATGAAACAAATGAATTAGAAGCTTGTCTTTATTATTAATCAAATCATTTACATGTTATATCATCATAATCATCATATGATTGGCTCTGTGGGCATACATACGAACACCACCTTACCATAGAGGCCCCTAGTTTATGAAAAAGATAAAGCATTGCACAAAAGCTAACCATTTAACAAAAAGAACGTAGTAGTCGGATCTATATAAAAATGTCAACTAGGGTTGATTTACAAGAAGTTTTTCTGAAGGAGTCCAAATACCACGAGCTCATATATACAACACATTTATTTAATCTGATGGACAATGGAAAATTACTAGTTAACGCGTCAAAATAAGGACAATATAAGATACGGTGGTTGGGTGTAAAATAGAGTTGAGTAAGCAAATTTTATTTTTCTTCTCAAAGCACTCTATCATATATTGTGTTATATCAAGGGTTTAAATCATATCACAGTTATAGTTACAGGTATTACAGATAATAGGGACTGAGGTGCTTGGACCGGACAGTGCACGCACGACACGCTAGGATCGTGATTAGTTTGGGAAACTTCATTTTCTGCGGTGAGCCAAGTTGCTATTCCAAACCAGGTAGGTACCTGTGTTAGCTATATAGCCGTATATTAATTTATTCAGTGGATAATTCTATCTTGACCCCAAGTGACAGTCGTCTGTGGGTTCACTATCTGTGCCGTGTGTTGTTGAATTCCACTTCTTTTGAAGTGGTTGGCTATATTAGCATTCACTCAGTAGTTTATTTTAACCCCAACTGACCGTAACTTGTCGTATGGAGATCCAATTTGTCTTTTTATTCAAAGAAACAAGGTGTTCAGTCGTCGAACACCCAATTTGACTGTAGAAAATCGGATTTGGCTAGCCGCCGGCTGATTCTAGATTTGATGGTGAAATTGCATATCCTACTCTCTTAAAGCCGTTTTGCTATACTTTTCATTCAAACACCATCTAACCCTACTTTTTACTTCCATTCTGTTTCTATTCCCTTGGATCAAGGGATCCAGTGCCCTAAATTAGCCCAAAGCAGGTCGCAGGTAGGAATTGAAATAAAGACGGAACCAAAATATTAACTTTCGGAGAAAAAAATCATTGCTATTGGGTTCCTCCTCGGATTACAAACTGTACTAATTTCATATGATGTAATTATGCATCTGTAACATAAAGCTAACCTATTGAAGGCCCTTGTACCTGGAATGGGTTCGACTCTCAATGTGACAACTTGGAAGGGTAGGGGTCTAATTGAGCGTGGTGCATTTTTCTTACTTTTCAATTGCTGACTTGGTCAATCATGAGGTATATATTACCTCAAAATTATTTTCCTTAGTATTGCTATATTTTTCTTAAAGAAGATACATGTGAATGCAACGCTAGTGTGCATGCACAACTAATTATATAAAACCTAATTGATAAATACATCAACGAGGATCTAAACACCACTAATTAGGTAGTCCCTTTCTTCGATGGATATTTTATGTTGTCCATCTTTGATATACATGATTTTGTTCTTTTTTTTATCTTTGTTTTACCCTGTGTGACATGCAAGATCAAAATCAACACAAAGCCAAGGTAATAGTGAGCACAAACAAGCTAAGTAGTACATATATAAGAAAATGGATCAGATGAAAACCATGCATAAATGTCCAGAGAAAAATGAGCAATAACAGGAGGAGGTTAATTTGGGATCCACAATTTAACAAAACAAAATTGGAAAAGTAATGTTTCGAAACTAGATTTTAGAACTTGAGGTGTGTGTTATGAGTTATAGGCGTTTATGGCTTCATCTAATAGAAACATATATATATATATATATATATATATATATATATATATATATATATGGAAAATTGGGTAAGTATATTCCAAAAACCCCGAGAAGGGGACAAAGTTACAAGTCACACCCACACATGTGACTACACACTCCTAAGAATTAGTTACAGCATATCCCAATTCCTAGCAATAATAAGAGGAATATCAAGACATGATTTAAAAGTAAAATACATTCTCTTGATCTCTAGAGCTAGATGATTGAAGATGACAACAAAGTCTGAAGCGCCACCATTGTGCAGCCGTTCATTGCATTCCTCCCAAATAAAGTGAACAACACTAGTAATGGCCCAAAGTTCAATGATTTTGGACTGTTTAGACCTCTTACCAAGGTCAGTAAGGTAGGCATATAGAGAATAAGAGGACCTGATGTTGAGTTTAAGCTGAGCTCGACCCCAAATATATTTCCAGTACTTGCACCCCTCGAACAAATGGGCTATCGAATCATTGTGTTGGCCACACAATAATCATGTCGGGATAGGAGCCCCCGACCAGGAGCTAATCTTTTCCAATGTAGGAAGTACATTAGTGAGAGCTCGAAAGGTAGTGAGACTCCACCTAGGATAGTGCTTAGAGAACCAAAGACTTTCATAAGCCTTATCAGATGGACGTTTTTCCTTGGCGTTTTCCCAAAGATCCCTGTCCGCCCACATTGAGAAAGAAGGCCAAAGAGCTACCATACGTCTATGGCAAGTAGAGCCACTCCTGGAAAAAGTAACCAAGGAATCACTATACCTACAAGAAAGCCATGAGTTCCGTATGCTTTGAACTTGAGTGAACCTCTTAATATGACACAAAGTATGATAATCCGCAAGTTCATCAAGTCTCTTTAGACTAAGACCGCCTTCACAAAGCGGATAGGCCAGTCGTGACCAACAAGAAGGATGCACAGAACTGCCCCATAAGAAATCAGAAAGCAGAAATAACTATATTTGATTAAATGAGACATATAAGTGGCATATGCAATGAGTTGGTAAGATAGACACTAACATTAGAAAAAGCTTACTACAAATATTACAGTATTATTAGTTCTATAAGATGCATGTGTATGTGGTTGATTTTTTTTGAAGCGTTATGTTATATTTCTATTTTCTAATAATCCAGGAATGACATAGAATAAGAGTATTATGGTTTTCTGTGTTGTAGAACACATTATCTAGATAAGCAAAACTAAAATCTAATTAGTCTTAGAGTGAAGTACAGAGATTGTGAATTCCAGCCAAATATTTGTTCTTTATGAACGATGGAAGAATAGGCGATTTGTCATTCTGGAGTTTTCCTTGCAAAGGAATCAAAAAGAATGCCCTCTGGAGCACCTAGTCATAAGGGTGTCATCAATAGGGATGCATTTATGTTCAAGGAGCCAACTGAAAATGTTAACATGAGGAGGGATTTTTAGATCATGTTTTTCTAATCAAAAGTGGATGTGATATCTCAAGAGAGAATCTAATAGGTTGTAGTGAATGATAATTTGTCCCCTCTAGATCCATCATATGGATTTTGTTGATTTTGAAAGACAGATGACAAGGATAATATCACGTAGATATTGATGGGTCTTGATAAATCTCTTGAGGTTATTATTCCCGTTGGAGGGCAGTAGTAGTCTAGATTGGTCTATAATAATGTTTTTAGTCTATTGTAGGATATTAGGGGTTATGTCCTACTTGGTTAGAGCGTCTCAATATAACTAGTTATCTTTCTAGATAGACAATATCACAAATATATTGATTGAGATGATGATGATGATGATGGTGATGGTAATGTTTCTCAATAGGTGACTGAGTTTATTCATAAATTTCCAAATTGAAGAACATCTTTAATTGGAAATGGCTTGGCAATTGTTGTTTTTTGTTATTACTTAATTGTATTTGATATTAGACCAAGAATATTTTCGTTTTAGTTGCTTGGAGATACTAATATTTTCATTTCGAAACAGTTTGACACGAGTTGCTGACAATGCCCCATTCCATCATTTCTTTGGGGCTGGTAATTTCGTTCAAAGCAACTAGATTTATTCTTTTGGAATGCATGGTGGAATCGATGCTGCTAGTGACTTGTGTTGGTGTAGGTATGATACTCAACAAGTAGGAGGGCAGAGTGGATAATAAGGAGGCGTTTATAAGAGTGAGTCTTCTTACGATATACTTAGTAAGAGTCATCTCCCGTCAGCCGAGCTGGTTTGCATTTCGCCTATGATGGGCTCCAAACTGTAGGTCGGAGTTTTGGGCAGCGTTTCAGAATCTGGTCGTATATTTTCTCTATCAATATCATATTTGTAAGTCGACGCCGGTGAACACTTGCCAATTTTCTTGAATGCGATTTAAATTTTTCATTACAACCTTGAATGGTTGCCAGCTCCCAGCAGTTGTTGAGAAATGGAATAGAATGAACCCCAAACAGACAGACAGTTAAATGATAACACTAGGTACGGTTATTTTGATTAAAAGAAAATGAATGTGACGTCGGATAACATTCTGACTTGATAATCGAGCTACAGCTACACAAGGAAGCAACATTACGAAATCTACGGCAATAAGAATAATGATAGTAAGACCCTTTACCTAACAGTTTTAAATGTATAGCAATGATAATAGCAGTGATGATGATAAGACTCCCAACCTAACGGGTTAAACTAGTTGGGTAATTAATTTTAAGTCCAACTGGCCGTAATCTGTGGTGAAAGAGACCCAATTTGATCCGATTTGTCTTTCATCAAAGGAGAAGCAAACGAGTCCAGTCGTCGGCCCGGAACACCTAATTTGACTCTTGGAAACTAGTAGGAATTTCGTCTTTGGAGTCGGTTGGAAGCGGGAAACAAGATTTGACGTGAAACGCATGTCACAGTCTCTCAGTACTTGCTACTGTTTTCATTCAAACATGGCCTAACCATCCTTTTGACTTGCATTCAAACGGACGACGACTGAGACGACGACCAGGGCCTCCTCCATAAAGGGTTTGATTGGTTGTGGTGTTTGTTATTCTTTCTTCTTGTCACTTTTGAATTATAAGTTGTAATTAAAGTATATTTTTTTCCTGAAATCTGTAGTACACAGATGTTGTGCTCCAACTTCCAAGCTTTATTAACAAACTAATAGAATGAACAAGAATGTGACAGTAGCAGAAATACTCATCAGAGTTATATAAATAAAAAAAGAATTTCGTGGCTGGCAATATTCTGTAGCAGGTAGGTAGTAAGAGTTACAGCTACACCAAGGTAGCAGCAAGATATATATGAATAAACCAATGATACAAACTGGTAAGATCACTCTTATACCTAAAATTGAATTGTATCTACTCTTGTTCAATCCTTACTGCAATTCTACAAAAAAGAAAATCTTGCACATGGTCGTCGGACTTTTCTGTATCCGCCAAGAATCTCCAGCTGGAGGAAGAGCAGTCACCTGGGCCAGTTCCCGCTTCAATACGGCAATGGCAGCAGGCTTATCCCCTTGTGCAAAACAAATGAACCCAGAAGAAAAAAAAAAAGTGGGGAAGAGGCGGGGGAGGAAATAATTGAATCATGAGTATGATTCTCCAGGCGTGGCAGGCATGACAAGGTAGTGTCCCGTAACCGTATTATATACATTAGGCAAGTTGCTGTGCGCGGCCACCTGACCTTGGCGGACCTTACAGGTAGGCAACTAGCTGGGTGGGTGGAGGATCAATCAGATGCGGCTGTAGCAGCAGCACTGGTGTCGTGGAGCGTCGGCCAGGTGAGGAATTCCGTGTCTCTGGAGTGTTGGATGGGAGGCAATCCCAGCGACAAGTCGTCGTTGTCGAGGAGTTGAGAATAGAAATCCCCATCGTCGTCGTCTTGGATCGTCGGGTAGTAGTCGCCGTCGTCGGCGAGGTACAGGTCACCAGGGTACGACGCCGCCGAGAGCGAGTCCGGGATGGACGCGGCGTCCGTCCACATGTCTGACATGAGCAGCGAGTCCCTGAGCTCCTCGGGCACGAGCGTCGCGCGGCAGAGCGGGCATGTGCGTCTGCCGAGGTCGACCCAAGGGTCGATGCAGCAGGAGTGGAAGACGTGTCGGCACCCGCCCAGGCGGCGGACCTTGTCGCCGGGTTCCAGGCCGTACAGGCACACCGCGCAGCTCTCGGAGTCGGAGTCGGAGTCGGAGTCGTCGCAGGGGTCGTAGGTGGATGTCGGGAGTGCTTCACGGATGAGAGACGCCGGCAGACACCGTGGCCGGGGACGGACGGGGTGGGGGAGATGCAGGCTACCGGATGCTCCTGCAGCAGCTGAGTGGAGGGCGTGGGCAGAAGTGGACGGCGAAGTGAGGTCGCCTGGGAATTCGTCGGCGTCGAGGAGGTCGCCGAGCCCCGCGGCGCTGAGGCACCACGCGATGGCACGGCGGAAGTAGCCGAGGAAGAGGACGAGATAGACTAGGAAAGGAGGGAGAGCTAGGTCAGCACAGCAGCCGACGACCGGGAACCCCATCTCAGAATCCTCGAATCCCCAATTCGCTTGCTCCGGCGAGAAAGGGAAGCAATCAAATAACTAGAGCCGAGGATCTTTTGGAGATATATTGTTGTGGAATTGGTGCTACTCCCTGCCTTCCCAATACCTTGCTTGTCGGAACCGCTATATATCTCTTGGTGGTTACTGGTTAGGTAGGTAGTTGTATATCTCTGCCTCCCGCTCCCGCTTGAGCTCCGGACCGAGACTATATACTCACAGCCAGTCGAGTGACCGCCGCGTTTGTAGAAGTCGTCATCACCATCAATTCGTCGTCGTGGCGGGTACGCGGTCCCAGAAATGCCCCGGCCCTGCTTCTGCATATGTATCATTTTGTCGGGACTTGGAGTTCCTTGGCATGCCAAAAGTCCCCTTCTTTTCATAATATAATCATAATACTAAGCAAGTTTTAGTTTAATCCACTACTTTTGACTCAGAGGAAACCCACAACCGAAGACTGACTCATCAATCAAACCCTTCCCTGTGTTGTTGATGTGGAACCCTCCTCGTCTCATCCTGGGCCCGGGTAAACCTCACTTTCATTCAAACGAATTCTTCATTGTTTTAGCGCCGACAGGTTTGTGGGTCTATTGTTGTTTAAGATTGCAACTGTGACGATCGTCTACCTCGAAACTATCTTTTACTCCAACGCTGGACGTGGAGATTTTAAAACCGGTACTACTTGCCTGGACAGACACCTTAATTTATGGGTGCGGGACCCGGATATGGAGATTAAGATTGCAACTGTGACGATCGTAAACTATTTTACTCCCACCTTGGACATGGAGATTGGAGATTTTAAAACCGGCTAATTATTGCATTTTTAGCACTTAGCCTAGACATACACCTTAATTTATGGGTGGGGGATCAAGATTCATGGTTTCAAATACATACAACAACATATCCATTTTTATCTTTCGCGGTTGTGGTCCTGTTCGCAGCATGTGGTCCTACTAAACTCTTTATTAACAAAAAAAACTAAAAGGAAGATATATTTTCGTTTTAATCTATATAATGATATTGATATATATATATATATATATATATATATATATATATATATATATATATATATATATAATGTAATCATATTTATTCATATCATGTGATATATTGATATCTGTATTTGAAATCTATATCATCATTCCATCCAATCTCATCTCTCCAAATCCCATCCCCCTGTGGCCCTGTCTTTGCCTTTCCCCACCGTCAATTGTTAAGAGAAAAAACAAATTTCAAGTTACAATTTATGAATATCTATATCTCCTGTTCGTCTGTTCATTGAGCGTATATTTATCAACCAATGCTGCAATCGCGGGAGGAAAAAAATACATGAATACATCATGGATTCTCGTGCCCATTTCCGCCACTTGTTTTCACGCGCCTAGTAGTAGTAGTACTAGTACGAAAAGGAAAAAAACAAACAAACTAACAAAGGCATCCTGATCCAACTGCGTGATTCAGAGGAAATATTGGCGACTACTGCATGTAAACCCCCAATCATTAAGAATGTTGTGAACCACGAGAGCTGCTACTGCCAGGCGCACTTTTCTGTACTACTGCCTACTGCCCCCTACTAGGGGCATGTTTAATTTGGTGGATTAGGTTCTATTGGATTGCATTTTTGCATGACTAATGTTAAGTGGACACCATTTTGAAATCTATAACCAAACTTCTAAGTAATTTCCACCGCATGTTACAAGATATAACAATATTTTATTTGTTATACCTTGTAAGGAGATTGTTTGAAGTTTGGTTATGGATTTTAAAATGGGACTGCATAGTAAACTTTTTTTTTGCATCATGCAGTCAGGAATTTAGGATTAGTTTTATGGAGCTGAAAACGTGGTAGACTCCTGCAACTATAGCCGTTCATGTAAAACTTGGAGATTAATTTCCACCGCATGTTACAAGATATAACAATATTTTATTTGTTATACCTTGTAACATGTGTTGGAGATTGTTTGAAGTTTGGTTATAGATTTTAAAATGGGACTGCATAGTAAACTTTTTTTTTCATCTTGCAGTCAGGAATTTAGGATTAGTTTTATGGAGCTGAAAACGTGGTAGACTCCTGCAACTACAGCCGTCCATGTAAAACTTGGATTCCGTTCTCCTTCTCAAACCTGCCGGCACGACGGGTTCCAGCTCATACCCGCTGCAAGATTGCCGTGTCCACCCGTTCTCACTCATTTCTCATGATTACTCCAGATCATTACTCCATCGACAGAGTTATCGAAAATCTGGAAATGCATCATTTTCCTGGAACAGCATTGTGAAAATACAGGATATACCGTAATCCAATTCAATCCAAACATGCCTAAGGTGGAAGTCCTGGTGTGCTTGCTTCCCACTATTGCTACTGTTTTCTCTTGCTTTTTATTCGCAGTTAATATCGTCGATGCGGAAACACCTAATCAGTCTTGTCATATGGGCACCCGATTAGAGACCACTAAGTAATCAAAATAGATGTATATGGGCAAAGATATCCTTGTTCATCTTTTTTCTTACCTAATAAAAGTGAGTTCAATGGTATTCATCCTACACCCGGGAGTCACTAAACCCCAATGACCATCACAAGAACCTCGTCCACCAACTCATCATCAACCGCCCAACCTTCTCCTTAAAAACACACAACCACTACCCCAACACCGTCTACCACAAGTTTTCACCAACGCACAGAACTAACCAGCACATCGACATCTTGGCACGTCAATAGAGCATCAACAGCAGTAGGAGACCAACGCCTACAAAAAGCAATCAACCGCAGAAACATAAACCGCAAAGTCGGAAAAAAAAAACTATCATATCATGTCCACAAAGACCGCATGAAACAAGCCACATCTCAATCAAAGTCTCTACAGTGGCGGATCTTGACCCCAAATATTTGGGGGGTGGGGGGTATAATTATGAACCCGAATCAAGTCCAAAGCGGACATATATATTGAAATAGTTTTTTTTAATATCAAACTTGTATTATTCAAAAATTATATCAGCTTGATCATCTCGTATTCTAGTATTCTCAGTCAAAGACATGACCTGATCTAGTTCAATTTTTGTAGTTTGACTTCATTTTAACCGTATCGCATAAACTTGTGATGTATTATGTCAGGTGATGAAAATATATTAATTTAACAACCTATATACTTCAATTTTTCTCTATTTAATAAAGAGTTTTTATTGAAAAATTCCAAATATTTTTAAAAGTATGACTCATATCTTGCCTCAAATAATAACCTAAATCTAACATGTCTTGATTTTGAAAAGCACTATCATATATAGTTAAGTTGATGTAAATCTTCTTATCTTAAGCATTGATTTCTTTTATTTAGAAAGAGATGATAGCACAACTTGTTGTCCTTGTTATTTCTATTTCAATAAATTCTTATTATTTAGCATATAATTTTCTACTTCCAAAATATCAAATCTTTTTCTTATATTTTTGAATTAATCGATAGTTGATTACGGATAATTTATAATACAAATAAACAATTATTATATTGATAAGAAAGTGACGTTTTGTATTTATTAGTAATATTACATACATTTTCACATATGAGTTGAAATAAAAACCATAAAAGTCAATACAATACAAATAAGTCTGTATTATGATAAGGTACAAGATGCTAAACTTATGTTTCCATCAAATTATTTACTTGCTACCATATATTATTTATTTATTTGCTACCATATATATTTATCTGCTACCATATATATATATATGTCTCCATCAAATTAGAGTGAATATAAGCGAAAAACAAATATATCAAAAAAGACATCATAAATTGGAGGGGAAACTTAGTGGAATATATAGACAAAAAATGGCAATGAAATGTAAAAGGTATGAAGAAATATTTTGAATACAATTTTAGATTTTTTTTATGGAATTATAAATCTATGATAAAATCTAGTGTGAAATTTGGAAGCAAGTTTGATTGAAAATATTAGGGAAAATATTGGTAAGTGGTTGATCATTTATAAGTAATCTAGAATGAGAAACAAGATTTTAGAGGGAACATAGATATTATGATAGAATTTATTAGGGAACACATTGTGATATATAGGTGTTAAAGAATATATATTATCCTATTTAGTTAATAGGTTAATTAGTTAGTGGGCTTTTGTATTTCAGTCCGTTTAAATTACTTGCATCATAAGTCTTAGGGCGTCTCCCCTCTCCTATATAAAGGAGAGGGTGTCCAGTCTTGTATTCATCTAATCCAATTACATTCAATCTCATCTTATTTTTCACAATAGGAAAATACTTATATAACCCACGACTAATATAAATAAGTACATTAATTTTAATTTATATTAAAAAATTCTCTCTTTGATGCCATATTTGTTGGTATGTATGCCCTGAGAGCCAATCATGGATGATTGGTGGGATACATTAAGATTGATTTGATAAACATCAAAGACAAGCTTCCAATTCTTTATGGTTCAGTCATATGAGATAGTAATAGAACAGATTGAATGTCTAGAGAATGACAGTACTCAATAACGTATGCTTTCAGGTTGAGGACCTGAACGATGAGATCATACGGATGCTAAGAGTTTGTACATTCTTGTTATGTCCCTAGTCGGATGTCATTGTGGAAGGTAGATAGACAGCAATGACACACAAGACTAGATTGTGGTGTTGGTTGATGACAGAATCTCATTAGTCATGATATAGAGATATCAAACCAAACACATAGGTACTTGTTAGAGAACAAGGTACCGGACAGACCCACCGTGAGTTTGACACATGGAACCATAAGATGGTAGTCACAGTTAGTACTCACAGTGATGGTGGTGAGTGTGATTCTTAGACCTGAAATCACTGCACTCAACACATGTCGTTGGGCACACTTTGACATCATCAAACGCAGTCCTGAAACATGGGTTGTTATAAAGGTGATGATTGGGTGGCTTTGACACATGGGGCTTTTGAGGGGTGAGTGATAGATATGGGATTTGTCCCTCCTGAGGGAGTTTGATATCCAAGGCCACTTGATGAGTAGGATTGAGATAGGCGTGCGCACGCATGTGTGAATCAGTATGTGATATTGATGTCATACATATCTCCTTCAATCTACTCTGAGATCAAGAAAGTGAATGAACGTTGACAGGATGACTATTCCATGCCTTGAGTTCATTCGGGATATCAGTGACAAAGGAATTATACATTCACTGTAACACCATTTACGGATTGTAGGATGAAAGTTGTTCTCCAACTTTCTACTTTCACTTGGGTAGCACTGATGTGTGACTAGGCACCGCTCTTTGCTTGTGAAGTCATAAGTATTATGGACTTTCACTACCAACGTGAAATGGACCTGCAGGGTCACACACATAGGATTTAACTTGGAAGAGGAGTTTTGTCCACAAAGCAATGTTTAGATTGATTACTAAAGGAGTTTAGTAGTTCAATTAAACAATCAATCAGTTGATGGCTCAATATCGTATGGTTCAAGCTGTTGGACGCATTGATTGGAGTATCAGATTGATTGAAATCGCAATTGACTGATTTTTCCCAACCTATGCTCCCAACCGATCGGCTCATGTGATGAACCGGTCGGCTGAGGTGCTGAACCGGTCGGCTGGAGTGTCCAGGCCGATCGGCTCATGCCCAGGTTGAAATTACCAGTTCAAGAGTTGAACCGATCGGCTCAACTGGTGCAACCGATCAGTTGGGAAAGTCATGTCGGCAAGAATTTTCCTTTGGTTTCAAATTGCCCAATTTGTTTGGGAATAACATTGGTATACGATACCAATTGAGAACGAAACAAGGAAAGTCTTTTTGAGCCAGATTAGGACCATGAACCGATCGGTTCAGGGCACTAACCGATCGGTTGGAGTGCCCCAAACGATCGGCTCAGGTCCAACCGATCGGCTCAATGGCCGAACCGATCGGTTCAGTTGTGAACCGATCATTTCAAGTTGCGAACCGGTTGCTTTTTGTGGAAAATTCTCGAACCCTTCTACTCCTGCTTTAGTCCCATATTGCCGGGCACAGAGAACCCTGTCCCATGACCCGCCTATATATAGGGGTATTGGGGGCTTCTCAGAGCACAACTCAATGCAAGCCGGTTGCTTTGCGAAGTTGTCGTTCTCTCTGGTTTTGGTAACCGTGAGAGATCCCGAGCAAGTGCTTCCCGCAAAAGGGAGGTGCAGCAAGGGAAGGACAACTGCAGTTGCAACTGGTAGCAGGAGAGTGTGTTGGCGACTAGTACGTCAACAGGAGGGTGCGACTCCTTCCACTTCCTTGTGGGACAAGGAGAGTGGAGTTCCAGGTGGTCCGTGTGGACTACTACAGAGGCGGGAGGACACTGCCACTCAGGAGGACAACTGTCATCTGACAGTCCGGTAGGAGGAGGAGTCGTCAGTCCCGGTGCGACCAGGAGCTGCACAGACACCGTCCAAGACCGGAGTTGAAGACCGCGCATTGCGCGAGGTATTGTCGCCGAGCAAGCCTCGGGACAAGGTATGATTCCACAAACCATCCTTTCCTATTATATAGACGTTGACGCGTTTCCTCGGTATGGGTTTGGGGAGAAAATTTTTGTTTCCGCTGCCTTCTCTGTCTCCCCTAAAACCCAACAGTGGTATCAGAGCCACGTCAGTTGTTCTATATTTTAGGAATATCGATATGATCGATTTTGGTTTGTCGCCTTTATTTATTGCATGCGATGCGAATAATATCGGCTTTATGCATGTCCAATCTTAAATCCACAAATCCCAAATTACATATATGATATGTATTATTAATGCACTCGATACGCATCGCCCTTAAATGAGTTTTGTGGTGGATGTGTGTAGCGTGATTATGGCCTATAAACCCCTATCCGTGTGTGGTTGTTTGTGGTTGCTTGTATCTCGGTCTGCGCACCGATCTTCCCTCTCTTATTCTTGATGTAACTCAAAATAATTCGAGATTCTTTCCTACCTTTGCTCCCCCTGAATGTAACTCGGGGTTTCTTCTTTTAAGCAATGTAATAAATAGGATAGATTTTTTATTTCCTGTTATGTCAAAGACTGGCGGACATCAAGACGACAGCTGAAATGATCGGTTCAAGGAGTGAACCGATCGGTTGACGTTCCAGACGGTCGGTTCAAGGAGTGAACCGATCGGTTGATGACCGGTTCGAGGAACGAGATGAGCAGGTGGCGGACATGAGAGATGCACGAAGACCAGGGGAACCGATCGGTTGGAGGAGCCAACCGATCGGCTGGTGGCACCCAGATGACCGGCTGGAGAGTACAGATCATTCATGTGATGAGTTGATCAACTCGGATGGCAAGGCACAGATGTTCATCTTGTACAGGTTGCATGTGATGTTGACCTAGATGACCGTGATTCCTCTTGGCTCGAGGAATCACATTAGGATGGCCATAATCATCGCTTTTATCATTTTGTGCATGTTTTCTGTGGGATATAGCATGTATATGATACATACTATGTATTGTGGTGATTGAATATATATATGTATATAAAAACCAAATCCCTCATTAAAATATTAAGTCTTACGTGCTTTCCATTAGCGGCACACATGAAAAGCTCGATCGACCAAGCGTAGGTTACGCCAAAGCGTGGTGCGCCGTCTATCTTGTGGAAGTGTGAAGGGTAGACATGTAGGTTCTGCCAAAGCAGGGTGCATGTTTACCGTGTCGGCTTTTGGGTTAGACTTAACTGGTGATTCTTAGAGCGTCTAAGCCCAGAGGCAAGGAATGTTCATGGCAAGGTGTTGTGCATGTTCATTCAAAAAGAGTTGCATATGATGCAATTGGCAAGAGTTGCCTACCTGAGAGATCTAAGTTGTGGGCGATCAGCCAAAGCTGACTCATGACTTAGAGGATTTCAGGATCTTGCCCACTAGAAGGTTGTACGCTGCAATCTTCCGAATTGATGGTGAGGGCTATCAATTTGAACTAAAATAGTGGGAGCGATAATTAATTAAAGGCCTAATTATATCGTCAAATTTTTCAAATCAATCAAACAAGTCAAAAGAGTTTTGGACTAAAATTGCATATATTTCCTTTTTGTTAATATAAATGGTTAATCAACAAATCACTTTATTTGCGATCGGTTTTTGAAACCAACAAATGAAATGGGAATAATTCCACGACTGGTTAGGATGGTGAGAAGTGTTCTCAAAGAGCGAAAGATCCAAGTCCTAGTTATACCAGAACCAGATGAACTCGATCCCACCACATCAATGGCTGAAAGTATGCTTATGGAAGCATACTGAGAAAGACATTGATGAGAAGTGCTTGATGTTGTGTTCTCTGAACTATGAGTTGCAGAGACAACATGAGACATATGATGTCTCCAAAACACTGTCCTAGTATGGCATGACAGAAGGAGATCCAGTAAGGTATTCACACACTCAATGTGATTGGGTATGTGGAAAGACCTGACTAAGAAGGATTCCATCTGAGCCAAGAGTTGGCTATTGGTATGATCCTGCAAATGTTGCGAGAATCATACAATTCATGATAAGCTACAACATGAACAACTTTGACAAGCGTTGACAGAGTTGTTGGATATATTGAGGATAGTAGAGGCAAAGATGAAGAAAGACAAACCATAATCTTTGATGTGATCAAAGAAAAGGTAAGTCTTAAGGGCAAGGGCAAGGGCAAAGCTAAGAAGTGTTCTGATGCTAGCCAGCAATCCAAGCCGTCTTCAGCCTCAAGGCACATGGGGAAAGGGTGTATGAGGGATTGCCCTCTATATCTGGAAGAACAAAAGAAGATGAAGGAGGGGATGGAGATCTTCACCTAAGGTATCATGAAATGAACCACTTCTTTATCTGAGGTATATGATACCAAGATATGGATATGTCATATATGATATGCAATATCCGCAAAGAAGTGATGGCCTTTGTGAAAGGACCAAGAAAGAAGTACCCATCATTGGAGCAAGTGTTGCGGCCATAGATAGGAGTATCTTTCAGTTTATTTTAGCCTAAAGGGCACGAAATAGAGTTGAGAACTGCTATTTCATATATTGCCAATAGATAGAAACACTTTATTGTTGCATATTGTATGACAATGATGGCAATTAATAAAGTTGATGTTTCAATCTTAAAGATATGATCTTTGTGGCAATGCCTTGTTTATCTTGTGATACATGGTATGCATAAGATAAAATGATACCTAAAGTTATTGATAACTCAAACAATCAAATTAGCATCAATCATGAGAAATTCATTTCTAGTTTCCATATGATGGATAAACCTAGACTCTTTTGGTTAGAGAACCATTAAGAGACATGAATATCTTGGACATGATTAATCAATCTTCACTAAAGGTAGTGGGAGAGTGATTATCCTATTAGGTATAATACATGTGATGTATTTACATACCTATTGGAGCGAATGCTAATACTTCAAATGGTGTTTAGAGAAATACCAATATGAATATCTTGAAGTGTTCAAGATTATCATAAATGAAGTACAAATTTGGTAAAGTATTAATTCTTGATGAGATCAAAGAATGAAATACTTGGACCAAATGTTTGAGATCCTTATGAGTGATTATGATAGTGTATCATAGTGAACTCATGATTAAGGCATGGTGATGTCTAAATCAAGAAGGAATCATACTCTAAGGAGTTAGAGAATGATTATCGAATAACTGAATTCTTCTTAATAAAAGAATACCCCCACACTAATAAAGGAAATTAAGAATCACAAGGGTTGTGAGTTCTCATATCCTTAACAGATACACCTCAATTATCTATGTAATGAGTTGTTCATGTGATGAGTCAACTATCTAGATGAATATGAGGAACCGAATTTTGAGTTATGATTTATGATCATTACATCCTAAATGATTTCCATGTGAACCATAAGGTATGACCTTGATGGTAGCACTCATTGGATGAAATCCATAAGTGCAAATGAGTCTTAAGTGTTAAGACACATGGATAACATTTTGAGAAGGATGATGCTTGTTGATTGCAACTTAATGACTGAGACATTTGGCATATGGATACTAAAACCACATTCCTATGAGGAATAAAACCAGGATGTGTACATGACACAGCCTATAAGGTTTATGAATCCACTAATGCAAATGAAGTCTATAAGTTACAATGGACTAATCAATGTGATTGATTGAGTACAAGCAACTCAAAATTGGATCTTTACTTTGATGATATAGTCAAAGGGTTTGACTGATATGTCAAAGATAAAGAAGGGATCTGTGATTTAGTGGGAGCGTATTCACATTCCACATATTGATGTGAAATGGAATTGTTCTAGAATGGAAATCCAAAAGTGGAAATTATCTTTAAGGAAGATAGAGATGTTTCCTATATGATAGGAATAGAGATCTATAGAGATAGTTCTCGACAAATCTCTTGACCTGGAAAAGAGAGAGCATACATTGGAAATCTGTACTGAAGGGTTCAGTATGTACAGATTCAGTGGGAGAAAACTTGTCCATGTTATATGGATATTAGTATCCCAAGGCCAAGTGTCCAATTCTTATGAAGAATGGGAACACTAAGAATAGATATGGATCTATCATGTATGGAATCATCCCATTATCTTGCATGTATTGACATGGCAAGAATAAAATGCATTCATCATCTTGTATGTAGGACATGGCAATATGATGTGCTCATCCTGATAACTCGTATGTAGGACATGACGAGTGGATGTCTGTCTACTTCCAATAAGGGTTATTGGAATACCATAAGAACTTGATAAGTACTTGGGAAGTACTAGTTCTATAGAGAGAAGGAAGAGTTCGATGTAAAGAGTTACATTGATGCGAACTTCCGAAAGGATAGAAAATTAATCGCAAAATATACATAGGATGTATAAAAGTGGAAGTTTGTTGATAATTGGAAGTGTTCCAATAAAACCATTTAAAAGGAAATTCCGAGTATCCGTGTGTTAGAGAACATCAGTGGATACTATATGGATCTAGAAGTTCATGAGATGAACTTATAGATATTCCGGTCATTGATGACAAGTCTGGAATCCTTGATCATGCAATGTGGCTAAAGGTTAGCAAAGGAATACTAGATCACATATTACGACAACTCCATCTCATACGTGTGGCGTACAACGAAGAGATGAGAGACATGCAATTTATACAGACTTTGGCAAGGTGTTGCCATTACTCACTATGTTGGCACTAGAGAGCACAGTGACATGTGGGACATGTTTGAAGATCACTATGAATATGATTCAAGAGTGATTGGCTCACAGTGCAAGTGGGAGTCTGTTGGTATGTATGCCCTGAGAGCCAATCATGGATGATTGGTGGGATACATTAAGATTGATTTGATAAACATCAAAGGCAAGCTTCCAATTCTTTCTGGTTCAGTCATATGAGATAGTGATAGAACAGATTGAATGTCTAGAGAATGACAGTACTCAATAACGTATGCTTTCAGGTTGAGGACCTGAACGATGAGATCGTATGGATGCTAAGAGTTTGTACATTCTTGTTATGTCCCTAGTCGGATGTCGTTGTGGAAGGTAGATAGACAGCAATGACACACAAGACTAGATTGTGGTGTTGGTTGATGACAGAATCTCATTAGTCATGATATAGAGATATCAAACCAAACACATAGGTACTTGTTAGAGAACAAGGTACCAGACAGACCCACCGTGAGTTTGACACATGGAACCATAAGATGGTAGTCACAGTCAGTACTCACAGTGATGGTGGTGAGTGTGATTCTTAGACCTGAAATCACTGCACTCAACACATGTCGTTGGGCACACTTTGACATCATCAAACGCAGTCCTGAAACATGGGTTGTTATAAAGGTGATGATTGGGTGGCTTTGACACATGGGGCTTTTGAGGGGTGAGTGAGAGATATGGGATTTGTCCCTCCTGAGGGAGTTTGATATCCAAGGCCACTTGATGAGTAGGATTGAGATAGGCATGCGCACGCATGTGTGAATCAGTATGTGATATTGATGTCATACATATCTCCTTCAATCTACTCTGAGATCAAGAAAGTGAATGAACATTGACAGGATGACTATTCCATGCCTTGAGTTCATTCGGGATATCAGTGACAAAGGAATTATACATTCACTGTAACACCATTCACAGATTGTAGGATGAAAGTTGTTCTCCAACTTTCTACTTTCACTTGGGTAGCACTGATGTGTGACTAGGCACCGCTCTTTGCTTGTGAAGTCATAAGTGTTATGGACTTTCACTGCCAACGTGAAATGGACTTGCAGGGTCACACACATAGGATTTAACCTGGAAGAGGAGTTTTGTCCACAAAGCAATGTTTAGATTGATTACTAAAGGAGTTTAGTAGTTCAATTAAACAATCAATCAGTCGATGTCTCAATATCGTATGGTTCAAGGTGTTGGACACATTGATTGGAGTATCGGATTGATTGAAATCGCAATTGACTGATTTTGCCCAACCTATGCTCCCAACCGATCGGCTCATGTGATGAACCGGTCGGCTGAGGTGTTGAACCGGTCGGCTGGAGTGTCCAGGCCGATCGTCTCATGCCCAGGTTGAAACGACCGGTTCAAGAGTTGAACCGATCGGCTCAACTGGTGCAACTGACCAGTTGGGAAAGTCATGTCGGCAAGAATTTTCCTTTTGTTTCAAATTGCCCAATTCGATTGGGAATAACATTGGTATACGATACCAATTGAGAACGAAACAAGGAAAGTCTTTTTGAGCCGGATTAGGACCATGAACCGATCGGTTAAGGGCACCAACCGATCGGTTGGAGTGCCCCAAACGATCGGCTCAGGTCCAACCGATCGGCTCAATGGCTGAACCGATCGGTTCAGTTGTGAACCGATCATTTCAAGTTGCGAACCGATTGCTTTTTGTGGAAAATTCTCGAACCCTTATACTCCTGCTTTAGTCCCATATTGCCGGGCACAGAGAACCCTGTCCCATGACCCGCCTATATATAGGGGTATTGGGGGCTTCTCAGAGCACAACTCAATGCAAGTCGGTTGCTTTGCGAAGTTGTCGTTCTCTCTGGTTTTGGTAACCGTGAGAGATCCCGAGCAAGTGCTTCCCGCAAAAGGGAGGTGCAGCAAGGGAAGGACAACTGCAGTTGCAACTAGTAGCAGGAGAGTGTATTAACGACTAGTACGTCAACAGGAGGGTGCGACTCCTTCCACTTCCTTATGGGACAAGGAGAGTGGAGTTCGAGGTGGTCCGTGTGGACTACTACAGAGGCGGGAGGACACTGCCGCTCAGGAGGACAACTGTCATCCGACAGTCCGGTAGGAGGAGGAGTCGTCAGTCCCGGTGCGACCAGGAGCTGCACAGACACCGTCCAAGACCGGAGTTGAAGACCGCGCATTGCGCGAGGTATTGTCGCCGAGCAAGTCTCGGGACAAGGTATGATTCCACAAACCATCCTTTCCTATTATATAGACGTTGACGCGTTTCCTCGATATGGGTTTGGGGAGAAAATTTTTGTTTCCGCTGCCTTCTCTGTCTCCCCTAAAACCCAACAATATTTTCCTTTATTGTATAAATAAAACACACTGAACTATCTCCTATCATCCTTCATCCTCTCTCTTCCCATCCATTCACCATGTATTAAAATGAGAATAAATCTATATATGCATACATACTCTAATCGAGATATGATTTATAATAGAAGTGTGTAATTATATTGTTTGCAAAATAAAATTGTATTGCTTACATACACTATTTTTAGTTTGGGCAATGACCACTTCGTAGAAAATTCCACATGAATTATTTTGTTAATGTTTAAATTGCTTTTATATATTTCATATTTTTGTATGTCTACATTACTAGTTTTATTATTTTACTTTATTACCTAATTGATAAATTGTCATGTTTTATTATTCACTATATAGTTGTGTTTCTACTATAGGTATGAAAGAGGTAAGAAAATGTTGGACTTTTATGCATTTATTATCTCACCTAACACTTAGTTATATTTTATATTTAAATTGATTTAACCACAATGTGATACATTTATAACATCTCGCTCCTACCTGAATTATTTCTAATCATATGTATATATTTTCATTTTTCACAGTCTTTGGGGGGGGGCATAACTTAGTACAGCATAATAATTTTTTTAAAGTCAAACATGGTATCAGAGTATAATTTTTTTTCTTCAAAAATCTTTTTTTTGGGGGGGGGCGCCCCCTAGCCCTTTAATAGATCTTCCTATACCTTTGTACCTCACGCATTTTCTCTGGCTCAACACATGGTCTTAGGAAACATCATACTCCCTCCACCCTTCACCCTCGACCCTAGTCCCACAACCAACTTCTTCAGAGTTTGTGTACTTAAACCTTCTTGAAACAACATCACTGGATCTCCAGTTCCTCATGTCACTACTAGGAAGACATCTCCTCAATTCCCTAGGAAAAGGATGGTCTACAAAGAAGTCCCTCAAATGCATGTGGGGTAGGGGTCTACGAGCCCCGTACTTGCATGTAACCAATCCGTTAGAGTTAAAAATCCATGTTCACATGTTTATTTTCAAGAGGGTATGATTGAATCCTAAGAAGACAGGATGGTGGAACCATATTCCATCTTGAAATCACAAAGAATTATTCAAAGGATCTAATGATCTCATTCATTCACCAATTATCTCTACAAGTATAGGGAATATCCTCGCACCAGAACCAAGATACTTCCTCCAACCTTCACATAGGGGATTCACCACCCTCTTAAGTGCTAAAACTTGACCCCTTGGCCTCTGGGGAAAATTCCTCAAGCACCTGTTGCACAACCTGCTCTTTGGGGGTGAACAACACTTCTCTTATCATTGTTGTTCTCACAATGTTTGTGGCATTAGGCCACCTATCCCAAAATGTCTAGTGCATGCTCTTTCACCCTGCATCATCAATCCATTCAACCTCAATAGCTTTCTTCAAGGAATCAACAAATCTTTTCCTCTCTCCATCTCCATCTCCATCATCAAGGTTCACCTGCTTTTATAATGGTGTATGCCAATGGAAACTAGAAAAAAGGGCGGATAGAGAGGTCCAAATCCCATACTTGTTTATTTTTAACTCTATTTTTGGTAGGAAAATAGTTATGATGTACCTAAGTTTGTCCAAATTGTATAGTAGCTCAACAAATTTTAGGATTATATATATATATATATATTATATTTTATGATATATATGTTATGATATAATATATATTCATATTATTCTTTTAGTTTTTAAAAATATATTCAATCTATTCAAAACAAGTAGTATGCTATACAAAATTTATTAGCACAATTGCTAAGTAGATCACATATATGATAAGGAATATATTTATTAGAGGATTGAGACAATCAATGTTTACTAATTGATTAAAAAGTGAATTTAAAGAATCATTTTGACTCTAACTATCTTGAACTCTATAGAAACCATCATAGTGTGCACTGGAGGAGTAAATGTGCATGCCACCTGATGAGACCATTTTCTGTCATCAGAGGGTATCGATAGAGTACGCGGAATTCAGCACAATAAGAGCAATATCCTTATTAGAGTTTTCTACCCAACATAGAATATTCTACTGATTTTCAACTTATTAGCAACATAATTTGTTTTAGTTACTACTCAGTGAGTCAATTGTTATAAAACTATTGATGTTTACGATTTGAGCCAATGTTGTGATGAAGTAGAGTTTCTCTCTCCTTCATATATGCACTTACCCACTCATGAATGTCACTTACCCTTTACCATCCTAAGAGGATAACTCTACACATAGATAATTGAAATATGAATATTCCAATTTTCCACAATTAGACACCCTAATGCTTCACATAAGTTTAAATATGATTATGGTTGATGGCATATTGTTACACCCAAACGATGACAATCACATACGAATCATCATTGCTCTAGATATCTTCATTCTGGCCATACTCGAGATAGATTCCATTTCATAATCATATGTTTCTCATGTTAAAACCTGGACAAATTTCATACCATTGTCCTAAATCGAGGTCATGATGGATAAAATACAAACCCAAGGATGACTTTAAAAAAAAAACCACACACCCTCCGCATCATAGTCACTCCAGGCCTATCAGACACTGCCTCCATGCCACTTCTCGCTCTTGGGCAACGACCAATACAACACCATGCAAATTTGGTACCAATATTTTTGCTCTAACCCTTTACCCCCTGCAAGAAAACAATCTCTTAGAAAAAGGACATCTCAAACCAGCCTATCACAATGCTCTAAAGCCTGATTCTCTGGATCCCTTATGCATTAGATAATCCCATAGGATTTCCTCTTACATTCATTATGTTTCCATGATTAGACCATCCAAGAAAATGCACACATTTATATCTACTGCTTTTGCACCCAACATGGCATCCTATTCATCTCCACCTACCTCATCCCCCTCCAACACAACCCCTCTCTATCCTTTCTCACCCCATCCCCATGGAACAACAACCAAACTTCTCCCCCGTCATTGAATCCCCCTAGACATTTCTACCTCGTGCATGAGATTAATGAACGTTCTTACCACCCACAATGGTATTATTAACATCGCCAACAATCTCAACAACCAGGACATAAAATGTATTGATGTCATTGAGCCATTGCTATCCTCTTACTTGGTTTTACCATCCTGAAACCAAAGGTTCTATCTCCATGTCAACTACTTTACTTGCTCCCGTCAGCAAACTATTTGATAACATTATTGGCTAGATCACCACATTCCCATGTGGTGAGGGCTATGTAGAAGCATATATCAGCAAATGGACGGTGGAAACTAGAGCATCCTATGCTAGGATGGGGGGATCTGGCTGGATATATATCTCTGACATACCACCACACCACCATCTTAAAAAAGATATACAATGATGTTTGAGCCGCTCTTCTATTCATTTGTCCTGACATCATATACCCAACGGACTATAACAAAGTTTACTACGTCTTCTTTGTGAGTAAAGAGACAATCCTACCCAATCATCTCAACCTTAGATGTGATGATATGGTTTACACTATCAAACAATAGGATGAACACCCCAACAACTGACTCACATTTTAATGACCATGCTAAGGACCCTACAACATGGTTTTTCCCACCTGGACCCAAGCATTCGACACAACCCATGAACAACAACAAAAATATAGGCAACAAAAAAGTTTGGATCCACAAACAACCCCATTGGGTCCACCTAACACTACATATCCTCTTTTCCACCTAATGCCAAAAGATAGAAAACCGTAAACACAAACATGATAAACCCACAACCACAAGTCCTCAATCCTACCATCACCACCTACTGCAAGCTTGATTTTCCCTTTATTGACCTAGACACCATGAACAAAATCAAGAACACATCTATTGAGGACCTCAAGATTTCACAAAGTTTGTGTATGAAAGAATCACCTCCCAAAGAAAACTAGGAGGTGCACTCCTTTCTCTCTCTTTGGTCTTCTCTCTAGAGTCATAGATTGAACATAACTTCTTTTCCATGGATGATTTCAGTAAGTCCATCTTGACTTCCTCTCATGACACATATGCTTATGACACCAACTCTCCCTCCTACTCTTAGCATGATTATAACCATACATCTACTGAAAGGGGGCATATTAAAGAGATAGCATCATGGAACACTATAGTTGGATTTACTGCATTCCCCGACAAACTTGGAATTACATTTTATGATTTGGAAGATGCTGACATTTTTTACAGGAACTGGAAAAGTTTATGGGATGGGATAAAGTTAAAAACTCACACTCTTCTCTGAACATACTTGCTGCTTTTAATATTGATTCATAAATACCCCCTTTTACATCTATCCTTATGAGTATATATAGTAAGGACATAATATGACACAATGTGTGTGGGATAGTTAGTGCGTAGACATAAGATTAGGTATCATATATACATCAAAAAGATCAATCTTATCACCATCCAAGAAACAAAATCACACCTCAGTGATTTCCAACTCAGATCTATAGGAGGACATCATATCAAATCATGGGAAAAAATATCTTCGGTGGGTTTCTGGGGAGGAGTTGTTATAGGATGGAACAACCAATGCATGGACATCATAAGCATTTAGGTTCATCACTACAACATCACCATCTACATACACAACTCGGATGACCTATTCCAATGGAACTTCACTAGAGTGTACGATGAAGTGGGACAAAATAAACACTTCTTTTTCCAAGAACCATATAATATAGCTAGCCACAACAAAACTCTTCCATGGTTTATTGGGGGGGATTTCAATCTCACACATAGTATTGATGAGCTCCATACATGTGCACCATACATCACTGACCAACATAACAGACACAATGTTATGTTTAGTGGTTTCATAGAACAACATCATCTTAATGATATATCCACCATAAATGGTTGATAGATATGGCAAAAAGGTACACTTAAGGCTAGGCTAGATCACTTCTTATGCTCTCACAGTTGGGATTACCCCTACCCCTAGCTATCACCACTATTAGGCCATCAACCCTCTCCAACCACTTTCCAATCATCCTCCAAACAGTCTTGATACATGGGGACCCAATGCATTTCATTTTGAATGATTTTGGACTAAACGTTCTTCCTTCTTACCATTGACTAAGAATGATTGACCACCTGCATAGAGCCATCCAAATTGTGGCATCAATATCTACAACAAACTTAAACAAATGAGACCCACTCTAAGAAATTGGACAAAAAAAATCTAGAAACTTTCATAAAACCATTAAGTATAAAGAGGATAAGCTTATAGATCTATCAAATGCCATGCAAGATGATAGATGTTATCAAGATTTACTAGATTAAATAAAACATTTGACAGACTTTGAGGTTATCAACATTATCCACATTCTTGGAATCTTTTTCATTTCTCTCAGGACTTTAGATCAATTTTTACAAATTCATCATCATTATCACTCATGCTACACCCACTAACATAGACAAATTTCAAACCCTTATGGGATGCAAAACTGAATCATTCCCCCATTTGCTATCTTGGCCTACCTCCTTGGAGATTCCAGTCACTTAATGGAATGAAGTTATTGAGGCATATCATAAATGCCTTTTTGCATGGAAAAAGCACTTTCTCTTGCTTGTTGAAAGACTTTCACCCCTCAGCTCTTCTTTAACTTCCCTCATTACTTACCATCTCATATGCCTGTCGACCCCCAAAATGGTTTTCAAATGCACTGAAAATATTCATAAAACATTCCTATGAGATCACAATAAATAGAGAGATCTCATCTCACTGAATAGGATACCATTTGTAGCACCAAATCCATTAGGGGATGAGGAACCATTAACCTTAACATTCAAACTCTCTATATCATACACGGGATCACGACCTCCATTTGCCAAAAAGAACAAAAATTGTGGTCTAATTTCATCCTAGACAAATATTACAAAACACATAATACATGGTGCATCATCCGGTTTAGAGACCTTTCACCACTATGGAAGTATATAAAAAAATCCATATACATTATTCAAAATAATATTCATACCCCGCCACATCACAGACTATAAATTAGCTTTTGGCAGGACCCATGGTGGAATGATTTGGCACCCATTAATCACTTTATTAATCTTGATACGATCTCAAATAAGATGAAACATATTATCACTTAAAATTCATTAACCCTTCTCGACTCTGTAACATACCAAATTATGGTACTAAATCTATTTTGAGCTGTGATTCTTAAATTTTCTCTGATTTGGAGTCATTTATACATATGGTCCTCCCATTCCAAGTCCTCTTTGGTCATTTAGGTCAATTGTCGTGCACTTTGATAATAATAAATCCTCCACTTGAATTTCTTGTGTCAAAATAAGTTCAATTTCTTCAATTTAGAAATATTTATGAATTATCCCCCATCCTTGAATTAATTTGAGATCCTTTGTGGTTGAACACTTTGATTTGACCTAGTATTACAATAACACACCTAATCTTTCGACCATTGGCTTTGAAATCACACCAATAATACAAATTTAACTAATTGTTATTTAAAATTGTATTAAGCAAAAATGAAAAATAAATTTGGGGTCATGGATTGATAAAATTGAAGTATTGTGTATTTGGAAAATATTTGCTTGGATTGTAGGTTGAAATGTTAGAAAAATTGAATGTGCCATTTATAATCTATAAGAATTTAAGTTACAAGGGGCTTATTCCCAAGTATTTAATGATATGGATTAGGGTAGTAATTACCCCCTCTCTCCCTCCTCATGAGTTCCCGACTATTCACCGATGTAAATGAAAACCGCTCAAGTCGTTACCTACTTCACCTCTTCAATGCCAATCAAGGCCAAATAGAATCAGTTCCCTTCCCCAATTATGACCAATTTCCTATCCCCTCATCTCCCAAAATCCCTAAAACCCTACCAGTGTTGTCACATACATAAGCCCTAGCCATGATCTACAACACACAAAATAAAATGACTCCCGCAATGGATCCACGACTAAGAATTTAGGACCCCATCACATCCAAGCTTCCATGGCCAGTCGTTCTTTCCCACCCTTGACACAACTTGCCAGTCTCTACAATCCAAACAACCTCTCTAAAAATCATTGGAAGCTTTGTCCCCCTCTTCATGGCTTCTGATATTAAATCCCTCCCATCATCGGCCAATGACAATCTATGAAACCATGATCTCTACTTCGCTTCCAATTTCTGATGATAAACCATGCCTCTCCCAATCTACAACCTCCCTCCGTACCCTGGTCATGAAACTACAATACCACCACACATGTGATTCCACAACTATAACATACTAGATCTTGGACCCTACCCTGCAAGTTGACATTTTGGACTTAGCCATACAAGGTTGAAGGTTAGATCTAAATAGATGTTTAGTATAACCCCAATGAGCTAATGCATGTATAGATCACCTTAATGTAACATAATATTCTAACATTAATCTTAGGTTTATAATGGATACATAAAATATGCCACATAACTCATTTTGGTGGTAATATGAAGATAAGAAACTTAATTGGATGAATAATTTAGATAATGGGCCGTTAATGGGCCATATGACATATCTCATAAAAATAAGTCGCAAAAGCATAAAAAAACTTCAAATTAAAAATCTACATATCAAAATTAGCCTACATGTCAAATTTCATCTAATTTGGACTACCTTGAAATATTAAGATAAGTTTAGGAGAGAGAAAATGAGTAAAGGCATAAGTAATGAATAATATGACTATATAAATTTCAAAATATGTAAATAAAAGAAAAATTCATATTCAACACATCAAAGATAACTTTGGATGAAGTTTGGTCCAATTTGGATGTTGTTTGTGCTAGTTATGCAATTTTAGGTACATTCTGAACTTTTATGCAATTTACCCAA
Organism: Alisma plantago-aquatica; assembly: GCA_963693085.1. Taxonomy (NCBI): domain Eukaryota; kingdom Viridiplantae; phylum Streptophyta; class Magnoliopsida; order Alismatales; family Alismataceae; genus Alisma; species Alisma plantago-aquatica. The sequence continues at coordinate 479,889,046 of OY856413.1, read as the reverse complement.
TTGGGAGGTTTTATTTACAAATTATCACCTGAATTTTAATCCTTAGATATTCCCTTACCATTCTCAAGATTTTGAACTATGGGGCACCTGGTTGCGTCTTGGTTTGAAGGTATTTATCTCCAAGGGCATTATAGGGATTATCCTCTTTATAAATTAGATTATCTTTAAAAGCAATCAACCAATGGGGTTATTTGTTTGATTGGAGAACGCTGGGGATGGCCTAGAAGCTCCTCCATAGGATTTTAGGACCGAACTTGGGTACACAATAAGTCTATATGAGATGTCCTCTTGCATGGCCATGAAGCCTTAGTCTAAGGACACATGGAAAGTCCCATAGACACCTCATGCTTGCCCCCTTCTTTATAAAGCCAAGCATACCCCTTCCCACCTCCCAATCCAAGAAGCAATCCTCTCCCTCTCTTTACCCCAGATTATAGCATCATCCCTTCTATGTTTGGCCATGAAGTTGGTGTCCCAAGTTAAAAGAGGGTGCCTACCTTGGTGAAGAAGGCTCCTAGGGTTCCAAATTTCTCTATATAGGATTTCTTAAACTCCTCCTTGGTGATTTTAAACAAAATTGGTAAGTATCCTCCTTTCCTTACCTATTTTCATGTTGTTAGTATTCCTCCCACATTCTTCCAGGTTGGAACCATGGCCTTCCATGGTGAAACCCCACCTAGACTCCATAAACACCTCATCTCCACGTTCTTTTGTTTGGGTTTTTCACCTCTAAAGTGGAGAAGGTGTTTCTTGCTCAACATAGGAGCTTTGTTGGAGAAACTAGCCTCTATAAGCTTGGGAAACTTATTTATTAGACCTTCCCACCTTCCCTAGAGGTTCTTTGGAGGCCTAGGCTTGGATCTAGGACTGACTTGGACTGTTTAGACTCTGAAGTTGAGGTATGTTTGCAGACCCGATTATTCATATTGAGCAATTTCTTTCTATTGTTGTATAATGTATCCCCTATTCTTCTATGTTGAACAATTCACCTCTACTTATTCATTCTTTTTTGCCTATGGACATTAGCCTATACACAATGTATTTTCTTTTGAAAATCATGGTTCATGTGAACTAGCTTATTTGATATTGATCATGTGATCATGGATATTCTTTTGAACTCTTATCTTATGCTTTGTTCATGATGGAACTCTAAAAGATGACATGTGATGTCTTTTTCCCACTTATGAGGTGGATGTATATGTTGGTCACTTATGTGGTGACTATTTTATATATTCTGACTATACTTTCTACTTGCCTCTACATTTAACATGCTATGTGATTCAGTAGCACTAGAGTAGTGTAATTGCATTGGTTTTTATGATAGATGTGATATTTCCTGTCGAGCAGATGTGATATTTCTTGCTCTTTTAGGATGGAAAGGAACCTCATACCTAGGGCAAGATGTGTGATTCTTGGGGCATGTTTTATATATTTGGGAGATTGGAAGTATTCCTTTCTCTATCAGGTTTAAAGTTTATGAGATGTGGTTGCCTTTGTGTTTATATTGTTCTAGGGCTATGCTTATCCCACATGCATGCAGATTGATGATATGGGTTGTGTGCCCTAATTCTTTACATGTGCTTCTGTGGCACAATCTTTATGTTTTATTAATGGCAAGTATTCTTTTGTTATCATATGATTTCAATTCCTTTTCTCTTGATACCCATTTGGGTTGTCCTTATCCTTTCTATGGGAAGCCTTTTATATTTTATGTCCTTTATTCCATACATTGCTCAATTTCCTATTTAGTATGCACATACCATCCTTTGTTGATGTCATCTATTTTCTCTTCTTGTTGGAGTATGCTTCCAACCCTAGGTGAAGGACTTGGATGATAAAGCATGAAGTTTTTGACTAGCTTAAGGCGTTGAAGCTTGGAGACAAAGTTGTTATGGTTTAGATTTCCTTCTACTAAATCATTATGTTGAGTGATACATGTAAACCCTTTGCGGGAGATTATGATGTACTCTTTTAATAACCTTGTGAATGATTGAATATAGTCATTTGTTTAATTCTGCTGCTATACTTTGGTTGTTTTGAATACCATTTATTGAAATTTGAAAATTTTGCACCTATTCCAGCATACCTTTGAGTGTGTTTGGAATGGATGTTTTATTCTTCAAATTTTTAGTAAGGGGGTGATCACGTACTCCTTACAACAACACCCTGGCCTTTCATGCCTCGATGCCATCCAATCTACAACTCATCCATCAACAACACCACTGCCTTTTGATGAACTATAGTCAGTTATGCATGTAGTTGCCACCACTTGCTCACCCCTCATTCCTCCAATCATCACCTCAAATCCACAACCTGCAACAACCCACTACGATCACCACCAAAAATTTAGAATAGATCCACCAGCCTCATTGTCCCTTTCCTAGAACTTAAGATACTCATTCTTAGTGATCAAAATTAGAAAGACATGAAGCTCTCATATGCCAACATGATCTGAACATGCAACAACTTGATGAGGGCACACATCCCAGTTGTGTTTCTCCCTTAAAAACCATCCTAGCCTAATAGTCTAAAGGCCAAAGCTTCATGTAACTCAACAACAACCAAAACCAAGATCAACCATGAAGCTAACCCATGGATATCAGAATTGGTCTCTCATTCTACATATAGGGAATTCATTGTTATGTTGTGATTGTAGTAGATAATGAAACCACCTAAAAGACAATAGGGTATCCAAAAAAACTTAGAAGTAAATGAGTACTAAGCTTGCTAGTATATTATCTAGACTACTACTCTGTTTAACCCTAATATATCTATACATGCATATATATATATAGTTATATACATACAATTTTTAGTAATATATATATATACATTATAATATATATACATACAATTGTATATTTAATAGACTCATCTCGTGCATCCCTAGTGTTTGATAAGTTTACTAAAAACAAGATAAACAATATATATCTGAATATCTAATTATCATGTCACGTATAGTGGTATGTATGGCATTGGTATGCATATGCTAAATCACATGTACTTAGATATATTTGTAGTATTTTAAGCCTAAGGATGACCTAATACATTGAATATTGTTAACATATTAGATAATAATGGAAATGATGTATTATTAAAACTTAGTCATAATAATGACTTATTTATTTGAGAAATAAGACCTAGACTTAGATCATGCCAAATATATATAATATTTATATCAAAATTTTGAACTTTTGATGATTATTAAGAAATACATAGGCCTTCCCATGAATTTAAACCCTAAATATTTCTAATGGTATCTTGATAAATATTATCTTATAAGTTAATCATCTTAAGTCGTAGATATAGTTATGGTTATGTTCATATCCAAATTTGAGACCTAGGTACCAATATAAAGATGATGTTTTGTCTTAGTTATGAATAAAATTCTTATTTTTGGGATAATATGAAATTATATGGTACATTTATATGTTATTAGTTTTATAATATTGGTGTATTTAACTTAATGCCAATCATAGGGTAATGTGACAACCTAAGATACAAATAAAAGAAAAAAATGTAATTAACATCCTCGAAGGATAACTAATGAGTGTTTCCAATTCAAGAGACATCAAATAACCCTAGTACGTTATCTCTTGCTAGATTCATTAGAAATGGACATATTTGAGTCTAGTGGACATATCAATTGGAAAGTATCATTTAAAAAGTACTAAATTATCAATTCTATTATTGAACTATTTATCTCCCTCTTGCATTTCACTTATATATTTTTTTTCAAAAGTGGTTAACCAATTTTGTTATTAGCCTTTCCCCCTTGTAGAAGGTCACCATGACTAAAATGAATGTTTGGCATTGTCGAATAATTGAAATATTGGTTGACTTGATGTTGGCACAAAAATTCAAAATATTGTCTAAGATCTTTGGTTCACTATATTCGGTAGGTCATATCCCCCAACCCTATGTAATGGATAATGACAACTAGAGTTCCCCTAGTAATGGTTACCCTCATAGGAGAAGTGTTTTTCTCTTGTAGAGGGGATAACACTAGACACCTAGCCACTAACAAAGGTAATTAGATTAATTGTGCAGATGGATACATCATTTCATTTTAGACAATTTGATATCTTGATAGTCGTTCTAAGAAAAAAACATTTTGAAATCTTGATATTGGTTTTGAGAATTGCTTTGTTGTTCTAGTTACTGCTTGAATTATTGTACCCTTTTGAAACTAGCATGGTAGCTAGACTAACCTCTTGTTAATACCATATTCCACCAAGCAACCTTGCCTATGTTTGACTATATAATTCCTTGTTTTTTAAGTCACTCAATAATTGATTTTAGTACCTGCCATGCTGACCTATATTTTCCCTTGTTGGGGTCAATGTGTGGTTTTATTCCTCCGGAAACCGATGGACAGATATAGGAAGAAGAACTAGAAGAAATATGTAAGAACAATCCCCTATTGAAGACTAGATAGGAATCAATGACTATTCTTAAACTTTGTAATCATATTTGTAAGCTTTGATGACTCTAATGTAAAGCCTATTTCTTATAAAGATTTGTTTATACTTTTGATACAATTTCATAAATATTTGATCGTAAGGATTGAGTCATTACAACTTGGTATCAAAGCTATGAATAGTCAACACTCATGCACGTCTCATGAAAGTTTGGGTTAAAAGCTAGTATACCTCCAAGTTAGGCATATAGTTTACAACCAACCTAGTTTTCCTAGCCTCATCCACTTAAGAGAGAAACATGAACTTAGATGGAAAAATTAGTTGTCTAAAACAATAATTAAAGTTAGAATAATTAATCACCATGTAAGTAGGATGAGTTGCGATGTCTAAGGAAGCATGTTCAATGAAGGTTCTGGAAGAACTACTCCTGATCCACTTTGGTGGTGGTGGGGGTTCCTCACTTTACATACCGACCTGGCCAAAGTAATTTCTACTACTTGGGGAAAAATCATACACCCTAGACAATGTCATCCACCCAAATAAAAATGTCAAAGTTCTAGCTTGGGTGAAAACTTAGTAGTTGGAAGGGAATTGGTGAAACGAGAAGCCTCAAGTCAAATTTGTAAAACTCCTTTTGGTAGGAAACAATATCTTTCTCCTTTATTCCATGATTGAAGGTACACTAGTAACCCTTTAGGTCTCATAAAAATCTCATATTCACAATTGACTTTATGTAACATACCAAAACTTGGACATATTCTCTTTTGGCCTTTTTTTAAGGTTTTCCTTTCTTTTCTATCCTTTTTTATTTTGACGTTCAATTTGTGGAATTATTACTAGTTTGGGTGAATTTGATCACCATTTATGCCAACATTTGGGGTTATGCACTAATACCTCAGTAAATGTTTTTAATAAGGGTCTAATATGCAATTTACCACTTATGTGGCATATTGATAAAAATTATTTATTCTGGAATATTCCTTAGCCTTATGGAGCAAAGAAGAGAAAAAGAAATTAATATTAATGCTTTAAACATGTTAATGTGATATTGAATTATTTAATATGTTAAATATGGGAAAATATGAGTTTTCTCTAAATTATTAAATAAATTATAAATGACTTCAAAATTGGAAAAAAAACCTCAAATTTGTAATCTACATGACAGAATGAGTCTATATGTGAATTTTCATCTAATTTGGAAAATCTTAAATATTTAATTTTATGATGGAGAGAGAAAATATTTTAAGACAAAAATATTAAATAATATGTTGAAAAAAATAAATAATATCAAAATCATGTTCCTCATATTTGTTATCACTTATAGTCCAAGTTTTATATTTTTGGAAAATTTCTAGATGCCTTTAATTAATTAAATGGATAAACAAGTGATAAGATTTAAATGTATTAAATAAAATAATGAATTGTTCTAAAAAATAAAATAATGCCAAATTCGTATTGTAAATGTTACATTATATATTTGGATGAATTTTGACTCAATGTGGAAAATATTTGATGAGAAGGTAAATTTAGGAGAGAGAATGTGTATAAAACCTTCAAATCATTAATTAAAATAACAAACAACTTCAATAAATGGAAATAATAGAAAATTCGTATCCAACATACTTAGTATGACTTATGGGTGAAGTTTTATTAATTTTGGAGAATCCTAGAGTCATTAATGTATGAGGAAAGAGAAAATAAGATTTGCTTAAATAAAATAATAAAAGTCTTCAAAAGGAAAATCTAATTGCATATTCGGATTTTACATACTCAAATTAGCTTAGGCGTCAAATTTCATTTATTTTGAAGTTTATTTGCATCCTCAAATAAGGAAAGAGAAAAAGTTAAATGATTTAAATATAACTTTAGTCGAATTTAGTCGAATTGGATTAGAAATTGATTTTATGTATCAAGCTATGCATGCCCTTTTCCACCGTCAGATCACGATCTGATGGCTCACAAGTTGTCATCAACCTTGCGCACAAAATAGAAAGTAGCGCCTTAAGTTTTTGGAAATTTTAGATGTTGATTTCTCCCTCCTCAATCCATCTTTTTGTGTGATTTCTTCGCCCACACGTTGCTCTTTCATTTCCTCACGCAATGGTCTCTTAATTGCATTATTTTGACAAGTATTCAAGAAATGTCCAACTCTTGGAAAACAAGCTTCTTCGTCCAACTGGCCTTTTCTCATATGCGAACCCCCACCTATAAATATAGGTACCATTAGCTCTGCCGTCCTTCACTTGATCTTTCTCTCCTCTCAATTTCTCCATTGTTCGTGTGTTTTGCCACCGTAGACCATGGATGTCCTTGACTTTGCTACAGATCTCTCTTCTTCTCCTTGCCACCATTGTTCGATTTTTCATAGATATAGGTTCTTCGGCCCTTGTCCTTTCTTTCTATGTTCTTAGTTTCTTAAAAAAAATCAATGTTTGTGGTTTTTCCCAAATTTAGGGCTTGGTTGCAGCTTGTAAACGCCAGCCATGGCATTGGGCCGAGGGTAAAGAACCCCCTTGATTTTTTACGATTTCCCCTTCGTTATTCTTCTTCTCCTTTGTTTCTTGCGTGAGGATAGTTTGGTCTTTTGGTTTTGTTTTCCTTTACTTTGACGCAGGTGACTAGGCATTGGCCCATGACTTGGCGGCTTGTGGTTGGGCCAAGTCATACAGACACCCCCTTTCTCTCTTCCTCGCTTGCAATGGATTTGATGATGTGTCATTCCATGATTGGGTGATATTGTAAAAATCACATCTTTTGATTCATATGTCCAAAAATTAAAGTAAAATATATTTTGGAATCTGAAAAATGTAAGATTTGTAATAAAAATGTTTTCAAGACTTGATTTGAGTTTCTTCAAAAAGTTTTTTCTTCTAAAAATGAATTAAATATATAAAAATCACCAAAAATGTACTTTAATCTTCATAACTCCAAAATATGTAAAATTATATGTTTTCTTAATCAAGAGAACTAACTGGATCAATGGTGATGTTTTTAGAGTCTGATTTGGAGTTTTGTGAAAAAGTCCAAAACTAGGGTTTTAAATACATTAATGCACATGACCAACCCTAATACATGATTATACATTGAAAATAGGAAAAGTGGACCTTAAACTCAATAGAAGTGGTGAAAGTGAGTAATGGAATTCATTAAGAGATGTATATGCATTGTTACACCCTAAGTTGGGATATTTGCAAACCTAACCCTAATTTCCTTAGTGAGACATTGATTGAAACCTAATTCTCGTATTAGTGTTCCTCTTGTTCTATTTGCCTCAAAATCACTTTTGATATATTATTTCTTGGGACTTGAACCATATTGCCCTATTGTAACTATCTGATGATTTAATCTTTCCATATTATTATTCCTGAGCATGATGGTTTATTTGACTATTTAGCTATAGTAGTGGTACTTATGTACAACCACCCATAGTTTGGGCATGTGTTATTTTACTCAGGGGAATGTGTTACTCTCCCAAATATATAAATGTTTGATAGGTGACTGGAATGTGTTACTGTCTCTCACCTATTTTGTTGGGGTCAGGTAGGTTCCTCAACCCTGCTTAATTAATTTAGTCTAATATTAATCATTCATGCAAATTCATTATTATTATTTTTTTTGGTGAAAATCTTTTGTTATATGCCTCATTCTCTTGACCCTCTCATCTTATGATGCATCCATATATTTGTTTCAGTGATATTCATATCCTTTGTACTTGTTCATTATTTGACACATACCTTGTTTCTTTCTATTGTTGGGTGATTTCCCAACCACCCAGACATAGGTCAAGGTGTTTAATAAGAGAAGGAGAATATAGCTTTCGACATAGACCTAGATCTTAGAGATGTTGCTTTGGGGAAAAAGTTGGTGTACTTTAGAATTTCCTCTATCTAGATCCTTTCATTGTATCTTTTATGTAAACCCTTATGGGAGGTTGATGTAATTTTGTAATCCTTTACAAGAATTTAATATAGTCATGATTTTATTCTGCTGCTATACACTTTGGTCTTTTTTATACTATTATATAAATATTTAAAAATTTTACACCTGTTCTAAGATACCTTTGAGTATGTTTGGAATGAATGTTTTATTTTTCAAATTTTTACTAGAGAGGTGATTTCACTTCTTTACACTTTACTATGGTGGATAAGTAATAGAAGATTGACAAAAGGTGGTTGTGACTTAGTTCTCACATTGGTTTTGGTAGTTTTTTGTTCTACATTAAAATGTTTTTTTCCATCAAAGAATTATTTTCTTTATAATACTATAAATAAATGACTTTTGGGATTTTATTGATGATTTCTTGAGCTAAGTCATGATCAAAGAGGTATAAGAAAAACCCTAGAGAGGAAACCTAGATTTGGTGAAACATACTACATTTTAGTCGCCATGCCTATTTAGATTTATAGTCGGATCCTTTAAGGAGTGAAAATTTAAATAGGTTGCTTCATTGATTCCAAGGACAAAATCCCTTTTTAGGGTTGGAGACTTGTAACATATCAAACTTTGGTACTAATACTATTTTGAGGTATGACTCTTAAATTTTCCGTAATTTGGAGTCATGCACACATATGGTCCTCTCATTCCAAGTTCTCTTTGGTCAAATAGATCAATTACCATGCACTTTGATACTAATAAAGGCTCCACTTGAATTTCTTATGTCTAAACAAGTTCATTCTTCTAAATTTAGATATACTTATAAATTAGTTCCCATCCTTGAACCAATTTGAGATCCTTTGTGCTCGACTAATTTGATTTGATATATTATTACAATAACACACCTAATATTTTGACCATTGTCTTTAGAATCACAACAAGAAAAAAAATTAAAACAATTGTTATTTGTAATTGCAATAATCAAGAAGGAATATAAATTTGGGGTCATGGATTGATAAAATTTAATTATCATGTATTCAGAAATATTAGCATTGAGTGTTTGGTTGAAATGTTAAAACAATTGAATGTGCCACTTATAATATCTAATAATTCAAGTTACAAGGGTCTTATTACTAAATATTTAGTGATATTAATTAGGGTAGTAACTACTCCATATCTCCCTCCTCATGATATCCCGACTACTCACTGATGTAAACGGAATTCGCTCCAGTCGTTACCTACTTCACCTCTACAACACCAATGAAGATCGGAGAGAATAAATTCCCTTTCCCCTCCTCTTCCCTATCTCCTCTCCTCCTTATCTCTCAATACCCTAAAACCCTAGTGGTGCCATCACATATATAAGCCCTAGCTACAAACTGCAACAAAGAAAACAAAATGACTCCCACAACCAATCCACCACCGAGAATTCATGCCCCCATCACGTTCAGGCTTCCATGACCATTCATTCTCCCCCATCCTTCAACTCAACTTTCTAGTCTCTACAACACAAACAACCTCACCAACAATCACCAGCAACTGAATCTCCTCCTCCTCCTGGCCACTTCTGCTTAACCCCTCCAATCTACAACCAACAGTGACCTGCCAAACCATGGTTGCTACATCACTTCTAGTTTTTTTATGATAAACCCTATCTCTCCCGATCTACATCCTTCCTCCCTGTCTGGTCATAAAACTAAAACACCACCATACATGTGATGCCACAACACCCTAGCCTTTCATGCCTCAATGCCATCCAACCTACAACTCATCCATTGACGATGATGCTGCCTTCTGACAAAATGCAATCAGTTATGCACCTCGCCGCCGCCACCAATTCACCCCTCATGCCTCTGATCATCACCTAAAATCAATAACCTGCAACACCCCACCAAAATCACCACCACCAATTTGGTATAGATCCACCAGTTTCATCATCCCTTTCCTAGAACATAAGATTCTTATTCTCATTGATCAAAATTAGGAGATATGAAGGTCTCAGATGCCAACATGATCTGAATGTGCAACAACATGATGAGGTCACACATCCTATCTGTGTTGCTCCCTTAAAAACCATCCTAGCCTACTATACTAAGGGCCAATGCTTCAAGGAAATCAAAGAAAACCGAACCAAGATCGACAATGAAGCTAATCCATGGAGATCAAAATTGTTCTTTCATTCTATGAGTTAGAAATTCACTATTATTTTGTGATTGTAGTATACAATGAAACCACCTAAAAGACAATGAGGTATCATATTAAACTTAGAATTAAATGAGTATTGAATTTACTAGTATTTTATCTCGACAACTGATTAGTTAACCCTATCATATTTCTACATGCATATATAGTAAATACATGTATGTATATGTATATAAAATTGTACAATCAATAGACTCATCTTGTACATACCTAACATTTTATAAGTTTACTAATAACAAGAAGATAAATGATATGTATTTGAAGATCTAATTATCAGCTCGCATATAATGGTATGTATGACATTAGTATGCATATGCTAAATCACATGTACTTAGATATATTTGTAGTATTTTAAGCCTATGGATGACGTAGTGCATTCAATACTATTAAAATTTTAGCTAACACTATGAATGATATATTATCAAAACTTAGTCTAAATAGTGACTCATTTATTTGAGAAATAAGACCTAGACTTAGATCATTTCAAATATATAGTACTTATATTGAAAATTTGAACTTTCAATGATCATTGAGAAATATATAAACCTTTCCTTGAATTCAAACCCTAAATATTTCTAAGGGTATCTTGATTAATGTTATATTTTAAGTTTATTATCTTAAATATGGTTATGTTCATATCCAAATCTAATACCTAGGTACCAACATAAGTATGATTTTGTTCTCTTAGTTGTGTATATATTCATATCTTTAGGGATAATATGAAATTACATGGCACATAAAATATTCTATTACTTTTACAATATTGGTATATTTGAACTTAATGATAATCATGGAATAATGTGACCACATAAGATACAAATAAAAGGAAAATAGCAATTAACATTCACCTAATGATAATTAATGTGTGATTCCAAGCCAAGAGAAATCAAATAACCAATGTACATTTTATCTTGATAGATTCATGAGAAGATGACATTTTTGAGTTTTGTGGACATTTCAATCGAAAATTCTCATTTGAAACATGACTAAATTCTCGATTCTATTATTGAACTATTTATCCCCACTTGCCTTTCATTTATATAATTTTTGCAAAAGTGGTGAACTAATTTTTTTATTACCCTTTCCCTCATTTGAAGGTCAATATGGTTAAATTGAATGTTTAACATTGTTGAATAATTGAAACATGGGCTAACTTTGGTACTAGAAAAAAATTCAAAATATTGGCTAATATCTCTGGCTTACTAGATTCGGCGAGTCATTCCCCCCAACCGTGCACAATTGATAATGGACAATTAGAGGTCCCTCGGTACTGGTTACCCCCATAGGTGAATGTGTCGTTCTCTTATAGAGGGGAGAACTCTAGGAACCTAGCCATTGGCAAAGAAAAAATATTAGATTGGTTGTGCCATGGAAAAATCATTTCATTTAGATAATTTGATATCTTGATATTAGTTATGAGAAAAAATCATTTTGAAATCTTGATATTGGTTTTGAGAATCTATTTGTTGCACTAGTTACCATTTGAATTATGGTACTCTTTTGAAACTAGCATGGTACCTAGAATTTCCTCTTGTTAATTTCATCATACACCAAGCAAACTTGCCTCTATTTCATTATATAAATCCTTATTTTTAATAGCTCAATAATTAAATTTAGTACCAGCCACGTTGACCTATATTTTCCCTTCTTACAGTCCATGTGTGGTTTTGTTCCTCTGGGAACTCATGGATATGTATAGGAAAAAGAAGTAGAAGAGACGTAATGAGTTGTCCCATGTTGAATACTTGATAGGAATCAATACATATTCTTAAACCCTGTAATCATATTTTAAAGATTTTGTAACTTTGATATAAAACATGTTTCAAAAAATATTTGTTTATATATTTTTTTACAATTCTATAAATATTTGTTTGTGATGAGTGAGTCTTTACAGGATCACATAGACAAAACAACTTTGAAAGCATTTTTACAACTTACTTCTCCACTTATGATGTTGAAGACATGTGGAAAGAATTGGAAACAATCACAAAAACTTGTATTAGTTGGAGATGGGGCCTAAAATATACTACTAAAGATATGTACCTAGATTACACATTCATAGTAGTAACTTTACCTTTGTATATTTAGAGTACATTTTGTCCAAAGTAAACATCATCCTATAGCTCATCTAGCACAAAATGAACCCCACATATGCTCAACTTAGGAACATAAGGTATCATGGACCTTCGATATGCCCGATGTATCATTTTAATGAAGAGAGAAATCAACATCTTTTCTTTGCATGTCATACGGCTATATTCCTATGGATGTACTACACTTATGACATAGTCATTAAGGACAACTCTAAGCTAAATATGGAACATATGTTTCAAATCAATATTAGCCATCGGAGTCACATCATATAATAGCAAAACTATCTCTTGTACAATCATATGCGCCACATGAATAGAGAGAAACAAATGTAAAAACAAGAACAAAAATATGACTACATATCAACTCATACAAAATGTTCTCACTTGCTTTAACGTCTTTCTTCTATGCAAATGAAGTTGGAATTTGTCTTATACTTTCTATCAAAACCATTTCAAACAATGAATGTGTCATTAATGGGAAAGTCATCACTATGAAGCAATATTTAGAGGGCAAAAATGTGAACTAGGATATTTTTTATCAACACATGTCTATGAGGGGATTGTATAAGGGGTATCCCCCATGTTTCCTACTTACTCTTTTGTTATGGTCTTCTTAGGAAATGATGGTAGAAACCATTGGTGATTAACTCCCATCATATGATGCAATATATATGTTACTCTCACCTCTATGTGGTTGCACATGGGTTTGTCTATTATATATTTTGTGAATGATTATGAAAAGATGGTCTAGCTCGAAACTTTCTTTTCTCCCATCATCATGATATTAAAACTGGCTAACTATTGTATGTAGCACTTGGGCTTGGATGGACACAACTCGTAATTTATGGGTATCACAATCAGGGTTGCAAATGTGTATAAGAATATATTGATTCTTGTCTATCAGTGGGTTCTCCTCATGTTGTTTCTCAACAACTATCACATCATGTGGTACATTTTTTAAATTTTTGGGTTGTCATCTTTGCACATAAACCATGTTAATCTTCTCTATATTATTCTTTATCCGATGTTATATCGAGAAAAATATCACAATATGTGGTCATATTAATTTCTTTTTAAATATTCAAAACAATATTGAGATTGCGTAAAAATATTTTTCAGTAGTAGAATCTCAATGAAAAGTAGTTAGCACTAGTTGTATCACCAAATATCAATTCCTTCATCGATTTCATGAAAGAAAGAAAAAATAAAGAATCAAATACTCAAATATCAGTTGCCACCGCTTTTGTGAAGAGAAATCAAAATAAGTTGCTTTATTAGTAGATGCCCTCTCCCTTTGGTGATGTACCTTCAAATGTTTGGTCCTAGAACTATTCTATCAAGTTAGTCTGATATGAATAATCTCATACATTCTCTGAATAAAAGAAAAAGATGATTGCTTATGTCATGTCCATATGACTTTTATGTACCTTTCATTAAGTTTTGTATTATTGTGGTAGAAAAACTTACATACCAAGTGATCTAGGTGTTCAAATAACCGTATAATAAATTCTATCATTGTTCAAAAAATCATCGGAATAAAATTACATGAATAACAACTATCATCACTTCAGTTAAAGAAAGTAACAAATTGAACTGGTTTGAATAGACACTAAGAAAAATAAACACACACATCTAGTTGACATAGCAAGTAGATATACATAACCAATAGATAGACAACTTGAATAAAAAATAACACGTACACACATATCTTGGTCGTGTAGAAGCTAGACAGATAGTTGAACATCCGTCAGCACTGATATAATCGTTAGAGTCGGGATTATTTCTAACGTTTATACACAATAATTTACATTCAACCCACTAAGAGAGGAAGAGCAAATCGATTAACAATGAGCTATTTTCTTATGACTTATAAGTACATTGAGAAACTGCACTGACAGACACATGGACACACTGTTGGAATACAAAGAGAGAGTGGTCTGACGAGCACACAACCAAGCTACTTGAACACGCATATGTATTCAACTAATAGCCATTTATATCCCTCAAAATTCTAGTGTGTCATTACCAAAATCTAAATTCAAAACCCTTTTCTCTGTGAATTCATGATTATCAATGACATATATAAATGTATATACAACCCACTAAGAGAGAGAAGTTTGATTAATAACTAAATGCCTGCCTCCAACCTATAAGCACACACAGACTGAGCCAAATAACACTTAGACTATGGCAATGCATAAGCACATATAAGCAAATGGCGGTGGAAACTAGAGCATCCTACACTGAGATAGGGGGATTTAGCTAGAAATCTATCTCTAACCTGCCACCACACCTATAGGACAGAATCATTTTCAAAAATATAGTAAACACTATTGCAGCCACTCTTATTTCATCTATCATGACAACCTATATCCCACAGACTATAACACATCTTACTATGTCTTCTCTATGAGTAAAGAGACCATCCTACCCAAATGTCATAACCTTAGACGTGATGATATGCTTTATACTATCAAACTATAAAATGAACATCCCATCAACCAACTCACATATTTTAAGGACCATGCTAAGCACCCCGCAACATGGTTTTTCCCAACTAGACCCAAGCATTCTACACAACCCACAAACATCAACAAAAATACATACAACAAAAAAGTTTGGATCTGCTAACAACCCATCCTAGTTCACCTACGACTCACTTATCCTCTTCTCCACCTAATTCCAAAATATAGAAAACCTCAAACATAGATAAGATTAACCCACACTCACAAGTCCACAATCCTACCGTCACCACCCATCACCAGCTTGATTTTCCCTATATTGATCTGGACACCATGAAAAAAATCAAGAGTGTGGTTATTGAGGACCTCAAAATGTCACAAATCCCGTGTATGTAAGCAACACCTCTCAAAGCACACTGGAAGGTGCACTCCTTTTTCTCTCCGATTTGCACTCTAGAGTCCCCAAAAAATGCAACTTCTTCACCATGGATGATCTTGGTAAGTTCACCCATGTTTCCTCTCATGACATAGATGATTCAGACACCAACTTTCCCCCTCTTTTGAGCATAATAATAACCATACATCTACTAACTGGGACCATATTAAAGAGTTAGCATCATGGAACACAATAGATGAGCTTATTGCATTCTCCAACAAACATGGAATTACATTTAATAATCAAGAATACGATGAAATTTTCTTCAAGGAGTGGAAAAGGTGATGGGATGGGATACCATTCAAAACTGACACTCTACTCCAGACAAGCTTTCTGCTTTTAATTTTCATTCATAACTGCCCTATTTTATATTTTTGCTTCTGAGTATATATAATATGTGCATATTATCATGGATTGTTTGTGGGATGGTTATTTCTGGACGACAATGTAAGATTTGGCTGCAATTATATATATAAAAAATATTAATCTTTTTACCATCCAAGAAATGAAATCACACCTCAACAATTTCCAATTCAAGTCTATATGAGGACATAATATCAATTCATGGGAACAACTATCTTCGGTGGGTTTATTTAGAGGAGTTATCATAGGATGGAATGACTAATGCATGGACATCACAGATATTTAGGTTCGTCACTACATAATCACCATATATATACACAACTTGAATGACCTATTCTAATTGCACTTTAGTGGAGTGTACAATTAAGCGGGACAAAATAAACACTCCTTTTTCCAAGAACTATACAACATATCTAGCCACAACAACACTCTTCCATGGAATATTGGGTGAAATTCAATCTCACACCTAAAACTAATGAGTCCCACACCAAGCAATGTCCCTCCTCAACATTAATTAACCCCTCCACCGAGGCAAAGTTCACTTTCAAAATTAAAATTAAACTAAGGCCTCTTTTGGGAGCGGCAATTTAAACTCTTGGTAGTGTCTATGTAAAAGATAACATATATTGTTGATGAAGCAACAACCTCATGTATTTGATATGAGTAATTGTGATATTCATGTATCCTGCCAGAATTGGTGGGTTTGTAAACTCAATAAGAGGACTCAACATGATAATCTCTTGAGCGGGTCACATAGTTGGCACGTTGACCTCCAACTAATATACAAAAATTCCAAAACTGACAAAGTTGACTGAAATACCAGACTCTACAAATATATAATACTAGAATCTGTAGACATGACCCAAACTAGGCCTAATTGTTATTGTTTTAGCACTAACAAGTTGCTTCCACTACTTTTTAGGTTGAAAATGATATATTATTGTGTAGCTCAAAATAGGTAGTTGCTCTAACTTCTCTCTAGAAACTAAATATTATTGGTAAGTTTGCATGACACTTGCTCTTCTGGTACCCTTTCCTCTCTACTTCCTCCTTTGTGTTGTATTTCAGTCACGATGTTGTGAAAATCGACTAACATCACCAAAGTCAAGGTGGATTGCCAACGACTTTTAGAGATCACACTACATTTACTTTTACACACACACAGACTGAAACAAATGAGCAGGGTTCTTACCTAGGCCAACCTTACAAAACCTAATACATGTGTCGACCGACCTATCCACCGCCACCCTTTCAATTACTAACTATGTAAGATCAATGTCATTTAATACTTCTACACACCTTTTCACTGATCTGCATAGGAGTGGGAGGATAATACAAAAAAAAAACACCAGTCACACATTCTGTGACCATAGAACCATGAAAATCGAAGGACTACACATGCTCAAATTTACTATAGCCAGAAAGAGACCTCATATACACAACAATATCAGGATCATCATGAAGGCTATAGATCACAACACTACCACATACAAGTGAGGAAAATACTACTATAACTCCTTACCTCAAAAGGTTGAGCAACATGGTTTACCATGATATCACTCTTAATTGTTATCATGTTTCATACATCAACATCTCCAGATCTTAGAGATACCTACAATGTGACTATGAGCCAGGATGGATCACCCATCATGTTGGATATGTAGCTTTCTGAGTCCTTTTCCATGAAGATCATCAGGGAGCCCTCCAATATGTTAATGGATGGCATAAAATCATGGTATCCTTGGATCTTTGTCAGGGATGGCACATTACTCTTCGGCCACGAGAAAATCAAGATATCACTATGTCGCTTAAATACTACATCAATCTTATTCTAGTTCATATCATTCGCCTCAATTTTAACCCCTAGCTTAACTCATTGAGCTTGATGGATGATATGACTTATCAACAAGCAAGAACACCATTCAAAATGATGAATATGACAACAAAACATATTCTATTAGCAATGGTGGGCACTCCACATCATGACAGAAGGAGACATCATTGGATATAATTGCAACATCCTCAACACCAACACATCTATCAGGGTTCATAGAGCTTTTGAGGCCTCACATACAACCTGAACCACAGTGATGAGATTTCACATGTTTTTCCTTCATCTCATAGAAAACATCATGAGTATGCATGATTTAAATACAATTATTCCACTTTTCCACCATTAGACACTTCTAATGCTTCACATAAGTTTAAATATAATTATCAATGACATATTGTTACATACAAAGGTGGTTTGTGGACTTTTCCCAGAGCGAGATGTAAGAGTTGGTGGTTTCTAGTGCAAGGAAATTCATATACAATGGTTCGCTGGTTTGATGTTCATACACCCACCATCTAGGTTTTAGTTTGTGATTGCAGGTACCTTGCTAGAATTGTGTATGGGGATGGGATACAGATATGGAGAGGGGATGGGATATTGGACTTTGGGGTGCATCAAGCCATGCTTTGCAAATTGGACAACAATCATACAAGAACTGTCATTTCTCTAGATATCTTAATTCTGGCCATACTCGAGATAGATGCCATTACATAATCTTATCTTTTGCATGTTAGGACATTGACAAATATCATATCATTGTCTAAAACCCAAGCCATGATGGATAAAATACAAATCCAAGGATGACTCTTTCCAAAATCAGATATCTCCCTCCCACCCTACGTTCATTGTCACTCTTGGCCTATCACACATTGCCCCCATACCACATCTCACCACTCTTGGATTATGACCAATACAACACCATGCAAATCTGGTACCAAATTTTTTTTCTTCTCTAACCCTTTATCCCCTGCAAGAAGACAATCTTGTAGAGAACAAACATATTAAACTCACATATCACAGTGCTCTGAAGCCTAATTCTATGGATCCCACATGCATTAGACAATCTCAGAGGATTTCCTCTTACATTCCTTTTGTCGCCATGGTTAGACCATTCAAGAAATGCACACATTTATATCTACCTCTTTTGCACCCAAGATGGCATCCTATTCAGCTCCACCTACCCCATCACCCTCCAACACAACCCCCCTATATACTTTTCACCCATCCCCATGGAACAACAACCTAAATTCTCGCCCACCATTGAATTGTCCCTAGATATTCCTTCCTCATGCATGAAATTCGCCCACCATTGAATTGTCCCTAGATATTCCTTCCTCATGCATGAAATTAGTGAAGGTTCTTACCACCCACAATATCATTCTTAATATCATCAAAACATCGACAACGAAAACATAGAATGTATTAATGTCACTAAGCCTTTGCTATCCTCTTACTTGATTGTACCATCCTGAAACCAAAGGTTGTACATCCATGTCAACTACTTTACTCACTCCCCGTCGGAACACCGTTTGATAACATTATTGGTCCTGTGGTGAGGGCTATGTATAAGCACGTATCAACAAAATGGGTAGTGGAAACTAGAGCATCATATGATGGGACGGTGGCTCCGAATGGATATATATCTCTGACCTTCCACCACACCTATGGGAAAAAACCATTTTAAAAAATATATAAGATGATGTTTGATCCACTCTTCTATTCATTTGTCCTCACACTCTATACCCCACAAACTATAACGAAGCTTACTATGTATTCTTTGTGAGTCAGAGACCATCCTGCCCAGTCATCTTAACCTTAGATGTAGTGAGATGGTTTACAATATCAAACAATGGGAGGAACACCCCAACAACTGACACACATTTTAAGGACTGTGCTGAGGACCCTGCAACATGGTTTTGCCCACCTAGAACCAAGCATTTTGCACAACCCACAAACAACAACAAAAATAAAGGCAAAAAAAAGTTTTAGATCCAAAAACAACCTCGTCGAGTTCACCCACCGACCACATATCCTCTTTGCCACCTAATGCCAAAAGACAGAAACCCTCAAACACATACAATATTAACCCACAACCACAAGTCCTCAATCCTACTATCACCACCTAGAACAAGCTTGATTTCCCTATATTGACCTAGACACCATGTACAAAATCAATACCATAGTTATTGAGGACCTCAAGATGTCGCAAAGCCCATATATGCAAGAATCACCTCCCAAAGAACACTAGGAGGTTCACTCCTTTCTCTCTCTTTGGTCTGCACTCTAGAGTCATAGAAAGAACATAACTCTTTTCCATGGATGATTTTAGTAAGTCCACCTCTTCTCCCTCTCATGACATAGATGCTTATGACACCAACTCTCTCTCTTGTTCTCAGCATGATTATAACCATACATATGTTGACTAGGACCATACTAAAGAGCTAGCATCATGGAACATGATTGATGGATTTACTGCATTCCCCAACAAACTTGGGATTACACTTAATAATTAGGAAGATGTTGACATTTTCTTATAGGGACTGGAAAAGTTTATGGGATGGGATAAAAGCCAAAACTCACACTCTTCTTTAATCATGCTTTCTACTTTTAATTTTGATTCGTAACTACCCCTTTTTACATCTGTGCTTCTGAGTATATATAGTTTACGCATATCATGACAACATGTGTATGGGCAGTTAGTGCTAGTAGGTGAAGTAAGATTAGGCATCAAATATACATCAATAAGATTAATCTTATCACCATCCAAGAAATAAAATCACACCACAACGATTTCCAACTAAGATCTATAGGAGGACATCATATCAATTCATGGGAACATGTCTCTGTAGGGTTTGCGGGGAGGAGTTATTATAGGACGGAACAACCAATGCACATACATCAAAAAATATTTATGTTCCTCACTACAACATCACCATCTACGTACACAACTTGGATGATCTATTCAAATGGAAATTCACCAGAGTGTACTGTGAAGTGGGACAAAAACACTTTTTTGTCCAAGAACCATATAATATAGTGAGCCACAACAACACTCTTCCATGGCTTATTGGGGGGGGGAATTCAATCTCACGCCATAGTACTTATGAGCTCCATACCATTGCACCTTAAAGCACTTACCAACATCACAAACACAAAACTATGTTTAGTGATTTCATAGAACAACATCACCTTAATCATCTGCATAACACAAATGGTTGATAGACATGGCAAAGATATACACTTAAGGTAGGCTAGATTGCTTCTTATGCTGTCATAGTTGGGATTACCGGTACCTCCTAGCTATTACTACTATTAGACCACCAACACTCTATAACCACTTTCCAATCATCCTCCAAACCAGTCTTGATACATGCAGATGCAATACATTTCATTTTGAATGCTTTTGGACTAAAAATTCTTCCTTATTACCATTAATTTAGGATAATTTCTCAACTACATAGATCCATCCAAATGTGCATGAATATCCATAATAAAATCAAATATATGACGTCCATTCTATAAAAGGGGAACAAAAACACATTTGGAAACCTTTAGAAAATTATTAAGTGTTAGGAGGATTAACTTCTAGCTCTATCATATGCCTTGCAATATCATAAAGTTTATCAAGATTTGCTTGATGACAAACATTTGGGAAACTTTGTGGATACCCTTTGGAAACAAATATCTAAGAGAAGATGGCTTAAGGCAGTTGCTAAAAAGACCAAATTCTTTCATGCTTTCTGTAATAATAGAAAAAGAATAAATCAGATACATAATTTGGACAATATGGATATACCTTCTCATAGCCAACATGAGATCACCTCTCATGTTGTAAAATACTAGAAATAATTTTTGACAATATAAATCACCTAAGACAATGTACCTCAACTGGGATATCATATGTCAGGATACAATCACACAAACCAATAACCTTCTTGTCCTTTCACAAAGATGGATATTAAATCCACCGTGAGCAGCCTAGGTATTGACAAATCACCCATATATGACGACTTCAATATGAGATTTTATAGGTCTACACTCAAGCACAATAAAGATGACTTCCATAACCTATTAAATGCTATTCAAAAGGATTACCATATAGCTCAACACATAAAGATACTCAATCGAACACATATATAATCGATGAAGAAGAAATAACAACCAACATCTATTCGAGACTTCCTACTGATGGAGCTTCCACTTACGTGGAATTGCGTGCACCAACTAAAAATCCTAAAGATGATAAGTCTTTAGGTTTAGCCTTGCATATACTAGATAGAGAACTCCACCCACATATGCTAAGATACGTGGAAGTCTTATCGTAGTATAGTTAAGGGTCGAATCCTCAGGACAACGGTCTTGTTGCAAGCAACAAGATGAAAAACGTTAGAATTTCACTTAGTCACTTAATGGTAGGCACTTAAATCGAAATTTTGGTTTTTGTTGTTTTAAACTAAGAACATGTAAAGTAAAGAAAGCAAGTAAATCTAAGGGGTTAAACAATGATAAAAGTCACTAGGGTGTGATCGGTTTTCACCGCCACTACACATGGATCAAGACATGCAAAGTAAAACATGGCCTGCAACAAGAGTTTTAGTCAGTTAGTATCTTCATAGATTTAGTTTCCTTTCAGAGAACTAACTACAAGAAGTGTGGGAATGATGCAACACCAGCCATTCCCGAATGAATGGTCAACTGCTTTGCATCGTTCCCTTCTCAAAGTGTGTTCCTTGACTTACCAAGGTTGTACTCTTATACGTCAACTGATTCCATTTCATAGTATGAAAGTACAGCATTTGGAAGTGAGTTTACTCCACTTCTTAAAAGCACTCCTAGATACCAAACCAAGCACATGGTGGATACATGCACTAAGAACCAACATACAAATGAGTTTCGAATCTAATAGTACAAACATAGACAATTTATTCTAAAAGATAAAAGATAACACAAGTTGGTGATCAAGCAACAAGCATTCGTTAAACGTTTGATGTTGAACTGAAAAGATATAAACTCTTTATTACAAACTATGGATTACATTTACATGATATGAAAACATGGGTACCGGGGCTACTCCCCGCACCCTAGTGAAAGAGACTACTCGCTCATGACTAGGACAAAGAAGGAGGCAAGAAGAGAGAGAGAGCATCATCCCCATAAAGGAGAGAGGAAAGTCAACCCCTTGGAAAGAGAGAAATGATCCACCAGCTTCACAGGTTGCGTGATGATGAGATCTCCCCCTTCCCACCTTCTTTGGAGGAGAGAGAGAAAGCAGCTTTGAGATGGAGTATGGGTCTTAGACCGGCAGCACCAGGGCGGAGAATGGAAGTCGTATGAGCTCTGGAGTGATTGAGGCAGCCTTTGGACGTCTGAAAACTTCATATCTGGTGGAGGACCCTTGGGGTCTTATTTATAGGCTTTAAGTGAAGTCCAAACGGTTTGGAGATTGTTTGGACCTCAAGACCGTTTGGACCTGAGACTGTTTGGATCTCAAGACCATTTGGACCTTGAGACCATTTGGATCTCAAGACCATTTGGACCTCAAGACCGTTTGGACCTTGAGACCGTTTGGATCTCAAGACCGTTTGGACCTAAAGACCGTTTGGACCTCAAGACCGTTTGGCTTCATGCGGTCTCGGGACCATTTGACTCCATGCGGTCTCGGGACCGGTTGGCTTCATGCTGTCTCGGGACCGGTTGACTCCATGCAGTCTCGGGACCGATTGGCTTCATGCGGTCTCGGGACCGGTTGACTCCATGCAGTCTCGGGACTGGTTGGCTTCATGCAGTCTTGAGATCGTGTGACTCCATGTGGTCTCGGGACCGGTTGACTCCATGCAGTCTCGGGACTGGTTGGCTTCATGCGGTCTTGAGACAGTGTGACTCCATGCGGTCTCGGGACCGGTTGGCTTCATGCGGTCTTGAGACCATGTGACTCAATGCGGTCTCGGGACCGGTTGGCTTCATGCGGTATTGAGACCGTGTGACTCCATGCGGTCTTGGCACCGATTGGCTTCATGCGGTCTTGAGACCGTGTGACTCCATGCGGTCTCGGTACCGATTGGCTTCATGCGGTCTTGGGACCGTTTGACTCAATGCGGTCTCGGGATCGATTGGCTTCATGCGGTCTTGGGACCGTTTGAGTCCATGCGGTCTTGAGGCTGATTTAGTCTTTTATGATTTTTTGTGTCTTTTTCTGCAAATATGAAAGGGAAAAGTTAGTATAATAGTATATTTACAACAAGAGGGAATATTTAGGGATTATGTATAATTTTAATTTAGAAAGAGTGTGGAAAACTAAAGAATAGACTAAGATAATCATCCAAAATTGGAGGTTATCACCCCCCTAACTTAGAGTCTAGCTTGTCCTCAAGTTAGATAGAGATGAGGCATGTAATGGCGAGGTGATTTTATTTAGTTAGGATTTCCATACTCTTGCTTTAATTCTCAACATGAGTTCTCCTAAGGTCATATCAGGACTTATTGCTTGCCTTGACTCCTTCAGGTTTCGAGAGTTTCTTGGGTCTCAGGTTCCTTCCGTATCTCATAGCTCACCTCGGGACCACCTTTATTTTGTGCATGTTGTTGACTCTAATCAGCTTTATACCTCTATGAAGGACCTACTGGAAGCTAGAGAGGGTGTGAGGGTTGGCTAAAGGCTTGAAGTGTAACTCCCCCTTCAGGCGGGGGAGGGGTTGTCTATGCTTTTAGGATCTCACTACCGGGAACGACACATCTTCCTTTTTGAGGGTAGCTGAATGTATCGGCCGGGTGAGTCCTTTATAAGCCTTTCATATATTTAGATACCTTAGGAACTCTCATAATTTTATTCAACTCTTTGGCTTTTATTCGAAGACTCGCAGGCTTGGGTTTTGGGGTTTTGTTCAGGAAATTATTTTGGGCGGCCAAGCCTCTTTTATTTGAAGGGAGGAAAGCTGTTCTTAGAGTTTTTCAACATGCACTTATTATATATATATATATTGGTCCACTTGCAGAACTTCTTGATTTGGAAGTTGCCTGATGCCCCTCTCATCCTTGAGAGCCTGGCTTATTTCTGCCTTGATATTGACCTGTGGAGAGTCAGATGAAGAAGTGAAGCAAAGGCATGAAAATCGATAGTGAAGGGACATTATTCGATCACAATTATATGTCTAAGTGCTATTTACTTTTGAGGACTAACATGATTCTAAAGTTAACTGAGGGTGACTATTTTCAAAAAGGAAAAAAGAAAGTTAAAAAGGAAAAAAGAAAAGAATATATGTTCAAATAGAGAAAGGAGAAAATGGAAAAAGAGAGATTTAGAAATGATACCTCGCCCTTGTCTAATGTACCCCCCCAACTAATCACTCACTCTGTCTTTAGAGTGTCAAAGTGATAGGTTGAGAAGTACGATGACAAGGGCTACATGCTAAGTTAATTTTGAATTTGCGCCTGGTGATTGAAGTAGATTAGCTGCGAGCTGTCCGTGTAGAGCGTGGTAATCCACATCAGTCATATCTTCTACTGGTCTTTGAAGGACGATGATGGCATACATCCAGTACAGGACGTGGAAGCCACAGTCATTTGATTCTCGGATTTGTTGGGGACATTTGTGGCTGAAGGAAGGGCGATGAAAATGCTCTTTATCGTAAGCCCTTGTATGCTGACTTAGAAAGGCGATTAGTTTGTCACCGCATTCCTTCGCCACTACCTCTGTTGGCGTCTTTGGTGTCACAACATAGTTCTTCTGCCGTGGATTGTACTGGCTGTCGGAACTGTTATAAATTGTAGTTGTTCCTTCTGGTAGGTTTGTTGCCAGAAGAATCCAGTGCTCATGATAGAGGAAGGGTAGCATGATGAACTTCGGTGTTGTGTGTTGGAGAAAGGATATTAGTGCTTCAGTTGTTCCAAAGTTCTTTAGCTTTAAAAGATCATCCTTCATGTATGGGGACGCCATATACGTTGTGGGGTTATTTTGGCCAAGGAGAAACTGATAAGTGACCATTAAGCTTACAGAGAGGGATCCTTTAAACTGTAGAGTCTCTCGAAGCGTGTCTGCCATTACTAGAATGTCCCTAGACATGAATACGAGTTCATCCTTCTCGGTTGAAAGCCGCGACATAATGAGACGTAGTTCGATGTCAGAGAGACTTTTGCAAGCACTGTGATCGAAGTCAGGAAAGGTTGGTTCTATGGAAGACAAAGGATCGATGTCTCTTTTGCTTTGCTCGGTAGCTAAGGCCGGCACCTTGGATTTCTCTAGATCTTTCAGAGTTTGTCGGAAAGGTCACCTCTGCGGGTGTTGGACAGCTGAAAAAAGGTAACAAGGGACGTCATCTGGTGCCATTGTCGGGTCCTTGAAGAACCTTCTATCACAAATGAGCTCCATGGCGTAACACCCTCGCAAGGAGTGAAAATCTTCAGCAACTAGGTCATTAAATGTGATTTCTTCATTCAGCGCTTGGATGTGATGTATGGTGCAGAAAGCGCAGTCCCCAGATCCCTCGACAGCTTGAACTTGAGGGTTAATTATTTGGAACCAGGGCTGGCTCCAGTCTTGGCAGAGAGATGGGCGTGCAACCCAAATTAACTTAAGCAGTCGGAAGGGTATACATATCTCTTCACCTGCTGCTTCACCAACAAAGTTTATTGTATCGGCGGGTAGCTCAGCGCTGTAAAAATTATAAACCTTGGCATCCCGAGCCTCGGTGTCGACAATCATAAATAACCAATGATCCGAGATTTGGAAGGACACGGTAAGATAACGTGCCCGTCGTGCTAAACCAGCACGCAGCCACTCGATTCACTTTGCTCTTATGTCTTTGTATAAAAGGCCGATGGACAGAGCAGGTGAGGCGTTGAAAATTGGGTGCTGCCTCTTAGAACTTCTATACACCTCTGTACAGTTGGCGAGGAGGACACTGAAGATTGCCATTGGCATCATGGACCGAGGTCGCAGGATGTTGCGGATGTCTTCTCGTGTCATCTTGTGCTTTGTTTTGGTGTTATGGTAGATGATGTCTTCCCCTGCCTTTGCATCGTCCACAATAGTGTTCAGTATAAAAATGTCCTGAGCATCTACTGTGGAGATGGCCGCCATATCTAGGTCATGCATTTTGTGCGGTAAAGGTGGTGGCGGGGGAAGCTCCTGCGGAGGGGGGAAGAAGGATGTTCCAGAACTTCTGCATAGCCTTGCATATCATCATCTGAATCGGAGACAGAATCGAGTTATTCATCTGTATCTAAACTCACTCGTTCTGCCTCGTCCTGGTCTTGTGGGAAGGGCACTGATTTGTCAAGTGCGGAGAAAGGTGGAACGGTTGTTGCTGGTGGGCTTGCGCTGGTTCCTAATATACATTGGTGGAACTCAGCGAAAGCCACATCTTTAGCAGACTCCCCGATGGATCCTAGAGCAGAATAATCGATGAATTGGTCCCCATATGACATGTTTACATTATTATTATGGGGGGACTTGGGGTGATGTCCACCATCTTGTTGACCTTTGTCAGAACCTTTCTGAGAAGGTTCTACTGCTTGGCTTGGGTCCTCCCCATCGTTAGATTTATCACCGGAGGAGGTGTTATCATTGTTTGAATCAGCAGATGAGTCAGAGTCTTCGTCTTCGTCACTATCACCATCTTTGTCAGCCGTTGCCTTGTCTTCTGGCTTTTTGCTTGCGGTCGTTTTGCACCGCCGATGGGTGGCTTGTAACTCATCGAAAACCACTTGCACATGCTCATGTGTTTCGAGCAGTGCGTCGTGGGTTTTTTTGAGGTCGTTATAGCGGCCCTCGGCGGAGAGGAGGCGTGTTGTAAGATTTGTTACTTGAGCACGTAGTTGCTGGATTTCATTATTGGTTGACTCCTCTTAGCGATTGTTTAGTTGTGTGAGGGTGCTACTAATGGTGTCCAAGCGCGTGCTAAAAGCTGCTTGTTGCTTCTTGAGCTTGCGGAGAGTCGCGGGCAGAGGTTGAGTCTGTGTGGATATCTCATCGACTTGCATAAACAATGCTTCTTGCTGGCGCTTCGCTCCAAGGACCAGCTCAGGCAAGTTGTTGTAGTGGCTGTTGATGTGCTCAACTTGCTTAACCACCTCATCTTGTCGTTGCTGAAAGCCTTGGAGGATGTTGGGCAAGGCGCGGTTTTGTTCGTCGATCGTGGCCACTTGTTTGGATATTCCCTGCACACAAGAAAAAATAGAATTTAGAATGTTAGAAGGATCGGTGAGGAGGTTTCAGACGGCGTCGAATTGACGTCTGAATTCCTCACTGATGTTGGAAAAGGGGACCCCAGAAGCGGAAGGGTGGGATGGCTGGGGTCTGCGTGGGACAGTGGTAGTGTCTTGCGGAAGAGACACTGATGGTACCCCGAACTGCGTGGTGACTATGGATGGGGTCACCAGCGGTGTTGGGGTGGTGGTGGATGTGAAAGGTGGTGGTATCTCAGGTGAAAGTGGTGGGAGTGATAGTGATGGGGTAGAGACTGTGGAGGTGGATGGGAAAGTGGTAAAGTCGGGCATAGGGGTGGAGAAGGGAGGGCCCGAAGGGAAAAGGGGTGAAGAAGAGGATGCGGGTGGTTGCGTAGATGTGGTGAAGAAAGGAAGAGTGGTGGATGTTGGAAAGGTGGAGGGTGGAGTGGTGGTGGCGGTTAGCTGAGCATTTAGACTCTTAATGAAAGAGTCGATTGAAGAGGTGGTTATGTTTACTTCATGGAGGGGGCCGGCCTCTGGATGTGGCCTTGATGTCGATGTCCCCGACATCTGTTGTGCCTGCAACTGCCTTTTGGAAGGTCTTTTACAGGTATTTTTGATGGTCGAGCTGCCGGGGCTATGATACTTAGCTCCGTCTGTCCCGCTTTCGCTTTCTTTTCGATTGCTTTAACCGAAGCCAAGAGGTGTGTAAGCTCCTCGTCAGAGAAGAGGAGCTTTTTTGTGTCATAATTTGCAAGCTCCGGAAGAGGGAGGAGAGTTCTGGATGACTTGATTGTAGGGAAGAAGACATAATGTAGTTTCACATCCTTTTCCTTAATAATGAAGGAGTTCTTCAAGGTTTGTTCATTGGTAAGGATGTCGCCCTTTATTTGCGTGCAGTGAGGTAGGGGTCTGTCCATCTTGAGATATTTGATGATGGATGTGACATGACCCCCCATGCATATTTCATTCCCCAGGGCGTAAGCTGATAATTTCATGCATATTTCATTCCCCAGGGCGTAAGCTGATAATTTCTGGATCATTTGTCTTCCAATGTTGACTGACATTCCGTTTAGAATGGACCAGAGAACAAAGTGATCCGAGATTATAACGTTCCCTCCCTCTGTCTTGGGGAAGAGTGCGCCTGCGAGAATTTTATGTAGGGTGCGCCCAAATCCAGAATGAATGTTCGATGCTTTGTACGTCTTAGCATCATAGGTGGGGAGCCCAGTTAGAGATTTCCAAAATTCGTGCCTGTTGAAATCAGGGTGCTCAGTTCCCACAACCTTGGCTTTATTTAGATGATGCTGGTTGTCAATAAAAACTTCATTCATCATGTTTTCTGTTAAGACAACCTTGTTGCCGAAGATTTGGGTGACCATCCTTCTGTCACCTCCGTCCCGGGTTCTATCCATGATGTCTACGGGATCTTTGGTAAGAAAGGTGAAGAATTCAGTAGTGGGTTCAGAATATGAGATCTCAAGTACTAAACACAGCCTGGCACGGTTGGCTTTGTCTAGCATGTTGAAAATTCGGTCCTGGATCCCCATCTTAAGTAGTACGCTGGAGCACATGTACTTAGTGGGTTTTAGAATTTTGTTAGTGGAGGGGGTGGTATGTATGAAGAGATTTTCTGGTGGTGGTGTTGTGGTGGTGACGGTAGAGAAGGAAGGGACAGTGATGGTTGCGGAAGTGGCAGCGGAGGTGGTGATTGGTGGATTATTTCTTGCCATGATTTGCTCCCTTGCAGTGGCAGGCCGGACTTGCTTTCTGGCTCGTTTCTTGGAGGGCTGTCCGGTTGCAGTTTCCTGGACCTTGTGTTTCCCCTTTTGTTCTTCGGCTGGGGATTCCTCCTCGGAGTTAGGCTTGTATTCCAAGCCTTCATCATCGGAATAAATTGCAATTTCTTCTTCAGGTGCCTCAGCTAGGCACTTGTTGAGGCGATCAAGGTCGTACAAGACTTGCATCATTTTGACATTTGGTGGCGTCTTTCCAGTCCTGTTGAAGTCATCTCTGATCTTCTGGAGTCTATCTTGTTCTTCCATCAGTTTCTCCTTTGTCCAGATTGGAGCGTCTTAAGATCCGATGGCCTCCTTTGCTGGTGATGCCATATCTGCAAAATGGGAAATCATGAGTTAGAATAACATGTTTTGAAAAAAAAAATTATTTGTATTTATGTGGTT
Source organism: Alisma plantago-aquatica (assembly GCA_963693085.1). Lineage (NCBI taxonomy): Eukaryota > Viridiplantae > Streptophyta > Magnoliopsida > Alismatales > Alismataceae > Alisma > Alisma plantago-aquatica. Next base: position 479,859,015 of record OY856413.1, on the reverse strand, counting down.
TTATTTATATATATATTTTTAGAGATTTGTGGGAAAGAAAAACGGTTTGAAGACCGTTTGGTTCCAAACGGTTTGAAGACCATTTTGTTCCAAACGATTTCAGGATCGTTTGGTTCCAAACAGTTTCAAGACCGTTTGGTCCCAAACGGTTTCAAGACCTTTTGGTCCCAAACGGTTTCAAGACCGTTTGGAAGGCAAAACGTCGGGTAACAGCCGGTGAAGGTGAAACGGTGAAGGGAAGGCGGAGGCACCGACGATGAAGGCGAAGGCGGCGACGGAAAGAACCGACAGCGATAAAGATGAAGATAAAGGGGATCACGGCGGAGCCGGCGGCAATGAAGACGAAGGCGGCGAAGGAGAAGGGGAAATGCCGCGGCGGCGCCGAAGTCGTTGACGACGGTAAAGAAGGTTGCGGATAAAGAAGGTTGTTGACGGAAAGGTCGACCAGGTTGCCGCGGTGTCCAGGATACCTTGCAGCCGAAAGCGGAGATGACGACCGTGAAGCAGAGGGTGGAGGCGAGGTCACCATGAAGGAATGCGGAGCTTAGGTCGACGGAGGTGAGCCGCGCGGGAGCAGGGGAATGCAAATGCAATGGAACAGCTATGCGCGAAAGCTTGAGAAAACTCGAGAGTCGAAGAGAGGAGAAGGAGGGGGTAGGGTTTATATTTATAGGAAATGGTTTAGCGACCGTTTGTATTCCAAACGGTTTCGGGACTGTTTGGCTCCAAACGGTTTCGGGACCGTTTGGCTCCAAACGGTTTCAAGACCGTTTGGACTCCAAACGGTTTCAAGACCTTTTGGCTCCAAACGGTTGCAAGACCGTTTGGACTCCAAACGGTGTCAAGACCAATTTTTTATATTTTTATGTTTTGTTTGGCTCCAAACGGTTGCAAGACCGTTTGGACTCCAAACGGTGTCAAGACCAATTTTTTATATTTTTATGTTTGTTTTGGTTTATATATTTTTTTATATTATTTGATTTTGCTTATTTTTTGTTTGTTTTGGTTATATGCATTTTTTTAATATATTTTCATAAGATAAACCTAGGGTAAATGAAAGAACGGAAAGTAAAGGAAGAAACTGAAATCTTGGGTTGCCTCCCAAGTAGCGCCTGGGTTTTACGTCGCTGGCTCGACGAAGCTGTGACGTTGTTATGTTGATGGCGTGGCGTCTTTGATTTCAATGGTTTGTATTGGCATTTTGTCTGTCAGAGTGTAGTATTTTTTTAAACAATGATTGTTGACTGTCCTTTCTCCTCCGTTGTTGTCGACAATAATGACAGCTCCAGTTGGATAAATATGCTTTATGGTGAAGGGCCCGTACCATTTTGTTCGAAGTTTTCCGGGGAACAACTTGAGCTTGGAGTTGAAAAGGAGTACTTTGTTGCTGACGGCGATGTCTTTCCTCTTAAGGTGACCGTCGTGCCACATTTTGGTCTGCTCCTTATAGATTCTGGCACTCTGATAGGCAGTCATTCGGAGCTCTTCTAGCTCCTGTAACTGGAGTTGTCTATTCTCTCCTGCACTTTTAAGATCGAAATTTAGTTGTTTGATGGACCACCAGGCTTTGTGTTCCAGTTCTACTAATGATTAAAAGAAAGTGTGAAACCCTAACCAACTAGGAAGGTACTAAAAGAAATTAAAATGTTCCGTTGTCCCCGGCAACGGCGCCAATTTTTTGATGGAGCTTCCACTTACGTGGAATTGTGTGCACCAACTAAAAATCCTAAAGATGATAAGTCTTTAGGTTTAGCCTTGCATATACTAGATAGAGAACTCCACCCACATATGCTAAGATACGTGGAAGTCTTATCGTAGTATAGTTAAGGGTCGAATCCTCAGGACAATGGTCTTGTTGCAAGCAACAAGATGAAAAACGTTAGAATTTCACTTAGTCACTTAATGGTAGGCACTTAAATCGAAAGTTTGGTTTTTGTTGTTTTTAACTAAGAACATGTAAAGTAAAGAAAGCAAGTAAATCTAAGGGGTTAAACAATGATAAAAGTCACTAGGGTGTGATCGGTTTTCACCGCCACTACACATGGATCAAGACATGCAAAGTAAAACATGGCCTGCAACAAGAGTTTTAGTCAGTTAGTATCTTCATAGATTTGGTTTCCTTTCGGAGAACTAACTACAAGAAGTGTGGGAATGATGCAACGCCGGCCATTCCCGAACGAATGGTCAATTTCTTTGCATCGTTCCCTTCTCAAAGTGTGTTCCTCGACTTACCAAGGTTGTACTCTTATACGTCAACTGATTCCATTTCATAGTATGAAAGTATAGCATTTGGAAGTGAGTTTACTCCACTTATTGAAAGCACTCCTAGATACCGAACCAAGCACATGGTGGATACATGCTCTAAGAACCAACATACAAATGAGTTTCGAATCTAATAGTACAAACATAGACAATTCATACTAAAAGATAAAAGATAACCTTGTTGCCGAAGATTTGGGTGACCAGCCTTCTGTCACCTCTGTCCCGTGTTCTATCCATGATGTCTACATGATCTTTGGTAAGAAAGGTGAAGAATTCAGTAGTGGGTTCAGAAATGAGATCTCATGTACTAAACACAGCCTGGAAAGGTTGGCTTTGTCTAGCATGTTGAAAATTCGGTCCAGGATCCCCATCTTAAGTAGTACGCTGGAGCACACATACTTAGTGGGTTTTAGAATTTTGTCAGTGGAGGGGGTGGTATGTATGAAGAGATTTTCTGGTGGTGGTGCTGTGGTGGTGGCGATAGAGAAGGAAGGGACAGTGATGGTTGCGGGAGTGGCAGCGAAGGTGGTGATTGGTGGATTATTTCCTGCCAGGATTTGCTCCCTTGCAGTGGCATGCCGGACTTGTTTTCTGGCTCGTTTCTTGGAGGGCTGTCCGGTTGCAGTTTCCTGGACCTTGCATTTCCCCTTTTGTTCTTCAACTGGAGATTCCTCCTCGGAGTTAGGCTTGTATTCCGAGCCTTCATCATCATCGGAAGAAATTGCAATTTCTTCTTCAGGTGCCTCAACTAGGCACTTGTTGAGGCGATCAAGGTCGCACAAGACTTGCATCATTTTGACATTTGGTGGCGCCTTTCCAGTCCTATTGAAGTCATCTCTGATCTTCTGGAGTCTAGCTTGTTCTTCCATCAAGTGCTCCTTTGTCCAGATTGGAGCGTCTTCAGATCCGATGGCCTCCTTTGCTGGTGATGCCATATCTGCAAAATGGGAAATCATGAGTTAGAACAACATGTTTTGAAAATTTTTTGATTTTATTTGTATTTATGTGGTTATATATATATATATATATATATATATATATATATATATATATATATTTAGAGATTTGTGGGAAAGCCAAACGGTTTGAAGACCATTTGGTTCCAAACGGTTTGAAGACCATTTTGTTACAAACGGTTTCAAGAATTGCGTGCACCAACTAAAAATCCTAAATATGATAAGTCTTTAGGTTTAGCCTTGCATATACTAGATAGAGAACTCCACCCACGTATGCTAAGATACGTGGAAGTCTTATCGTAGTATAGTTAAGGGTCGAATCCTCAGGACAACGGTCTTGTTGCAAGCAACAAGATGAAAAACGTTAGAATTTCACTTAGTCACTTAATGGTAGGTACTTAAATCGAAAGTTTGGTTTTTGTTGTTTTAAACTAAGAACATGTAAAGTAAAGAAATCAAGTAAATCTAAGGGGTTAAACAATGATAAAAGTCACTAGGGTGTGATCGGTTTTCACCGCCACTACACATGGATCAAGACATGCAAAGTAAAACATGGCCTGCAACAAGAGTTTTAGTCAGTTAGTATCTTCATAGATTTAGTTTCCTTTCGGAGAACTAACTACAAGAAGTGTGGGAATGATGCAACGCCAGCCATTCCCGAATGAATGGTCAACTGCTTTGCATCGTTCCCTTCTCAAAGTGTGTTCCTCGACTTACCAAGGTTGTACTCTTATACGTCAACTGATTCCATTTCATAGTATGAAAGTACAACATTTGGAAGTGAGTTTACTCCACTTCTTGAAAGCACTCCTAGATACCAAACCAAGCACATGGTGGATACATGCACCAAGAACCAACATACAAATGAGTTTCGAATCTAATAGTACAAACGTAGAAAATTCATACTAAAAGATAAAAGATAACACAAGTTGGTGATCAAGCAACAAGCATTCGTTAAACGTTTGATGTTGAACTGAAAAGATATAAACTCTTTATTACAAATTATGGATTACATTTACATGATATGAAAACATGGGTAGCGGGGCTACTCCCCGCACCCTAGTGAAAGAGACTACTCGCTCATGACTAGGACAAAGAAGGAGGCAAGAAGAGAGAGAGAGCATCATCCCCATAAAGGAGAGAGGAAAGTCAACCCCTTAGAAAGAGAGAAACGATCCACCAGCTTCATAGGTTGCGTGATGACGAGATCTCCCCCTTCCCACCTTCTTTGGCGGAGAGAGAGAAAGCAGCTTCGAGATGGAGTATGGGTCTCAGACCGGCAGCCCCAGGGCGGAGGATGGAAGTCGTATGAGCTCTGGAGTGATTGAGGCAGCCTTTGGACATCTGAAAACTTCATATCTGGTGGAGGACCCTTGGGGTCTTATTTATAGGCTTTAAGTGAAGTCCAAATGGTTTGGAGATCGTTTGGACCTCAAGACCATTTGGGCCTGAGACCGTTTGGACCTTGAGACCGTTTGGATCTCAAGACCGTTTGGACCTCAAGACCGTTTGGACTTTGAGACCGTTTGGATCTCAAGACCGTTAGGACCTCAAGACCGTTTGGACCTTGAGACCATTTGGCTTCATGCGGTCTCAGGACCGTTTGACTCCATGCAGTCCCGAGACCAGTTGACTCCATGTAGTCTCGAGACCGGTTGACTCCATGCGGTCTCGGGACCGGTTGGCTCCATGTGGTCTTGGGACCGGTTGGCTTCATGCGGTCTCGGGACCGGTTGACTCCATGTGGTCTCGGGACCGGTTGACTCCAAGCGGTCTCGCGACTGGTTGGCTTCATGCGGTCTTGAGACCGTGTGACTCCATGCGGTCTCGGGACTGGTTGGCTTCATGCGGTCTTGAGACCGTGTGACTCCATGCGGTCTCGGGACCGGTTGGCTTCATGCGGTCTTGAGACCATGTGACTCCATGCGGTCTCGGGACCGGTTGGCTTCATGCGGTCTTGAGACCGTGTGACTCCATACGGTCTCGGGACTGATTGGCTTCATGCGGTCTTGAGACCGTGTGACTCCATGCGGTCTCAGGACCGATTGGCTTCATGCGGTCTTGGGACCGTTTGACTCAATGCGGTCTCGGGACCGATTGGCTTCATGCGGTCTTGGGACCGTTTGACTCAATGCGGTCTTGGGACCGTTTGAGTCCATGCGGTCTTGAGGTTGATTTAGTCTTTTATGATTTTTTGTGTCTTTTTCTACAAATATAAAAGGGAAAAGTTTGTCTAATAGTATATTTACAATAAGAGGGAATATTTACGGATTATGTATAATTTTAATTTAGAAAGAGTGTGGAAAACTAAAGAAAAGACTAAGGTAATCATCCAAAATTGGAGGTTATCACCTACCTATTATGCTGATCAATGCATCATACAAAATCATCGCAAAACTGCTTAGCATGAGGATGAAGCCATACTTAGAAGATATCATACACAATTTACAATGTGCTTTTTTTTATAGTAGATGCATACATTACTATCCTAGAGACCATCATAGATGCCAGTCTCTAAATACACCCCTTGTCACCCTTAAAATTAAATATGAGGAAAACCTTTGAGAACATTAGTTGGTCTTTCCTTCTTGAATCCCTCAAAGGCTATGGATACCCTGATAGATGGAACACATGGATGCACTCATGCATTAGTAAAAGCACCTCCTTCATTGTCATCAACCGATCTATTTTTGGATATTTTAATAGATCCAATGGGTTTCATCAAGGAGATCCCTTATCACCCCAAGTCTTTATCGATGTAACATCTATTCTAGACCATTTCATTCAACTTGGCACCGTCAACATGCTTATTAATCACCCACATGGATATCTTAACAATGTTTTTCAATATGCTAATGACACAATCATTTTTATCAAACTCGATGATCATTCAGTTATCAACATTATCCACATCCTTGCAATCTTCTCATTTCCCTCAGGATTAAATATCAATTTCTACAAATTCACCATCATTGGCACTAGTTTTACACCCACTGACATGGACAAATTTCAATCCCCTACGGGACAATAATTCTAGTTATTGCACGTGTTCCAGTTATCGAGACATATCAAAAATGCCATTTCACATTGCAGAATCACTTTCTCTCACTTGTTGGAAGACCTTCAGTCCTCAACTATTATCTCATCCCTCACATTATTTACCATATAAGGTGCATATGAACCCCCAATATCAAATGAATTGATAATATTGACAGGACTTCCCTATGGGATTACAATAAAAAGAGATCTTATCTCACTGATTGGGACACCATCTGCATGCTCAAATCCTGTAGGGGATGTGGAATCATTAACCTTTACATTCACACTCTTTGTCTGACACAAAAGATCACAACCCCTATCTACCAAAAAGAACAAAAACTATGGTCTTGAATCATCCTAGAGGATTATTACAAAAGACATAATCCACGATGTGTCATTCTTTTTAGAGACTATTCACCCTATGAAAGTATATAACAAAATCCCTATACATTTTTCAAAATACCATTCATACCCCTCCACATCACAGACTGGAGATTAGCTTTTGGAAGGACCCATGGTGGAATGAATGTATGGCACCCATTAATCATTTTACAAACCTTGACACAATCTTAGATAATGTGAAATATTCATGGAATAAAAAGCATTAACCCTTCTAGGCTCACGAGACAAACCCACTTTAAAATCACTATTATAACTTACTTTTCCACTTATGACGTTGAGGACATGTTAAATTAACTAGAAGCAAACACAAAATTTCCATTAGCTGGAGATGGGGCCCAACATATACTACAACAGATGCTTACCGCTACTATACATTCAGAGGACTTAGTTACCCTTACAAAGATATATGGAGAGCATGTTGTCTATCAAAAGTACACATCATCCAATGGCTCCTTGGGCACGATAAAACCCCCACGGATGCTTAGCTTAGGAGAATAGGATATCATATACTTTCGTTATGCCTGCCGTGTCATTCTAATGAAGAGACAAATGAACATGTTTTATTCACATGTCATATGGCTAGATTCCTATGGACACACTACAATTTTGCCACCATAAAGGCCAACACTAATCTGAATATGCAACATAGGTTTCAAAATAATATTAGTAATCAGAGTCACATCAATAGTAGAAAAACTATCTCTGCCGCAATCATATGGACCATATAGACAGTCAGAAACAAACACAAATATGAGCATAGAGGCAGGACTGGAGATCAACTCATATGGAATGTGCTCCCTTTCTATAACAATTTTCTTCTATGCTGATGAAGTAAGAATTAGTCATATTCTGACTAGCAAAACCACTCCAAACAATGAAGTCACCATCAATGGACAATAAATTATCACTATGAAGCAAATTCTAGAGGAGACAAATGAGAAATAAGAGACTTTTTAATCAATGCCATAGTTATTAGGGATTTGTATAAGGGGTAAACCCATGTTTCCTACTTAACTCTTTTATTATGGTTTTTTTAAGAAATAATGGTAGACACCTATAATGATTCATTACAACACATGCAAATGTAAGCACAAAAATTGTGATCTTGATTACATATTTCTGACTTATTATCTAGTAACATATAAATCAATTTTTATAGATATATCCCTCTAAACATAGAGAAACAAACATATTAAGATACTCATCCCTCATCTGACATATTATATTTTAACATTCTCATTTTAGAAAATGGCATCCCTAACACCAATATGTTCCATCCAACTAAGATATGCATCAAGCAACCTTACTACTTATCATCATAAGGTATGTCTTTCTAATGTGTGAAAATTCGTAGTAATGTCTTTAGTAAGGACATCTTGATAAGTATACCTTTTCAATGGTACGTTGAGTATGACAATTATAATGTGACTTTGAGGTGTATCTTCTTTTAAAGTGGATACTACCAATTCTAGTTTGAGATAAAGGTCAAAAAATACGTCTAACATCACACACTCCACTATCGAAACTTTTTTATTAATGAAAAATATCTTAATGTTTAATGGGTTCTTATTTTAATGTATTTTAATTGCATAAAAAGGCAGTAGGATAAATCGATAAGGCAATATAAGACACATAGGAAGTGGTGAAGCCAATATTTGTTATCCGGGGGGGCGCCATGCAATATACTAGCTCACAAAAAAAAACAAGCATTGAAACATATCATAATGTCATAAAAATGTAAATGGATAATTGATTGTAATTGTTTTGTTACAAAACATGAAGAAAATATAGCAGTAAGAAAATGACTAGACGTATCTTTAAAACCAATTTCTAATAGTTCTTTATTGCTTATTACAAACACAAAAGTACAATTATAAACAAGATTTTAAAGTCCTTTTTACTTATTCTATTGTGTCATCTACTATAAAAGCCACTACCATGATCACTTAATACAAAGAACTCACAAATTAAGGAAGCATTGTGTAGTACTTTATGAATAATATACATCAACCAATAAGGATACTTGCTTAACCATAGATGTACTAACAAGATTTAATCCCTAAGTAAAATTTACGACCTTGGCATCCACAATGATTTTTTTATGAAAATCTTACCAAATATTACATAACAATCGTAATCAAATATATTTGAATTGAACACTAGAACATGAGCCATCCATTCTAAAATATATTGTCAAACATGCGAACAACTAGATGGTAATACTTCATCTTATGGTAGGATTATCAATTGGTTACGGACTCATGTGGTAAATACATATTATGTAAATAAAATTATTGATTATGAGTAATCTAGAGTTCTACAAAACAAGAAAGATGTCGCATATGTAACTACCTAAATGTTGGTAATCCGTGCTCCAAACATAAGACTCATTCACGATATGATTTTATGTGTAGCTAGATGCCCATGCCAAGTCTATGGAAATGCAAAAAAAAAATCCATACACAAGCAAGGTGCAAACTATTTGTCGATCATCCTATTAAAATTATCTTACGAAATGTATTCGTCCCTTGTTATATAAAGATGCACACTCCATCAGTGCCTCACAGTTATTAACACTGGACAGAACCAACCATGAAAAGGACCATATGGGGATGACTGGAAATTAGATGTGATTAGTTATACGATGCACAATGAGAATGCTACCAATCACATCGCACATCGCACATCGTCTTAATAATTCGTCAGTTATGGGCTTTGAATTATTTTAATGAAAGACAGCAGTTATCCAGGCTATTGCGGTAGGATGTTATTTTCTCTTCACTACTCAATCTGGTGCCATGTATACAGGCAAGGCAATTGACTGGTCAAAGTCTGAATGAAAAACAGAAGAACTGAAACCATTCCGACGTTCCAATATTTAAAAAGGAAATCATTCGACACAACGCATAGTCCGTATTTTCAAAGATAAATAGGGATCAGTTGTTCTATGTTTTCTACGGCAATTGATAGGAAAAGGTAGGGCACAATAAATATTGTTATAACAAATGAACTTGATTGTTAAGGAGATTTAATGTTATATCTGGCAACGGGTAGGGCATGTGCCCACCCGTGCCTGTGTGTGGCTTCGCCACTAATATATATATATATATATATATATATATATATATATATATATATATATATATATATATATATATATCATGAATGATTATAAAAAGAATTTGTCTAGTCCGAAACTCTCTTTACACCCACCATTGTGATATTAAAATTGGCTAACTATCGTATCTAGCACTCGAGCTTGGTGGGGAACTACTCCTAATTTATGGGGATCTCAATCGGGGTTGCATATACGTACACGAATATATTGGTTTTTTAGCTATTATCAATCGTCGTGGTGTTGTTGCGCAGAAAATATCACATGTGGTATATTTGTTAATTTTTGGTTTGTCATATTTGCACGTGGACCATGTTAATCTCGTATATATCATTCCAATTTTATCAGATGTCACCGAAAAACAAATATCACAAATGTGGTCATATTATTTTTCTAAACATCCAAAAAAGATATTAAAATTGCATACAAATATTTGTCACTAGTAGAATCTCAATGAAAAGTAGTTACACACTAGTTGTATTATACTTTTAACACCTAACATCAAATCCTTCATCGGGTTTGTAAAAGAAAAAAATTAAAAAAAAATGAAGCGTACTCACATATAATTTGTGACCACTTTTATGAAGATAAATCAGAAATAAGTTACTTGAATAGTAGATACACTCTCCTGAATGTGATGATTTACCACCATATATCTGGTCCTACAATTATTCTATAGGGGCAAGTTTAATATGGCTTTATATTGTAGATTCTCTTAATAAGAGAAAAACATGATTGTATATGCTGAGTCCAGATGATACATATGTACCTTTCATTAAGTTTTATATAAATTCGGTAAAAAAGCATACACACCAAGTGACCTAGATGTCCAAATAACCGTACAACAAAGCCTATCATTGTTTTTGTTAAAAAATAATAAAGACTCATTTGTACTAAATTGTACGAATAACACCTGTCACTACTTCTATTAGAAAAAAATAACAGATTGAAGTTGTTCAAATAGACTTTGAAAATAATAAATACACAAATCTAGTTAAAGTAGTAAATAGACAGACATAACAAAACCGATAGACAACTTGAATAAAAAAAATAACACGTACACTCGTATATCTTACCAGCTAAATGATTATTTCTATACTTTATATATAATAATTTACATTCAACTTACTAAGAGAGAGAGAGAGTAGCTCAATTAATAGTGAATTATTTTCTTTCAACTTATAAGTACATAAGTACACAGAGAGACTGCACTGATTAGTATGTAGACAAACTGGTGAAACACAAAGAGTGAATGGTCATGTCCTATAAGCACACAACCAAGCTACTTGAACACACATATGTATTTAATTAATAGCCATTCGACTCCCGCCAACTTATAGCATGATATTATCAAAATGTAATCTCTAAAATTTATTTTGCATGGGCTCAAGATTAGTAATATCATATAAATATTTATACAACCCACTAAGAGAGAGCAATTTGGTTATAACTAACTAACTCCCTTCAACCTACAGAGACAAACTGAACTGAATAACACAAACAAATTGGACCGGTAAGCACACTGATAATTTGTTGGAACTTCATTTAAATCAAAATAGCTTTTATCGGCTAATAATTAGTGCTACATTGTCAAAAGCCCACATTAAAATTGGATTGATTGGCATGTAAACAGACCATTGGAATATACATAGTGAGTCAGAACAATGGCCAACACACCCACAAATTAGACAGATTAGTACACAGACCCAAATCCAAAGGTGAGTGTTATTATAATTGTTGCATCATCCTTATGAACTAAAATACAAACATGTGAAGCAGCTCGAATTGCTAAAAGGAAAAAATTAGCGAGGCTGTTCATTATATATATTATGAACTAAAATACAAACATGTGAAGCAGCTCGAATGAAAAAATTAGTGAGGATGTTCATTATATATATAGATAAAACAAAGCAATGTGTGTTTCTAATCTTGTTTTAATTTATATCATGTTATTTATATAATGTAATTGTACTATGTTTTTTTTCCAGAAAATAGAAGTAATATGTACTATGTTTTTTTCCCGAAAATAGAAGTAATATGTATTTTCATATCTTATTTTAAATCATATCTGTGTTGTGATCGATATCTGCTTTCCATCCGATCCATCTCTCCAAACCTCACCCCCAGCCATTCCTTTCCCCAACGGCAATAGAAAACGAAAAACTTCGATTTGCAATATACTATTGTTTGTTTGTCCATTCCAATGATGCCAACAATTCATCATTGGTATATTTAACCAACGCTGCGAGGGCGCGAAAAGATGAATGCATCTGTGCAACATAGATTCTGGTGCCCATTCGGCCATTCCTCTACTCGCTTTCACGCCTAGTTGGAAAAGAAAAAGAAAGAAAAGCTTCCAGCCGCGTGTGTCGGCGGATAATGGCTACTACTACATGTAAATACCCAATCATTATGAATGTTGTGAACCACGAGTTCTGGCAGGCGAATGCCAGGCGTGGTTTGTACTGTGCTGGGGCGGAGTTCTAGTGGACTCATCCTCGCCAACATTTTCTGTCGAAATTGATTGAGAGCATCAATTCATCTCGCCTTTGTATGCTAAACATCCCATAGTTACTACATAAGTATATCCGGATGTATACTTTGTCAAATGAAATAGATTGATTAAAATGAAAGATGTAGATAGAGCTACTTGTCAGGAAATCAAAGATTTTTCTACAAGCTTCTATTTCTTCCATTCCAAAATAATCAGAAATTACAACTCGCTAGTGTAGGCCGTACGTTGCTAGCGTAGAGCCAGAAAATATAAACGAATCAGAGTCTTAACATTAATAGTACTCCAACCCTTTGCTATCTACCCTCCATCTGTCTGTGAGTTCGAGAACGGTCTATATATGATAAGAGGTGTCCTGGATGCATCCAAGCTACACGACCTGTGTATGTATCAGGGGCTCATCCAGCACCCTGCCTCATTTGGTCGCTGCAATGGTCGCAGCGTTGGCCACCTTGTGTGAGAAGCCCCCTTATATCCTCCTTCCAAAATGCCAGTTACAAATGACATAAATCCTTCTCTGAGTAACCAACATGGAGTGGAGAGAGAGCCGTACAGTAGGCTAATCGCCTCCATGTTATAGTCAAAGATGGCCACCGGTATCCCCCACAATTCACACAATTCTTAAAGCCTAGATCTAGTGCTTTTAAGAAAGCCTCGAGGGTCTTTGAAGATCCCACTCTCTCTATGATCACTGGCATCCCATGACCGAGCCATGTACAATGCCCCTCCCATCAAAGTCTTCCTTTCCTTCACTTTTCTCATGTTGTAGCATATGCAAGTCGGTTGTACCGTTTCACAGTTAGGAGAAATCAATACCCATAAAATAGCAACTTGGTGCTACCAACCTCACTGTCGATGGTACCAACACTCAACGAGAGATTTAGAACGCGTTCTTTCCATGACCCCTCTTAGTTAAGGTTTATTTATCAATTATCAAATAATGTCTTTTTATAATTATTTAATTTTCATTTCATTTTCTTACTCTTTCTTTCATAACTAAATATTTGTATCAGATAGCAAATATATGGAGTTTCTTTTTTTTTATCCTATATGGATGATCCGATCCACAAGGACCATGATTGAAAATTGTTTGTTGACATTCATCTTGATCTTGTTCACCATAGGAGTCTCCCATCTATCCATTTCCACTGCCGCCCTTTGTGGTACCAAAATATAAAAAAATGTACTCATGCAACATACTCTGATGGTCCTATGTGACCTCCATGTTGAACTGAATTGCCTTCATCGACCTCTAGAGGACCTTGTTTGCCTGGTTACACAAGACAACCGAAAAAAGCCATTTCCACTCGTATCGTATAGCACATCTTTGTGACTAGATTGATCGATAAACCATCGTCGTGATGTCCCTCTCAACCATCCCTACATCTAGAAGTGAGACACCCTCTATCAAAAAAATGTAAGCCATCAGAGGACCCGACGGAATTGTCATTCCCCTTCCTCCACACCCATCAACATCTTAGCTTTTCTCCCAAACTTTTAATGACACCTCTCCCTACAAGAAGAAGTGTTCAATGGTCTTGCTCTTTGTCTGGATAAGACATTCACATCTTGATCCTAGGGGGATCATGCATCTGCCATACATAATCTTCCAAGATAACAACCCCACCAACATAGGAAAATCTATAGATCACATCCATTATGTGTATATATAGTTAGATACGATAGATTCAGATATATGTTTTGAATCGTGCAGAGAGAATACTCTGTCTTTGATGTACTTACTCGAAGCATTCCATTTCCGAATACTAAATTTTTTTGAAGGGATGATAATTTAGTTTATTCAATTATGTATGTTCATAACTACAAAAGAGTTGCAGTGAAAGTCAACACTTTAACAATTAAGTAGAGGGTAGTCTGAATTACTTTGAGTCTATAGCCCAAAAAACAACACTGGATAGGTCAATATCATCATGGTCACCCTTCTGAAGTCTTCTGACCCTAAGGGGTCTGAAGCGTACCCCTCATAAAAACCAATATGTGCATAAATATAAACTGGGTAATATTATGAAGAAAGACAAATATTATGAAGAAAGACAAAAGCAAACTTATCAAGACTTCCCAAATCAAAAGTGAGATACCAAAGAGTCATAGTGGATGATTAAAAGAAAATGATTACAAAAAGGTGATTCATTTAAAGAAGATAATCAACAGGATGGTCTCCTACCTTGACTATCTTAATCAATAATATCTCAAATAGAAGAAGCACATGTTAAAATAACCATACTAATATTATTTAATCATGACTTAGACCTATAAAATCTCAAACCTAAAAAGTTGCTTGAGAAGGTACATTCTGGGTGGAAAGAAACACTCATACACACAAATGAGCGGAAAGATGCACTAGGATGGAAAAATACACCCAATAAATAATACGGTGGTACAGAGATGCCACTATTGTAAACAAATTAAGTCTATTTTACTGATCACCCTAAATCACACATCTAAAAATATGCAGATTTAAAAGGATTGGAGTTTAAATTTATAGCATGAAGCCATAAAGACGCTTAGTCAATTCGGAGGTCAAAGTAGATATACGAGGTTGAACACATAGACATGGGGATGTATAGTCACCTAAGATTTTGATCTTACTTAGTTAAGAAAAATTGGGATTTGAAAGATATTTATATTAAAAAAATCTAACAAAACAAAAAAAAGCAAAACAAAGAAGACAAATTCCATTGAATCATGTTGATTAGGGGAAGGAGTTCCTGGCTATGTAACGACAGATTGGGCAGTCTATGCACCTCTTTCTCAAGTGTGGACGACCCACAAACATCCTAGTAAGCAAACTAACATCCAAATATGGTATGCATCATGGTAGCTACTCTTGTGGGGGTCATCCCACTTGCTTCTATGATATGTAACTAAAACCCCATCAACGGTCTGATCCCTATCTCAAGGATAATTAAATAACACCCCTGAATACTTCAGATACCTCTTGGGTATAAAATAAGCAAAGATGTTAGGAGTAGTAGAGGATCTATGGGAACCCTAACATAGTGGAATCGACTCAAGTTTAGGGAAATCAAATACTAGACAAGGTCAGATCTCTCTGACCCTGAGTTTTGAATAGATCCTCCCTTGAACTTCCTCCTTTTGGATTTTGGTGAAAAACTACCTCATCCATATTTTTCTTACTGTTAATATCTATACGTCGGTAGAAATGAAGGTTCAAGCAAGAAAGAGATCAATGAAACCACCATTTATAATAAAAAATAGAAGATAGAATAATAGCATTCTAGATCTAAATATTAACTACTTGCTTACAGTCAATGTACATAAACATGCCCAAAACGGACTGCATAGCCAAGAAGGACTCATCTAGCCATAGAAAAGCATAGTTGACACTGAACAAAGATGGAAATACATTGTTTGTATAGAAACAAAGTAGAACAATTGAAGAAAAGTGGAAGAAGAATAGATTATTCCATGTAAGAGAGGTGTCTATCACTCCTCAGCCTCTGGATGGAATGGATCTCATTCTTAGGGTCATCCTCCTTGATCTCATAGTCTCCTACTCCTCCTATCTCCTAGATCCTGCAAAAAACAACTGGTGTGGATGGATGAAGCTGGAAGATGATGGAATTGGGTGAAGATGGAAGAGGTCAAATGATGATGGTAGGAGGTTGTGAAGGTTGATGGAGGATGGAAGCCAATTGAAGAGAGTAGACATAGTGTGAGATATGCAACCACATAAAGAATGCAAAACCCTTAGCCTAGTGGCTATGGAGGGGTATTTATAATGGTAGGTGCGATATATTTGTAAGTTGGAATGAAATCAACCCAATTTCAATGAAACCAACTCGAGTCTGATGAAATCAACTCGAGATCCCTAGACTTGAGTTTGAGTATATTTCTTCAATTTGTGAGATATGGATTCCTTCAGAAGTGAATAGATCTAAGATGTCCATCTGAAGATGGGTCTTTCGGAAATGGGCCTTCGGTAGACAATCGTGGCATCACTCCTTCAGAAGGGTTGATGGTTGTTAGTTGTGACGTCTAGAACTGACTATCAATAGATGGACCTTCGGTTATCTTATAAAGAAAAGGATTTGATGGATTATTGAGTTGTTATGATATGTAGGGGATGAACTCGAGTCGATTTTACTAAAACTGAGTCAGTGTTGTAAGTCCAGATTAAGAAATCAATGTGTTCTTTAGTTTAGTGCATGTAGATCTCAAACTTGTCTAGTTGAGCAATTATATCATCAAAATGGATAAACTATGAAAAGATAAATATCTAGAGTTATTTAGGGCAAATCAAGGTTAATATAGACACAAAACTATAGTTAAATATTTAACATAAATGCTTAAATTTGGGTGTTATCAACCACCCCAAGTGTAATCCCTAGCCTATCCTCAATTAAGAGAGAACTCAAAGAACAAAAGATAACATCCAAATTAAGCTTGGTGATAAATGCTAACATTAAGAAAAATAGTTCAAAACAAAAAATATTTGGATCCATATTATTTTTAGAAAAAAAACCCACCATTCGAACACATTCCTAGATAAAGTAAGATCAAAGAGTATCCAAGCAAGTTTAACCAAATTCACCATAACCCAAATCATGGGGGTTTGAACCATAGTATTGAAAGTAAAAGAGTTGTCACAGAGGTAATGAGACGAACAATGAAGGTGAATAATGAGTTTTTATCATGTTATTCATGTAGACCAATTAGGAACAACATGCCTCCCTCTTATTTGGGTCATAAGAAGAAGCAACATAAAAAATAGTTCCTAGGATCCCAATCTACATCAAGTTAATCCGTGTAACAAGCAACACTCCTTGTAGTATAAGCCAGTTGTCCCAAATTAGTGAGATGAACTCCTCATACTGCACTTGAACCAACCCTACTACTGGGATGATCTCATAGGTCTCGTAGGGATTTCAAAGGACTCTCTAATGAGCTTTTGTAGTGACAGGAATGATGCACCTGTGTTCGTGAGAATAGTCATACACTCTCTAACCACCAACATCAACTCTAGTAAAAGAGAAGATAATGATCACACTCTTATTCACTCTCATGATTTTATTCTCTACATTATAAATTCCAAGTCTGGGTTCTAGATATTAAGATACATTTGGGATTTTTGGGTAGCCGAGCCTCTTTTGCATGTTTTTAATTTTCATATTTTTGACTCAATCTAATGTGAGAAGACACTTAGACCGTCAAAGGAAAGCATACCAACTTGATTATAGCTCAAAAACTCATCATTGTCTGCTTAATACCTATGTAAAATTGTAACTATGATTTAAGGATCCTTAGAGTAAAGTTGAGTTTGTGAAAATTGTGGCTCAGGGTTTGATCAAACTCTAGCCCCATCCAAACAATCCAAAATCATTGGTTTTTCATTCACAACATTGATCAAGTAAATAGGTGTTTTCAAACTTTGAAGAAGAGCATAACCTTCGATTTGATAATCAAACTCAAGGAAAGAGTCAAAGAGCTAGTTGAAATAAGAGTTCAAGAAATTTAGAGAAAGATAGGGTAATTAGACATATGGATAAGTATTTAACTATTGTATTTGCACTACATAGACTTAATTGCATAAAATACAAATTAAGAAACAAAGTCCTACAAAGAATTAAAGCTAGGACAATTTGAGATGCAAGAACAAGGAAGTAAACATGCATGCATGATAAGGAAGATAAAAGGAAGCAATAGAAGAAAGATCAAATGGTGGAATACCCTACCACCCCAAGATTAAAGTTTTGTTCGTCCTCAAGAAAATCCTAAATATAGGATGATAGTGAAAACAATACATCTATGGGTAGTATCATCCTCTTTCGAACACGTTGAAGATAGTGTTGACATCGTTAATGTTTCCATGGGGGAGCTCGCCAAAAGCAACGCCCATCTATCATTTCCCAACCAAAGAAGCTAGTTTCTTGTAGGTGCTTGGTTGTAGTGAATGATGTTGATGCTAGTCTAGAGGGGTGCCTTCAATGAGTAATGAAGTTAGACCGAGTCCTACAAACAATGGGAAAAATGACAACCCTAGAGATGTCTCAGTAGCCACTGGAAAGATGTTGTTGAAGGAGCTCTGGGATGTCTTTTGATAATGCTAATGTTGAATAGCAGTTGGCAGTGGAAGCAGCGTGTAAACCACATCAAACCTCTGCCAAAAGTACCCCATGTCCTATAAAAAATGATGGACCTCCTAGTGGATGTTGTCAAAACAAAGTCCCATATTAGTTGGTAAGTGTGGAGGTCATGTCAAATGCATGTCAGCATCTCATAGAGGCTGATTGTAACATACTCGAATCTCGATGTCTAGATCAATCGTCCCCGTCTTTATGACCAATTTTAATAGTGTAACATTCAATCATTTTTCATAATTTGATTAAATAATAACAATTGGAGCCAAGAAAATGTAATGTTGCAATAAATAAATGACTTTTTATATGATGTTAATAATTAATTCATTAATTATGTCTTTAATTGTGGTTAATTATATAAATTCACCAAACAATAGACTTTAATACTAATTTGGCACTCTAAAACCTCACTAGGATTTGAGTATGAAGTAAAATGAGAAAATAAGAAATATTGTATCAAGATTTATCAAGAAAGGCATTAAATAGATTAATTAAGTACTTAACTTAAAATAATTATAGAAAACATCAAACCTTTTCAAAAAGGAAAATGGATGTGTAAGTTGAACTCTTCACACATTAAGTTGCCTACTATTCAAATTTTATACCAATTGTATTGCATTTGAAAATCCATTTAATTGGTTGAAATTACAATTAATAAAAATACTTAATAGGGTTACTTACAATCAAGATAAAAGTAAATAATTATCTCCCATGTAACGTCCCCTACCCTAAATTGTGTCCCTTCATCCCCTCTCCCTAGCGTTGGGCATGGCTGCCACAACGACTGTAGAGACTACCGTTTCTCCCCATCACCAGAACGACAACCACAACCATGTGATCCATACCCCTCAACCATTTCTTATTCTTCCTCTCACTCACAGCTTCCTCTCCCCACTCTTCCCTACTTATCCCTCTACCATCCTTCCTCCTTCCTTCCCTAAACTTGCAACTGAACCCTAACTGCTGATCTATCTTCTCCCCTTATTCCAAGTGCCGCCATGGATATTGATGGATCTGCTCTCTGTCCAGACGTCCTCGATGTCTTCTTCACAATAATCCATGGTGTAACCCACCCAATCGATGTCACCTAACCTAGAACCTCAAACCTTGAATCTGTAGACTTCTGCCATCATTATTTGATCTAGATCAATGATGAGACTCCATTATGGGCCTCAGATCCATTATTTTCTCCTTGCCAAGATTCCAAAAGGTCTGAGAATGGAGTAACTGACCTAAATCCCCTATCATCAACTACTCGATCTAGCCCCTCAACCATATCAGGTCTCAGTTGTCTCCCTTCTATAAGCCACTGACGTGAAACTAGCACTCCTCCAACCTCCTCTCCTTTGGTGTTTCTTGGTTGTCAGGCCAGTGTCGGGTCTCTCCAGGGACCTTCAGAGATTGCCAAATGGTGGCGCCCCTCTATGTAGCCTTCCCTGCCACTGATGAACTAGGTTCCACCTCCACCATCATAGTGTGGAAGGTACATGATCTATAGTGTATGTGATCCCAATGTCATATCTGACACAATATAACCTAGAGGGCACAACAAGAAAGACAAAACCACTCTCGACACGTAGATTGATTTCCATCATCACAGACTCACATCCTTAGTAGATACCTATGATTAGATCTAAATATTTCAAAGATCTAATCTACTACTAAAACCTAAACATATACATCCATGAGCAATAGATCACATCTAGCCTCATGTAATTGGTCATTGCCTCCTCATAGCCGGAATGACTACTCTACTCAAAACAAACGATGAACTTGTAAAACCTTGGCACCACTAAGTCACCTCCACTCCAGAGTCTGGATCTCAAAGAGATGAGGATTGTTCCCCTGGCCATTGTGAAATACCACCTGGGAATATGGAGGATTACCTTGGTATGAATTCAATGCCTACCCACAAACAGATCATCACAGATGTGTCTACTTCTAGTTATCCAAGGTTTGCATTCTTTTCCACAAACCAATCTTCAACTTATGATTATAAAGTGAACCCAACCAACATAATAAGAATATAGATCCAATTCACATTGGTAACAAAAGGCACGTTATCTAAATATTAACATAAGATTTGTATAGTATATCTATAACTACTAATTTCAGAAAACTGCTCGATGAAACTAAATTATTATAACAGTTGCACATCAACGTTGTAACGACCAGAAACAAATCAAGACATCATCAGTAATAATTGTGGAATTACCATAAACAACGGATTAACAAAATTCACTAAAATTTAAAACCATTTTGCAAGGAGATCCTCTTCCAAGAAACTCTTACTGAAAGATCCAAAACTTATACATATCATGATTCACATTGTACAAGCACTATTTCATCTCATCTCGAGGACAACATATAACAGTTGCTCTATCAAAACATATACTGAAGAAAAATAAAACCTCGAGGTATACAAGCCAAAATCTCATATTGTTCATGAAACCATTATGAACTGACTCCAAGGACCTGAGAGTATAGAGACTACACATAGGACTTCTATCTAAAAGACATGACATACATCATGCTCAACCTGAGTTGTTACTATTGCCCTAATTGTTGTTCTCCCTCTACAGAAATGTCTCTACCGCCTCGCATACGTCCACCTAAAAGTTGTGGATCCCACGGGGTGAGACAATTGTCCCAGTGAGAGATATAACTCTCCGCCGACCATATTATTATCAAAAATAGGCAATATAAAACCGAGCATAGGTTCTTTTATATTAATAAGCAGGTTTAATCACTATATAAATAGGATAGAGTAATCTCTTTACTTAAGAAAAATGATGCATTTATCCAAGGTAGGGCAATACACCATATATCCACTTTACAAGGAATGTAAAGAAACATAAATAACATCTATCAACTAAGATGTATAACTGAAGCATACATCAATTAATATCTTTCCATATTTGATCCTTAAACAAATACACTACTCAGCTGATTACATTTTACAATCACACTTATGCCCTGAGGAGATGAGATATACCGCTCATGCTCCAACCGACCACGGTGAAATCAAAATCGGTACCATACAAGGTCAATGGAAAAGTCAGCTGCCATGACCTCTGTCGTCTTGGTCAGTGCAAGACCACTAGCAGGACATCTCATGTCATCTGTTGGCAGGACATCTCGTGTAAACTGCGAATAACATGTTGGGGTATAGCGGCATCTTCACTATAGAGTTACAGCCGCAACATGTACTCTCTTCAGGGAGATCTCAGTTTATTCATCCTTGGATTAAAAGAATAAGGAAGATTAAACATCAATTCCTCAACTGTTCGGGAGAATCACATTTCAATCCCGATCCACATAGAATGAAGAAGGATTCTACACATCAATTCCTCATTTGGTTGGGAGATTCACATCATCCCGTGATAAATAAGAAAGTGTAAGGACCCTGACCTTCGTTTAGGGCTTACCCTATTTGCTTTGCTTAACCCTGGTGGTTTAGTGCTTGCTAATCACTTTAGTGGTGATTAGGGTTTGGTTGTGCTTTGTTGAGAGTTGATGGTGCTACTTGCAAATAACCCAAGTCTAGGGTTTTGTGGGCAAGTTTGCCACCTTGTGAGGTGTTCCTCTCTCTCTTTTCTTCCTCTAGGGTTGAGAGGAAGGCTTGGGCTTGTTGGTTGAGTTCTTTGGGCCTTGTTTGAGCCTATTTGGGCCTTGAGGTGCCTTGTTTGGGCTTGGTTGAGCCTTGTATCGGCCTAGAGGTGTGTGTGTCGCCCATGGCAATGGTGTGTGTCACCCATGGAGCAACATGTTGTGTCTCCCATGATGCTTGCCCTAGCTTGACCTTGTTTAGTGGACACTTGGTGCACATCTGGGACATGTGGATGAGGCTTTCTAGAGTGGTGGCTTGAGTTCTAGGACAAGTGTCCCTAGATGAGTGACACCTTGCCATGCTCCACCTTGTTTTCTCCTCCCTTTCCTTATATATAGGTGGTTCCTTCCTTAGCTTAAGGTCCCTTTGGTTCCTCTCCATCTTTTGCACAACACACCCCCTCTTCCTTGCTAGTGGTGGCCGATATCCCCTTGGAGAAGAAAGTGGTGATCGATACACCCTTTGAAGGAGCAAGCTTGGTGGTCGACACACCTTGGAGGAGCAAGTGGTGGTCGACATCCCTTGAAGCTTGGAGCTCTTCTTCTTCCTTGGAGATTGGGGCTTAAGGCGGGTTGCAAAACTTCTAACCCTAACTACTCTACTCTCCTTTCATATATGTTTCTATGTTCATAATCTTGCTTATATGCATGTTAGTAGCTTGGTTCTTGTTTAGCTTTCATGTTGGCCGATCCTTGTGATCTAGGGTTTGTAGGTGAGCAACACTCCTTTCTCCCCTTGGTCTAGAAGAGTGAGTTTGGGTCCTAGTTCCATGAGCAACACTCCTCCTTCCTAGTCGATCGAGGTGAGCTTGTGACCTAGTGGCTTGAGCAAGACCCTCTTCTCACCAAGGGCTAGAAGGTGAGCTAGGTTTGGTAGTGACCCTTCTCTAGGGTTTCGGGTGTTCATGTGTGAGGTAATAGATAACCCTTGTTGAGATGAACCTTGGACGCTTTGTGCTTGGGGAGGTGCTGTCCGACAGCCCTCTTGACCTAGATCTCCTTGCACGACACTTGAGTGGGCGATAGACCCTCCTTTGGTTCCCTTGGCGATGGGCGTCACAACCCTGCACGAATGACCCTTGAGGCGTGTCGTTGTGCTGTGGCGGTTGAGCACACTACTCATGCATGCCCAACAGGCTGCTCACCCAGCAGAGCGCGTTATACCCCTTGCACGGCACGTTTATGAGACACCTTGCCCGGTATGATCATCTTGAAAGTTGTTGGGAGTTCTATTTTGTGTTGGGCGCACGAGCTGATCCTTAGTTGCCCGGTACCAACCCTTGCACGCCTTTGAGTTAACCTTGCCCGGCAGGTTGCATGCCTTTGAGCTGCTCGTCCATTAGGGATGCTTGCCCGGCAGAGTTGCACGCCAACTGAGTGCGTCACACCTTTGCATGACGCACCCTGTGTCACCCGACCGTGCCGCCCGACACTCTCCTGCACGGTACAGGTGCCCGGTACACCCTGCTCGCCCGGCATGAGCTGCTCGCTCGGCACACGTTGCTCGCCTGATATGGTTAGCTTTCCCGGCAGGAGCTGCATGCTCCAGTGCGCGTCACGCGGCTAACGCTCAGCTGCTCAATACCGTGTACACCCTTGCACGTGTCGATAGACCCTACACGCTCACCCTTGACCCAGCGCTGCGCGCTGCACGCGGGTCATGTGAGTTGGTTTGCCTGATATAGTTGGGTGAGAGTGAGCCCTACCCGGTATGGTCTTTAGTGAGGGTTTTGGGTACATCTTGTGAGGGTCCTTGGTGTTCTAGTGAGGGTTAACCGTATCTTGGAAATATTGATTGTTATAGGTAACGATGGTGATGTTTGTGCATTGCCACTTTGTGCTGATAATATGAGTCTCCTGATTATTCATGATTGATTATTGATTGATGCTAACCATGCAGGTAATGCATAGCCAATGAAAGGCTATGAGGAACGATTATATGTGAATAATAAGATGACAGGTGTATTTAATAATACTGTCCCATGGTGATGATGATGATGTAAGCCTTGAGAGGCAGTGGCACTATGTGATGAGGGATTGAGATCCCATGATATGTGATGATCCTTGAGATGGATCTGGATGATTGGTAAGAGGCCAAGTGATAACATGTGATGTGGGATCCTTGTGATGGACTAGTATGATGTGAATTGTAGTGAAAACATAATATTGAGTTTATGTTGCTTATTTCCTTTTATAGCTTGCATGTTATACAACTTGGTTGAATCTTGCAATCCATCTAAAAGATACTATTTAATCACAGTGAAATCTATCATGTAGTTTTCCCTGGTCATAGATCCATCATCGTCAGGACTTGGTGATGGTGAAACGGGTTCTACTGTAGGTTAACCCGGAGCGCATATTTTTGAATATGTGAGGTTTCTCCTAGCCTCAAATAGAGAGGTGAAATGAGTGCAGCTGCAGTTGTAGACTCAGATATGTGATGAGCATGGTGAACAGGCCCCTGGCTCCGGATATGTGATATGATGAGCATGAATGCGTTCATGGCTCAGAGCACGGTGATTAGGCATGTGGGTCAGTTGTACTAGCGTCGTGACCTATATCAAGGCGGGCTAGGTAGAGCGTAGCCTGAAGAGCTAACCCTGTGGCTTAAGACCACTTGAGCATGAGACTGCGGTCCTGCTTTGTGTTTTCGTGTACTGACCATGAGGGGTGAGGTCGTGGATTCCGGCTCTTCCATTGACCTTGTATGGCACCGGTTATGGGCTTTGCAGCCGAAGGTTGGATTTGAACGATACGGTTCACTTCCTCAGGGCATAATAAAATGTAATCCAGCCGTTTAGTACTTACTGCTTAAGACAAACACGAAACATTGGTTGAGGCCTTGTTTGTGTAGTTACTCTCTTTACATCTTGCAGTTATTTATATGTTCTTCTATGACAGTAGAATTGGGATATCCTGTCTTGTTAATCATGTCTCTCATGTAATACTTGGATACATCGGGTAAGCTTAGATAGCCTTATTTCATAGACTGTTCTTGCTATATCTCTTATCAGATAGCTGCTTAATGAATATGATCATTTGAAGTTTTGTAGTTTTGGTGGGGAGTTATGCCTCCCGCTTGGACAATGTTCAATTGTCTCACCCCGTTGGTTTACACCCCTTTTAGGTGTTCGAGCTAGACGTGGTGGTGGTCGCAGAGTTGCGGTCGAGCAGCAAGTAGAACAGTAGAAGGCAAGCGTTGGATATGTTGTTGTTGGGTGTTTTGTGATGGAGTCTAGAGTCATCCCTGTACTCTCAGGTCCTTGGCGGTGTTTTGACATTGTTTCACGATGTACATCTATGAATGTTTTGTATATCCTGCTGCTGGCCGGATGTGGGCCTTATGTATGTATAAATAGGTGGTGAACTCATGGGACGTCATGACAGCTGTTGTTCTAAGCTATGGACATGTATCCAGGCTTGAATGGATATGCATATAACTTGTTTTCTTGCAGAATATGGACTCGAATGTGATTGTTTCTCAGTTTATTAGTTTTCCGCAATCGGTTTTAATTAACCTGTGTTTTTGATAATCTGTGGTTATGGTGATTTCCGCACGTTTTCGCATAACACCTCGCTGTCTGTGTGATAGTGGGATGTGTTGCCACAAGTTTTTGGTATCAGAGCCCTAGGTTCGCTGAGTCTACAGGGATCTAAGACTAGGTTGTGTCTGATCTTATGATTTTTCCTGATTTCCTCACAATCATCTTCTGCCCTCAGCGGAAGAAAAGTCAAGATGTCTGGAAACCATGAAGAACACTCAGCTGAGTACAGTGATGCTGCTTCAGCTGAAGGGCAGGCACATGAAGATCGGGTGCCTGAGGTCCCCCAACCTAACCCAGCCATACTTGAACATCTTGCCTACCAACAGCTTATGGGGCAGATGACGGCTACGATGAATCTCATGATTGAGCGATTACCAGTGCCTCCTCTGTGAGCACAGGTTCCCCATGAAGAAGCATCGGGTATTGGGAAGACCTTCGAGCGGCTTCGCCGAGTCGGAGCTTCGGACTATGCTGGAACGACTGATCCAGTGGATGCAGATCTGTGGCTGAAAAGTCTTGAGAAGGCTTTCTGGTACCTCGACATCCCCAAAGCAGACAAAGTAAAGCACGCTGTCTACCTTCTGAAAGGTAGTGTTGGTCACTGGTGGACCATCGAGGAAGAGAAGCGGCCTAGTGAGGTGATCTGTTGGGAAGTGTTCCAGCGCGAGTTCGTCAGCAGATACTTTCCCAAGACGTATCTGGACGAGAAGATCAGTCAATTTGAGAGCCTGCGACAAGGAACGATGAATATCACTGAGTACGAAGCCAAGTTTATGGATCTGTTGAGGTTTTGTCCTCACATGGCAGCAACAGATGAGGAACGGATTAGACGTTTTGAGAAGGGTCTGAGTACTAAGCTGACAACCCCAGTGTCTGCATTGGAGAATCGAGAAAGGTTTGCGACGTTTGTGGAATCTATCCGGAGGGTTGAACGATCAGTTCGGGAAAAGAGAGAGTCTATAGCTAAGAAGAGACCTGCTCAGTTCTAGGGTCAGAGGTTTGGTGGCTTCAAGAAGCCCAGGTTTTCAGCACCGGCAGTGATGAGAGGTTCTGGTGGACCATCTCAGTGGTCTCCGAGTAAAGGAAGAGGTTATGTTTCTTCACCATATAAGGTACAAAGTTTGGCTTCCGTGGTAGTGACAGGGCCATCTAGGTCATGAATTGATGTTAGGACATGCTATGCCTGCGGTCAGATAGGGCATGTCAAGTCAAGTTGTCCCTACAGAGATGTTGAGGTGACACAACAGCTGAGACAGAATCCTCAAAGATCAGAACGTCAGCAGCCTAGTGGTAGCAAAGGACGAGGACGCAGTCAAGCATCTCAAGTTGGATCATCTGCTCAAGGAAGCAGAGGGCGTGGACAACAAGCAACGGCTCGATTCTATGCTATGAATCAGTCGGAGGCGATAGTCAACCCACGAGTAGTGACAGGTCAGATGGAGTTATTTCATTCTGATATGTCTTCTTCTTGCTTTATATCTGTTCTGGTTGACCCAGGTGCTACACACTCTTTTATCGCCTATAATGTGCTTGAGAACTGTCGTTTACCTATTAGTTGTAAGAAGGATAGCTTGTTGTTAGAGACCCCTCTTGTTGGTTCTTCGTTACTACGAGAAGAGTGTCCGTCTTGTGTCTTGTCTTTCTCGGGACACCGCATTCAAGTGGACCTTATACCACTTGATATGCATGGGTTTGATGTTATCCTTAGGATGGATACCTTAGAGAAGTATAAGGTTGCTCTGGACTGTGGTGCCAAGCAGGCGGTGTTCGAGGATGCTAGGGAGGAGTGGATCTTCTAGGGAGATAGGAAAATTCTTCCGACGTGTCTGGTATCAGCTATGGTGGAAGATAAGATGTTACGACAAGGATGTGAGGCGTTCTTAGCTCATGTGGTGGATACCCTTGTGGCTGCCAAGGCGAAAGGTCCTAGTCTTGAGGAGGTGTCAGTTGTCTTAGAGTTTGCAGATGTGTTTCCTGAGGAGTTTCTTGGTGTTCCCCCACCCTGAGAGATTGACTTTGAGATCAATCTAGTACCAGGAACGCAACCAATTGTACAGACACCCTATAGAATGGCTCCATTGGAGATGGAAGAGTTGAAGAAGCAGTTACAAGAGTTGTTGGATAAAGGTTTCATCCGACCAAGCACATCGCCTTGGGGTGTGCCCGTGTTGTTTGTCAAGAAGAAGGACGGTTCGATGCGGTTGTGTATAGACTACCGACAGTTGAACAAGGTCACGATCAAGAACAAGTACCTGTTTCCGAGGATAGATGATCTGTTCGATCAATTGCGTGGTGCTACAGTGTTTTCAAAGATCGATCTACGGTTCGGATATCATCAGTTGAGGATCAAGGCGGATGACATACCAAAGTCAGCTTTCAGGACGAGGTATGGTCACTATGAGTTTGTGGTTATGCCGTTTGGGTTAACCAATGCACCTGTTGCTTTCATGGACCTGATGAACAGAGTGTTTCGTCCGTTATTAGATCAGTTTGTTGTAGTCTTTATAGATGACATCCTGATCTATAGTCGGGACAGGCTAGAGCATGAGCAACATCTTCGACGAGTGCTGACTCTTCTTCGCCAACATCAATTGTATGCTAAGTTCAGTAAGTGTGAGTTCTGGTTGGAAGAGGTGACTTTATTGGGTCACGTGATATCTGCTGAAGGAGTCAAGGTAGATCCGAAGAAGGTAGAATCCATTGCAGAATGGGATCAGCCGAAGACACCGACAGAAGTTCATAGTTTCCTGGGTCTAGCAGGATACTAGCGGAGGTTTATCAAGGACTTCAGTTCGATAGCTTTACTGATGACAAAGTTGACGGGAAAGGATGTGCCTTTTGTTTGGGATGATCGATGCCAGCAAGCCTTCCAGAATTTGAAGGAGAAGCTGACCAGTGCTCCAGTGTTAATCTTGCCTGAGCCTGGAAAGGGCTATGTTGTTTTTTGTGATGCTTCTAAGAAAGGTTTAGGTTGTGTGCTGATGCAGGAAGATCATGTGGTTTCTTTTACCTCGCGACATCTCAAGAAACATGAGGAGAACTATCCAAATCATGACTTGGAGTTGGAAACAGTGGTTCATGCGCTAAAGATTTGGAGACACTATCTTTATGGGGAAGTGTGTCAGATTTTTACGGATCATAAGAATCTGAAGTACATCTTTACACAGCAAGAGTTGAATATGCGACAACGGTGATGGATTGAGTTGATCAATGACTACGACTGCACTATCGAATATCATCCTGGTAAGGCAAATGTGGTAGAGGATGCACTTAGTCGGAAGTCTTCTTTTCTTCCAAGAAGGCGCAACTGAGTTCTCTGGTATGCCATGAGTGAGATATGCTTGTCTCTTTGTGGAAGATGAACGTACTGATGGAGGTTTCCTTGTTAGCTGGACTCTTAGCACAAATGCAAGTCAAGCCTACGTTGAGGCAACAGATCAAAGATGCACAACAAACAGATGATGCAGTACAGTTGATCAGATCAGAGTTTGGCAGCAAAAAGTGTGATGGGTTCCATGAGTCAAAGGATGGACTAGTCTGCTATCGTGATAGGATGGTGGTTCCCGATGTTGATGAGCTGAGGAAGTTGGTTCTAGAAGAAGCACACACGTCAATGTATGCTATGCATCCAGGTGTCACCAAAATGTACCATAGTCTGAAAGACTTGTATTGGTGGCCCGACTTGAAGAAGGATGTAGCTGAGTTTGTGGCTAGATGTGCTGTTTGTCAGCAACTGAAGGTTGAACATCAGAAGCCGGCAAGTGCATTGCAACCTTTGCTGATACCGCAGTGGAAATGGGATCATATAACCATGGATTTCATAGTTGGTCTACCCAAGACAACTAGGAATCATGATTCCATCTGGGTGATAGTGGACAGATTGACGAAGTCTGCCCATTTCCTACCAGTGAAGACAACGTATACGACTGAGAAACTCGCTAGAGTGTATGTGGATGAGATAGTCCGTTTGCATGGCGTGCCTGCAACGGTAATATCTGACAGGGGTCCTCAGTTCACAAGCCGTTTCTGGGAACAGTTGCACAGAGCGTTGGGAATGCAGTTGAGTTTCAGTACCGCTTTTCACCCGCAGATCGATGGACAGTCTGAAAGAACTATTCAGACTTTGGAAGATCTCCTTCGAGCTTGTGCTTTGCAGTTTCTAGGCAATTGGGATGTAGATCTTAGTTTGATAGAGTTTGCCTACAACAACAGTTATCAGTGGAGTATTGACATGGCTCTTTGTGAGGCTTTGTAAGGGAGGAAGTGCAGATCCCCTTTGTGTTGGTATGAGTCTGGTGAGCATCAGTTGTTGGGTCCTGACTTAGTACAGCAGACAACAGAAAAGATCAAGGTGATACATCAGCAGTTGAAAGTGGCACAGGACAGGCAGAAGTCTTATGCATACAAGCGTCAACGACCTTTAGAGTTCCAGGTAGGAGACAAGGGCTATCTTAAAGTCTCGCCGTGGAAAGGTGTGCTGAGGTTTGGTCAGAAGGGGTAAGTTGGCACTCAGGTATATGGGGCCTTACCCAGTTATAGGATGTGTTGGTAAGGTAGTTTACGAGATAGAGTTACCTCCAGAGTTGCACAGGCTACATCCAGTGTTTCATGTCAGTATGCTGAAGAAAAGTCATCCAGATTCGGGAACAGTGATACAGCCAGTTGAGGTTGAGCTTGATGAAGATGTAACCTACGAGGAGGGTCCTGTGGCAATTCTTGATAGAAGAGTTAAGAACCTGAAGAGGAAGGACCTGGTTCTTGTGAAGGTCCTTTGGCATCATCGTGGCGTTGAGGAAGCCACGTGGGAGCTTGAGGAAGAGATTAGGAGGAAGTATCCCTCACTTTTCTCTTCGAATTTTGGGGATGAAATCCCTTAAAAGGGGGTTAGCTTGTAAGGACCCTGACCTTCGTTTAGGGCTTACCCTGTTTTCTTTGCTTAACCCTGGTGCTTTAGTGCTTGCTAATCACCTTTAGTGGTGATTAGGGTTTGGTTGTGCTTTGTTGAGAGTTGATGGTGCTACTTGCAAATAACCCAAGTCTAGGGTTTTGTGGGAAAGTTTGCCACCTTATGAGGTGTTCCTCTCTCTCTTTGCTTCCTCTAGGGTTGAGAGGAAGGCTTGGGCTTGTTGCTTGAGTTCTTTGGGCCTTGGTTGAGCCTGTTTGGGCCTTGAGGTGCCTTGTTTGGGATTGGTTGAGCCTTGTATCGGCCTAGAGGTGTGTGTGTCGCCCATGGCAATGGTGTGTGTTGCCCATGGAGCAACATGTTGTGTCGCCCATGATGCTTGCCCTAGCTTGACCTTGTTTAGTGGACACTTGGTGCACATCTTAGACATGTGGATGAGGCTTGCTAGAGTGATGGCTTGAGTTCTAGGACAAGTGTCCCTGGACGAGTGACACCTTGCCATGCTCCACCTTGTTTTCTCCTCCCTTTCCTTCTATATAGGTGGTTCCTTCCTTAGCTTAAGGTCCCTTTGGTTCCTCTCCATCTTGTGCACGACACACCCCCTCTTCCTTGCTAGTGGTGTCCGATATCCCCTTGGAGAAGAGAGTGGTGACCGATACACCCTTTGAAGGAGCAAGCTTGGTGGTCGACACACCTTGGAGGAGCAAGTGGTGGTCGACATCCCTTGAAGCTTGGAGCTCTTCTTCTTCCTTGGAGTTTGGGGCTTAAGGCGGGTTGCAAAACTTCTAACCCTAACTACTCTAGTCTCCTTTCATATATGTTGCTATGTTCATAATCTTGCTTATATGCATGTTAGTAGCTTGGTTCTTGTTTAACTTTCATGTTGGCCGATCCTTGTGATCTAGGGTTTGTAGGTGAGCAACACTCCTTTCTCCCCTTGGTCTAGAAGAGTGAGTTTGGGTCCTAGTGCCATGAGCAACACCCCTCCTTCCTAGTCGATCGAGGTGAGCTTGTGACCTAGTGGCTTGAGCAAGACCCTCTTCTCACCAAGGGCTAGAAGGTGAGCTCAGTTTTGTAGTGACCCTTCTCTAGGGTTTCGGGTGTTCATGTGTGAGGTAATAGATAACCCTTGTTGAGATGAACCTTGGACGCTTTGTGCTTGGGGAGGTGCTTCCTGACAGTCCTCTTGACCTAGATCTCCTTGCACGACACTTGAGTGGGCGATAGACCCTCCTTTGGTTCCCTTGGCGATGGGCATCACAACCCTGCACGGATGACCCTTGAGGCGCGTCGTTGTGCTGTGGCGGTTGAGCACACTACTCCTACATGCCCGACAGGCTGCTCGCCCAGCAGAGCACGTTATACCCCTTGCACGACACGTTTATGAGACACCTTGCCTGGTATGATCATCTTGAAAGTTGTTGGGAGTTCTGTTTTGTGTTGGGCGCGCGAGCCGATCCTTAGTTGCCCGGTACCAACCCTTGCACTCCTTTGAGTTAACCTTGCCCGACAGGTTGCACGCCTTTGAGCTGCTCACCCGGAAGAGTTGCACGCCAGCTGTGTGCGTCACACCTTTGCATGATGCACCTTGTGTCGCCCGACCGTGCCGCCCGACACTCTCCTGCACGACACAGGTGCCCGGTACACCCTGCTCACCCGACATGAGCTGCTCGCCTGATATGGTTAGCTTGACCAGCACGAGCTACACGCTCCAGTGCGCATCACGCGGCTAACACTCAGCTGCTCGATACCATGTACACCCTTGCATGCGTCGATAGACCCTGCACGCTCACCCTTGACCCAGCGCTGCGCACTGCACGCGGGTCATGTGAGTTGGTTTGCCCGATATAGTTGGGTGAGAGTGAGCCCTGCCTGGTATGGTCTTTAGTGAGGGTTTTGGGTACTTCTTGTGAGGGTCCTTGGTGTTCTAGCGAGGGTTAACTGTATCTTGGAAATATTGATTGTTATAGGTAACGATGGTGATGTTTGTGCATTGCCACCTAGTGCTAATAATATGAGTCTCCTGATTATTCATGATTGAATATTGAATGATGCTAACCATGCAGGTAATGCATAGCCAATGAAAGGATATGAGGAATTATTATATGTAAATAATAAGATGACAAGTGTATTATGAATACTGTCCCATGGTGATGATGATGATGTAAGCCTTGAGAGGCAGTGGCACTATGTGATGAGGGATTGAGATCCCATGGTATGTGATGATCCTTGAGATGGATCTGGATGATTGGCAAGAGGCCAAGTGATAACATGTGATGTGGGATCCTTGTGATGGACCAATATGATGTGAATTTTAGTGAAAGCATAATATTGAGTTTATGTTTCTTATTTCCTTTTATAGCTTGCATGTTATATAACTTGGTTGAATCTTGCAATCCATCTAAAATATACTAATTAATCACAGTGAAATCTATCATGTAGTTTGCCCTGGCCATAGATCCATCATCGTCAGGACTTGGTGATGGTGAACTGGGTTCTCCTGCAGGTTAACCCGGAGTGCATATTTTTGAATATGCGAGGTTTCTCCTAGCCTCAAATAGAGAGGTGAAACAAGTGCAGCTGCGGTTGTAGACTCGGATATGTGATGAGCATGGTGAACAGGCCCCTGGCTCCGGATATGTGATATGATGAGCATGAATGCGTTCATAGCTCAGAGAACGGTGATTAGGCCTGTGGCTCAGTTGTACTAGCATTGTGACATGTACCAAGGCGGGCTAGGCAGAGGGTAGCCTGAAGAGCTGACCCTGTGGCTTAAGACCACTTGAGCATGAGACTACGGTCCTGCTTTGTGTTCTCGTGTACTGACCACAAGGGGTGAGGTCGTGGATTCCAGCTCTTCCATTGACCTTGTATGGCACCAGTTATGGGCTTTGCAGCAGAAGGTTGGATTTGAACGATACGGTTCACTTCCTCAGGGCATAATAAAATGTAATCCAGCCATTTAGTACTTACTGCTTAAGACAAACACGAAACATTGGTTGAGGCCTTGTTTGTGTAGTTACTCTCTTTACATCTTGTAGTTATTTATATGTTCTTCTATGATATTAGAACTGGGATATCCTGTCTTGTTAATCATGTCTCTCATTTAATACTTAGATACATCAGGTAAGCTTAGATAGCCTTATTTCATAGACTGTTCTTGCTATATCTCTTATCAGATAGATGCTTAAAGAATATGATCATTTGAAGTTTTGTAGTTTTGGTGGGGAGTTATGCCTCCCGCTGGGACAATGTTCAATTGTCTCACCCCGTTCGTTTACACCCCTTTTAGGTGGTCGAGCTAGATGTGGTGGTGGTCGCGGAGTTGCGGCCGAGTAGCAAGTAGAACAGTAGAAGGCAAGTGTTGGATATGCTGTTGTTGGGTGTTTTGTGATGGAGTCTAGAGTCATCCCTGTACTCTCAGGTCCTTGGCGGTGTTTTGACGTTGTTTCACGATGTACATCTGTAAATGTTTTGTATATCCTGCTGCTGGCCGGATGTGGGCCTTATGTATGTATAAACAGGTGGTGAACTCATGGGACGTCATGACAGCTGTTGTTCTAAGCTATGGACAAGTATCCAGGCTTGAATGGATATGCATATAACTTGTTTTCTTGCAGAATATGGACTCGAATGTGATTGTTTCTCAGTTTATCAGTTTTCCGCAATCGGTTTTAATTAACCCATGTTTTTGATAATCTGTGGTTATGGTGATTTCCGCACATTTTCGCGTAACACCTCGCTGTCTGTGTGATAGTGGGATGTGTTGCCACAAGTTTTTGGTATCAGAGCCCTAGGTTCACTGAGTCTACAGGGATCTAGGACTAGGTTGTGTCTGATCTTATGTGTTTTCCAAATTTCCTCACAATCATCTTCTGCCCTCAGCGGAAGAAAAGTCAAGATGTCTAGAAACCATGAAGAACACTCAGCTGAGTACATCGATGCTGCTTCAGCTGAAGGGCAGGCACATGAAGATTGGGTGCCTGAGGTCCCCCAACCTAACCCAACCATACTTGAACATCCTGCCTACCAACAGCTTATGGGGCAGATGATGGCTACGATGAATCTCATGGTTGAGCGATTACCAGTGCCTCCTCTGCGAGCACATGTTCCCCATGGAGAAGCATCAGGTATTGGGAAGACCTTCGAGCGGCTTCACCGAGTCGGAGCTTCGGACTATGCTGGAACGGCTGATCCAAAAGATGCAGATCTGTGGCTGACAAGTCTTGAGAAGGCTTTCCAGATCCTCGACATCCCCGAAGCAGACAAAGTAAAGCACACTGTCTACCTTCTGAAAGGTAGTGCTGGTCACTGGTGGACCATCGAGGAAGAGAAGCGGCCTGGTGAGGTGATCTGTTGGGAAGTGTTCCGACGCGAGTTCGTCAGCAGATACTTTCCCAAGACGTATCTGGATGAGAAAACCAGTCAATTTGAGAGCCTGCGACAAGGAACGATGAATATCACCGAGTACGAAGCCAAGTTTATGGATCTGTTGAGGTTTTGTCCTCACATGGCAGCAACAGATGAGGAACAGATCAAATGTTTTGAGAAGGGTCTGAGTTCTGAGCTGACAACCCCGGTGTCTGCGTTGGAGAATCGATAAAGGTTTGCGACATTTGTGGAATCCTGTTCGGAGGGTTGAACGATCAGTTCGGGAAAAGAGAGAGTCTATGGCTAAGAAGAGACCTGCTCAGTTCCAGGGTCAGAGGTTTGGTGGCTTCAAGAAGCCCAGGTTTTTAGCACCGACACTGATGAGAGGTTCTAGTGGACCATCTCAGTGGTCTCCGAGTAAAGGAAGAGGTTATATTTCTTGACCATCTAAGGCACAAAGTTCGGCTTCCATGGCATTGACAGGGCCATCTAGGCCACGAATTGATGTTAGGACATGCTATGCATGTGATCAGATAGGGCATGTCAAGTCGAGTTGTCCCTACAGAGATGTTGAGGTGACACAGCAGCCGAGACAAAATCCTCAAGGGTTGGAACATCAACAGCCTAGTGGTAGCAAAGGATGAGGATGCGGTCAAGCATCTCAAGTTGGATCGTCTGCTCAAGGAAGAAGAGGGCGTGGACAATAAGCAATGGCTCGATTCTATGCTATGAATCAGCCAGAGGCGATAGTCAACCCACGAGTAGTGATAGGTCAGATGGAGTTATTTCATTCTGATATGTCTTCTTCTTGCTTTATATCTGTTCTGGTTGACCCAGGTGCTACGCACTCTTTTATCGCCTATAGTGTGCTTGAGAACTGTCGTTTACCTATTAGTTGTAAGAAGGATAGCTTGTTGTTAGAGACCCGTCTTGCTGGTTCTTCGTTGCTACGAGAAGAGTGTCCGTCTTGTGTCTTGTCTTTCTCGGGACACCACATTCAAGTGGACCTTATACCACTTGATATGCACGGGTTTGATGTTATCCTTAGGATGGATACCTTAGAGAAGTATAAGGTTGCTCTGGACTGCGGTGCCAAGCAGGCGGTGTTCGAGGATGCTGGGGAGGAGTGGATCTTCCAGGGAGATAGGAAAATTCTTCCGACGTGTCTAGTATCAGCTATGGTGGCAGATAAGATGTTACGACAAGGATCTGAGGCGTTCTTAGCTCATGTGGTAGATAACGTTGTGGCTGCCAAGGCGAAAGGTCCTAGTCTTAAGGAGGTGTCTGTTGTCCGAGAGTACTTACTGCTTAAGATAAACACGAAACATTGGTTGAGGCCTTGTTTGTGTAGTTACTCTCTTTACATCTTGCAGTTATTTATATGTTCTTCTATGACAGTAGAACTGGGATATCCTGTCTTGTTATTAATGTCTCTCATGTAATACTTGGATACATCGGGTAAGCTTAGATAGCCTTATTTCATAGACTATTCTTGCTATATCTCTTATCAGATAGCTGCTTAATGAATATGATCATTTGAAGTTTTGTAGTTTTGGCGGGGAGTTATGCCTCCCGCTGGGACAATGTTCAATTGTCTCACCCCGTTGGTTTACACCCCTTTTAGGTGGTTGAGCTAGATGTGGTGGTGGTCGCGGAGTTGCAATCGAGCAACAAGTAGAACAGTAGAAGGCAAGCGTTGGATATGCTGCTGTTGGATGTTTTGTGATGGAGTCTAGAGTCATCCCTGTACTCTCAGGTCCTTGGCGGTGTTTTGACGTTGTTTCACGATGTACATCTGTAAATGTTTTGTATATCCTGCTGCTGGCCGGATGTGGGCCTTATGTAAGTATAAACAGGTGGTGAACTCATGGGACGTCATGACAACTGTTGTTCTAAGCTATGGACATGTATCCAGGCTTGAATGGATATGCATATAACTTGTTTTCTTGCAGAATATGGACTCGAATGTGATTGTTTCTCAGTTTATCAGTTTTCCGCAATCAGTTTTAATTAACCCGTGTTTTTGATAATCTGTGGTTATGGTGATTTCCGCACATTTTCGCGTAACACCTCGCTGTCTGTGTGATAGTGGGATGTGTTGCCACAGAAAGGTGCAACATCAGTTCTTCATCGAGACGTTTGGATATAATTCGTTCATAACCCCCACATATTCAAAAATATGTGCTCCAGGAAATCTCGTGGGAAAATCTATTTCACCATTCAACAACTATTGATGATGATGGATCTATGGTCAGAGCACTACATGATGAGATTTCTCTTGATTTATTAGGTACCTTACAATATCTTTTAGCATCAACCAAGTTTCAAACATGAATTATAACAGATGCTATAAAGAAAGGGTAGTACTTTTAAGATCTTTGGAACATTTTGAAAGTATATACTCGGGATCTCAGTCCCTTATCGCATCACTAGGAATTCCCATCCCTTCACATCATCATCATCATGATTATAGGATCTGGGTATTCAAACCCTTAGATCACCACATAGCATTGTTACCTCTGTAATAGGTAACTATTGCCTCTAGGTCCTCAGACCAAGGTATTCATCTCACTTGTAATATAAGTATTCCACATATCTCACATGGTTCATTAATTATTTTGTCACCTCTCACTAGGCAACGACTATTCACATGACTCACAAGGCCCATTAAACATCTTGTCACCTCTCACTAGGAAACAACTATTCACATGGCTCACAAGGCCCATTAAACATCTTATCACCTCTCACTAGACAACAAATATCTTTTAGGTCAGCAGACCACATAAACATTATACTTGTTATACAAGTATTTAACATGCCTCACAAGGCTTATGCAATAAGAGAAATACAACCTTCTCATTATTAGGGTTCGGGTTTCCCTTTATAACCGAATAGGGTTTCAAGTTCATATTATCAATCCAAACCCTAATTCATTGCTCCACACATCTAGGAGCATATAATGACATCATAAGTATTCAATCATACTTATTTATTCTCATCATTTATCATTAAATGATTAACAACACAAAGTATGATTTTCTCTCTAATCCTCACTAGGACATTGATTACATCATACTTTATTATCTTGGCTTAACCCTTTCTCAATGTATGTTAGCCTATACTTATCAAAGTGCATTAAACTCATTACATCTCAATGTAACAATTGACATGACACACTTCATGTGTTACTCATCCAAGTATATTGGATTTAAGGTGCATCAAGGTGTATCAACCTTGAGGTTTTGGATGTGATATTTATCATGCCTTGATGTATCACTTCCCTCATCACTTTTAACTTACTTAAGTTTATCAACTTATCTTGTATTAGGGTACTTCTAATCCTAATACTTTATGCACTAACTCATCACATTTATCTTGTAGTGTTTTGGCCATAAATCACACATTTGAATTACCCAACTATCATCAAGTAATATGAACTCATCTTAGGTTAAGGCATTATTGATATAGGGTTGACCATTATCAACCACTTGAGGTGTTTCACCTATCAAGGTATTACACACACCATTACTTGGTGTTACACTCATTACTCCTAAGAGTGTTTTTCCCTTACCTTTACAAAGTGTATCAGACTTAATCATGTATGTCAAGTTGAACACATGTATTGGGTTAGGTGTATATCAGGATAGGCATCATCATATCCTCATACCCTTACCCATAAAGGCATCAACCTTACCAATCATATGGTGTATCACCTTCACCATACATGGGTGTAACACCATCACCTCACTTGAAGATATTGGCCACACCATACTTTAGTGTATTGGCCATCACATGTTCTAGGGTATTAGCCACCTTATCACTTTTGTCATCTAGTGTATTGCGTTACCCACCATATCATTTTAGAGATGTATTATCAACACCATATCATCCAAGAGGTGTGTGCTTAACCCAATATTGGTTTAGAGGTGTATGCTTCCTACCCATATCACTTTAGAGGTCCATGTGTGCTTACCATCTCCGACAAGAGGTGTATGCTTGCTTACAATATCGGGTAAGAGGTGTGTGCTTGCTGACCATATCACTTTAGAGGTGTATGTGTGCTTACCATATCACCTTAGAGGTGTATGTGTGCTTCACACAATATCGGGCAAAGAGGTGTGTGCGCGCTTCACACCATATCAGGAAAAGAGGTGTGTGCTTCACACCATATCGAGCAAAGAGGTGTGTGTGTGCTTCACACCATATCGAGAAAAGAGGTGTGTGTGTGCTTCACATCATATCGGGCAAAGAGATCTATGTGTGCTTCACACCATATCGGGCAAAGAGGTGTATGCTTGACCTCATATCACTTTAGAGGTGTATGTGTGCTTCACACCATATCGGGCAAAGAGGTGTATGTTTGGCCTCATATCATGCAAAAGGTGTATACTACATTACCATATCGTGAAAGGAAGTATAAACTCATATCCATATCATTTTAGTGGTGTATGTGCATCACCATATCGGGTTAGAGGTTCTTGCTTGTGTGCTTGAACCCGATATCACTTTGTAAGGTGATACCATCATCTTCAAGCTTTAGACATTCGTTCTACTTGTTCTAGTATAAGGATAACATGTCCAATAAACTACTAGAACTCATATATATATCAATTATTCAAGAAAATTTTGGAATTGAAAGTAGATCATCAAATATAGCAAGAAAGATGGTAAGTAATAACATGTTTCGGTTCAAGTTATATAACTCGCCTCAAGAACAACTTTAAATCTCCAAGATCCAAAGCTTCATGTTCCTAAGGTTGAAGATGACTTTATCAAAGTTCCAAGGCTCGTTCACAACTCCTCCATATACAACGAATCACCATAGTTAAGAACTTGGTGAAGAAGAAAAGAAAGGAAGATCATAACCCTAGATCCATGCTTCAATCCAAGGTTGAAGATGATCATGGCCTTACCTTAGGGTTAAGATTTGAGCTCCTTCTTCTCCTTATCACCATGAATGATACCTCACTACTTATGCATGATATGCCCTCACTTGTGGCCAATATCCCTTTCACTTGTGGCCAATATCACTCCACTATGGCCAATATCAACTTGCTATGGCCGATATCATTTGCCATGGCCGATATCACTTGCTATGGACAATACCAAGACCCTATGCACGATACCACTTCACCTATGAATAATACCAAGACTCTATGCATGATATCTAAGAGCAAGGAGGTGGTAGGATTCGAAAAAATTCACTAAGAGGTGAAAGGAAGGATATTTATACTTGAGATTCATGGGAGAGAGTGTAAGAGGTGTCATCACCTTACTACTAGTAGGTGCCACATGGACATGCATGGATTGACACATGTACTGGTATGCATTCCATCTTTATCTTTCCATGCAAAATAAAAGCTTGAGGATAATTCAAGGGATAAGGGTCGGCCCCCTTTGGTTATCTTCTAGGGCAAGCCACTTCCACTCACATTATTATTATATTCACAATTCAATGCAACCTTTCCCAAGGAAAGTTGCAAGCTGATATCCATTGCTTTATTGAGGTGCTTAGCTCGTTTTTTCAAAGGCAAAGAGTTATCAACACGATATGGTGGTCTCCTATTTGGCTCCTTGACCGATAGGGACTCCCATTTAACACTACAACTCGATACAACTCAAGTTAGGGTTTCACATTCAACCCCTTTCTTGGTGTTTTCATCACCAAGAATACTACCACTCATAAATGATTCAAATATGGTGTCTCATTCATTCTCTAACCTCTTAATTATACATAGAGGAAGTAGGAATACTCTAGAGGTGGTAATTTTCATATCAACCCTACATTTTGGGTAATTTATAATTTGTACCAAAATTGGTGCATAAGGTACTAGCATTATTCAAACAAGTTCAAACTTGGCATTTAGACTTTCCAAAAGACATAACTTAGCATAATTCTCTCTACTATGATGATAAAACACTTAAGGAACGTTCAACATATGAAATTTTGTAATATAACCCCTCTTCTTGGATAAATTTTACTTTGGTCCAAAATAAAGGAACATTGCTCAAACAACATTCAATCAGGACCAAGCTTGAAATATAAGTGTGTCACATGATAAAAAAACACCTTGGAGGATTATATTAAAGTTCTAAGAAACTTACTTAGACAAAACAAATAGGGTTAACTCATAACCCATGTCAAGGTCATTACAAAGGTGATTATAATTTATTAACTAATGAGTTAGTGTGTAAAATATGTTCATAAGATTATGTCATATTTACTTACTTGTATACATCCTATTAGTTTATACATGTATCTGTGTAGTAGTATAAGTCAATCAATGGATGTAAGATGAACATGTTGCCTTATTATAATCTTGAATGTCATGGCTTGACTAATAAAGGGAAATTATATATAAGATGGGTTACATTTTAATACTACATGTAGATTATCAAGAATTTTGTTAACCATGTTTCAACAAAACCCTAGATACACATCCACATGTTTATACAATTGTTGGTAATTATAACTACAAAAATAATCGTGTAATGCATCTAACTATGTTGATCTATTTATGAATTGAATGATGAAAAAGAAAGTAACATGTATTTAAATGTACTTTTATGAACATATACCTAGATGCCATGTTAGTTGGACCATATGTGAACCTAATGTATTTTCATATGGAATATACTTATACATTGAGATCTAAGCATGAGTTTGAACAACTTATATAAAATGTATTTCACATTAAGCCCTAGATAATTCTGGTGAAAGTATATAGATAAGTAATGTTTAAACCCGTCCCTAACACTATAGATGAGTATGTCTAAGAATTAAAAACCCTAAATCCGCATAGGGTAACCTATAATAGGATTAGGTATACTTTCATTTATGAGTGGGTAATTATGGACTAAATGTGTGTATATGAAATCGTTTTAGGTTGAGAAGGATGAATGACAAGTTTCACCCCTAGGGATAGGGTTAGTCCAGAAGACTAGGTATGTACTCCTCTCTATTTTATAACTGGGCATTATAATGAATAATTTTTCCCATAATGAGGAAATTTTTGCAATACTTTATCTTGTTCCATTGGTTGGACAATTCATATACTCTCAATTGGAATTATTATTACTTTTTTTGAAATTATTATTATCATGTTGAATTAGGTCAATAACCTCACCTGCTACTGTTCCTAAATTATGCCATGTGTGTTAGTGAAAAGTGAATCTTGCCACTCTATTTATGCATGTTAGATAATTAGACTAGTTTAACTACATAGACGCTTATGTGTAACCATTAGGGTGCGTCTACTTCCACATGGGGCACGTATTTCCACCTCTTTTTATATAGGTGTGCGTCTACTTCCGCCCAGGGTGTGTCTACTTCCACCCATTTTACCTTGGTCATTGACTCAGTGGTGTCATGGCCCTACCTTAGTTACTTTAGTCGAATGTATCGACATACAAATATTTATGTGATTGGATTGTTGATTATGGTGAGGACCGTGATATTAATTATTCATTTACACTGCCACATTCTTTTGAAAAATCTTTCTCTTGATACTTCTCATTGAAACTTACCTAGCTTTAATGGCCCCTTTTTTATAGGAACATCTTACTTTACTTTTGTAATGATTAATTCCCTAGTTAATCTTCTAATATGCATACACAACTTTTGCAGATAAATATCTTGTTTTCCTATTTTTCTGGGTGTTCCCTCCACCCAGATGTATGTGCTTATTAGGGTAGAGACTCAGGATGATCGTGAGCTAATTGGTGGACATGAGGACAACTTGACATAGCCTTGTTACCCTCTACATATGGGGTTTTATGTATATAGATGCAACCTTTTCATTTATGGACCACCCTTAGGGTGACAAAGTTATGCACATGTAAACATTTTGTAAATTTGTAAATGGTTATGTTTTCCGCTGCTTAAATATTTCATGACTCATAATTGTATCATTGAGTGGGCCCACTATCAGGTCCCACTCCTTACAGAATGGTATCGGAGCCTAAGTAGTTGGTAACTAGAGTATTTCAAGTTATCCTAGATTGTTCCTTAGTAGATAGGTGACCTTTAGAGGTTGTTGTCATACCTAAACCCGAGTTGTGAGTTACCAGATATGGTTTCCACCCCCATCCAACTTGGTGATATTCACCCAAGCAGTCTATGCCATTTATTTAGGTATTGGGTAAACTCTTATCAATCCCACCCTCTCTTTATAGGTATATAGTTCCATACATAAAGGATGACTCTCCTAGGAAGTAGTCTCTACCTCCTTCCTTAGGTGATGATAGTTCATCTACTATAGAGAGTAGGTTGACTTAAATTCACGTTATTGTACGTAACCCTAGTACAATTCGTTAAATATTTTGCATATGTTATTTCTAGCATGCCTATGATACACACATTATGTGAACTACACATGCATGGGTAAAAACTTAGAATATTGGCATTAGTTTTATATTCTAAGATGTTCTATGATAATACATGATCATATGAACTAGATATTTTAATGTTAAGCTTGTCTTGCCTACATATGGAATCACCTCAACATGATTTTGCTTAAGGCTCACCATCCAAGGACTGGATACTATCCTAG
Organism: Alisma plantago-aquatica; assembly: GCA_963693085.1. Taxonomy (NCBI): domain Eukaryota; kingdom Viridiplantae; phylum Streptophyta; class Magnoliopsida; order Alismatales; family Alismataceae; genus Alisma; species Alisma plantago-aquatica. The sequence goes on along the minus strand of OY856413.1, from coordinate 479,815,627 downwards.
TTGAACTTGTAACATCTAATAAATTAGGGTTTATTGAAGAAAGATATAGGTTTCAAGTAACTATTCTTTTGATTTCATCCCTCACATACCCATAATGTAGGAATGATCACATAGTTGGATCAGATAATAGAACTTTTAGCCATGTTATTTTTCCCAAGGACATATTGAGGCATAGTCATGTTTGGAATGTATAGTGGATACTCTCTTTCTTGAAACTTAGGATGTACACCAACACTATGGTTATGTGAGGTATGTACATCTAGGGTTGATCCTTAAAAAGTTGATCACTCTCTCATTGTTGCCTTGTAATTAGTTTATCTTATGTGTGAGATGAAGAATAGTTTGACTATCTAGTTCATAAGGGCTTGTTGTGACACCATGGATGTAAACCAACTAGGGGCCTAATCTCTTCTTATTATGGTAACACGATCTTATAAATAAATTATGTTTTGGGATGTGATGGTGTAAGTCATGATTAAGAATGTTAGGAATTTTTTTTGAGATCGTGCCTAGTAGGACCTACTAGAAGTTAACTACACACCAGAAGAAACTTGTATCCCCTCTTAAACTAGAATTTGTATGTTCTTGATGTATGCCTTGGTGATGTGTGTAGAGAAACTTCTTTTACAAAGATGAAGCAACGTTAGAGTGATAGTATAAGTTGTATGTGGTAGAAAGTGGTCGCCTTGGTTCTTGGAATGATTTTGGCACCATTTTGGATCCTGATCGCAAGGTTTTCATTGTCAGATTTATTTTCATTATTATATTATATCTACAAAAAAAACTTTTTCAGATTTCATCGATGGTTTTGGAACCAAGTCACCACCACAAGGAAGTTGTAGTAATAGATAGGCTTGTTAGTGTAGAAGATATTTAGCAAAGACCATATGACTGGTTAGGGCTAACATGTAACCTACAACTAAGCGGGAAGTAGTAAGTATGGATAATAAGTTTAGATGTGAATGACCTAGTTGACCTACCCCTATTATATCTCATAATTAGTTAGATTGTAGACTAACCCTTTTAAGGGGTAGATTCATGCACTTATTCATCAGGAATGCAACTTAACTTAAGGACTATATGAACTTAGAATTGTATATAACATGTAATGCTTGGGTAATTTCCTCAATGAAAAGGCATACACCCATGATTACTCCCTAATTAGGGAAATGAAATCTATCTAAGACAGATACATTGAACATTAATTGGATAACCTAAAATAAATCAATACAAAAGTTGTACTCATACGTTAGCTAATTCTCAAAGTGGCAAAGCCCTATTGGTTGATGCTAGTCGTAATGGTGATTAGACATGATTGAGTGGATGTCGGGTATGAAATATAAGTACAAGGATAAAATAGAAAACAAGGGTTGACCCTTGAGTTGTCTTCTAGGGCAAGTCTTCTTCCACTAAACTATATTATAATATTCATCTCCACCTTTTCCAAGACAAGTTGCAAATCGATGCTTTATCATTTCCTTGAAGTGCCTTTCCCGTAATGGGCCAAACCAAAGCTCCACAAACCTATAGAAGTCTCTCTTATGGCTCTATGGCCGATAGGTACTTCCTTCTAAGTCCATAACTCGATATGGCTCATGTGCATAGCTTTTGACTTATGCATTTCCTTGGTCTTTTCGTTATTAAGAGTACCATCCCTCAAAGATGGTTTAGTTTTTGTGCCCCCTTCTTTCTGTCTCCTCTGAATGATACCTAGAGGGAGTAGGAACATACTAGAGGTGGTAATTTGCACATCAACCCTATATTTTGTATGTAGTACAAATTGTACTACAATTGATGCACCAAGCACTTAACATTATTTTCACAGGTTCTCACTTAGAATTTAGGCTTTGCACAAGCCACCACTTAACATCATATTCTCTTTCATGATATACAAAACACTTAGAATACATTAAACATGTAACATTTCCAACATAACCCCTTATCTTGGGTAAATTGCATTTTTCACTTAGATTATCATATAATGCACACATAGTTTGCATATGAGTCCAAATTTGAAAGTAAACTTTCACAAAGGGCCTTAATTACTTTTAAAAAGATAAGAAATAGTTTGTAAGAAACTTACTTAAGCAAAACATCTAGGTTTAGGTCATAACCCAGGTCAGGGGTGTTACAATTATGAACCCCTAACAAGGATTTCATCCCCGAAATCCCAAATAAAGGAAGACAATTTTCATTCATCAATCATATCATCAAGTCTCCACATAACATCTTGATGTCATGGAGTACTACATAACTTTGACCAACACAAGGTCTTTTCATTAAAGGTTATCATAAGATCTGTCACATATATTACACACTCAGATGTCTTATCCATTACCGACTGCGGAATTAACTCTGTGTCAAGTAACATTTTCTCAATTACAGAAGTACTATTCATTCTTAAAATAATTTATGTATCAAACCTTATTGACTCACATATTTTTATGTAATAAGATTCTTGACTCTAAGGGGTCTTCCATACTCCTTACTTAGTTTAGTATTTCACTTTCAAGGAAAAAACTAGAGTTACATTCTGTCACCCACTTGGAACTACAAACCTTAGTATGTATCTGAGGTGCTATCTAATCTACTGATACAATACTAAACTTTCTTATGGCTTGTACTACCTATCTTCCTTGTTATATATTTTATTTTAAAAGAAAAATGTCACTTGTTAAAGAAGCACTTATCTCATAGGTATTTCTAGATGTTATAAATAAACTTCCTCAAAATGGTTCTACAATAGTTCCTTCAATTAATACATCCTTATCAGCATTATGTTTATACAGAGCATAAACCCCTAACTTATGATCTCCATATTATAGTTATCTCAAGGTTGGCCCTTATAAGTCACCAAACATTATTCATCTTCTTAAGAGTTATATTCTTAATCTTCCATACCACGTGACACATTTTGGATATCAGAATTCCACATCTTGGTAGCCTTCACATATGTCGAAAACTCATCACATTCTAATCATTTCCATCTTCCTATTTGTTAAAGGCACACATTTTTATTTTTGGAATCAAAGTCCTAGATGAACTGATACTTTTCTAAGTATCAATATAGCACTTTTAACTCATGCACATCAAGTGTCATAAGACTCATTTGATTGCCATGTCCCTGAAGGAAAGAATATAAAGGAACATATTCCTTTTATCACCCCTTCATTACCCAGGGTTATTCATTAAAGAAGAGAAATGTATTTAGTTGAGTAATTCCACTTAGCAACCCCTATTTGGTTGGGAGAGTCCATTTAGAAATCCCTTATTTAGCTAGGGAAGTCCACTTAGCAACCCTTATTTAGTTAGGGAAGTCCACTTATCAACCCTTATTTAATTAGGGAAGTCCACTTAGCAATCCTTATTTAGTTAGGGAAGTTTACTTAGCAACCCTTATTTAATTAGGGAAGTCCACTTAGCAACCCTTATTTAATTAGGGAAGCTCACTTACTAACCCTTATTTAATTAGGGAAGTCCACTTAGAACCCTTATTTAGTTGGGAAAGTCCACTTAGTAATCCCTATTTAGTTGGGAAAGTCCACTTAGCAATCCCTATTTAGTTGGGAAAGTCCACTTAGCAATCCCTATTTAGTTGGGAAAGTTCACTTAGCAATCCCTATTTAGTTGGGAAAGTCCACTTAGCAATCCCTATTTAGTTGAGAAAGTCCACTTAGCAATCCCTATTTAGTTCATTCCTTTCTTTATTATTGTCTAACATGTTTATGAAAATTCTATAATTTACCACATTTTCCCATTTCCACATTATGGGAAAGATTCTCACTACTCACACAGACTTTATCGAATAGGGATCATATCCCTCATTCTTCTTTCCCTTATCATGATGTTTATACTTTTTACTTTCTCATATGCACAGATTGATCTAAGATTGTCTCAAATTCCAATTTATTTTACTTAGGATGTGATAAAATTATCCATGCCATATCTCTAGTTTTATTATACTCACTAGATTGTCTCAAAATGACTACTTGATCATTGTAATCAAAAGGATAACAATCTAAGAGTTCCATACTCACCTTGTCTTCAATAATTGAATACTTGGACAAGGTATACAAGTACTGAGATTAGGTAATATGCACCTTGTTTTAGTATCATATACCTTCCTTTCCATAACATCAAAATATAAGACTTAGCATCCCTGGATTTTCTCAAGGTATCATTTTTACACTTCATCCTCTTTCACATAGATAGGAGGAATTTATAAAGCATTTTGAGCAGAATGTAAGTTATTTTCTTCCTTATGTTCATAAGATTAATTAAAGGAGGTTCAACAATAGCTACCTTCTCATACTTAACACATAAAATCATAAAATAGCATATTAGAATGACACAATTTTGTATGACATGTTTCAGATTATCGATTGATTACTATCCCAGGAAGATTCATTGCATTGAATCTTGTTGTTGCTTATCGTGCTCTGTCATTTAACGCAGATAGATCCACTGAGGATGCTTGTCCATGTCCTGGCATGCCACTACTAAACCATTTCCCTTGAGAGTCTTCTTGACTCTTCCTTCGTGGTTGGTCCTTTTCCTTCCTTCTTCTTGGATAAGAAGGTCTAACATGCCCAATCTATCCACAATCAAAACATGTCTTATACACATCCCCTGGTCTTGTCGGCCTTGTTACTGATGTAGGGGTTACCTAAAAAGTCCTAATGGGAAGAACATTAGGTACTTTTCCCCTTCTTGGTAGCCACTGCCTTGGTGCATTAGACATTTGTTGCATTTGTGGCATCAAAAACTTCCCCTTTTTAGAACTACTAGAAATTTGTTCCTAAATTTGGACAAATCTTTTCTTAATTCCTTCCTTATTATCCTTCTCTGGAAAATCCTTTATAAAATGCCATGATTGCCTACATCTGTAACAAACCTTGTTTCCATGTCCTAACCTAATTCCTTTGGCATTTTCCACTATTTTATTATAACTATGTGGATTAAAGATTCTGTTGGAGCCCAAAATTTCGTCATTAGGGCCTTTTGACATGGTTTGGTGGAGAAGGTTAAGTTTTCCCTTACCCCTCAGGATAATGTGATGTGTGATGAGTTCCATGTGTCCAATTTAGAGCACTATGTGAGGTACCTGGACCATGTGCGAAACGATGAACCTAGTGAGCCCCAAGGGAGGCTGAAATAACCTGAGTCACCTGTGAGGTTTATAGATGCCAAGGTGAAAAAACTTAGAGAAACGAATATGTGATGATAAAGGTTCTTTGGAAGCGCCATGGATAAGGTAAAGCCACATAGGGGCCAATGATGGACATGGAAAAGTCTTATCCTAAATTGTATGTTTGCTTAATGGAATTTTGAGGACAAAATTCCTATAAGAGGGGAAGGATGTTACAACCCCAACTTTTGGGTTCATTTGGTGAGAAATGTAATTTCTCATATTAAAGATATTTGAACAAATAATGATATAATTTGTTTTGAATAAATGGATTTCGTTTACAATAGCCTTGATGGTTGTTTTGTGGGCTTTATTGGCTATTGGGCCCAATAATAAGGAAGAGACAAAAGAAACTCCATTATTAATAAGAAATAGAGAAAAGAAAATTGTAGAAACCTCTAGAAGGAAAAAGAGTGTAATCCAAAGGTGGATTTCGTGCCTCTTGGGTTCCTTGGGTTCCAAGGAGTCCAAAGTTGCAACGATAATGCGACAAGAAAAGAAAAGATCAATTAAGTATTTATTTATTAAGAAAGAAATTGAAAATAATGATAAAATGTGGAAAATAAGTGGAAAGAGGTATAGTTGAGTTATCCTTAATGGATTTTTGTATCCAAAGGATTCCTAATATTAAATGGAATGCCAATGAGGAAAATAAAAAGAAAGATAAAGAGAAATCCTCAAAAAGAGATATTTTAATTATAAATAAATATGATAATGAGAAATAATGAATGTAGATGCATCTAGAAGGATAATAAGTATCCTTAAAAAGGAATTTCAAAATATTTGAGTTTGTTGGGGTCCAAGGAGATCCAATGGAGAAAAAGAAAGAGAAAATACCAAAAACTAAAAATAAGATAATAATATGATGCATAATGAATGATTTTTGTAGTATTGTTTAAAAGGAAGTATTTTTTATTAAATGAAAATAGAATTTCGTGCCATTAGAATAAAGGGCAAGTACTAAGAGAATAAAAGAAGTTATTTTCGAAATATTAATATCTAAAGAATAACAGATACCAAGGAATTTTGTTTAGAGCGAGAAGATTGCTTTTTCATGAAGCAATATAGCTTTCTAGTAGGAAAGGCACTTGGCAACTTGCGGATAGCCATCATAAGGCTTCGTTACCCCTCTATAAAAGGAGAGAGAGCCCTGGGTCGAGTCCAGGAGAGAGAGATCCCACATACACTCCTTTCTTCCTCTTCTTCTTCTTGTTCTTGGCATATAAACCCTAAATGGAGGGGGTGGTGCGAACCCAAAAGCAAGGAGAGTAGTACGAGGAGTTTACGATGCTCCTACGTCATCAGAGAGAGATGTGGCGATCATCTGTTGAGCTATTTACAACTGCACGATGCCTGCAAGAGAGCTATAAATCAATCCAGTTGCAGACCTGCTAGGGCTTGCTTCCGACCATCTTGGCCACGTTTAGGAAGTGCCTCGAGGGCGTCGGGGTGAAGCAGAGCTGGGGCGGCCATGGACGGCCAGCCCCGAGCCCTGAGGAGGGAAGGGCGTACCTGTGTCGCGTTATAGGTCGGCACAACTAGGGCATCGGGAGGAAGAATATGGCATGGGTGGCGTTTGTCTATTTTGCCCCTCCGCGGGCTGGAGCGCCAACATCTTAAGTAAGGGCATGATCGTAAAATCGAAATGTTCTCAACTAAACCAAGCAACGTTGCATGGAGCAGGACATTTGGCGTGCTTTGATTGGCTTTGGTGAGTTAATTTTACAAAAATCATATCTCCTTAATAATAGCTCGGATGAATATGCATAAAATATGAAAGTTGCTCAGAAAAATGAGGGGAATCCAATAAAAATATATTTAGAAGATAATTCCTATTTCTATTCTAAGAGTAGTGCAAGTTATTAACTTTAATGAATTAAAGGTTAAGAAACCCTATTTTGAGACAATTAATGTGTTTAGTATGGTTTAATGGATGATTAAAGTGATATTAACATATTAATTGTAAAAAGGTACTTTAAGAATAAAAAGGATGAACTTTGTGTGTAATTAGTTTAATTTAGAGTTTCATATGCATGAATATGCTTTAAGGGGGCCTTGAAACCCTAATATTGGTAAATGCGACTCTTAATGTCTTTAATTATTCAAAATTGTGAACAAAGCAAAGATTTGATGATTCTAAGCTATTTTGAGTATAAAGGCTCCTAAATGTGGATAAATACCCTTAATGTAGTAATTACGGTTTCTAATGGATAAAGGTAGAATTAATGACAAGTAGAGTTCATATGTGAATTAGACCATAATGAACTATGAATTAATGATAAATGAGCATAATGAACTTGTCATGGATTAAAAGGATAAAAATGGCAGCTTTAATGTAAAAGAGGCTTAATGGACTTAATTGATGGTTAATTATGCCTTTAATCCAAAATTGAGGATTAGATATTGAGATAATTAGGGTTTAAAATAGTAAAATATGAAGGGAAGCCTTAATTGCAATGGAAACCCTAAAAGTGGACTAGAAACCCTAGGAAGTGAGCTAGATTTAATAGATCTTGATGGTATGATCAATAATAGGAAAATGTATGCTTATTTTAGGATCTTGTTATGTGTGTTTGCTTGTTTGGATTTCCCTTCTTGGTTGATTCTATTTCAAATCTGCCTGACAGGTATGTGGTTACACTTATGAATATCTCAAATTAGTTTTTTGAGGTTTTCTGAAGTTTTCCTCGATGACTTGAATTAAATTGTTGGATGAATTTAATTCATGCAAACTATAATGTGGATATGACTATCACTTAAGATATGTGCCTACTAGCTCAGATCCTAGTCCCCTCTGTGGCTTAATAGTTTGACCTAGTACATGGCTACCTATGGGGTAGGTCCATCAGGTCATTGGATGACTTAGTACATGTCTACCAATGGGGTAGGTCCATCAAGTCACCTTGAGTCAGGGATTGGGCTACCTATGGCTAGTTCCATGTGACTTTTTAGCACACCATGAGTTAGGGTTTGGGCTACCTATGGGTAGTGCCATGCGACTCAACCCTAGATATTGATCTACCTGTTAGGTAGGTTCATGCGGGGTTTAATGGGGATCTACCATGAGGAAGGTAGCATCCAGGTCCACTGTAGGGACAACATAGAGAGAGGGGATAGGTAAGGATTGAGTAGTATTGCTTAAGATGTAATCTTGGTGTTAAATGATGATTTACTGATTACATTGTTATCATAGTTGTACGATTATTGCTTCTCCCACATACCAACTTTTTGTTGACCGACTTTTTGTTTGTCGGTGTTTTAGGTACAAGTGAAAAGAGAAAACAATAAAGTGGCATATGTGCATTTAAATGAGGATTAAAGTACAAAGGAGGATTAGTTATAATAGACTCCAATTATGGATAGAAGTAGTTACCCTTAGTTTGAAAAAAAAAGGTATGCAAAGTTTTACTTTATTACAGCCTTTCAGTTTAGTTTGGTAGAATTTGATAATTATTATTGATTATTTGTCGTACCTTTGATCCAGAAATTGGGATAACGACTCCGACCCCTTGGTCTCCCTTAATTGGGGGTTATTGGGAGGCGGGGTCGTTACATTTGGTATCAGAGCATAGGTTCCTCATTTAATATATAATAATTATTATATTTTACAAACTCTGTAGAACCCAAGGGAGTTATTAGAGGAATTTCCAAAAGATAAAGGTGTCTAGAAAAGGATCATGTCCAGGGGCTGGCAAGATTTTCCTCCACACCGCTAGTTAGAATACGAGGACTCCTGGATTAGTGTGACTGCCTGGACGATGTCTTAGGATTTGACTTGAAATAAGATACATGTAGAACTCTCTCGTCTTGTTCATCCCTTCTCAACTCAAATGTTGTTAAGGATAATAAGGATTAGGGTTTTCTCTCTTTTCCTCACCCTCTTGAGGTATGGCTAAGATTGATAAGGTTTAAGGAATCCTCCACAAAATTAATGAAAAGCATGTAAATAAGATGTCATGGACATAAGCTTAATAGTTTAATCGTAAAATAAAGAATAGATACATGCTTAGGTCATATGACATAAGTTGTCATGCCCTCAGGAGAGACCTGAAGCTAGACCTTCTTGTCAGGAGGATAAGTAAAGAGAGTTAGTTTTGGAGGTAGATATCTCCATTACAGGTAGAGACCTAGCACATCTTCTGAGGATGATGTTAACCCTAGCCCTAAGTGAAGGTTAGAGTGAGAGATGACATGATGAGTTAGCTAGACATGCCTTGGATGCCATATGAGCCATGAGAAGTTGGATGACCGAGTACCTTTGGCAACCCAACCCTGGGAAGGGTCGTGCATGTTCGAGTAAAGAATAGTACCTTCTTTGATGAGGTTAGAGAAGAACCTATAGAAACCTTATGGGATTATATGAGCATGGCTTAGTATGCACAGAGTATGTCAGTAGTGCTGACAGTAGACTAAAACCCTAGCCAGGAGAGTATGATGGATAGCTTGTAAGGTAAGCATAAAGATCTATGAATAATCTTGAGCAAACATAAGTTGAATATAGGCTTCACCCAGGTAGGGGTATGCTTGTGAGCATGATCCATCTTCATGGAGAGAGGACCTCTGGTAGTGAGTCTGTTTGTGGAGTTAGCTCTAGAGAGAGGGAGCAGGACGCAAGAAAGAAGATGGGAAGCCTAGACTCCAAGATATGAGGTGGGGAATTGAGGATGATGTGACCTAAGTGAATGTTTGTGGTTGCCTCATGCTTGATCCCTAGAGGCTGATGATGTCTTGGTTGCCATGAGAGGAACCGAACCCTAGAGAGAGGATGAGTCGGTTGGTACCTTTGTACCTATGGTATAAATGAGAAGAAGAGTTCCTTAGACCTGGAGAGGTTTAGTAACAGGTTGTGAGGCCTTGTACCTTGTTGATTGTCCTTGAGGAGGACTCAAATTTAAAGTGTTCCTCGAGTAGAAGGATGACAGGAAGTGTATGTCATACTCGGCACATGTTTGGTTTGTGGTTAAGAGGTTGAGCAGACAGTTGGACATCAGGAAAGTGAAACTATGGTTCCTAGGCCTAAGAGGGGAAGTGGTGTACCTGATGCTCATGATGAGATTTGAGTTTCTATAGATTCGAGCATGGTACTCCTCCTATTTAGAGGAAAAAGGAAACCCCTTGAGTTTAAAGGTATGTTTGATGAACCCCTCACAACTAACTGGATGATATGGGAAGGTAGGATCTTGATCCAATGTTGAGGATGAGAACAAGTATGACCTAGCATGGTTTAGTAGGTGGTCTGCTTGTGGCTTAGTAGCTGCTGGGTTAAGCATGCTCATGTTGATGTAAACCCTAAACATAAGGACGTTTGTGACCTTTGTTATCAAGGTGTGGTTTCCTCCCATCCTGGGAGAGGGACCCTTTTATAGGGTGTATACCAGTTTTGTGGGTTTTGAGGAAACCTAAAGAGGTCTCATAGGATCTTGAGAAGCTAAGTGAAAAGTACATAGTATGAGAATGAACCTATAGACCCATAGATAACCATCTCTAAGTGCATATGGATGTGTTACCATGGAGGTAACCAGGATGGGGGCCTGACCAAGGTAGGCATGTTGTCATGACCCCTATGAAAGGATGAAAGTCAGCCCATGAATGCAGAGAGAGAGAGATGATGAAGGCTTGGGTAAGGTTCTAAGTTGAACATGTACTATGTTAGAATCCTAAGTCTATCCTAGGGTCAGGTAGGGATAAGACCGATGGAAGTAGGAGTTGCCTAATTCCCTAGATGTGCATGACCATAGGGTCGGGAGGTAATAACTATCATTGTATGACGGCCATGGGTTAGGATATTAATCACCTTCATGATCTCATGGGACCCAAAGGGCAGATGATTGGGGCACTCACTGGATGCATGAGGGAAGAGGGATGACCCCAAAAGTGCCGACAACCTATAGAACCAGAGGAGATAACCAAGGATTGTGTGTGGACCCAAGTAAGTTCGAGACCAACTTTCCATGGAAGTAACTTTGATATCAAGATGATTGTGATGAAGAGGCATAAGTTGCACGTTTCAACTTAGATTTAAAGGTGTACTGGCAAGGTGGGATGTACCATCTCTACTCTTGGAATAGGAAGAACTCTGTATTTGGACTGCAGCCAAATGCTTATTTCCTCTTGTTATGGGAGTGAGAGATAGGGCAATACACATGCCATACACCAAGGAAAAAAAATGATGTGAGTTGGAACATTGCTGTGAGGTATGAGAACAGAGATGATAATATGCCCTCATGGGGTGAATGATACATGGATGGTTTACAAACACCAAGAGTATTAAGGTAGTCATCTTATGAGGATGTTTTTATCATGAGCTATGAGTTATACAAGGTTGAGTTTAAAAAACCAAGAGGACAAGCTCAGAGTTTTATTGAGGAAGATAGACTTAGAGCTGAGAAGAGGTAATAAGTGAAATACATGGAAGTGCATGTCTTCAACATTACCTAACACCTAAGGATGTGAAGTGGTAATGGATTCTCTGGATGAGATACAACTGCCTAGTTTAGATGGAGGCTAGAAGAGGTTGATAGGATAACCCCCAGTTGGAAAAAGAGATAAGTTTGGCTAACACTCAACTGTAATAATATTGGTTGATCAAGTTAAAGATTGTTTGGTTAGCCAGCCTAGGGCTTACCATGATGAAAGGATGGTTTTAGAACCTCAGATGCACTTCTCGGGAAAGGAAGGTGATGAAACCCCGTTTAGAGTGGTTTAGGGTTTCTGAGAAATTGAACTTCAGGAATCATGACAATACATGAGAACATGACTGAAGATCACCATACACCATGGCACTACGAAGATAGTAAGTGACAGTGGTACTTTGGATGCTTAAGATGAAGTTGCATGTGGTATGTTGCCATGCAAGCCATGAGGTGAAGGATGAGCACCAGTAACCCAGTGTAAGGATATAGAAGATAAGAATCCCTGAGACGGAATGGGAGTTCATCACTATGGATGTGTAGTAAGTTTCCCATGGACCAGAGAAGGTCAAGATGCAATTTGGGTTATGGTAGATTGCCTTACCTAGATGACATGAGAAAGAGAGAATACTGACAAGGGACAGATCTGGTTGAACTACATATGAGAGAGAGTTGGTTCAACTAAACCATGATGTGAGTTCTTGAGTATAACCTAAAGGTTCACTTCCATAAGGTGGAAGTAGATACATGAAGAACTCGATGTTAGTACAGTTTATCACCTTAACTAATGGTTATTATGATCCAGACTAGAGGGTCTAATGAGAGCATGTGTGGTTATTCAGGGTGATATATAGAGATAGTTCTTGTCTTTTGTAAGATGTGATGATAACCACCATAGCCAATATTGGGATGTAAAGAAGCTCTGTAAGGGAGGTCGTGTCGGTCACCACTTCATTAGGATGATGTTGGTGAAGGGACCTCATGAAGGTCAAGAAAGGACCACAGTGTGTGCAGATGAAGTCGCTTTGATCGTGCAATGGCTAAAAGGATCCTAGAGACGACATGAGTTGTAAGCTCATGCAAAGTAGACTAACATACAGTTCACTATGGGGGAATATGTGACATGAAAATCCGACCCCTCTAAGTTATAGCTAAGAGAGCTGAGACCCCGATGCATGGGTTCTTTTGACATGGTTTGGTGGAGAAGGTTAAGTTTTCCCTTACCCCTCAGGATAATGTGATGTGTGATGAGTTCCATGTGTCCAATTTAGAGCACTATGTGAGGTATCTGGACCATGTGCGGAGCAATGAACCTAGTGAGCCCCAAGTGAGGCTAAAATAACCTGAGTCACCTGTGAGGTTTATAGATGCCAAGGTGAAAGAACTCAGAGAAAAGAATATGTGATGATAAAGGTTCTTTGGAAGTGACATGGATAAGGTAAAGCCACATAGGGGCCAATGATGGACATGGAAAAGCCTTATCCTGAATTGTTTGTTTGCTTGATGGAATTTTGAGGAAAAATTCCTATAAGAGGGGAAGGATGTTACAACGCCAACTTTTGGGTTCATTTGGTGAGAAATGTAATTTCTCATATTAAAGATATTTGAACAAATAATGATATAATTTGTTTTGAATAAATGGATTTTGTTTACAATAGCCTTGATGGTTGTTTTGTGGGCTTTATTGGCTATTGGGCCCAATAACATGGAAGAGACAAAAGGAACTCCATTATTAATCAGAAATGGAGAAAAGAAAAATGTAGAAACCTCTAGAAGGCGAAAGAGTGTAATCCAAATGTGGATTTCATGCCTCTTGGGTTCCTTGGGTTCCAAGGAGTCCAAAGTTGCAAAGATAATGCGACAAGAAAAGAAAAGATCAATTAAGTATTTTTTATTAAGAAAGAAATTAAAAACAATGATAAAATGTGGAAAATAAGTGGAAAGATGTATAATTGAGTTATCCTTGATGTATTTTCATATCAAAAGGATTCCTAATATTAAATGGAATGCCAATGAGGAAAATAAAAGAAAGATAAAGAGAAATCCTCAAAAAGAGATATTTTAATAATAAATAAACAAGATAATGAGAAATAATGAATGTAGATGCATCTAGAAGGATAATAAGTATCCTTAAAAAGGAATTTCAAAATATTTGAGTTTCTTGGGGTCCAAGGAGCCCCAATGGAGAAAAAGAAAGAGAAAATACCAAAAATAGAAAATAAGAGAATAATATGATGCATAATGAATGATTTTTGTAGTATTGTTTAAAAGGAAGTATTTTCTATTAAATGAAAATAGAATTTCATTCCATTAGAATAAAGGGAAAGTACTAAGAGAACAAAAGAAGTTATTTTCGAAATCTTAATATCTAAAGAATAACAGATATCAAGGAATTTTGTTTAGAGAGAGAAGATTGCTTTTTCATGAAGGAATATAGCTTCCTAGTAGGAAAGGGACTTGGCAACTCGCGGATAGACATCATAAGGCTTCGTTATGCCTCTATAAAAGGAGAGAGAGCCCTAGGCCGAGTCCAGGAGAGAGAGATCCCACGTACACTCCTTTCTTCCTCTTCTTCTTCTTGTTCTTGGCATATAAACCCTAACCGGAGGGGGTGGTGCGAACCCAGAAGCAAGGAGAGTAGTATGAGGAGTTTGTGATGCTCCTACGTCATCAAAGAGAGATGTGGTGATCATCTGTTGAGCTCTTTACATCTGCACAATGCTTGCAAGAGAGCTACAAATTGATCTAGTTGCAGACCTACTAGGGCTTGCTTCCAGCCGTCTTGGCCACATTTAGGAAGTGCCTCGAGGGCGCTAGGGTGAAGCAGAGTTGGGGCGGCCATGGACGGCCACCCCCGAGCCCTGAGGAGGGAAGGATGAACCTGTGTCGCGCTACAGGTCGGCACAACTAGGGCGTCGGTAGGAAGAAGATGGCACGGGCGGAGTTTGTCGATTTTGCCCCTCTGCGGGCTGGAGCGCCAACATCTTAAGTAAGGGAAGGATCGTAAAATCGAAATGTTCTCAACTAAACCAAGCAACGTTGCATGGAGAAGGAAACTTGGCGTGCTCTGATTGGCTTTGGTGAGTTAATTTTACAAAAATCACATCTCCTTAATAATAGCTCGGATGAATATGCATAAAATATGAAAGTTGCTCAGAAAAATGAGGGGAATCTATTAAAAATATATTTAGAAGCCAATTCCTCTTGCTATTCCAAGAGTAGTGTAAGTTATCAACTTTAATGAATTAAAGGTTAAGAAACCCTATTTTGAGATGATTAATGTGTTTAGTATGGTTTACTGGATGATTAAAGTTGATATTAACCTGTTAATTGTAAAAAGGTACTTTAAGAATAAAAAGGATGAACTTTATGCATAATTAGTTTAATTTAGAGTTTCATAAGCATGAATATGCTTTAGGGGTGCCTTGAAACACTAATATTGGTAAATGCGACTCTTAATGGCTTTAATTATTCAAAATCATGAACAAAACTAACATTTAATGATTCTAAGATATTTTGAGTATAAAGGCTCCTAATTGTGGATAAATACCCTTAATGTAGTAATTCGAGTTTTCTAACGGATAAAGGTAGAATTAATGATAGGTAAAGTTCATATGTGAATTAGACCATAATGAATGACGAATTAATGATAAATGAGCATAATGAACTTGTCATGGATTAAAAGGATAAAAATGGTAGCTTTAATGTAAAAGTGGCTTAATGGACTTAATTGATGGTTAATTATGCATTTAATCCAAAATTGAGTATTAGATGTTGAGATAATTAGGGTTTAAAATAGTAAAAGATGAAGGGAAACCCTAATTGCAATGGGAACCCTAAAAGTGGACTAGAAACCCTAGGAAGTGAGTTAGATTTAATAGATCTTTATGGCATGATCAATAATAGGAAACTATATGCTTATTTCAGGATCTTGTTATGTGTTCTTGCTTGGATTTCCCTTCTTGATTGATTATGTTTCAAATCTGCCTGACATGTATGTGGTTACACTTATGAATATCTCGAATTAGTTTTTCGAGGTTTTCCGAAGTTTTCCTCGATGATTTGAATTAAACTGTTGGATGAATTTAATTCATGAAAAATATAATGTGGATATGACTATCACTTAAGATATGTGCCTACTAGCTCAGATAATAGTCCCCTTTGTGGCTTAATAGTTTGACGCAGTACAAGGCTACCTATGGGGTAGGTCCATCAGGTCATTGGATGACTTAGTACATGGCTACCAGTGGGGTAGGTCCATCAAGTCACCTTGAGTCAGGGATTGGGCTACCTATCGGTAGTTCCATGCGACTCTTTGGCACACCATGAGTTAGGGATTGGGCTGCCTATGGGTAGTGCCATGCGACTCAACCATAGATATTGATCTACCTGTTAGGTAGGATCATGCAGTGTTTAATGGGGATCTACCATGAGGAAGGTAGCATCCAAGTCCACTGCAGGGACAACACAGAGATAGGGGATAGGTAAGGATTGAGTATTATTTCTTAAGATGTAATTTTGGCTGTTAAATGATGATTGGCTGATTACATTGTTATCATAGTTGCACGATTATTGTTTCCCCCACATACCAGCCTTTTGCTGACTGACATTTTGTTTGTCGGCATTTTAGGTACAAGTGAAAAGAACAAATAGTAAAGTGGCATATGTGGATTTAAACGAGGATTAAAGTATAAAGGAGGATTAGTTAGAATAGACTCCAGTTATGGATAGAAGTAGTTACCCTCAGTTTGAAAAAAAAAGTATGCAAAGTTTTATATTATTACAGCCTTTCTGTTTAGTTTGGTAGAATTTGATAATTATTATTGATCTGGAAATTGGGATAATGACTCTGACCCCTTGGTCTCCCTTGATTGGGGGTTACTGGGAGGCGAGGTCGTTACACTAGTAAGTCGCAATCAGTACCATACAAGGTCAATGGCAGAGTCGACTGTTAAGACCTCACCTTGTCTTGGTCAGTACGAGACCACTTATGATTAGCATGATTCTTGTGTCTGTTGTATTTAGCTATGTTGGGGGTATAGCGGCATTTGCACTATAGAGTTACTATTGTATCATGTACTCTCTTTGGAAGAAGTCCACTTAGCTTTCCCAGATTTTATCAAGGTGTCCATTGAGCATCCTGATATATTTTTAGGGAGTCCACTAAGCACCCTTTATTTAATCATCACATGTTCAAAGATATGCGTTTTGAGTCAAACTCGTTTCACTATTCAGTAAATTCTGACATTGAATGGATCTATGGTCAGGGCACTACATGATTAAGATTTAACTTGATTACTTAGGTACATTACAATATTCTTTTAGCATCAACCAAGTTATAAATAAGAAATTTTTCAAATACTACAAAGAAAAACATAATTGCATTTGTCTGATACTTTCATATTCATTGAAACACATAAATCATTTAGAATCTCAAGTTCTTATTATCATTATCACTTGGGTATTCAAACCCTTCATTTATCACTAAGCACTAACACCACTTAGCAGATAGTCATTACCTCTAGGTCATCAGACCAGGGTATTTATTCACATAGTCCACATCACTCACGGAATTTGTATCATATAACATCATGGCTCTTACTTAGCTATACTCATTACCTCATAATACTTGTATGGTTGATATGTCATGCTATCAACAATTTCAAATACGTATCTCAATCATGAATTACTAGAGAACACATTCTCTCTAATGAATTTAGGGTTATATTCAATCGATTAGGGTTTCAAGATTTCATTTATCATCATGATCACTAGATCTAGATATTCAAACCCCTAGATCCCCACATAGCATTGTCACTTCTATAATAGGTAACCATTACCTCCAGGTTCTCTGACCCAGGTATTCATCTTACTTGTTGTACAATCATTTCACATAGCTCACATAGTTCATAAGACATCTTGTCACCTCTTACTAGGCAACCACTCAACCTTTAAGACATTATACCACTTTTTATACAAGTATTTCACACAGGTTACAAGACTTATTTAAGTCTATTAATATAACACAACATAGCTCATATCTTGCTATGTTTATCTTTTCATGATTCAGGTATAGTGTGCACTTTATGATGAAAGATTCTTATCCACATATAACATCATTATTCAATTTTAGTGATAAATACATCCTTCCCATGCTTAGGGTTAGGATTATCTACATCATCTCTATGTGATATAAGAAAGTACATCCTTCCCATTATTAGGGTTAGGATTATCTCAATTTAACCAATTATAAATGTAAAAACATATCATCACCCTTCATTAGGGTTAGATTTCACTTTTATTACCAATTAGGGATTCAAGATCATTATGTCTAGAATCAAACCCTAATTCATACTCCATTCATCATAGGAGTATCAGTACACACTTCTCCACACATTTATCACCCATGTTAAAATCTTTCCCTCTTATCCTAATTAGGATATTGATTACATCTTACTTAATTCACCTCTTAAGGTCTATTAACATAACATCATTAAATTATATTAATCTCATTATATCTCAGTACTAATCACTCAACATACATCACTTAGGCATTTATAATGGATTGGAGCATGCCTACCATATCAAGTAGCATGATTGATACTATTCTATTATGCTTGAGAATGCATATATAATCATAACACTTATGCATTTCATTACGTGGAGAAATCACACCATCATATCGAGTTTAGGGCATATCCCTTAACACCATATTGTGTAGTCATGTTGAGTTAAGTATCACTTCCACTTTTCTTATCTTAAGTCAACCGCATGTCATGTATATGTTAGACTATTATACTCATATCGGGTATAGGGTGTATTGATTTCTCATCTCATGTACATGAGTACACCATATCAGGCATCAAGTGCCAAGGGTGTATCATATCATACATCAAGTGTCAAGGGCATATCATATCGGGCATCAAGTGTCAAGGGTGTATCATATCGGGCATCAAGTGTCAAGGGTGTATTATATTGTGTACCTCTTATTGATAAGAATCTTTGAACCCAAAACATAACAAAGTGGATACCAATTTGTTCTTTAACCCGACACAAAGTAAAGGGAGTATATCAAGTTTCAAAGGATAAAAGCATATTAGGTTCCCACTCCTTACTCTAGGGTGTCACTCATATCATTTTACCTCTTGGGTTTATCATAATGGGTATATGTATTGGACACCATATCGGTTTACCTATCTTAGACAAACCTCCTTTTGTCTTTAACCAATTCAATGGTTCTATTCATTATCCATAGTTGCATGATAGGAAAAACACTTAGCTACTCATCAACTCATCTCAACATGGTAAGGTGTATCGAGTTATCATATCAGATTTCTATATCCTTATCTAGGGTTTTGCCCATATCGGGAAAAGGCATTTCTTTACCTTTGTGTCATATACAAGGTGATTAATAGGAATCCTACATACCGTTCATAGGCTCATTATGACCTAACTTCATATCGGGCAAGTCTCTATGTCGGGTTCCATATTGGTATTCATAAGCCTTCAACCCATATCGGGTTTCAAGGGTCCTCAACCCATATCGGATTATCCAATGATGATGTCATCATCATCAACCTCAAGATCATTATTTAATTATTCTAAATCATTTACAACAATCCTAATTACTTTTTGGAACTCATTATTATATCAATTGATCAAGGGAAAACCAAAATTGCAAGTAATCAACAAGTTGAACAACATGGAAGAAAAGATAACAATATTGAAGGGTTTAAGTTATATAACCCACCTTATGAACAACTTCCAAGCTTCAGATTCAACTCCTCTCATCCTAAGGTTGAAGATGAGCCTTCTCCAAGCTTTAAGGCTTGAGCTCCTAGCTTTGCACGATATCTTCAACCCTATTGGGCAATATCACCACACTTGGTTTCTTCAACCCACTTTGGCCGATATCTCTTCTTCTTGGCTGATATCAAGCTTCACTACTCACTCTCTTCGCTATGGGTGACACAAAGGGAGGGTGTTGCATGATACAAGAGGTAAGGTCACTTTCCAAGATCCAAAAATCCTTGCCAACAAATGAAGGTCAAGGTATTTGTACTTGAGGTTTATATAAAAGAGTGTCATGGGTGTCACTTACTTAATGTACTTCATGCCACCTAGCCATGCAAGGTCGACACATACCCTTGCATGTATGCCACTATTATCTTTCCATGAAAAAATAAAAGTCCAAGGATAAAATAGAAAACAAGGGTTGGCCCTTGAGTTGTCTTCTAGGGAAAGTCTTCTTCCACTAAACTATATTATAATATTCATCTCCACCTTTTCCAAAACAAGTTGCAAATTGATGCTTTATCATTTACTTAAAGTGCCTTTCCCATCATGGGACAAACAAAAGCTACAAAAATCGATAGGAGGCTCTCTTATGGCTCTATGGCCGATAGGGGCTTCCTTCTAAGTCCATAACTTGATATGGCTCATGTGCATAGCTTTCCACTTATGCATTTCCTTGGTCTTTTCATTATTAAGAGTACCATCCCACAAAGGTGGTTCAGTTATGGTGCCCCCTTCTTTCTCTCTCCTCTGAATGATACCTAGAGGGAGTAGGAACATACTAGAGGTGGTAATTTTCACATCAACCTTATATTTTGTATGTATTACAAATTGAACTACAATTGATGCACCAAGCACTTAGCATTATTTTCACAGGTTCTCACTTAGAATTTGAGCTTTGCACAAGCCACCACTTAGCATCATATTATCTTTCATGATATATAGAACACTTAGAATACATTCAACATGTAACATTTCCAACATAACCCCTTAACTTGGGTAAATTGCATTTTTCACTTAAATTATCATATAATGCACACATAGTTTGCATATGAGTTCAAATTTGAAAGTAAACTTTCACAAAGGGCCTTAATTACTTTTTAAAAGATAAGAACTAGTTTGTAGCAACTTACTTAAGCAAAACATCTAGGGTTAGGTCATAACCCAGGTCAGGGGTGTTACAGGTTGTATGCTTTAGCTTTTGCACTTAATATAATTTGAGGTTCTAATTTGTTTTGTGAGATTTGTGAAGCTCTATTCCCCCCTCTAGAGCTCTTGATCCAACAAGTGGTATCAGAGTAGGTCTTCTCCAAGCTACTTCCACAAGTAGGAGAATATGGGAGATTTAGCACCTGCATCTCTCAACTTGGAGGGAAGCCTCTCCATGCGACCTCTAGTCTTTGACGGCACCAACTTCCTCTATTGGAAGAGAAGAATGCAGTTCTACCTTCAAGGTGTAAGATATGAGATGTAGAAGGTGGTGCATATAAAGTATGAAGATCCAAAGGGGGAAATCTCCACATGGACAGAAGCCCAAATGAAGCAAGCCCGACTCAATGCCAAAGTCGTGAGCATCATCTATGTAGCCCTCACCCCATCTGAGTTCAACTGTATTTCCTCATGGGACACTGCACATGAGATTTAGAACAAGCTTTGTGTCATATATGAAGGAACAGAGCAAGTGAAAGAAGCAAAGATCTACATGCTTGGTGGTCTCCTCGATAACTTCAATATGGGCGAGAATGAAAGAGTGGCAGACATTTACACAAGGCTTAATGTCATCATCAATGGATTGGCAGCTCTTGGTAGTGTGATGGACAAAGGAACAATAAACTCAAAGATATTGAGATCCCTATCAAAGAGATGGGAGCCCAGGGTGACCTCCATTGAAGAAGTGTACAATCTTAGTGAATTGTCAACCAAGTAGCTAGTTGGCAACCTTCAAGCTCATGAGCCAAGGCTTGAAAAGGAAGAAGAAGAAGAAAAAAGAGAAGAGAAGGAGTCCAAGCAGATCAAGGACACGAACTTCAAAGCTCAAATTGAAGAGATGGTTCAGCAGTAATAACTTGCACTCAAATCCCATACTCCTTCCTCAAGTGAAGATGAAGGCCCAAGTGAACATGAAGCTAACTATTCCAAGGGCAAGCACTTCAAAGGGAAGTCTTCTTCGTCTACTCCTAGGTGATATAAATGTGGCCAAAAAGGCCACTATAGGAGTGACTATCCTAAGGCCAAGAAGAGACACCAAAGAGCATCCACAAGAAGGACAATGAGTACAAGAAATAAGGAAAATATAAGAGAAAGGAGAATAAAGAAAGAAGAAGCAAAGATGCAACTCATGCAGCTTGGTAGGAGTCTTCCTCAATTTCTTCTAGCTCTGAAGATGGAGAATGCCACCTTTCTCTCATGGCCTCTACAAGTGATGATGTAGGTGAGGTAAGTGAGGTACGTGAAGTCAACTTGCATGAGTTGCCCAAAGAAACTCTTGTTGATATGCTTAATGCTAGCCGGTTATCTTTTACTAAATGTAAATCTAAAAAGAAAAGGCTAGGAAAGGTGGTAGATGAACTTTATGCTAAAATTGACATTCTTGATCAAAATGAAAAGTTGCATCTTGATAATATTGATTCCTTGTAAGGGCAATTTATTGATCTTGAACTCCAATACAATGGAGTTGAATTTGAGAATGGAGTCTACCTTAAGAACATTGCTACTCTTAAGGAAGAGAACCAAAAATGCCAAGATGAGATTGATGCTCTTAAAACTGAAAATGTAGAGCTTAAGATAATTGATGATGCTAGGAGAAATGAAGTTTATGCTTATCAAAGAGAAATTCTTTTGCTTAAATCTAAAAATGCTAAGTTGCTTTCTCAAGTTAATGATCTATCTTCTAAACCTATCTTGCCAAGTAATGAGGTAGCTATCACTACTCTGGAATGTGATTCTTTTCATACTAAAGCCCTCTATTTAGAGGCCGACCTATTGAATGCTAGAGATGATCTTGCTAGCTTATCTTCTACTGTCATTAGTCTTAGTGATTATAATGAAAAGTTAAGAGCCTCTTTGCAAAATTTTCTTACGGGAAAGAAATTCCTTAATGTTGTCCTAGAACACTCTACTAAACAAATTGGTACTTGTGGTTTAAGATGTGATGGGACTGCTCCTAACGGTAAGAACAAGAATAAGAGTAAGGGTAAGAAGAAGAGTGTGGAACCTCCTTTCTTCCATGGAGAGACTTCCAGCTCTAAGAACCCAATGGTATGTGTTCTTTGTAAATGTGATGATCATTACTCTACTTATTATCCTTACAAGCCAAAGGGGGCCGACCCAAAGAGGAAATGGGTCCCCAAGCTAACCCTGGATCCCAAAGTTTGAGATAGGCACTAACATCCTTCTTTCATACAGATCAAAAGAAGATGGATTTTTGATAGTGGCTACTCAAAGCATATGACAGGTGAAATCAACCATTTCAACAACTTCATGAAGAAGAAAGGAGGATCAGTGACCTTCGAGGACAACAAAAAGGGTAAGGTAATAGGTGAGGGTGATGTAGGCAACGAGCTATGTATTAAAAATGTTTTGCTTTTTGATGGTCCACATCACAAGTTGATAAGTGTAAGCCATCTCTGCAATAATGGATATCTTGTTCTATTTACTTCTTTAGAATGTTCTCTTCTAGATTCCCTCACTTACAATGTTATATATAAGGGAACTAGAAATGGTAATCTATATGTTATTATACTTGATGCTCTAAATCTTTTACTTGATAGATGCTTAGTTGTGGATAAAATGATATATCTCTTTGGCATCATCGGTTGGGTCATGTGAATATACATCAAATGAAGAAATTGAGCAAATAGGAATTGGTTAGGGTACTTCCCAAATTGAATTTTGAAAAGAATGAGGAATGCTAACCTTGTACATAGGGAAAGAAAACCAAGTCCTCCTTCAAATCCAAAGGATTCCTTAGCACCAAAAGAGCTCTTGAGCTGCTTCATATTGATCTATTCGGACCTATGAGAACTCAAATGCTTTGTGGTTCCAAGTATTGTCTTGTGATTTTCGATGATTTCTCTCGCTATACTTGGACATTCTTTCTTGTTTCTAAAAGTGATACTCTAGATGTTTTCTCGATATTTTTTAAATGAGTTTAAAATGAAGCTTCTTGTCGGACGGTTTCTATCCATAGTGACCATGGGGGAGAGTTTGAAAATGATCTTTTTGAGCATTTTTGTGAAAAAATTGGTTACTCACACAATTTCTCTTCTCCTTGTACACCTCAACAAAATAGGGTAGTAGAGAGAAAGAATAGGTCACTACAGGAGATGGCTAGGACCATGCTTCTAGAGTATGACACTCCAAAGAAGTTTTGGGCTGAAGCCATTAGCACCTCATGCTTTGTGCAGAATCGAGTTTTTACGCATCCATCTTTGAAGAAAACCCCCTATGAGTTATGGCGTGGTAGAAAGCCATCCATCGACTTCTTTCACATTTTCGTATGTCCTTATTTTGTTTTGAACATGAAGGATTCTCTCGACAAGTTTGATTCGAAATCATACAAGACTTTCTTCCTAGGTCATAGCACTACAAGAAGGGCTTATAGAGTTTTCAACATTGAACTGTCTAATTGAAGAATCTATTAATGTCAAATTTATTGAATCCAACCTTGTTGTTGGAAAGAATGTTGTTGATAATGATGTTGCATATGACTTGATTCCAATCTTAAAAGACCTCAACATCGACAACAAAGGTAAGTAGGTGGTTGAAGAAGAAGATGAAGAAAAGAAGGATCCTACTCCTCGCTTCGCAAAGAATCATCCCAAAGAGCTAATCATTGGTAATCCATTTGAGAGGGTGAAGACACGAACTTCCTACAACAAAGAACAAGAAGACAGTGCCTTCATCTCACAATTGGAGCCAAAGAACATCAAGGAAGCTCTTGGAGATGATGAGTGGATCATAGCCATGCAGGAGGAATTAGAGCAGTTCGAGAAGAACTGAGTGTGGACTCTAGTGCCAAGACCAAGTGACAAAAAGATCATTGGCACCAAATGGGTCTACTGCAACAAGCTGGACAAAAATGGTAAGGTGATAAGGAACAAAGAAAGGTTATTAGCTCAAGGCTACAATCAGTAGGAAGGTATTGATTTTAATGAAACTTATGCTCCTATTGCTAGACTTGAATATATTAGAATGCTACTTACTTTTTCTAGTTACAAAAATTTCTTTCTATATCAAATGGATGTTAAAAGTGTGTTTTTGAATGGTAAAATCGAGGAGGAAGTATTTGTTGCTCAACCTCTAGGCTTTGAAAATGACAAGCTACCTAACCATGTTTATTTACTACAAAAAGCTCTATATGGACTTAAACAAGCACCTCAAGCTTTGTATGAGAAATTAAAGAACTTTTTGTTAGACAATGGCTATGTCATGGGCAAAGTTGATTCTACTCTATTTCTAAAACACACTTCTAGCAACTTTCTTATAATTCAAATTTATGTTGATGATATCATTTTTGGTAGAACTGATATGGATCTTTGTTAGGAGTTTAGTTCTCTAAAGCAGAGTGAGTTCGAGATGAGTATGATGGGTGAGATTACTTTCTTCCTCAACTTCCAAATCAAGCAAACCAAAGACGGAAACTTCATCAACCAAGGCAAGTACACCAATGAACTAATCAAACGGTTTGGAATGGAGAACATGAAGTCGATGGACACACCCATATCCAACACTGCCAAACTTGATAGAGATGAAGAAGGTGAGAAGGTAGATGAGAAGATCTATAGAGGTATGATTGGAAGTTTACTTTATTGAACTACCTCTAGTCTTGACATTATGTTTAGTGTTGGCTTGTGTGCTCACTTTCAATCAAATCCTAAGAAATCTCATCTTATAGATGTTAAGAGGATTTTAAGGTACCTATCCTAAACTCAAAACTTTAGACTATGCCATCCCAAGTAGAGGGACTTTACTCTTACGGCTTATAGTGATGTTGATTATGCAGGCATCTTGATTGATAGAAAGTGTACAGGTGACACTTGTTTCCTCCTAGGACCATGCTCGGTGTCTTGGTTTTCCAAGAAACAGAGCACTATGGTATTATCAACCATCGAGGATGAATACATTGCAGTTGGGAGTTGTTGTGCCCAGGTCCTATGGATGAAGCAAATGCTCCAAGACTTTTTTTGGTCGGTCAAAAACTCGTGTTGCTTTTTTTTTCATTTTTGTTTTGATTGTACAATGAAATGCTCCAAGACTTTAACATACATTTTGATGCTTCTCCTATCTTTTGTGATAATACTACATCTATCAATCTTTCTTATAATCCTATATTGCATAGTAGAGCTAAACATATAGAGGTTCATTATCACTTCCTTCATGATCACATTACTAAAAAGGATATTTATATCACGCATGTGGACACGGAAAATCAGTTGGTGGGCATTTTCACTAAACCTCTAGCTAGAGAGCAATTTAACTTTATTAGATCAAAATTGCTTATAACTACTTTGGATGAATCTGACATGCCTTCTATCTAGTAGTCATCTACTCTATATGTTTTGCATCTATCTTGGTCATATTGGAATGCTTGTATGCCTAAAATTGCTTTTTCATGTTCATATTTGCCTTGTTTTCTCTTGTTTTTGGGTATTTTTCACAAACACTTATTTTACCACAAAATAGTACCCAATGATTAGTGATATGTGCCTCAGTGTGTTCAATATACATAATGTACTTGAAAAATAAATTTAATTAGCATTCAAATGGCTAGAAATTGAGTTTGATGGCTTTAGGTTAGGTTGACCATCGGTCGAGTTTCTCCAGGACAAACTTGATCGGTCTGTGTCCAAGAGTTGTTCTGAAATGGACCAATCGGTCGAGTTTCTGACTCTCTGAACTTGACCGATTAGTAGGCTGAAGCCAACTTAAGTTGGGTTTGGTCGACTATTCTACCTCTCAACTAGAGAATATCCGACCGATTCCCCTTATTCTAGCCCTAATCTCTCTACCCTAGACCTAACCTTCCCTATCCTAGCCCTTTCCCAACCTAGATAGGCTGTCCTAGACCTTCTCCTCTGCTCTACCTTGGTTGGTGATCAGTTTTTGTGGCTTGCTTTGTGTGTTTTATCTCTTCTCCTCCTTCTTTTCGCCTCCATGGCTTCTCATAAGAGAAAGAGACCCGCCCCTAGCAATGCTCCTTCATCTTCCCAATCTTCTCACTTGGTACCCTATGATAACACCTTGTTTTTCTCAA
Organism: Alisma plantago-aquatica; assembly: GCA_963693085.1. NCBI lineage: Eukaryota > Viridiplantae > Streptophyta > Magnoliopsida > Alismatales > Alismataceae > Alisma > Alisma plantago-aquatica. The sequence goes on along the minus strand of OY856413.1, from coordinate 479,788,980 downwards.
TAGAGGCTGTAAATAGGTATAAGGACCTTCTTCCTAAGAGTTCTTTCCCTTTTAGAGCCTTGTTGGAGCCTAGCCCTAGGCTTCAAGCTATTATAGACCAAGTAGATAGGTTGCTAGCCATTCATCACCTCTCTGCCATGGCTGTCGAACTTGACTGCTTTCATAATTCTATGACAAGCATAAAAGCAGTTCACGAATTCTACGCTAACTTGCATTAGAATTACGACACCCTTGTACCCCCTCTGAATACTCAATTGATCCTCACTTCCATGATCACAAGTAAGAAATTTAAATCTCTCAGGATATTCTAAATGTCTACTTTTTCGAAGATGATGAAAATGATACCTGGCGCAAGGATTATGGTGAGTATATTGACCTTTTGGATGCTAAGGGTTTCTATAAGCAAAATGAGATCACTCTCCCTGATATCCATCGCTACTTGAAGAAACCCGACATTCCATACAAGAAGAAGAGAACCCTACCCTCATCATCCTTTGATCTTAAGAAGCGTACATTAGCCTTAGTGATCAACTACAACATCCATCTGAAGAAAAACCAAACGGATATTGTAGAGAACACTACTGTTCTAATGTACTACATTCTTCATAATATTGGTGTCAAATGGTCAAGATACATTCTACAAAAGATGACCTGCTTTGACACCTATAAGAACACCCATGGCACCCATCCTCCATACCCAACCCTGATTTGTGGTTTATTCCAGTTCGCCACTGAGAAATCACTCTTTTCCAACTTCCATTACAAGCTTGCAAGGAAGGGAGTGTGTATTAGTGAGACCACAATTTAGAAGTCAGTGCCTATTTTTGCTTGTACCACACTCGGTTCCTCGGCCTCAGCCTCAACCTCTGCTGGCCCTACCCCTACCTCTTCCCGAGTTCCACCTCCACAGCCACCTTGACCTAGCCACGCCTCATTTTGTGTATCCAATGAAACCCTTGTGGGATACATGATGCACCGACAGGCATACAACCTCTAGGTATAGGAGCACATGCACTAGGATTTATGTTCAAATAATGTCAAACATGAACTTATCCTATGCACACCCCTACCCCACCTACCAGTCACACCCCGATAGTGATTTTGCTTCTTATGCATATCATCATTACTACCCTACCCCCGATCCTTCTTCTGCTACAACCACACCCTATGTTGTTGGTGGTCCTGCTCATGTGAACCTCCTGTTTCCTACTGGCCCCTTGGCCACCCTGCTTGCCATTTTTGGTGATTTTGCTCCTTCCTTCCCTCATGCCAATCATCTCTATGCTCTTGGTATGACTTGGGATGAGTACAATGCTCGTTGGCCCGGTCGTGGTTTTGGTCCTTTTGTGGATGAGGAGATTCCTGACCATGCTAATGTTGAGACTACTACTACTGATGATGATGATGGTGATGGTGAGGATGCATCTGATGATGGTGATGGCTCTGATGGCTTCACTGGTGACTCTGGCAATGAAGGTGCTTCTTATTCACCTTCAGATGGAGACGAGGACTACGAGCCTAGAACCAATGACAATGATGTTGTGGACATAGATAGTCTATATGTCTAGTTGTTTCTCAGTTTTTAGTCTAGTTTGCTGATCATATATATCTTTCTAGGCTATTTTGTATTAGAAACATCTGGGCACATTATCTGAGATGTACTATGTTATCTTCAGTTTTCATCGCTTTCTCTCTTGTAGTAGCTTTTATGAGAAAATGCTTATATAATCTATCTTATATGCACTCGTACTCTTTGCTCTGTAATATCCTATGAGTTGGTGCCCTATTTCTACCATATTTTGATTATGACTTTGCTTGTATGCTTCTTTCATCTCTGGTTGATATATGATATGAGATTGCATGTTTGAATGTCTGTTTGATTGTGTTTGGAGAAGACCTAACTATATGCTCTTCTACCCCCCTCACTTTTTGATAATGTCAAAAGGGGGAGAGAACCTTCAATGTCTTGAAACTCAATCATATTTCTATCTTTTGTCATGCTGCTATTTATTTCTTATGAGATCCTTTTCTTGTTCATTATATGGTTTATCATGTGACTTGCAAAGGACCATATAGTACATGTATGGTATAATTGCTTTGTGTAGATAGACTAACTATGCAGGTTAAAGTAAGAATAGATTGAGGGGGAGCAATTCACATTGTTCAAATCTTGAATCCCCCAAATTCACAAGCCAAAGGTATAATTTATATATCCTTTTCAATATGCTTGAGGAATGGTTTGTCATTGTCAAAAAGGGGGAGAATGTTGACCTAGAGGTTATACATTGTCCATATTTTGATAATGACTTAACCATTCCATTCATATGTATCTAATATGTGTATTCAATATTGATTTCAGGTGTTAGGTACATGAAAATGATCAAAATTCACAAGCCCTAGCTTGTCAAAGTACAAGTCAAAACCAATGCAAGTGTGCTAATTAGGAAATCCATGTAAATGACCTTAGAAGAATTTTGTAATCACTTGTATTGATGATATGACTTGTAACTAAGATGAGAAAAATTATTGGGAAACTTTATACCAAGTTTTAATCACCTTTTGGCACTTCAGAAAATTGATCACAGGCTGTTGGTCGGTCGAGTTGGAATCTTGACTGATCCACTGGATCCATTTTTTGGAGAGTGTATCGGTCGAGTTACCTTTATTGAATCTCGACCGATTGCACTGTATGGAAGTTGCAGAAAAAGTGATTCTAACCGTTGGTGGCTTATTTGATCGAAAATAGATCCATTGCTTTGGGGCAAAAATGGCTATATTTTGGCCCTAAGTGTCCCCCAACTCAAAGGGATACCCCCATCTATAAATAAGACCTCTTAGATTTCATTTCAAGGTTGCTCATTCACTATATGCTTGGTCCTTGCTTAGTTGAGGGTGTTCTTCCCCTTTGAGCCCCTTTCTCTCTCTAGTTTCAACTCGAATATGAAAATATGAGTGCGTTAGGATCCCTTGTATGAGAGCTACTCCTTGTACTCATGTAAATCTCTCCACCTCCATCTTCCTACCCCCTTTCCTTATTGAATAAAATGCTTGAAGATCTTCTCCAAGTGAAGGAGAAGGAGTTGTTGTTCTTTAAGGTTGAAGAAAGCATGGTGATCCAGATCTCTAAGTGAAGGAGATAGGCAAGACGGATGTTCAAGAAGGATAGGTAATCCTTAGAAGGTCAAAGACTTGAAGGTGGAGTGGGGTAAGTCCTTGATTGAAGGCTGAAGACTCCTTGATCAAGTAGGTAAGATCCTTCGGTAGGTTGAAGATCCGTTCTTGAGGTATTAAGTCCTTAGATGAATGTGGTTTTTGTCTTGTAATCTTATGATGGAATATAAGAGTACCAAGATTGCAAATCATAGAGATTAACCACCTCTAGGTAGTGGATTGACATTGCTCCTAGTTAGGACATGTAACCACTCTAAACCACTTTGTCCAAGTGTATGCTATCTTTGTCTCTCTTCCTTGTTGTGCATGTTAGTTAGGACTTCAAATTGGTTGTATACTTTAGCTTTTGCACTCAATATAATTTGAAGGTCTAATTCGTTTTGTGAGATTTGTGAAGCTCTATTCACCCCCACCTCTAGAGCCCTTGATCCAACACTTAATAGATACCTACAATCAGATCTGAAGATTTCAAAGATCTAATCTACTACTGAAACCTAAACATCTAAAACCATGAGTAGTAGATCACAACTAGCCTCATGTAACTGGTCAGTGCCTCCTCTTTGTCGGACTGGCTGCTTTTCTCAAAACAAACGATGAACTTATAAACCCTTGGCACCACTTAGTCACCTCCACTCCAGAGTCTAGATCTCAAAGAGATGAGGATTGTTCCCCTGGCCGTTGTGAAATATCACTTGAGAATATGGTGGATTACCTTGGGATGAATTCAATGTCTACCCATAAATAGATCATCATAGATGCATCTACTTCCAGTTACCCAAGGTTTGCATTATTTTCAGCATAACAATTTTTAACTTATGATGATAAAGTGAACCCGACCAACGTAATAAGAATATAGATCTAATTAAGATTGGTTACTAAAGGCATGATAGCTAAATCTTAAGATAAGATCTGTATAGTAGATCTATAACTACTAATTTTAGAAAACTACTTGATGAATATGAATTGTTATAACAGTTTCAAATCAAGGTGATTATAATTTATTAACTAATGAATTAGAGTGCAAAATATGTTCACATGATTATGTCATATTGACTTACTTGTATACATCCTATTAGTTTATAAATGTATCTATATAGTAGTATAAGTCAATCAATGGATGTAAGATGAACATGTTGCCTTATTGTAATCTTGAATGCCATGGCTTGACTAATAATGGCATATTATATATGCGATGAGTTACATTTTAATACTACATGTAGATTAATAAGAATTAAGTTGACCATGTTTCAACAAAACCCTCGATACGCATTCACATGTTTATACAATTGATGGTAATTATAACTACACAAATAATCATGGAATGCATCTAACTATGTTGATCGATTTATGAATTAAATGGTGAAAGAGAAAGTAACATGTATAAGAATTAACTGTTATGAACGTATACCTAGATGCCATCTTAGTTGGACCATATGTGAACCTAATGTATTTTCATATGGAATATACTTATACATTGAGATTTAAGCATGAGTTTGAACAACTTATATAAAAATGGATTTCACATTTATCCATAGATATTTTTGGCGAGAGTATACAGTTAAGTAATAGTTAAACCCATCCCTAACATTATACATGAGTACTTCTAAGAATTAAAAACTCAAAATCCGCATAGGGTAACCAGTACTAGGAATAGGTATACTTTCATTTATGAGTAGGTAATTATGGACTAAATGTGTGTATATGAAACACTTTTAGGTTGATAAGGATGAATGAAATCTTTCACCCTTAGGGATAGGGATAGTCCTAAAGACCAGGTATGTAATCCTCTCTATTTTATAGCTGGGAATTATTATGACTAATTTTTCCCATAATGAGGCAAGTTTTGCAATACTTGCTCTTGTTCCATTTGTTGGAAAATTCATATACTCTCAATTGGAATTATTGTTACTCTTTTGAAATGATTATTATCATGTTGAACCGGGTTAATGACCCCACCTGTTATTGTGCCAGAATTATGCCATGTGTGTTTGTGAAAGTGAATCTTGCCACTCTATTTATGCACGTTAGATAATTCGACTAGTTTAACTACCGTATATGCTTATGTGTAACAATTAGGGTGCGTCTACTTTTTCCCAGGGTGTGTCTTTCCACCTCTTTTTATATAGGGGTGCATCTACTTCTGCCCAGGGTGTGTCTACTTCCACCCATTTTACCTAGGTCATTGACTCAGTGGTGTCATGGCCCCACCTTAGTTACTTTAGTCAAATTTATCGGCTTGCAAATATTTATGTGATTGAATGGTTTATTATGGCAAGGATCGTGATATTAATTATTCATTTACACTACCTCATTCTTTTAAAAAAACTTTTGTTGATACTTCTCAATGAAACTTACCTAGATTTAATGACCCCTTTTTGTTGATGGGAACATCTTGATTTACTTTTGTAATAATTAACACCTCGATTAATCTTTTAATGTGCATACTCAACTTTTGCTGATACATATCTTATTTTCCTATTTTTCTGGGTGTTCCCTCCACCCAATGTAGGTGCTTATTAGGGCAGGGACTCAGGATGATCGTGAGTTAATTGGCTGACACGAGGACAACTTGAGATAGCCTTGTTACCCTCTACATATGGGATTTTATGTATATAGATGCAACCTTTTCAATCTCATGTACCAGGTTTAGGGTGAGAAAGTTATGTACATGTAAACATTTTGTAACTTTGTAAATAGTTATATTTTCTACTACTTAAATATTTCATGGCTCATAATTGTATGATTGAGTGGGCCCACTATCAGGTCCCAATCTTGACACTTATCATGTCAAAGTTATGGGGATGACGCTTGGACTGAGGAGGTTGTTGATAGAAAAATGAGGGTGCCTTTGTATGTGGCACTTCCAAGTGAGGTGTGACGACCATTGCTGCACTTAGAGAGATTACTCAAAACAAAGGGTGGAATTATCATTAACAACAATGTTACCACAAAACATGGTAAATTAAAACCAACTGTAATTTAATATCTCAAGCAGAAGTATTTACTAAACCAACCTCAACTTAGGCTATCTCTGATTCATATATATACCAAAGGATGTTACATCTCATGTTCAAAGGCCATCAAGCCACTATTGTACAACACTTATAAACTGTCTACACATTTGTGCCATTTATATTCACACATGGCATATAGCCAAAATCTACATGCTGATATACAAAACACAAAATCTCCCCGAAGACCTAAGAGTACAAGTATGACACATAGAACATCTACTACAAAGCTCTAGCAGCATATCCAACCTCTAGGAAATATTAGTTCTCTTGCTGCTCGGCACATGTACCACGATCTCTACCTCCTCGTCCATGACCACCTAAAAAGTTGTGGAACCCACGGGGTGAGATCACATCTCATTGGGAGATATAACTCTTGACCACATCTATTATAAGAAGAATAGTTAAGTAAAGTAGTAAATACTAGTTAAGTAGTTCAAGTACTTGCAATTGAATAGTAGAACATCATATGCTTTTAATAGGGATATCAAGAACATGTATGACTATTGTAAACTAAACAATACAAGAAATAAGGTATGGGGGTCATCCAATGTGATTTGTATTTGAACCTAAGTAAATATACTAAACGGCTATTTAATCATTTTTAAGCCCTAAGGATTTGATGCGTACCACTCAAATCCAACTGACCACTGTAGAGTTAAAATCAGTACCATACAAGATCAATGGAAGAGTTAGACTCCATGATCATCACCAACACTACTTGGTTAGTTCAAGTCTGCAATGCAGTGACACGTTAGTGAAACTGCTTAAGACAACAACTTGTAGTCATGGCCACAGTCATGTAGAAACAACAACTCATAGTCAAGCTATGGTTATATAAAACAACTAGCATGCCTTGGTTCATGGCACAACACTAGAGAACAAGCTCACTCATGGATGTTCTATAACAAAGTATCACATTACTGTATCAAAAATTAAAGGGTACAACAAAATAATTCACTTGCACCCCACATATTCAGTAATATGTGCTCTGAGTTTCCAGTAGGAATAACTCATTTCACCATCCATCTAGATATTGACACTGAAGATGGATCTATGGTACAAGGAAACTACATGGTTAGGGTTTCCCTTGATTAGATATTCCAATTGTGTATCTTTTAAGAAATCAATCAAGTCACACCATATAAACCCTAAACATTTTCTACAAAATTAAGGTAGGATACAACTTTAGAAGATATAAAATGTACAAAGCAATAATTTGTTGCATCATTTCAAGATACGTGTATCACAACCATTACAAGGTCATCAATGTCACGTCACTATGGGGCATCAACCCCTCAATTCATTTATGTAGGATCTCATCTCTTAAGATGTGCTCAAGGCGCTCAATAATTCACTAGGTTCTCATTACATGAAACCTGTGAAATCAATATCATAAGATATCTTAACAATTGAGGTACGCTTATAGTCACCACCCTATATTGTACAAGGTTCACCATAGCATTCTCATAGCTTTGCATATTCATCTCACCTACAAAGTTGGGGATATATAAATAGGAGAAAGAAAAATCTATTATAGGACAAGAATCTTCAAGTAAAGCAATCACATACATCACATGAACAATGAGTTAGGGTTAGGGTTTCAATTGCATTCAATTAAGGTTTTATAACACCACTCATCCCATAAACCCTAATTCCATTGCTTCCCACTTTGTTGGAGAGCTTTAGAGACAAGCAATATGGTTAATGAGCAACCATTCATGTCAAATCAATTCCTATAGTTCATTACACTATGTATTGATCACCTATACATGTATAAATATGTGTGTATCGACCCATCACCATAAAGTGTAGCAAATTAGACACACACACCATGTGTCACAACCCCAACACTTGGTGTTTAGACCCTAGACCATGATGATGTATTGAACTCAACCATTTTGGGTGTATTAACCTCATAAGACATGAATGTCTTGACCTCCAACCAAAGTGTTTTGACCACCACACTTCAAGTTGGTTCAACCTTAGCCATTCATGGTTTCAACCCTAATATGAGAAACGTTTGGACCTCAACCACATAAGGTGTATCATCCATAATACTCTACATGGACTTAGCCACTATCATCACAAGTGTTTCGACCCTAAATAGAAAGGTATCGACCATAACAAGGTTCATATGGTTACTACCTCCCAAAATCCCAAGTGTTTTGACCTCTAAACAAGTGCATGGTCAAAACCACACATCCATACAAGTGTTACAACCTCATGCCAAAAGGGTTATGACCTACAAAAGGTCAAGCCCGCTACCAATTGGTCATAATATCTGGGAGGTCAGGTAATACTAAATGTCAATCCAAGAACAAAAACCCTACACAAGGATGTTCTTCAAACCCTAGAATAGCATCATCTTAAGGACCATGATAAGAATGTAGAAAAGAAGTTTCTCACACATGCATCTAGTATCAACATCAGTAATTATACTTAGATGAATGTATTTTAATCAAAACAAAGTGATTCCAAGAACAAGAACAAAATCTCATCATTCATTTCTCAAAATGTTCAAATTGGATACAAGGATTTAGGTTTTACCAGAAGTATACATCATTTTTGAGATATAATGTAGTTCAAACTTAACTATCATCCACTTTCCCCACTACAAGAATAGATTTTTAAGATCTGAAATAACAACAATGAACTGCATATTATCAAGTTTAAGTTGCACATAATAGAGGAGGACGGAGTTATATAACCAACCTATAGCTGTTGATCCAAGACTTCAAGATCTCAAACTCCAAAGAAGAAAAGGAAGCTCCAACTAGATCAAAACTTTTGACCACCAGATTTCCTTCAAAAGAGAGGAACACTGTGGTTAAAGAAGAGTCCAGGAAAAAGAAAACCCAAACCCTAGCTTTGAACCAAGGTAGGAGATGAGAAACCCTAGGTCTAAGCATGGTTTTCACCCATGAGAAGAAGAAATCTCCAAGAGAAATCACTTTGGACCATGCACAGCCCTCATGATCAAGATGGAGGAAGAAGAATATGAAGAAGAAAGGGAAAACTAGATCCAGAGTTTGAATCACTTACCAAGAGAAGAGATTCTTCAAGAAACCACCACAAAGAAGATGATCTAGCACCAAATCCACCACATGCAAGATGGATTGGCCTCCCTAGCTTAAATATCTTTTCTTTATTGCTCCTAAAGCTCCAAGGTTGGTTCAAGTTCAATGGGGGAAGAAGTGGAAGTCAAAAAGTCTCTCACCCATGAAGAGATAGGGATATATACCCCAAGGGAGAGAGAGAAAGTGATTTGTGAGGTGTCACCATTTTAGATCGCCTAAAGACACATGTCCTTCAACCCCATGGTCTTATCCTCTTCCACATGAAAAATACAAAAATTTCATATTTATCTAGAAAGTGTAGTGCATCAAGGTTGCAGCACATTCAAAATCACCTTGTTTTGACTCAAAACCCTAATCTATCAAAGCAAGGTTGAAACACTAAAGGACAAGGGTTTGTTTCAACTTCTAGATCATCTAGGTAGAAACCAAAACCCTTAGGGAAGGTGTTGTGATCACTACCCTCACCCAAGTGTGAGGTAAGAGTCAGTACACCCAAACCTTAGCCAAGTCATCACTTAGACATGGTAACCCTAGAAACCCTAGAACACCATGAAATGTTCCATCATCAAACATAAATCAAACAAAGTGCCCTATGTTAACATTTTCTCTCTCATGGTGCCAAGGTACAAGAAGCACTCTCTTCATGTGACATTTTGCATGTTAACCCTCAATTATGGATAAATTGCAAACTAGTCCAAAACAAGTAATTATATAGCAAAGATGGTTCAAACCTCAATGAAATTGAAACCAAAGACTTGTCACATGATATTAAAGCAATCCATAGGATTAAGTTAAGGTGTAAGCATGTTATTATGCAAAGAAAACATATTTAAGCACAAAGCTAGGTTAGGGATCTTACAACTATAAACCCCTAATAGGGATCTTATATATTTAAGCACAAAGAGATGGATATTTCTTTCGAATCTCATATTCGAGTTCCCATGTGGCTTCTTCTACGCCATGATTATGCCACAAAACTTTTACTAGCACAAATTACTTCTTTTTCTACTTCTTGATCCATCTATCCAGGATCAGAACATACCTTCCACATAAGATATGCCATTATCTATATCCACCTCAACTGGCTGAAGAGTCAACTCTATATCAGGGTGACACTTCCTCAACATAGAGATATAAAAAATTAGATGTAACTTATATAACTTAGGTGGCAACTCTAACTTATTGGTCACCTTCCCAACACGTGCAACCACAAGATAAGGTCCCATATATCTGGGAGCCAACTTACCCTTTTTCTCAAACCTTATAACACACTTCCAAGGAGAGAATTTGAGGTACACCGTGTCTCCCACCTGGAACTTTAAAGGTCTACATAGATTATCAACATAAGACTTTTGTTTATCCTAATATGCCTTCAATTGTTGTTGAATGACTTTGATCTTTTCTGTAGTCTACTGCACTAGCTCAAGGCCTAAAAGTTGATATTCTCCCATTTCATACCAACATAAAGGAAATCTACAACATCTCCTATGCAATGCTTCATACGGTGCCATGTCAATGCTCCTCTGATAACTATTGTTATAGAAAAACTCTATCAGACTAAGGTGTATATCCCAACTGCCTATGAATTGCAACACATAGACTCTCAATAGATCATCCAAGGTATGTATTGTGTTCTCAGACTGTCCATCTGTTTGTGGATGGAATGCAGTACTAAAACTCAACTATGTACCCATCATTGCATGTATACTCTCCCAAAAGTGACTCATTAATTGTGGACCTCTATTGGACACTATAGTAGCCAGGATCCCATGTGTACGTACTATCTCATCTACATACACTTGTGCAAGATTTTCAAGTGTATATGTTGTCTTTACTGGCATAAAGTGTTTTGAATTAATCAACTTGTCTACTATTACCCAGATGGAATCATTGTTGGGTTTTAGGGGAGGCAGAGAAGGCAGCGGAAAAAAAAATTTCTCCCCCAAACCCAGAACGAGGAAACACGTCAACGTCTATATAATAGGAAAGGAATGGTTTGTGGAATCATACCTTGTCCCGAGGCTTGCTCGGTGACAATACCTCGCGCTATGCGCGGTCTTCAACTCCGGTCTTGGACGACGTCTGTGCAGCTCCTGGTCGCATAGGGACTGATGACTCCTCCTCTCACCGGACTGTCAGGATTGACAGTTGTCCTCCTGAGCGGCAGTGACCTCCCGCCTCTGTAGTAGTCCACATGGACCACCTGGAACTCCACACTCCTTATCCCACAAGGAAGTGGAAGGAGTCGCACCTTCCTATTGACGTACTAGTCGCCAACACACTCTCCTGCCTCCAGTTGCAACTGCAATTGTCCTTCCCTTACTGCACCTCCCTTTTATGGGAAGCACTTGCTCGGGCTCTCTCTTGGTTACCAAAACTAGAGAGAATGACAACTTTGCAGAGAAACTGGTTGCACTAAGTTGTTCTTTGAGAAGCCCCCAATACCCCTATATATAGGAGGGTCATGGGATAGGGTTCTCTGTCCCCGGCAATATGAGACTAAAAGTAGGAGTAGAAGGGTTCGAGATTTTCAACAAAAGCAACCAACTCGCAACCTGAACCGATCGGTTCACAAGTGAACCGGTCGGTTGGGGACCTGAACTGGTTGGTTGGAACACCAACCGATCAGTTGGGACCCATGAGCCGATCGATTCACTTCTGAACCGATCGGTTCGTGGTCCTGGTCGGTTCCCGATTGACTTTCCTTCTTTTGTTTCTAATTGTTATTGAATACCAATCCTATTCCCAATCAAATTGGGCAATTGAAACGAAAGGACAATTCTCACCGACCTGACTTTCCCAACTTGCTCGGTTGCATCAGTTGAAGCGATCAGTTCAACACTTGAACCGCTCGTTTCACTCTGGACCTGAGCCAATCGGTTCAACACTTGAGCCAACCAGTTCAGCAACCTCAGCCGACCGGTTCAACACTTGAACCGATCGGTTGAGAGTGCAGGTTGTGCAGAATCAGTCAATTGCACTTTCAATCAATCTGATACTCCAATCAACATGTCCAACACCTTGAACAATATGATATTAAGCTATCAATCAATTGAGTGTTTAATTGAACTACTAAACTCCTTTAGTAATCAATCTAAACATTTCTTGTGGACAAAACTCCTCTTCCAGGTTAAATCCTATGTGTGTGACCTTGCAGGTCCATTTCACGTTGGCAGTGAAAGTCCATAACACTTATGACTTCACAAGCAAAGAGCGGTGCCTAGTCACACATCAGTGCTACCCAAGTGAAAATAGAAAGTTGGAGAACAACTTTCAATCCTAAAATCCGTGAATTGTGTTACAATGAATGTATAATTCCTTTGTCACTGATATCCCAAATGAACTCGAGGCATGGAAAATTCATCATGTCAACGTTCATTCACTTTCTTGATCTCAGAGTAGATTGAATGAGATATGTATGACATCAATATCACATATTGATTCACACATCCGTGCGCACGCCTATCTCAATCCTACTCATCAAGTGGCCTTGGATATCAAACTCCCTCAGGAGGGACAAATCCCATATCTATCACTCACCCCTCAAAAGCCCCATGTGTCAAAGCCACCCAATCATCACCTTTATAACAACCAATGTTTCAGGACTGCGTTTGATGATGTCAAAGTATGCCCAACGAAATGTGTTGAGTGTAGTGATTTCAGGTCTAAGAATCACACTCACCACCATCACTGTGAGTACTGACTGTGACTACCATGTCATGGTTCCATGTGTCAAACTCACGGTGGGTCTGTCTGGTACACTTGTTCTCTAACAAGTACCTATGTGTCTGGTTTGATATCTCTATATCATGACTAATGAGATTCTGTCATCAACCAACACCACAATCTAGTCTTGTGTGTCATTGTTGTCTATCTACCTTCCACAATGACATCCGACTAGGGACATAACAAGAATGTACAAACTCTTAGCATCCGTATGATCTCATCATTCAGGTCCTCAACTTGAAAGCATACGTCATTGAGTACTATCATTCTCTAGACATTTAATCTGTTCTATCACTATCTCATATGACTGAACCAGAAAGAATTGGAAGCTTGCCTTTGATGTTTATCAAATCATTCTTAATGTATCCCACCAATCATCCCATGATTGGCTCTCAGGGCATACATACCAACAGACTCCCACTTGCACTGTGAGCCAATCACCCTTGAATCATAGTCATAGTGATCTTCAAACATGTCCCACATGTTATTCTGCTCTAGTGCGAACATAGTGAGTAATGGCAACATCTTGCCAAAGTCAGTTTAAATTGCATGTCTCATATCTCTTCGCCGAACGTCACACGTATGAGATGGAGTTGCCGTAATATGAGATCCAGTATTCCTTTGCTAACCTTTAGCCACATTGCATGATCAAGGATTCCAAACTTGTCATCAATGAGCGGAATATCTATAAGTTCATCTCATGAATTTCCAAATCCATATAATATCCACTACTGTTCTTCAACACACAGATACTCGACATTTCCTTTTAAACAGCTTTATTGGAACACTTCCAATTATCAACAAACTTTCACTTTTATATATCCTATATATATTTTGCGATTAATTTTCTGTCCTTTCGGAAGTTCGCATCAATGTAACTCTTTACATCGAACTCTTCCTTATCTCCATAGAACTAGTACTTCCCAAGTACTTATCAAGTTCTCATGGTATTCCAGTAACCCTTACTGGAAGTAGACAGACATCCACTCGTCATGTCTCACATACGAGTTATCAGGATGAGCACATCATATTGCCATGTCCTACATACAAGATGATGAATGCATTTTATTCTTGCCATGTCCATACATGCAAGATAATGGGATGATTACATACATGATAGATTCACATCTATTCTTAGTGTTCCCATTCTTCATAAGAATTGGACACTTGGCCTTGGGATACTAACTCCATGTAACATGGAAAAGTTCTCTCCCACTTAATCTGTGTATACTGAACCCTTCAGTACAGATTACCAATGTATGTTTTCTCTTCTTTTAGGTCAAGAGATTTTCGAGAACTATCTCTATAGATCTCTATTCCTATCACATAGGAAACATCTCTATCTTCCTTAAAGATAATTTCCACCTTTGGATTTCCATTTTAGAACATTTCCATTTCACATCAACATGTGGAATGTGAATACACTCCCACTAAATCACATATACCTTCTTTATCTTTGACATATCAGTCAAACCCTTTGACTATATCATCAAAGTAAAGATCCAATTCTGAGTTGCTTGTACTCAATCAATCACATTGATTAGTCCATTGTAACTTATAGACTTCATTTTCATTAGTGGATTCATAAACCTTATAGGTTGTGTCACGTACACATCCTTGTTTTATTCTGCATAGGAATGCAGTTTTAGTATCCATATGCAAAATGTCTTAGTCATTAAGTTGCAATCAACAAGCATCATCCTTCTCAAAAAATGTTATCCATGTGTCTTAACACTTAAGACTCATTTGCACTTATGGATTTCATCCAATGAGTGCTACCATCAAGGTCATACCTTATGGTTCACATGGATGTCATTTAGGATGTAATGGTCATAAACCATAACTCAAAATCTGGTTCCTCATATTTATCTAGATAGTTGACTCATCACATGAACAACTCATCACGTAGATAATTGAGGTGTATCTGTCAAGGATATAAGAACTCACAACTCCTTGTGATTCTCAATGTCCTTTATTAGTGTGGGTATTCATTTATTAAGAAGAATTCAGTTATTTGATAATCATTCTCTAACTCCTTAGAGTATGATTCCTTCTTGATTTAGACATCACAATGCCTTAATCATGAGTTCACTATGATACACTATCATAATCACTCATAAGGATCTCAAACATTTAGTCCAAGTATTTCATTCATTGATCTCATCAAGAATTAACACTTTACCAAATTTGTACTTCATCTATGATAATCTTGAACACTTCAAGATATTCATATTGGTATTTCTCTAAATACCATTTGAAGTATTAGCATTTGTTCCAATAGGTATGTAAATACATCACATGTATCATACCTAATAGGACAATCATTCTCCCACTACCATTAGTGAAGATTGATTAATCATGTACAAGATATTCTTGTCTCTTACTGGTTCTCTAACCAAAAGAGTCTATATTTATCCATCATATGGAAACTAGAAATGAATTTCTCATGATTGATGCTAATTTGATTGTTTGAGTTATCAATAACTTTAGGTATCATTTTATCTTATGCATACCATGTATCACAAGATAAGCAAGGCATTGCCACAAAGATCATATCTTTAAGATTGAAACATCAACTTTATTAATTGCCATCATTGTCATACAATATGCAAAAATAAAGTGTTTCTATCTATTGGCAATATATGAAATAGCTGTTCTCAACTCTATTTCATGCCCTTTAGGCTGAAATAAACTGAAAGGTACTCCTATCTATGGCAGAAACACTTGCTCCAATGATGGGTACTCCTTTCTTGGTCCTTTCACAAAGGCCATCACTTCTTTGCGGATCTTGCATATCATATATGATAGACCCATATCTTGGTATCATATACCTCAGATAAAGAAGCGGTTCATTTCATGATACCTTAGGTGGAGATCTCCATCCCCTCCTTCATCTTCTTTTGTTCTTCCAAATATAGAGGAAAATTCCCTCATACACCTTTTCCCATGTGCCTTGAGTCTGAAGACGGCTTGGATTGCTGGCTAGCATCAGAACACTTCTTTGCTTTGCCCTTGTCCTTGCCCTTAAGAATTACCTTTTCTTTGATCACATCAATGATTATGGCTCATCTTTGCCTCTACTGTTCTCAACATGTCCAACAACTTTGTCAACACTTGTCAAAGTTGTTCATGTTGTAGTTTATCATGAACTGTATGATTCTTCACAACATTTGCAGTATCATTCCAATAGCCAACTCTTGGCTCAGAGGGAATCCTTCTTAGTCAGGTTTTCCACATACCCAATCATATTGAGTGCGTAAATACCTTACTGGATGTCCTTCTGTCATGACATACTAGGACAATGTCTTGGATACATCATATGTCTCATGTTGTCTCTGCAACTCATAGTTCAGAGAACACAACATCAAGCACTCCTCATCAATGTCTTCCTCAGTATGCTTCCATAAGCATACTTTCAGTCATTGATGTGGTGGGATTGAGTTCATCTGGTTCTGGTATAACTAGGACTTAGAGCTTTCACTCTACAATTGAGAACACTTCTCAACATCCTAACCAATCGTGGAATTATTCCCATTTAATTTGTTGGTCTCAAAGACCGATCGCAAATAAAGTGATTTGTTGATTAACCATTTATTTTAACAAAAGGAAATATATGCAATTTTAGTCCAAAAATCTTTTTGACTTGTTTGATTGATTTGAATAGTTGACGATAAAATTAGGCCTTTAATTAATTATCGCTCACACTATTTTACTTCAAATTGATAGCCATCACCATCAATTCAGAAGATTGGAGCGTACAACCTTCTAGTGGGCAAGATCCTGAAATCCTCTAAGCCATGGACCAGCTAGGGCTGTCACCCACAACATAGATCTCTCAGGTAGGAAACTCTTGCCAATTGCATCATATGCAACTCTTTATATGTCATATGAAACTCCTTGCCATGATCATCTCCATGCCTCAAGGTACTAGATCCCATCTAGATCACCTTGTTAAGTCTGACCCAAAGCAAAGACGATGAATATGCACCCTGCTAGGGCAGACCCACACATTCATCCTTCACGCTTCCACGAGATAGATGGTGCACCATGCTAGGGTGTGCCCACACTTGGTCGATCAAGCTTTTCACGTGTGTCGCATTTGGAAGGCATCTAAAACTTAATATTTAATGAGGGATTTGGTTTTTTATATACATATACATATCCAATCACCACAATACATAGTATGTATCATATACATGCTATATCCCACAGAAAACATGCACAAATGATAAAAGTGATGATTATGGCCATCCTAATGTGATTCCTCGAGCCAAGAGGAATCACGGTCATCTAGGTCTACATCACATGCAACCTGTATAAGATGAACTTTGTGCCTTGCCATCCGAGTTGATCAACTCATCCCATGAATGATCTGCTCTCTCTGGCCCGATCGTCTGGGTGCCACCAGCCGATCGGTTGTCTCCTCCAACCGATCGGTTTGCCTAGTCATCGTGCATCTCGTCATGGCCGCCACCCACTCATCTCGCTCCTCAAACCGGTCATCAACCGATCGGTTCACTCCTTGAACCGATCGTCTGGAACGTCAACCAATTGGTTCACGCCTTGAACCGATCATTTCAGCTGTCGTCTGGATGTCCGCCGGTCTTCGACATAACAGGAAATAAAATCTATTCTATTATTAAATTGCATAAAAGGAGAAACCCCGAGTTACATTCGGGGGAGCAAAGGTAGGAAAGAATCTCGAATTATTTCGAGTTACATCAGGAAAAGGAGAGGGAAGATCAGTGTGCAGACTGAGATGCAAGCAACCACACACAACCATACACAGATAGGTTTTATTGGCCATAACCACGCTATACATCCACCACAAAACTCGTTTAAGGGCGACGCGTATCGAGTGCATTAATAATACATATCATATATGTAATTGGGATTTGTGGATTTAGGATTGGACATGCATAAAGTCGATATTATTCGCATCGTATGCAATAAATAAAGGCGACAAACCAAGATCGATCATATCGATATTCCTAAAATATAGAGCAGTTGACGTGGCTCTGATACCACTGTTGGGTTTTACGGGAGGCAGAGAAGGCAGTAGAAACAAAAATTTTCTCCCCCAAACCCGGAACGAGGAAACGTGTCAACATCTATATAATAGGAAAGAAATGGTTTGTGGAATCATACCTTGTCCCGAGGCATGCTCGGCGACAATACATCACACTATGCGCAGTCTTCAAATCCGGTCTTGGACGGCGTCTGTGCAGCTCCTGGTCACACCGGGACTGACAACTCCTCCTCTCACCGGACTGTCGGGATTGAGAGTTGTCCTCCTGAGCGGCAGTGACCTCCTGCCTCTGTAGTAGTCCATACGGACCACCTGGAACTCCACACTCCTTGTCCCACAAGGAAGTGGAAGGAGTCGCACCCTTCTGTTGACGTACTAGTCGCCAACACACTCTCCTGCCTCCAGTTGCAACTGCAGTTGTCCTTCCCTTGCTGCACCTCCCTTTTGCGGGAAGCACTTGCTCGGGCTCTCACTTGGTTACCAAAACCAGAGAGAACGACAACTTTGCAGAGCAACTAGTTGCACTGAGTTGTTCTTTGAGAAGCCCCCAATACCCCTATATATAGGAGGGTCATGGGATAGGGTTCTCTGTCCCCGACAATATGGGACTAAAAGCAAGAGTAGAAGGGTTCGAGATTTTCCACAAAAGCAACCAACTCGCAACCTGAACCGATCAGTTCACAAGTGAACTGGTCGGTTGGGGACCTGAACCGGTCGGTTGGAACACCAACCGATCGGTTGGGACCCATGAGCCGATCGGTTCACTTCTGAACCGGTCGGTTCGTGGTCCTGGTCGGTTCCCGATTGACTTTCCTTCTTTTGTTTCTAATTGGTATCGAATACCAATCCTATTCCCAATCAAATTGGGCAATTGAAACGAAAGGAAAATTCTCACCGACCTGACTTTCCCAACTTGCTCGGTTGCATCAGTTGAAGTGATCGGTTCAACACTTGAACCGCTCGTTTCACTCTGGACCTGAGCCGATTGGTTCAACACTTGAGCCGACCGGTTCAGCAACCTCAGCCGACTGGTTCAACACTTGAACCGATCAGTTGGGAGTGCAGGTTGTGCAGAATCAGTCAATTGCGATTTCAATCAATCTGATACTCCAATCAACATGTCCAACACCTTGAACAGTATGATATTGAGCTATTAATCAATTGAGTGTTTAATTGAACTACTAAACTCCTTTAGTAATCAATCTAAACATTGCTTGTGGACAAAACTCCTCTTCCAGATTAAATCCTATGTGTGTGACCCTGCAGGTCCATTTCACGTTGGCAGTGAAAGTCCATAACACTTATGACTTCACAAGCAAAGAGCGGTGCCTAGTCACACATCAGTGCTACCCAAGTGAAAGTAGAAAGTTGGAGAACAACTTTCAATCCTAAAATCCGTGAATGGTGTTACAGTGAATGTATAATTCCTTTGTCACTGATATCCCAAATGAACTCGAGGCATGGAACAATCATCATGTCAACGTTCATTCACTTTCTTGATCTCAGAGTAGATTGAACGAGATATGTATGACATCAATATCACATATTGATTCACACATGCGTGTGCATGCCTATCTCAATCCTACTCATCAAGTGGCCTTGGATATCAAACTCCCTCAGGAGGGACAAATCCCATATCCATAACTCACCCCTCAAAAGCCACCCAATCATCACCTTTATAACAACCCATGTTTCAGGACTGCGTTTGATGATGTCAAAGTGTGCCCAACGAAATGTGTTGAGTGTAGTGATTTTAGGTCTAAGAATCACACTCACCACCATCATTGTGAGTATTGACTGTGACTACCATGTCATGGTTCCATGTGTCAAACTCACGGTGGGTCTATCCGGTACACTTTTTCTCTAACAAGTACCTATGTGTTTGGTTTTATATCTCTATATCATGACTAATGAGATTTTGTCATCAACCAACACCACAATCTAGTATTGTGTGTCATTGCTGTCTATCTACCTTCCACAATGACATCCGACTAGGGACATAACAAGAATGTACAAACTCTTAGCATCCGTATGATCTCATCGTTCAGGTCCTCAACCTGAAAGCATACGTCATTGAGTACTGTCATTCTCTAGACATTCAATCTGTTCTATCACTATCTCATATGACTGAACCAGAAAGAATTGGAAGCTTGCCTTTGATGTTTATCAAATCAATCTTAATGTATCCCACCAATCATCCCATGATTGGCTCTCAGGGCATACATACCAACAATCATGACCTTTGGTTGTCCTTGGAAGTCCAACCACAAAGTCCATTGTAATATGATCCCATTTCCACTAAGGTATAGGCATTGGTTGCAAGGTCCCAATAGGTTTTTGATGTTTGGCTTTAACCTACTGACAAGCTGCACACTTAGACACAAACTCAGCTACATCACACTTTAATCTTAACCACCAATACGGATCTCTCAGATTCTGATATATCTTGGTGCTACTTGGATGCATAGCATACATAGAAGAGTAAGCTTCTTCCAGAACTAAAGTCCTCAGATTATATACATCTGGCACCACTCAACTACCATGATAACACACTGTCCCATCATCAAATTCATGGAATCCATCACGCTTCACACTGCCCAACTCTACCCAAATCTGTCATGTCATAGTATCATTCTGTTGTGCATCCATAATATGTTGACTCAACACCGTCTTTACTTGAAATAGTGCTAACAAACCTGCTAACAAGGATACCTCTAAATGTACTCTTAGAGAGACCAATGTATCTTTGTTATGGCATTCCAAAGCACTCAATTGTGCTTTATCAGAAGATAATGACGAAGATGATCTCCTACTTAAGGCATCTGCCACCATATTAGCCTTCCCTGGATGATAATCTATAGTACAAACATAGTTCTTTATCAACTCCATCCAACATCGACGTTACATGATCAACTCCTATTTTGAAAAGATGTATTGTAGGTTCTTGTGGTCGGTGAAGATCTAACACTTCTTTCCATACATGTAGTGTCTCCATATCTTAAAAGAATGGATCACTGATGCTATGTCTAGATCATGTGTCAGATAATTCTCATCTTGTTTCTTAATCTATTGCAAAGCAAAAGAAATCATATTCTTATCCTACATCAACACACAACCTAGACCATTCTTAGAAGCATCACAGAAAATAATATATCCCTTTCTCTATTATGCTAGTACTAATACTAGTGCACTGGTCAACTTTTCCTTCAAAAGCTGAAAGGAATGTTGACATCTGTCATCCCATACATACCACACATCCTTCCTTGTTAACTTTGTTAGGGGTAACACTACTGCACTAAAGTTCTTAATGAACCTCCATTAATATCCTACTAAAACTAAGAAGTTGTGAACTTCTATAGTTGTCTTTGGCTAATCCCACTCCAACACTGACTCCACTTTCTTTGGGTCTACACAGACTCCTATAGAAGATATTACATGTTCTAAAAAGGCTACTTCCTTGAACCAGAACTCACATTTACTAAGCTTTGCATATGACTGATGTTGCCTCAGTAATGACAAATCCTATCATAGGTGTTGCTTGAGATGTTGTCTATCTTTGGAATAGGTCAAGATATCATCTATAAACACAACTACAAACTGCTCTAGATGTGGTCTAAACACTATGTTCATCAGATCCGTGAATGTTGATAGTGCATTGGTTAGCCCAAACAACATAACCATGAACTCATAATGACCATACCTTATCCTAAAGGCTGACTTAGGTATGTCATATGCCTTAATCTACAACTGGTGATATCCCAAATTGAAATCTATCTTAGAAAAGATAATGGCACCCTGTAACTGATCAAACAAGTCATCTATACATTGCAATGGATACTTGTTCTTAGTCATCATCTTATTCATCTGTTGGTAATTTATACACAACCTCATCGATCCATCATTCTTCTTAACAAATAGAATGGGAGCACACAAGGTGATGTGCATGGCCTAATAAACCTTTCTCAAGTAACTCTTGCAAGTGCTTCTTCAATTCCCACATTTCTACTTGTGCCATCCTATATGGTGTTTGTGCTATGGGTTGAGTTCCTGGAGTTAGATTGATCTCAAAATCAATCTCTCTAGGAGGGGGTACATCTGGAAACTCATCAGGAAACAAATCCTCAAATGCTTGCACAACTGGCACTTCCTGAATACTAGGACCCTTTACCTTTGTATCCACTACATGTGCCAAAAACGCGTCACAATCCTGTCTCATCCACTTTTCTGATGTCATAGGTGAAACTAGACATGTTGGAAGGATCTTCATATCACCATGGAAAACCTAAGAAGCATTACCATTTACAAATGTCACCATCTTGGCACTACAGTCCACAATTACCCAATACTTTTCCAAAGTATCCATCCCAAGGATCACATCAAATCCACACATATCAAGTAGTAAGAGATCCACTTGAATGCTATGTCTTGAAAAGGAAAGAACACAAGATATACATACTTCCCGTAGCTTTATGGAACCAACTAAAGGTGTTTCTATATGAATATTTTCATGTCAACGACTAGGAGTCAAGAAACATTAGCTATAACTTCTCTAGTGATAAAGGAGTGTGTCACACCCGGGTCAATAAAATAGATATAAAAATATGAAGAAGACAAAACATAATGAAATAATTACATCTGACCTGTGAAAACCCTCAGGTTGACAGATCCCTATGCCTGACTCATCACATAGAATCGAGCCATCACCTATTGTCTGCCTCTCCCTCTGCTAGCATTAACTGATGAACCAACCTGTGATGCTTATCTGCGTCCTCTACTATTATGTTATTGTCACTATTGCAAACCCTACTGACTCTACCTAGGTTGTTGAGTCACCTCTTCATCCTTCACAAGGCAGTACCACTTTTGTATGTCCCACCTGTCTCATACTTGAAATAAGTTTTAACCTCATACCATGGCCTAGACGACCCTGTCACAGATACTGACATTTCACTTTGAGCTCCTGTAGGTGGTAAACTACGACCTCTATCTCTGCTCTGTGTCCACTGTGACTACATCGTTGTCCTTTATTTAGGCTGTGGTGCCGAGTACCTAGGCTTCTTGAATCCACTAGAAGATTGTTCTTAGTACTGTACATGCCTCTTCTTAGTCTTTGACTCATAATTTTCTATAATTGATAATTCTACCCTCCAAACTGACTCCACAAAAGTGGCAAACCTATCTTTGTTCTCTAATGAATACCCTAGGGTTGTGAGCTCAGAACTCAGAACCTTCTCAAAGAGTATGATCCTCTCCTTGTTTGTTGCAACCATGTGTGGACAGAACTATAGAATTTTAATGAACTTGGCTTCATAGGAAGTGACTGACATATATTCCTGTCAGATATTCCCAAATTATACAATCTTTTCATCTAAGTAAGTCTCAGGAAAGTACCAACTTACAAACTTCCATAAAAATTCCTCCCATATAACCACGAGTCCCAAACTTTTCCCCTCCTCAATGGCCCACTAGTGTCCATCACTCCCTTTTAACAAGTATATTGCATGCTTTATATTGTCCTTCTCGGGGATGTTGAGGATTTTAAAAGCCTTTTCCAGCTCAGTTAGTCACATGATTGCATCATCTAGATTAGAGATATCTACATATTCTAATGCTCCTACACGTCAGAGTATCTCAAACGTCTTTCCAGACCCATGAGTTTCTACACCAGGAATGGTTGCCCTAGGTTGATTCACATGCATCCTATCCACCATGTGTGTCATGGTAGTCATAAAATATCCAAACATATCCCTAAAAGTAGGATTGGTTACATCAACTGGGTTGACTTGAGGCATCTCAGGCACAACTTATACCCTTTCTTGCCTCCTAGAAGCATCTCCTAGTGCAACAATGTTGCCCTCTGTAACTTGATCATCATGTTCTCCAGACATCTTCTCTATCTTCTTTTAATCCTACAATAGCAGAATCTACTATAAGATATACTGGAGAAAATTAGAATAGACACTAATCCTAATCCTATGTCCTTGTAGACTCAGTAAATCTATAGCTCAGATACCACTACATTGTGATGACCATTTCTACACTAAATGAGATTACTCAAAACAAAGCGCAGAATTATCATTAACAACAATATTACCAAAAAATAGGGTAAATTAAAACCAATTGCAATTTAATATCTCAAGTGGAAGTATTTACTAAAACATCCTCAACTCATGCTATCTCTAATTCCTATATATACCAAAGGATGTTACATCTCATGTTCAAAGGCTATCAAGCCATTACTGTACAATGCTTATAAACTATCTACACATTTGTGCCATTTGTATTCACACATGGCATAAATCCAAAATCTAATTATCAATATACAAGATACGAAATCTCCCCAAAGACCTAAGAGTACAATGATGACATATAGGACATCTACTACAAAGCTCTAGTAGCATATCCAACCTCTAGGAAATATTACTTCTCTTACTTCTCGACACCTGTACCACGACCTCTACCTCCTCGTCCATGACCACCTAAAAAGTTGTGGAACCCACTGGGTGATATCACATCTCAATGGGAGATATAACTCTCCATCACATCTAATATAAGTAGAATAGTTCAGTAAAGTAGTAAATATTGGTTAAGCAGTTCAAGTACTTGCAATTGACTAGTAGAAAATCATATGCTTTTAAAACGAATATGAAGAACATATATGGCTGTTGTAAACTAAACAATACACGAAATAAGGTATGGGGGTAATAGAATGTGATTCTTATTTGACACTAAGTAAATATACTACCCGACTATATAACCATTTTAATTCCATAAGGATTTGGGGCGTACCACTCAAATCCAACTAACAACTATTGAGTCAAAATTAGTACCATACGAGATCAATGGAAGTGTCAGACTCCATGATCATCACCAACACTATTTGGTCAGTTCAAGTCTACAATGCAGTGGCACATTAGTGAAATTTCTAAAGACAACAACTTGTAGTCATGGCCACAATCCTGTAGAGACAATAACTCACAATCAAGCTATGGCTCTGTATAACAACTAGTCTTCCTTGGTACATGCCACAACACTAGAGAACAAGCTAATGCATGGTTGTTCTATAACAAAGTATCACATTACTATATCAACAATTTAAGGGTACAACGAAATAATTCATTTGCACCCCACATATTCAATAATATGCGCTCTGAGTCTCCCGCATGAATCACTCATTTCACCATCCAGCTAAATACTGACACTGAAGATGGATCTATGGTACTGGGCAACTACCTGATTAGGATTTCACTTTATTAGATATTCCAATTGAGTATCTTTTAATGCATCAATCACGTTACATCATATAAACCCTAAACATTTTCTATAAAACTAAGGTAGGTTACAACTTTATAAGATATAAAATGTACAAGGTGGGAACTTGTCTTATCATTTCAAGATACTTGAATCACAAACATTACAAGGTCATCAATGTCACATCACCATGGGGTATCAACCCCTCAATTCATTTCTTTAGGATTTCATCTCTTAAAATGTGCTCAAGGCGCTCAACAATGCACTAGGTTCTCATTACATGAAACTGGTGAAATCAATATCATAAGATATCTCTACAATTGAGATATGCTTATAGTCCCCATCCTGTATTCTACAAGGTTCACCATAGCATTCTCATACCTATGCATATTCATCTCACCTACAAAGTTAGGGATGTATAATTTGAAGAGAGAAAACTCTATTATATAACAAGAATTTTCAAGCGAAAAAATCACATACATTACATGAATAATGAGTTAGGGTTAGGGTTTCAATTGCATTCAATTAGGGTTTCATAACACCATTCATCCCCTAAACCCTAATGCCATCACTTCCCACTTTGTTGGAGAGTTTTAGAGCCATGCACTATGGATAATGATCAACCGTTCATGTCACATCATCTCATGTGGTTCGTGACACTATGTATTGATCATATATACATGTATACGTATGTGTGTATCGACCCGTCACCATAAAGTGTAGCGATTGAGACACACACACCATGTGTCATGGACACAACACTTGGTGTTTTAACCCTAGACCATGATGATGTATCCACCTCAACCATTCTAGGTGTATTAACCTAATAAGGAATGAGTGTTTCGACCTCCAACCAAAGTGTTTTGACTTCTACACTTAAAAGTGGTTCATCCTTAGCCATTCATGGTTTCAACCCTAATATGAGAAGTGTTTCGATCTCAACCACATTAGGTGTATTGGTTGTAACACTCTACATGGTGTTAACCACTATTATCACAAGTATTTCAACACTAAACATAATGGTATCAGTTGTACTACGGTTCATATGGTTACTACCTCCCAAAAACCTAAGTGTTTTGACATCTAAACAAGTGCATGGTCGAAACCACACATCCATACAAGTGTTACAACCTCATGCCACAAGGGTTATGACCTACAAAAGGTCTATCCCACAACCAACTGGTCATAACAGTTGGGAGGTTAGGGAATACTAACCGTCAACTTAAGAACAAAAACCCTACACAAGGGTGTTCTTCAAACCCTAGAACAAGATCATCTTAAGGATCACAATAAGAATGTAGAAAATAGGTTTCTCACACATGAATCTAGTATCAAGATCAATAATTATACTTAGACAAACGAATTTTAATCAAAACAAAGAGATTTCAAGAGCAAGAATAAGATCTCATCATTCATTTCTCAAAATCTTCAAATCAGATACAAGGATTTAGGGTTTGCAAGAAGTATACATCATTTTTTAGATATATTATAGTTCAAACTTAACAATCATCACTTTCTTCACTACAAGAACATATTTGTAAGATTTGAAATAGAAATATATGAACTTCATATCATCAAGTTTAGGTTGCAGATAATAGAGAAGGAAGGAGTTATATATCCCACCTATAGTTTTTGATCCAACCCTCCAAGATCTCAAAATACAAAGAAGAAAAGGAAGCCCCAACTAGATCCAAAATTTTGACCACTAGATCTCCTTCTGAAGAGAGGAACACCATGGTTAAAGAAGAGTCCAGGAAAAAAAACCCAAACCCTAACTTTGAACTAAGTTAGGAGATGAAGGAACCCTAGGTTTTAGCATGGTTTCAGCCCAAGATAATAAGAAATGTCCAAGAGAAATCACTATGAACTATTCACAACCCTTATGATTGAGATGGAGTAAGCATAAGATGAAAAAGAAAGGGGAAACTAGATCTAGAGTTTGAATCACTTACCAAGAGGAGAGATTCTCCAAGAAACCACCACCAAGATGATGATCTAGCACCAAATCCACCACATGCAAGATGGATCAGATTCCCTATCTTCAAGATCTGCTCCTTCTTTCTCATGAAGCTCCAAGGTCAGTTCATGTTCAAGGGAGGAAGAAGAGGAAGTCAAAAAGTATCTCACACATGAAGGGATAGGGATATATACTCCAAGGGAGAGAGAGGAAGCGATTTGTGAGGTGTCACCATTTTAGATCACCTAAGAACACGTCCTTCAACCCTATGGTATTATCCTCTTACACATGAAAAAATATGAAAATTTCATATTTATCCAAAAAGTTCAGTGATCTCCATGGTCTCTACCGTCGTCAAGGTCACAACACATCCAAACTCTCCTTGTTTCAACCCAAAACCCTAATATATCAAAGTAAGGTTGAAACACTAAAGGACAAGGGTTTGTTTTGACCTTTAGGTCATCTAGGTCAAAACCACAACCCTTAGGGAAGATGTTGTAGTCTCTACCCTCACCCAAGTGTGAGGTAACAATTGCTACACCCAAACCCTAGCCAATTAATCAATTAGACATGGTAACCCTAGAAACTCTAGAACACCATAAAGTGTTCCCTCATCAAAAATCAATCAAACAAAGAGCCCCATGTCACCATTTTCTCTTTCACAGTTCCAAGGTACAAGAATCACTCTCTTCATGTGACATTTTGTGTGTTAACCCTCAATTATGGCTAAATTGTAAACTAGTCCAAAACAAGTAATTGTATGCACAGATGGTTCAAACCTCAATACAATTGAAACCAAAGACCTGCAACATGATATTAAAACATTCTGTAGGATTAAATTAAGGTTTAAGCATCTTATTATGCAAAGAAAACATATTAAGCACAAAGCTAGGTCAGGGATCTTACATGAGGAGTGTCATGGAATATTTCCCCATGATGTTTATCTACCTCCTAAAACTATGGCATATGTGGTGTTGAAGAAGAGCCACCAATGTTATCGTGTGTCTGGGGTCTGTTGCCACTAGTGCCTATAGTAGAGACATAGTTTAGAAACCCATGACACACAACGCGACATTCTCTGATAAAAGAATCATGTGGCGGGCTAGGCCAAAGATGAAGAGATAACCTCCATTGCAGGCCTTGATCACCACAACATGGATATGGTAACCCAAGTCCACATTAGTATGCCTTGCCACATATGTCATCATATTATGGTCATGTATAACCCCAAGATGTCGCACCATGAATGTGACCATGTCCCCATAGGCATGTAGTTTTGATGTCTGCAAATGGAGTTGTGGAAGTGTCAGATCAAGAAATTTTCCACATTCACCCTTTTCCCACAACAACTCACAAAACATGGAGAGGTCAACCATGCTGATTTCTCCCTGACTATCCTACTTGGGTAGGACGTAGTTGGAAATCACTCAGTACACATAGCAAAGGGCTGAGTTGTGAATGAGAGAAGACTTGGCTTGGCTTGAGGGAATATAGCCATCCTTGTCAACATCTTCTAGGCGATGTCGTCTTTGAAACTAGTGTCACTAGTTTCCATCTGTCACTTAAGACATAAACAAGTAGGAATTTTCAAAGTGTGCTAGCTGTCCATTCATTTAATCCTTACTGAGTTCCCGTAGTTGCAGGCAGAAATGTGAACATCATGCTTTGTATCCTTTGTCTTTTCAAGCGTAGCATAGCACTCAAAAGTGAGTCTAGCATACACACCACAATCTGAGTAGGAGATGACATCCATCCCAACCACTTCCCAATACTAGTCCACATGTGTGTAGATCTGAAAGATGTCAAGGGTGATGGGATTGGCATATTTTAGACTGACGAGTATCTATCCATCATTGTTGAATGCGTCATATATCTTATTCTGCTCCCGAGTGTGGAACATGAGAGGGGGTGATGTTTATGTAGTGAATGTGGGGGTCATGAGTGGCTCAAAGAATGAGATGGAGTTTCACAATGAAAAAGGTCAATACAATGCTACTACTCACTCTACAGAAGCCCTCTAGTTATCTCCCAAAGGTTGCATCCCAACAGGCAAATCATGGTGCAAGAAACCCCCTAGACAAGCCTAGGTGATTTTGTGTTGTGGTGTGAAGCTCATAATCATGGTGAAACCTGGACCACTCTTGGGAAAAGGCCTCCTCCACAACATCATCCCGATCTCCTCTACTGGTGTCCATTGGCGTAGTAGAGACACGTTGGTAGTCCACATGGGTTGCACAAGACAAAATATCTAGTGATGATGATTACTGGGAGACATCAACATACAATGGATTAGTGGATCGTATGGTGTGTAGAGGGTAATGATGCAGACCATTGGGGAAATGGTGGGGGAAGATAACATTAGTGAAGAAGGACTTTCTCCTATGCACCTCGAGACCACCCCTTTCAACCTTTTGAACCCACCTCTGATTACCTCTAGTTCATTAGTGAGGGGAGAGCAATGCGAGTGTCAGTGAAAGTGTGAATGTAACTGAGCTAAGTTGGTTCAACTCAGATCAATTTCTTAGTGAAGATGGTGCAGGTTTTTGGGGGTAGGTGATAGGTAGATGGTGTCTGGTCATCACAAAATCAGGTTGGTTTAATGCAAACCAAGTCAATTCATCTTGATCGGATAAGACAAATGTTTGGTCCAACATTGACGGTGATATCATTGATGTTGATAGCTTCAAATTAGATCCACATTTACAGAGATGTCAATGGTGGGAGCAATACACACTGATCTTGATAGGGAACCTGAGTTGATTCAGATTGAACCACCTCAGTTTCATGTACTACATTGGCCCAGATGCATATGGTGGCATGATGGTGTTGTTGGTGACTGCGGTGTGATGGCATCCTCTGTGTTGGATTTTTCCATGGTTCAACTCATTGGGGTAGCCTCTATGATGGATGCATGTGTGTGGTTTCTGGTACAAGATAGCTAAGCACGAGACATCGATATGAGGCACTTCCATGGCGTTCAGTGGGTCGAGATAAAAGATGAACAAGTGGATA
Organism: Alisma plantago-aquatica; assembly: GCA_963693085.1. Taxonomy (NCBI): domain Eukaryota; kingdom Viridiplantae; phylum Streptophyta; class Magnoliopsida; order Alismatales; family Alismataceae; genus Alisma; species Alisma plantago-aquatica. The sequence goes on along the minus strand of OY856413.1, from coordinate 479,758,743 downwards.
GATCCTGAGGTAGAGAGAATCTGGGAAAAAGAACTAAATATCAAAGTGCACTATAGGTGTAGGAAGATGATACACAAAGTAATGGGATGAAATGAACTCGAGTCAGATGGTTCCCTTTTATAGCCTATAGGCTGAATCGAACAAAATTGACTTGGTTTCCGTGGAACTAACTCGATTTCACTTGGCACCTATACATGTGATAGATTTGATAAAAATCAATCAAAGTTGCATCAGACATGAGGAGTTTGACACCTAAAAGAAACCAGGTGACTGGACTTGAGCAGGATACGATACGAAAGTGCACGAACAAAAAAACATAAGGTGAAATGGACTCGATTTAAGTAAAATTGAGTCAAATATTTGGTGAAAAACATGTGCATGAAGCACATGTTAGTAACTAAGCATGGCCAACTAAAAGTTCTGACACAATTTCTACAAATTGACAAGGTGTCAATTGAGTTAGAAACGCATGGGTGTCAGAAACCCAAAAAAAGAGGTAAAAGGAACCCAAGTCAAGTTACATGAAATTGATCCGATTTCACTTTGGCTCACAGATGCGTGTGTGTCAGATGAAGGTGGGAAACTTGGTGGGAATATATAAAAATTCAATTAAAAGACAAAAATGTGTAAATTTTTGCCGGGTAGTCATGAGAAGGGGGCACAAAAAGATTCGATTGAAACCAACTCAGTTTGGACCAAACTGAGTCAATTTATCGATCAGTATTGTAAAACTTATAGATTCTTTGATTTAAATATAAGGAAATTAAAACAAAGGGTCAGTCTTACCCAAAAGTACATCAAGTTAATTCACTTTCTCAAGGGTTGGATTACAATAGTTGTACGTGAAAGGGCATAAATGCATGTATGCAATATAACAAAAATACCTAATGATGCAAGAAAGAAAAATTCTATCTATACAGTTAGATGAAAGATAAAACAATGCCATAATTTTTGAAAAAGAATTTATTATGTACTCAAAGCAGATAAGATGGTCACACAATTCCTACACTTGAATTCCATATCCTTAGTTTTGGGTTCTTTGTTACCATCTTATTGCCGATGGCACTCCCCTTGTAAAATATAAGGTAGAAATCTCAAGTCTGAGGTAGGGAGTTGTTATCAGATGACTTAGTGCACTCATCCTTGTGCGGAAATAGTCTTGAATTGCACAAAGGTGACTTAGTACTGAATTGATTGGACATCTCTAGATGTAAGTGTTTGAATTTGTGTGCCCAAATATGTTTATGCATGATGAGGTGGAGGGTAGAGTTTGTGAAGGCATCTGACTTGTGCACTCTTAGATCTCCACCTCCAATTTTGAAGTTGGATGCTCATAAAGATTTTAATTTGCAACCGGAGTTATCCAATGAAAGTCTGAAAAAGAAGTAATTCCATGTGAATTGGGTCTCAGTTATCTTCATGTTTTGCAACAATGTTGTGATGGATTGTCCATCCCACTCCTTCAATGTTAAGCGACCCATGTAAGGGGATGGCAGCAAATGGAAGCTCATGTGGTTCTAGTTCGTCTTTGTAGGCATATTCACTTTGCCAATTTGAGCACTCGTCGACATCCTCCGCAAACAGAGTATTCCATGCCATTGTAAGTATGCTTCTTGAAATTGAGTCACGTGTCTCAATTTGAGAGGTATCTCCTTGGTCTAGAATAGAAGTTGAGTTAGGGCGCTCAAATTGTCCCTTTGGTTGTTAGGCTATTTGGCTACCTTGAGAAGGATGAAAATGATCTATCATCAAACCATATGTGCAGACATTGTGTATCCCCCATTGGTTTCTCAACAGACTTGACTAGACAGAATGAAGTGCTTCCTTGGATAGAGGAGTATTCATAGAAAAAATTAGGTGAGTTGAGTCGGGAGCCCAAATAGAATGGTGAAATAAGTTCCACTCGGGCCCAGTGGAACAATTTTGATGAGTGAAGTCTTCATGATTGTACACTAACACTTGCAAGTGTGTGATAACTAAATTTGTGAGGTCTTGAAGTCTCATACTACACATAAAATCCCCACTTTAAATTTGTTTGACTTGAGCAGAAATGTCTTCAAGGCTTGTTATTTCTATCATGTACGGTTGTTGAGGCTCCACCATATTAAATTATTGTACTTCAAAAAAAATACTTATTGAACAACTAGGAGTGTATCTATGATGTGGGCCTCCATCTTGGTGGCCTCTTATAGCTGATGATCCTGCCTTTTGAGTAGCTCACAAGATGGATCGACACAATTTTGGAGATGAGACGACAAGGTAGAGAGAAGTGCATCGGTACTTTCTCTACCTAGAGAAGTTTGTCTTCACAACTCCTAATCTTGCAAGAGTATGGAGGTTGTAGGCTGATCAACATTCTCCATTATCAGAGTGTTAATATATGATAATAGTGGTGGTAAATATAGCTCAAATAGATGGGGTGCACAACCTTCAATTATTTTCCAGCAGTTGGGGCTATAGAAAAATTTAGGAGGACATGTGGATAAGATGACCTGCCTTGCTGAAGCAAGGTCCATGGTTGTAAAGGACTAAAAAAGGAAAACATATCATTTTGTATGGAAAAATATGTGCAAACAAGGAAAAAACTATGCACATACATACAAGCTTATGCTAACATAACAAAATAATTGGGAATATAAATGTGGAAAAACCATGTCCATGGAAATGACACCAAAAGTTGATCACCCTAAATCATGTTTCTGAAAAGAGGAGATTTAAAAGGATTATAATTTAAATTTATAACCCAAAACCTTCAAGACACCCACAACTCAGTACATGATCAAAGTAGATATATAGGGTCAAACATAGAGATGTGGGGCCATTTAGTCACCTAAGATTCCACTCTTACTTAGTTAAGCAAAATTGGGAGTTGAAATATATGTATACTAAAACTGATCAATGCAAGGATTTCTTGGCTATTTAACAATGATTTGGGCAGTTTATGCACCTTTTTCTTGAATGTAGACAACCCTCAATCACCCTAGCAAGGAATCTAGCCTACAAACATGGTATGCATCATGTTAGGTACTCCTATGGGGGTCATCCCACACACTCTCACAATGTGTGACTAAAACCCGATCAATAGGTTGAGCACTCTGTAGAGGATAACAGAACAACACCCCTAAATACTTTGAATGCCTCTCAGGTTCAAGATAACCAAAGATGTTAGGAGAATTAGAGGATCTACCTGGAACCCTAATACAATGAAATTGACTCAAGTTCAGGGAAATTAAGAGTTCAATGTGCAAGGTCAGAACTCTTTGACCCTAGGTTCTAGACAGATCCTCGCTTATCTTCCTCCTCTTAGATTTTGGTCCAAACTACCTCCTCTAACTGGTCATACCATGAATCTCTCTATGTCGGTAGAAATGGTAGTTCAATCAAGAAAGAGATCAATCAAACCTAAATCATAATCACAAAAATAAGATAGAACAAAAGCATGCTATATCTGAATATTTATTATTTGCTTAGGGTCAAAGTGCATAAACATGCCCAAAACATGATACATAGAAAAGAAGGGGCTCAAATAGTCATAAACAAGCATAGTTGACACTGAAAAAATATGGAAATACACCGTTTGAATTCAAAATGTAGGAGAACAATTGAAGAAAAGAGGAAGAAGAAGAGATGAGCCTGTGGAGGAGAGGTGTCTCTCTCTCCTTAGCCCCCTTATGGGATTTATCTCATCCTTGGGGTTTTCCTCCTTGACCTTTTGGTCTCCTACTCCTCCTTTCTCCTTGATGTTGCCCCAAACAATAGTTGGTGTGGTTGGATGAGGTGAAGGATGATGGAAATGAGTGAAGATGATAGAGGTCAAAGAATTATGGAAGGAGGTGGTGAAGGTTTATGGAGGAATGAATCCAACCGAAGGGAGTGGACGCAGTGTGAGATCTACATCCCTCTCAGGACTTGGAGCGGGAAGATGAAGGTTAGGAAACAAAAATGGGGAACCATAGAAAGAGTGTGGAACCCCCAAACCGGTGGCCAAAGAGGGGTATTTGTAGTGATAGGTGGGATATATCAATAAGTGGTAATGAAATCGATCTAATTTTAATGGATTTGACTCGAGTTTATTTCTCCTGTTTGTGATATATGGCTTTCTTTAGAATTGAATTGATTAAAGGAAACCAACAAAAGAAACTATCACAAGATGTCTCATCGGGTGAAGGGCCTTTGGTAGACAATCATGGAAGTGCTCCTTCAGAAGGGATGTTGGCCATCGGTTGTGACCTTCAAGACATACCAATCCAAATATGGACCTTCAGTTGTCTTCTGAAGAAAAATCATCAATGAAGCACTGAGGTGTTTTGTTGTGTAAGGGACATTAATAACATGACTCAATTTCACTGAAAACAAGATGGTTTCATAGGTCCAGATTACAAAATTGATGTGTTTTTTAGCTCATACCTGCAAGTCCCAAAATCAGGCAGTTGAGCAATTATATCTTCTAAAAATAGATAAATTGTGAAAAGCTAAATATCTAGAGTTATTTAGGACATATCAAGGTTAATATAAACACTAAACTATAATTAAATACTTAGACTAAATATCTAAATTTAGGTGTTATCATTTACATACACAAATGTAGAGATGAGGAATAATTTTAGTCAATCTCAAATAAAGGGATGATACATCCACACATTATCAAGAGGGTTTAGATGACGCATAAATTAATATTCAACCATATCAATAGTCAAGAAGAGATAAATAAGTTCTAAAGAAGGATTTTTAATAAAATCTTAATATGTGTTCAAACATAAATTAAGTTAGGATTTGATTCCACATATAAAGTAATTAGGATTTGAAGTCATGATTTCATAATTCCACATTTTAAGAATATCACAATTCCAATTTTAGGAACTAATTCTCCACTAATCTATATATTATTTTTTAGCTCCACTAGGGTGTTTCTCTTCATTGTTATTGGCATGCAGATATTTCCACCTTATTTCATGCATTATTAAAGTCATCAATTGAGTTAGTGACATTAATCAGTGTGATGCCATACTACTATATTTATGCAATATTTACTATATGGAACTTATACTCATATAATACATCATACTTTATTTTATCAAATATACAATCTATATTTTGCACTTATACAATTATGTGAATCAATCATTTACATTAGAAGAGCTATGATTTATAATGAAGAAGTCTAGTTATTTAATACTCTTCAATGTTATCCATCTTAATATTAAATAATTGGTATTTTCACCCTATTAAGGTTAAGGGTGAACAAAGACCTATCATTCATATTATATCATTCCTATATCTCCCTTAATATAAACAAGACATCTGAGGTCATCCAAATCCATTATGTTCCCATGATAGGTTATATACTATACATTATTTGGGAGTTATCTTAAGAACTATGTCTATTGGTATCTAATTCATGGAATTAGGAGTTTCAGGGATAAGGAAGTCAGATTTTGATATCTTACAATATCATATGCAAGTTTTTAAGTTTTAGTTACAAATAAGTCTTTTCTTCTAATAAGGAAGATGTTCAAGAGAATAAAAGGGTTTGGATGCAAATTGTTCCTTTACTTTTTGAAATCATGAATTTGTCCTTGTGTATTCTAGTAGGACTATATGAAAGATTAGAGGTGATGTGCTATTTGTATGCCCTTAAATTCACTAGTGTGATCATTCTAGTTTTTACCTTAAATATGTAGGAAAGATCACCTCCAAGTGGACCGATCTTATCATATTTTAAAATTTAACCCAAAGGAAACCATTTTAATGAACCTACTAATTGATTTAACTGAACTAGTAATAATATATCATAATAGTTGATTACAAAAAGTTGTGAGAATAAGAAAAGTATATTAAAGCTAAGATTATAAAATGGAAAGAGAACTAGGGTAAGTGGGTTTCACAACTACAATCAATGTATGTACTCCCATGCATAATAAACAAGTAAGAAAAAATATACATTGAGGTTGGATAAATCAAATAGATTAGAATTGAGAATTAACCTCCAAAAATATCACTCTACATTCATTGTCGTTCTACTTAGAGGGCATGCACCGATTGCCTCAGCATCCACCCAAAGATTTCATCAAGGACTTAACATGAAAAATTGATATACTAGATCCTAGGCTCAAAAATTTCTACATTAAAGATCTAATAAACATAGAAAAGATTGGTCAAACAAGATTACAAGCATAAATTTATTGATGCAAAATGTAATAAGGTTGATACATGCATAAATTCTACTAAAAGAGAAAAATAGATACTTAGCATACTCCCCACACCCTAGCATGGGAACCACTCGCTCTTCATGATATTAATTGGATCAACATAAGAAATGAAAAAGATAACCACCACCATTGTGGTGGAAGAGGTGAATATATGGTGTGTAGAAGAAACCTCTGTATGTAATGATGGGGCTCATCTACACAGAAAAAGGGTGACACCTAAGATGATTTTTGAGTGGCCCTCCTTCCTTGTCTTCTTTCCCTCCTTGGATATGATCCATGATGGTTGTAGGTGGACAAATGGAAGACAATAACAACATTTGAGGTAGTGAAAGTATTCATAAATCTTAACTTTTTTATGTTTGACTATGAAGACATGTGAGGGCGGTTGATGATGGAGGAGGTAGATGGTGGAGAAGTTCAATGGATGTGAACGACCTCCAATGTGAAGGTGGCCTTGCACCTTAAAATCTAGATGACCAATCATGGTAGTTAGGTGTGCTATATCCATGGGCTTGGGCTTCAATGATATGATCCTTCATCTTCCTCATATGCAATGAAATAGTCACATTGTGCCTGGATGGCCAATGCACAATCTAAGAAAATGGATGCTTTAGGGTTGATCAGTGCCCACTAGTACAGAACTGACCTTTAGTCTCAGTTAATTAAGCTTTTTGGCGTCAGTTTCAAAATGACACCCAAGTAGGCGCCGCTAAAAGTAGAAACCTTCAGCGTCGGTGTTGAACCGACGCCATAACCCTTCCCTCCATCAATAAAATGCACCAGCAAGGGAACAATCAGCCTCGGTTTTTACCGACAACTAACACTATACACACTAAAAGCTGACATCTTTTAAATAACAACCAACGCCATAACCCTTCCAGCCACAAAATAGGCGTCGGTTTTTACAGACAACCGACACTATATCACTGTGCCATGAAGACCCCACCATGGCTGTGCTACCTAGCCAGCAAGGTCACAATAGGTGTCAGTTTTTACAGATAACCAACACCAGTAAGGGATAAAGATGTCGGTTTTATACTAATAACCGACACAGTAAGGTTTTGTTGTCAGTTTTACACTAATAACTAACACCTATGTTCTGATTTTTTTTTCTTATCAGTTTGCAGGCCTGTTGTCTGGTTGGTAAGCAGGATGCAGAACCTACAGTTCAATTCTAAACTATAGGTTTACAACACCCTTTGATTTCAACCAAGAACTTGCAATAAACCTGCAAAATTAACAATGATACACAACAATTTATGATCATGTGAATCACACACTTGTATAAGCACATTTAATTCATATTAGTTTTCATCACACACATGTAGAAACCAGTAGTTCCATTTCAAATTTCCTCCATTTTCACACACAATTAGCAACCTACAGTTCCATTCATTTCATCACTTTTCACATTCAGACACATGTAGAAATATAGACACATGTAGAAACATTCATGTATTCATCTTCACATTCACTCATATGACAATTCAAAAAAATTCATTCAGACATGTATATATAAAAGTTTCACATGTCATCAAATACAAAAATAATTATGAGAACAATGTTTAGAAATATCATTCTTTATTATTATCATCATCATCATTATCATCATCATTATTCCAATCATAATAAAAAATTTCCACTACTTGTAAGGCTTTTGTCCATTTTTCTCTTATATCATCTGATTCTTCCATCATATAGGGAGTATGTACATCTAATAACTTTTCACATGTAGTGAAGTCACTGGTTTTAAACACCTGTAAAGAGAGTGACGTATATATATAATTAATAATATATAATAAGATTGATATATTTCATATTATCTAATGAGACTATATATAATACCTATTGTATGGTATCAATTTTCATTGCAGCATGTTTGATAATTAGGTCCATATATCGCATCACATAGTATGCACATGCCCAACCATTGTCTTGTGTAGCACAGTATAAATTGAAACATACAAAATGTTCAAAAATACAAACAATCACAGTTCACATAAATAATATATACATTAGAGTCGGGAAATTACTTTCACATTCTCCCAAATTAGTAACTATTTCTTTTTCTCCTTTTTCTTGGAGATCTTTCCTCCAACTTTTTTGAACTCATGTAAAGCCCTACATGTTAATGTAACACATTGAATTGCATAATTAAATAGTAATGTAATAACATATGTTAACAGATATAAAATTATAAAATATTTCTCACGGGAATAATGACATTTTTATTGGTTGTCCATATAATGTGTCCAATTCCTTCCCCACAGGATCTAGATAATAAATAGTGAACGTATTAGAGATAATAACCAGTAACTCCCAATGCCTACCACTAAAGGTAAGAAAGTTAAAAATTAATAACTCAAAATCCACAATAAAAATGTAATTTTCTTAAGTCCAAACTATAAGCAAAGTAAACTTAATCAACATTATATGGATCTATTATCACCGTCTTCTTTTCTTTACCAAAATATTTAAAAGTAGTAGAGTAGTATGAGGTAACTGATGAAGGGTCTTTATCTACAAGACTGATCAAAGATGGAACTAGAAATCCCACATGGGAAAATGAAAAATCTTTACAGATTGTGTGTAAGTGGCTACAAAATATGTATTACGTATGCATTAATATATAAGAAACCATATCACCGTATGTAAAACAAGGTATATGGATGTATAAACAAGATCTCACCATATCCATAGCTCAAACATAGATGTATTCAACCAATCATAACGAAACAACACTAAAATATCTTGTATAAATAGATTGTTATCATATGATTGACTAGCAACATCCTCCGAAATAGAAACATTTATAGGACAATTTGTGTCATGTTTGCCTATCCACACTGCCATACCCCTACAATTAGGACCTAAAGAGGCGTATAGGTCCCTTGGAAGCCAACTAGGAACTTCAGGAGGTGGAGGTGGAGGTGGAGGTCGAGATGTAGCGGGTGTCTTTCTTTTAACGTGTATATAAAATTTCAGATCAATTGACTCATATATACACACTAACAAATTAACTTAATGTAAATTTACCATACAATATTAGTATAAACGACATCCATTTTAGGCCACAATATCACCCAACCTTCTTCTTCACCAAGCATTTTAGAATCTGGGTGGGCATATGGCAATGGAAGATCCATCCAATTGGGGAGTACATGTAGCGGGCTCACACGAACCGCATCATCTGGTACTGGAGTCCCATGAAACATTTCCCATGGAAGGGGTGGGTATGCCTCGACCTCTTCCATGATAAATTTCTTGACTTTTTAGATGGCATGGCTTCAACCCCTACAAATTTATGTAAAGAATGTTATATACATATATACATAAACATATCATCTTGAAAAAACTAGCTACTATGTCATAAAAATACTTACAGCAGACATGCTAGGTGGGTCTACACGATTATTGCCAACCTCTGCAGTAGAAGAAGAGTGGCACACCACAAGTACTATCTAAGTGGGAGTCTAAGACGCCTGCCACTTCACCATTGCTTCTTAGATTCTCTGATTAATTAACTCATCTACCTATAGATCGAAAAAAGAAACACTAGCTTTTTATTATTGAATTCCCTTTCGCAATAACATTCTAAAAAAAGAATAGGTTACCTCAACATTGATAATCCCACTTTTGGGATAGGTTTGCACTGTGATGGCCCAAAGAACGCTTTTATGCCCACACCAGTGCCTGCACCCCTAACACTTCCAGGATGTTCTGGGTTACCAAGAGCAACTATCAATTCATCCCTTGTGCCCTCAGGGATGAACTTACCTTCCTTCCTCTGCCCGTGAAGCTCCCGCTACTTGCCATCAATAGAAATTGGTAAGTAAACATAACAATAATCAATATCGATTTCTCTAAGAGTTGAATTTTACCATTTTTGTAACCACCTCAGTAGTTGCGGGCTTGGTTATATTTCCTTTCTTATTTTGCCTCCCATCTATCCACATAGCATGGCAAGGCAGAGGTGCGAGACCATTAGTAGAGGACTCTACAGTCTCTTGTATAGCAGCAGAATGAGAAGTAGACTCAGCCTGTAGTCTTTGGCGAATGCCTGCATAGCCTTTTGGACCCATCATGTGGTCATGCACATTTAGTGCACTCCTTGCTCTTTGAGCATCACTGATAGCCTTGTTACTAAGCACATTGATTTGGTTAGTAACACTAAAGGTTAATCTTTAATAGGTGAATACATAAGAATGTATATTAATTAAATTGGGAGTGGTGCTTAATACCTTGAATTCATTAGACGCATGTTGTAGGATCCCATAATTATTTTTATTAACATATACATACCACTTCAAATTCTTCACATCTATCAGATTGGAAAACAAGCATTGAAACTGTGATATTATAGGTAGATACCACATCACCCTGGCAGGAGAACCAATTTTGGACTCCCCTGAAGTCGCCAATTTATACCTTGACACACCACATTTTGGACAACCTTTCAAATCCACATAGTCCTTTTGAATAATACACAATAATTCAGGCATGTGTGTATCTTCTTGGCCTCCATTCCCATTGGGAACAACAATCTCTTTAACTGGTATGTTGAGATTGGCAGCTCGTTTCCTTCAAGAAGAATTTCTTTCAACAAAGACAACAATGATGTGAAGCTTTTGTTGCTCCATCTATTGTTAGCTTTCAGCATATACAATCTCAACACAGTGCTAAGCTTTTTAAACTTAGTACAACCTGTGTATAATGGTATCTCAACATCATGCATAATGTTTCTAAACATGGGAGGGGGATCAATGTGCTCTACCCCACAACTATCCAACATCGCATCAACAATGTCTACTGGAACTGGCTCATTCACATCTACCTCATCGGAGGAAATTTCTTCTTCCACACAAGCACTACTATCGACATCCACTGATTTCAAGTTTGAAATCTCTCCATTCTAGTACCATTCTGTATAGCCTTGTACAATCCTGTTGCACATGACATGACTTTTGATTTGGTCACCAGTGATGACTTTCAAGTTGTTACCACAATGCCTGCATGGACAATAGAACCTATCTCTAGGTTGTTTCCTATGTTCCTCGATAAATCTAATAAACTGATCAAGACCACAAATAAACTCTGGGGTGCAGCAATTTGGAATGGACATCCATGATCAATCCATTCTGTGATCAAAGAGAAAACAAATATATATTAGGGTTAGGGGTTAAAAGATTAGGGTTTAGGGTTAAAAGATTAGGGTTTATGGTTAAAAGTTTAGGGTTTAAGGTCTTATATATAATAAATGTGTACCACCTATCCCATTCTTGAACACCTAATCTCACTAGTAAGTGTATAGTGTGTATTGGGTTTTCAAGAAAATTTCGGCAACATTTCCCCACTATTCTCCAAGAACATATGCACTTAGAGAACAAACAGGGAAATGTTACTAAAATTTTCTTGAAAACCCAATACACATTATACACTTACATCCTAAGTGAGATTAAGTGTTCAAGAACAGTCCCAAATAGGGGACTATCCAAGATTTACTCCTAATGAGTAAATCTTGGACGGGTTTCTAGGCCAACAAATACATGTATCTTGTCATTCTTATACCTACAATCCTAGTTTCATCATCCATATCCTAAGTTTTGTGTAACAACATTTAATCATTATTGTCAGTAAATACTAAACAGTAAATAAACCATGATTCCATATATCAAAGATTTGAATCTTGATGTTTTAGCAACTCAACCACCACGGCCGTGCTACCCAGCACAGTCGTTCCATGAAGACCCACCACGGTCGTGCTTCCCAACATGACTGTGCTAATTAGCACAGCACGTCATTTACAATCCAAAACAAGTCATTTTCATATATTTTGATCAATATTAAGACTTTGATCAATATTCTGCATTAATATGTGTGTCCAAAACATACACAACTTAGGAATGCAGGGCACATGCCTTCTTAGATGGCACCAAAGAGGCGAATATGACCAAATAGGAGTGGTGGACACAGATTACAGTGGTGGCCGCAGAAGCAGAGGCCTAGAACGGTGGCGGAAAGCTCCAACATCGGTGGTGAGTTCCAGTAGCGGCAACGCACTCCAGAAGTGGTAGTGAGCTCTAACAGCGGCGACAAGCTCCAGGTTCTGAGCGGTGGCGGTAGTAGTAGCAGCAACAGCAATGATAGCAGTGAACGAAGACGAGAAGATGACAACTTAGGCACAGGATGAGCAACAGTGGCGGTGGTGAGCTCCAGCGACAGCAGAAACTAGAATCTCCAGAGCTAGGTCGATCGGGGGGAGAATGAAACAGTCGATGGGGAAGGGGAAGGACATTTCACTATTCTTAAGTGGGACACAGGCGTTGGTTATACCAAAATCGACATCTATACACATATTTGTCATCGGTCCTTCCTAAAATCGACACCTATGTACAACAATAGTCGTCGATTTCATAATAAAAAATTGACGTCAATACACATATGCTGACAAAAAAATGTTTTCGAGATACAACCATAGTCATCGATTTTCCATATAAAATTGATGCCAATTGGGCAATTTAGAGGTAAAAAAATTTTCAAAGGACAATGCACAAACAAAAATCCCGTCGGTTCATCTACCAAAACCGACAACAAAATGGGGTTGAAAATTTGCCTCGTGAAACAACTGTAGTCATCGATTACCTGCTTAACAACCAACGTCGTATATGTAATTTTGGAGGTAAATTTTTTTCACTGAAAAAATTGTATTTCACGGGTGATTTTAGATGTCGGTTGATTATCTCCTAATTGACACTAATAAAAAGAGATACCCGTATCTTATGAAAATTGGCGGGTCTTCACATATTGGTGTCAGTTTGTATTTGCAGCCGACGTCGTAGTGTAATGGTGTTGGCTTTTAGGTTTCAACTGACGCTATTAAATGTGACATTATACACCATTTCTGTAGTAGTGGTCAATCCGAGCACGGCCAATCAGGCTTGATGCATGTGAGAGTGTCAAAGGAAGCTAGAGCATCATTGTAAATGTAAGGCCCCTAAATTTGCTTAATGAGTTGAATAAGATTAATTATCATAATTTAATTCTTATAACCCTAATATAGGCTTGTTATATGCTTTGAAATTATAATACAAGCTTAAGTTTCAAATTTGGTCCAATTTGGATAGTTTTTGAGCAAGTTATGCAATTTTATGCACATTTTGGACTTTTCTGCAATTTACCCAATTGAGAGGTTTTCTTTGAAATTTATCACTTGCATTATGTTCCTTGGATATTCTATCATCATTCTTGATCTTATTGATCTATGGGGCTCCTATTTAAACCTTGATTTGAAGGTGTTTTCTCCAAGGGTATTTTAGGGTTTTCCCCTTCACGGATGAGCTACCTTTAGTAGCTATCAACTAATGAATTATTTGATTGGCTAGGAAATTCGACAAAGTAAATCTAAGAAGGTCTATACACATGATGGGGTAGCTTCTTGTGTGTGTGCTTGTATATTCTTAATAGTTTAATGCCATAGACACATGGGAAAGCTACTTTTACACCTCATGCTTGCTTCCATCCTTATCCATGGGCAATATCTACCTCTTCCATGCCCAAGTTCGAAACTATGCTTTATTTCTCTTTCCTTTAACCTGGATCAACGACTACCCTCTATTTTTTGGCAAAACCAAGTGCTCTAAGTTATAAGACAACCTCTTTTTGGAGAAGAAGGTCTCCTAGAGCTCCATTTAGCCCTATCTAGGGTTTCTAAGGTCATTTTCTAGGGATTTCGACCAAGGAAATTTATTTTATTTCTTCCTTCTCTGTTTGTATTGCTCTTCTCCTTCCTTAGACCTTCCTCCGGGTCGGTACCTTTCTGTTCCATGGTACAATTTGCTTTATTTTTACACCTCATGCTTGCTTCCATCCTTATCCATGGGCTATATCTACCTCTTCCTTGCCCAAGTTCCAAACTATGGTTGTTTTCTCTTTCCTTTAACCTATAGAAACGACTCCCCTATTTTTTTTTCTGTGAAACCAAGTTCTCTAAGGTATAAGACAACCTCTTTTTAGAGAAGAAGGTATCCTAGAGCTCCATTTAGCCCTACCTAGGGTTTCTAAGGTCATTTTCTAGGGATCTCGACCAAGGCAAGTTATTTTCTTCCTTCCTTCTCCGTTTGTCTTCCTATTATCCTTCCTTAGACCTTCCTCCTAGTTGGAACCTTTCTGTTCCATGGTAGAATTTGTTTTAAAGCTTTAAAATCCTACCTTTCTTGCTCCTTATGCTTAGGGTTTGCTCATTTGATGAAGAAAGGTGCTAGATGGACGAATTCATAGCTATTTCTTGGATTTTCTACCATACATGCTCGAGTTTTCTTCTGTGTGGGGTTTCATCTTCTCATTATGGGCAAGTTTTATAACTTTCTCCACATTTATTGCTTAGCATAAGCTTTCTAGATCATGTTTTTGCTTGAAAATGATGATCCATGCACTAAAAAGCTATGCTTGACTTGGATTTTGATTTTTATAATGTTCCCTATTCTGATTTTAGTTTTATATGAACCTTTGATCATGTGTTCGTTATTCCTAAGGTATAATATGACTTGGATCAGGTTGGTTTGACAACCTATGGTGCTAAGCACCTATCAACCAATGGTCAATTTTAGGGTTTAATGTTGATTTCTTCTATAAACCCAGGACCCAATGATGGTATCATTGCAACAACCCTATGGTGTTGTCTTCATGACAACTGATGGTTATGATCAAAGGTGTCATATGATGATGAAAACCCATGGTCACCCCCTTAGGTCAGGTTTTGGGATCAATTAGAATTATAATGATCAACCATTAAGTACCCTACTGATGTTATCAATCAATGATGACATTAGCTTAATATTTGATGCTAATTAAGGAATATAATGTTGATATAACTACCTATGGTGACTTAATGGTCATTAATGATGGTGTATCAAACCTCCAAAATCTGTGGTGAGTTAATCATATAGTTGTAGCATCAATTAAGCCTTAGATCAATGGTTTCTTGGGTCACTTGATGCAATGGTCGAACCAATATTGTAATTGATGGTTTTAACATATGAACTTGAATCAATGGTCAAGATCTAATGTTTATTCCTCCAATAAAGTAGAATGATAGATAATTTAATATGTTGGTCCTAATAATGTGATTTATATGGTTTCCTGTATATGATCAACTTAAGGAGCTTAATTGTTGACAATGGATGGCTTGTTTTAACTGAATAGTCGATTGTGGGCTTTACTTTTCTCTCAATGGAACTTTTTGTGTTTCTAATAAAGGGATGTCTAGGGTTAAATGGTGACTCTTTATAAAGCATAAATCAAGGACTTAATAGGTGGTTTATCCAAGGTGTTTACTTATGTAAACAACCAATGGTCTTACCTTTTAAACATTCAATGGTTCTAGGTGACATTGTGGTATGGTGATATGGGTTGAATGATGATGGAACAAATGGAGGGTTACCCTTAATAAGGTAGTCTTACCTATTCACTCATATGAATAGAAGGGATGATAACCATATTGTGTTCATATGTAACCCTAATGAGGTATAGCTTGTTATACCTAGATTTAATATAACTAAATGATGGTAATTGGGTATGAATAGTCCTTGAATGACTAATACAATCATGTACTTCGTTATTGTTGTTGAAACCTTAGTATGCTATAACTTGATGGTTACACCTTGATTTATATGTGGGTTCATACTTGAGAATAGTATGGAATGTGATGGTGATGCTTCACCTTATCCATCCATGATCTAATGGGGATGTTGTGAGTTAGGGTTTGGGTATTAGCATTGTTCGGGAAATCGGTCCGCATGGCCGCATATACTCCCGCATATACCAATTCAGTCACCCTAGTGCACCGCATATTACTAATCGGTCCACTAAGCGGTCATGGTCTGCATATACTCTCTCTTGGCCGATTAAGCAGTCGATTAAACTCCAATTTTCAAAAAGCCCACAACTAATATTCATGCATTTCAAACATGCATGCATATATATACACATTTCATTATATATATAAATTGATATATATAGTCATTGAATTATATGTATACATTGTAATACATATAAAAATTTCCACACGCATTGTACATTTATTTGA
Source organism: Alisma plantago-aquatica (assembly GCA_963693085.1). Taxonomy (NCBI): domain Eukaryota; kingdom Viridiplantae; phylum Streptophyta; class Magnoliopsida; order Alismatales; family Alismataceae; genus Alisma; species Alisma plantago-aquatica. The sequence continues at coordinate 479,742,450 of OY856413.1, read as the reverse complement.
ATACCTTTTGATATGTTAACATGTATGGATACATATACAATATACCTAAATATACAATCACATATTTGTGCATGTATATATACATTTTGATTTGTTCACATTTATACACACTATACATATATTTGTACATTGATTTACCTACATTTTAGTATTTGTACATATATTACAAACACATTCTACATATAGGCATATATACATATATAAGCATAACATACATCATACATGCATATTAATATGTTTATAAGTAAATAGATGTATGTGCCTACACTATATATTTTAATTTATGATCTCTCTATATTATTTTATATAAAATTAGTTTATTGAAATAAAAAAATCCAAAACCGCATATACTCCCGTATATACTCCCACATACCGCATATACTCTATACAGTACCCTCTCTGCCCGTACACCGCATATCGCTTTCCTGAACCATGGGTATTATTGATGATTAGTAACATTGATATAATTTATCATGTTGAATCTAACTCTAATGCAAATAGATAAAGATGAGTATTCATGTTTAACATTCTTATATGATGGAATGATGGTGAAATAACCTCCTTAACATGATCATAACCTTAATGTGTTAATTGGTGGTTATCATATCCACATGGTTGATACTTTCTTATGCTAAACATGTGCATTATGAATATGATGAGTGATAATCATATATAGATTCCTTTCATGTTGATGTAACAAAGGAATGGTCTTAATGTTAACATAACCCTTCTATGATTGTTTATGAATATCTCCTAGCTCATTAATGCAATATTGTGTTGATCTGGTGTATTATATGTAAGTAATGTTGTTGAGCCTTGTTATAAGGCATGCAAAGATAATTATGATTTTGTAGGGAATAGTATAATGGTCTTAATGACCTTTAAGCATGGTTGAGTCCTGAATGAGGTTTAATCTTCTTGTGTTGATAAGGGTTGATACCCTATTGTGAAAATGATTTATATCCTGTAATAGTATGATGGTCCTAATGATGTTTGGGCATGGTTGATCCCTGAATGAGGTGTAATCCTCTTGTGTTGATAAGGGTTGATACCCTGTGATATTGTGAAAAGAATTTATATCTTATGATAGTATGATGACTAGTGTGGTCTCATGAATGGCAAGTGAATAGTACCATGTGATAATGAGATGAGAAATTATGTTTCACACGTTTTATATCTTTTGAAGTTGTGATATTTATGTGTTTGTTAGAAGTGAATTAGGGTTTGTATGTCCACTTGTTTGATGAAGCCTTAATTCACCTAATTGGAATAACTAATCAAGTGAAACTCTAATCATGTAGTTCCCTGTTCCATAGATCCATCTGAGTGTTAGAATTTTCCAAATGGGGAAATGAGTATTACTAAGGGAAACTCAGAGCACATATTGTTGAGTATGTGGGGGTGGCAAGTTGATACTATATCCTTGTCATCCACAATGCAGATTGTGGATGTTTTCTATGGTCATGCCTCATACATCTGATGTGATTGAGAATGGTTGCGGTCGTGTCTCGCTGATTTAATATGTGATTATATTAGAGAACAACTGCGGTTGTACCTCAGATGGTAGGATATGCGTACCCACCTCCTTTCACTAGTACTGTGACCTATACCAAAGACAGACTTGGCTGTTAGCAGCTCGACCGTATGCGTCGTTGTGGAAGACCCGTACTGACCGGGGGTGGAGAAGATCTTAGGAGTCTAACTAATCCTAGATCTTATATGGCTCAGATTTCGATTTAGTAGTGGTCAGTTGGATTTTGAGTGGTATCCTCCATTTCCTCAGGGCATAATAAAAGATGTAATACAGCCGTGTAGCATATTTGTTTAGGGTTATACATAATGTTTCACATTGGATGATAACCCTTGTTTGTTATCTTTACATAAAGTTGTGCAATTAAGAGATAGTAGATATACTTATGTTGTGGATACAAAAATCTCAAGATACAGAGACGACACATAGGACATTCTATATACAAGACTTGACAGACAATGTCTCCACCTGAAGATCACTACTATCCAGGATGTTGCTGCTGTTGTTGCTCACCCACTGAAGGGTTCCTTCGTCCTTGGCGTCTACCTAAAAAGTTGAATCCCACGGGAGTGAGACAATTGAATAATTGTCCCAGTGAGATTTATAACTCTTCGCCAGAAGCATTGTTATTGCAAAGATTAAAATAAAAATGAGCAGCTGAACTATAATTATTTAACAGTAGGCAATTCATTGATTAGACTAAGTAGAGCAGCATTCTCTAAGCAATCATTTCAATTATAACTTGATTGAATGACTAGACTTATATCAATAAAAAATATGAAGAACATGTATATTAGTTGTTCAATAAGGACTCAATAAACAATGCACCATCAATCATTGTTTCTCGTAGTTCAACCTACGCAATTAAGCTATACGGCTGATTACATTTTTCAAACACATTTATGGCCTAAGGAGATGAGGTATACCACTCATTCTCCAACTGATCATTACTAAATCGTAATCGGTACCATACATAGGTCATCAGAAGAGTCAGATTTCTATGACCTCATCTTCCTCAATCAGTTTGAGGTACAACATGCAGGACATCTTGTGTCTCTGCTTAAATAGCTTTCCATGGTATTCTGGAAACTTCGCTATTAGAGCTACAGTGGCATGTTGTACTCTCTTCTCCATCAAGGGATTTCTTGTTTATCTCTCATCGATGCGACATTAACAACATCATCGGGAGATTAGTGATACATCATCCCAGCATAAACATATAATGAAGGATTGAGAGATTAAATGTACATCTCACATCAATTCCCTCATTAGGACGTAAGGATATTCACATTCATAACCCCCACATACTCAAAAGTATGCTCTCCAGGAGTTCCCTTAGGAAAACCTGTTTCACCATCATTTAATTTCTGACAATGATGGATCTATGGTCAGGGCTCTACATGATATCATTATACTTGATTGATTAAGTACATGTGGCATTCTTTTAGCATCAGGCATGTTTTCAAACATAAACCAATAAGACAATTGCTATTAAGAAAGAGTACTAATTGTATCAAGTTCATTTCTCATCTAGTTAACATTGGGATCTCAATTCCTAACCATCTCATCATTGTGATTCAAGAATAAGGGTATTCAAACCCTTAGATCATCAAACACTTGTTATCAAATAAAATATTGCCATCAAATCATTTAACAGTATGAACATGATGGTAGCAATGCATGTATTTCTCATGGGTCATACAGTTTATCAAGTTCATTTGTTACCTCTTACTAGGCAACATAGCATATCATTACCTTCAAAGCTTATAAAGATCTTTCAATGATTATAGCATCATAATCTTACCTGGCTATGCTCACTTCTTTATAAGGACCTGCATGACTAATACAATTGATAACATGCACATTATATCTGTATCAGCACAATGCAAGGCATGGATAACTTTACTACTCAAGTATTATATTACTATGCTTTTACTAGGGTTAAGGTTTATTTGCAAACCAATTCTAAATCAAATATGGAACACCACGACCGTGCTCTCTTTCACGATCGTGCTACAGAAGATTACCATGACCGTTTTACATTACCAAGGCTGGTTTCTAGGGTTAAAGTTTCCTATCCAATTCAATTAGGGTTATCCAACCCCCTTTAGCTTAAAAAGGCATAGTGATTCCTCATTTCATAATTAAAGAGCTTCATGCTATAAAGCATAACCCAAAATTAGGGTTTATTGTTTACATCTTCACATTACCCTAGATTAGGGTTTACTATTCACATTACATCACATTACCCTAGATTTAGGGTTTACTATTCACATTACGATTATACCATCATCATATATAAGGATTAATTCCATTGATGCCCTCAATTAGGGTTATGATTCATTAGCCATCACAATTAGGGTTTCATGATCTCACTATCATGGATCATACCCTAATTCAGTATTTATTCATGTTAGGAGTTCATTTTTTTATTATCATCCATATAAGAAATCTCCTCTTTCCTATTTCTATAAGTTGATGTTTGCATCACTCTTGATTAAGCTAAGTCAATTCAACATTGACATCATGGGTCATGTCATTACTATTGTGATCATTAAGGCTTACTCATTCAAAGAGTATTTATCACCCTATCCCATCAAGGGTACCTTTGTTATAGTCATCATTGATTAAATTATATCTTAATCAACTAATCACTTGATCCTTTAATCACATTAGGTATCCATGAGGTTTAGGTTAATCAACTTCTAAACCATCTTGACCACTAAGGTATCAAACGATCTTGACCTTTATAGACCTCAAACGGTCTTGCATACTAAACCCCCAAACGGTCTTGGACTGCCCTTGAAACCGTTTGGTGTTGAAGACCGTTTGGTCTTGTTGACTTTTGAAACTGTTTGGTAAAGTGCACACTCAAGACTGTTTTCCCAAGATGGGGTGAAGACCGTTTGGTCAAGTTTGACTTTGAAACCGCATGGACACAATCGACCTTGAAACCGCATGAGCACCAAATGGTTTGGGATCGTTTGGTCCCAAACTATCTTGAGACCATTTGGTCCCAAACGATCTTGAGACCGTTTGGACTCAAACGGTCTTGAGACTATTTGGTCCAAACCACCTCAAAACCGCAAGGACCAAAAAGTGTCTCAACCACTTCAATTGAATTAGGGTTTCCAATGTTGAACATCTCAATCGATCATGTACTTATTATCCACTTATCAATTGAGTTAATTAGGTCAACCCTCAACTGATTTGACCCTCAATTGATCATCAATTAGAACTTGGATCAATTGGATTAGGGTTTGAAATTGATTACCCTTCAACATGTTCCAATGTGAGTCTAATTGATTTAAAAGCATTGAACCATTATTCAATTTGGTCATGACCTGGCCCCAAACGGTCTTGGGATCGTTTCAATGACCTCCAAATGGTCTTGAGACCATTTGCCCATTAATTTATCAAAAACCAAGTCATTCAAATATTGTTTGAACCCTAAGTTTGGTCACCAAAATCAGCAATCGATTACTCAACAACTTGATGTCATTAGATCCTCAATTGGTGAACCCTACTTAACCGTAGACCTCCAAACGGTCTTGGGTGATCATCAAACGGTCTTGAGACCATTTGGGTGATCCCCAAATGGTTTTGAAACTGTTTGGGCCACTCAACCCAAACTTCAACATGATACTATTATTGAAATCAGCAATAGACCTGATTAGGGTTTAGATGATAGATGGGCCTTCAATTGGTGATTCACTTGGAATTAATTGAGGATTTTTGGTAGGTAATTAGTCTACATTATTCACAACAGACCTCGAAACGGTCAACTCCTGGTCAACACATCCAAACGGTCTTGGACCGTTTGCTTCTATGCGGTTTGGTTGAAACCGTTTACATTCAAACAGTTTGAAACCGTTTGCTCCCAAATGGTTTGGGAAACTGTTTGAGCAAGGTTTAGAGACCATTTTCTAAAGTAGGTTTTTGGATAAACATAGGAATTAACATCATCATCTTCTACCTCTAGAACATGGGTTGTTCTTCACGGAATTGCTAGCAAGAACACAAGAGTAACTAATGATTTTTCATGGAGATGAAGATGCATAAACAAAGCTCAAGGTTTAGAGTTATAAAACCCGCCTCTAGAACTGATCTAGAGCTCCAAGCTTCATAGCTTTAATGGTGGATGAAGCTCCAGTACTTGTCCAAGGTCCGTTCTTCATGTTTTGGATGGGAAAGATGGCTAGAAAGAAGAATCGTGTGAAAAACACCAATAAACCAACCTTGTTTTATGGTTTCCACCATGAATTTAAGGTAGATCACGGTCCATACTTACCAAACTAGCTTGGTCGTCCTTCCTTTGCTCCAGAGCTCCTCCTTGGCCACGTTTTCCACTTACTAAACTCATGAAAACTCCTCCATTATCCAAGGTTTAAAGGAAAAGAAACAAAACACCTTAAAGGGTTGTGTATTTTATTTTTTTTGGTGAATCACACGCCGCTTGCTTTTTTTTGTATTACTTTTAAGGTGGTAAATACAAAGCTTCTTGGTCCTAAGGTGGAATCAAGGAAAGATAAAGAAAAAACTGCACAAGATATACAATAAGTGCCACAGATGCACACAAGAAAATGTCTCCTTTGCAATTCTGGAAAAGAAGGATTAGCCAGGGTAGCACCAAAAGACCTAAGCAGACCCGATCAACAGTGACAAACAAAAGGACTTTCACTGCATCCTCTTCATCCCCAAACAGACCCGATCAACAGGCCAACAAACCAGAATAGGGACGTAAGATGACAACACCAAACTAAACATTGATGTTCCAAACTCACTACAAAGGAACAAAGACAAAAGCTTTGTACTGCATCCTCTTCAACTCCAAACAACCCGATCAGCATGCCAGCATCCCAAAGACACATACAGTTAGCCGATCAGCATCCCGACAACCCTGAATAGAGATGGAAGATGGAAAGTCAACCTAAAGCATGAATGTCCAACCTAACAACAAAAGGAACAAAGACAAAGAAATGTACTACAGAGATTAAAAGACAAAGAAAACAAAACTTTCCCTACATCCTCCTCATCTCCAAACAAACTCGGTCAGCAGGCCAGCAAACAGGAAACACATTCAGCCATCTGTAACTAAAGAGTCAGCACTCAAACAACAAACAAAACCCATATCTTCTTTAGGCAGAACACCCATCAGACAATAGCATCCACACCCTTCTTAATAAGCTTCCAGAGAATATGCCAATCAGTGCAAATACTGTCATGCACTCTCACATTTCTTTCTCTCCAAATCCAGTGTAAGATGCTCAAACATGTGAAATGGCTTTTTTTGTCAGAGAAGGTAGTCAAGTTGATCAAGTCTACATGGCAACCATGAATATAGTTTTTGGCAGCTTCAGACCAAATAAGTCTAGTGAATCGACAGTCAAAAAAATAGTGGAGAATGGTTTCCTCCTCTCTACACAACATACAAATTGAAGCCAATTGGAATCCCATTTTTTTCATATACATAGAGGTAGGAAGGCTTTGATGTCCTATCTTCCATGCATTAACTTGATATCTATGAGTACTCTTATACTTCCAGACCCAAGAGAAGAAGTCAGATTTAGGATAACTCAGTCTAATGACTTTCCACATTTTCTTCAAATTCATCGTATCCTTCCCTTTAAACAGAATTCTATCCTTTTTGTCATTCTTTGTCCGATCCAGGTTACTAAGAAGATTATCCAACTCATAATGAAGTCTAGATCCTCTATGAATCCAACCCCCTTCATCAATAATGGAATTCACCATACTGGTTTCCCTGAAACCCAATTTAATGACTGCTTGAGGTCCCAAGATCTCCGAAACAAACTTATAGTTTGGTAACCAAGGATCATTCCAAAAAGAAATATCTTTTCCATTTTCAAACTCAAAATCAATATGCTCCTTCAGATTGTCTCTTTCTCTTATGATGTGGTTGAATAACCAGGAATGAAGGTAGTTTTCCTTGGCTACCCAGAAACCCATCTTGGTCAAATATTTTTTGTGCAACCACTTAATCCACAAAGAGTCTTTCTTATTGGCAATATTCCAAGCATGCATAAGAGTATCCACCCTATTAAACTCCTTAACAGATCTAATGTTAAGACCTCCTTCATCTTTAGGTTTCAGCACCTTCTCCCATTTAACTAGATGTAGATTAGATTTACTCTCCGTTTGTCCCCAGATAAAATCTCTGCAATCCTTCTCGATCTCCTTCACCACTGAGCAAGCCAAGGGAAAAGAAGTAGCCCAATACAGATTCATAGCCATCAACGTGGAGTTCACTAACTCAGTTCTACCAGATAAGGATAATTGAGAAGCTTTCCAACCGTCTAACCTCTTCTTCATATTGTCAATAAGAGGAAAACAATGGTCTCTAGTAAGCATCCCAGTGAAAAGAGGCAAACCCCAATAAGACTGAACTTTATTTTCAACTTTGAGCCCAAGAATACCGCAAATAGAATCTTTGTCTGTTCCCACACTGAAAATTGCAGCACTTTTCTCATAATTCACTTTAAGCCCTATAATAGTGTAGAACCTTTTGAGCAAATCTGCCATATGATGAGCACTACCTTCATCAGCCTCCATAAAAACCATAAGGTCGTCGACAAAAATGAGATGTGAAATAGAAAAATCATTTGATGCTTTAAGAGGCCTGACTTTATTACTAGCAACAACTACATCCATAAGATAGGTAAACACCTGCATGACAATAACAAACAAGTACGGGGAAATAGGGTCCCCCTGCCTCACCCCATTAGAAGGCTTGAAACTCTCATTGGGTTCACCATTAATGAAGATCTCATAGGACATAGTCGAGAAAATCTCTTTGAGCCAAATCCTCCAACAATGTGGAAATCTCATCTTCTCAAGAATATAGAAAAGTGCATCCCAAGAAACAGAATCATACGCCTTAGTAATGTCTAACTTCAAACACATTCTATGTTTCCCATCTTTTCTATTGAAATCGTGGATAAGCTCATTGGAAAGGAGAATGGCATCTCTTATACCCCTTCCCTTGATGAAAGCACATTGATTTACACTAATCAATCTAGGCAGAATACATTGTAACATGCTGCTTAAAATCTTTGTAATGATCTTATAAAGAACGTTGCAAAGAGATATAGGCCTCCAGTTCTTGAGCTCCAAGGAATTATTTGATTTAGGGATCAAAGTGATGAAAGTACGATTTGCTTCTCTAAGAAGTCTCCCTGTTTTAAAGAAATGCAACACAACACAAACAATGTCATTTTAAATAATAGGCCAGAAACTTTTGAAAAACTTTCCATTAAAACCATCTGGGCCCGGGCATTTGTCCACATTCAGGCCATTAAAAGGGTTGTGTATTAATATCCATCTTTATTGGATATTTACTTAATATATTATTAATGTGGGTGGTTTCCATTTATACCATGATTATTCAAATGAGGTGCCCTTCTCATTTTCTTTGCTCAACTTTATGCCAAGAAACATGAGAGATACTCTAGAGGATGCATTTTACATGTTGGACCCTAGGTTTTGGGTAATTTGCACATTACACCAAAACTGGGTTTTAAAGCACAAGGATTGCCCTACAAGCTATATCTTGGTGCACAAGCTTGTGGAATCCATACCACCACATCATATTCACTCTCATGATGTCTCATCATCAGAGGAACATCTTGACATGTGCAATTTGCAATTAAACCCCTCAACTTGGGTAATTTGCACTTTAGTCCATTATTAACAAAAGAATATTTCAACATTATGCAAAAAGGACTGAAAATGAAATATAAGTTCCTCAGAAGCCTTAATTACATTACAAAGGATAAACATAAGCATCTAATCACTTAATTAGGCAAAACACCTAGGGTTAGTTCATAACCCAGATCAGGGATGTTACAAATTATCCACCCCTTACAAGGATTTTGTCCCCAAAATCATTACAAAAACATATTAAGAGAAAAGAGTAGGGTATTTATTCTTCATCTTTTCTTCTAGTTCCCACGTGGCTTCTTAAACACCACAGTGATTCCAGAGGACTTTCACAAGACTTATGTCTTTCTTTTTCAGCTTTTTAATTCTCTTGTCAAGGATCGATACAGGTCCTTCTTCATAAGATACATCATCATTCAACTCCACTTCCATAGGTTGCAGAACTGATTCTGTATCAGAATGACATTTCCTTAGCATGGAAATGTGGAACACTGGGTGTAACTTTTGCAACTCTAGTGGTAACTCTAGCTTATAAGCTACCTTCCCAATCCATTCAATAATTGAATAAGGCCCCATAAACCTAGGAGTTAACTTTCCTTTCCTTCCAAATCTAAGAACTCCTTTCCAAGGTGAGACCTTGAGGTACACTCTATCTCCAACCTAGAATTCTAAAGGTCTACGATGCTTATTAGCGTAAGATTTCTATCTATCTTGTGTAGTTTTTAACTGTTGTTGTATTATCTTAATCTTCTCGGTGGTCTGCTGTACAAGATCAGGACCTAAAAGTTGATATTCACCGGTTTCATACCAACATAAGGGAGATCTACAACGTCTACCATACAAAGCTTCATAAGGTGCCATGTCAATGCTATGTTGATAGCTATTGTTGTAGGCAAACTCTATCAAGCTTAGGTGCAGATCCCAACTTCCTGTAAACTGAAGAACACATGCTCTAAGCAAGTCCTCCAAGGTCTGTATAGTCCTTTCTGATTGTCCATCAGTCTGTGGATGAAAGGCTATACTAAACCTTAACTGTGTGCCTAAGGTTTTAGGAAGTTGTTCCCAAAAATGACTCGTAAACTGGGGACCTCTGTCAGAAACAATGGTAACTAGGACTCCATGCAGTCGTACTATCTCATCTACATACAACTGTGCCAGCCTCTCAGCAGAATAGGTTGTTTTGACAGGTAAGAAATGTGTTGTCTTTGTCAACCTATCAACTATTACCCAGATGGAATCATGACCTTTGGCTGTTCTAGGTAAACCAACCACAAAATCCATGGTCACATGATCCCACTTCCATTGTGGTATGGGTAAAGGTTGCATTGTTCCCGTAGGCTTCTGGTGTTCAACTTTAACTTGCTGACACACAGGACACTGCATAACAAACTCAGCAATGTCCTTCAAACCAGGCCACCAATACATATCTTTCAAGTTTCGATACATCTTGGTGCTCCCTGGATGCATAGCATACATTGAAGAATGAGCTTCTTCCATGAGTAACTTCCTCAAGTTATCCACATCCGGTACTATCATCCTACCATGATAACAAGCTACTTGATCATCTGAGTCATGGAAACCATCTCGTTTTTCACTACCATACTCCAATCTGATATGTCGAACTGCAGCATCAACTTGTTGTGCCTCCTTAATCTGTCGTCTCAGAGTAGGTTTTATGTGCATCTCAGCTAACAAACCTGATAACAATGATACTCTTAACTGTACATTATCTTGTCTTAAGGAGATAAGCATATCCCTTCTAGAGCATACCAAAGAATTTAACTGTGCTCTATTTGGGGCTGGTGTTGCTGATTTCCTACTTAAAGCATCAGCAACTACATTGGCCTTCCCTGGATGGTAATCGATTGTACAATCGTAGTCCTTGATTAACTCCATCCAGCGGCGTTGCCTCATGTTAAGCTCATGCTGAGAAAAGATATACTTTAGGTTCATATGGTCTGTGAAAATCTGGAATGTCTCTCCATACAGATAATGTCTCCAGATTTTCAAGGCATGGACTACAGCAGCAAGCTCTAAGTCGTGTGTCGGATAATTCTCCTTGTGTTTCTTAAGCTGTCGAGAAGCAAAAGAAATCACTTGTTCATCCCGCATCAACACACATCCTAATCCATTCTTAGAGGCATCACAGAAAACTATATATCCTTTTCCTTATTTAGGTAACACCAGCACAGGTGCACTTGTCAACCTTTCCTTCAACAGCTGAAAAGATTACCATCAATCATTGTTTCTCGTAGTTCAACCAAAGCAATTAAGCTATATAGCTGATTACATTTTTCAAACACATTTATGCCCTGAGGAGATGAGGTATACCACTCATTCTCTAACCGATCATTACTAAATCGCAATCAATACCATACATAGGTCATCGGAAGAGCCGAATTTCTATGACCTCATCTTCCTCAGTCAGTGTGAGGTACAACATGCAGGACATCTTGTGTCTCTTCTTAAATAGCTTTCCTGGGTATTCTGGCAACTTTGCTATTAGAGCTACAGAGGCATGTTGTACTCTTTTCGCCATTGAGGGATTTCTTGTTTATCTCTCATCGATGCGACATTAACAACATCATCGGGAGATTAGTGATACATCATCCCGACATAAACATATAATGAAGGATTGAGAGATTAAATGTACATCTCACATCAATTCCCTCATTAGGACGTAAGGATATTCGCGTCCATAACCCCCACATACTCAAAAGTATGCTCTCCAGGAGTTCCCACTACTACAGAAACCCCATTTGGCGTTAGTCTTTTAACCCCATTTGGCGTCAGTTTCCGACCGACGCCTATGTAGGCGCCGCTAAAGGTCGAACATTTCGGCGTCGGTTTTTTAACCGACGCCTATTTAACCTATAGGCGTCGGTCTTTTAGTAGACAACCGACGCCAAAATGGTTCGCGCCACAGAAAACAGTGTCATCTAGGGCACTTTCTGCGTCGGTGATTTACTAAAAGACTGACGCCTATATTCCATGTAGCGTCGGTCTTTTAGTTGATAACCGACGCATAAAGTGTCCTAGATGACGCCGTTTTCTGTGGCGCGAACCCTTTTGGCGTCGGTTATATACCAAACGACCGACGCCTAGTTGTTTAAATAGGCGTCGGTTCGATACGAATATCCGACGCCATTTCCAGGACTGCTTTGGCCACATCAGGCGTCGGTTATCTATAAATAACCGACGTTGTATGTCTTTGCTGACGGTTTTCTATAAATAACCGACGCCTATTTATATTTTTTTTTTCATATCAGTTTGCAGGCCTGCTGTGGCTGGTCAGCAGGATGAGAACCTGCAGTTCAGTTTTCTGAACTGCAGGTTTACGACATCCATTGATATCAGCCTACAAACAGGCCGCAAACCTGCAAAAGTCAAAGAAAATTTCACACAAGTACATACATTCAGACATCAATTCAATTCTCACATTCACACATATAGAAACATTCAAATACATGTATTAACATTCAGAAATATTCATTTACAAAGTATCATTCATTATCGCTATCAACATCCCAATTATATCTTACAGTTGCCACTGCTTGTATGGCTTTTTCCCATTCTTCTCTTACTTCATTTAATGCTTCCATCGTATATGGAGCATGTATATTTTTTAAGCGTTTACCTGTAGTGTTGTCAGTTTTAAACACCTGCAAAGAGAATGATGTATATATATAAGTAATAATATAAAAATAAGATAAGATTGATATATTTCATACTAACTAATGAGACTATATATAATACCTCATGTATGGTATCGATGTCCAATGCGGCATATTTGATAATCATCTGCATAAATCGCACCACATAGTATGTGCATGCCCAGCCATTGTCTTGTGTAGCGCACTATAAATTGAAACATACAAAATAATACAACTAAGCACAATTCACATCAATAATATATACATTGGAGTCGGGAACTTACTTGTACGTTCTCCCAATTTATTGGCTGGTTCTTTTTCCTTGGGACCGTTCCTCTAGCCTTTTTGAATGCATCTAAACCCCTACATGTTAATATAACACAGTAAATTACATAAGTAAATAGTAATGTAATAACAGATGTTAACAGATACAAAAATGAAATATTTCTCACCAGAATAATGGCATTCTCATTACGTGTCCAATTTTAGTGTTTAATGTACTTCCCACGGGATCTAGATAATAAACAGTGAACGTCCCGGGGACAATAACTAGTAACTCCCAATGTTTACCGCTAGAGGTAAAAAGTTAACAATTAATAACTCAAAATGCACAATAAAAATGGAATTTTCTTAAGTCCAAATTATAAATAAAGTAAACTTGACATTGAATGGAGCTATTATTATCGTCTTCTTTTGCTGACCAAAAATTGTAAAAGCATCTATACAGTATTGTTGAACATTATCAGGGTCTTTAGCTACCATACTAATCAATGATGGAATCAAAAATCCCACATGATCAAATGCAAATTGTTTGCAATGATCTTCGACTAAGTAGCTACAAAACATGTATTACGTATGCATTAATATATAAGAAACCAGATCACCGGATCTTACACAAGGTATATGGATGTATAAACAAGATCTCACCTTATCCATGTCTCTATCATTGATGTATTCAGCCAATCATACATAAATAGCTCAATAATATCTTGTATAAATAAAGAGCTATCGTATGATCGACATGCATAATCTGCATCTAAAGAAACTATTATAGGGCAATGTATATTATGTGCACGTAGCCAACATGCCATTCCCCTACAAGTAGGACCTAACGGGTATGTTAGGTCAGTTGGAACCCAAGTTGGTAATGCGGGAAGTGGAGGTGGAGGCCTAGGTGCTCCTGGTGTCTTCTTTTTAACCTGTATATATAATTTCAGATCAGTTGACATAATATATACACATTAACAGTCTAAATCAATGTAAATTTATCTTACAATTTCAGTCGTGTAGACGACATCTGCTTTGGGCCACAATATGACCCCGCCTTCTGCCTCACCAAGTGTATCAATATCTGGGTGGGCATATGGCAACACAACTTCCCTCCAATCGGGTAACACACGTAATGGGCCCACACGAACATAGCCCTGTGGCATTGGAGTCCCGTGAAACCTTTCCCCAGGAAGGGACGGGTAAGCTTGCGCCTCTGCAACAACATAGTCTTGTATTCTTAAGCGGCATGGCTTCAATGCCTACAAATTTACGTAAAGAATGTTATACATATATACATATAATCTTGAAAACATATCATCTTGAAAAGACTAGCTACAATGTCATAAACAATACTTACAGCAGACGTGCTAGGCGATGGGTCTCCAGGATTACTCGCAGTCTGTGCATCAGGAGAAGAGTGGGTCGCCATAGGCGTATTGGAAGCCTGAGATGCCTGCCACCGCAGCTATTCTTCCTTGACCTTCTCAGCAACTACATCGTTGACCTTCTTAGCAACTAAATCCTCAACTCTCTTATTCTCCTATACATGGAAAAAAGAAACATTAGCTTCTTATTAATGAATTTCCTTTTGCAGTAACATTCTAAAAAAAGAATAGGTTACCTCTTCTTGAGAAAGTCCCGCTCTGGGTTTGCGCTGGGATGGCCCAAAGAATGCTTTGATGCCAACACCAGCGCCGACACCTCTAACACGTCCAGGATGCTCTGGGTTACCCAGAGCAACTGTCAATTCATCCCTTGTGCCCTGAGGGATGAACGTGCCTTGTTTCCTCTGCTCGTGCAACTCCCGCTAATCACCATAAACAGAAATTGGTAAGTTAACACCACAAATAATCAATATTCAAACGATTTCTCTAAGAGTTGTATTTTACCATTTTTGCAGCCGCCTCAGCAGTTACAGGCTTCTTTATTTCACCCTTCTTGTTTTGCCTGCCAGCTATCTAGATATCATGGCGAGGCATGGGTGTGGCAGACTCCTGAGTAGGAGCAGACTCCTGAGTAGCCGCAGACTCCGCCTGTAGTCTTTGGCGAACGCTTGCATAGCCTTTTGGACCCATAGTGTGGTCATGCACATTCAGTGCACGCCTTGCTTTTTGTGCGTCACTGAGGGCCTAGTTAGTATGCACATTAAAGATTTGGTTAGTAGCACTAAATGTTAATCTTGAATAGGTGAATACAATGTATATTAATTAAATTGGGAGTGACGCCTAATACCTTGAATTCTTCAGATTTTCTTGAAGCAACAAAATTGTCCCAATCTTCTTTGTCCAAGAAGTTCCATTGTTCAAGGGCTGACTTCTTCTTCTTATCACCCTCTTTTATGTATTCTCTGTTCAGATTTGTCCTATAATTCCTAAGCATCTTTCCAGCGCGTTGCATCACATTTTTACGATGCAACTTCTCATCCAATGCAAACAGATTCTGTAAAATAGAAATGTTATTAACTAGTATCCAAAATAGAATTGCAAATAATAGAATTTGTAATCTACAAAATAGAATTGCAAATAATAATAACTCACGCATAAATCCTTCCATATCAAGTCTTTTTTCCCTTGAGGAACTTTATGCCAATTGTCATACTTAACACCACAATGGCTCTGAGTGGTACACCCAAGATAGTTTACAAAATTATTGCGGTTCACTCCAATTGGATTTCCTCCATTATCAAACTCCACCACCAATATGGATCCACTACCACTTAGCGCTAATAACTTCTTCAACGGAGTGATGCCCCTTTTCTTGTTAAGTGTTTGGTGCTGCGCATCAAGTTGCTCCAGTGCTTCAGTGGGTACAGGTGCATCAACCTAAAATTTGACAAAAATAAAACACACTAAATTAGCCCAATATAGAAATATAGGATATATGACATAACTAGAAGATAATGAATTTTATAGAAATACAGGATATGTTTTTAGAACTTACATTAGTATCCTCGCCATGCTCGTCATGGACAGCATGCTCATCATGGACTTCATGCTCATCATGGACATCATGCTCATCATGGTCAGCCATCTGAAAATGTCATTTAAAATGCAAACATTTAGCATTTGTATTAACTAGAAAAAGGCAAACATTTAGCATTTGTATTAACTAGAAAAAGGCAAACATTTAGCATTTGTATTAACTAGAAAAAGGCAAACATTTAGCATTTGTATTAACATACATGTCTCTAAAATTGTGATCTTTTATCAATTAACAATCCTTCATTGTGATCTCCGCGCACATATAAGTCATCATTAGTTTCAATATTTTGTGGAGTGGGAAACCCAACTGATAATGGACTAGAGTCATCATACTTATCATAGTACTCTTCTTCATCTATAGGATCTTCAATGAACTGTCTTTTACCATGAAGAACAACCGACCATTTATCATTCGCAGGATCATCGATATAGAATATTTGTTTCACCTGTGATGCCAATATGAATGGTTCACCCTTCTCGCCAATCTTTTCAAAGTTCACCAAAGTGAAACCCAATTCATCCACTATAACTCCTTTGGTGTTATCAACCCAATTACATTTAAAGAGCGGAATTTTGAAATCTATGTAGTCAAACTCCCAAATGTCCTCAATGACACCGTAATATGACATTTTAGCTTCACGTGGACTCTTATCCTTTGCACTTGCAAAGTACATAGTCGACGCTTGAAGAGTGACCCCACTATTTTGGACGACACTCTTATCATCTTGGCACTTTGTGTAATATGTGAATCCATTAATGTCAAACCCTTCATAAGACATAACATTCGGTTTTGGTTTAAAGGCGAGGCATTTGATAGTTTCTGTAATATCATTTGGTGTTTGAGATAGTTGATGTAAGACTTTATCTTCAAACCACTTAGTAAAAGTCTTATTATGCTCTCTAGCAAGCCACATTGAACTTGCTCGAGGATGTTGTCTCTTTATGAAATTGGTATGTTCCTCGATATAAACACTCACTTCGTCCATATTGTGTAAAATATACAAGTGAGCTTGTTCCAACTGCTCACGGCTGATTACTTTCACCCGTGATCCCAAAATTCCTTTGCCCTCCTCAATATTCTTGTCATTATCAGGAGTGTCATTACCACTGAGAAAGTCATTGCAAAAATCCATAACCTCTCTCGCCACATAACCTTCAATAATACTCCCTTCAGGCCGATAACGGTTTCGAACATCACCTTTAAAAACGCTCATGTATCGTTCAAAGGGATACATCCAATGCAAGAAAACTGGTCCCAACATTTTCACTTCCCTAGTCAAGTGGACAACAAGATGTACCATGATATCAAAGAACGAAGGAGGGAAATACATCTCAAGCAGACATAGGGTAACAACCACTTCTCTTTGCAAATTATCGAGAGTATCAGGGTCAATAACTTTGTTGCATAGACTGTTGAAAAAGAAACAAAGTCTGGTAATTGCAAACCTTACATGCTTCGCCAATATAGATCGAATTGCCACGGGCAATATTTGTTGCATTAGAGTGTGACAATCATGAGATTTAAGACCTATCAACTTTAGATCTTTCATTGATACCAATCTACGGATGTTGGATGAGTAACCATGTGGCACCTTAACATTTACCAAGCATTCACAAAAAGTTTTCTTCTCCTTTCTAGACAACGTGTAACAAGCGGGAGGTAAGTATGTTCTTTTATTACCCATTTCACGTAATTCTGTTAATTCTGACCTTATTCCCATTTCACGTAGGTCCAGTCTAGATTTTAACCCATCTTTAGTCTTACCTGGTATATTTAATAGAGTACCAATGATGCTATCACAGACATTTTTCTAAACGTGCATTACATCGATACAATGCCTGACTGTCAAAGAACTCCAATAAGGAAGATCCCAAAATATTGACTTCTTCTTGAATGAAGAATTGTCACTCCGTGTGGCCATACTACATTGTGATTTCTTACCAAATTCATTGACAATGTCTTTTACTCTTTCATAAACAACATCCCCTGGTATAGGTTTAGGTGCACTCCATTCATCATTCCATCCATTGAATGCTTTGCGCTTCCTACGATACGGATGGAATTTTGAAAGAAACCTTCGATGACCAAGATATACAGTCTTGCCGCCATGTTTTAGTCTTATTGAATCAGTGTTTTCTTCACATATAGGACACGCTTTAGCTCCTTTGACACTATATCCAGACAAATTCCCATATGCTGGAAAGTCATTAATAGTGCAAAACAACATAGCGTGCAAACGAAATGTCTCTCTTGCTGAAGCATCATAGGTCATCACACCTTCAGCCCAAAGTTTCTTTAAGTCATCAATCAAAGGTTCAAGATAAACATCGATCTCATTTCTGGGTTGTTTAGGGCCCGATATCAACAATGACAACATAACGTACTTATTTTTCATACACATCCAGGGAGGAAGATTGTATATAACAAGCATGACTGGCCAAGTGCTATGTTGGCTGCTCAATGTCCCATACGGATTCATCCCATCTGTACAAAGCCCAAGTCTTAGATTCCTATCTTCTTCACCAAATTTAGGGTACAATAGATCAATCTTCTTCCACTGTGGGGAATCAGATGCATGTCATAGGATCCCATCATTATTTTTCTTAACATCTGCATGCCACCTCAAATTCTTCGCATCTTTCGGATTTGCAAACAAGCGTTGAAACCGTGATATTATAGGTAGATACCACAACACCTTGGCAGGAGAACCAGTTTTGGACTCCCCCGAAGTCGTCAATTTATACCGTGGCGCACCACATTTTGGACAATCTTTCAAATCTACATAGTCCTTTTGAAATAATACACAATCATTCGGGCATGCGTGTATCTTCTTGGCCTCCATTCCCATTGGGCACAACATTTTCTTTACCTGGTATGTTGAGATTGGAAGCTCGTTTCCTTCAGGAAGCATTTCTTTCAACAAAGTCAACAATGAAGTGAAGCTTTTGTCGCTCCATCTATTGTTAGCTTTCAACTTATACAATCTCAACACAGCGCTAAGCTTCGTAAACTTAGCACAGCCTGTGTATAACGGTATCTCAGCATCATGCACAATGTTTGTAAAGATAGGAGGTGGATCGGTGTGCTCTACCCTACAACTATCCAGCATCGCATCAACGATGTCTGCTGGAACTGGTTCGTTCACATTTACATCATCGGAGGCAATTTCTTCTTCCACCCAAGCACTGCTATCGACATCTACTGGTTTCGATTTTGAAATCTCTCCATGCCAGTGCCATTCTGTATAGCCTTGTACAATCCCGTTGCACATGACATGACTTTTGATTTCCTCACCAGTGTTGACTTTCAAGTTGTTACCGCAATGCCTACATGGACAGTAGAACCTATCTGTAGGTTTTTTCCTATGTTCCTCGGCAAATCTAATAAACTGATCAAGACCAGATATAAACTCTGGGGTGTAACGATTACGAATGGACATCCATGATCTATCCATTCTATGATCAGAGAAAACAAGTATATATTAGGAAACAAGTATATATTAGGAAAAGATTAGGCAGCATTTCCCTGCTGTTCTCTAAGTACATATGTACTTAGAGAACAAACGAGGAAATGCCAACAAACACATTTGATGTTATTCTTATATATAATAAATGTGTACCACCTATCCCATCCTTGAACACCTAATCTCACTAGTAAGTGTATAATGTGTATTGGGTTTTCAAGAAAATTTCGGCAGCATTTCCCCACTGTTCTCTAAGTACATATGTACTTAGAGAACAAACGGGGAAATGCTAGCAAAATTTTCTCGAAAACCCAATACACATTATACACTTACATCCTAAGTGAGATTAGGTGTTCAAGAACAGTCCCAAACCGGGGACTATCCAAGATTTACTCCTAATGAGTCAATCTTGGACGGGTTTCTAGGCCAACAAACACAATAATAGATATCTACAATGAAGTCGGACTCCATACAAACAATATATAATTTAGTGATTGTTCATTCTAATTTATACCAATGTACAAGTAATATAAAAAACAATGATTGTTCACATTCTAGGCCAACAAACACATGTGATGTCATTCTTATATATAATAAATGTGTACCACCTATCCCATCCTTGAACACCTAATCTCACTAGTAAGTGTATAATGTGTATTGGGTTTTCGAGAAAATTTCGGCAGCATTTCCCCGCTGTTCTCTAAGTACATATGTACTTAGAGAACAAACGGGGAAATGCTACCAAAATTTTCTCGAAAACCCAATACACATTATACAATTACATCCTAAGTGAGATTAGGTGTTCAAGAACAGTCCCAAACCGGGGACTATCCAAGATTTACTCCTAATGAGTCAATCTTGGACGGGTTTCTAGGCCAACAAACACAATAATAGATATCTACAATGAAGCCGGACTCCATACAAACAGTATATAATTTAGTGATTGTTCATTCTAATTTATACCAATGTAAAAGTAATATAAAAAACAATGATTGTTCACATTCTAGGCCAACAAACACATGTGATGTCATTCTTATATATAATAAATGTGTACCACCTATCCCATCCTTGAACACCTAATCTCACTAGTAAGTGTATAATGTGTATTGGGTTTTCAAGAAAATTTCGGCAGCATTTCCCCGCTGTTCTCTAAGTACATATGTACTTAGAGAACAAATGGGGAAATGCTACCAAAATTTTCTCGAAAACCCAATACACATTATACACTTACATCCTAAGTGAGATTAGGTGTTCAAGAACAGTCCCAAACTGGGGACTATCCAAGATTTACTCCTAATGAGTCAATCTTCGACGGGTTTCTAGGCCAACAAACACAATAATAGATATCTACAATGAAGCCAGACTCCATACAAACAGTATATAATTTAGTGATTGTTCATTCTAATTTATACCAATGTACAAGTAATATAAAAAACAATGATTGTTCACATTCTAGGCCAACAAACACATGTGATGTCATTCTTATATATAATAAATGTGTACCACCTATCCCATCCTTGAACACCTCATCTCACTAGTAAGTGTATAATGTGTATTGGGTTTTCAAGAAAATTTCGGCAGCATTTCCCCGCTGTTCTCTAAGTACATATGTACTTAGAGAACAAACGGGGAAATGCTACCAAAATTTTCTCGAAAACCCAATACACATTATACACTTACATCCTAAGTGAGATTAGGTGTTCAAGAACAGTCCCAAACCGGGGACTATCCAAGATTTACTCCTAATGAGTCAATCTTGGACGGGTTTCTAGGCCAACAAACACAATAATAGATATCTACAATGAAGCCGGACTCCATACAAACAGTATATAATTTAGTGATTGTTCATTCTAATTTATACCAATGTACAAGTAATATAAAGAACAATGATTGTTGACTTTCTAGGCCAACAAACACATGTGATGTCATTCTTATATAATAAATGTGTACCACCTATAACAAACACATTGTCCAACATTAGGTTCAACACTTGAAACATACATTCGTTTTCAACATAAAAAATTTGTATCATTAGGGTCCAACATGTGGATTATATGGGACATACACATCAAGGTGGTCATAAGGGAGGATATTTCCTTATTTATGAGTAAGCGATATAAGATTAAGATCCATATAAAAATTAGGGCAGAAGTAAGAAATAAATCTTCTTTAGGATACAATAGACCCTTATGGATGTATTTAGGGTCATAGGTACCATCATAGAACAAAAGGGGTACACTCTAGGATTTAAGATCACACTACATCATGTATTTTATACAAAATTACATGTATGTGTATATAAAAAATATATTTATAAGGAACTTCTACACATATCTAATCAACAAATCAGTAATTAACTAAGTATTCATCAATACTTACTATTAATCAGTATCTCTAATCATTAAAATCGGCAACCAGATCAGTAATTGTAAATAACAAACTATGAATTGTTGAATTAAAGTAATCACTAAAGTAATACTAACCAGTAGTACCAATCATTAATCACTAAAAGCAGCAAGGAAATCAGTAAAACTAATCATGCATTACTAGTATATAAGGAAACCAGTAGTACCTTTTCCAGCAGTGGTGGTCGAAGCAGGAAGAAGGGGGTGGCGCCGGGCGTGAGCAGGAAGAAAGGAGCTAGGGCGGCGGTGGGCAGGCAGGTGGGCACCAGGCGTGGCGGCGGCGGCGGTTCTCAGGCGTGGCGGCGGCGCAGGCGGTTGGAGCAGCAGGGCGGGCAGCAGGGGCGGCGGAGAAGAAACGCGCCGGAGAGGGGACGCCGGAGATGGGGCACCGGAGAGAAGCGCCGGAGAAAAACTAGCAGCAGCAGCAGAGAAATCGCCGGAGAAATCACCGCAACAGGGAAATAGGGTAGCAATGAAACAGAAGAAAGGGGAAGAGTCGGGCGATCGCGGGTTATAAGTTCCCAAATAGCGTCGGTTGTTTACAACAACCGCCGCCTAAACAGCTTTAGCGTCGGTTGTTTGCAACAACCGACGTCCAATTGGACGATATTTTCATGAAAATGTTTGGCGGGAACCACCTTCAGCGTCGGTTATACAAGGATAACCGACGCTGAAAGTGACATTTTCGGCGCAAATTTTCATCGCACATAGGCGTCGGTTTTCTAGGTATATAACCGACGCTGACAATGACACTATTTTTTTTATCGAAAAATGGATTTCGCGGGCGACTTTAAGCGTCGGTTTTTTATAAACAACCGACGCTTAATACAAAGCGGTACCCGTGTCTGGCTGGTCTTCGAATATAGACGTCGGTTTTCTTAAAAAACCGACGCCTTATATGATAGGCGTCGGTTTTCCTTAATAACCGACGCCCAGAAAAGCGACACTGAATGCTATTTCTCTAGTAGTGTCCCTTAGGAAAACTTGTTTCACCATCATTTAATTTCTGAAAATGATGGATCTATGGTCAGGGCTCTACATGATATCATTATACTTGATTGATTAGGTACATTATGGCATTCTTTTAGCATCAGGCATGTTTTCAAACATAAACCAATAAGATAATTACTATAACGAAAGAGTACTAATTGTATCAAGTTCATTTCTCATCTAGTTAACATTGGGATCTCAATCCCTAACCATCTCATCATTGTGATTCAGGAATAAGGGTATTCAAACCCTTGTATCATCAAACAATTGTTATCAAGTAACATATTGCCATCAAATCATTTAACAGTATGAACATGATGGTAGCAATGCAGGTATTTCTCATGGGTCATACAGTTTATCAAGTTCATTTGTTACCTCTTACTAGGCAACATAGCATATCATTACCTTCAAATCTTATAAAGAGATTTCAATGATTATAGCATCATAATCTTACCTAGCTATGCTCACTTCTTTATAAGGACCTGCATGACTAACACAATTGATAACATACACATTATATCTGTATCAGCACAATGCAAGGCATGGATAACTTTACTACTCAAGGATTATATTACTATGCTTTTACTAGGGTTAAGTTTTATTTGCAAAATAATTCTAAATCAAATATGGAACAGCACGACTGTGCTCTCTTGCATGATCATGCTACAGAAGACTACCACGATCGTTTTACATTACCACGGCTGGTTTCTAGGGTTAAAGTTTCCTATCCAATTCAATTAGGGTTATCCAACCCCCTTTAGCTTAAAAAGGCATAGTGATTCCTCATTTCATAATTAAAGAGCTTCATGCTATGAAGCATAACCTAGAATTAGGGTTTATTGTTTACATCTTCACATTACCCTAGATTAGGGTTTACTATTCACATTACATCACATTACCCTAGATTTAGGGTTTACTATTCACATTACATCACATTACCCTAGATTTAGGGTTTACTATTCACATTACGATTATACCATCATCATATATAAGGATTAATTCCATTGATGCCCTAAATTAGGGTTATGATTCCTTAGCCATCACAATTAGGGTTTCATGATCTCACTATCATGGATCATACCCTAATTGGGTATTTATTCATATTAGGAGTTCATTTTTTTTATTATCATCCATATAAGAAATCTCCCCTTTCCTCTTTCTATAAGTTGATGTTTGCATCACTCTTGATTAAGCTAAGTCAATTCAACATTGACATCATGGGTCATGTCATTACTATTGTGATCATTAAGGCTTACTCATTCAAAGAGTATTTATCACCCTATCCCATCAAGGTTACCTTTATTATAGTCATCATTGATTACATTATATCTTAATCAACTAATCACTTGGTCCTTTAATCACATTAGGTATCCATGAGGTTTAGGTTAATCAACTACTAAACCATCTTGACCACTAAGGTATCAAACGATCTTGACCTTTATAGACCTCAAATGGTCTTGCATACTAAACCCCCAAACGGTCTTGGACTGCCCTTGAAACCATTTGGTCTTGTTGACTTTTGAAACCGTTTGGTAAAGTGCACACTCAAGACCGTTTGCCTAAGATGGGGTGAAGACCGTGTGGTCAAGTTTGACTTTGAAACCGCATGGACACAATCGACCTTGAAACCGCATGAGCACCAAACGGTTTGGGATCGTTTGGTCCCAAACGATCTTGAGACCATTTGGACTCAAACGGTCTTGAGACCATTTGGTCCAAACCACCTCAAAACCGCAAGGACCAAAAAGTGTTTCAACCACTTCAATTGAATTAGGGTTTCCAATGTTGAACCCCTCAATCGATCATGTACTTATTATCCATTTATCAATTGAGTTAATTAGGTCAACCCTCAACTGATTTGACCCTCAATTGATCATCAATTAGAACTTGGATCAATTGGATTAGGGTTTGAAATCGATTACCCTTCAACATGTTCCAATGTGAGTCTAATTGATTTAAAAGCATTGAACCATTATTCAATTTAGTCATGACCTGACCCCAAACGGTCTTGGGATCATTTTGATGACCTCCAAACGGTCTTGAGACCGTTTTCCCATTAATTTATCAAAAACCAAGTCATTCAAATATGGTTTGAACCCTAAGTTTGGTCACCAAAATCAGCAATCGATTACTCAACAACTTGATGTCATTGGATCCTCAATTGGTCAACCCTACTTAACCCTAGACCTCCAAATGGTCTTGGGTGATCACCAAACAGTCTTGAGACCATTTGGGTGATCCCCAAACAGTTTTGAAACCGTTTGGGCCACTCAACCCAAACTTCAACATGATACTATTATTGAAATCAGCAATAGACCCGATTAGGGTTTAGATGATAGATGGGCCTTCAATTGGTGATTCACTTGGAATTAATTGAGGATTTTTGGTAGGTAATTAGTGTACATTATTCACAACAGACCTCCAAATGGTCAACGCTTGTTCAACGCATCCAAACGGTCTTGGACCGTTTGCTTCTATGCGGTTTGGTTGAAACCGTTTACATTCAAACGGTTTGAAACCGTTTGCTCCCAAACGGTTTGGGAAACCATTTGAGCAAGGTTTAGAGACTGTTTGCTAAAGTAGGTTTTTGGATAAACATAGGAATTAATGTCATCATCTTCTACCTCTAGAACAGGAGCTGTTCTTCATAGAATTTCTAGCAAGAACACAAGAGTAACAAAGGAAGAAGAGTAACTAACGATTTTTCATGGAGATGAAGATGCATAAACAAAGCTCAAGGTTTAGAGTTATAAAACCCGCCTATAGGACTTATCCAGAGCTCCAAGCTTCGTAGCTTTAATGGTGGATGAAGCTCCAGTACTTGTCCAAGGTCCGTTCTTCAAGTTTTGGATGGGTAAGATGGCTAGAAAGAAGAATCGTGTGAAAAACACCAATAAACCAACCTTGTTTTATGGTTTCCACCATGAATTTAAGGTAGATGACGGTCCATACTTACCAAACCAGCTTGGTCGTCCTTCCTCTGCTCCAGAGCTCCTCCTTGGCCACATTTTCCACTTACTAAACTCATGCAAACTCCTCCATTATCCAAGGTTTAAAGGAAAAGAAACAAAACACCTTAAAGGGTTGTGTATTAATATCCATCTTTATTGGATATTTACTTAATATATTATTAATGTGGGTGGTTTCCATTTATACCATGATCATTCAAATGAGGCACCCTTCTCATTTTCTTTGCTCAAATTTATGCCAATAAACATGAGAGATACTCTAGAGGATACATTTTACATGTAGGACCCTAGGTTTTGGGTAATTTGCACATTACACCAAAACTAGGTTTTAAAGCACAAGGATTGCCCTACAAGCTATATCATGGTGCCCAAGCTTGTGGAATTCATACCACCACATCATATTCACTCTCATGATGTCTCATCATCAGAGGAACATCTTGACATGTGCAATTTGTAATTAAACCCCTCAACTTGGGTAATTTGCACTTTAGTCCATTATTAACAAAAGAATATTTCAACATTATGCAAAAAGGACTGAAAATGAAATATAAGTTCCTCAGGAGCCTTAATTACATTACAAAGGATAAACACAAGCATCTAATCACTTAATTAGGAAAAACACCTACGGTTAGTTCATAACCCAGGTCAGGGATGTTACACTCATGATGCTAGATATGCAAATGCTACTGAATTGCTTATATTATCAACAAGATAAAGGATGATAGTCTGGCTAATGATGATAGTTATTATCTGCTCCCTTGTGCATTATGTTAATCATCAGTGATGTTGAGCTTATTGTTATATCTGATTAATTTTCTTAACTATTTAATTACTTAAAAATGTTGTAATCAATAAACGTTGTTGGAGGTTATATCTCTTGCTGGGACTGGGTCTCACCCATGTGGTTCGCCACATTTTTTAGGTAATTGAAAGTGATGAAAACAAACATGTGGCAGCAAAGAGGGGCAATAGTAATGAATCCTTGAGAAAGTTGATTAGATGTCCAGTGTGTCCTAGAATCATCTCTTTACTCTCAGGTTCGGATGAGAGAAAGTTTGTATATGGTGTTTCAAACGAATCGGACTTTTGTTAGCATAGTAATGCTTGTTTGTGTGGGATATATGAATATTGTTATCCTATTTATATATGTGGTGGCTGAGACAATAGAACAATTTGTATCAAATTCTTGGCATAGTATGGATATAAGAAAGATTTTGGGCTCTTATGCAAATGTTTATGAACGGGTGCTGACGTTAAAATCGATTTTAATTTACCCATATTTTTGGGTATGTGATTAATTAATGATTGATTGTGTTTTATATTTTGAGTAATCTCGTTTAGTGTAAAGGGTTCTCACATGTTGGTATCAGATCTTTAGGTTCACTGAGTCTACAGGGACACTAGGACATACGATTAGGATGATGTCTAAGTTAGGAACGTGACACAAAAACATGGTGCATACTGCCTAATCTCAGTACTTGGATGCCCTGGCCAGGTATTCAATTATTGAAGAAAGGTAAGTATGGAACTCTTAGATTGTTATCTTTTTTATTACTCTAATCAAGTAGTCATTTCGAGACAATCTAAAGAGCATAACGAATAAGAAATCATGGTGTGAATATCTCAATCCTACCTTAAAGAAGATGAGAATTGCATCATTATCTATCAAAACTTGAATGTTTGGTAACTATAAGAGAAAGATACACCACCTTGAAATCTAAATCTGAATAAAAATAAGGGAAATAGCAGTTCTTGAAGATGAAATTCAAGAAGATAATAAAGTAAAAGACAAATATGTCTATTCTTATAAAGTGATTCAAGGTATGCAACTCACATAAGATGGAGAGAATTCCTATGATAAGTATAAAATGAGAAGATAAATGAGAACAATGATAAAGGAATAACATGGAATTTGAGTTAATCTCAGACCAACCTATGTGTGTAAGAAAGTGTTAATGTAAAATAAGCATGGTGTTTGAAAGAAATTAAGACAGATGATCCATGCTTAAAGAAGAAAATGTGAAATATGATGATTTACCTATTGATAAGTGGTTGAAAAACATAATAAAATAAGACAACATATCCAAGTGTGATAAATAGTCATCAAAGAAGGAGTAATGAGATATGTTAATCATGATAATTCCTATGCTAATGGCAAGGAACCCGAAATGAAAAAGGTAAAATGATACATAAGAAGTTGTAACCTGCATAATGAAAATAGAATTGGTTACCTTTTTGGCAGTGACCCTTGAACAGTGTTGCTATTATGTGGGAAGTATGTTTCCCTTTGTGTCTTTCCTTTCTAGGGAACACCTTTCAAGTGGATCATTGCCACTTGGTATGTGTGAATTATTTGTAAACATGAGGGTGGATAGCTTATTATAGCATTAGGTTGTTTGGACTATGGTTCTAAGATCATAAAGTTTGTGATGATTTTGCTTTTGAGCCTTCCAACAATTAGGAAGACTCCTTTTATATGGCTTGATATTTGTTATGTTGGTAAAAGTAGATGATATAAGGATGTGAGTTCCTTATAGCACATGAGGTGGATACTAAGGTAATGAATCCTAGTATCCAAGATGTATCAATAATATGAGAAATATGTGAAAGTTGGAGATGTTTATTAAATGAAAATTCCAAGTATTCCTCTCCCTTAGAGAGAGAGAGTTGATGATGACCCTTTAAATGTTTCTAGGAAGGAAAAACCAAAGTGATTCTATAATGTTGTGTATGGTTCAGTGATAGTTGGGAAAGACCTCTATCAAGGATAGATGGTTTGTTGGTTAATAAATATGTGATTTCGTGTTCCTTTAAGATAAACCTATGATCAAATATCAATGCATACGAGTTAGATTGGATGACATAATCTACACGACCATGATGAGTTTAGAGTTATGTCCTTTAGACTAACCAATGTACCAATAGAATTTATGAATAGGAAGAACAGAGTGTTCAAGTAATGTCTTACAAGTTGTATCAATCTTTGGATTATGACATGTCAAATTATTTCAAATATGGTCAAAAATATGCCAGTGTCAGCATTTCTTTTGATGTTGAAAAAGAACTGATAAGAGTTCTAGTGTTAATGTAAAAAAAAGGATGGATACATTGCCTTTTTTTGCTTCAAGGAATGGTGTGGGACACATTCCACGATTGGTAAAAAGCTAGAAACTATGAGTTTTGAGTAATATGTTGATAAAATAGATATAATTTTAGGATTATATCTAGAATTTAAAGTTGAACATTACTATTAGCTTTGTACAGGTGGCACAACAAGTTTCTATGTTCCATATTTGCAAATATCTTCTTAGGTGGGGGTTTTTGTGCTGACTCAAGATGAGATATGTATGGATGATGTGACATCACCATGATATGCAAGTAACCATGTGAAGTTAATAGGATGAGGTGCATAGGAAGTACTTATCTTTGTTTACCTTGGATTTTGGGGGCGAAATCCCTATTAGGGGTTTATAATTGTAAGGCCCCTAAACTTGCTTAATGAGTTGAATAAGCTTAATTATCATAATTTAATTCTTATAACCCTAATATAACCTTTTCATATGATTATAAATCATAATACAAGCTTAAGTTTCAAATTTGGTCCAATTTGGACTATGTTTGAGCAAGTTATGCAATTTTATGCACATTTTAAACTTTTCTGCAATTTACCCAATTGAGAGGTTTTCTTTGCAATTTATCATTTTCATTATGTTCCTTGTATATTATATCATCATTATTGAGATTTTTTATACATGCGGCGCCTATTTAAACCTTGGTTTGAAGGTGTTTCCTCTAAGGGTATTTTAGGGTTTTCCCCTTCACGGATGAGCTACCTTTAGTAGCTATCAACTAATGAATTATTTGATTGAATAGGAAATTCGACAAAGGAAAGCTAATAAGGTCTATAAACATGATGTGGGAGCTTATTGTGTGTGTTCTTGTATATTATTAATAGTTTAATGCCATAGACACATGGGAAAGCTACTTTTACACCTCATGCTTGCTTCCATCCTTATCCATGGGCAATATCTACCTCTTCCATGCCCAAGTTCGAAACTATGCTTTATTTCTCTTTCCTTTAACCTGGATCAACGACTACCCTCTGTTTTTTGGCAAAACCAAGTGCTCTAAGGTATAAGACAACCTCTTTTTGGAGAAGAAGGTCTCCTAGAGCTCCATTTAGCCCTATCTAGGGTTTCTAAGGTCATTTTCTAGGGATTTCGACCAAGGCAAGTTATTTTCTTTCTTCCTTCTCTGTTTGTATTGCTCTTCTCCTTCCTTAGACCTTCCTCCGTGTCGGAACCTTGCTGTTCCATGGTACAATTTGCTTTAAAGCTCTAAAATCCTACCTTTCTTACTCCTTATGCTTAGGATTTGCTCATTTGATGAAGAAAGGTGCTAGAGGACGAATTCATTGCTATTTCTTGGATTTTCTACCCTACCTGCTCGATTTTCTTCTGTGTGGGGTTTCATCTTCTCATTAGAGGCAAGTTTTATAACTTTATCCACGTTTATTGCTTACCATAAGCTTTCTAGATCATGTTCTTGCTTGAAAATGATGATCCATGCACTAAAAAGCCATGCTTGCCTTGGATTTCAATTTTTATAATGTTCCCTATTCTGATTTCAGTTTCATATGAACATTTGATCATGTGTATCTTATTCCTAAGGTATAATATGACTTGGATCAGGTTGGTTTGACAACCTATGGTGCTAAGCACCTAATAACCAATGGTCAATTTTAGGGTTTAATGCTGATTTCTTCTATAAACCCATGACCCGATGACAATACCATTGCAACAACCCTATGGTGTTGTCTTCATGACAACTGATGGTCATGATCAAAGGTTTCATATGATGGTGAAAACCCATGGTCACCCCCTTAGGTCAGGTTTTGGGATTAATTAGAAGTATAATGATCAACCATTAAGTACCTTACTGATGTTATCAATCAATGATGGCATTAGCTTAATATTTGATGTTGATTAATGAATATAGTGCTAATCTAACAACCTATGATGACTTAATGGTCACTAATGATGGTGTATCAGACCTCCAAAATCTATGGTAAGTTAATCATATAGTTGTAGCATCAATTAAGCCTTAGATCAATGGTTTTTTGGGTCACTTGATGCAATGGTCGAACCAATACTGTAATTGATGGTTTTAACATATGAACTTGACCCAATGGTCAAGATCTAATGTTTATTCCTTTGATAAAGTGGAATGCTGGATAATGTAATATGGTCGTCCTAATAATGTGATTTAGATGGTTTCCTTTATATGATCAACTTAAGGAGCTTAATTGATGGCTTATTTTAACTGAACAGTCGATTGTGGGTTTTACCCTGCTCTCAATGGAACTTTTTGTGTTGCTAATCAGGGGATTTCTAGGGTTAGATGGTGACTCTTTCTAGAGCACAAATCAAGGACTTCATAGGTGTTTTATCCAAGGTGTTTACTTATGTAAACAACCATTGGTCTTACCTTTTAAGCATTCAATGGTTCTAGGTGACATTGTGGTATGGTGATATGGGTTGAATGATGATGGAACAAATGGAGGGTTACCCTTGATAAGGTAGTCTTACCTATTCACTAATATGAATAGAAGGGATGATAACCATATTGTGTTGATATGTAACCCTAATGAGGTATAGCTTGTTATACCTAGATTTAATATAACTGAATGATGGTAATTGGGTATGAATAGTCCTTGAATGACTAATACAATCATGGAGTACTTCGTTATTGTTGTTGAAACCTTAGTATGCTATAACTCGATCGTTACACCTTGATTTATATGTGGGTTTATACTTGAGAATAGTATGGAATGTGATGGTGATGCTTCACCTTATGCATCCATGATCCAATGGGGATGTCCTGAATTAGGGTTGGGGTATTAGTGCTGATTAGTAACATTGATATAATTTATCATGTTGAATCTAACTCTAATGCAAATAGATGAAGATAAGTATTCATGTTTAAAATTCTTATATGATGGAATGATGGTGGAATAACCTCCTTAACATGATCATAACCTTAATGTGTTAATTGGTGGTTAGCATAGCTACATGGTTGACACTTTATTATATTAAACATGTGCATTATGAATATGATGAGTGTTAATCATATCTAGATTCCTTGCATGTTGATGTCATAAAGGAATGTTCTTAATGTTAACATAACCCTTCTATGATTGTTTATGAATATCTCCTATCTCATTAATGCTATATTGTGTTGATCTGGTGTATTATATGTAAGTAATGTTGTTGAGCCTTGTTATAAGGCATGCAAAGATAATGATAATCTTGCAGGGAATAGTATAATGGTTTTAATGACCTTTGGGCATGGTTGAGCCCTGAATGAGGTTTAATCCTCTTGTGTTGATAAGGGTTGATACCATATTGTGAAAAGGATTTATATCATGTAATAGTATGATGGTCTTAATGACCTTTGGGCATGGTTGAGCCCTGGATGAGGTGTAATCCTCTTGTGTTGATAAGGGTTGATACTCAGTGATATTGTGAAAAGAATTTATATCTTGTGATAGTATGATGACTAGTGTGGTCTCATGAATGACAAGTGAATAGTACCATGTGAAGATGATATGAGAAATTATGTTTCACACGTTTTATATCTTTCGAAGTTGTGATATTTATGTGCTTGTTAGAAGTGAATTAGGTTTTATATGTCCACTTGTTTGATGTAGCCTTAATTCACCCAATTGGCATAACTAATCAAGTGAAACTCTAATCTTGTAGTGCCCTCTGCCATAGATCCATCTGAGTGTCAGAATTTTCAAGATGGTGAAATGAGTATTCCTAAGGGAAACTCAGAGCACATACTATTGAGTATGTGGGGGTGGCAAGTTGAGGATATATCCTTGTCATCCACAATGCAGATTGTGAAGGTTGGCTATGGTCATGCCTCATACATCTGATGTGATTGAGAACGGTTGCGGTCGTGTCTCGGTGATTATATATGTGATTATATTGGAGGACAACTGCAGTTGTACCTCCAATGGTAGGGTATGCGTACCCACCTCCTTTCACTAGTGATGTGACCTATACTAAGGACGGACTAGGCTGTTAACAGCTTGACCTTATGTGTCGTTGTGGCGGACCCGTACTAACTGGGGGCAGAGAAGATCTTAGGAGTCTGGCTCTTCCTATATCTTGTATGGCACTGATTTTAACTTAGAAGTGGTATGTTGGATTTTTAGTGGTATCCTTAATTTCCTCAGGGCGTAATAAAAGATGTAATACAACCATGTAGCATATTTGTTTAGGGTTCTACATGACGTTTCATATTGGATGATAACCCTTATTTGTTATCTTTACATAAAGATGATGCTTAGTGCAATTAAGAGATAGTAGATATACTTATGTTGTGGATATGCTTAAGATTGTAGATGCGTACATACACTAGCCATGATTGTGTTGATGACTATAATGCTACTACTGATTATAATCATGATGTTATGTATCTCATGTTGTTAGTTATGATTAGCAAGCTATCCATGCCTTTATAACAAGAGATGCATATATTGTTGATCATGCGTATCCAGATAATTGTGCTTATGTTGTTAGCTCTTCTTATAATGATGATATGTTCAACCAATCAGACATGCTCATGTTGTTAACTATGCTATGTTACTAGACTTGCACATGATGCTAGATATACAAATGCTACTGAATTGCTTATATTATCAACAAGATAAAGGATGATAGTCTGGATAATGATGATAGTTATTATCTGCTCCCTTGTGCATTTTGTTAATCATCGGTCATGATGAGCTTATTTGTTATATCTAATTAATTTGCTTAACTGTTTAATTACTTAAAAATGTTGTAATCAATAAATGTTGTTGGAGGTTATATCTCTTGATGGGACTGACACTAGTACATAAATGGGTTATAACGTCCCTACGTGTAGGGTCGGTTTTTCCAAATAACCGACCTTATATGTCTAAAAAAAATGTGGGCACCACTTAAGACCTCTTGGGTCAGTTTTCTTAAAAAAACCGACCTTGTAGTGTAACTCTATAGGTTCGGTTTTCCAAATAACCGACATTATATGTTTATAAAAAAATGTGGGCACCACTTAAGACCTCTTGGGTCGCTTTTCTTAACATAACCGACCTTGTAGTGTATCTCTATAGGGTCGGTTTTCCAAATAGCTGACCTTATATGTCTATAAAAAATGCGGGCACCACTTAAGACCTCTTGGGTCGCTTTTCTTAAAATAACCGACCTTGTATTGCATCTCTATAGGGTCAGTTTTTATAAAATAAGCGACCTTATAGACAATTGGTTTAGAAAGTCAATTACAAGTTTCCCGTGGAAAAGATTTGCTTGATTTTGGCTTCGCGCCTCGATCTATAGGGTCGGTTTTTCCTTATAACCTACCCTAAAGGGATCCTCGGTCAACAAATTCGTCGACCGAATAAGAGCTAGATTTCACGTATACGAGCACCTTTAGGGTCGGTTTTTTCCTTATAACCGACCCTAAAGTCCTCTTCGGTTCATCACCTCTAAGGTCGGTTTTTCCTTTAAAACTGACCCTAAAGGCTCCTCAGTCGACAAATTCGTCGGCCGATATCAATTCTGGATCCAATTTAGTTCACGCATTTATAAGCACCTCTAGCGTCAGATTTTTACTTATAACTGACCTTAGAGCTTTCCTCGGTCGATGAATACTTCGACCGATAATATCGGTCGGCAAATTCGACGACCGATAAGGAGTCAGATTTCAAGTGTATAAGTAACTTTTAGGGTCATTTTTTTGCTTATAACCGACCTTAGAAGTCTATTTGGTCGACAATATTGTCGACCGAGATGAATTTTGGTTCCAATTTAGTTCATGCTTGTGAAAAACTAAATTGGATCCTAAGTTTATCTCGGTCGACAATATTGTCGACCGAATTGGACTTTAGGGTTGGTTATAAGAAAAAAACCGACCCTAAAGGTACTTATACGAAGGAAATCTGGCTGTTTCTCGGTTGACGAATTTGTCGACCGATATAGAGCAAAATTCGTTCGTATAAGCTCCTGTAGCGTCGGTTTTTCTTTATAACCGACCCTAGAGGGATTTTCGGTCAATAATATTGTCGACCGAGATAAACTTGGGATCCATTTTAGTATTTCACACATGAATAAGTACCTCTAGGGTCGGTTTTAAGGAAAAAACCGACCCTAGAGGTACTTATACGAAGGAAATGTGACTCTTTTTTGGTCGACGAATTGTTCGACTGAGACAACATCGGTCGACGAATTGTTCGACCGAGGCCAACCCTGTGAACCTCCATTTGCTTGAATTAAAAAGGCAATATTCTGATTAAAATATAAATTAAAAAAACATCGTAACGGCTAGAAAATCGACCGTCGTAACGGCTAGTTCGATCGACCGTTGGCCGACCGGGAGACGACCGTTGCGGGAGTCGGTCGACAAATTGTCGACCGAAATGGGCTGTGTTTTGCTATAAATAGCACCCAAAACGATCCATTTCTTCACACCTTCACATTCTCACTTCTCTAGCTCCTCTCTAGTGTATTCTTGTGAAAATATTTAGCTTCTCTACATCCAGTCTTGCTTGCTACTTCTCCACTTCAAAGCAACAAAATGGCTTCATCATATACGCGTGGAAAGAAGCAAGTTGCAGGTAGGAAAGGAAGGACGGTCTCTCCAATGTTGCCGTTCATCAACGACGCAGCTGTAGGAGACCGCTACCTCAGGCTCTCCTCAAGAACTCCTCTTCCACGACGGCCAGTCGACGTCATGGACTTCCACAACATTGTCGATTTGGAGGAACTCTTTGAGGTGCAACATTTGACTGATTTTCTAAATCCCTCCTTCCATTCCTACTCCTCCAAAGTAGTTAATGAATTCTATGCCAATTTAACCACACATCCTGACCATGATACCTTCTCCTCTATGGTTGGTGGGTATGGATTCCATTTTACTGAGGAGGGTATTCTTGATATGCTTTACATAGACATAGAAGAATATAAATATTTTCATGATCTCACCACATGAAATCCACTCAACAAACTCTCCCAAGATGACACTACAACTAGCCTTAGTGATGTCAAAAGAGCCATCTTTCAATCAAATACGACTTGTCATGAAGATAGGGGTACCTATTATGCCATAAATTTAAAACCTGAAGCTAGGATCATAAATCTCATTGTTGCCACCAATATCCATCCTAGAGCAAACAAATATGAAGTACCCACCTTTCGTATGTACCTTATCTATGCCATTCTCAAAGGTATTCCCATAAACTTTATTCGTATCATCCTTAAGAATATGCTTGAGTTTTCTGGCAATCCACCTTATGCTGACTTTGTATGCCAAATCACTCAACATTTTCTTAAGAAGAATATTGAGGACGACTTAGGTTATACATGGGATAGAAAACCCCAAAAGATAAGTAAAAATACGGTGGAAAAGATGGGAATCGACTTTGGCCACAAAAGGGCTAGGACTGAAGGGGAGACATCCACCCAAGACATACATCCACCACCTCCTCCTACCAACCTACCCCATGATCCTAATACAAACACCTTGACATACATTGCTGGATCCCAATATCACCTAAGTAGGCAATTGGATTATAATCACCATGCCATGACTTATTTAAACCAAAGGATGCAAACTCTCTCTCCTAACCAACCTGATGAATATCCCTATTCCCTTAATCCTGGCATGATAAATCCATACAATCCTTCCTACAACTACTATCAAATTCCTCCTCCACCATCTCCTGATCTCACACATACTCAGCTTTCCCCAATTCAACTTCAAGACAGTGCTGCCCACTTTCTCTTTGATCCTGTTCCCACCTTCTTGGAGGCTTATGCCTTAACCAAGACAGGTGCCTTGGAGTGGCAGACATTGGTCAAATATTATGAAGCTGAGCCCTTTCTTGGGACATTGATGTAATCGTTCGGTATTTTCATTGAGATTATGAGATATCTTTGTAATGATTGTAATGGATATCTTTTTATAAAGCAAGTATGTCATGCTTCATCTTATAAAGTGTATGGGCATTAAATTGTTATGAATAAAAGTGTTATCCATGGCTTCATTTGGACATATACATGTTATATAAGAATATTGTTATTTCAAATGATTGAAAAATAAATTATGGCTAAATTTGACAAAGCATCACTTGGTTTTAAAATTAAATATCTCTTTAAGGGGGAGCATAGCATAAAATTAAGGGGGAGAACTAAAGAGTCATACAATATGTTTATATTGGATATCATGTAACATCTTGTACAAGTACTTAGATATCATGTAAATCAAGCTTTAGATCTTACTTAGCCATTTACAACACTTAGATAGGTCATCCCCTACAATAGTGTCACAACCGCACACTCATACACACACTTGGTACTTAATTTAAAACATTGAAACAGGGTTAATCTCGGTTGAAAATATTGTCGACCGAGACACTCTCGGCCGACAATATTGTCGACCGAGGAGGACTTAGGATCACCTCTAGGGTTGGTTATAAGCACCTCTAAGGCACCTCGGTCGACAAATTCTTCGACCGAATAAGAGCCAAATTTAACGTGTATAAGCACCTCTAGGGTCGGTTTTTCACTTATAACCGACCCTTAAGGGCTCCTCGGTCGACAAATTCATCGACCGAATAAGAGCCAGATTTCACGTGTATAAGCACCTCTAGGGTCGGTTTTTTCCTTATAACCGACCCTAAAGGGCTCCTCGGTCGACAATATTGTCGACCGACAGAAATTTTGGATCGAGTTTAGTACTTTTCAAAACGTTATAAAGCATTGGGATCTCAATATTTTATCTCATTGTTGGGAATTCACATCCCTCAATACCACCATCATCACATTTGCTGGATCTGGGTATTCAAACCCTTAGTTCATCACTAAACATGGTTATTAGTTATCAGGTAACTATTACCTTCAGGTCATCTGACCAAGGTATTCAGGATATTTGTTACACAAGCATCTCAATTTCATATCAACCATATCAATTTCATATCAACATCATGCAATACAAAAATAACATCACTATTCCCTCATTAGTGTTAGAGTTTCCCATCTTTATCAATTAGGGTTTCACATCATCATCCCATATTGAAATTACACATAACATTATCCCCATATTAGGGTTTTTACACAACATCACCCTATATTAGGGTTTCACATAACATTCTCATATTAGGATTTCACATAACATCATCCCATATTGGGGTTTCACATAACATTATCCCATATTAGGGTTTCATACGACATCACCATATATTAGGGTTTCACATAACATCATTATTAGGGTTGTGTAAGAACCTTAGAGCTCCCTCGGTCGACGAATTTTTCGACCAAAAAAGAGTCAGATTTCACGTGTATAAGCACCTCTAGGGTCAGTTTCTTCTTTATAACCAACCCTAAAACGCTCCTCGGTCGACAATTATTGTCGACCGACATGAATTTTTGATCCAGTTTAGTTCACGCATTCTCGGTCGACGAATTTGTCGACTGAAAAGACCTCTAGGGTCGGTTATAAGGAAAAAAACCGACACTACAAGTGCTTATACGAAGGAAATATGGCCCCTTTCGGTCGACGAATTTATCGACCGATAGATATCAGTCGACAAATTCGTTGACCGAAAGGAGCCAAATTTCCTTCTTAGAAGCACCTCTATGATCGGTTTTTTCTTTATAACCGACCCTAAAGTCCTCTTCGGTCGACAATATTGTCGACCGAGATAAACTTAGGGTCGGTTATAAGGAAAAAACCGACCCTAGAGGTGCTTATATGAAGGAAATCTTGCTCCTTCTCAGTCGACGAATTTGTCGACCGAAAGGGGCCAGATTTCCTTCGTATAAGCACTTGTAGCGTCGGTTTTTTCCTTATTACCGACCCTAGAGGTCTTTTCGGTCGACAAATTCGTCGACCGAAAATGTGTTTGAGTATTTTTAAACAACCTGACACGGGCACGGTTTATCTTTAGCGTCGGTTTTTTGTTGTTAACTGACGCTACAGGTCTTTCTCTCCGTGAAAAAGCCAAAACTTTAGTCTTTCTTCCTCCCGTGAAACTCTTTTCTCTGTTCTATTCTCTCTCCCGTGGTGCCGCGAACCCTTGCGTTTTCCTGTGTCATTCTACTGCGAATGCCTTGCCTTCTCTCCGTGAAGTCATTGCCGTGAAGCCCGTGCCACCTCTCCGCGCCACCAAGAGGATCGTGGTGTCCGTATGTGAAGACATTGCCACCTCTCCATGCCGCCAAAGTTTTGCCTCCTCTCTACAAAAAGAGCTCGTCGTCGCCGCCTCTCCACTCTTCCACGAAGGTCGCCGCCTCTCCGTGAAGGTCGACTGATCCTCCATGAAGGTCGCTGCCATTTCCAAGTAAGTTCGTCGCTTCCTTCGTTCCTTCGTTCCCACCTCCTTCATTCCCGCCCGCCGCCATTGCTGCGTCCAGGTCCATCTCGATCGACAATTAGTCGACCGAGAGCCCACCTGTGCGCAGCGTCCAGGTCCACTCTCGGTCGATGAATTCGTCGACCGAGAGTGGACCTGGACGCTGCGCGCAGGTGGGCTCTCGGTCAACTAATTGTCGACCGAGAGTGGACCTACTCCTTATTTATATGGGAGCTATACATGTTTTAATCATATTTGCTGTAATGTTCACAAATAGTTTTGAATATTATAATGATTTCAATCTTTGGACTGTTGGAAACGGCCTTACTTTGCTCATTTGTACAAGTATTTTCCATTTTATATGATTTGATAACCCAATAATAAAAACATGTCTTTTTTCATATGTATTCATTATATAAATTTTAGAAATTAATACTAGATTAGACATGTGTACTCCTAGATTGATACTTTAGGGTTGATGCATGATGTTTAACTTAATATATAAATATGAAAATAATGCATTTATATATTAACTTAGAAACCCGTTCAAAATTTACTCATTAGGAGTAAACTTTGGATAGTCCCCGGTTTGGGACTATTTTTGGATTTTTTACTCTCACTTAGGATGTACCTGTATAATGTATATTTAGTTTTGTAGATTATTTTAGTAGGATTTCTTCATTTGTTCTCTGGGTACATATGTGAGTGGTTATTTGCCATTTACATCGGTGTACTTGGAGAACTTAGGGGAAGTGCTGCTGAAATTTTCTTCAAAACTAAACATACATTATACAATTACTAGTGAGATTAAATATTCAAAAATGGGATAGGTGGTACACTTTAGTATATAAGTAATTAACTTCCTATCAATAAAAACTTACATATTATTATAGTATCAATATTAAACTATTAGTTTTATAATTAATTTTAATGTGATATAGAAAATGGATCGAAGTTGGATGTCTATCAAGAACCGTTGTAGTCCAGAGTTTGCCAAAGGTCTTGATGAATTTATCAGATTTGCTGACGAACATAGGAAACTACCTACAGATAGGCTATATTGTCCATGTAGAAATTGTTGTAACAATTTGAAAGTTGATACTGGTGAGGAAATTAAGAATCATGTCATATGCAATGGGATCATACAAGGTTATAATGAATGGCATTGGCATGGAGAGAAATTGAATTATGGATCAGAAAATGTCGATACTAATAGTTGTGGCATAGAAGATATAGATAATGATGATAATGTTAATGATGAACCGATTCAAGATGACCAGATTCATTGATCCACCTTCTTTATTTGCAAACATTGTCCATGATGCTGAAAAACCATTATATAAGGGTTGTATTAAGTTCACGAGGTTGAGTATTGTGATGCGATTATATACCGGTGGAGCGATAAGAGTTTCACTTCACTGTTGTCTTTGTTAAAGGAAAATCTTCCTGAAGGCAACGAGCTTCCAATTTCAACATATCAAGCAAAGAAAATAATGTGCCCAATGGGAATGGAGGCTAAGAAGATTCATGCATGTCCAAATGATTGTGTATTATTTCAGAAGGATTATAGTAATTTGATAAATTGTCCAAAATGTGGTGCGTCAAGGTATAAGACTACAAATTTAGTTAAGGCTAAAAATGGCTCTCCTGCCAAGGTGATGTGGTATCTACCAATAATACTATGATTTCAACGCTTATTTGCTAATACAGAAGATGCGCAAAATTTGTCTTGGCATGGGGAGTTAAAGGTCAATGATGATGGCATCCTACGACATGCATCTGATTCACCACAATGGAAGAAAATTGATTTATTATACCCTCAATTTGGTAAAGAACCAAGAAACCTAAGACTTAGACTCTGTAGAGATGAAATGAATCCCTATGGTACATTAAGAAGCCAACATAGCACGTGTCCTGTTATGATTGTTATATACAATCTTCCTCCTTGGTTGTGTATGAAAAATAAGTATGTGATGTTGTCAATATTGATATCAGGGCCCAAGCAACCTGGAAATGATATTGATGTTTACCTTCAACCTCTAATTGATGACCTAATGAAACTATGGGAAGAAGGTATTATGACATATGATGCTTCACGTAAAGAGATCTTCAGTTTGTGTGCTATGTTATTTTGCACGATTAATGACTTTCTAGCTTATGGAAATTTGTCTGGATATAGCATAAAAGGATACAAAGCATGTCCTCTTTGTGAGGAAAATACTGATTCAATCATACTGAAACATGGTGGTAAATCGTATATCTTGGTCATCGGAGATTTCTCCCACCAGTGCATCCTTATCGAAGGCAACACAAAACCTTTAATGGGTCAACTGAGGAACGAAGTGCTCCTAAAACTATACCAGGAAATGTTGTATATGATAGGGTGAAACATATTGTTAATGAATTTGGAAAGAGTTCAAGTAGTCATACACTCGCATGTGACAAATCTCTATACAAGAAGAGGTCAATATTCTGGGATCTTCCTTATTGGAGATCTTTGGCAATTAGACACTGCATTGACGTCATGCATGTTGAAAAAAATATTTGTGATAGCATCATCGGTACGCTATTGAACATACCAGGAAAGACTAAAGATGGCATTAAATCTAGAAAAGATTTAGAATTAATGGGTATTAGAAAATAATTATCAGTGGAGATCAGTGGTCATCGCACATATTTGCCACTGTCTTGTTACACTTTGTCAAAGAAAGAGAAAAAGACTTTCTATGAGTGCTTGTATAATATTAAGGTTCCACAAGGATACGCTTCTAATATTCATAGATTGGTATCAATGAAGGATCTGAAACTGATAGGTCTCAAATCTCATGATTGTCACACCTTAATGCAACAAATTTTACTTGTGGCTATTCGATCTATATTGCTGAAGCATGTAAGGTTTGCAATCACAAGACTCTGTTTCTTCTTCAATGAAATATGCAACAAAGTGATACATCCTGATACTCTCGATAAATTACAGAAAGATGTAATTGTTACCATGTGTCAGCTTGAAATGTACTTTCCTCCTTCATTTTTTGATATCATGGTTCATCTTGTAGTACATATTACAAGGGAGGTGAAGATGTTGGGTCCAATTTTCTTACACTGGATGTATCCATTTGAACGCTACATGAGTGTTTTTAAAGGTGATGTTCGGAATCGTTATCATCCTGAAGGGAGTATTGTT
The DNA here is from genome assembly GCA_963693085.1 of Alisma plantago-aquatica. NCBI lineage: Eukaryota > Viridiplantae > Streptophyta > Magnoliopsida > Alismatales > Alismataceae > Alisma > Alisma plantago-aquatica. Next base: position 479,699,927 of record OY856413.1, on the reverse strand, counting down.
GAGGGTTACGTGGCTAGGGAGGTGATGGAGTTTTGTAATGATTTTTTGAATTGCAATGAAACTTGTAGCGATCAAAATAATTTCCATCACACTGGATCTTATTGTGGCAAAGGAACTCTGGGAGGACGAGTGAAAGGAATCAGTCGTGAGTTGTGGGAACAAGCGCATTTGTATATTTTACACAACATCGATGAAGTTAGTAGCTACATCACAGAACACAATTATCTTATCAAGAGAAATCATCCGCGATCCAGTTCAATGTGGCTTGCAAGAGAGCATAATCAAACATTTATTAGGTGGTTTGAAGAGAAATTATTTAATCAACTATTTGAATCACCAAATAATGTTGTTGAGAACATAAAATGGCTCGCCTTTAAGCCAAAAATGGATGTCATGTCATATGAAGGTTATGACATTAACGGATTTTCATACTACACAAAGCGTCAAGATGAAAGTAGTGTAGTTCAAAATAGTGGGGTCACTGTTAAAGCTTGTTCATTGTATTTTGCTAGTGTCAAAGATAAAAGACCACGCGAAGCTGAGATGTCATATTACGGCGTCATTGAGGACATATGGGAAATGGACTATACAAATTTTCGAGTTCCTATATTTAGGTGTAATTGGGTTGACAACAACAAAGGAGTTTTAGTGGATGAGTTGGGTTTCAAATTGGTGAATTTTAAAAAGATTGGTTTCAAAGATGAGCCATTCATCATGGCAGACCAAGCAAAACAAGTGTTCTATATTGATGACCCGGCAAATAAAAATTGGTCTGTCATTCTTAATGGAAAAAGACAATTTACTGTAGATCCTATAAATGAAGAAGTATACTACAAAAAGTATGATGATTCCAGTCCATTCTCAGTTGGTTTGCCAAGTGTAAATGTTGAAGATAACACCGATGAATATTATAAACGTCAAGACCATGCTGAAGGAATTTTCCTAGACTAACAACTCAACCAATACTAAAGGCATGTATTCTTTGAATTATTTATTTTATTATCATGTATACCTTATCACTTGTGCTTTTATTATCACTTATTTTTTTATCATGTATACTTGCAGGTTCTAAAATGGCGAGTGAAGATGAACATTCTGAGTATGAGAACCATGAGGATGGTAGTGGTGATGCTAAGAAACTTAGAGGTCCTACATTGATGCGTAGGCTGCATGAGTTCAGGGCTAAAGGAGATAAATTGCCAGTCTAGTTTGATATGACAGGAGCACCTATTGGGGAACATGCTAGTGCTTTCAAGCATTACGTAGGGGTGACCGCGCGCAGTAAGGTGCCAATAGATATAGAAAATTGGCATGATGATCCTAATGCCAAAAAAGACCTCATATGGAAAGATATATCTGTGAGTGGAAGTGATATTACTTTAATATGTTTTTTATCTATTGATTCTAATTTAGTTTTCTTGGAATTAATTCCTTTTCAAAACAACATTATTAATTGCTTCTTTTGTATGTATAGGGTGTTTTTCATCTAAATGAAAAAGATCACAAGAAAAGAGTGCTACAACGTTGTGGTGTATGATGGAGGGGTTTTAAGACATATCTTGTAAGGGAATTTATAAATAATCCTAAACAAAAGAAGAAAGCTATAGATGTATATATTTTTATAGATCCTGAGGTGTGGGAAAGATTTTTTGCATCTAGGAGATTGGAAGAGTTCGAGGTAATAAAGATTGTGATGTATTGTATGAATATTTAATTTTATACAATTAAGGAGGTGAATCTTTTTATACATATTTGCCAAGTCTAAATTGCAATACCTCATTTTAAATGATCAGGCTATTCACCAGGCTCAAAAGGAAATACGGGCTAAAAATGTGCATGACCATCGCTTGGGGCCCGATGGTTATGCCTTCCGCCGCCAACTACAAGAGAAGCAATCATCTTTTGGAGAAGAATCTAGTACAACTCAAGTTGAGCGACCACCCTGACACTTGACATGGATTGATGCTAGAAAGAATCGAGTCGGTGAAATTGTCAACCCTGCAACTAAGGAGGTGGCACAAAAGATGGTAGGTTTATCCCAACTAAGTAAAGAGTAACTCCCACAAACTTAGATTTATTTATATCTAATTGATATTGTGATTTAATATTTTTATTAACTATGAATAGATTGATCTCCACGAGCAAAGGAAGGAAGGAAAGTTCATCCCAACTGGCTACATGGATGAACTAGCAGTTGCTCTTGGTACGAAGGAGCATCCTGGCCGTGTTAGGGGATTAGGAGCTAGCATAGGATTCAAGTCTTATTTTGGCCCTTCACAATCTAAAAGAGGTCGTGCAGGAGGTCTTACACAAGAGAATGTTGAAGCATTAGTAGCACAGAAAGTAAAAGAAATAATGTCTTCATTTCAGCCTACTCAACCTTCTCAACCTATTCATAATGCGCGTCTGTCAAGTGATGAGGTACAAGCCCATTCTCCAGTTGTAGAAGGCCATGGGAGCACTCCCGATGACCCACCACAACAATCTACAGTAAGTTTTTGTTCTATATGTTGTGTTATTAGTATGATAAATATATGATAATATATATAGTTGTAACATGTATTTGTTCTACTATTTCTTATATAACTTATATTATTTCAATCTAGGTTGGTATGAACTGTAAACTTGCAGTGGAGGTTCCAGAATATAATGTTGTGGCAGCGGGAAAGGTGTACAACCTTGGTGGTACATTGCATTGCCAACAAATTACTGATGACATTTGATGTGTGTCCATCCATCTTGTGTATGATGAAATGGGGGACAAACCACTACCCATACCTAATCCTGAATATAGTACAGTTGAAGAAGCTGAGGGTGCTATGGTGGGTTGGCCTAGACACTTGGTTATCAATGACAAGGTATACCTTATTTCTACCATATTTTTCATATTTGACTGCATATATGAACTCATGTAATATAAGTATGTAATTTAATTAACAGGTTTGTAAACCAAAAAGTAAAACTTCTACTAGTCGTCCTCCTATGCCCAAGCCATCTTTCATTCTCGAAACTACATTCGACAAATTAGGAAGAAAATCTAAATGTTTGTGTCGATACTTAACCAACCAAAGATCGGGATCACATATGTTGGTCAATTTAACACAAGATGCAGCTGGGTGGGACTTTTAGAATTTTATTTTTCTTGATGATATTATAGAGTTGTTCTGGTATGATTGGTTGAACACTTCTATAATAGAAGTATGGATAAGGTAAGGATCTATCAATATATATAGAAAATTCCAATACACATTTTTAACTTATTTCTACATATGAAAATAATTACAAATGTTTAACAGCCATTTATATACAGAGGCCACATACTTTGATATAAAGAATGTTGGATTCTTAGTTCCTTCGGTCAGTAGTCAGGTGGAGACACATATTGAGGATGTGAATGAGTACTTCTCTGATACATTCAAATATTTTTCTAGTGAGGGGAAGGAAATTATCCTAATTCCTTTTAACGTCCAATAAGTATTATTATTCAATATAATTTTAATAATGAATAAAATTATTTATTTTAATGTTTGTTTTATTCTTACTCAGAGCTAGACATTGGGAATTAGTGGTGATTGCCCCAAAATTGATGACTCTTTATTATCTTGACCCAATGGGTAAAACAACAAGGAGTCACAAACTAAAATTGCCAGCTATGGAGTAAGCATAAATTTAATCAATGCTTCAACATGATATTTCTATTTAGAATTTCTATTTTACCAACTATCGTTTAATTTGATAGGGGTATACAGGCTTCTCGTGAAGCTGGAGGACAAATACCCACAAAATTAAAGACATTGACTTTGAAAAATGTCAAGGTAGCTACTTTGACAACTGCTTACTCTTATATGTATTAATTTTCAACTGTAATATGTCAACTCTTATACTCTTATCTCAATTGATGTTTATAGTAGTTTACTAACATTAAGTATAATTTGTTATTTGTAGTGTCCTATGCAAAATAATGACTGGGCTTGTGGCTACTATGTAATGAAATATATACAAGCTATTGTCAAACAAGCATCACATGGCATTCAGACTATAAGTCAGGTAATAAAGAATAACATCATAAATTTACAAGTGATTGTAGTCATTTTATAAAATATTAGCATGTGCATTTTCTGTTACATATCTTTACAACCCAGCCTTACACACATGTGGACTTGGATGAATTCCGAGAAGAGTGGTCAGAGTCTTTTATAAATGAAGTCGATATAGCATTGGATTAAATATGTCGGCTCCATTTATGTATGTGGTTTGAGTACTCTTTCATATTTACTTTTGTATATGTCATCTCAGACTTGCACTCTATCATTTTGTAAATTATGATGTGATTATGAATCATTTTTGTTATGAATGTGTAGTTTTGAATGGTGACGGTTGAGCATCAAAGCTCCCCTCTCCCAGAATATATGAATCTTCTTGTTCTTCTGTTCTATTTCAATTTCTGTAGAAATTTTAAAAAAAATTGTAACTTCTAGCGTCAGTTTTTTAAATAACCGACCCTAAAGATTGAATTCAGTGTACCCTCTTCGGTCGAGCAAATTTTCGACCGAAATATAACTTCTAGCGTCGGTTTTTGTACAAAACCGACTCTAAATGTCCTCTATAAGGTCGGTTATTTATAAAAACCGACCTTAAAGATTGAATAAATATTTTCAGTGTACCCCTCGGTCGACAAGTTTGTCGACTGAAATATTTTCGGTCGATAATTTTCTCGACCGAGTGTTACACTAAAATGTTTATTCAATATTTAGCGTCGGTTTTTGTACAAAACCGACTCTAAATGTCCTGTATAAGGTCGGTTATTTATAAAAACCGACCTTAAAGATTGAATAAACATTTTCAGTGTACCTTTCGGTCGACAAGTTTATCGACCGAATTATTTTCGGTCGACAATTTTCTCGACCGAGTGTTACACTGAAATGTTTATTCAATCTTTAGGGTCAGTTATTTCAAAAAAACCGACCCTGTAAACTCTCTCGGTCGAGAAAATTGTCGACCGAAAAACTTTCTGTCGACAATTTTCTCGACCGAGACCGTTTACAGGGTCAGTATTTTTTCGAATAACCGACCTTACAGGCTCCTTTTTTCTCGCCTAGGTCAGAATTTTTACAACCTGTTGCGTCGGTATTTACTATGTAAGGCCGGTTTTATTTGGTTAAATAAACTGACGTTATAGAGAAAATTCTATAGCGACAGCCACTTAGGCGTCGGTTAAAAAGTGACGCTGCAGGCTTAAAAAAACCGACGCTACAGACCATTCATGTACTAGTGTGAGTCTCACCCTTGTGGTTCACCATATTTTTTTAGGTAATCAGAAGTGATGAAAACAAACATGTGGCAGCAAAGAAGAGCTATAGTAATGAATCCTTGAGAAAGTTGATTAGATGTCTAGTGTGTCCTAGAGTCATCCCTGCACTCTCATGTCTAGACATAAAAAATGTGTATATGGTGTTTCAAATGAAATTGGACTTTTATTAGCATATTAATGTTTGTTTGTGTGGCATATATGAATATTGTTCTCCTGTGTATATATGTGGTGGCTGAGACAATAGAACAATTTGTATCAAATTTTTGGCATAATATGGATATAAGAAAGATTTTGGGCTCTTATGCAAATGTTTAGGAACGGGTGCTAACGTTGAAATCGATTTTAATTTACCCATTTTTTGGGTATGTGATTAATTATTGATTGATTGTGTTTTATGTTTTGAGTAAACTCGTTTAGTGTAACAAGTTCTCAAAATAAACCATTAATACCAGAGGGTCGATGTAATCCATCAGGCCAGTGGGTCGGTGTAGAATTTCAATGCCAGTGGGTCATCACAAGTTTTCAATACCATAGGCTAAATGTGCACCACCTATGCATAGGGTCAATGCATGTCATCGTCGCCAAAGGAATTCGTAGAGAGTATTGATGGGTGGGAATCAATGTTACATGTTGAGAGTGTTGATGTGAGGCATTGATGTGGGTGATTGATGTAGATCAATAAATGAATTTCTTTTTTAATATGCCTAAGTTTCACCTATGGCCAGGGAGCTACCCGCACCTTGTGCGAAGAGGTTTCCTCTAGAATCTTGACCACTGTAGGGAATAGGGAGCCCATATGCCACGTTGGTGTGCAGAGATCATGCTCACACATGGTTCTACCATGATAATCAAGAAATTACTTTAAAAACCTAACAAATTAATATAAAACTAAATAATCCTAATTGAAACTACTTTCAAAGAAAAATGTGAAATCTAAATAAAATGTAAACTAAAATTGGGACTGAAACTAGGATGCATATGCATTCATCAATAGAGAAAATGAATGTAAACTTTTTGTTAGAAGTTTTTAGAATTACTAAAGGTCATACCTTTCTGCGCGAAGGGTTGCATACAATTTGTATCTTTAGAATTTTGAAATACAAATTGGGTCTTGTATATCTAAGGTTATATGTACCGTTGGTATGGAGCTAGTACCTACCAGTCGCTAGGATTGGGAGTGTGGCACAACTAAAGTTGGATGAGGTGAAGGACATGATCGATTTGACGCAACACTAGAGGCTTCCACGCGATGATGTTGACGATGCTTGGAAGCAGTTTTTATTACTTTTATCCCTGGCTTCTTTTCTATTAATATTCTTCTTCTTCCTCCTCTATATCCACCACTGAAGGGCAGTAGGAGCCCACATGTTACGCTGGTGTTAGAGATCATACTCAAGCACGATTCTACCATGATAGTCAATATATTACTTTAAAAACCTAACAAATTACTATAAAATTAAAGAACTGTAATTGAAACTACTTTCAAGGCAAAATGTGAATCAAAATGCAAATCTAAACTAAAACTGTGACTAAAAGTAGGATGAACATGCATTCATTAGTAGAGGGAATGGCTGAAATTTTCTTCTACAATTTTTCAAAATTACTAATGGTCATTCCTTTCTATACAAAGGGTTGTATGCAATTTGTACCTTTAGATTTTTGAACTACAAATTGGCCCTTATGTATCCAACTAAGGTTATATTACCATTGGTATGGAACTAGTATTACCGGTCGTTAGGGTTGGGAGTGTAGCACAACCAAGGTTGGATGAGGTGGATGACGTGATCGGTTTAACGCAACACCGAGGGGTCCACGTAATGATTACATTTATCTTTGGCTTCTTTTCTGTTGATATTCTTCTTCTTCCTTAACGTTGTGTGTGGTATGAAATTTGAGAACATAAGATGTCTTTTTCCTTCTAGTATATCTTATTGGCAACATTTATAGGGCTATTAACTCCAGCAGAATCTCATTTTTGTTCCTAACAATGACATGTTTACTGTTTCAAAGAAATCAAATTTTCTCAAACCCATGTGATGCATGGGATATGTCTAATATTGACCAAAACAGCGCTATTATGCCATTAAACTTAGTTTACACATTTATTTTTAACGCAGTTGATTTTTGTGGTTCAGCTATACACGCTGACGTAAATTTTGATGGGTACCAAACCGGCAAAACTGGTACAAGGATGTGAAATGAATATTGTCTTTCCAATTCCAGCCCAACTGCTCGCCACCTAACCAGGGCTATTTTGCCGTGCTCTTTTTATTTTTTCTTTCACGGCACTGGAGCACTGGTCGTCGTGGTCGACCGGACTGACATGAGTGCGGAAGTCAAAAATATGGTTAGGCCATGTTTGAATAAAAAAAGAAGAACAATCTAAGAAAAATATTGGGTCACAGAGTCAGTTCCAAGTCATATCTTGGTCTCAGCTTCTATATCTGATTTTCCCCGAGTCAAAATTGGGTGCTTCGTAGCGATGAAAGACTCGTTGCTCCAGTCCACCTTTGATGAAGAGAAGTTGGGTGATATAGGATCTCCGCACAACAAATGACGGTCAGCTATGGTGAAGTTAAACTACTCAACGTCCGTTGGGGTCAAGATAAAAATATGAATTCACCTGGTATAAAAATTCCTACTCGGCGTACCACAGAAAATGAATCTTCACTAAAGCTCCGATTGGTTAGCAGTAACTGGATTTTTCAGGGAACTCATTTTTCAGGAAGTTGAGTTCAGTTCCAGGAAAACTAGATCAGATGATTGGTTGAAATTATGAGTTTTTTCTGAAAATGACTTCCACGTAAGTCAAGTAAAAAGATTATGAGTTTTTTCAGTAACTAGACCAGATTCCAGGTGATTTCTAAGTCTTCTTCTACCTCGGTTCAGTTCTGGCAGGAACATGCTTCACACACATATTGGAAAAGAGCTCGATTTAGTGCCTAGTCGAGGCTATTAGCTGCGGAATCTTGTTCTACCTTCATGGTCGGAGTTAGGGCACTGATTAGAAGTGTTGGCCGCGCCCAGACTGGCCCTTGGCCGACGCCGTAGCTTGATGCGGCTGCAGTTGTGGGTCGGCGCTCTAGCTGGGCGGCTGCAGTTGAGCGAGGTAGGGGACGACCTAGCTTGCTCGAAGTCCTAGGAGCCAAGAACCGTTCCGCCCTCCCCCTTTCTTGCTCGATCAGGCCGCTGCTGCCCCTGTGGTAGTCGGCCAGCACTGGTGGGCGTCGTACCTACAGGTGGTTGGCCGCCCAAGTAGGTTGGGTGGCTATAGAGCACCGCTAGGGCATGGAGGAGGAGGTAGGAAAAGAGAGGAGGACGACACCCTGGCTGATAAGAGGTGAAGAGATCAAAGAAACAAAATCGCCCCTACTTCCCTTGCTGCGATCGCACCCCTGCAGCGGCAGCGGAGGACTCCAAGCGTCTTCGCGTATCGAGACTTCGTGCGCCGTCACGAGAGAGGAGCGGGGAAGTTGTTTTCCTGTATTTTCTTTTGGAAGTCCGGAAGTAAACCCTATATATACCTAAGGAACTCTAGAAAATTCTAGGAAATTGAGTTTCTACAGTTACGGAAAACCAATCACTTAAAACATGTCTCGTAACTTCAGTTTTCATATTTTTTAGTCCAGTTACGGCAAACCAATCGGAGCCATCATCACATGACGTGGAAGTCATTTTCAGAAAAAACTCATAATTTCAACCAATCATCTGATCTAGTTTTCCTGGAACTGAACTCAACTTCCTGGAAAGTGAGTTCCCTGAAAAATCCAGTTATAAGGGGAGGTTTGTTTAACGGGATTGCGGCTGTAAAGAATTGCATTCGATGATACAGCACGATGAAAATTACGTTTGGTTTAAAGGAGTGGAGAACTAGAGAGGATCCTGCATTTTCGGACGGGTAATAAACTCTGGATTAACTTTTCCTTTTCAAAACTGCTGGGCGCCGTGATCCAGCACGGCCGCCCCTACCTCCTCGCTGACCGCAGTACAAAAAGAAGTTCAACCGCCCGCAGTCCGTCGTGCAAGTACAGATCAGCCAAACCTAATATTTCGTATTGCGGAGGCTTTTCCAATCAGAAGATCCATGTACCAGGACTATTGGAATGCTGAAGTCCATCAAATCCAGTGGAACACAGCAAACCAAACGTGTCCTAAGTAATCACAATTCTAGCATGATGAAGTTGCATAGTCCCAAATGAATTTTCCGGCATAAAATTCCCTCTGCTGCTGCTGTGGTCTGTTATCGGGACCTGTACTCCGTGGTTTGGCAGCGCTACAGTGAAAACTTTGCTTCTTTATATAATATAAAAATTAATTAGTTTAAACAAATCATTTTTGTAGCATGTGGTTCCACTGTTTTTGACCAGAGGCAGATCCGACGACTGATCAATCAAGCCCTTGCTGATGTGAAGCCTCCCCGTCTGATCCATCTGGGGCCAGGTAAAGCTTAGTTTTAGACTCAAACAAAGAAGTCTAATAATTTTAGAGACGACATCTTTCAAATTTTGAACCCAGGTTTTGATTGGATGTCATACCTGGAAATTTAGAACAGAAGACTGTAATGGTGAATTGGAACTATAACATATCTATTTGGTACCAAGTAGACTGAATGTGGAGATATAATTCGTAAATGTTTGGCGATATGTAGTTTATACATGTATTATGAAGGGAAATGGCAGTTGCCGTTCAAATTACAGAAGTTGGCGTCTATAACAACAAGAAATAATATACTAGTGACATTCAATGTGCCGTAGGAAATTATGCGTGCGGTCTATTTTTGATTTTGGTCATGAGCTGGGACCGCATCCAACTAGACGTAAATCATCAGAAATTATATGTACTTGTGACCGCATACATTGATTTCCAACTAAATCAAACAGACCCTTAGATTGAGACCATTTTGAATCCACCACTAGATATATTCCAACTGCCTAAATTATCAGATGAGTAGTCGCCCGGACGAACACACATATACATTAATCATAGTATCGTCTCCTTATCAGTCATTGATCTCTGGTTCCTGGTTGAAAGTGTGTTCGTTGCCTTGCAATATCTTAGACTGTGGTCCTATTGATTTTTTCAAATTAACGGAAGTGATATGTTTTTGCAGTCTTATTTTGTTTCTTCTACTGATCATGTAGATATCATCTGTAGTTCAGTTTCATATCAACACTCCATCCAACCTCCATTCTCCCTCCCCTACAGCCACCGTCAATAAAAAATATGCGTAGCCCACCAAAACCGTGAAAATATTTAAGTTGCAATCAAGGAACATTGTGTTTGTCCCGTCCCGTGATGCCAACATTCAATCAAACCGACGCTACTACAATGACGAAAACAACCGTGGTCCAGAGTGGGGCTGTGAGCCTGTGGTACCCACTCTCCAGCACTTATTTTCACGTGTTTGACCAAAAAGAAAAGAAAAAGTGAAGACTTCAGGCGTGCATAGAGTATAATGGTTGCCGCACTGTATGGAAACACTCCATTATTCAAAATGCTGTGAACCACGAGACATGTCAGACTAGGTCCCCTCTTCCATCACACATAGATCCTTACTTTGAGGTTATGTTGTAGAGACGCGCTTAGTCTGGCGCTCTGCGCTCAAAATTGTAAACCAAGTTGCTGGTCCCCTGGTAGCTTAAGGAATTTCAAGTTTGGACCGAATAAATTGGATTATTCATGGGGATCCAAGATATTCGGTACGGCATTTTAGCAAATAGCCACGAGGAAATCCTACATTTCTTGAGAAAGATCGCTGAAAAGAATATAACGGTCTGCATCTTGTTTGCATGTTGCAACCAAGAAAATCTCTTGACCTCTTTGGTAAGGGTAGTGGCAGTGTGATATATTCGAAGGCACTTGTTGCGCATCGTTGATAATTTGAGCGTCACCCACAACCATGTCCACTTGAGAAGGGGAGATTTTGGTGGTGGATCTCTGATATATCAAAGAAGAAAATATCATGGACTCTTCAATCAGGGATTGAAGATATATTCGTAGCACGTTTTCACTGATTGCCCATCAGGTAGATCATCAGGCCTTAAATGGGTACATTGACATTCATCATATACAGAAAAAGTGTGTGAGAGGGTTCAATGTACTGATTTCCTTTGTTTTCTATGAACTACATTTTAATTATTGTATCTAATATAGCAGTTTTGCTATGTATTGATTGCACACGACTCCTTGCTAATGAATTTAATTATGTCATGTCACAGCTTGATTAAAAAAACTAAAATGCATCTACAAAGATCTTCACACATTCCTACATTCAGAACTAAGCCAAAATCAGACCCAAAAACTGAAACGCTTGGAGTATCTTGCATTTATTATAGGGTGTAAAGTATATGTTTCAGTCTAATGGTTCAGCGCTACTCTTACTGTTAACATCATCAATTACTAAAGTCAGGGTTTGAAGGTGGGTAACTTTATCAATGCCACATGATAGTATTAAGACACATTTAATTGATCTATAAAGAGCATGAACGATTAGATGTAACTTTTCTCTTTAATTTTGTGGGAAAAAAAGATTAGTAAGTGTGTATTATAAAAAGGGTATATCAAAGGCCTTGAGAGAGGTTGGATGTATTGGTTTCTCTTTAATTTTTGAAATTATAATCTTCGTCTTACTTATATGAAAGGACGTGCGAAGGAATCATGTAATCTCTTTCTTAGATTTGGAACCCAAATTTTTCTTGGTGTATCATTACATGGTTGCACCTACTACTGCAATTGGAGTTGCTGACAGGAAGGATGCGCCACAGTTGCTGACATTATGCCATTCGTCACTATTTTATACATGTAAGGGTCAACTCAATTCTCTCTCTTCTCTTTTTGTTGAATTTTATTTTATTTAACACTTTGTCTAGTACAACATTAGTAGAAATAAGATTTGACATGTGTCTTTCTCTTCTTACCTGCATTACAAACAACTTAATTGACAATTTTTCTTAAATAGAGAAAGTGATATAACAATGTGTACAATCTTTTATTCCTAGTAGATTCTATAATTTTTTACTAAGATTGTATAGGAACGAGTATATTCCATACACATTATGCGTATTGCCACCGCCAAAAAGGAAAACTACTTTTGTTGAACAAATATTACAAGAACTGGGATATTCTCTGGCACATTATAGATATTGTCATTGGGGCTGTCCTATATGTCCTCTGAAATCATTTGTGACAGAAGCAGGGCATCCGGTGGAACATTTTGCATATAATTGAGAGTGTATGGAGGGCCTGGAAGTCTTCAATATATGAATATTGATAACAACTGGGATGTTCAGTGGAGCACTATGCATGTTGTAATTGGTGAAATCTTAGATGGTTGTGGTAGGAATAATGCATTTGAACCTAGATATTTAGGGCACGTTTAGATTTCTGGTTCTAACGGCATACCTTGAATCCTGCAATCTGACATGAGTGACGGTGTGTGACAACTTTGAACTAGAGGCTAGTACCTTGAATTTGTGATTTGACAGAAAATGCAGGATCATCCAATTTCTCATTACACCAAACCAAACTCAAAATTTTCTGCTATTGGATTTAGGGATACAATTCATTACGAGTAGTTGACAGTAAAATAAAAAAAGTCCTAAATAGCACAAATTGTTGCGAAGTGCCATCATGGAATCCTAGAAAACTTGCATCGATAATATATGCATGAACCACGTTGACTTGGGATACATTTTGCATATTGTCATGAATGAAACGAATTATGACATCTTGCATTACATTTCTTTTGTTTTTTAAAATTAAGAAGCTTTCGACATCTCTATTTAAAAGGAACTAGCAAAATGCACTTGCTAAGCACGTGATTCATATTTAATTCATCATAATAACAAAAGTATGCATAGAAAGTTAATATTATTACATATACATATACATATACATATACAAATACAACTATATCAAAATTATTCGTTTTCATATATGCATAGAACATATAAGTACATACATATAGAAAATCTAGTTTTCTTCCTTTTGGATCTTCAAAATTTTTAACTGCACCAAATTCTTATACTTCTTTTCAGCTTGTACTTGAAATGTGAGATGCATTCTTGTGAGATTGGCTCGCCTTTTCTTGATAAGTTCGTATTGTTACTGTCCATTATAAATGTCAAATTAATAGGTGATGTGTGTAGAAAGATGTATTTATATATAGAGAGAGATACAATATGATGTGAATGATATTTACCATGGGACCAAGTGTCACACTAGTACATAACCGACCTTTAGTGTCGGTTATTTAAGGCCTTTAGTGTCAATTTCTAAGCTACACCTATGTGGGCGACGCTAAAAGCCCAACCGTTACGTGTCGGTTCCCAAACCGACGCCAAAACCCTTCGCGTGCCACCGAAAATGCGCCAGCAGAGGACTATAGGCGTCGGTTATTAGATAAGAAACCGACGCCATATACCTTCGCGCCACAGAAAGGGCGCCATCTAGGGCACTATCAGTGTCGGTTTATTAGTGATAACCGACGCCATCTCACCAGCACGACCGTGTTGTCTGGCCCGCTGCCACGGTCGTGTTGGCCAACACGGCCGTGTTGTCTGGCCCGCTGCCACGGCCGTGCTGGTCAGCACGGCCGTGGTGTCTGGCCCGCTGCCACGACCATGGTGTTAAGGAAATAGACGTCGGTTACGAGTAGGGAAACCGACACTGTAACTATGTGGCGTCGGTTTTTATACAAATAACTGACGCCTATTGTTTGTTTTTTTCTGCAGACCTGCTGTGGCTGGTCGCAGGATGAGAAACCTACAGTTCAGTTATGAACTGCAGGTTTTACGACATCCATTGATATCGGCCAACAACAGGCCACAAACCTAAAAAATTAACAACAAAAATATTCACACATTTAGCAACCTGCAGTTCCATTTGATTTTCACACATTTAGAAACATTCATGTAGCTAGCAATCTGTAGTTCTATTCATTTTCACATTCACACATGTAGAAACATTCATATAGCAACCAACAGTTTCATTCATTTTCACTCAGGCACATGTAGAAACATCCAGACATGTAGAAACATTCACACATATATTATAATTCAGAAATTCATTTACAAAATATCATTCTTTAGTCATTATTCCCTATCAACATCTCAATTATATGTTAAAACCCCCACTACTTGTATGGTTGTTGCCCATTCTTCTCTTACTTCATTTAATTCTCCCGTCGTATAGGGAGCATGTACATCTGGTAAGACCTTTCCTGTAGTGTGGTCAGTTTTAAACACCTGCAAAGAGAATGATGTATATATATAATTAATGAGCTATAAATAAGATTGATATATTTCATATTATCTAATGAGACTATATAATACCTCAGTAATAGTATCGATGTCCACTGCGGCATATTTGATAATCATGTGCATAAATCGCATCACATAGTATGCACATGCCCATCCGTTGTCTTGTGTAGCACACTATAAATTGAAACATACAAAATATTAAAAAATACAACTAATTAAGCAGTGTTCACATAAATAATATATACATTACAGTCGGGAACTTACTTCCACGTTCTTCCATGTTATTTGCTGGTTCTTTTTTGTGGGAACCTTTCCTCCCGCCTTTTTGAACTCATCTAAACCCCTACATGTTAATGTAACACAGTACATTGCATAATTAAATAGTAATGTAATAACATATGTTAACAGATATGAAAAAGAAATATTTCTCACCGGAATAATGCCATTTTCATTTTGTGTCCATATTTTGAATTCAATTTACTCCCTTAGGATCTAGATAATAGACAGTGAACGTCTCGGGGACAATAACTAGTAAGTCCCAATGCATACCACTAGAGGTAAAAAAGTTAAAAATTAATAACTCAAAATCTACAATAAAAATGTAATTTTCTTAAGTCCAAATTATAATAAGCAAAGTAAACTTACTCTACATTGAATGGAGCTATTATCACCGTCTTCTTATTTTGAGAAAAATTTGTAAAAGCCTCACAGCAGTATTGTTGAACTGACGGAGGGTCTTTAGCCACTAGACTAATCAAAGATGGAATCAAAAATCCTACATGTTCGAATGCAAAATCTGCACATATCTTGTCTAAGTAGCTGCAAAACATGTATTAATTACGCATGCATTAATAAATAAGAAACCAGATCACCAGATCCTACACAAGGTATATGGATGTATAAAGAAGATCTCACCTTATCCATAGCTCTATCACAGATGTATTTAGCCAATCATATCGAAACAACTCTAAAATATCTTGTATAAATAGGTTGCTTTCGTATGATTGACCTGCAGCATCTGAATCTATAGAAACAGTTATAGGGCAATTTATATCATGTTCGCCTAACCATATTGCCATACCCCTACAGTTAGGACCTAACGGGACAGGTAGGTCCTGTGGAACCCAACTGGGTAATGTAGGAGGTGGAGGTGGAGGCCTAGATGCTGTGGGTGTTTTCTTTTTAACCTGTATATATATATAATTTCAGATCAACTGACATCATATACACACACTAACAATTTAATGTAATGTAAATTTACCATACAGTTTCAGTAAAAAGGACATCCACTTTTAGCCACAATATCACTCCGCCTTCTGCCTCACCAAGCGTTTCACAATCTGGGTGGGCATATGGCAATGGAAGATCCATCCACTTGGAGAATATACATACCGGGCTCACATGAATCCAACCAGCTGGTAATGGAGACCCGTGAAACATTTCCCCTGGTAGGGATGAGTAAGCTGACGCCTCTGCAACGACATATTTTTTACTTTTTAGACGGCATGGCTTCAACCCCTACAAATTTTTGTGTAAAGAATGTTATATACATATATACATATCATCTTTTTTTGAAACGACTACAATTTCATATATACATATCATCTTGAAAACATATCATCTTGAATTAAAAAACTAGTTACTATGTCATAAAAATACTTACAGCAGATGTGCTACGTGGTGGGTCTACAAGATTACTCCCAACCTCTGCAGTAGAAGTAGAGCGAGACGCCATAGGTACTGTCTGGTAAGTGGCAGTCTGAGATGTCTGCCACTTTTTCAGTACTTCTTTGAGTTTCCTATCAACTAGCTTATCTACCTATACATGGATAAAAGAAACGTTAGCTTCTAATTATTGAATTCTCTTTTATAGTAACATTATAAAGAAAGAATATGTTACCTCTTCTTGTGAAAGTCCCGCTTTTGGGACATGTTTGCGCTGGGATGGCCCAAAAAAAGCTTTGATGCCCACACCAGCACCTGCAGCCCTAACACGTCCAGGATGCTCTGGGTTACCCAGAGCAACTGTCAATTCATCCCTTGTGCCCTCAGGGATGAACTTGTCTTGTTTCCTCAGCTCGTGCAGCTCCCGCTAATCGCAAAAACAAAAATTTGTAATTAAGTAAACACCACAAATAATCAATATTCAAACGATTGCTGTAAGAGTTGTATTTTACCATTTTTGTAGCCGCCTCAGTAGTTGCGGGCTTCCTTATTTCTCCCTTCTTATTTTGCCTCCCAGCTATCCAAACATCATGGCGAGGCAGAGGTGTGCTACCTATAGTAGAGGACTCCTGAGTAGCAGCAGACTAAGCAGTAGCCTCAGACTGTAGTCTTCGGCGAATGCCTACATACCCCTTTGGACCCATTGTGTGCACTACTACATAACACACCTTTGGCGTCGGTTGTTTAACCCCCTTTGGCGAAGGTTTTCAAGCGACACCTATGTGGGCGCCGCTAAAGGTCGAACTCTTCGGCGTCGATTTTCTAACCGACGCCTATATGATTTATAGGCGTCAGTTATATATAGTTGGCCGACGTCTATAGCGTTCGCGCCACAAAAAAGGGCACCACCTAGGACACTTTATGCGTCGGTTAACAACTGAACAACCGACGCCATCCTCTCAGACGACACGGCTGTGCTTCGCTGTACGGCCATGTTTAGTACTATAAGCGTCGGTTTTATACTAATCAGCGACGCCTTTTCCACCACGGCCGTGCTTTCCTGCACGGTCGGGTTGTTTGTCATATTAGGCGTCGGTTTTTATCCAATAACCGATGTTGTAGGCCTTTGATGACGGTGTTCTATAAATAACCGACGCCTATACTTTAATTTTTTTTTCTTATCAGTTTGCAGGCCTGCTGTGGCTGGTCAGCAGGATGAGAACCTGCAGTTCAGTTTTCTGAACTGCAGGTTTACGACATCCATTGATATCAGCCTACAAACAGGCCACAAACCTGCAAAATCAACACATATTTTTTCACACAAGTAGATACATTCAGACATCAATTCAATTCTCACATTCACACATAGAAACATTCAAATACATGTAGAAATATTCAGACATGTATAAACATTCAGAAATATTCATTTACAAAATATCATTCAGCATCGCTATCAGCATCCCAATTATATCTTACAATCGCCACTGCTTGTATGGCTTTTGCCCATTCTTCTCTTACTTTATTTAATGCTTCCATCGTATATGGAGCATGTACATTTTTTAAGCGTTTACCTATAGTGTGGTCAATTTTAAACACCTGCAAAGAGAATGATGTATATATATAAGTAATAATATAAAAATAAGATTGATATATTTCATACTAACTAATGAGACTATATATAATACCGCATGTATGGTATTAATATCCAATGCGGCATGTCGGATAATCATCTGCATAAATCACATCACATAGTATGCGCATGCCCAGCCGTTGTCTTGTGTAGCGCACTATAAATTGAAACATACAAAATATTAAAAAATATAACTAAGCACAGTTCACATAAATAATATATACATTGGAGTCGGGAACTTACTTTTACGTTCTCCCATATTATTGGCTGGTTCTTTCTCCTTGGGACATTTCCTCCAGCATTTTTAAATGCATCTAAACCCCTACATGTTAATGTAACACAGTAAACTGCATAATTAAATAGTTATGTAATAACATATGTTAACAGATATAAAAATGAAATAATTCTCATCAGAATAATGACATTCTCATTATGTGTCCAATTTTAGTGTTCAATGTATTTCCCGCAGGATCTAGATAATAAACAGTGAACGTCCCGGGGACAATAACTAGTAACTCCCAAT
The DNA here is from genome assembly GCA_963693085.1 of Alisma plantago-aquatica. NCBI lineage: Eukaryota > Viridiplantae > Streptophyta > Magnoliopsida > Alismatales > Alismataceae > Alisma > Alisma plantago-aquatica. The sequence continues at coordinate 479,681,538 of OY856413.1, read as the reverse complement.
GTCTACCGCTAGAGGTAAAAAAAGTTAAAAATTAATAACTCAAAATGCACAACAAAAATGGAATTTTCTTAAGTCCAAATTATAAATAAAGTAAACTTACTTGACATTGAATGGAGCTATTATTATCGTCTTCTTTTGCTGACCGAAAATTGTAAAAGCATCTATACAGTATTGTTGAACACTGTCAGGGTCTTTAGCTACCATACTAATCAATGATGGAATCAAAAATCCCACATGATCAAATGCAAATTGTTTGCATTGATCTTCGACTAAGTAGCTGCAAAACATGTATTACGTATGCATTAATATATAAGAAACTAGATCACCGGATCTTACACAAGGTATATGGATGTATAAACAAGATCTCACCTTATCCATGTCTCTATCATTGATGTATTCATCCAATCATACATAAACAACTCAATAATATCTTGTATAAATAAAGAGCTATCATATGATTGACCTGCATAATCTGCTTCTAAAGAAACAATTATAGGGCAATGTACATTATGTGCCCGTAGCCAACATGCCATTCCCCTACAAGCAGGACCTAACGGGTATTTTAGGTCAGTTGGAACCCAACTTGGTAATGCAGGAAGTGGAGGTGGAGGCCTAGGTGCTCTGGGTGTCTTCTTTTTAACCTGTATATATAATTTCAGATCAGTTGACTTCATATATACACATTAACAATCTAAAGTAATGTAAATTTATCTTACAATTTCAGTAGTGTAGACGACATCTGCTTTGGGCCACAATATCACCCCACCTTCTGCCTCACCAAGTGTATCAATATCTGGGTGGGCATATGGCAATGCAGCTTCCCTCCAATCGGGTAATACACATATCGGGCTCACACGAACGTAGCCCTGCGGCATTGGAGTCCCATGAAACGTTGCCCCAGGAAGGGATTGGTAAGCCTGCGCCTCTGCAACAACATAGTCTTACATTCTTAAGCGGCATGGCTTCAATGCCTATAAATTTACGTAAAGAATGTTATACATATATACATATCATCTTGAAAAGACTAGCTACAATGTCATAAACAATACTTACAGCAGACGTGCTAGGCGATGGGTCTCCAGGATTACTCACAGTCTGTGCATCAGGAGAAGAGTGGGTCGCCATAGGCTGATTGGAAGCCTGAGATGCCTACTACCGCACTATTTCTTCCTTGACCTTCTCAACAACTATATCATTGACCTTCTTAGCAACTATATCCTCGACTCTCTTATTCTCCTATACATGGATAAAAGAAACATTATCTTCTTATTATTGAATTCCCTTTTGCAGTAACATTCTAAAAAAAGAATAGGTTACCTCTTCTTGTGAAAGTCCCGCTCTAGGTTTGTGCTGGGATGGCCCAAAGAATGCTTTGATGACCACACCAGCGCCTGCACCCCTAACACGTCCAGGATGCTCTGGGTTACCCAGAGCAACTGTCAATTCATCCCTTTTGCCCTCAGGGATGAACGTGCCTTGTTTCCTCTGCTCGTGCAGCTCCCGCTAATCACCATCAACAGAAATTGGTAAGTTAACACCACAAATAATCAATATTCAAACGATTGCTCTAAGAGTTGTATTTTACCATTTTCACAGCCGCCTCAGCAGTTACGGGCTTCTTTATTTCACCCTTCTTGTTTTGCCTCCCAGCTATCCAGATATCATGGTGAGGCATGGGTGTGGCAGACTCCTGAGTAGTAGCAGACTCCTAAGTAGCCGCTGACTCCGCCTGTAGTCTTTGACGAACGCTTGCATAGCCTTTTGGACCCATAGTGTGGTCATGCACATTCAGTGCACGCCTTGCTTTTTGCGCGTCACTGAGGGCCTAGTTAGTATGCACATTAATGATTTGGTTAGTAGCACTAAATGTTAATCTTGAATTGGTGAATACAACGTATATTAATTAAATTGGGAGTGACGCCTAATACCTTGAATTCTTCATATTTTCTTGAAGCAACAAAATTTTCCCAATCTTCTTTGTCCAAGAAGTTCCACTGTTCAAGGGATGACTTCTTCTTCTTATCACCATCTTTTATGTATTCTCTGTTCAGATTTGTCCTATAGTTCCTAAGCATCTTTCTAGCGTGTTGCATCATGCTTTTACGATGCAGCTTCTCATCCAATGCAAATAGATTCTGTAAAATAGAATTCTTATTAACTAGTATCCAAAAATAGAATTGCAAATAATATAATTTGTAATCTACAAAATAGAATTGCAAATAATAATAACTCACGCATAAATCCTTCCATATCAAGTCTTTCTTCGCCTGAGGAACTTTATGCCAATTATCATACTTAACACCACAATGGCTTCGAGTGACAACCCAAGATAGTTTACAAAATTATTGCGGTTCACTCCAATTGCATTTCCTCCATTATCAAACTCAACAACCAATTTGGATCCACTGCCACTCAGCGCTATTAACTTCTTCAACAGAGTGATGCCCCTTTTCTTGTTAAGTGTTTGGTGCTGCGCATCAAGTTGCTCCAGTGCTTTAGTGGGTACATGTGCATCATCAACCTAAAATTTGACAATAATAAACACACTGAATTAGCACAATATAGAAATATGCATGGGATATATGACATAACTAGAAGATAATGAATTTTATAGAAATACATGATATGTTTTTAGAACTTACATTGGTATCCTCGCCATGCTTGTCATGGACAACATGCTCATCATGGACTTCATCCTCATCATGGACATCATGCTCATCATGGTCAGCCATATGAAAATGTCATTAAAAAGGCAAACATTTAGCATTTGTATTAACTAGAAAAAGGCAAACATTTAGCATTTGTATTAACTAGAAAAAGGAAAACATTTAGCATTTGTATTAACTAGAAAAAGGCAAACATTTAGCATTTGTATTAACTAGAAAAAGGCAAACATTTAGCATTTGTATTAACTAGAAGATAATGAAAAATCAAATCTGAAAATGATATTGATATTAAAAAAGCAAACATTTAGCTTCAATAAAAAATATAAACATACATGCCTCTAAAATTGTGATCTTTTATCAATTAACAATCCTTCATTGTGATCTCTGCGCACATATAAGTAGATACCACAACACCTTGGTTGGAGAACCAGTTTTGGACAATCTTTCAAATCTACATAGTCCTTTTGAAATAATACACAATCATTCGGGCATGCGTGTATCTTCTTGGCCTCCATTCCCATTGGGCACAACATTTTCTTTACCCGGTATGTTGAGATTGGCAACTCGTTTCCTTCAGGAAGCATTTCTTTCAACAAAGTCAACAATGAAGTGAAGCTTTTGTCGCTCCATCTATTGTTAGCTTTCAACTTATACAATCTCAACACAGCGCTAAGCTTCGTAAACTTAGCACAGCTTGTGTATAACGGTATCTCAGCATCATGCACAATGTTTCTAAAGATAGGAGGTGGATCGGTGTGCTCTACCCTACAGCTATCCAGCATCGCATCAACGATGTCTACTGGAACTGGTTCGTTCACATCTACGTCATCAGAGGCAATTTCTTCTTCCACCCAAGCACTGCTATCGACATCTACTAGTTTCGAGAAATCTCTCCATGCCAGTGCCATTCTGTATAGCCTTGTACAATCCCGTTGCACATGACATGACTTTTGATTTCCTCACCAGTGTTGACTTTCAAGTTGTTACCGCAATGCCTACATGGACAGTAGAACCTATCTGTAGGTTTTTTCCTATGTTCCTCGACAAATCTAATAAACTGATCAAGACCAGATATAAACTCTGGGGTACAGCGATTGTGAATAGACATCCATGATCTATCCATTCTATGATCAAAGAGAAAACAAGTATATATTAGGACAAGATTAGGGTATACACTTACATCCTATCCAAGATTTACTCCTATTATCTACAATGAAGCCGGACTCCATACAAATAGTATATAATTTAGTGATTATTCATTCTAATTTATACCAATGTACAAGTAATATAAAGAACAATGATTGTTCACTTTCTAGGCCAACAAACACATGTGATGTCATTCTTATATATAATAAATGTGTACCACCTATCCCATCCTTGAACACCTAATCTCACTAGTAAGTGTATAATGTGTATTGGGTTTTCAAAAAAAAATCGGCAGCATTTCCCCGATGTTCTCTAAGTACATATGTACTTAGAGAACAAACGAGGAAATGCTACCAAAATTTTCCCAAAAACCCAATACACATTATACACTTACATCCTAAGTGAGATTAGGTGTTCAAGAACAGTCCCAAATCGGGGACTATCCAAGATTTACTCCTAATGAGTAAATCTTGGACGGGTTTCTAGGCCAACAAACACAATAATAGATGTAGGAAGAACAGAGGCTACAGCTACTACCTGGAGGCTACGGCGGGCAGCAGGCAGGCAGGCGACATGGCAGGGAGGACGGCGGCAAGCACGGAGCAGGCAGCGGCGACGGCAAGGAGGACAGCGGCGACGGTAAGGAAGGACGGCGGGCGGCGGCAAAGAAGAAGACGGTGGCCGGCGGCAAAGAGGACGACGGAGGCGACGTAGAGAAGCAAGCAGCGGCGTCCGATGTCGACGGCGAGCAAACAGCGGCGTCCGGCGTCGGCGGCGAGCGACAGCAGCAGGTGGGCGTCGACGGCGAGCAGCACCGGGTGGGCGGGTGGCGACGCAGCAAGAGTAGAGGGGCGGAACAGTTGCTACACGATGAAACAGAAGAAAGGGTAAACGAACAGTGGCCGTCATTCGAGGGTTTATTAAGTGGGTATTCGGCGTCGGTTATAACATCAAACCGCCACCTAACGTCTTCGGCGTCGGTTCTACTTAAACAACCGACGTCCAATTAGACAAATTTTGCCCTACATAATTTGGCAGGAACCATTATCGGCGTCGGTTATCAAAGGATAACCGACACCTAAGCTGGAACTTTTCGCACAAATTTTCATCTTATATAGGCGTCGGTTTTTTTGTAAAAAGTCGATGTTGTATGTGCCAAAAAATTTTCGCTCAAAAATTGGATTTCGCGGGCGATTTTAGGCGTCGGTTGTTTGTTATCCAGCCGACGCTGAATACAAACGGTACCCATGTCTTGACTACAGACGTCGGATGACCTACATCATCGACGTTGAATGTCATAGGCATCGGATTTCCTAAATAACTGACGCCCAGAAAAGCGTCATTGAACGTTGTTTCTGTACTAGTGGTGGTCATGCACATTCAGTGCACGCCTTGATTTTTGTGCCTCACTGAGGGCCTAGTTAGTATGTACATTAATGATTTGGTTAGTAACACTAAATGTTAATCTTGAATAGGTGAATACAACATATATTAACGAGATTGGGACTGACGCCTAATACCTTGAATTCATCAGTTTGTCTTGAAGCAACAAACGCATCCCATTCTTCTTGGTCCAGGAAGTTTCACTGTTCAGTGGTTGTCTTCTTCCTCTTGTCACCTTCTTTTATGTATTCTCGGGTGAGATTTGTCCTATAGTTCCTTAGGACTCTCCCACAGTGTTGCATCACGCATTTACGATGCAGCTTTTCATCCAATTCAAATATACTCTGCAAAATAGAATTGCTATTAACTAGTATCCAAAAAATTAGTAATCTTCAAAATAGAATTGCAAATTAATAATAACTCACGCATAAATCCTTCCATATTACGTCTTTCTTCTCCTTAGGAAATTTATGCCAAGAATCTATCTTACAACCACAATGGCTACGAGTAACATACCCAAGATATGAAACAAACGAATTGCGATTCACACCAGATGCATTTCCTGCATTATCAAAATCCACAACAAGTTTGGGTCCATTGCCCTTTTGTGCTATTAACTTCTTCATCATAGTGATGACCCTTCTCTTGTCAACTTTTTGGTGCTGCTGATCAAGTGCCTCAAGTGCTTTAGATGGTACATGTGCATCACCAACCTAAAATTTTACAAAATAAACACATTTACAAGATATAACTATAAATGGACATATAGATATAAATATATGATATATTTTTAAAACTTACATTGTGAGGCGGCACATTGATGTCCTCACCCTCACGGTAATCATCAGCACGGTCATCAGGAGAATGCTCATCCATCTGAAAATTCACATTCACATTGTAAAGTTAAAGTAATTCAAATTGTAAAGCTCACATTGTAAAGTTCACATTCACATTGTAAAGTAATTCACATTGTAAAGTTCACATTGTAAAGTAATTCACATTGTAAAATTCACATTGTAAAGTTCACATTCACATTGTAAAGTACGGCCGTTCTGGGCAGCACGACCGTGGTAGGCCAACACAGCCACGGCCGTGTTTGCTGTAGGTAAGGAGCTAGGGAGAAGGAAGAATAGAGGCTATAGCTACCTGGAGGCTACGGCGGGCAGCAGGCAGGCAGGCGGCACGGTAGGGAGGATGGAGGCGAGCACGGAGTAGGCAGGGGCGACGGCAAGGAGGACGGCGGGCGGCGGCAAAGAGGACGGCGACGGCGACGCAGAGCAGCAGCAGCGGCGTCCGGCCTCGACGGCGAGCAAGCAGCAGGCAGCATCGGCGGCGAGCGAGAAGCAGTAGGTGGTGAGCAGCAGTGGGCAGGTGGGTGGCGACGCAACAAGAGCAGATAAAGGGGCAGTTGCTTCGCGATGAAAACAGAAGAAAGGGGAACAATTGCTGTTCGTGGGTATATTAAGTTGGTAAACGGCGTCGGTTATCTAAAACAAACGACACCTAAATGCTTAGGTGTCGGTTGTCTTTAAAAACCGACATCCAATTAGACAAATTTTGCCCTAAAAAATGTGGCGGGAACCATTATCGGCGTCAGTTATCAAAGGATAACCGACACCTAAGTTGGAATTTTTCGCGCAAATTTTCATCTTATATAGGCGTCGGTTAGATGTTAAAAAACCGACGTTGTATGTGACACTTTGGGGCCAATTTTTTTCACTCGAAAATTAGATTTCGCAGGCGATATTAGGCGTCGGTTTTCTGTTACCAAGCCGACGTTGAATACAAAGCGGTACCCGTGTCTTGACTATAGACGTCGATTTACCTTAATCACTGACGTTGAATGTTATAGGCGTCGGATTTCCTAAATAACCGACGCCCAAAAAAGTGACATTGAATGATGTTTCTGTACTAGTGTCATCAGCATATTAGGATCACATGACAGAAGATTTTCCACTTGTTTCCCAAATAATGTACAAAAGGTTACATTAGTATCATCGACTAATTGAAGGCTTACAATACACCTGAAATAAATGTTCAAAAATAATAATAAATAGAAATTTTTTAGTTATAGTTATCATGAAAATTTTCCAATTGTATTTACCAAGGTTTTGTAGTGTTTTTAGTATAGAAATATTGGTAGAAGTAATTTGCTTCATAAGGAGTGTTGGTTTTCTTGTGACACTTGTTGCAAGCCATATACCAAAATTCTTGCTGGTTGGAGACATAAATTTTTGTTGGCTTTATTATATATAAATTTTTGTTGGCTTTATTATATATATTGCTTTCTATATACATATTGCATGTCAGTTTCTAATGAAAATTATGTAGAGAATGAGTCATATATGTGAAAGAAAATTTCAATGATACTGGATTAGTAGAGGATAAAACTTCTGCAATTGGAGTGATTTGATATATTTTCATATTATACTCAATTAAAGTGTCTTCAAGTAGACCACAATGAGTCATTTTCCTATACAAAAATTGGTGCTTGTAGCAATAAAGTTTATCTTTAAAAAAAGTTCAATGTTTGAAAATAACATTTATACCATTCTTGGAGTTTCTTTACTTCTTCTAGTTATGAGTTTATCAACATTTTTATTTTCCTACCAATTGACAAGGTCCATTTTCCTATATGTCATAATATGAGAAAATGAATAAGTTGTTGTTGAATTACCATATCTAGTGGACTTAGAAATTATTACCATAGATATTCTTCAAAATCAAACTTTTTGTAGTAATGATAGGCTTTTTCTCTAGAAGCTCCAACATTTTATCACTGTGGCCATTTATGAAATTTCCCCAAGTTGATAGAGTTATGATCTACAAGTTGTAAGTGTATTTAAGATAAGTAATGAGTAACATTATAATGACAAATTTGAAAGTATTTGACATGTTAAACATACAAATTATTGATTAGAAGAAGTTCTCAAAAGGTGACATCAGATTGATCTCTCTTTCTTTTGGTTTGTTATTTTGGAAGAACATCTATAACCACTACAACCACATCTGCATATATTTAACATAATAGAATTGATGAATTATTTAACAACTATAAAGATGTGCATATATTAAAGGATATAAAATAAAACCATACCTATTGTTGGAGGTGGTTTCTCTAGATGGATGAAATCTGATAGAGATAAAAGGTCCAACTTCATTGATTCTTCATATGTTATATCACATTCTGCTTTTTTGACAACTGTGAACCTTTTGATGATCATTTGGATTTAGGGTCATCTAGCTTACCAGAATAATATTGTGGTTTAAGTGGTGATAATGTATCTCTTGAAATATAGTAGGTTTTGTTCAACATTAAGGTGTCATTGAATCTTTTAATGTCGTCATTAAATATGACCACTTGTATCTTCATTCCCTAAATGATTCGGTGATTTACATTTATGATTGTATCAAGGAAATATATTTCTAGTTTATTAGAACTTTGATCAAACTTTTTCATCTATGAAAGCCAGTCTTTGGAATGAATGCTTTCCATCTCTTGATGTTGTTGGATTTGTTATATCAGTCACTTTACCTTAATTGTCCAAAAAGGAATTCTTTCACTAACTTCATGTAGTAGTTTGTAGGATTTCTTCATATTCTCTTAAACACTCCAAATATATCATACATATATCAAATGTTAGTGACATACATGATGAAACTATAAATGAAAATATTAAAAATAAAAAATGTATTAGAAAGATCGAGCTTCTTGCCTAAGTAATTCTTGTCACAGATAATATTTCAATGTAAACTATATTTCTAGTTGATTTAAAGTTTTTATCAGAAGCTGGCTTAATAAGAACTTTAATATCTTATGGTGATTTACCTCTAGATAAAGCCACATATAATTGACCACGAGAGAATATAGGTTGAGGTAAATTTAATCCAACTTTTTCTAGAGTTTGTCCTTGTACTTTATTGATTGTCATTACAAAACACAATCTGACTGGAAATTATAGTCTTTTAAAGGAAAAAGGCATCTTCTCATGTTCCTTTGGAATCAACAGAATTATTGGTATGAATACATGTTGTCCTTTCTTATGTCCAGCTGCTATTTCAGCGTCAATAATGTTTTTGTTAAAGTTTTTCAAATAAGTCGTGTTCCATTAGAAAGCCATGAAAAAAGTGTTGGTATGTATGCCCATAGAGCAAGTCATTTGATGATTGTAATGGGATACTTTGTAAATGATTTGAATAATAATAAAGGCAATTTACAATCTATATGTTTTAACTATTTCTGATATGATAGTGTAACATGATAGATGTCTAAAGAATTGTTTACTCGATGACGTTTGCTTTTAGGTTCAGGACCTAAAAGATGAGATCGTATGGATGTTAAGAGTATACATTCTTGTTTAGTCCCTAGTCGGTTGTTATTGTGGAAATAACCATAGACATCAATAACACTAAAGACTAGATTGTGTGTTGGTTGATGACAGAATCTCATTAGTCATGATATAGTGATATCAAACCAAGCACATAGGTACTTGTTAGAGAACAAATGTACCGGACAGACCCATCGTGAGAGTGACACATGGAACCATGATTTGGTAGTCACAGTCATCTCTCACAATGATGGTGGTGAGTGTGATTCTTTGACCTGAAATCACTACACTCAACACATGTCATTGGGTACACTTTGACATCATCAAACACAGTCCTGAAACATGGGTTGTTATAATGGTGATGATTGGGTGACTTTGACACATGGGGCTTTTGAGGGGTGAGTGATAGATATGTGATTTGTCCCTCCTAAGGGAGTTTAATGTCCATGGCCACTTGATGAGTAGGATTGAGAAAGGCATGCGCATGCATGTGTGAATCAATATGTGATATTGATGTCACACACATCTCACCCAGTCTGCTCTAAGATCAAAGAAATGGATGAACGTTGAAAGGATGATTGTACCATGCCTTGAGTTCATTCAGGACATTAGTGACAAAGGAATTATACATTCGTTGTAACACCATTCATAGATTGTAGGATTGAAACTTTTTCTCCAACTTTCTATTTCACTTGGGTAGCACTGATGTGCGACTAGGCACCACTCTTTGCTTGTGAAGTCATAAGTGTTATGGAATTTAACTGCCAATGTGAAATGGACCTGCAGGGTCACACACATAGGATTTAACCTGGAAGAGGAGTTTATCCACAAATGATGTTTAGATTGATTACTAAAGGAGTTTAGTAGTCCAATTAAACACTCAGTTGATTGATAGCTCAAAATCATAATGTTCAAGGTGTTGGACCAATTGATTAGAGTATCGGATTGATTGAAACTGTAATTGACTGATTTTGCACAGTCTGCACTTCCAACCGATCGACTCATGTGATGAACCGATCGGCTCAGGTTGGTGAACCGATCGACTCAAGTGGCGAGTCGATCGGCTCATGTGTCAATGAAACGATCGACTCAATTGTTGAACCGGTCGATTCGTGTGACCAACCGAGATCATTTGGAAAGTCAGAAGACTCTTTCTGCAAAAACATATTTGTTTCACTTGTACAAATTTGATTTGAACAAGGACTAATATTTGATTAGTCAGAAACAAACATGAAAGTCAATTCGAGTTGGACCAGGACCACGAACCGATCGGCTCATGCTTGAACCGATCGACTCAGGTGTCCCAACCGATCGATTCAGGTGTGAATCGATCGGCTCAGGTCCCCAACCGACCGTTTCATGCTTGAAACGATCGGTTCAGCTGACGCAGTTGGTTGTTTTGTGGAAAATCTCAAACCCTTCTACTCCTGCTTTAATCCCGCATTGCCCGGGGTAGAGAGCCCTGTCCCATTACCCTCCTATATATAGGGGTATTGGGGGATTCTCAAAGAACAACTCAGAACTCCAGTTGCTCTGCAAAGTTTTCGTTCTCTCTAGTTTTGGTAACTGAGAGAGCCCGAGCAAGTGCTACCCGATAAGGGAGGCATAGCAAGGGAAAGACAACTGCAGAAAAGCGACTGGTGGTAGGACAGTGTGTCAGTGACTAGTACGCCGATAGGAGGGTGCGGCTCCTTCTGATTCCTTGTGGGACAAGGAGATCGGAGTTCCAGGCAGTCCGTGTGGACGACTGCAGAGGTGGGAGACTTCTGCTGCTTGGAGGACAGTTGTCAATCCCGACAGTCCCGGTGAGACCAGGAGCTGCACAGACACCGTCCAAGACCGGAGGTGAAGACCATGCAAGCCGTGAGGTAACGTCGCCGAGCAAGCCTCGGGACAAGGTACACCTCTACAAACCATCCTTCCTATTGTATAGACGTTGACGTGAATCCTTTATTCTGGGTTTGGGAGAAGAAATTTTTTTGTTTCCACTTCCTTCTCTGTCAACCCTAAAACCCAACAGTGTTATCAGAGCCACGTCAACTGCTCTATACTTTAGGATTATCGATATGATCGATTTTGGTTTGTCGCCTTTATTTATTGCATACAATGCGAATAAAATTGGCTTTATGCATGTCCAATCCTAAATCAACAAATCCCTATATACATATATGATATGTAATGCACTCGACGTGCATCGCCTTTAAACGAGTTTTGTGGTGGATGTATAGCATGGTTATGGCCAATAAACCCTAAGTATGTGTGTTTGGTTGTATGTGGTTGCTTGCATCTCATTCTGCGCATTGATTCCCTATCTTCTATTCCTGATGTAACTAGAGATAACTCAAGATTTCTTTCCTACCTTTGCTCCCCCCGAATGTAACTTGGGGTTTCATTTTTCAAATGTAAAATAGGATAGATTTTTATTTCCTATTATGTCAAAGAACGGAGGACATTTTGACGACTGGTTCAAGGAGCGAGACCAGTAGATGGCAGCCTGAGGAGATGCACGACGACCAGTGAACCGATCGGCTGGAGGCACCAGTCGATCGGCTGGTGGCACCCAACCGACCAGCCTGATGGCGAGCCGATCAATCGTGGAGATGAGTTGATCAAACCCAGAAAGGCAAAGCACAAAGTTCATGTTGTACAGGTTGCATGTGATGTGGACCTAGATGATTCCTCTTGAAATCACATTAGGATGGCCATAATCATTGCTTTTATCGTTTCGCATGTTTTTTGTGGGATATAGCATGTATATGATACTTACTATATTGTGGTGATTGGATATGTATATGTACCTATAAAAACCAAATCCTTCATTAAATATTAAAGTTTTAGATGCCTTCCAAATGCGACACACGTGAAAAGCTTGATCGACCAAGTGTGGGCACGCCCTAGCATGGTACACTATCTATCTCGTGGAAGCGTGAAGGATGGATATGTGGGTCTGCCCTAGCAGGGTGCATATTCATCGTGTTGGTTTTGGGTCGGACTTAACAAGGTGACCTAGATAGGATCTAGCACCTTGAGGCATGGAGTTCATCATGGCAAGGAGTTGTGCATGACATCTTTCAAGAGTTGCATATGATGCAATTAGAAAAAGTTGCCTACCTAAAAGATCTGAGTTGTGGGTGACAACCCTAGCTGGTCCAGGACTCAGAGGATTTCATGATCTTGACCCACTAGAAGATTGTACGCTACAATATTCTGAATTGATGGTGAGGGCTGTCAATTTGAATCAAAATAGTGGGAGCGGTAATTAATTAAAGGCCTAATTAACTACTATCAAATTTTATTCAAATCAAATCAAATCAAAAGGAGTTTTGACACATGAAGTTTTCTCTTGTAGAATGGAAAAGGAATCATCTTTTAAAATGGGCAAATTAATTGAGAATAAATTTCATAACTGGTTGGGAATTGTGAGAAGTGTTCTGCACAATCCAGAAATACTGGTAGCCTTTGAGTCCACTCTATGTGTGCTTAAGAAGAAGGATAGTTCATTGATGGAGATCAATGGAACAAAGTCTAAGGACAAAGGTGAGGGAGAGAAGGGTTCTCTCGCCAAACCAATGTCAGAATCTTCTGCGCTCAAAACATGGAGAGGATGGAAGGAACGATGGAAGAAGAAGTAATAGATAGAGATCTCTATTTCTGGTGTATATGTGATAGAGATTAACTTTACTATTTCTTTGTCATGGGTACTTGATACCGGATGTGGATCTCACATTTGTTCAAATGTGAAGGATATTAAGAGAAGAAGGCCTTTGGGGAAAGGCGAGGTTGAACTACGTGTTGCCAATGGGGCAAGAGTTGCCGCTAGTGCCGTAGGAACCTATGAGTTAACTCTACCTAGTGGGCTAATAATAAAGTTGAAGAACTGCTATTATGTATCTGCCATAAATAGGAATATCATTTCCGTCTCTTGTTTGGACAAGGATGGTTTTGAATTTCTTATTAAGAATGGAAAGTGTTCTATCTCAAAAGATATAATCTTTTATGGAAGTGCCCCAATGTCTTATGGTCTATATTTTATAGATCTAGAGACAAGTGTATACAACATAAACACCAAAAGGCAAAAACTCAACAACTCAAACAAAACATATCTTTGGCATTGTTGTCTAGGGCACATAAATGAGAAGCGCATTTCTAGACTCCATAAAGATGGTTATCTAGACTCTTTTGATTATGAATCAATAGAGACATGTGAATCTTGTTTGTTGGGCAAGATGACCAAGACTCCCTTTTCAGGTAAAGGTGAGAGAGCTAGTGATCTATTAGGACTCATACATACTGATGTATGTGGGCCTTTTAGAACTAATGCCAGAAATGGGTGTCAGTACTTCATTACCTTCACTGATGACTTCAGTAGGTATGGCTATGTGTACCTGATGAAACATAAGTCAGAAACCCTTGAAAGGTTCAAGGATTTCATGAATGAAGTACAGAACCAACTTGGTAAAAGTATTAAAGCACTTCGATCCAATTGAGGTGGAGAATATTTAAGCCAAGAGTTTGAGGACCTTCTACAAGCCCGTGGTATTGTATCACAATGAACTCCGCCTGGAACACCATAGCATAACGGTATGTCTGAAAGAAGGAATCACACTTTACTGGATATGGTGTGATCAATGATGAGTTTTGCTGATCTTCCGATTTCCTTCTGGGGTCATGCTCTTGAAACCACCGCGTTTACACTTAACTGAGTACCATCTAAATCGGTTCAAAAGACACCATATGAGATATGGCATGGGAAGCGTCCCGATTTGTCTTTTATTAAGATTTGGGGTTGTGAGGCTTACGTCAGGAAAATATTTCTTGATAAGCTTGGACCCAAGTCTGATAAATGTTATTTTGTTGGATACCCCAAGGAAATGAGGGGATACTATTTATACCGCCCTACTGACGACAAAGTGTTTGTTGCTAGGACAGCTGTGTTCCTAGAAAAGGAATTTATTTCCAGAGGAAACAGTAGGAGGAAAATAGAGCTTGAAGAGGTTCAAGCCCAACTAGAAAACATTGAACCGGTAGATGTACAAGAGGAACATAGAGATTCACAAGGTGTTGTGGAATCTCAGTCTCCTCAAGTAATACAAGGACCTCGTAGATCTAGTAGGACACGCCTTGAACCTGAGAGGTTTGGATACCTTGTGACTCAGGAAGGCGGTGAGTTGATCATAGATGATGATCCAACTACCTATCTAGAGGCTATGGAGGGACCAAATTATGATAAATGGCTTGAGGCCATGAAATCTGAGATGGAATCCATGTACTCCAACAAAGTATGGACTTTGGTGGAACCACCTGAAGGGGTAAAACCCATAGGGTGCAAGTGGGTCTTCAAGAAGAAGACCGACATGGATGGCAATGTGCAAACTTATAAAGGCAGATTGGTTGCAAAGGGTTTCCGACAATTTCAAGGTGTTGACTATGACGAAACTTTTTCTCCAGTTGCCATGATTAAGTCCATTAGGATTATGCTTGCTATTGCATCTTACTATGACTATGAGATTTGGCAAATGGATGTTAAAACCACATTCCTTAATGGGAATATAAATGAGGATGTGTACATGACACAACCTGAAGGTTTTGTAGATCCAAAGAATGCCAATAAAGTCTATAAGCTGCAAAGGTCAATCTATGGATTGAAACAAGCATCTCGGAGTTGGAATATTCAATTTGATGAAGAAGTCAAAGTGTTTGGCTTTATTCAAAATGAAGATGAACCTTGTGTGTACAAGAAGGTTAGTGCGAGCACGACCACATTCCTCATATTGTATGTGGATGACATACTATTGATGGGGAATGATGTCTCGGCCTTAGAGAAGGTAAAGACTTGGCTTGGGAATACTTTCTCAATGAAGGACTTAGGAGAAGCATCCTACATTCTAGGTATTAAGATCTATAGAGATAGATCTAAACGGCTTCTCGGACTAAGTCAAAGCACGTACATTGACAAAGTGTTGAAGTGATTCAGCATGGAGAACTCAAAGAGAGGCAACATACCCATGCTACATGGAGTCACCATCTCTAGAGCTCAATGTCCCCAATCTTGTGAAGAGAGGGAGCGTATGAATGGGATCCCATATGCATCAGCCATCGGATCCATCATGTACGCTATGTTGTGCACACGCCCAGATGTCTCGTATGCCCTTAGCATGACGAGTAGGTACTAGTCAGATCCCGGGGATGCTCACTGGACATCCGTAAAGAACATCCTCAAGTACTTGCGAAGGACTAAGGATCAGTTCCTTGTATACGGCAGCGAGGAAGAACTGGTTGTAAGAGGTTACACTGATGCAAGCTTCCAAACTGACAAAGACGATTACAGATCGCAATCAGGATTTGTATTTTGCCTAACCAATGGGGATGTGAGCTGGAAGAGTTCTAAGAAAGAAACAATTGTCGATTCTACTATAGAGGCCGAGTATATTGCTGCTTCACATGCATCAAAGGAGGTTGTGTGGATCAGGAAGTTCGTCACTGAACTTGGTGTGGTTCCTAGTAGCTGTGATGCAATTGAGCTTTATTGTGACAATAATGGAGCTATTGCTCAAGCTAAGGAGCCCAGATCACATCAGTGGTCCAAGCACATATTGCGGTGCTTCCATCTCATACGAGAGATCGTACAGTGAGGAGATGTGAAGATTTGCAAAGTACCAACTGAAGACAACATAGTTGATCCACTGACTAAGGCCCTTTCTCAACAGAAGCATGATGGTCATGCAAGGTCACAAGGACTGAGGTTCCTAGGTGATTGGCTCTAAGTGCAAGTGGGAGTCTATTGGTATGTATGTCCATAGAGAAAGTCATGTGATGATTGTAATGGGATACTTTGTAAATGATTTGAATAATAATAAAGGCAATTTCCGATCTATATGTTTTAACTGTTTCTGAGATGATAGTGTAACATGATAGATGTCTAAAGAATTGTTTACTCAATGACGTATGCTTTTAGGTTTAGGACCTAAAAGATGAGATCATATGGATGTGAAGAGTATACATTCTTTTTTAGTCCCTAGTCGGTTGTTATTATGGAAATAACCATAGACATCAATAACACTAAAGACTAGATTGTGTGTTGGTTGATGACATAATATCATTAGTCATTATATAGTGATATCAAACCAAGCACATAGGTACTTGTTAGAGAACAAGTGTACTGGACAGACCCAGCATGAGAGTGACACATGAAGCCATGATTTGGTAGTCACAGTCAGCTCTCACAGTGATGGTGGTGAGTGTGATTCTTTGACCTGAAATCACTACACTCAACACATGTCATTGGGTACACTTTGACATCATCAAACGCAGTCCTGAAACATGGGTTGTTATAAAGGTGATGATTGGGTGACTTTGACACATGGGGCTTTTGAGGGGTGAGTGATAGATATGGGATTTGTCCCTCCTAAGGGAGTTTAATGTGCATGACAACTTGATGAGTAGGATTGAGAAAGGCATGTGCATGCATGTGTGAATCAATATGTGATATTGATGTCACACACATCTCACCCAGTCTGTTCTAAGATCAAGGAAATGGATGAACGTTGAAAGGATGATTGTACCATGCCTTGAGTTCATTCAGGGCATTAGTGACAAAGGAATTATACATTCGTTGTAACACCATTCACGGATTGTAGGATTGAAAGTTGTTCTCCAACTTTCTATTTCACTTAGGTAGCACTGATGTGCGATTAGGCACTGCTCTTTGCTTGTGAAATCATAAGTGTTATGCACTTTCACTGCCAACGTGAAATGGACCTACAGTGTCACACACATAGGATTTAACCTGGAAGAGGAGTTTATCCACAAATGATGTTTAGATTGATTACTAAAGGAGTTTAGTAGTTCAATTAAACACTCAGTTGATTGATAGCTCAAAATCATAGTGTTCAAGGTGTTGGACCAATTGATTAGAGTATCAGATTGATTGAAACTGTAATTGACTGATTTTGCACAGTCTACACTTCCAACTGATCGACTCAGGTTGGTGAACCGATCGGCTCAAGTGGTGAGTCGATCGGCTCATGTGTCAATGAAACGATCGGCTCAATTGTTGAACCGGTCGATTCGTGTGACCAACCGAGATCGTTTGGAAAGTCAGAAGACTCTTTTTGCAAAAACATATTTGTTTCACTTGTACAAATTTGATTTGAACAAGGAATAATATTTGATTAGTCGGAAATAAACATGAAAGTCAATTCGATTTGGACCAGGACCACGAACTGATCAGCTCATGCTTGAACTGATCGGCTCAGGTGTCCCAACCGATCGGTTCAGGTGTGAACCGATCAGCTCAGGTCCCCAACTGACCGTTTCATGCTTGAAACGATCAGTTAAGCTGACGCAGTTGGTTGTTTTGTGGAAAATCTCGAACCCTTCTACTCCTACTTTAATCTTGCATTGCCCAGGATAGAGAACCATGTCCCATGACCCTCCTATATATAGGGGTATTGGGGGCTTCTCAAAGAACAACTCAGAACACCAGTTGCTCTACAAAGTTGTCGTTCTCTCTAGTTTTGGTAACCGAGAGAACCTGAGCAAGTGCTACCCGATAAGGGAGGCACAATAAGGGAAAGACAACTGCAGAAAAGCGACTGGTGGCAAGAGAGTGTGCCAGTGACTAGTACACCAATAGGAGGGTGTGACTCCTTTCGATTCCTTTTGGGACAAGGAGATCAGAGTTCTAGGCAGTCCGTGTGGATGACTGTAGAGATGGGAGACTTCTACTGCTCTGAGGACAACTATCAATCCCGACAGTCCCGGTGAGACCAGGAGCTGCACAGACACCATCTAAGAGTGGAGGTGAAGACCGCACAAGCCGCTAGGTAACGTCTCCGAGCAAGCCTCGGGACAAGGTACGCCTCTACAAACCATCATTCCTATTGTATAGATGTTGACGTGATTCCTTTATTCTGGGTTTGGGAGAATAATTTTTTTTGTTTCCGCTACCTTCTCTGTCTCCCCTAAAACCCAACAAAAAGGATCAATATTTATAAAAGGAATAATTGGAAAATTTCTTTTGAGCACCAACTTGTGAGGTGGGAGTCCAGAAGGAGTCAAATAATTTTAAAATTCTTCTTCTTGAAATTGATTGGTCCTATCTATAGTTGAATCAGAACTCAAGTATTCTTTCTTATCAACTGGAAATTCTTCAATCATTAACTCATTAATTTCATCTAAAAACTCATTTTTCATAGTCAGAATAACATGATTTGTGAGAGAATGTTTTTTTTTCTCATCAACAGTAAGCTTAGAAAAACTTTATTTATTAATTCATGCTTGGATGATGATTCATCAGCAAATGGGATCATGATACTTGCAAGATTTTGAACTTTATCCATATGTGTGACCCCTGATGTACGTTTCCAATAGAAAGTAAATGTTTACTAAAGGAAGGATTTGATATGTTTCTTATATTTTCTTTCAATTGCAATTTTTTGATGTACTTCCATAGCTATGATTTGATAAAGCTTACTATAATTGTTTATTGTTTTCCTCCTTGCAGAACAATAGGAAGAAATTGTCTAAAGTCACCACCAAATATGACAACTTTTCCTCCAAAAAGTTGCTTGTTTCTTGTCATATCTTGTAGTAAAAGATCCAATGACTCAATTGCTTGTTTTTTTTCCATAGATAATGCAAGAACCCTGACTGAGTTTTAGGGTAACCTTATTTATTTGGATTTCTTTTGGTTCTTGTAACCTTTCTCTAATCTTTTGAGATGTAATTAGCTTGTGGATAGTTTAAGTTTGAAGTTTGAGCTTATTTGGATGTTGTTTGTGCTTTATGTGCTAGTATTGGTACAAATTGCAATTTACCCAAAGTAGGGGTTTGATGTACAATTTGTCACCTCTAGTGTATCCCTTCTCTTTCTTGACATCATCTAAAGGAGAGAGAAATAGGAGGGTGCCTTGTTTGAGCCTTGGTTGAGGAGTATCACCCAGGTGGTGATTAGGGTTGATGTCAGTGTTGAGTGCCTTGACCATGGGTGTTGGTTGTGTTGTCTTGACCTTGGGTCGCGACCAAGGTTGGTTTTGGAGGGTGTAGTAGTAGAGACACATACTCTAGGTGTTGGAGGTTGTGACCTAGGTATTCTATGGTTTTCTTGGGTCTAGATGGTTTCCTTAGCATAGGTTGTCTCGATCTAGGGATGTTAGTGGGACTTTGTCTTGACCTAGAGGTGATGTTAGGTGATGGTGTCGTGACCATGGGAGGTGTACCCTAGGAGGGTCATGACCGCAACCATGTGGGATGACATGGTGGTCAATACATTACCTAGAGTGTATCACCATGCCTTGCATGTCATTCTTAAGTGGTTGCATGCTGGCCCTTTGAGTGGACAAGTGTCCCTTGGGTCCCTTAGTATGTTGACACCTCACCCCTTGCTCTCTCCCTCATCTTCCATATATATAACCCCTTATCTATTCTTGCTTGCAACTCTTTTTGGCCATCTATGTTCTTCCTCCTTGTTTGCTTGTTCTTGGTGCTTGGTGGAGCAAGGAGGTTCTTCCTTGGAGCTTGGGGGATCAATCTCCTCTTGCATGGGATGGTGACGGTGATCCGAGCTCATCTTGCATCCTTGGTAAATGTTTGTCTTCTAAGTCGATGTTTCTTTTCATCTCCTACCTTCGTCTTCTTCTCTTTTCTCATCCCTAGACCATGGTTCTTCCATGGTCGTCGTTTTGGGAGAGAAACTCCTCATCACAAGGGTCATATACCATGTTTCGACAAGGTAGACCCAAGTGTGAAGAGGAGTTCTCCTCTCTTTCTCCCTTTCTCTTTTGGTTCATCTAAGAGCTTCTTTGCTTCCTTCCATGGGCTAGATTTTACCTTGGTGTTGAGGTGCTCTTGTGGTCAAGAGTGGAGCTTTTGGTGAAGCTTCTTAAATCCTTGGATCGTGTGCTTGGAGCTCTTGATTTTAGAGTTTGGAGCCCTTAGTGGCAATAATATTAAGGCGGGTTATATAACACTAAACCTACTCTATTATTTCACCTATTTATGCTTTTTATTACTAGATTACTTCCTCATCATGCTTGTACTTAGTGGTAATATCTAGAGTTTATTTGGTAAAGACATCTTGTTCAGTTTGGTAGAAATCTGAAACCCTAATCTATGGGTACCCGATTTAGTAGATGATGAGTTATGGAGGTTCTTCTCTAAGTTTTACCCTTGATATTGCTCCCATTCATGGTGTTCATGTACCTAGAAATTGGATAGATGTTAGGTTCAGTCTTGGTTACCTTGATCATTGTTTTTCCTTCTTTGGAAAGAGGTTCTTTCTTGGTGATTTCTTGGCCTATGCTTTAGGATTTTGGTGATCAATTTCTTAAGTTTTCCTTCATGGTGACCATGGTTCTTCCCTTGGTTTCAATTCTATTTTGAGACCTAGATGGTGCATCTTGGTGTGGTCATGACCTTGATAGGTTTGGTCGAGATGCTTCCTGGTGGTTGAGTTTGACCTAGCTGTGTTAGGTCAAGGATTTTGGTGTTAAGTGGCCTAGTCATCCTTGGCGTTGGTGTCTTGTTCCTGACTTGCTTGGGTTGAGACTCACCCTAGAGTGTAGGGTCACGACCATGATGGTCTTGGGTCATGACATGGGTGGAGGTCTAGACACCCATGAGACTGAGATAGGTTTGGTCGAGACATGTTGAGGTCGAGACACCTTTGGTCGAGATTCTTTGTGAAAACCTAACCCTAAATGTTGCGGGTGCGACATGACCTAGAGTGTGGAGGTCACGACATGTTGGTGGATGGTCGAGACACATGAGTGTCATGGTTGTAACATGGACCATGATGGGTGGTCACAACCTATGTGGTTATGTGGTCAACATAGGGTGATAAAGGTGGGTGAGAAGCACATGTGAACCCTTAATGATATTTATATATGAATGATACATAAGCCATATATAATGTTGTTTACAATGTTATCTATTCAACTCTAATGATGTTTCCAAATCCTTATAGACTCCAAGATGATGGAGGGTGATGGTTCTAGGGTTGATGGTTGAACCTAGTCTTGTAAACTGTAATCGGCTAAGAGGAAACCCTAAACCTATTGATGGATAATGTAACATGTTTGTTTATCTTTTAGGAAATGGCTATTATGTTATGATATTATATCTCTCTTGTCTTTGAACCCCTAACCTTGCCAGGCTAAATGCATGTCATTGCTTGGGTATGCTATGGTGATGGTTATGAATAATGGAGGCATATGGAGACAATGATGTGACACACAGATTCAGGATGTTTCCTCTCTTTTGTTTATAAATTTCTAACCATGCATGGTATATGAACTTGAATATCATAGATAGTGCTTGATATGGTGAGTATGATGTGACGCAGGTTGAATGAGCCTTCATGAGGCATTTTGAGACACTTTTGATATAGGAATGATGTGAATGGGTCTTATGACCTGGTGATGGCTTGATGCCTATTGTGAAATGATGCCCTCAAGTGCTATGATCAAGGTATTGATATCCCATAGCGATGTGACATTAGTGATAGCCTTGAGTAGTTGTGTAACAATGATGATGGTACTGTGAATGGTGGTGTTACAGGTGTTAGGTGGTGATAGTGTGACAAGTTCACATCTTATAGATTTTATATCTTCTGAAGTTGTACTATACCCTTAATCTTGTGGAGTTTGTTGTGGTTTTATACGTTGTAACTTGATTGATGCTAAAAGTCACCCAATTGGCTAACTCATCAAGTGGGACCTTAATCATGTAGGTTCCCTATGCCATAGATCCTTTCCTGTGTCAGCCTTAATTGCTGGATTGGTGAAATGAGTTTTACTCGGAGTGCATATTTTCTAATATGTAGGGGTGCAAGTCAGTGATCTCCTTGTATCCCTAATTACAGTTGTGTGAGAAGGCCATGCATGAGTCGACCTTGTCGTGATATGGATGGCCATGCATGAGCCACTCCTTCTTTTTAGAACAACCATGTGTGAGCATGTTCTTCTAGGACCTTTACATGTACTAAGGTGGACTAGGTGTTGTTATATGTGGACGTCCATGCATGAGCGGATCCTTATATTGACCATAAGTCACTTTTGTAGTAACCTGACATGTCTCTGCGATGTTACTCTCGTGATGACCGAGAGGTGTTGGAGAGGTCATGTATTCCAGATCTTCCATTGACCTTGTATGGCATCGATTTTGACTTAGTAGTGGTCGGTTGAGTTTGGGTGGTACAACTCAAATCCTGAGACAGTAAATAAAATACGTAATTATTTGTGTATCATGCTTTCTTAGGATCAAATACAAAAACATTAGATGAGTCCTTATTTTGATTTTCTATATCTTGGTTGGTAGAAAATATGCATGTTCTTCATATTCCTCCTTAGTTTATAAAATGTTCTACTACTCTGTTATAGCTATCTAATTTGGTTAGATGATAACAACTACCATGCTTACATTAGTAATTGATATGCTTATTGTAGATGTAGCTTTACTTCTATTCTTTAGTTACTTTATCTTTCTTTAATAGCATTGGTGGAGAGTTCTATCTCTCGCTGGGGCATTTGGTGTCACCCTGTGGGTTTCCACATCTTTTAGGTGACCGTGCATGAGGACGTAGAGATCGTACAATTGAGGAGGAGAAATAGTAAGATCAGTAGCTAATAAGGTTGAGTGTGCTGCTTATTGTTCCTTTGGTGTTAGAGTCCTAGAGTCGTCCCTATACACTTAGGTCTTGGGGACAGTTTGATGTGTTTTTTGGTTGTGTTATCGATACGAGTTTTTGGCTTATGTGCTCCTTGTTGTATATTGTTGACCAATGTATATGTATGTGCAAGTGAAACAAATATCATGTGTGATAGGTATGTCTGTGGAACATGTTATAAGAATGACGTTTTATGAGATATATGATAAAGATGACATGTGATGGATCTATATGTCACAAGTTTTCTGATGTTGGCGCCTTGAGCAACTGGTTTTAATTTTTTTTAGTAATCCGCTTGGTTAGTGTTATTTCCATGTTTGGTTTTGAATAATCTCATTTTGTGTGGTGTGGGGCATCACAATTTGGTTAGCATCAGAGCTTTATATTCGTTGAGTCTGTAGGGACCTAGGACTAGGATTTGTGTCTGTTCTAGTGTCCTCAAGTCTATCTTGTAGTGACTTCTGCGTGTGCAGAAGAAGAAGAAGAAGAGTTGAAAAGATGGCTGGAGAATACAAAGAACATGTTGTTGAGAGTGGTGTCGCTGCACCAGGAGGAGGTGCAAGGAGGATGGTTGTTGAGGAAAGGGCGTTTGAGATGCCCCAAATAGACCCTACAATGGTGGCCAATCCTGCATTCTAGACCATGTTTGGACAGTTTATGGCCACGATTACACATATAGTTGACAGAATGCCCATTCCTCAAGTGAGATCAATAGTCCCCAATATGGAATCTTCGGTCTCGAGGATGACGTTTTAGTGGTTGAGGTGAGTTGGAGCGGTGGAATATGATGGTACGAAGGATCCATCGGATGTAGACCTCTGGTTGACAGAGTTAGAGAAAGCCTTCAAGATCCTTAGTATCTCAGAGGATGATAAGGTCAAGCACGTAGTATATCTTTTGAAGGGGAGTGTTGGCCAGTGGTGGGCCAGAGAGGAGGAAAAGAGTCCAGGTGTTGTGATCGGTTGGGAGGAGTTCTGACATTAGTTTGTCAGTCAATACTTTCCTCAGACCTATCTGGATGATAAGATCATCCAGTTTGAGAGGATCCGACGGGGATCCATGAAGATCAATGAGTATTAAGCAAGGTTTATGGAGTTGTTGAGATTCTGTCCTCACATGGCCACGACAGATTAGGAGAGGATTGGACATTTTGAGAAAGGGTTGAGTGCAGAGTTGACGATGTAGAGAGTATCCTTAGAGAATAGAGAGAGTTTCTCTATGTTTGTGGATTCGGTTCAGAGGATAGAGAGGTCTTTGGTTGAGAAGGGAGAGAAGGAGAGTATCAAGAAGAAGTCATCTGAGTACCAAGTACAGTCATCGGGAGGCTTTAAGGAGACTAGGTTGTTAGCACCACCAGCACGATAGAGGTCTAGTGCACTGACACAGTGGTCACCAAGTAAGAGAAGGAGCCATAGTTTTCCACTTGCAGGAGCCCAGAGTGTTGCCTCAGTGTCTGTGACAAGGTCACCTAGGCCTTGGTATGAGAACAAGTGTGCTATAAGTGTGGACAAATTGGGCATACTAGATCATTTTGCCCTGTGAAAGATGATGAGGTGACCCAACAGTCGAGGCAGACCAGCAAGGCTCACAGAGACATCATTACAACAGTGGTGGAAGAGGTCATGGACAAGAATCATAGGTTGGTTCCTCCGCATAGGCCAGTGGGGGACGAGGACGACAATAGGTGATTGGCTTGACTTTACACCTTGAGTCAGCTAGAAGGAGAGGTCAACCTTCGAGTGAAGACATGTAAGATAAAGTTTTTTCATTCTGATATGCCTGAATATATTTTGTATCTATTTTGGGTTAACCTTAGTAGGGGCTTGATATAGAGATGCAGAGGTATACCCGTCTCTTTTTCTTTTGGATTTCGGGGGTGAAATCCCTTTTAGGGGTTTATGGCTTGTAAGACCCCTGACCTGAGTTTTGGGGTAACCTCTTTGTTTGACTTACTTATGGTGCTTAGAACATTGCTCTAATCTTTTGAGATGTAATTAGGGATTGTGGAGAGTTTAAGTTTTAATTTTGAGCTTGTTTGGATGTTGTTTGTGCTTTATGTGCTAGTTTTGGTGCAAATTACAATCTACCCAAAGTATGGGTTGATGTGCAATTTGTCACCTCTATTTGTGTTCCTTCTCTTTCTTGGCATCATATATAGGAGAGAGAAAGAGGAGGGAGACTTGTTTGAGCCTTGGTTGAGGAGTATCACCCCAGGTGGTGATTACGATTGGTGTGAGTGTTGAGTGCCTTGACCATGTGTGTTGGTTGTGTTGTCTCGACCTTGGGTCGCAACCAAGGTTGGTTTTAGAGGGTGTCATAGTCAAGAAACCTCCTCTAGGTATTGGGGGTCATAATCTAGGTATTCTAGGGTTGTCTTGGGTCGAGATGGTTTCCCTAGCATGGGTTGTCTCAACCAAGGGATGGTAGTGGGACCCTGTCTTGACCTAGAGGTGATGTTAGGTGATGGTGTCGTGACCATGAAAGGAGCCCCTTAGGAGGGTCATGACTGCAACCATGTGGGTTAACATGGTGGTCAAGGCACTACCTAAAGTGTACCACCATCCCTTGCATGTCATGCTTAAGTGGTTGCATGTTGGCCTTTTGAGTGGACAAGTGTCCCTTAGTATGTTGACACCTCACCTCTTGCTTTCTCCCTCATCTTCCATCTATATAACCCCGTATCTCTTCTTACTTGCAACCCTTCTCGGCCATATATCTTCTTCCTCCTTCTTTGCTTATTCTTGGAGCTTGGTGGAGCAAGGAGGTTCGTCCTTGGAGCTTGGGGGATCAATCTCCTCTTGCATGTGATGGTGGAGGTGATTCGAGCTCATTTTCCATCCTTGGTAAGTGTTTGTCTTCTAAGTTGATGTTTCTTTTGATCTCCTACCTTCATCATGCTCTCTTTTATTGGTCCTAGACCATAGTTCTTCCATGGTGGTCATTTTGGGAGAGAAACTCCTCATCACAATGGTCATAGACCATTTTTTGACAAGGTAGACACAAGTGTGAAGATGATTTC
This sequence comes from Alisma plantago-aquatica, assembly GCA_963693085.1. NCBI lineage: Eukaryota > Viridiplantae > Streptophyta > Magnoliopsida > Alismatales > Alismataceae > Alisma > Alisma plantago-aquatica. The sequence continues at coordinate 479,655,330 of OY856413.1, read as the reverse complement.
TCCTATCTTTATCCCTTTCTCTTTTGGTTCAGACAAGAGCTTCTTTGCTTCCTTCCTTGGGCCAACTTTATCCTTGATGCATTCTCCTTGTTGAGTTGCTCTTGTGGTTGAGAGTGGAACTTTTGGTGAAGCTTCTCCAACCCTTGGATCGTGTGCTTGGAGCTCTTGATCTTGGAGTTTGGAGCTCTTGGTGGTGATCATCTTAAGGTGAGTTATATAACACTAAACCTACTCTATTATTGTACTTCTTTATGCTTTTTTTTACTATCTTCTCTCTCTAGATTGCTTCCTCATCATGCTTGTACTTAATGGTAATATCTTGAGTTTGTTTGGTAGAAACATCTTGCTCGGTTTGGTGGAAATCTAAAACCCTAATCTATGGGTACCCGATTTAGTAGATGATGAGTTGTGGAGGTTCTTCTCTAAGTTTTACCATTGATCTTTCTCCCATCCATGATGCTCATATACCTAGAAGTTGGATAGATGTTAGGTTCGGTCTTGGTTACTCTGAGCATGGTTTTTCCCTTCTTTGGAAAGAGGTTCTTTCTTGGTGATTTCTTGGCCTATGCTTTAGGATTTTGGTGATCGATTGCTTTAGTTTTTCTTCATGGTGACCTTGGTTCTTCCCTTGGTTTCAGTTCTATTTTGAGACCTAGATGTTTCATCTTGGTGTGGTGGTGGCACTTTCCTCTTGGTAGTCACGACCTTGATAGCTTTGGTCGAGATGCTTCCTGGTGGTTGAGTTTGACCTAGCGGTGCTAGGTCAATGGTTTTGGTGTTAAGTGGCCTACTCACCCCTGGTGTTAGTGTCTTGTTCCTGCCTTGCTTGGGTTGAGACTCACCCTAGAGTGTAGGATCGTGACCATGATTGTCTTGGGTCATAACATGGGTGGAGGTCGAGACACCCTTGAGATCGAGACAGGTTTGGTCGAAACATGTTGAGGTCGAGACACCTTTGGTTGAGATGCTTTGTGAAACCCTAGCCCTACATGTCACGGGCGCAACATGACCTAGAGGGTGGAGGTCACGATATGTTGGTGGATGGTCGAGACACATGAGTGTCACGGTCATAACATGGACCATGATGAGTGGTTGTGACCTATGTCGTTATGTGGTCAACATAGGGTGATGGTAGGTGGAAGAGAAGCACATGTGAACACTTAATAATATTCATATATGAATGATACATAAGCCATATATGATGCTATTTAGAATGTTATCTAATCAACTCTAATGATGTTTTCTAATCCTTATACACTCTAATATGATGGAGGGTGATGGTTCTAGGGTTGATGGTTGAACCTAGTCTTGCAAACTCTAATCAGCTAAGAGCAAACCCTAACCCTAATGATGGACAATGTAACATGTTTGTTTCTCTTTCAAGAAATGGCTATTATGTTATGATATTATCTCTCTCTTGTCTTTGAACTCCTAACCTTGTAGGTCAAATGCATGACATTGCTTGGGTATGCTTATTGATGGTTATGAATGATCGAGGCGTGTGGAGGCAATGATGTGACACATGGATTTAGGATGTTTCCTCTATTTTGTTTATCAATTTCTAATCATGCACGTTATATGAACTTGAATATTATAGATAGTGCTTTATATGATGAGTATGATGTGATACAAGTTGAATGATCCTTCATGAGTCATGTTGAGACACTTGTGATACATGAATGATGTGAATGGGTCCTATGACGTGGTAATGGTTTGATGCATATTGTGAAGTGATGCCCTTTACTGCTATGATTAAGGTATTGATATCCCATAGTGATGTGACATTAGTGATAGCCTTCAGTAGTTGTGTAACAGTGATGATGGTACTATGAATGGCGGTGTTACAGGTGTTAGGTGGTGATAGTGTGACAAGTTCACATCTTATACGTTTTATATCTTCTGAAGTTGTACTTTACTCTTAATCTTGTAGTGTTTGTTATGATTTTATACGTTGTCACTTGATTGATGCTAAAAGTCACCCAATTGGCTAACTCATCAAGTGGAACCTTAATCACTTAGGTGCCCTGTGCCATAGATCATTTCCTATGTCAGCCTTAATTGCTAGATTGGTGAAATGAGTTTTACTCATAGTGCATATTTTTGAATATGCGGGGGTGCAAGTCAGTTATCTCCTTGTATCCCTAATTATAGGTTGTGTGAGACAGCCATGCGTGAGATGATCTCATCGTGATATGGATGGCCATGCGTGAAAAACTCCTTCTTTTTAGAACGACCATGTGTGAGCCTATTCTTCTAGTGTCGTTACTTGTACCAAGGTGTGTTATGTGTTGTTATATGTGGATTACCATGCGTGAGACGATCCTTCTGTTGACTATAAGTCACTTTTGTAGTTGAATGACATGTCTCTACGGTGTTACTCTCATGTTGATCGAGAGGTGTTGAAGTGGTCGTGGATTCTGACTATTCTATTGACCTTGTATGGCACCAGTTTTGACTTAGTAGTGGTCGGTGGGATTTGGGTGGTATGACTCAAATCCTCGGGGTAATAAATAAAATATGTAATCAGACGTGTAGCATGCTTGCTTAGGATCATATACCAAAACATTAGATGAGGCCTTTCTTCGATTTTGTATAACTTGGTTGGTAAAAAATATACATGTTCTTCATATTCCTCCTTAGTTTATAAAATGTTATACTGCTATGTTATAGCTACCTGATCTTCTTAGATGATAATAGTTGCCCTACCTACATCAATAATTGATCTACTTATTTTAGATGTAGCTTCACTTCTATTCTTTATTGTGACACCCAACGCCAAAAACCACAAGATAGCTCAAAACTAAATGCGGAAACAAAACTAAACAATAAAACTTTCAGAAAACATAGCAAACTAAAACCATTTTCATAACCCAAGCAATAAAAAAATTTAGATATAAGTCCAAACAGGACACAAGGTACTTACATCAACTTGTTCTTATCTCGTATGCCCTCAAATTTCTACAAGAGAACATGCTCCAAACATATATAGATGTCCAATATATCTTTACATCAAAAAGGGCACACAAGCTGTGACGTCCCCGGATTTTCTAAAACTTAATCTGATGTGTGACGTCCAAATTGAAACCCTCACCTCAGCGAGAATCCCAATTTAAACATCCCACACTAGGCTAAGAAGAAGAAAATCAGAGGAAGTCAGAAGGAACATACATCAGTAGCACATGCACATGAACAATAATAAAACCATACACACATGTTCACCATTCAACATATAATTACAACATGAATTGTTACAACACTTGATATTACATATCGAACAGCAAACTATACATATACATGTACTACAACTAAACTACAGGATCTTAAGACAACAGGTCCACCTGTACATCAGCTCGCCACACAACTCTCACTATCCTGGATCTTCAAGAGCATAACCACAACCTAAACAAAAGATTACATGCGATACACGTCAGCACAATATTTCATGAATATTGTACTGAGTACGCCTACGTGTCTTTTATTTACCTCTCATCATATCTTGGCAATAAGATAAAACTAATATACTTGGCAGTAACAGAAGAATATAAGAAAAGCGTATACTTGCACAAAGATATTCATTAACAAAGAGAACACATATTTTAAGCACATTTCCATTATATATCCATGCATTTGCCACCTGAGGGAATAATGCATCATCTCTGCTACCAACGAGAATGAGATGTAAGGCCTTATGATCTACTACCAAAGAGTTAGATCATTGTACAATGTGATCTGCTACCAAAGAGAATGATCACTTTCCAGCACTATGCTACCAAAGAGAATTAGTGCTTTCATATAATGGAACAGATATATTATGTTTGATGTGTTCATAGTAATAAGTATGGAGAATCAAGCAACATAGCATACAAGAACAATCATTTCAATCAATACCATATGCCAAGTATTTTACTACTCATATAACACAAGCATATTGTATAATAAGCCAAGTAAGAGGTAATAGCGTACCTTCCAAAGAGATAAACTTAATCATCACATATTCCTCATGTCATCTATATCCTTGGTCAACCCTGATTAAGATAAGATCATATGTACCATCATTAGGTTCTCATCATCTTACATATCATCTTAACCCTAATCGTGTTCATTAGGGTTTAGCTTATCTTTTTAGGATATTCTCATTATTACTTGCATTCTTGTCTAAGAATTATCATACTGATGTCATATTCCAGATTATGGTCCATTATCTGATAATTGTATTTTCCATCCTTAGGTTAACCTGTTAACCCTAGGTTACATGCATTAACCTAAATTAGGGTTTCATGATATGTATTAAGGTTCATCTTCATATAACATCAATTATATGCATATAACGGATATATGAGTTACATCCTAACTTCAGATCACTGATATGAACTTACTCTGTAAATTTCATCATTTATTGAGCATGTGTGCATTTATTACATTTTATTTAGGATTATAAGCCCTAATTAGACATATTAAGCAAATTATATAATTTCATACATCACCATGGCCATATTTGATATCATATGCATTGTAAACTTTATTATGGACTTACTAACATTTTTCCATAATTTTAGAGCATCGTTTGATATTTATTACTCAAGAATTAAGCATTACATATATTACATAGTATCACTGATATTTAAGCATCAAAAGACTGATCTACATGTTCCAAGTTGTTCTATGCATTTTTCTGAGAAAAACGGTATATTATATGTATTTTTCTGATAAATGTACTAATTACTGTGATTTATTGAAGAACTAAACAAATTATGGGCTTTTTACCTTTTAGGGCCTACCACGTGTTGCCACGTGGCAGGGCGCTCCCTTAAGCTGGCGGCCGGTTCTTTGGTTGAGCCGGTCTGGTTCACCGGCTGGACCAACCGATTTAAGCGCTGACCCGGTCCTCTCTTCTTTTCCTCCCCTGGTCCACGCGATCGTCCCAAGCGGGACTCTGTTCCCAGCGGGCGCCGCCGCACAGCTCTGCTCCGGCGAGCGATAGGTTGACTCCAGGTCTTCTTCGCGAGCTCCCCGCAGTTCTCACAGCTCCGAGATCCCCTCCCAGACCTCCACGGTTTCATGGCTTCCCGTCCGCAGCTCCAAACCCCGGTGCCCTAGAGCTCGCCGGCGCCTGCTCCTGGCAAGGCGGAGCAAAAGAGGCATATTGCCTCAACTCAGGTTCGGGACAAGAAGCTGCATTGAGATGCATCGCAAGGCTAGAAGGAAATCTCCTGAGATGCCAAAACACGATGGAAGACTCCCTGTAACCACCGTCGATCCCCAACATCGTCGCCGGCTAACTGAGGTCGTCAGCTATGAAGGAGATCACGAAGTCCCTTGCAAAAGCCTGCTTCCTTCACCTATGGCCCCGGATTTGCTTCTCCTCTATCTAGGTACCTATTCCGACCACCCTCTCCCTCCCATCTTCTCCCTCTTCTATCCTGTATATCCTAATGGAGAATGGGGGAAGAAGTGGGTGTCCGGTCTCGCTCGTTCCTCACTCCCACTCTACAAGTAGTGGCTCATATGATAGCTCACGATGCGATAAAGAGAACCACTCGGACGTCCACTCCCCCCATTCCACGATCACGAAGAGTAGTGGGAGGGAAGGTCACACGAAGAACGGTTCTCCCACATTGCTTTGACCGTGAGGTTAGGGATGAAGCAAGAGCCCTTGATCTCACATCTAACGGTCAGCATCAACGCCCATCAAGGCAGATCCGTGAATGACTCAGAATAAAGATTCCAGCCACTCGATTTGCTTCCAACGGCCATGATCTATCCTCGCATCCCACCCTTAACCAAAGGGGCTGCGTGACACTAATTTAATCCACAACTTAGGCTATTCAACACAAAAATGCACATTATTTCCCAATTTTCAACCCTTCATAACTCCTTCTAGGGTACTCCAAATGCCACCAAATTTTAACCATAGGTTTCCTACCACTCAAGCTACCTTCTACTCCAAATTTGGTGCAAAAACTCCATTGTTACACCATCCAATTAAATTCCTCAAGAAGGCATATAAAGAGAGTTATTAATCATTATATAAATCTCATTTAACATCTCCACTTTACCAAGACACTTGGAACTCTCATTATAACTCAAGATATGGATTCTAATATGTTATTGGAGATTTATGTATTTCCAAAACCCACTCCATCACATCCTACACACCTTAAAAGATATTTTGTCCTCGAAATTAAGCTCAAGAATTCCACTTTGTCACATCATATACATCTTAAAAGAACTTTCGTCCTCGAAAGTAAACCAAACTCATACTTCCAGGGAAAACCTTATCCATGTAGGGTACCACTCTATGTGCAACATATCCAAGAACAAAGCTTCATAATCCTATCCAAACCATTCTTAGGAGGTTTTGAAAGCATCTAGGGTGAAATCTCACTTCATAGAAGGCTCAAACAAAGGTTTAGAAACTCTAGTTATATCGTTTCATATCGCATATGTTAGATTTTACTCCTTATCTTTAGCCATGCATTAGGGTTCCCACATCATATTATCATGTTCTAAAGGAGTTAACCCAAGTTAACCCATTATCTCAAGGTGTCATCACCGTTTTATTGATCTAGTTATTAGAACATGTTCAACATTAATGCATGCCCTTTAGGTGGGAGTTAACTAAAGTTAACCCACTTTATCCATGTAGATCATATCAAGGTGTCATAAACGTTATGTTGTGCAAGTTATTAGACTGTATTGTCCATCATTGTTAAGCACCAAGATTAACACCTTGTGCAACACGTTTCATTCATATGATCTTGTTTTATTGCTCATGACAAATTTATGACATTTATTAATGAATTCATCACAAGATTAACCAACACTATCAAATTATCATCATTATTCATGTATATGGTTAACCATTTATGCATGAAGAGTTATTAAACCATCTCTAAGGTTTTCATCATGTCATATCCACTATCATATCTCAAGATTGGATCACATCCTTATATATATAATATCATGGTTGTCCTAACCAACTTATACAAGTGGCTTATCAAACATGCATCAAAACTTCATCTAGTCCAAATGAGGTTATCATGACCCATATCATGAAGGTAGTAACATGCTTATTCTCTCTAAGCTAACTCAACTCTATGAGTATCTCATATGTACAAACTATATCTTCCTTCTTGGTCTAGGGTTCTCAGGTATACCTCGTTGGCACTAACTAATAGCTTCATTAGCTCTAGCCACAAAACACAAACCAGAACATGCTACAACATACTATTCATAGGTCTTCTACCCATGAAACATTCTTACCCAAAACTCTCTTATACATGCAACCACTAGATTCCTATATGGGAAACCACCAACCCGAGCATGAGGCTTCTCAAAAGCTAACATAGCTACCTCCTCCAGGGTCTTGGGCTCTCTCCCTCACCCAGATGGCAGGCACTCATATTCATATTCACATATGCACATGTATCCAGCCTCTCTCTGTCTCTAGGGTTTGGTCCTCCCAAGGACATCTAGGGTTCAACAAGACTATAGGAATCATGCATAAAGCGACTCAACTCAATCACTCAGGAGTAGTCTAGTTTAGGACATATCACATTTCTCATAATTCTCATATATTGGAGTTTAGGTTATCTAACCTTCTCCCAATGGGTCTCACTCTCTCTGGAGTTAACCCCTAGACTGGTCCTAACACTAGAGGTCCTCCTTTGTAAAAGAGCTTGAGGCTCATGCTGACTCACAACCTCGTCTTAACCTAACATATCTCATCTCATAAAAGAACTTATACTTGCATCATCAAAACTTATCTCAAAAACTCAAACCTAACTCATGTCCTCAAGACAAACATAAAGCATCTTAATCATCTTATATCATCTATATAAGACTTACATCATATCATCACAACTTATATCATCTATCATATATATTCCAAACAAGGCTCTAGACATCTAATCTAGAACTACTCTCTCTTCTAGACTGATGCCATTCTCTTTCACTTAGGTCGCATGATCACCTCCTACTCGTACATGTGTGGGGACACATTTTTGTAATACATATACATAATAAAATATTATATAGTTTTTCTCCGATAAAACAAGCGTCAGAGAAAACTATCGAGGTTCGATCTGTTTGGAATCAAAAACCAAATCCAGAAACAAGTGTCCCACACATAGTAGAGAGTCCAGTGTCATGAAAACTAGTGAAAAGGGTGAGAACATGGTGTAGACTAGTGTAGCTACTCTAGACAACGTGCGCAATTATGTCTAGGGTTTCTCTTCCCTTGATGCACGTCATTTCCAAATAGTACAATGTCCCATACCACTGTACTATAAGGAAACAACGACATCTAAGGACTTTCTACTTAACAAGCACCAGTCTAGACCTAGTTCTCGGACATCTAGGTGCTAACCTAGAGGCTAGGTCAGATCTAGTCTCTAAAGGATGACTAATCTAACCCTAAAGATTATTAAGTTCAAGGTTCTTTAGTTTTGAGTTGCATAATGAGCAAATGTCAGGCTTTACTATTGTTCATGCTCTGATACCACCTGTGACGTCCCCGGATTTTCTAAAACTTAATCTGATGTGTGACGTCCAAATTGAAACCCTCACCTCAGCGAGAATCCCAATTTAAACATCCCACACTAGGCTAAGAAGAAGAAAATCAGAGGAAGTCAGAAGGAACATACATCAGTAGCACATGCACATGAACAATAATAAAACCATACACACATGTTCACCATTCAACATATAATTACAACATGAATTGTTACAACACTTGATATTACATATCGAACAGCAAACTATACATATACATGTACTACAACTAAACTACAGGATCTTAAGACAACAGGTCCACCTGTACATCAGCTCGCCACACAACTCTCACTATCCTGGATCTTCAAGAGCATAACCACAACCTAAACAAAAGATTACATGCGGTACACGTCAGCACAATATTTCATGAATATTGTACTGAGTACGCCTACGTGTCTTTTATTTACCTCTCATCATATCTTGGCAATAAGATAAAACTAATATACTTGGCAGTAACAGAAGAATATAAGAAAAGCGTATACTTGCACAAAGATATTCATTAACAAAGAGAACACATATTTTAAGCACATTTCCATTATATATCCATGCATTTGCCACCTGAGGGAATAATGCATCATCTCTGCTACCAACGAGAATGAGATGTAAGACCTTATGATCTACTACCAAAGAGTTAGATCATTGTACAATGTGATCTGCTACCAAAGAGAATGATCACTTTCCAGCACTATGCTACCAAAGAGAATTAGTGCTTTCATATAATGGAACAGATATATTATGTTTGATGTGTTCATAGTAATAAGTATGGAGAATCAAGCAACATAGCATACAAGAACAATCATTTCAATCAATACCATATGCCAAGTATTTTACTACTCATATAACACAAGCATATTGTATAATAAGCCAAGTAAGAGGTAATAGCGTACCTTCCAAAGAGATAAACTTAATCATCACATATTCCTCATGTCATCTATATCCTTGGTCAACCCTGATTAAGATAAGATCATATGTACCATCATTAGGTTCTCATCATCTTACATATCATCTTAACCCTAATCGTGTTCATTAGGGTTTAGCTTATCTTTTTAGGATATTCTCATTATTACTTGCATTCTTGTCTAAGAATTATCATACTGATGTCATATTCCAGATTATGGTCCATTATCTGATAATTGTATTTTCCATCCTTAGGTTAACCTGTTAACCCTAGGTTACATGCATTAACCTAAATTAGGGTTTCATGATATGTATTAAGGTTCATCTTCATATAACATCAATTATATGCATATAACGGATATATGAGTTACATCCTAACTTCAGATCACTGATATGAACTTACTCTGTAAATTTCATCATTTATTGAGCATGTGTGCATTTATTACATTTTATTTAGGATTATAAGCCCTAATTAGACATATTAAGCAAATTATATGATTTCATACATCACCATGGCCATATTTGATATCATATGCATTGTAAACTTTATTATGGACTTACTAACATTTTTCCATAATTTTAGAGCATCGTTTGATATTTATTACTCAAGAATTAAGCATTACATATATTACATAGTATCACTGATATTTAAGCATCAAAAGACTGATCTACATGTTCCAAGTTGTTCTATGCATTTTTCTGAGAAAAACGGTATATTATATGTATTTTTCTGATAAATGTACTAATTACTGTGATTTATTGAAGAACTAAACAAATTATGGGCTTTTTACCTTTTAGGGCCTACCACGTGTTGCCACGTGGCAGGGCGCTCCCTTAAGCTGGCGGCCGGTTCTTTGGTTGAGCCGGTCTGGTTCACCGGCTGGACCAACCGATTTAAGCGCTGACCCGGTCCTCTCTTCTTTTCCTCCCCTGGTCCACGCGATCGTCCCAAGCGGGACTCTGTTCCCAGCGGGCGCCGCCGCACAGCTCTGCTCCGGCGAGCGATAGGTTGACTCCAGGTCTTCTTCGCGAGCTCCCCGCAGTTCTCACAGCTCCGAGATCCCCTCCCAGACCTCCACGGTTTCATGGCTTCCCGTCCGCAGCTCCAAACCCCGGTGCCCTAGAGCTCGCCGGCGCCTGCTCCTGGCAAGGCGGAGCAAAAGAGGCATATTGCCTCAACTCAGGTTCGGGACAAGAAGCTGCATTGAGATGCATCGCAAGGCTAGAAGGAAATCTCCTGAGATGCCGAAACACGATGGAAGACTCCCTGTAACCACCGTCGATCCCCAACATCGTCGCCGGCTAACTGAGGTCGTCAGCTATGAAGGAGATCACGAAGTCCCTTGCAAAAGCCTGCTTCCTTCACCTATGGCCCCGGATTTGCTTCTCCTCTATCTAGGTACCTATTCCGACCACCCTCTCCCTCCCATCTTCTCCCTCTTCTATCCTGTATATCCTAATGGAGAATGGGGGAAGAAGTGGGTGTCCGGTCTCGCTCGTTCCTCACTCCCACTCTACAAGTAGTGGCTCATATGATAGCTCACGATGCGATAAAGAGAACCACTCGGACGTCCACTCCCCCCATTCCACGATCACGAAGAGTAGTGGGAGGGAAGGTCACACGAAGAACGGTTCTCCCACATTGCTTTGACCGTGAGGTTAGGGATGAAGCAAGAGCCCTTGATCTCACATCTAACGGTCAGCATCAACGCCCATCAAGGCAGATCCGTGAATGACTCAGAATAAAGATTCCAGCCACTCGATTTGCTTCCAACGGCCATGATCTATCCTCGCATCCCACCCTTAACCAAAGGGGCTGCGTGACACTAATTTAATCCACAACTTAGGCTATTCAACACAAAAATGCACATTATTTCCCAATTTTCAACCCTTCATAACTCCTTCTAGGGTACTCCAAATGCCACCAAATTTTAACCATAGGTTTCCTACCACTCAAGCTACCTTCTACTCCAAATTTGGTGCAAAAACTCCATTGTTACACCATCCAATTAAATTCCTCAAGAAGGCATATAAAGAGAGTTATTAATCATTATATAAATCTCATTTAACATCTCCACTTTACCAAGACACTTGGAACTCTCATTATAACTCAAGATATGGATTCTAATATGTTATTGGAGATTTATGTATTTCCAAAACCCACTCCATCACACAAGCAAAACCATGTATCGAAAGCACGTCTAAAAAAAACCCAAAAACCATCCCAAAGACCTGAGTGTACAAGGATGACTCTAGGACTCTAACAATAAAGAACCACAAGCAACATTCCTTACCTTATCAAATACTATCCTTCTTGCTACTGCTTAGCCTCTGCTACACAATCTCTACCTCCTCGTGCACATCCACCTAAAAGATATGGGAAACCCACGGGGTGGGATTTCATATCTTAGCGGGAGATATAACTCTTCACCAACACTATTATTAGCATAGATAAGGAAATTAAAGAACAAGAATAGAGATATATCTATGATAAGCAAGTAATAATTAATAATAGTATTAAGCAATCGCAATTGGATTATGAAACATATTATCATCATAAAAGGAATATGAAGAACATGTATGTTTATTACCAAATATACTATACAAAAGCAAGCAAGGACTCATCCAATATTTATGTATTTGACCCTAGGAAAGTATACTACATGGCTGATTATGTATTTTATTATGCTATGAGGATTTGAGTCGTACCACCCAAATCCAGCCGACCACTGCTAAGTCGAAATCGGTGTCATACAAGGTATATGGAAGAGTCAGAATCCATGACCTCACCAAACCTCGTGGTCAGTACATGAGTACATAGCAGAGGCATATCAGTCAACCGCAACCTGTGACATATAGTCAAAAAGTGAAAGTCCTAGCCCACCTTGTTACATGTCACGACACTAGTAAAACTGAGCTACGACCCACAGCTACACTCCTACCTAGGTATGACCCGCAGCCAATCCTGTGAAACCTCATAAGCAACATATCATTGAGCTATGGCCCTGTAACACCCTCCCTAAGCACACACATGTACATAGCGGAAGCAACACTGAATTATCCATAACTCGTGCACTCAAGGGGGTATTACGTAAAACTGGCATTCATAACAACAATATAATCAATCACGCAGGATGAAGTATTAAAATATTCTCATGATTGTTCTTACAACAGGAACATAGATGTTATTACATGGTAAAATTATATAACATCATGAGTCTTTACTATAAAGTTCTAAACATTGAAACATATAGCTGAGTCTATAAACTTAAGGATCATCTTATAGTTGGCACCCCACCAGATCTTATCTTACTCTGTCCTTGTGCTCTAAATCTCTGAGATCTACTCTGCTCCTGCTCTCACCTGCGGACATCTCGTCCCCAGCCATGCATTAGAAAAATGATTGTTAGCGTAAGTGGCATGAGTATTCTAATATGCATAATACTGAAGAGATAAAATGTTACAAAATATCTTTGAACATTATAACAATGAATCTAACATTAAACTTTGTATAAGATCTGAAATATAAATCTATCTTCTTTCTTTAGCTTATCTCTTATCTTTTTACATTATCTTATCTTTCTCTGGAGACATGTACTCTGGTACCTGGGTCTCTTGACTTACACTAAGGGGCATGGGTCACATAACCTGCACTCTGGTCCTGATTCATGCCTCTCTTATCTTAATCTCTTTCTTATACCTATAAATGAGATTATGCACATTCTCTGAACTAAGACATCTTTTATTTATGACTTTTATCTGATTGTGGCCACCATTATACAATAAGTCCTCCTCTGTTGACACCGAAGTGTCCTCTGTGGTGAAATGCACCCTCTGTTGGCATAAATGCCCTCTGTTGACACCGAGGTGTCCTCTATGGTGCAACACACCCTCTGTTGGCACAACGTGCCCTATGAAATGGAGTAAACACTCCTCTGAATTGGCAACAGATGCCTCTAAATCGTCACGGGACTCTCTGAATGAGGACTTATTATATAATGTATTATGTGAAGGTTTTGAAATAATTATCTTAAGCCTATCTTTACTAAACTCTGAATCTGAACTTATCTGAAACTGAGTACTCAACACGTACTTAGTTTTTGAATCTGAAATCTGAATCTGAATCTCTGCTCTTTAAAATATGAACTGAATCTATTATAGAATTTGGATATGTATCTCAAATTACAACATAATTGAGATTGGGGCCTATAACCCTTATCATGTATCTTTATTCAAAAACTGGCTACTCAGATAGTGAATAGTCTAAGTCTGAATCTAAATCTCTTATTCTTAAGTTCTAAACTAAATTCAATGCTGGATTTGAACATGTATCTCATTATCTAGGTAAACCTTATTTTAAAACTCTGATTTGGTAAGATTACTTCATTATACCAATTATATCATACATGAGTCTAATATCTTATGAGAAAAGATCTAAAATGAGTATAGAAATACTAAGTATACAAAAGTAACTTAAGTAAAGTGTATAGCTAAAGTATAATATATGATTCTTGGCAAGATAACTCATTCTCTGTTAAAACCTCATCAAAATCTGATCTTAATGGACTTGAGTCTTAAATCATAAACCATAGAATAGAAACCTTAAAAAAATCTTAACTTGCATCTTAATCATACTCAATTTATATAAAATATCATTAAGTCTGATCTCAATACATTCGTATGAACTTAAATCTTAAACCTTAAAGTATAAATCATATAGATTCTCATCGTGCAACTCAATCATGACTTAATGTCTCATCATTTCATAATATCATCACAAACTCATGTTGTAATACCTTTAATCCCACTAGTACATTTATCTTGGAAATTAGGTCACGGTCTACCATGTGCAACATCCATATTACCACATAACTTAACTTTTAAGCACTAATCTTTCTAAGAAATATATTTCACTTCTAAACTCTTAGATCTCTACATATATATAAGAAACCTTGATGACATGTTCCTACTTGAATTCTTAGCACACAATTACATCTATAAATGAGGGGAATCTTAACACCATGTTCTACTTGAAATCTTAATACCTGATTGCATATATATATATATATATATATATATATATATATATATATATATATATATATAAGGGACACTAATAACATATTTGTACTTAAAATCCTAATATATGGTTATATCACATAACCATGGAAGGATGACAGTCTTATTTTTATTTCATATTTTGTAGTCCTGAGTATCCATATGGAACATCTCTAAGGGATATGACCGAAATATATTTTCTTATCCTTCTTATGAACTTAACTCATGATCTATAATTAATCCATGAAACATCACTACTTAAGGTATTGAGCATATAAAATTCTACAATCACATGCACATAAAATATTTCTTACCTATTTAACTTAGAATGTAGGACATGAAGGTCTTATCTAAGAAGCATGTAAATGTACTAGGTTTGATGAACATAAATACTCATGGGCATGAACCACTTACCTGTGTCATAGAGTATAAAATCTTCATCTTGGATTTCTCTAGTCAGGTCTAAATCCTATAAAACTTGTGGTGTAACACTTCCTTGAAGTTCAATGATGAGTTTCACACCTATCACATTGATTTAACAAATATCAACATATATGAACATAATGTACTTATCTAACCTTTCCTCAAGTTAAATTACCTTATCTATATACTTTAAGAGTCTCAAACCTCCTTCAATATGTTCTTCATGTCTCTAGCTTTCCAACAAGCCGTTATATGCTTCATTCTGACAATCAGATCAATATCTATGAATTCCTAAAGTTTCTTAAATAAAGAGTTCGTCATTTATATTACCTTTTATTTCCTCCACCTTTCAGGCTAAATGGGCCTTGAGATTGGCAGACCAGCAAGGAGGGACCCGGTCCCCTCCCTCTCCTTCACCCAGGCGGCGTGAATCAGGGATCGTGTCCCCTGTTTCTCCGCCAAAACAGAGTGTCGCCTCCCAACCTCCTCTCCAGCGAACTTCGGCCAACCAGGACTGTTCCGGCCATCGTCTTTGGGCCATTCCATTGCCGCAACAACCCTTCACGGTGAGGTGTGCACAAACACAAAACTCAAATGGTTGGGTTCTCACCCGCACAACGTGACTAGAGGCGTCGTTTCCCCTGTTTTTGCGGCAGGAACAGGGCAGACCGCCCATGTCTTTGTCGATCTATGTTGTTCCTAGATGGTGCAGGTTGATCGGAGAATGACGGTTGGTCTCACCCCGGTGCAACCTCTCCCTTACTTGTCCTGAATAGTTCGGCCCTCCCGAAGCCACCAGGACTACGCACAGCGCCACCATCAACTAAATCATATAGAAAAAGACTAGAACGAGACATGTTCCTCTAATGATGCCGTGATGACGAAGAACCTCCGATTCAACTTCCTATTATTAGATATGGTCATGCCCCATCTTTGGGTGGAGAGGAGTCGGATTTGCGTGGGGTTTCCGCTGATGGTGGCTTATACATGTGCCCCCGCCACCGCCAGACATCTAATTATATTTTACCCTAATTATATAGCCAAGAACGTGTTTGTAAAGGTTTAAATGAGGAAGGATTCTAACTGCGTGTTAGGCTGAAGATATATTTAAATAAGTATAATACATGAAGCCTGGTTTCCCGCAAGTATCATAATAAATCAAGGGCATTTCTTTATGTTGACATAATTGTTTGTTCGGCATTATCTTTCCTCATATAAATGTATTTTAAATTCTAATTTCAAACTATAGTTCATGTATGCGCACGAGATACGACAAGTGAACTTATTCCTAGTAAAGATAATTCTATACCCAAGCCTCCACACAAATAAACTTATTCAAAGTATCATATAGGCAGTCCAATTACATATTCATGTACTTTGAAGAACCATTCTACTATACTTTCATTTATAAGAAAAATCCTTAACAAAATTGCACCATACAATACGTCCACATTACTTTCCAAATTTGATGAGTAAAAATTAAATTATTACCATAGTGTAGTTTACATCACTTAAGTACTTTAAATGAATTATGATGTATCCCTAATTGATGTGTCTTTCTATAAATATTATATTAGGGTCTAAAAGTGACATTATGTTCTTTTGATGCATGAAATATGAAAATAAAAAAATAAAAAAAATTGAGGGTTCCATTAAGGATTCATACATAAGTTGAAATTTTGAGGATGTTACAGGCCCACAGCCGCACTCCTATCATGGTATGGCCCGCGACCAATCTTCTAAATGCATATACTCGACATTATATGACTCCAGGCTTCCTCTATGGGAATGCTTGTTTCACCATCCAACAAGTGTTGACACTGAGATGGATCTATGGCATAGGGTAAAACTAAAATATTAGGTTTCACTTGATTGGGTAAGTCAATTAAGTGTCTTTTAGCATCAATCAAGTTACAACATATAAAGTCATAACAAACTCTATAAATATAAGGTCATAACATATTTTCTGAAGATATAAACATATCAGGTGTGAGCTTGTCACACTATCACCACATGATGCTTATATTATTTTTATTCACCACATCATCAACAATGCCATGTACTATGGGATATCAATCCCTCAAGTCATCTCATATTAGTCCACAAGTCACTGCCAGGTCATAGGACCATTCACATCATTCCTATATCACAAGTGCCTCAACATGCCTCTCAAGGCTCATTTAACCTGTATCATATCATAGTCACCATAACATGCACTAGATATGAATATCAATCTTATAATACCTGCATGGTTAGAAGTTGATAAGAAAGAGAGAGATAAACACATAACGTCATAATCCTTTCATGATAGGGAAACAAGCAAGATCATTTTTCATTATTAGGGTTAGGGTTTCCTCTTAGCCGATTCGAGTTTACAAGACTAGGTTCAACCATCAACCCTAGGAAGATCACCCTCCATCATCTTGGAGTGTATAAGAATTAGAAAACATCATTAAAGTTGATTAAATAACATTCCAAAAAACATTATATATGGTTTATGTATCATTCATATATGAATATCATTAACTATTCACATGTGCTTCACATCCACCATCCATCACCCTATGTTGACCACATAGGTCACGACCACCCTTCATGGTCCATGTCACGACTGTGACACTCATCTCTCTCAGCCATCCACTAACATGTCACGACCTCCACCCTCTAGGTCATGTGGCCCCCGCGACACTTAGGGTTAGGGTTTCACAAAGCATCTCGACCAAAGGTGTCTCGACCTCAACATGTCCCAACCTCTAATCATGTCATGACCCAAAACCGCCGTGGTAGTGGCCCTACATTCTAGGATGAGTCTCAACTCAAGCAAGGTAGGAACAAGACTCCAACACCAATGTGGCAACACATCCCACTATCACACAGACAACGAGGTGTTACGCAAAAACGTGCGGAAATCACCATAACCACAGATTACCAAAATATGGGTTATTTAAAACTGATTGCGGAAAGCTGATAAACTGAGAAACTATTACATTCCAGTCCACATCCTGCAAGAAAACAGATTATATAAACTTATACAAGCCCTTGAAACTTGTCCACAGCTTAGAACAACAACTGTCTTGTCATCACGTGAGTTCATCACCTGTCATATATACATAAAGGCCCACCTTCGGCCAGCAGCAGGATATACAAAACATCAACGATTATACATCGTGAAACAACGTCAAAACACCGCCAAGGACCTGAGAGTACAGGGATGACTCTAGACTCTATCACAAAACACCAAAACAGCAGCATGTCCATCTCTTGCCTTCTACTACTCTTCTTGCTGCTCGACCGCAACCCTGCGACCACCACCACGTCTAGCACGAACACCTAAAAACCAGCGGAGTGAGACAATCGAACATTGTCCCAGCGAGAAACATAACTCCCCACCGCAACTACAGAACCTCAGAAAGATAAGCTATAGCAGCAGGTAACTGATAACAGATATAACAAGAGCAGGTTATGTAAAGCAAAGATATTCTTACCGACAGGCTTACCACCTGTACAAAAGGCATATAACTAATTCGTCTCTATGCAACATGAGTAACAATATGTGATGTATTGCTATGTAACATGAGGAATATAGAAGCAACTGCAGGGTATAACAGATTATCTACACAAACAAGGCCTCAACCAATGTTCCGTGTTTTTCCTTAAGCAGTACTATTATACGGCTGCATTACATATTTTATTATTCCATGAGGAAGTGAACCGTACCATTCAAATCCAACCTTCGGCTGCGAAGCCCATAGCCGGTGCCATACAAGGTTAATGGAAGAGCCGGACTCCACAACCTTCCCCCTCATAGTCAGTGTACGAGAACAACACAAGCAGGACCGCAGTCTCATGCTAAAGTGGCCTCAGCCACAGGGTCAGCTCCACAGGCTACCCTTCCTCTAGCCCGCCTCGGTACAGGTCACGACGCTAGTATATCTGAGCCACGGGCCTGATCACCGTGCTCTGAGCCATGAACGCATTCAGGCTCTTTATATCACATATCCGGAGCCATGGGCATGTTCACCATGCCCATCATATAACCAACTCTACAACCGAAGTTGCACTCTTACCTCCTCACTTTAGGCTAGGAGAAACCTCGCATATTCAACAATATGCGCTTCGGGTTAACCCACAAGAGAACTCGTTTCACCATCACCAGCTCCTGACGATGATGGATCTATGGCCAGGGCAAACTACATGATATATTCCACTGTGATTATTTAGTATCTTTTAGATGGATTGCAAGATTCAACCAAGTTGTATAACATGCAAACTATAACGGAAAGTAAATAATCATAAAACTCAACATTATGCTATTACTGCAATCACATCCACCTGATCCATCTTAAGGATCCAACATCGCATGTTATCACTTGGCCTCTTGCCAACCATCCAGATCCATCTCAAGGATCATCACATATCATGGGATCTCAATCTCTCATCACATAGTGCCACTGCCTCTCAAGGCTTATATCATCATCATGGAACATCATTCATAAGGTACATGTCCTCTTATTGTTCACATATAATCATTCCTCATAGACTTTCATTTGGCTACGCATTACCTGCATGGTTAGCATCATTCAATAATCAACATGACAACTTAGAGACTTATATTATCAACACAGGGTGATATTTAGGGTTAAGCATATTGTCAACACAAAATAACATTAGTGATTGTATCCTTTTCATAATCATGCCTCATCTCATGATCTCATGTATACGTCATAGCATTTAGCAAACCCTAATGCATGCTCATCATCACTCTTGGCATTATAAGACAAATAAGGTGCTTACACTCGTATGTATATCCATATTAAGTCTAGATGATCAAGCTTAATCATGAAGGATACTACTAAGCATGTACAAATGTCACCATCGTTTGTAACAAGAATATACAACAAACAACTTTCCAAGATGCGTGTAACCCTCACTAGAAACACTAAGGACCCTCACTAAAAGCACTATCGGGCAGGGCTCACCCTCACCCAAGCTTGTACCGGGCAACATGCCCTCAACTCATCCAACTCACAACGGCCCGCGTTCAGCGCTCAACGCCGCGTCACCAAGGGTGTCGGCGCTCAAGCGTGCAGCGCGCAACTCCAGGTCGAGACGTGCACTTGGGTGCACTGGGCGAGGCCAAGGAGCAACGGTGCAGCCGTGCCGTGCAGGGTCCATCGGTTCGCCAAGGTGTGCACACTCGCGGG
Source organism: Alisma plantago-aquatica (assembly GCA_963693085.1). Classification (NCBI taxonomy): domain Eukaryota; kingdom Viridiplantae; phylum Streptophyta; class Magnoliopsida; order Alismatales; family Alismataceae; genus Alisma; species Alisma plantago-aquatica. Next base: position 479,635,195 of record OY856413.1, on the reverse strand, counting down.
TAGCAAGGTATCGGTTGTGTAACGTGCACTGGGGCGTGCAGCTCCTGCCGGGCGACATGGTGCCGGGCAGGGTGACGAGCACCCCGGGTGAGCACTGTCGGGTGACACAGCGTCAGCTTAAGACCGTACATGGGTAGCGTGCAAGGACCATATCGGGCGTCCAGCCTGTGTCGGGCGTGCTGCCTGTGTCAGGCATGCAGGGGCAGTGTGCTCGCCCGCCACAGCACAACGACGCGCATCAAGAGTCATCCGTGTAGGGTTGTGATGCCCAACATCCAAGGAACCAAAAGGGAGGGGTAACTCGGCCAAACATGTACCGTGCAAAGAGCCTAGGTCAAGGGGGCTGTCGGGCAGCACCTCCCCATGCCCATATCATCCAAGATACATCCAACAAAGGTCATCTACTACCTCACATTCATGGACACCCGAAACCCTAGAGAGGGGTCACCACCAAACCGAGCTCACCCTTCTAGCCCATGGTGAGAAGAGGGTGTTTCTTAAGCAACTAGGACACAAGCTCACCTCAATCGACTAAGAAGGAGGGGTGTTGCTCATGGCACTAGAGGCTCAAACTCACTCTTCTAGACCAAGGGGAGAATGGAGTGTTGCTCACCTACAAACCCTAGATCACAAGAATCGGCGAACAAGAAAGCTAAACAAGAACCAAGCAACTAACGTGCAGATAAGTAAGATCAAAGCAAGAGATAGGGTAGCTAGGGTTAGAAGTTATACAACCCGCCTTAAGCTCCAAGCTCCAAAGAAGAAGAAGAACTTCGAGCCTCAAGGGATGTCGACCACCACTTGCTCTTCCAAGGGTGTATCGGCCACCACTCTTCTTCTCCAAGGTGTGTCGGCCATCAAGCTTCTCCTTCAAGAGGTGTATTGGCCGACACAAGCAAGGAAAGGAGGGAGTGTCATGAACTCAAGGTGGAGGAGAACCAAAGGATCAAAAGGGACCCTAAGCTAAGGAAAGGTCATGCCTATATAGAAGGAAAGGGAGGAGAAAACAAGGTTGGTCCACACAAGGTGTCACTTGCCTAGGGACACTTGTCCTAGATCTCAAGCCACTACTCTAGCAAGCTTCATCCACATGTTCAAGATGTACACCAAGTGTCCACTAAACAAGGTCAAGGCTAGACCAAAGAGCATGGGCAACACAACATGTTGCTCCTTGGGCGACACACTCCATGTTGGCCGACACAAACACTCCTAGGCCGACACAAGGCTCAACCAAGCCCAAACAAGGCACCTCAAGGCCCAAACAAGCTCAACTAGGCCCAAAAGAGCTCAAACAACAAGCCCAAACCTGCCTCTCAACACCAGAGGAAGCAAAAAGAGAGAGGAACACCTCATAAGGTGGCAAACTTGCCCACAAGACCCTAGACTTGGGTTATTTGCAAGCAGCACCTCCAACTCTCAACAAAGCACAACTAAACCCTAATCACCACTAAAGGTGATTAGCAAGCACCAAAGCATCAAGGTTGAGCAAAACAAATAGGGTAAACCCTAAACGAAGGTCATGGTCCTTACAAGATAACCCCCTTCAAGGGATTTCATCCCTGAAATCCGAAGAGAAAAGTGAGGGATACTTCCTCCTCATCTCTTCCTCAAGCTCCCATGTGGCTTCCTCAATGCCACGGCGCTGCCAAAGAACCTTCACAAGAACCAGGTCCTTCCTCTTCAGCTTCTTGACCCTTCTATCAAGGATCACCACAGGACCTTCCTCGTAGGTCACGTCTTCATCAAGCTCAACCTCAACTGGCTGTATCACTGTTCCTGAATCTGGATGACTTTTCTTCAGCATACTGACATGGAACACTGGATGTAATCTGTGCAACTCTGGAGGTAACTCTATCTCATAAGCTACCTTGCCAACATGTGTTATGACTGAGTAAGGCCCCATATACTGGGTGCTAACTTACCCTTCCGAACAAACCTTAGCACACCTTTCCACGGCGAGACTTTGAAATACACTTTGTCTCCTACCTGGAACTCCAAAGGTCATCGGCGATTGTCTGCATAAGACTTCTGCCTGTCCTGTGCCACTTTCAACTGTTGCTGTATCACTTTGATCTTTTCTGTTGTCTGTTGTACTAACTCATGACCCAACAACTGATATTCACCAGACTCATACCAACACAAAGGAGATCTGCACTTCCTTCCGTACAAAGCCTCATAAGGAGCCATGTCAATGCTCCACTGATAACTGTTGTTGTAGGCAAACTCTATCAAACTAAGATGTACATCCCAGTTGCCTAGAAACTGCAGAACACAGGCTCGAAGGAGATCTTCTAAAGTCTGAATAGTCCTTTCAGACTGTCCATCTGTCTGTGGGTGAAAAGTTGTACTGAACCTCAACTGCGTTCCCAACGCTCTGTGCAACTGTTCCCAAAAACGACTCGTAAACTGAGGACCTCTGTCAGAAACTATCGTTGCTGGCACACCATGCAAATGTACTATCTCATACACATATACTCGAGCGAGTTTCTCAGATGTATACGTTGTCTTCACTGGTAGGAAATGGGTAGACTTCGTCAATCTGTCCACTATCACCCAAATGGAATCATGATTCCTAGTTTTCCGGGGTAGACCAACTACGAAATCCATGGTTATATGATCCCATTTCCACTGCAGTATCAGAAAAGGTTGCAACGTTCTTGCCGGTTTCTGATGTTCAGCCTTCACTTGCTGACAAACCGCACATCTAGCCACGAACTCGGCTACATCTTTCTTCAAGCTGGGCCACCAATACAAGTCCTTCAGACTATGATACATCTTGGTGACACCTGGATGCATAGCGTACATCGACGTGTGCACTTCCTCGAGCACCAACTTCCTCAAATCATCGGCATCGGGAACCACCATCCTATCACAATAGCAAACTAGCCCATCCTCGGACTCATGGAACCCTTCACGCTTTTCACTGCCGATCTCGGATCTGATCAACTGTACCGCATCATCTATCTATTGTGCATCTTTGATCTGCTGTCTCAATGTAGGCTTGACTTGCATTTATGCTAAAAGACCAGACAACAAAGAAACTTCCATATGTACATTCATCTGCCGCAGAGAAACAAACATATCTCACCTATGGCATACCAGAGAACTCAACCATGCCTTCTTCGAAGAAGAAGAAGACTTTCTGCTAAGCGCATCAGCTACTGTTGGGTTTTAGGGGAGACAGAGAAGGCAGCGGAAACAAAAATTTTCTCCCCAAACCCATACCGAGGAAACGCGTCAACGTCTATATAATAGGAAAGGATGGTTTGCGGAATCATACCTTGTCCCGAGGCTTGCTCGGTGATAATACCTCGCGCAATGCGCGGTCTTCAACTCCGGACTTCGACGGTGTCTGTGCAGCTCCTGGTCGCACCGGGACTGACAACTCCTACTCGAACCGGACTGTCGGATGACAGTTGTCCTCCTAAGCGGCAGTGTCCTCCCGCCTCTGTAGTAGTCCACACGGACCACCTGGAACTCCACTCTCCTTGTCCCACAAGGAAGTGGAAGGAGTCGCACCCTCCTGTTGACGTACTAGTCGCCAACACGCTCTCCTGCCTCCTGTTGCAACTGCAGTGTCCTTCCCTTGCTGCACCTCCCTTTTGCGGGAAGCACTTGCTCGGGCTCTCTCACGGTTACCAAAACCAGAGAGAACGACAACTTGCAGAGCAACTGGTTGCACTGAGCTGTACTTTTAGAAGCCCCCAATACCCCTATATATAGGAGGGTCATGGGACAGGGTTCTCCATCCCGGGTAATGCGGGACTAAAAGCAGGAGTATAAGGGTTCGAGAATTTTCCACAAAAAACAACCGGTTCGCAACTTGAAATGATCGGTTCACAACTGAACCGATCGGTTCGGCCATTGAGCCGATCGGTTGGACCTGAGCCGATTGTTTGGGTCACTCCAACCGATCGGTTGGTGCCCTGAACCGATCGGTTCATGGTCCTAATCCGGCTCAAAAAGACTTTCCTTGTTTCTTTCCCAATTGGTATCGAATACCAATATTATTCCCAATCGAATTGGGCAATTTGAAACGAAAGGAAAATCCTTGCCGACATGACTTTCCCAACTAGTCGGTTGCACCAGTTGAGCCGATCGGTTCAACTCTTGAACCGGTCATTTCAACCTGGACATGAGCCGATCGGCCTGGATACTCCAGCCGACCGGTTCAGCAACCTCAGCCGACCGGTTCATCACATGAACCGATCGGTTGGGAGCACAGGTTGGGCAAAATCAGTCAATTGCGATTTCAATCAATCTGATACTCCAATCAATGCGTCCAACACCTTGAACGATATTGAGCTATCGACTGATTGAGTGTTTAATTGAACTACTAAACTCCTTTAGTAATCAATCTAAACATTGCTTTGTGGACAAAACTCCTCTTCCAGGTTAAATCCTATGTGTGTGACCCTGCAAGTCCATTTCACGTTGGCAGTGAAAGTCCATAACACTTATGACTTCACAAGCAAAGAGCGGTGCCTAGTCACACATCAGTGCTACCCAAGTGAAAGTAGAAAGTTGGAGAACAACTTTCATCCTACAATCCGTGAATGGTGTTACAGCGAATGTATAATTCCTTTGTCACTGATATCCCGAATGAACTCGAGGCATGGAACAGTCATCCTGTCAATGTTCATTCACTTCCTTGATCTCAGAGTAGACTGGAAGAGATATGTATGACATCAATATCATATACTGATTCACACATGCGTGCACGCCTTTCTCAATCCTACTCATCAAGTGGCCATGGATATCAAACTCCCTCAGGAGGGACAAATCCCATATCTATCACTCGCCCCTCAAAAGCCCCATGTGTCAAAGCCACCCAATCATCACCTTTATAACAACCCATGTTTCAGGATTGCGTTTGATGATTTCAAAGTGTGCCCAACGACATGTGTTGAGTGCAGTGATTTCAGGTCTAAGAATCACACTCACCACCATCACTGTGAGTACTGACTGTGACTACCATCTCATGGTTCCATGTGTCAAACTCACGGTGGGTCTGTCCGGTACACTTGTTCTCTAACAAGTACCTATGTGTTTGGTTTGATATCTCTATATCATGACTAATGAGATTCTGTCATCAACCAACACCACAATCTAGTCTTGTGTGTCATTGCTGTCTATCTACCTTCCACAATGACATCCGACTAGGGACATAACAAGAATGTACAAACTCTTAGCATCCGTATGATCTCATCGTTCAGGTCATGAACCTGAAGGCATACGTCATCGAGTACTGTCATTCTCTAGACATTCAATCTGTTCTATCACTATCTCATATGACTGAACCAGAGAGAATTGGAAGCTCGCCTTTGATGTTTATCAAATCAATCTTAATGTATCCCACCAATCATCCCATGATTGGCTATCAGGGCATACATAACAACAGACTCCCACTTGCACTGCGAGCCAATCACCCATGAATCATATTCATAGTGATCTTCAAACATGTCCCACATGTTACTGTGCTCTAGTGCCAACATAGTGAGTAATGACAACACCTTGCCAAAGTCTTTACAAATTGCATGTCTCGCATCTCTTCGCTGTACGTCACATGTATGAGATGGAGTTGCCGTAATATGCAATCTAGCATTCCATTTGCTAACCTTTAGCCACATTGCATGATCAAGGATTCCAGACTTGTCATCAATGAGTGGAATATAAGTTCATCTTATGAACTTTCAGATCCATATAGTATCCATTGCTGTTCTCTAACACATAGATACTCGGAATTTCCCTTTTAAATGGTTTTATTGGAACACTTCCAATCATCAACAAACTTTCACTTTTATACATCTTATGTATATTTTGCGACCTTTCGGAAGTTCGCATCAATGTAACTCTTTACATCGAACTCTTCCTTATCTCCATAGAACTAGTACTTCACAAGCACTCATCAAGTTCTCATGGTATTCCAGTAACCCTTACTGGAAGCAGACAGACATCCACTCGTCATGTCCCACATACGAGTTATCAGGATGAGCACATCATATTGCCATGTCCTACATACAAGATGATGAATGCATTTTATTCTTACCATGTCATACATGCAAGATAATGGGATGATTACATACATGATAGATCCATATCTATTCTTAGTGTTCCCATTCTTCATAAGAATTGGACACTTGGCCTTGGGATACTAACTCCATGTAACATGGACAAGTTTTCTCCCACTGAATCTGTGCATACTGAACACTTCAGTACAGATTGCCAATGTATGCTCTCTCTTTCCAGGTCAAGAGATTTTCGAGAACTATCTCTATAGATCTCTATTCCTATCACATAGGAAACATCTCTATCTTCCTTAAAGATAATTTCCACATTCGGATTTCCATTCTAGAACATTTCCATTTCACATCAATATGTGGAATGTGAATACGCTCCCACTAAATCACAGATCCCTTCTTTATCTTTGACATATCAGTCAAACCCTTTGACTATATCATCAAAGTAAAGATCCAATTTTGAGTTGCTTGTACTCAATCAATCACATTGATTAGTCCATTGTAACTTATAGACTTCATTTGCATTAGTGGATTCATAAACCTTATAGGATGTGTCACGTACACATCCTGGTTTTATTCCTCATAGGAATGCATTTTTAGTATCCATATGCCAAATGTCTTAGCCATTAAGTTGCAATTAACAAGCATCATCCTTATCAAAATGTTATCCATGTAGCTTAACACTTAAGACTCATCTGCACTTATGGATATGATCCAATGAGTGCTACCATCAAGGTCATACCTTATGGTTCACATGGATGTCATTTAGGATGTAAAGGTCATAAACCATAACTCAAGATTCAGTTCCTCATATTCATCTTGATAGTTGACTCATCACATGAACAACTCATCACATAGATAATTGAGGTGTATCTGTTAAAGATATAAGAACTCACAACCCTTGTGATTCTTAATTTCTTTTATTAGTGTGGGGTATTCTTTTATTAAGAAGAATTCAGTTATTTGATAATCATTCTCTAACTCCTTAGAGTATGATTCCTTCTTGATTCAGACATCACCATGCCTTAATCATGAGTTCACTATGATACACTATCATAATCACTCATAAGGATCTCAAACATTTGGTCCAAGTATTTCATTCCTTGATCTCATCAAGAATTAATACTTTACCAAATTTATACTTCATTTATGATAATCTTGAACACTTCAAGATATTCATATTGGTATTTCTCTAAACACCATTTGAAGTATTAGCATTTATTCCAATAGGTATGTAAATACATCACATGTATTATACCTAATAGGATAATCACTCTCCCACTACATTAGTGAAGATTGATTAATCATGTCCAAGATATTCATGTCTCTTACTGGTTCTATAACCAAAAGAGTCTAGATTTATCCATCACATGGAAACTAGAAATGAATTTCTCATGATTAATGCTAATTAAATTATTTGAGTTATCTATAACTTTTAGGTATCATCTTATCTTATGCATATCAAATATCACAAGATAAATAAGGCATTGCCACAAAGATCACATCTTTATAAATTGAAACATCTCTTTATTAATTGCCATCATTGTCATACAATATGGAAAAATAAAGTGTTTCTATCTATTGGCAAGTATGAAATAACAGTTCATAACTGTATTACATGCCTTATTGGCTGAAAATAAACTAAAGTATTCCTATCTATAAAGGCAACACTTGCCCCAAGTAAGAATGCTTTACACTTTACATCTTGATATCACATATCTCAAAAAGTGTTACAAGTTTATTTACATGACACCTTCAAGTAGAGGCTTCAGTCGCCTCCTTCTTCTTTTGTTCTTCCAGGTAGAGAGGACAATTCCTTTTCCAATGTCCTGGCTTTTGACAATGGTGGCAATTTCCTTTCTTGGTCACGCCTCCCTTGGCCTTGAGAGCTGAAGATGGCTTGGACTCCTGGCTAGCTTCAGAACCTTTCTTAGCTTTGCCCTTGCCCTTGCGCTTGGACTTGCCTTTCTTGCTCGTGATCACCATCACGGACTTAGGCTTGTCCTTCTTCATCTGTAACTCGGATGTCCTCAACATGCCCAATAACTCTGACAGTGGCCTATCAAAGTTGTTCATGTTGTAGTTCATCACAAACTGACTGTAAGATTCTGGCAACGATTGCAGTATCACGTCAGTAGCCAACTCTTGGCTCAGTGGAAATCCCAGTCTCTGCAGGTTCTCCACATACCCAATCATCTTGAGTGTGTGAGGACCAACTGGATCTCCTTCTGTCATGACGCACTTGAACAACGCCCTAGAAACATTGTACCTCTCTTGCCGTGCCTGATCTTCATACATGTTCCTGAGATGCAGAATCATCTCTATGACACCCATGTTCTCATGTTGCCTCTGCAACTCATGGTTCATTGAACATATCATCAAGCACTTTGCATCAATGGCATCATCAGAATGCTTCTTGTAAGCATCCCTTTCTATCCTTGGTGCATTAGGAGCGGGTTCCTCTGGAATTGGAGTATCCAGGACATAGAGCTTACGCTCTTGAGTGAGAACAATTCTCAATGTCCGATACCAGTCGTGGAAGTTTGTCCCATTTAGCTTGTCCTTGTCAAGGACCGATCGCAAAGAAAAGTTGTTGTTGTTTGTTGCCATTTGAACTACAAAAGGAAAATATGCAATTTTAGTCCAAAACTCATTTTTGACTTATTTGATTGATTTGAAAATTTGACGATATAATTAGGCCTTTAATTCATTATCGCTCCCACTATTTTACTTCAAATCGATAGCCCTCACCATCAATTCGGAAGATTGCAGCGTACAACCTTCTAGTGGGCAAGATCCTGAAATCCTCTAAGCCATGGACCAGCTAGGGCTGTCACCCACAACATAGATCTCTCAGGTAGGCAACTTTTGCCAATTGCATCATATGCAACTCTTGATAAGATGTCATATACAACTCTTTGCAATGATCATCTCCATGCCTCAAGGTACTAGATCCCATCTAGATCACCTTGTTAAGTCTGACCCAAAGCAAACACGATGAACATGCACCCTGCTAGGGCAGACCCACACATTCATCCTTCACACTTCCACGAGGTAGACGGTGCACCACGCTAGGGTGTGCCCACACTTGGTCGAACAAGCTTTTCACGTGTGTCGCATTTGGAAGGCATCTAAAACTTAATATTTTAATGAGGGATTTGGTTTTATATACATATACATATCCAATCACCACAATACATAGTACGTATCATATACATGCTATATCCCACAGAAAACATGCACAAACGATAAAAAGCGATGATTATGGCCATCCTAATGTGATTCCTCGAGCCAAGAGGAATCACGGTCATCTAGGTCTACATCACATGCAACCTGTACAAGATGAACATCTGTGCCTGGCCATCCGAGTTGATCAACTCATCACATGAATGATCTGTACTCTCCAGCCGGTCGTCTGGGTGCCACCAGCCGATCGGTTGGCTCCTTCAACCGATCGGTTCTCCTGGTCGTCGTGCATATCGTCATGTCCGCCACCCGCTCGTCTCGCACCTCGAACCGGTCATCAACCGATCGGTTCACTCCTTGAACTGACCGTCTGGAAGGTCAACCGATCGGTTCACTCCTTGAACCGATCGTCTGAGCAGTCGTCTTGATGTCCGCCGGTCTTTGACATAACAGGAGATAAAATCTATCCTATTTATTACATTGCTTTAAAAAGGAGAAACCCCGAGTTACATTCGGGGGGAGAAAAGGTAGGAAAGAATCTCGAATTATTTCGAGTTACATCAGGAATAAAAGAGGGAAGATCGGTGCGCAGACCGAGATGCAAGCAACCACAAACAACCACACACAGATAGGGGTTTATAGGCCATAATCACGCTACACACATCCACCACAAAACTCGTTTAAGGGCGACGCGTATCGAGTGCATTAATAATACATATCATATATGTAATTAGGGATTTGTGGATTTAGGATTGGACATGCATAAAGCCGATATTATTCGCATCGTATGCAATAAATAAAGGCGACAAACCAAAATCGATCATATCGATATTCCTAAAATATAGAACAGCTGACGTGGCTCTGATACCACTGTTGGGTTTTAGGGGAGACAGAGAAGGCAGTGGAAACAAAAATTTTCTCCCCAAACCCATACCGAGGAAACGCGTCAACGTCTATATAATAGGAAAGGATGGTTTGCGGAATCATACCTTGTCCCGAGGCTTGCTCGGCGACAATACCTCGCGCAATGCGCGGTCTTCAACTCCGGACTTCGACGGTGTCTGTGCAGCTCCTGGTCGCACCGGGACTGACAACTCCTACTCGAACCGGACTGTCGGATGACAGTTGTCCTCCTAAGTGGCAGTGTCCTCCCGCCTCTGTAGTAGTCCACACGGACCACCTAGAACTCCAATCTCCTTGTCCCACAAGGAAGTGGAAGGAGTCGCACCCTCCTGTTGACGTACTAGTCGCCAACACGCTCTCCTGCCTCCTGTTGCAACTGCAGTTGTCCTTCCCTTGCTGCACCTCCCTTTTGCGGGAAGCACTTGCTCGGGCTCTCTCACGGTTACCAAAACCAGAGAGAACGACAACTTGCAGAGCAACTGGTTGCACTGAGCTGTACTTTTAGAAGCCCCCAATACCCCTATATATATAGGAGGGTCATGGGACAGGGTTCTCCATCCCGGGCAATGCGGGACTAAAAGCAGGAGTAGAAGGGTTCGAGAATTTTCCACAAAAAGCAACCGGTTCGCAACTTGAAATGATCGGTTCACAACTGAACCGATCGGTTCGGCCATTGAGCCGATCGGTTGGACCTGAGCCGATCATTTGGGTCACTCCAACCGATCGGTTGGTGCCCTGAACCGATCGGTTCATGGTCCTAATCCGGCTCAAAAAGACTTTCCTTGTTTCTTTCCCAATTGGTATCGAATACCAATATTATTCCCAATCGAATTGGGCAATTTGAAACGAAAGGAAAATCCTTGCCGACATGACTTTCCCAACTGGTCGGTTGCACCAGTTGAGCCGATCGGTTCAACTCTTGAACCGGTCGTTTCAACCTGGACATGAGACGATCGGCCTGGATACTCCAGCCGACCGGTTCAGCAACCTCAGCCGACCGGTTCATCACATGAATCGATCGGTTGGGAGCACAGGTTGGGCAAAATCAGTCAATTGCGATTTCAATCAATCCGATACTCCAATCAATGCGTCTAACATCTTGAACGATATTGAGCTATCGACTGATTGAGTGTTTAATTGAACTACTAAACTCCTTTAGTAATCAATCTAAACATTGCTTTGTGGACAAAACTCCTCTTCCAGGTTAAATCCTATGTGTGTGACCCTGCAGGTCCATTTCACGTTGGCAGTGAAAGTCCATAACACTTATGACTTCACAAGCAAAGAGAGGTGCCTAGTCACACATCAGTGCTACCCAAGTGAAAGTAGAAAGTTGGAGAACAACTTTCATCCTACAATCTGTGAATGGTGTTACAGCGAATGTATAATTCCTTTGTCACTGATATCCCGAATGAACTCGAGGCATGGAACAATCATCATGTCAATGTTCATTCACTTCCTTGATCTCAGAGTAGACTGGAAGAGATATGTATGACATCAATATCATATATTGATTCACACATGCGTGCACGCCTTTCTCAATCCTACTCATCAAGTGGCCATGGATATCAAACTCCCTCAGGAGGGACAAATCCCATATCTATCACTCGCCCCTCAAAAGCCCCATGTGTCAAAGCCACCCAATCATCACCTTTATAACAACCCATGTTTCAGGATTGCGTTTGATGATGTCAAAGTGTGCCCAACGACATGTGTTGAGTGCAGTGATTTCAGGTCTAAGAATCACACTCACCACCATCACTGTGAGTACTGACTATGACTACCATCTCATGGTTCCATGTGTCAAACTCACGGTGGGTCTGTCCGGTACACTTGTTCTCTAACAAGTACCTATGTGTTTGGTTTGATATCTCTATATCATGACTAATGAGATTCTGTCATCACCCAATACCACAATCTAGTCTTGTGTGTCATTGCTGTCTATCTACCTTCCACAATGACATCCGACTAGGGACATAACAAGAATGTACAAACTCTTAGCATCCGTATGATCTCATCGTTCAGGTCATGAACCTGAAGGCATACGTCATCGAGTACTGTCATTCTCTAGACATTCAATCTGTTCTATCACTATCTCATATGACTGAACCAGAGAGAATTGGAAGCTCGCCTTTGATGTTTATCAAATCAATCTTAATGTATCCCACCAATCATCCCATGATTGGCTCTCAGGGCATACATAACAACAGCTACCACATTCGCCTTACCAGGATGATACTCGATAGTGCAGTCGTAGTCATTGATCAACTCCATCCATCGACGTTGTCGCATGTTCAACTCTTGCTGCATAAAGATGTACTTCAGATTCCTATGATCCGTAAAGATCTGGCACACTTCCCCATATAGATAGTGTCTCCAAATCTTTCACGCATGAACCACTACTACCAGCTCCAAATCATGAGTCAGGTAGTTCTCCTCGTGTTTCTTAAGCTGTCGCGAAGCAAAAGAAACCACATGATCATCCTGCATCAGCACACAACCTAAACCTTTCTTGGAAGCATCACAGAAAACCACATAGCCCTTCCCAGGCTCTGGCAAGATCAACACTGGAGCACTGGTCAGCTTCTCCTTCAAACTCTGGAAAGCCTGCTGACATCGGTCATCCCAGACAAAAGGTACGTCCTTTCTTGTCAACTTCATCATCGGAAAGGTAATCGTACTGAAATCCTTGATAAACCTCCAGTAGTATCCTGCTAAACCAAGGAAACTATGAACTTCTGTCGGCGTCTTCGGTTGTTCCCAATCCGCAACAGATTCCACCTTATTCGGATCTACTTTGACTCCTTCAGTAGATATCACATGACCCAAGAAAGTCACTTCCTCCAACCAGAACTCACACTTACTGAACTTGGCATACAACTGATGTTGGCGAAGAAGAGTCAACGCTTGTCGAAGATGTTGCTCATGCTCTAGCCTATCCCGACTGTAGATCAAGATGTCATCTATAAAGACTACCACAAACTGATCTAAGAACGGACGGAATACTCTGTTCATCAGGTCCATGAAAGAAGCAGATGCATTGGTTAACCCAAACGGCATAACCACGAACTCGAAATGACCATACCTCATCCTAAAAGTTGACTTTAGTATGTCATCCGCCTTAATCCTCAACTGATGATATCCAGACCGTAGATCGATCTTCGAAAACACTGTAGCACCACACAACTGATCAAACAGATCATGTATCCTTGGTAACAGGTACTTGTTCTTGATCGTGACCTTATTCAACTGCCAGTAATCTATACACAACCGCATCGAACCATCCTTCTTCTTGAAAAACAACACGGGAGCACCCCAAGGCGACGTGCTCGGTCGGATGAAACCTTTGTCCAGCAGCTCTTGCAACTGCTTCTTCAACTCTGCCATCTCAACTGGAGCCATCCTATACGATGTCTGTGCAACTGGATGTGTTCCTTGCACTAGATTGATCTCAAATTTAATCTCTCGGGGTGGAGGAACACCAGGAAACTCCTCAGGAAACACATCTGCAAACTCTCGGACAACTGACACCTCCTCGAGACTAGGACCTTTCACCTTGGTAACCACAACGATGTCCACCACGTGAGCTAAGAACGCCTCACATCCTTGCCGTAGCAACTTCTCTGGCACCATAGCTGATACTAAGCACGTTAGAAGAATCTTCCTATCTCCCTGGAAGATCCACTTCTCTTCACCATCATCAAACACTGCCTACTTGGAACCACAGTCCAAAACAACCTTATACTTTTCTAAGGTATCCATCCCAAGGATGACATCAAAACCATGCATATCAAGTGGTATGAGATCCACTTGAATGCGGTGTCCCGAGGAAGACAAGACACAAGATGGACACTCTTCTTGAAGCAAGGATGAACCATCAAGAGGGGTTTCTAACAACAAGCTATCCTTCTTACAGCTAATAGGTAAACGACAGTTTTCAAGCATATTACAGGCGATAAAAGAGTGTGTAGCACCCGAGTCAACCAGAACAGATATAAAGCAAGAAGAAGACATATCAGAATGAAATAACTCCATCTGACCTGTCACTACTTGTGGGTTGACTATCGCCTCCGGCTGATTCATCGCATAGAATCAAGCCGTTGCTTGCTGTCCACGTCCTCTGCTTCCTTGAGCAGATGAACCAGCTTGAGACGCTTGACTGTGCCCTCGCCCTCTACTACCACTGGGCTGCTGTCTTCCAAATCCTTGCTGATTCTGCCTCGACTGTTGCGTCACTTCAACATCTCTGTTCGAGCATTGTAACTTGAGATGCCTGGTCTGTCCACAAAGATAGCATACCCTATCTTCAAACTGTGGCTTAGATGGCCCTGTCACTGCCACTGAAGCTGTACTGTGTGCTTTAGACGGCGAAGAAACATAACTTCTTCCCTTACTCGGAGACCCCTGCGAAGGTACACCAGAACCTCTCATCACTGAAGGTGGTGAAAACCTAGGCTTCTTGAAGCCACCAAACCTTTGTCCCTGGGACTGAGCAGTCCTTTTGTGAGACATGGACTCTCTTTTCTCCCTTACTAATCGTTCAATCCTCCAGACAGATTCTACAAACGTAGCAAACCGCTCTCGATTCTCCAACGCAGACATAGGTGTTGTCAGCTCAGGACTCAAACTTTTCTCGAAGCGTCTGATTCGCTCTTCGTCTGTTGCTGCCATATGAGGACAAAACCTCAACAAGTCCATGAACTTGGCCTCATACTCAGTGATGTTCATCGTACCTTGTCGCAACCGCTCAAATTGACTGATCTTCTCATCCAGATACGTCTTCGCAAAGTATCTGGTGACGAACTCACGCCGGAAAACTTCCCAACAGATCACTTCACCAGGATGCTTCTCCTCCTCGATGGTCCACCAGTGACCAGCGCTACCCTTCAGAAGGTAGACATCGTGCTTTACTTTGTCTGCTTCGGGGATGTCGAGGATCCAGAAAGCCTTCTTAAGACTTTTCAGCCACAGATCTGCATCCGCTGGATCAGCCATTCCAGCATAATCCGAAGCCTGACTCGGCGAAGCTGCTCGAAGGTCTTCCCAATACCCGATGCTTCTCCATGGGGAACCTGTGCTCATGGAGGAGGCACTGGTAATCACTCAACCATGAGATTCATCGTAGCCATCATCTGCCCCATAAGTTGTTGGTATGCAGGATGTTCAAAAATGGTTGGGTTAGGTTGGGGGACCTCAGGCAGCCGATCTTCATGTGCCTGTCCTTCAGCTCCACCAGCTGAACCAGCATCGCTGTTCTCGCCAGCGTGTTCTTCATGGTTTCCAGACATCTTGACTTTTCTTCTACTGAGGGCAGAAGACGATCGTAAGAAAATCTGGACAACACACAAGAACAGACACAACCTAGTCCTCAATCCCTGTAGACTCAGCGAACCTAGGGCTCTGATACCAGAACTTGTGGCAACACATCCCACTATCACACAGACAGTGAGGTGTTACGCGAAAATGTGCGGAAATCACCATAACCACATATTACCAAAATACAGGTTAATTAAAACTGATTGCGGAAAGCTGATAAACTGAGAAACTATTACATTCAAGTCCACATCATGCAAGAAAATAGATTATATAAACTTATACAAGCCCTTGAAACTTGTCCACAGCTTAGAACAACAGTTGTCTTGTCATCACGTGAGTTCATCACCTGTCATATATACATAAAGGCCCACCTTCGGCCAGCAGCAGGATATACAAAACATCAATGATTATACATCGTGAAACAATGTCAAAACACTGCCAAGGACCTGAGAGTACAGGGATGACTCTAGAATCTATCACAAAACACCAAAACAGCAACATGTCCATCTCTTGCCTTCTACTGCTCTTCTTACTGCTCGACCGCAACCCTGCGGCCACCACCACGTCTAGCACGAACACCTGAAAACCAGCGGAGTGAGACAATCGAACATTATCCCAGCAAGAAACATAACTCCCTGCCGCAACTACAGAACCTCAGAAAGATAATCTATAGCAGCAGGTAACTGATAACAGATATAACAAGAGCAGGTTATGTAAAGCAAAGCTATTCTTACCGACAGGCTTACCAACTGTACAAAAGGCATATAACCAATTCGTCTCTATGCAACATGAGTAACAATATGTGATGTATTGCTATGTAACATGAGGAATATAGAAGCAACTGCAGGGTATAATAGATTATCTACACAAACAAGGCCTCAACCAATGTTCCGTGTTTTTCCTTAAGCAATACTATTATACGGCTGAATTACATATTTTATTATGCCCTGAGGAAGTGAACCGTACCGTTCAAATCCAACCTTCGGCTGCGAAGCCCATAGCCGGTGCCATACAAGGTTAATGGAAGAGCCAGACTCCACAACATTCCCCCTCTTAGTCAGTGTACGAGAACAACACAAGCAGGACCGCAGTCTCATGCTTAAGTGGCCTCAGCCACAGGGTCATCTCCACAGGCTACCCTTCCTCTAGCCCGCCTCGGTACAGGTCACGATGCTAGTATATCTGAGCCACGGGCCTGATCACCGTGCTCTGAGCCATGAACGCATTCAGGATCTTTAATTAAAGCATATCCAGAGCCATGGGCATGTTCACAATGCTCATCATATAACTGAGTCTACAACTGAAGTTGCACTCTTACCTCCTCACTTTAGGCTAGGAGAAACCTCGCATATTCAACAATATGCGCTCTGGGTTAACCCGCAGGAGAACCCGTTTCACCATCACCAGCTCCTGACGATGATGGATCACCTCTTGCCAACCATCTAGATCCATCTCAAGGATCATCACATATCATGGGATCTCAATCCCTCATCACATAGTTCCACTGCCTCTCAAGGCTTATATCATCATCATGGAACATCATTCATAAGGTACCTATCCTCTTATTGTTCACATATAATCATTCCTCGTAGCCTTTCATTTGGCTACGCATTACCTGCATGGTTAGCATCATTCAATAATCAACATGACAACTTAGAGACTTATATTATCAACACAGGGTGACATTTAGGGTTAAGCATATTGTCAACACAAAATAACATTAGTGATTGTATCCTTTTCATAATCATGCCTCATCTCATGATCTCATGTATACGTCATAGCATTTAGCAAACCCTAATGCATGCTCATCATCACTCTTGGCATTTTAAGACAAATAAGGTGCTTACACTCGTATGTATAGCCATATTAAGTCTAGATGATCAAGCTTAATCATGAAGGATACTACTAGGCATGTACAAATGTCACCATCATTTGTAACAAGAATATACAACAAACAACTTTCCAAGATGCGTGTAACCCTCACTAGAAACACTAAGGACCCTCACTAAAAGCACTATCGGGCAGGGCTCACCCTCACCCAAGGTTGTACAGGGCAACATGCCCTCAACTCATCCAACTCACAATGGCCCGCGTGCAGCGCTCAATGCCGTGTCGCCAAGGGTGTTGGCGCTCAAGCGTGCAGCGCGCAACTCCAGGTCGAGACGTGCACTTGGGCGCACCGGGCGACGGCCAAGGACAACCGTGCAGCCGTGCCGTGCAGGATCCATCGGTTCGCCAAGGTGTGCACACTCGCGGGTAGCAAGGTATCAGTTGTGTAACGTGCACTGGGGCGTGCAGCTCCTGCCGGGCGACACAGCGTCAGCTTAAGACCGTACAAGGGTAGCGTGCAAGGACCATATCGGGCGTGCAACCTGTGTCGGGCATGCAGCCTGTGTTGGGCGTGCTGCCTGTGTCGGGCGTGTAGCCTGTGTCGTGCGTGCAGGGGCAGTGTGCTCACCCGCCACAACACAACGACATGCATCAAGAGTCACCCGTGTAGGGTTGTGATGCCCAACATCCAAGGAACCAAAAGGGAGGGGTAACTCGGCCAAACATGTACTGTGCAAAGAGCTTAGGTCAAGGGAGCTGTCGGGCAGCACCTCCCCATGCCCATATCATCCAAGATACATCCAACAAAGGTCATCTACTACCTCACACTCATGGACACCCGAAACCCTAGAGAGGGGTCGCCACCAAACCGCGCTCACCCTTCTAGCCCATGGTGAGAAGAGGGTGTTGCTTAAGCAACTAGGACACAAGCTCACCTCAATCGACTAAGAAGGAGGAGTGTTGCTCATGGTACTAGAGGCTCAAACTCACTCTTCTAGACCAAGGGGAGAAAGGAGTGTTGCTCAATTACAAACCCTAGATCACAAGGATCGGCCAACAAGAAAGCTAAACAAGAACCAAGCAACTAACGTGCATATAAGTAAGATCAAAGCAAGAGATAGGGTAGCTAGGGTTAGAAGTTATGCAACCCGCCTTAAGCTCCAAGCTCCAAAGAAGAAGAAGAACTCCAAGCCTCAAGGGATGTCGACCACCACTTGCTCTTCCAAGGGTGTATCGGCCACCACTCTTCTTCTCCAAGGTGTGTCGGCCATCAAGCTGCTCCTTCAAGAGGTGTATCGGCCGACACAAGCAAGGAAAGGAGGGAGTGTCGTGCACTCAAGGTGGAGGAGAACCAAAGGATCAAAAGGGACCCTAAGCTAAGGAAAGGCCACACCTATATAGAAGGAAAGGGAGGAGAAAACAAGGTTGGTCCACGCAAGGTATCACTTGCCTAGGGACACTTGTCCTAGAGCTCAAGCCACTACTCTAGCAAGCTTCATCCACATGTTCAAGATGTACACCAAGTATCCACTAAACAAGGTCTAGGATAGACCAAAGAGCATGGGCGACACAACATGTTGCTCCTTGGGCGACACACTCCATGTTGGCTGACACAAACACTCCTAGGCCGACACAAGGCTCAACCAAGCCCAAACAAGGCACCTCAAGGCCCAAACAAGCTCAACTAGGCCCAAAAGAGCTCAAACAACAAGCCCAAACCTGCCTCTCAACACCAGAGAAAGCAAAAAGAGAGAGGAACACCTCACAAGGTGGCAAACTTGCCCACAAAACCCTAGACTTGGGTTATTTACAAGCAGCTCCTCCAACTCTCTACAAAGCACAACTAAACCCTAATCACCACTAAAGGTGATTAGCAAGCACCAAATCATCAAGGTTAAGCAAAACAAACAGGGTAAACCCTAAATGAAGGTTAGGGTCCTTACAACCAAGGGTGACTAGGCCACTTAACACCAAAAGCCTTAACCTAACACCGCTAGGTCACACTCAACCACAAGGAAGCGTCTCGACCAAAAGATGCCAAGGTCGCAACCACCAAGAGGGAAGTGTCATGGCCACACTAAGGTGTACTATCTAGGTATCAAAATAGAACTAAAACCAAAGATAGAACCATGGTCATCATGAAGAAAAACTCAATCACCGATTACCAAACCCTAAAGCATAGGTCAAGGAACCACCAAGAAAAAACCTCTTCTAAAGAAGGAAAAACCATGCTCAAGGAAACCAAGACTGAACCTAACATCTATCTGACTTCTAGGTACATCAAAACCATGCATGGGATCAAGATCAAGTGCAAAACTTATAGAAAAACCTCCATAACTCATCATCAACTAAATCGAGTACACATAGATTAGGGTTTCAGATTTCTTTCAAACCAAGCATGGTATCTCTACTAAACAAGCTCTAGAGATTTCCACTAAGCACAAGTATGATGAGGAAGCAATTTAGAGAAAGAAGGCAGTAATAAAAAGCATAAAGAAGTGCAATAATAGAATAGGTTCAATGTTATATAGCCCGCCTTAAGTTGATTACCACCAAGAGCTCCAAACTCTAAGATCAAGATCTCCAAGCACACGATCCAAGGGTTGAAAGAGCTTCACCAAAAGCTCCACACTCAGCTAAAAGATCACCTCAAGAAGGAGAATACACTAAGGTCAAAGCTAGCCCAAGGAAAGAAGCGAAGAATCTTTTGGCCAAACCAAAAGAGAAAGGGAGAAAGAGAGGATAAATCCTCTTCACACTTGGCTCTACCTTGTCAAAACATGGTATATGACCCTTGTGATGAGGAGTTTATCTCCCAAAATGACCACCACGGAAGAACCATGGTCTGGGGTCAATAAAAGAGAGGAAGATGAAGGTGGGAGATCAAAAGAAACATCAACTTAGAAGACAAACACTTACCAAGGATGAGAGATGAGCTTGGATCACTACCACCACCACATGCAAGAGGAGATTGATCCCCCAACCTCCAAGGACGAACCTCCTTGCTCCACCAAGCTCCAAGATAAGCAAAGAAGGAGGAAGAAGGTAGATATCTGAAAAGGATTACAAGTAAGAAGAGATAAGGGGTTATATAGATGGAAGATGAGAGAGAGAGAAAGGGGTGATATGTCAACATACTAAGGGGCCCAAGGGACACTTGTACATGCAAAATACCAACATGCAACCACTTAAGCATGACATGCAAGACATAGTCATACATCCTAGGTAGTGTCTCGACCTCCATATCAACCCACATGGTCACGTCATGACCCATCCATGGGGAACCATCTATGGTCCTGACACCACCAACTAACATCACCTCCACAACCCTAGGTCAAAACAACTTATACATGGACAAAAATCTCGATCCAAGACCACACTAGACTCCCTAGGTCACAAATAAAACACTTGGAGGACGTTTCTTTACCATGACATCATCCAAAACCAACCTTGATCGCTACCCAAGGTCGAGACAACACGACCAACACATATGGTCAAGGCACTCAACACTCACATCAACCCTAATCACCACCTGGGGTGGTACTCTCAACCAAGGCTCAAACAAGGCACCCTCCTCTTTATCTTTCCTCTAGATGATGTCAAAAAAGAGAGGGAACATTCTAGAGGTGGCAAATTGGGCATCAACCCCTGCATTGGGTAAATTGCAATTTGCACCAAAACTAGCACAAAAATCACAAATTCCATCCAAACAAACTGAAATTGGAGACTTAATCTCTCCACAATCCCTAATTACATCTCAAAAGATTAGAGCAAGGTTATAAGCACATGATTAAGCCAAAGAAAATAGGGTTACCCCAAAACTCAGGTCAAGGGTCCTACATGTATTTATTTCATCTGTGTTTTAATAACATTGGTGGAGAGTTATATCTCTCGTTGGGACGTTTGGTCTCACCCCATTGGTTTCTACATCTTTTAGGTAGTCGTACACGAGGAGGTAGAGATCGTGCAACTGAGGAGGAGCAATAACAAGATCAGTAGCTGATAAGGTTGAGTGTGCTGGTTATTAGTCCTTTGGTGTTAGAGTCCTAGAGTCATCCTTGTACACTTGGGTCATGGGGATAGTTCAATGTGTTTTGTGGTTGTTCTATCGATACAAGTTTTTGGCTTATGTTCTCCTTGTTGTATATAGTTGACCAATGTACATGTATATGCAAGTGAAAAAAATATCATGTGTGATAGGTATGTCTATGGAACATGTTGTAAGCATGACATTTTATGAGATATATGATAAAGATGACATGTGATGGATCTATATGTCAAAAGTTTTCTGATGTTGGTGCCTTGTGTTATCAATTTTATTTTTTTAGTGTTTTTTGGTAATCCACTTGTTTAGTGTTATTTCCGCATTTGGTTTTGAATAATCTCACTTTACATGCACGGGGCGTCATATATTCCTTATCCCAAACTATAAGTGTAGTTCTCCGTAGGATTTTCCCCAAACTACTCTATTTTGAAATGTTGCACACTTTTTGTACTTCACTGTGTAATGGCATCTTAAACCTTGAGTGTGTAGTTCTACCAAAAGGTAATAAAGATGCTGCCACCCCCGATGATGTTGTTTCAAGTATTATTTGACCACATGATCTTACCTTAGCAAGTAGAGCACCATAAAAACATGTTTTTCCTATTCCCCCTGGCCCATCAATAAAAAGGATTCCTTGTCTTCCAGTATCAAGTCGATTCATAATAGTTTTGTAGGAACAACTATGATCATAATTTAGCGGTGAAATTGTTTGCATATAATTATAAAATATAATGATTCTTAGTTCTTCTTATATCTCTTTGTACAACTTCTCATGTTCATTTTGAACAATGGATGGTAAATTGAAGTCTGATAAACTTTTGCCCATTGATTCCAAACACATATTGATCTTATTTAGAGAACAATTATGAGCTATTTCCAGTCCTCTTGCTCTATATCATAAAATTCTTCACTCATCTAATTCTTAAATTTCTCCAAAGAGTTATAGGGATAATAGATGCACAATTGACTAATATAGTAGAAAATAATTGTCGAAGACCCGATGGCATTTGAAATATCACAACTTCATCAAGACATTCTTCAATGTTGTCACAAGTCGATAACAAACCAAACTTTTCAATTGCTTCTTGGAATGTGACATTTATAGTTCGGTCTACATTTCTCAAATGATCGAAAGATTTTGCACCTTGACGTGATTTGACAAACAACGAAGATAATAGCGCCCGCCTTCGATAAGTTTAGCAAAACCTATTCTTCCAATGGAATTTCCTTATTTTCTTTTATTCCAACATTTAGGGTTCCTTTCCCAGACATAATTCTCAGGAAATTCTTTATATAGGTATCTTCGAGCCTCCTCGTCAATGCATTTTTTCCTAAAATATTCTATAAGCATTGTTTGCAAAAAATGTTCATTTTGTAAAACGTTGACATATCTTGATTTTTGTGGAATGTAATGGTATACTGGTCCTCGAGAGGAAGTTGCAAAGATGTAACAGATGGATGCATTTCATTCAAAGGAAATTGACATATTCTCCATGCCACCTCTTGTGGTGATACCCATCGTCCTAATACATATTGTGCTATTTCATCGTGTCCATAGTTTAATTGTCTACCATCCACTTGAAATAGTACTCTATCATGTCCTTTATATATGTACTTGTACATGTATTTCACTACTTTAATTGATGAACATATTTTGACATTCATATTATAGTTATATTTAGCGAGTAAGTAAGGACTGTAAGGAACAATGCAACGATTATCAACCATGGTGGAACCAACTCTTTCCATAAGTGTCATCTCTCTTCTTTGGTATAGAGGGTAGGAATTTTTTTTCCACGGTTGTTATCAAACAAAAATCATTTGGATAATGTTTCTTACATTTTCCATTGTCCATACAAACATTTTTCAGATTTAAAGTTCTGCAGGGACCATGCACCATATGTTTCAAAATCATAGTATGTAAATGTAGATTACATTCTTTTTCTGGTATTTCAGCAGATACATATTGGTCATATACATCAGGGGTAAATATATTTTGATCCTTGTCTAATATGATAAGAAAATGTGCATGTGGAAGTCCTCATTTTTGATATTCTATAACATAAACATAACCAATCACACGTCCAAAAATATCTCTCTTGAGTAGATCAATTTTCAACTCTTCTAGTTCTGATTTGAAGATTCTAGAAAGAAAATCTAGCCTATTATGTGCCTCTTCAAATTTAAGCAACTCTCATTTTATGTCTTCCCAATACATATTACATGTAAAAGTCAAAAGTATGTGTGGTTTTCCACCTTTTTAAACAAATTCCATCGTATCAAGATAACGTTGTCTCGTATATCTAGGACCACCAATAAAAGAGGCAGACAAGATAACTTTTTTCCAACTATAATCCCAGTACTTCATCCCAGGTTGATGTTATCAATAATTCCTTGATATAGATCTGCTCAAATCTTTTGTTGGTCCCTTCTAATATAGTCCAAGCGCCTGCTTTCAAGTTTAATGTACTTATCAACAATGTACTATTGTAGAAGTCTCCCAGAATGCAATAGAATAGATTTATCATTTGCTCTAATTTCAAACTTGTACTATTAGTACTCACGACATGAGTTTTTTTCCTTTGTTTTTGTTTAGTTTCTAGAGCTACAACAAAATAATAAAATGTTCTCAATAAAGCATACTATTTTGTAAGTAAAAGTATACATTACTTTATATGTTACCTTTTTTCTCTTGTAAGAAAAGATCAATGATATCTTTGAAGGAAGATAGATTTGACACTAAATCATTAATCACCTATTGACCGCTCTTTTTATCTTTTCTTAAAATTCATTCATGCCAACCAATATCACCATGTGGATATAATAATGGATATTGTAGAGGATCATAACATCCATAGTAATAATTTACATAGTGGCTAGTACCAACATGAGTGTAAACACAAATATCTCATTGGAAGTTGATGTTGTTGTTGTTTTCATCTTCATTTTCAATCCAAATTACAACCACTTGTGAAGAAGTTGGTGCATTCTAAACTCCTTGGTGTACATCTGGACTTGACTTTATAAATATTTGAATATTTTCAAAGTTTTCTAAGTCCATTAGACTTCAGAAGAATTTTGAGTAAGGATTTTCTTCTGGCGTACTAATCAATAACCTAACTATACCCTCTATTAATCTTGATGGTTGATGTAATCTATTTTCCATCTCATGATCAGTATCACAAAAATATAACTGCAAATTTGAAGGACGTCCATCTTCTGGTATTATGTTGTTGACAAAATGATAAATTTGTCCTTGCACCTTGAAAGTATATATTCTCCTATTTCTCCATGAAAGATCTTTATCCTCAATCACATCCATAGACGTAAAAGCAAAAGTGTTATTGTACATTCATATACATTGCCTAAAGTGTATAGCCTATTTCTCTGATGAAGTATACAAAAGATTCTATCCTAGAGGTACGCCATTTGTTGCTAAATCAACTTCTCCATCATAGGAAGAGAATGTTCTAACTTAATAAGAAAATCTTTTTGCATGACAATGTGTACAGTTCATACAATCGTGAAGTAGATATGGTTCGTTAGGTATCAACACATATTTTGTGAAGATTTTCTCCATGCGATCTCATCTTTTTTTTCATTTGTGATGACAATGTTAAAGGAAAACTAGTGTCACTAAAAGTTGATGAAGACGCTACTTCCCAAATTGTACTAGTTTTCTTGTATTTAAGGATGCTTCCTCTAGAAGTTGATTAGGTTTCTCATATTCCTCTTGGCATAATTTTTTCTACTTTTCTCAAGCAGTGATATTTTTTTCTCTTCTGAGAGGTTGACGTAATGTTCTCTCCATCTTTTTCATATTTGTGACTTCTTTTCCCATGACATATCAGAATATTTCATCCTATATCCATTTTAAAAATATTTTTATCAATTATGTATTTTACAAACTAAATATGCATGGCATATTTTTAATATATGATTGTTAGAACAACCATACAACCAAGGTTTTAAAAAGTGCGAAGCGGGAAGCGTGCAGACGGGACCTTGTAGCCGATTAATCGCCAAGCGGGCGCTTTTTAGAAAAGAGGATTTCCAGTTCCTATAAACTTTTATGCAAAATTACATACATATGTATATAAATACTATATTTTTGAAATTTTTATACATATCTAAAAATTGTACAAGACAATATAAAACACCCAAATAGTTTAGAATACAACTATACAACAACGATTGTATCTATATAATATAGTAAAGAATATACTTGTCATAGATAAAGTTGCCTACACATAAAATAATAAGTGTATATACAAGATGAAACAACAATTTTGTATCATGTTTACATAGCTAAACAGTAAATAATAGACCTATCATAGCTAGCTAACAAACATATTGTTACATTTACACATCATCAAATAGTCATACATTACAGCAGTACATTTAATCAAAGTATGCATTCTAAATTAGATAATAGTTACCTATAATTCATTTGGATACATCACAAAAGTACCATATCATTACAGCTTACATACAAAGTATGCATTCTAAATTAGAACTAAGTATGTCATAGAACATTTAATGTATGCTAATTTAATATATTATAGTCAATACTAAACATGGCATATAATGTACTTAATGTTATATGCTTACAGCAATTTTTCTAAAAAAAGCGGGCAAAAAGCGGGAAAAAAGCGGGAAAAAGCGGGTTAAGCGGGCAAAAAGCGGCCGCTTTTCTCAAATTTACTTAAGCGCCGCTTATAGTACAATTTAATCGTGGAGCACCTTGTGACGCTTAAGCGGCCGCCTAGGGCGATTTTTAAAACACTACATACAACAAAGTAAAAAAAAGACATTTTTGACATAGAATGTAAGTGTATTATCCAAATAAAAATTGATAATATAACTAATTAGCAACATGAGAAAAATAATTATAGGCTTCTGAATAATATACTTTGAACAAAAATGTAAATTCTTATGCAACATATTTCAGGCAGTTTGTATTAGGAATGAGACTTTTTCCAAAAATAAATAAATTTAAGTCATCATTCTAATATAATTTTCAAAACAACATTAAACACTTTGTACCGTAGTAAAAATCTTTGTGTACACCCAAAAGGAAGATGTAACTTTGTGTTCTACACATACATTATAATTATATTCTACGTAACAACACTAATAACATACTATGTCATATACATGTAGACATTTCACTTAAAAAACGTTCAAAGAAAGCTCTTATGTTCTATATACACAATACTATATTTACATAAAATTCTAAACATCAAAGATATACATTACAAGACCTAAATATCCCATATTTTGTTATCTTTGGAGTCATCATTTCCCTTCGACTCGAACTTCTTTGGAGAAATCATTCAGAAGTTGTCTGCTACCTCTTCTTTATATTTTAATATATAATATAAGTCCTTTGTCTCTTTTAACTCCTTTTCAAGCTCAACTAATTTTGTTCTTTTCTCCATTTGTTTTATTCTTCGATAATCATTGATAGTCATCCTACCTTTTTCTTTCAATTTTATCATCATAATTACTTTGCTGAAGTACGTTCTTACCATTATCTGAAACAAAATTTTAATATAGTTAAAAATTATATAAAAAAATTAACTCAATTGATAATGAAAAATAAATTGATGATATTTTTATGCAATGATATTTTCATAAAATATTGCATATATAATGACATTCACATAAGACTGTGCACATTTTTATAAAATAGACATTGTATTAACAACATTGTAGTAAGGTGTGTGTACAACATAGGTTAAAAGAGACACGCCTAAGACAATAATTCATGACGTACAGATTTGAACCCCATCCGAGATCCCTAAAAAATGATAAGGTTGTGTACACCTTAAGTTTTAGAACGACGTGTCTTGCACAAAATCTCATATCAACAAATTTGACGCTATTCTTAATATTTATTGCACTTAACCTGTAATATTTAGATACATATACGCATAAGTATATAGAAATATCTTGAAAAAATGTTACCATTCCGATATCATAAATATATATAACTACATGCATACAAATATGTATGCATGTATATGTATGTCTATATATGTATATGGGTCCAGATTCCCTGTTACATTTATACTGTACCGATTCCTGTTCCAACTAATGGCATGCCGGCAATGTCAGTGCACACTCGTTGTTAAACCGGGTTGAAGTTGCAAAATTAATAAACGCGCGGCTGCTAAATCGAATAACACGTGAAATTATCTAGACCATCAGTTTCAGTCGCAGCAAAAAATATGTCTTCTTTCCTTTTTAATAGCCATGCGACTAATGATTTCAAAAAACCGAGTACGAGTCAGACAACAATCAAGTTTGATGCCAAATAGATCAATCAAAAACCGATCTAGAATAATATTCTTTAACACCAAAGTTACATCTCGAATCGGATGGTTTCATAATATTGATCATGGATTGTATAATTTTATTAATTACTCATGCTATGTAATAAAATAAAGGTTGACAATATACCCGATCTATCTGATCCAACTCTACCCTATCTGATGTAAAATTTTGGATTTTTCTTGGATCTATCTAGTTTTTAGATACGGCCGAGTTGCATCTACTTTTTCATGGGTCGGTGTCGGTTCGGGTCGGGTCTTATTTAATTTGGATTGTGTCGGATTTTGAGTTTGTAATACTTATTTTTTGAAATATTTGTTACAGAGAATTTATTATGATTTCTAAGTCTAATTGGGTCCGGTTGGTTTTTGGTTGAGTCTGACGGGTCAAGGCCCATTTCGGGTCGGGTCTGTCTGGGTTCGGATCTAGCAAAATCCGGCCATTGCAGGCCTAGTAATAATCTATATGTTGATTACTATTTGAATTGTCTGAATCCATTAACTCGGATTCGACCCGAATTAAAAAATACCACTTAAAATCTGCCTGGTTACAATTTGGACATTAACAGCCAAACTCAGAACCAAATCTGGATGGGTAAATGTGGGAACTTTGAAATTATTCAATTGTGCCAATCCAAGCCGCATCTGGATTTTCTTATTGTCAGAATTGAAACCAAATTAATGTTAGATGGTATTTGTCCAATCTGGGTCTAAATTAAAGAGAATATAGAATCCATTATCGATTTTGTTTATACATTATAAAACCATCCAATTCCGATTATATCATTTTGTAAGAAAATGCAATTCTAAGTCAGTTTTAGTTGTTCTATTTGATATTAAATTTGGTTTTTGTCCAATTGACAACTGATTAGAACTCAGAAAGAACTCAGAAAAAGTTTTCTGATATCTTCATATGCATGGCTATTTAAAAGAAAAAAGTATGTAAATGTTGTTGAAATGTTGCGGCAGAAGATTGCTCGATTTTTGTCGAGGTCTAATTGCTCGTAAAGACTATGCTATACAAAAATAATACACGTATATCTGTCTTGGATTAGTCAATACACTAGTTATTAAGAAACTGTTGTTAATTCATTTCAAGTTGTTCCGTAAGCAGCCCATTAGTCTAGCAACCAGTACACTCCAATAGTTCTGTTCATTACGTGTTTGGATGCCATTAGTATAGATTCAAATTTGTTGTCGCGAGCACGCTCAACCAAAGTGTCCCTGTCAATCTCGACCATACACACACCACATTAATTTTTTAGGGGTGAGTTTTTAGATAAATGTATAGTAAAGACTTTTTTTGTAACACAACCAGGACAGCAAGTCCGGTACAACAGATTTGAGGGTTATGTATATATATGTATGTCGTCAGTAGAAAGAGTCAATTATACATTAGTGTACTAAACAAATTTGATTTTCTTCTTTTTTTTACCATGGAATCCGTCCCATGTTAGGAGATATTAGACCCACCTAATGGCATAGAAGTGGACAATAGTTATTCATTAGAATTCGTCTCAAAAGTTACTCATTAGAACCCATCTAAAATTTAATATTTAAAAAATATTGGACTGTTTAAACTAATTTCAAGTTCAAAATGTGATTTATATGACAAGGTAGCAACAAAAGAATAATACGATTTATAGATAATTTATATTTACAAATATGTTACTATATTTTTCAAGCATCTTGTATATGAGAAATGGAAGGTATGAGCAACATTGAAAATAAGTTTTAAAATATTTTGATCTTACTACATTAATATTGATCGCTGTAAAATATTTGAAATACAATATGTGATTAGAATATGAAGAGTGCAGTAGGAAAGTGTATAACACGTCTGCAATGGTATTACACCCCATTTATCTCAAAGCATAGACCATTGTAAATCCCACTTAGCGTGTGTGACTCGCCATGTACTACGATACTTTGATAGTTATAAAACAATATGACACGTTGCTAGTTGAAGTTGACCAAACTTTTATATTTTATTAATGTACACTTTTACGTTTACGTTTTATTAACTTCTGAATTAAATTACAAAAGTCGTCATGCAAAATATAACAATACCACGATTGCAGTTCTGATCATCAATTTGCATCAAATTATCAAAGTCGTAATGTAAAATATGAACACTGATGACTGCAGTAGATATCGAAATTGATAAAAATGGGTGTTAAAGTACATGCCTGCCAAGTGCTCGACTACTTGCCCAAGTGACTCTTGCTATCTTTCTGTTTAAAATTACAATCGGCACGCTCGCGCCTTGGTCTGTTCTGGAGTAAATAGCTTTTTTACTTTCCTACCCTTCTCAACTTCATGTATCTTCTTTAACCGATCTTTGGCTGATTACTTGAGACCCAAGTAACGCTAGCAATGTAACGAACCTCTCATATAAATAATACTGATGTCCAACACAGAAATGAGTGCGAGACATCCTTCCCCGCTCTCCTTCCCTCCTATTTCAAACATGGTATCAGAGCCTTGAGAGTCTCTCTCTCTCTCTCTCTCGTCGA
Organism: Alisma plantago-aquatica; assembly: GCA_963693085.1. NCBI lineage: Eukaryota > Viridiplantae > Streptophyta > Magnoliopsida > Alismatales > Alismataceae > Alisma > Alisma plantago-aquatica. Next base: position 479,605,044 of record OY856413.1, on the reverse strand, counting down.
CGATCCAAAAGAGGGAAAGTTGATCTAGGGTTCCGTCTTCACTCATCGCCTTCCTCAATCACATCCATCCACCTGCTCTATCTCTCTCTTCTAGCTGATCTATCGCATCCTCTCCCCGATCGATCAGTGATCTGGAATCTCGCCATCTCTATCTGTGAAGCTTCCTTCTTCCCAGATCAAGCGTCGTCTGTTGGAGCCTTCATTCGAGAAGAAGATCTGCTGACGAAGACTTACTTCTCTCTCTCTCTCTCTCACTGAAGGCCCGTTCTCTCTTGCTAAAGCGCCGTTCTCAACCTCAGTGCGGGAAAATCTCATCTCTTATTCTGTTTTCTGCTCTGTATCTGGTTCTCAAGACGAAGACTCCTCCATCTGGTAATTCTCTCATCTCAATCTACGAATATGAATTCTGATTCATCGTCAAGCATCTCGTCTTCAGTGGCCATTTCTGTATCGCCATTCCCATATCCAGTAGGTCTTAATGTGTCCAATTTCCTGACTATTAAGTTGAATCTTGATAATTACCTACTATGGGAATCGCAAGTGAGAACTCTAGTTGAGTCCTGTTGTTTAGAGGGTTTCCTCGATGGCACTGAACCCCAACCACCTCTCATAGTCCAAGATGAATCAGGAATGACTGATTCAAATCCTAGATACAAAGCATGGCTTCGTACTGATAGATTACTCAAGGGATGGATATCTGGATCTGTAACTGAAGAAGTCATGGGGGAAATCGTAGGATGCAAAACCTCTTTTGAGGTATGGTCTACTTTAGGGAAACGATTTGCTGAATCAACTCAGTCTAGAGAGTTTGAATTAAAGTCCCAGTTAAGGACGTTCTCCAAGAGAAAATATAATATGAGTAGAGAAAGATTTGAGAATTATGGTCATAAATAAGTTGGAACCATAGTGTTGGAGGTTCTCTAAATGGATAGGGAGCTAAATAGAAAAAACAATATGAATGAGTGGACCTAAAATAATGGAAGGAAAATACTTTTATAGCTCACACGGACATAGTTATAATAATGAGAACTATGAAAAACATGCCCACAATTTTCCAGTTATATGAGCCCTTTCTGAATGTGGCCCATGATAGAGATAAATTAACATGGGATGAGCTTATAAAGAGAGATTTCGAATCTCTACATCTCAATCAGAATATGGTCCATGATAGAGCTGAATGGAAACGAAGGATCCATGTAGACGACCCCGACATAGTTGGGATTGAGGCTTAGATGATGATGATGATGAGCCCTTTCTGGCCGTTGTGAACAAATAATGTGGTTTCCCCTTCAAACAAAGTTTCATTTTTAATTCACTTGGGTCCCACTCCCCTTCTGTATCCGTTCTCTTCCTCACCTCCTATCCACGTTTCATGTACTCTCTCCCTATCCTTAACACCTCACATTATTTTCTCTCTCCGCATGATTAGTTGTCTCCACCAAACCACCCCCTCTCTCCTTGTTTCGTAGGGAGTACGCTGCTCCTATAATCATCCATGTACGTATATATCAACACATTTAATGGTATGATCAAGATTAAATACACTTGATAGGTGGTGTTATCTACAACAAGGTATAGCTTACTCTTAGATTAATCAGGACCAGTAGATCCTGGGGCCTCTCTCTGGACTTTTCATCTCTCTCACCAGTCACCACTGCAAGCATGGCCATGCATGGTTGGCCAAGGAGAACTACTGTGACGAGTGGCCTCACATCACATCACCTGTTGGACCCATTTTGAGTCCTTCTCCCTTTCTCTCTCTTTCCTCCTCTCCCTTACTTCTTCTCTCTCCATCCCTCCCTGATGTTTTCCTTTTTCTCAGATTGGCTGCCGCAATGGAAACAGTTCCAGGCAGCGTTCAGCTGATGCCAGTGACACCGACAATACCTCCCCACCGTCAGAAAATGTTGGAAAAGTATCTTAAGAAGACTATCGTTCCAGCCATATCTCCTTCCACTGTTCTTGGCCACCACTTCGACCATGCCACATCTGCATCTTCAGGCTCCCGGTAGTGCTGCAAATTGAGCCGGTTAGCTACAACTCGACATCCTCATGTCCCATAAGTGCCAAAATTACCTCGTCGAACTAAAGGCATTGAAAGCCAGTGCCTAAGATGCCCCCATATGACCAGTAGAGACAAGGCATGTCGTCTTCCACCTTTGCCTACTCCAATAGCAATGTTGTACACCATGAACAAGATAGCAACTCCAGTGAGAAAAACTAGCTACCCAGATAATGATTTTCAATGAAATTTGGTGGCAGGCTCCGCCATACGAAGGGCTACATGCGAGGCCGTTTTATCTGACTAGTGATGATCTACATGAGATCTTAACACCGCCTAAAAACCTCTCATAATGGTTTCTGTGTGGTGCTAGAAGAACTCCAAACCATCCTTACCCAGCCAGTCATACTGCCTAGAACCTTCCCCAACCTACCTCAAACTCCTATCTAAATACCAGTCAACTAACTATACAAACCATCTTCACCTTCAAACCCATCCACATCTCCCCTACATCTCCTCCTTTCTATACCTTCTTCCATGGCTATCCTCTTGCACCATGGGTCACATGGGTGACGGCCAAAGGCTGCATAGAATCCTCCTATGTCATACCATACAAATGAATCACCCACTTTCACCTCAATTCTTCTTAGTTCTTCTATTACAATTTTCCACACATGAACCCTCAACTGAATGCAAAAATGTATACATGAGCCATAACCAATATCTCAATAATCATGAGTTTGAACCCATTATTGAAGGAATTGTGAAAGAATGAGACATGATAACTTTTTATTTTGGATGATGTTTCAAGAGAAATAGATTGAAATCAATGTGCAACCAAATGAATATGAAGACTTACATGGGTAAAGACCAAATGAAAGATATGGAGTATATTTTGACGAGTCATAAACATCATGCATACATTTCTATAAGCAATCATAATCCTTTTGATGAGTCATCACCTCCTCTCCTCTTTTGTGAGCCTTTCTCGAGTTGATTACCATGTACAATCTATTAATAACATAAACGTATGATGAAAATATAATCAAAGGGTTGAATAGTTCATATGTTAGAGTTTTTATATTTGTATTCCCACTTTTATCTTATATTGAACCTCTCTTTTATGAAAATTATATACAATTAACTATCTTATTTTATAATGTAACATTAAGGTCTTTAATGCTCATTTAAAAAAAAAATTACATGTCTTTAAAGCTAAATGCTAAATTGAAATTCTCTTTCTTTCTAAGTCAACCTCGAGAAAAATTTATCTATTATAACAAGTGGTTTCGTCAAATGAGTCTTCCGACGAATATGATCTCATGAGAATCAATATTACATACATTATCCATTATTTCAATTGAAACATTAGCTTATGTGAAAAGTGAGACTAAAGACATTTTTACTTCTTCCTTTATCGTTATCTGCTCAGCTTCGGAATAAGTCCTGGAGATAAGTCTTTCTCTATTTATCAAGCTCTCTGATATAACTTAATTGATTACGTTTGAAAATGATGACAAGGCAAAAATGTTGAGATTTTACTCATGTATTGTGACGTTGAATGAATTTTGTCATAGTTTAATATGACTAAGATGCTTATTGTTGAGATTCCACCACTGAAGAGTTGGTTTCACGGTCCCAGAGCTAGTGAGGATCGAAAGATCGAGATTGATATGCTTGTTATGTGTTATGTTAAGTTTGGATCTGGATCGTATCCTTGGGATGGTTAAGGGAGGAGGAATAACCTATTCCTTACACCTACCCCACCTTGGAGGCATCTCTAGGGCTGCTAGTATGTGAAAAAATCACCAAAGGATGTGTGTAACATCTATGAGGTGACAACACATGCACTAGGGTGCCAAAATATGGAGTGATATGGTCTAAACATAGACTCCACCTCGAGGGCAGAGCATGGGCTACAGGACTACCCTTTGAGTAGGCATCAAATCAGGGGCCTAAAAACCACACTAGCTATGTGTAGTGGAATAGAGGAAGCTGTGAGGGTAGAATTAGCACATGTTTAATTCTGGTGTCTATGCGACATGACAGTGTGCAATGTGAATATATGTGATATGTTTATTTATGGTCTCTGTGACCTTGGCTATAGTTACAGGCCACGAGCTGTATCTAGGGTTTGACAAAAATCCCTCTGAACTGAGTGGGGAATGATACAATTAAATAATTCATATGTTATCTTCTCTTTTATTAAGTGTTTTACTTCATTATCGCATGCTTAACTATCATATCATATGATCAATTTTTATGTCCTTTAAATTTATAAATATTTGTCCCATGTTATCAAATGTTTCTGTATTCATTTGATCTGCTTAAATTTTTATGTCTCTCCATACTTAGACATTTTTCTAACTCCTCTTGCTTCGGTTCTTGTTCCCCTCCCACTGTAGGTTATAGAAGGATTCAAATTTCATCGTGTGGCATTTCTGACTAGATCCTGGTAGGAGTAGCATCAGGCTATTGTGATTAAATGTTTAATTGATTATCATAATTTTAACTTGTATAATGATAATCAAGTGAGTGTGATATTTTGAAAATTTTACGTAATCAATGTCATGTAATACAAACATTTTGATGATGTAATTTTTTTTTGGTTGCTATCTATTGCTTGATGCTTCTTCTATAACACCCTCGGGTCTTAATACCCATGATTAAGAGCTAATTGTGGAAGCTAAAACCTGGGACAGTACATAATTAGCACAGATGCCCATGATTTGGCTATAAAAGCCCATAACGGCCCCTTAAGATCCATGATAGGCTATGGAAGACCATAATTGGCATCAATGCCCATGATTTGGCTATAAAATCCCATATTTGGCATGAATGCCCATAACTACCCCTTGAGGTCCATGATTCGAGAAGCATATAGAAAATGGTTCAATTCAATTTATCTTAACATTAAAATACTATAAACCTGAATTTAATCTTAAACTTTAATCTTTAACATGATGGGATTTCTCCCTATCGAAACTTGAACTTTAAATCCATTAATCATTGATCACTAATCATAATATTTAATCTTAATTAGCATGATAACCATATGACGTAAAATATAACAGTCATCAAGACATTTATATAATGAACATGATCTGAGCATTGTACTTGAATTTGAATCATAATCCACAACTCATACATAGAATACAATTCAACCAATGTACATATGTATAGTGTCATGACCTGATTACCTTGGATCTAAGTAGATCATGAGTTGGTCACTTTGATCTAGAGTCAAATGCTAATATCCTGAGATTTGTAGAAACCCTAATGTCCTATAATCAATATACTTTATATCAATTATCATCATAAACTATCTAAACCTGAATTTTGGTAACATATGGATTCTTAATCTTGAATTAGTTCCAAGATGATCTTTTTATCCAAATAGTTTATACTTTACATATAAAGTCCAATTAAATAAGTTATGGTAATCAATTTCATTAACCTTATGAAGTTAGGGTTTTTCACGTAAGAAATCACATTAAAGATAGCACTTTTATACACTTTTGGAGTTAGGATAGAAATCAGGCTATGAAACTAATTTCATTGAACTCCTCACATTTTTATGAGTAATTTTCATATATTACTTGCCTCCATCTGACATACCAATTAGTTATTATAATTATGTCAAGTTTTAACTTAACTGGCCAATTTGAGCTTGCCAACTAGGTAGACCAGTCGACATGGTCTGTGCCATGATGCCATGACCGAGCCAATCGGCTTGCACCTTACCAGCATCCGGTCCCACCTAGGCTTAAGAAAAAAATAGGGTGAATTTCTGATATAACCCTTACCTTGCAGTAGTGGATGCCGAGGTAGGACAGTCTTTTCACAGACTATCACCTTTGACCTCTGCGGCTTGTTTCCTCCTTCGTGAGTGATAGCCTAGCACGATCAACCTTAATGTTGACTATGGGATTTTGACTTCCCAAGAGTCAAGAAAGATATATCCATCTCCGTCGCACCTAGTCGGACTCATTTGCGGTCTTCAATTGCCTGGAGAGATCGAGGAAGGGAGAACTGTGGGAAGTCTTCTGGCGGGGTACAAAGAGATGGCACGAGGGGAAGGAAGGGGCTAGTAGGGAAATTGGAGGTAGAGAAGAAAGCATGGGATAAAGTTGCGCCTCACCAAAAAAACTAGGGGTCTCGCGGGGAAAGATACCCATTAATAGAGATTTGTCTATGGAGATTGGGAACCCACAGAAATGTCGATTTGGGAAAACCTTTAGTGACCTTCCAAAGGCCCCTAAACCTAGGATGGAATGATTAGGAAAATCCTCCCAAACTTATATATGAAGTTTCTAGGCTCGTTTGACAATCATTGTGAGAGGAAATTGAGAAATGAAAGGGAACAACCAAATCTTGTTTCCTTTTCTGGTCAAAGGTGGGAGATGATCCAGGCATTGTCAGATCTTTAATCCAATGGTCACCAAAAGTGCCTGACATCAAAAGGGGTCGAGTATAGTTTTCCAAATCAAATTATTTCATGACATTTAATGCATTTCCCAAATCCTTTCACTTTAAGAAAATCCAATTAATTCATAACTTCCTCTCCTTATACCAATTGACTCCAAGTTTAAAGGAAAGTATTTAACAATTATATCTAGGTGTGGGAAAGATTTGGTGCCAAAATATGAAAGTTAGATTCCCTTTTCTTTCCCCTTAAGTAATTGACTTATTCGATTCATTTAAGGTGCATAATAATTCTTTTTCCATCCAAACTTGATAAACAATCCTATTTAGGTGCATTATTTCCCTTGGGTGCAAGTTACGATCTAATTTTTCCCATTGGTTACCCTCAAACATCTTTTCTAGAAATGTCCACATAATTCTTATTTAATCACCAACTCTTCATTAATTTTGCAAATCCCTGGATTTCTTTAACTAATAATTATCAAGAAGAAAAAGGAAGTCATTTTCTATGGTCCAAGGGAGTAACTCATCCCACATTTTCAAAATTGGTGCATAGGGACCATTTATTATTCTTTCTACAAAAACAAAGAGGAAAGACAAACAAAGATATTAATGATTTTTCTTATCTAAAAAGATATAAAAAGAATAGATTACTTCTGATTCAAGTCATCATATCCTTAATTTCGAATTTCATGCCTCTTGCTCTTTCTTGCTCATCTCTTTTAAACATTTTCAAGAATAGGGGAGATAAAAAGAAAACCAACGTTTATATCTTTGGGTAAATTGTAACACATAATGCACATATGAAAGAAAAAGTCTATTTTGAGTCTCATTTTAATTCCCACTTCATTATATTTTAAGAAATTTTATTTCATGCTCTTTTTACATCAAGATCCTCAACTATTTCTATTTAAATAAAACTATATTTTAAGGTTTTAAATTATTCTCAAATTTTTGGGTTACAATTCTACCCACCTTAAATAAATTTTGTCCTCAAAATTTCAATTACTACCCACATTAGGGTTTCCATGTATACTAACTCTATAATATTATCTTAAAGGCTCATTTGCACCCTCAACTTGTGACGTTCAGATGGAAAAACATTATCCCTAACCTTATTACTAAAGCCAACATACGGGTCCATAACTAAAGAGTTTATCTCATCATCATTGACATGAAAAAGGACCTTTACACCTCTTTTCTAAGGGTTATGGTTTTACCCTAGATCTAACTTATCTATATGAAATTATACACCATTTTATGCATGTTCCTTTACTATCTATCTAATTAAGTGTAGCATGTGTCTCAAACTTTTAATGCAGCTCTTGTTTCCTTTGTCACCTTTGGATACATGTCGACTGCTCATGTATTCATAGGTGGCATGTCTTATCACACTCATCTTAGCACCTCCCTCGTACACATGTCCCATCCACATGCACTTGAAAGGACAAGACAAGCATGATTATGCACATAACATTCTCTCTACAAAACCCCATGAGCTTGTGTCCCATACCATAAACACGTAGGAAAAAGAGAGAGCATGCTATGTACAATTCTAGAGTTTACATAAAGATCCAAAACATCTAGGCACATAACTCTAATATTAATTTAAATTCTTATCTCCTATCTAGACCTCTTCTTTGGTTTCCGTTATCTTAAACTTACTTCATTTATACCTAGGGTTAGCACGTGTGAATCTTTAGCTTAGTGGCCATCTACTTGTGGCTCTGATACCATATTGTAACTCCCCTCCAAGTATATATATACATCATCTGAAGCATACACTATGTTGTCTATAGCATGGGTCACTTGGCTTGGGGGAATGACACAAAACATGATATACATAGCAACAAGATAAATGAAACACTTTGCATTACCTGGAAATATAGATTCATACATTGCTCTATAAACTACCTCATGTTTGAACTAGGATCTAACACATAAAAGGGAGAAGGAATCTAAGGCATAAATCATCTTTGGAAACTTGATATAGGATCTTCTAAGGTGTAGATGGCACCCCACCAAGCTAAAGTCTCCTTTGATATCAGCTACGTTGAAGGGCTCGCTTCAACTCTCCTTTGCTACTTAATATAAAAAACATCTCATCCCAATTCCATGCAAAAACAAAGACACACATCAGTAAGTGGCACTATACATTTTATAAGAACTAATAAATAAACATATATATAAACTTGACTTGAAAGAAAATCTTGACATGTAATTAACTTAAGCATTCTTGATTATATGAATCTTAAAACATGAAGAATTGAGCAGTAATATATGCATATCTATGACACCCACTTAAGATCACGTGATTGCCAGGAAAGCCCATAATTGGCATGAATGCCCATGATTTAGCTATAAAATCCCGTAACGACCCCTTAAGGTCCATGATTGGCTATGAAATCCCATAATTGACACGAATGCCCATGATCTGGCTATACAAGTCCATAATTGTCATGAATGACTATAATGACCCCTTGAGGTCCACGATTTGAGAAGCATATAAAAACCAATTCAATTCCATTTATCTTAGTATTAAAATTACTATAAACATGAATTTAATCTTGAACTTTAATCTTTAAAATGATGGGATTTCTCCCCCCTTGAAACTTGAAATTTAAATCCATTACTCATTGATCAATAATCATAATATTTAATCTTAATGAGCTTGATAACCATATGACATAAAATATAACAGTAATCAAGCAATTTATATAATGAACATGATCAGAGAATTGTACTTGCAATTGAAATCTAATCCATAATTCATACATAGAATACAAGTCAACCATGTACATATGTATACTGGCATGACTCGCTTACCTTGGAGAAAAGTAGATCCTAAGTTGGTCTCTCTGATCTAGAGTCAAATCCTAATCTCTTGAGATTTTTAGAAATCCTAATGTCATGTAATCAATATATTTTATATCAATTACCATCGTAAACTATTGAAATCTCATTTTTGGTAACATATGGATTCTTAATCTTGAATTAGTTCCAAGATGATGTTTTTATCCAAATAGGTTAGACTTTACATTTAAAGTCCAATTAAACAAGTTATGGGCATCGATTTCATTAACCTTATGAAGTTAGGGTTTTTCACATAAGAAATCACATTAAAGATAACACTTTTATACACTTTTGGAGTTAGGATGGAAATCAGGCTATGAAACTAATTTGGTTGAACTCCTCACATTTTTCTAAGTAATTTGTATATATAACTTGCCTTCATCTGACCTATCAATTAATTATTATGATTATTTCAAGTTTTAACTTAATTGGCCAATTAGAGCTTGCCAACTAGGCAGCCCAACCGGCAGGGTCCACACCATGCAGCCATGGCCGAGCCAATTGGCTTGCACCTTGCTGGCATCTAGACCCACCTATGCTTAAGTGAAAAATAGGGAGAAAGTCGGATATAACCCTTACCTTGCAGTAGTGGATGTAAGGGGTAGGACAGTCTTTTCGTGGACTATCACCTTCAACCTTTGTGGTTTGTTTCCTCCTTTGTGAGAAACGACCAGGCACAGTCAACCTCAATGTTGACTCTGGCCTTTCGGCTTCCTGGGAGTCAAGAAAGGGTACATCCATATCTTCCGCACCTAGACGGACTCATCTGAGGTCTTCAATTTCCTAGAGGAGGTCGGGGAATAGAGAACGGTGGTAAAGTCTTCTGGTGAGGTACAAGGAGATGCCAGCAAGGGAAGGAAGGGGCTAGCATGGAAACTGGAGGTAGAGAAGAAATCCTGAGATCAAGCAGCACCTCATGAACAAAACTAAGGGTATCACAGGGAAAGCTACCCCATAAATAGAGGTGTGGTTATGGAGATTGGGCACCCACAGAGATGTCGATTTGGGAAAACCTTTAATGACCTTTGAAAGGCCGCTAAACCTAGGATGGAATGATGTGAAAACTCTTGCTAAACTCATATGTGAAGTTTCTAGGTCCGTTCATCAATCATGATGAGAGGAAATCAAGAAATAGAATGGGTACAACCAACTCTTGTTTCCTTTTCTGGTCAAAGGTGGGAGATGATCCAGGCACTATCGGATCTTTAATCCAACAGTCACCAAGCATGCATGACATCAAAAGGGGTTGGATATAGTTTTCCAAATCAAATTATTTTGTGAAATTTTGATCATTTCTCTCAAATCCTTTTACTTTAGGAAAATCCAATTAATTCCCAACTTCCTCTCCTTTTAATCATTTGACTACAAATTCTAAGGATAGTATTTAACAATTGAATCTAGGCGTGGGAAAGATTTGGGGCCAAAATATGAAAGTTAGATACCCTTTTCTTGCCCCTTGAGTAATTGACTCATTTGTTCATTTAAGGTGCATTATAATTCTTTTTCCATTCAAACTGGATAAGCAATCCTATTTAGGTGCATTCTTTCCTTTGGGTGCAAGTTAGGATCAAATTATGCACATTGGTTACCCTCAACACATCTTTTCTAGAAATTTCCACACAATTCTTATTTAATCACCAACTCTTCATTAAATTTGCAAACTTGTTGAGTTCTTTAACTAATAATTATCGAGAAAAAAAAGAAAGTCATTTCCTACGGGCCAAGGGAGTAACTCATCCCATTTTCAACATTTGGTGCCTAGGGGCCGTTTATTATTCTTTCTTCAAAACCAAAGATGTGGAAAGAGAAATAAAGATATTAATGATTTTATTTATCTTAAAAGCTATGAAAAGAAAAGAATACTTCTTATTCATGTCATCATACCCTTAATTTCGAATTTCATGCATCTTTCTTTTTCTCTTTCATCTCTTATAAACATTTTCATGAATAGGGGAGATAAAAGGTAAACCAACATTTATATCTTTGGGTTAATTGTAACACATAATGCACATATGAAAGGAAAAGTTTATTTTATGTCTCATGTTAATTTCTCACTTCATTATATTTTAAGAAATTTTATTTCATGGTATTTTACAATTAACTCAACTATTTCCATTTAAACAAAATTGCATTCTAAGGTTTTAAATTATTCTCAAAATTTGGGGATGTTATAATATCTTAAACTATCACATTCAGCATACTTAGAATTCCTTATAGCAAGGTAGCTATTATGGATCCCTACCGCATGCCAAGACACCATTCACTTATACCATCCTAGGAAGAAGCCTTTAAATATATTTGAATTACTTCATCATGTTAACGAGGATAGTCCTTCACATATTGGCTATTTCCATCAGGACAATATAAAACACAAAAGTAGTAACTAGTAATAAGAAGACAGGCATTCAATGTCAGATTTTGCATAGCATTGAGAGTATGTGGGACCTAAATTCCTTTACACACATATGGATAAGTACTAGGACATTCACCAGATCACTATGCATATTGTCACTCATGAAATCTTGGATTCTTTCAGTAGGAATAACACATTTGGACATGGAAATATCATATCACATTCTTCACAAGGCCTTCATGGAATAGTAAAACTCTTTGTCAAGAGTATTTACATGAATATTTGAAGGAAATTGCGTAGTTCCATAAGTGAAAAAAGGAAATATTTAGAAAGATCATTAAAGGAACTACACGATTTCATGTTGTGTTACTATTCATGTCATAAAATTAAGAAGGCTTCGTCATCAGTGTTAAAGGAAGCAAGAACATTCAATAGTTCTTTTTATATAGCCGTCAAGGTAATCGTAGAAGTCCTCAATGTGATTATTCTTATCGAGTGGACACAGAGCTACACAATTTTATTATTGTGTTTCTATAAGTGTATTGGTATATCGAAGGAATATTCACATAAACTAGGAAATTAGGGGCCAGTCATGCATATCACCTATAGGAAGTTTGGAAAATCTTCAACAAAATTTCTAATAGGAAGAATGATTTAGTGGTGCGTCATTGCATAAACATGGATTTTGGTTAGAGTTGGATGTCATCGGTCAGAATATTAGAATATTTTGTCACATTCAGTTGGACATTTTATATTATTAACATCATAGACATCATGGATGTCTTCAACATGAGCATTGGCAAGAACTTGACATCTGAAAAAACATTTTTCATCTCCTTTTAGAAAATGCTAGAAGTATTCCATAGGAACGTTATTCGGTACAACAAATTTTGCAATGCAGATATGGAGGTGCTTCAATTTTTAAGCAAGAATGTCACTATAAAGTAGGACATTCATTGGAACATATTGCATATTGCCATCAGGAGACTATGGATGCTTTTTGCATGCATTGAGAATGAGCATCATATATGGTAGCATTTTTTTTAAAAATGAATGAGGATATACTTTAAAATTATTTCCTCAACTTCATCTGGACATACATCTTCACATTGTTGAGTTCATAAAAATTTTTGTTACAAAACACTCTAAATTAGAAGTATTTTTATTGTAAGGAGGAAATAGATAGGATAAATATATGTGGTATCATGGCTTGTGATGATATTTTGTAACCCACACAAGGTGGGCTTAGCATTTTAGATACACAAAGTTTTAATCTAATACTATACCAACTAGTTGGAGATTTTATCATGGGAACCAAAATGAGAAACCTAAACTTAAAAGATATGATAATCTATGATGTATTATAATATAGATAATATTTATAGCACTCTGTTTAAAATTATAAAATCTATAGCTACACCCATATAGTATTTTTAAAAGAAAATACAATCAACTTTTGGTATAATATTTGGTTTCATGTGGGTCATTATTTTAACACCCTAATATTAATACCCAATTAGGATTCTTAATTGATATTACCTTTCAAACCAAAATTGTATGAAACTTATTCATTTATTGGAAACATATACATAATTCATAAAGTTACAACTATAAAAATTTCAATTCATAAATTACTGGAATTTCACATATGTAAAAACTCTAATATTTTGCTATTTTAACATGTCAGATGTGTTGAAGCTATAACTCACATTAATCTTATTCCATAGAGTGAGTAGCAATCTATAGGTAACCATATTGACTAACTAGTAGTTATACTTTTGGAAACTATTTCATCCTATTTCAACATCTATCTCTATTGAGCTTCAGACTTAAACTTTACAAAAACTCATTTTTGTAAAACCAAAAAATTTACAAGAATGCCTTCACAAAACTATGAGCAACAAATTGAGTATCCAGTCCTTTCTACGTGGTGAATCCTAAAGATCTAAAAATTATAAGAGGAATAAGATGGTAGCATAAGGTTCCTGTTGGGGACATGTTAAATGCATTACACAAGATATGCTGCATCATCAACAAGTACTCCAAAGATATAAAAAAACAAAAGCCAAAAAATTATGGTGATTTGTCATACAAGCTGTCACATGCTTTTCTACATTTTGTGTAGCGAAATCGCTAGCTATATGGCTTGCTTTAAAGTTACTTGAATGAACGCTTTACAGAGGAGAGACTCCAATTAGGTCAACACATGTGTGTTTTCCATCCATCCAATCAAATAACAAGATTCAACAGGACATTGAGAGTGAATACCATTAGATCGTGTGCCAAGAAAGGCCACATGAGCCTCTTTTAGGGCCTTTAGCCCAAACCGAGAGGCAGTGTCAAAAAGAGTATCATGAACTAAGTCATGTTGAAACTTTTTTCCAGTTCTTGTGTCAAAATAAACAATGTCATCACCGAAGGTATCAAGGACTATAGTTTTGCAAAGAAGGCAACACTCGTCACTTGTATACAAGGGAATCATAAGTAGATAATTAAGGATAGCTCGATACTCAATAGGTGACATGGACAAACCAAGACCATTAATGGGAATGACAAGTATTAAGTCTTGTGCATGAACGACTTGGAGAGAAGCCAGGATAGCTAGTTGTCACTGAGAGAGGCCACTTGTAGTGAATTGTTAGACAACAATTTTGTAGTAAACATATGCCAAAATAGACTGGATCTTTGGAGCGACAGAAGGTGTGCTTGATAATTGAGACCAATAAAAGGATGGAAAGATCTTACAGATGGCGTCATGTGCGATAACAAAAGAGGCTTCTATAAGAACAAATGTAACCTCTCACAGGATGTGGTCTTGGAGTTCGTGGTTGTTGATCTGATAGGAAACATAAGCAAACTTGTTGAAATCATATGAAAATTTGATGCCAAACCCTTTGAGGTACATAAGAAGTGTGGCCAAGCACCACTATAGATCAATAAAGCATGGGGCATCTCTTACTACACTACGTTCTAGACATTAACAAAGCTCATCAACTAAATCATTTTATGTAGAATTGATAGATGTTGGGGCATCTTTTGAAGAGAAAAAATAGTTTGGGCATTCCAAAACATGATTGGAGAAGAAGAAGCTCACATTATGTGTCTTGAAGCAAAGCCAAGCGATCCATCATGGCAAGAGTTATAGCCACACGTTCCTTGAGAATATCCAAGGCAAAACTTGGATCTATGATCATGGCCTTCTAAAATCTTCACCCCAAAAGTAGAACAAAATATGCTAGTAGAGAACATACCAAACTCTCGGGCTTGTCTTGGATCACATGAATGAAAAAATATTTATGTCTTCTTAATACTGATATGAAAACTATAGTATGGGCCTCATTGTTGGATAATTTATACCACCTTGGAGACTTCAGTTGTGTCACCAGTGAGGATTCTATCATGAAGATAGAAAGAAAGAAAGAAAGAAGGTCAATATGACATTCATCCTTCAGTTGCTAAATATGTTTTTTGTCCAATTTCTTAGAGTGGGTCTCATTTGTTTAAGTTTATTGTAGATATTGATGCCACAATTTGGATGTCTCTATGCATGTGGTCAATCATCCTTAGTCAATGGTAAGAAGGAAGAATGTTTAGTCCAAAATCATTCAAAATGAAATGCATTGGGTCCCCATGTATCAAGACTGTTTGGAGGATGACTGGAAAGTGGTTAGAGAGGGTTGATGGCCTAATAGTGGTGATAGCTAGGGGTAGGGGTAATCTCAACTGTGAGAGCATAAGAAGTGATCTAGCCTAGCCTTAAGTGTACCTTTTTGCCATATCTATCAACCATTTATGGTGGATATATCATTAAGATGATGTTGTTCTATGAAACCACTAAACATAACATTGTGTCTGTGATGTTGGTTAGTGATGTAAGGTGTACAGGTATAGAGCTCATCAATACTATGTGTGAGATTGAAATCCCCCCCAATAAGCCATGGAAGAGTTTTGTTGTGGCTAGCTATATTATATGGTTCTTGGAAAAAGAAGTGTTTATTTTGTCCCACTTCATCGTACACTCTAGTGAAGTTCCATTGGAATAGGTCATCCAAGTTGTGTATGTAGATGGTGATGTTGTAGTGATGAACCTAAATACTTATGATGTCCATGCATTGGTTGTTCCATCCTATAACAACTCCTCCCCAGAAACCCACCGGAGATAGTTTTTCCCATGATTTGATATGATGTCCTCCTATAGATCTGAGTTGGAAATCACTGAGGTGTGATTTTGTTTCTTGGATGGTGATAAGATTAATCTTGTTGATGTATATATGATACCTAATCTTATGTCTACGCACTAACTATCCCACACACATTGTGTCATATTATGTTCTTACTATATATACTCAGAAGGATAGATGTAAAAGGGGTTATTTATGAATCAATATTAAAAGCAGCAAGTATGTTCAGAGAAGAGTGTGATTTTTTAACTTTATCCCATCCCATAAACTTTTCTAGTTCCTATAAAAAATGTCAGCATCTTCCAAATCATAAAATGTAATTCCAAGTTTGTCGGGGAATGCAATAAATCCAACTATAGTGTTCCATGATGCTATCTCTTTAATATGGTCCCCTTCAATAGATGTATGGTTATAATCATGCTAAGAGTAGGAGGGAGAGTTGGTGTCATAAGCATATGTGTCATGAGAGGAAGTCAAGGTGGACTTACTGAAATCATCCATGGAAAAGAAGTTATGTTCAATCTATGACTCTAGAGAGCAGACTAAAGAGAGAGAAAGGAGTGAACCTCCTAGTTTGCTTTGGGAGGTGCTTCTTTCATGGACGGGCTTTGTGAAATCTTGAGGTCCTCAATAGATGTGTTCTTGATTTTTTTCATGGTGTCTAGGTCAATAAAGGGAAAATCAAGCTTGTAGTAAGTGGTGATGGTAGGATTGAGGACTTGTGGTTGTGGGTTAATCATGTATGTGTTTGCGGTTTTCTATCTTTTGGCATTAGGTAGCAAAGAGGATATGTAGTGTTAGGTGGACCTGATGGGGTTGTTTGTGGATCCAAACTTTTTTGATGTCTATATTTTTGTTGTTGTTCATGGGTTGTGTCGAATGCTTGGGTCTAGGTGGGCAAAACCATGTTGTAGGGTCCTTAGCATGGTCCTTAAAATGTGTGAGTCAGTTGTTGGGGTGTTCATCCTGTTGTTTGATAGTGTAAACCATATCATCACATCTAAGGTTGAGATGATTGGGTAGGATTGTCTCTTTACTCACAAAGAAGACGTAGTAAACTTTGTTATAGTCTGTTGGGTATATGATGTCAGGACAAATGAATAGAAGAGTGGCTCAAACATCATTGTCTATCTTTATTAAAATGGTGGTGTGGTGGTATGTCAGAGATATATATCCAGCCAGATCCCCGCATCCTAGCATAGGATGCTCTAGTTTCCACCACCCATTTGCTGATATATGCTTCTGCATAGCCCTCACCACATGGGAATGTGGTGATCTAGCCAATAATCTTATCAAACAATTTGCTGACAGGAGCAAGTAAAGTAGTTGACATGGAGATAGAACCTTTGGTTTCAGGATGGTAAAACCAAGTAAGAGGATAGCAATGGCTCAATGACATCAATACATTTTATGTCCTGGTTGTTGAGATTGTTGGCGATGTTAATAATAACATTGTGGGTGGTAAGAACGTTCATTAATCTCATGCACGAGGCCGAAATGTCTAGGGGGATTCAATGGCGGGGGAGAAGTTTGGTTGTTGTTCCATGGGGATGGGGTGAGAAAGGATAGAGAGGGGTTGTGTTGGAGGGGGATGGGGTAGGTGGAGATGAATAGGATGCCATGTTGGGTGCAAAAGTAGTAGATATAAATGTGTGCATTTTCTTGGATGGTCTAATCATGGAAACAAAATGAATGTAAGAGGAAATCCTATGGGATTGTATAATGCATAAGGGATCCAGAGAATCAGGCTTCAAAGCATTGTGATAGGTGGGTTTGAGATGTCCTTTTTCTAAGAGATTATTTTCTTACAGGGGGTAAAGGGTTAGAGCAAAAATATTGGTACCAAATTTGCATGGTGTTGTATTGGTCGTTGCCTAAGAGCGAGAAGTGACATGGAGGCAGTGTCTGATAGGCCTGGAGTGACAATGATACAGAGGGTGTGCGGGATTTTTTTTTTGAAAAAGTCATCCTTGGGTTTGTATTTGATCCATGATGACCTCGATTCAGGACAATGGTATGAGATTTGTCCAAGTCTTAACATGAGAAACATATGATTATGAAAGGGCATCTATCTCGAGTATGGCCATAATGAAGACATCTAGAGAAATGATGATTCGTATGTGATTGTCATCGCTTGGGTGTAACAATATGCCATCAGTCATAATCATATTTAAACTTATGTGAAGCATTAGAGTGTCTAATTGTGAGCCCACAAAAAAAGGAGTGGACCTAACATATCACCTTGTCATACCCCAACCATGGAGAGAAGATGCTCACTCTAATCCATGTACAGAGGAGCTAGGGAACTATAACAAAATTCAACGAAACATGCAATAGCTGGATAATGAATATGAACCTCCTTAAATATGGTGCATCTATCAACCATATTGAAAATATTATTGAAGTCAACAAGGGCCATCGTAAGAGTAGTAAAATGATGTTGTTCATGGACAAGGCGAGTAATAGCATGTAGAAAGACTTCAAAACCTCTAGGAAAGCCAAAACCAAATCGAATATCCTTAAGATAATTGACATAATCAGGCAAGAGACCCTTCATTACAATCTTGAAAACAAGGCAACACCAGATCATTCCAACCGCAATGGGTTGAATATCGTTGTATAACTTGAGAAGAGGGGTCAAGGAGGCATTGGAAACATAGGGAGCTAGGGAGGCTAGACAATAACTAACAAGCCAAAGATTGATCATAGTTAATAGTGCATGCAAAAATTCATCTTTAATGGTCACTATTGCACTGATACAAAATCATTACATCCATAGAACTGGTTAAACATTGTGTGGGTAGTACAAAAATATTTGTAAAGTAAGGCTATCAAAGGAAAGGCTCAAGCAAAGTAGTTGTACTACTCACATTTCCATATAAGTTGTTGTATCCAAAAATGGGATGTGTGTATCATCGTTCTTCACGGTGCTGGGTGTGGTCCTTCCACTTGAGGTAGAATAGATTAGTGAGGCAATGCATGGAAGCATCCCAAATATTTCGGCCCCAGAGAAGGTGTGGTCACTCTGGTGTCTCTTGTACTTGACCAGTAATTCCTTATATTTGGTGGCAAATGTTGGGTTTGTGTGCATTTCAAATATACTTAAATCCCACATGGGAGAGTTCTAGAACTCATGTCCTCCTTATATATGACTTCATATCCATAGGTAGTGGTGGAGCCACACTTGGGCCCAGGGTGGGTGTAAAAGAGTGAAATCACCCCTTTACTAAAAAATTTGAAGAATTGACATCCATTCCAAACACTCACAGAGGTATGATGGAATGGGCATAAATTTTCCAAATTTATTAAAAATTGGTATACAAAAGACCATTAGAAAGCAGCGGAAATAAAAAAATAACTGACTATATTCAATTTTTGATAAAAGGTTTACAAAAATACATCAAAATCTCCCATTAGGGTTACATCAAGATACACCATTTAAGATCTAGATAGAGGGAAGTCTAACTACCACAGCCTTGTCTCCCAAAGCATAACTCCATCAGTTAAGTCCATGCCAAAGCCAAGATCTTCAAGTCCTATTCATCACCTTGCTCCACATCTGGGTGGTTGGGAAGGCACCCAGCAAAAGGGAAAGGAAAATAAAAGTATGTGTTACAAAACTATTCTAGGATATGAAGATAAGCAAAATATGTAAAAATGTGCTAGAGTTCAGCATATGATGAAGACAATCAAGAGAATGAGGCCATATATATATAAAAGAATATTTCAATAGATTCTTGCCATAAACAACATATAACAAAAGGATTGCATGCATGATTTATATCGACTACCTTAACTATGTAGGATTGAGGCACCTACCAGACCTTCAACCAAAAAGGTGAGGGGAGAATAACACATTCCCAATCGCCTGCACATATTTCATGTGCGGGGGAGAGTATCACATTCCCCGAGGCGATTAAATATATGCCCAACTATGGGTGGTTGTACATACAAGTACCACTACACTAGTTAATTAGTCTAATAAAATCAGCATGCTAGAAACTATGGCAAGTAATAGAATCTTATTTGAAGAACATGTAAGTGGAGTACCAAGACCCAAGAATAATATTCCAAAACTGATTATGAGGCAGGTATAGCAAATAATCAAGAGTATAAGGAATAGGATTCAATGAAACCTCATTATAGAAAAGTAGGTCAAGGCACAAATATTCCCAACTGAAAGGTTAAATGCACATACATAAATAGGGATTTCACATACCTCTTTTAATGATATCAATTACTAACTTTCACCAATTTAATTGAGTCTAAGTTCCACTTTACCTCTAGGAAGGTAAGAAGGTTCAAATAGAAAGGATTCTGAGATTTGAAGGTCTTGGTTGCTCCAATCCAATCTCCTTTCTTGAGCAAAGATCTCCTTCTCTACTGTAGAGGTGCAAACCTAGTTTTGGTCAAAATCACCAAGGAGGAGCTTAACAAATCCTAAGTAGAGAAATCTGGAACCCTAGGAGATTTCTTCACCAAGGTAGGCACCTTCTTTTACCTTGGGACAACAACTTCGTGGAAAAACATACATGGGATGATGCTCTAAGCTAAAGGATATAGGGAGTGAGCAATGATTTCGAATTTGGAACTAGGAAGGGATATATATAGCTTCATGGATAGGAAAGGGGTTAAGCTTGAGGTGTAAATGTGTCAATATCCTAGAGATTTTATGTCCATGCAACACCTCCCTTAGTTACTACCCACACTTTCTCTCTTTTATCAATATCCTTATCTTTAGCCTTATCTTTATCTTTATCTTTATCTTTATCCTTATCATTATCTTTATTCTTATCTTCAACCTTATCCTTATCTTTATCTTTATCCTTATCTTTATCTTTATCCTTATCTTCATCCTTATCCTTATCTTTATCCTTATCCTTATCATTATCTTTATTCTTATCTTCAACCTTATCCTTATCTTTATATTTATCCTTATCTTTATCTTTATCTTTATCATTATCTTTACCTTTATCCTTATCTTGACCTTTCTCCTTATCTTTATCTTTAAAGGGGGAAAACCCTAAAATGTCCTTGAAGACAAATACTTCCAAACCAAGTATAACTAGGAGCCCTAAATCCAAAAAAATTCGAAAATGATAAGGAAACATATAAGGATCATAATTCTTGTGACAATTTACAAATAAAACCTCGCAATTGGATAAATTGCCAAAAAGTCCAGAATGTACCTAAAATTGCATAACTTGCACAAACAACGTCCAAATTAGATGAAATTTGACATGTAAGCTAATTTTGATATGTAGATTTAGAATTTGAAGTTTGTTTCCTCTTTGGAGACTTCTTTTTATGATATATATCATATGGCCCATTAACGGCCCATTATCTAAATTGTTCATCCAATTAAGTTTCTTATCTTCATATTACCACTAAAATGAGTTATGTGACATATTTTATGTATCCATTATAAACCTAAGATTAATGTTAGAGTATTAGGTTACATTAAGGTGATCTATTTATGCATTAGCTCATTGGGATTATACTAAACATCAATTTAGGTCTAACCTTTAACCTTGTTTGGCTAAGTCCAAAGCGTCAACTTCCAGGATAGGGTCTGAGATCTAGTATGTTACAGTGGGGGGGGGACATGCCCTACCCATGGATTCCAAAAGCAAGCTATTTACATGTAAGCCTCAGGGTCAAACAGAGCTTGTGATCTACCATTCCGGGGTAATATTTTAATTATTGGTTTAGTTTGAAAAAAGCAACTTTAAAATCATTTATAACTAAAGTATTACCCTAAACCTATGATGAATGTCGGCGTCGCTTGTTGCCTTTCCCGTGAAAATCCATTCCTATGACTACTTCTGTAGGATTTGTTCATAGTGTAACTTTTGGTAAATGGCAAAGTGAATACTAGAAAATACATCTTGGGAAAGAAAGCTTATTCCTACGCTGCTTTCTCATAAAATCCATTCCTACGTTGATGTAAAAATATTTTCTATCTTTGCATAGCCCAAGGCTTTTAGAAGAGTATTTTTCATTACTCCATCAAATATCTAGTCTACCATGCGTAGAAGAAATATTGTGACATACAATATATGTTCAGTCGGATTGCAGCAATACAGATAAGTCCTTAGAGTTGTATAATAAGGGAGTGCACATGGCAGAATTTATTACAGTTCATCATTACTATGACTTGGTAATTCCTTTTTCTTGTAGGTATGTGTGCCCGAGGGGAATGCCCCACCCTTGGTTTCATAAAGCAAGCAATTTACAAGAAAGATTTTGGTCAAAGGAGATTGTGTCCTACCATTCCGGCGTAATGTTTTAGTTACTAGTTTTGTTTGAAAAATACAATCTTAAAACTATTTCCAACTAAAGAATTTCCCTAAATCTATTATAAATGTCGTTTGTCACTTGATGCCTTCCCCTGAAAATACATTCCTATGATTACTTTTGTAGGATCCATTCCGATGTAATGTATTAGTTACTAGTTTAGTTTGACACATGCAACCTTAAAATCGTTTTCAACTAAAGCATTAACCTAAATCTATGCTAAATTTCATCGCTGCTTGTTGCCTTTTCCATGAAAATCCATTCCTATGACTACTCCTATAGGATCCATTCTGGTGTAATGTTTTAGTTACTGGTTTAGTTTGAAAAATGCAACCTTAAAATCATTTCCAACTAAAACATTGCCTTAAACTTATGTTAAATGTCGTTGCCGCTTGTTGTCTTTTCCATGAAAATTCATTCCTATGACTACTTTTGTAGGATTTGTTTGTCGTGTAACCTTTGACAAATGACAAAGTGAATACTGAAAAATACATCTCGAGAAAGAAATCGTATTCTTATGTTGTCTTTCTCATGAAAACCCATTCCTATATTAATGCATAGAGGCTTTCTATCTTTGCACAGCCCAAGGCTTTTAGAAGAGTATTTTTCATTACTCCATCAAATATCTAGCATGTCATGCATAGAAGTAACGATGTGACATAAAATATATGTTTAGTTGGATTGTTTCATTACATGTAAGTCCTTAGAGTTGTATAATAAGGCATTGCACATGGCAGAATTTATTGCAGTTCATCGTTACTATGACCTAGTAATTCCTTTTGCATGTAGGTATGTGGGCCCGGGGGGTCACATGCCCTACCTGTGGTTTCCAAAATCAAGCAATTTACAATTAAGGTTTGGGTCAAATGGAGCTTGTGCCCTACCATTCCGGCATAATATTTTAGTTATTGGTTTAGTTTCCGAAATGCAACCTTAAAATCATTTCCAACTAAAGAATTGCCCTAAACCTATGCTAAATGTCACTGCCGCTTGTTGCCTAATTTCACATGAAAATCCATTCCTATTACTATTCTTGTAGGATCCATTCTGGTGTAATGTTTTAGTTCCTGGTTTAATTTAAAAAAATACAACCTTAAAATCATTTCCAGCTAAAGCATTGCCCTAAACCTATGCTAAATGCAGCCGCCGCTTGTTGTCTTTCCCATCCATTCCTATGACTACTTCTATAGGATCTATTTTGTCGTAATATTTTAGTTACTAGTTTAGTTTGAAAAATGCAACCTTAAAATCGTTTCCAACTAAAGCATTGCCCTAAACCTATGCTAAATGTCTTCGCCGCTTGTTGTCTTTCCCATGAAAATCCATTCCTATGACTACTTCTATAGGATTCATTCCAATGCAACCTTAAAATCGCTTCCAACCTTACTAGTTTAGCATGTCATGTGCAGAAGCAATGTTGTGACATACAATATATGTAATATATGTTTAGTCAGATCACAGCAATACATGTAAGTCCTTAGAGTTTTATAATAAGGCAATGCAGATGGCAGAGTTGATTGCAGATCATCATTACTATGACCTGGTAATTCTTTTTCTCTGTAGGTACGTGCATTGCAACATATGTACTACTAAAAATTGTAATTTGTAAGCATATTTCGCTTAAATCTTCTAGGTATTAAGTTATTCTAAGTTAATATATGATTATTACTTCTATCATGGTTAATGTTAAATTGTTTTTGATGAAAACTTACTTATTCCTATCACTAGGATGAAACTATGAAATTATTATATTCACGGTGAAAGTACTTGGCATTGACATTTTGATGCAAAATGTATCTTGGACAACATATGTTAGGATTGTAACGTGAAATGAAGATTTTCCATTTATAAAAACATTCTAAATAGTCAAGAACACATAGGTGTTTTCTTGCATAAATTTAGACATATGCTTACCATATATAGTTTACTCAATGAAATGTTGTACTTCAAGGTAACTCATATCATATAGATTTAGTATAATAATACGTAGTGTCAATTCATCTCGCTGAAGTTGGTTTCTTGATTTGGTGTGTGTGTGTGTGTGTGTGTGTGTGTGTGTGTGTGTGTGTGTGTATATATATATATATATATATATATATATATATATATATATATATATACAGAGAGAGAGAGTTAGGGTAGAATACACTCGAGTGTATAGATCGCACGAATACACTCAAGTGTGTTTGCATATCAAGAGTATTTTTTTGCAAAATGTAAACCATTTATCTTCACCATCATACTATAACTAGGGTACATACAAATTTTGAGCCCATTTGGATGAGTGTAAGTCACTCATCCAAGGGCAGAAAAATCGACGCGCGAAACTAATTTGAAATGCATAATTTTTGCTGTCTTTATAACATGACCTATAAATGTCCAAATGTGCTCAAATTTTGCGTATGAGCTATTCACAAGATGTTTAAGAAGATCAATGGATTAGATTTTTGAAAAGATATTGCATCATGAAAAACTACTTGAGTGTATTCTGCTTCGAATACACTCAAGTGTATTCTAGCCTGACTCTCTCTCTCTCTCTCTATATATATATATACACACATATATATATATATGTATATGTGTGTGTGTATATATACACACACACATATGGGTTAGGAAGTGTGTACATTTGGTACATGTAAATATGTGTACCATCCACTAAATTGGGATATGTGGCATCTACTAAATAAATCTAAACATATGAATTGAATCAACATTGTTTAGATTAGATATGTTAAGAAAGTCATAATCATATCTCACATGTATCATGAGATATATTAACATATTATCCATTTCAGAAATTCTACTACTTACTATTGATTACAAAATATACATCTTCTTGCATTGATGGTTTAGGAATGTTGAGTTGAGATGATATTTTATACACATATTATCTAAGGAGAATATGCCACATTCGTAAGGATAGATTGTTATGCAAAGTTGTGAAACCATCATACATATAAGATACATGTACTCAGGTACACAATTGTTTTATCCATATATATATATATATATATATGACATTTCTAGACATGTTCATTACATGCTAGTGGTTTATGAAAAAATTACATTATGTAATTTTTTATTACTAGATGTTTGGTTTGACCATAAAACAAACGAATTTACAACTAAAAGCTAATATCATTAAGTTTATTTTTGACCTATATTAAAGTTTGCTTCCCCCAAGATTAAAATTGTGTTTGTGCCTCTGGTCACAACAACTTGACAACTTTAGTAAGATTTTTATGTTTACTCTATGCTTTAGTTCTTCATAAACAAAATTTATCTTTAACTAATATGTTGTGTGGTGCCCCCAAGCTAAATTTTATGGCTTCGCCAGTGTCCATAGGTTATGAGGACCACAGTGACACATGGGCTTTACACGTATACGGTGGGATGGTTTAGCTGGGTTACAACTTGCTCAGTCTGTGAACTCTTTAACCGGGTGCATGTCATGTCCCACGTGCAGGGGGATTAAATGTGACCTCCCAGACCTCCTTGTGTGGGTGCGGCCTTAGTTTGGTTTTGCCCTTTGGTGCACTCCAAACTATGATCAGTTTTCAACATCCTTCCATTTTTTAACCACATGCATTGCTTTTTTAATTAATAGTATCTTCGTCTGTAGTGGGGCGGCCCAACTGGATTGAGATTCACATGTAAATATACAAAGGTTAAACAAAGCGATCATCGGGTGTCTCCCAGATCTTGGTTTTGGTTTTGTTAAAGGTGTGTCTCCCTGGTTTGGTTTGCGCCCCGTTCATATACATAGGTTATTTGAGGACCACCAAGATCCTCAGTTAAAGGCGCAGACATGGTTTGGTTTTGTGTCTGATTCATATACATAGATTAATTATGGACTACATGGCACATGGGCTTTATACGTCCATGGTGGGACAATCCAACTGAATTTTAGGTTACTCAGTCCACAAATCCTTTAACTGGGCGCATTTCATGCCCCGCGTGTAGGGTGTGCAAATCCGGCCTCCCGTGCCTCCTAGCGTGGGCACGATCCTAATTTGATTTTGCCCTTGGTTCACTCCAAACCGGGATCAGTTTTTAACATCCTTTCATTGCTTAATCATGTGCATTGCTTTGTTAATTAATAATGTGTATGTCCATAGTGGGGCAAGCCAACTGGATTGAGGACCACATGCTAATATCCATAGGTTAAACAAGGCAATTATCGAGTGCCTTCTAGATCTTAGTTTTGGTTTTGTTAGAGGCGTGTGACCCTAGTTTGGTTTGTGACCAATTCATGCCCAAAGGTTAATTGAGGACCACCTAAATCCTCAGTTAAAGGTATGGCCCTCGTTTGGTTTTGCAACCCGATTCATATTCATAGGTTAATTGATGACCACAATGGCACATGAGCTTTGTACATCTATGGTGGGACAACCCAATTGGATTTCAGCTGGCTCGGTCTGCAAATCCTTTAACCAAGTGCATGTCGTGTCCCTTGCACAAGGGATGCAAATCTGACATCCTGAGCCTCCTTGCATGGGTGTGGATGTAGTTTGGTTTTTCTCTTTGATTCACTCCAAACCGCAATCATTTTTCAACATCATTTGGTTATTTACTTGTGTGCATTACTTTATTAATTAATAGTGTCTTTGCCCATAGTGGGGCAACCCAATTGGATTTTGGCCGGCCCGATCCACAAAACCCTTTAACTGCGCACATATCTCGTCCTGCACGCAAGGGTACAGATCTGGCCTCCTTGCATGGATGCAATCCTGGTTTACTTTTGCCCTTTGGTTCCCTCCAAACCACGTTCAATTTTTAACATCATTTTGTTGCTTAACTGTGTACACTGCTTTGTTATTTAATAGTTTCTTTGTCGTTGTTATTGAACAACTGAAGAACAGACATTTTCTCACTTTTGCTCTCTTTGTGCTTCTCTGGAGAATGAGTTTTCCTAGTCCCGCCATTGTTGATCACTGGAAGAACGATCAAAAACCATTCTTTCCATGTCGTGACCTGGGAATGCACGCTTCACGCCTATGTCATTGTTGTATCATGGGAGGGTAGCCCCTGATACTATTGCACCAATACTTATTGTTGATTAAGATGGAAATACTCCCAAGGACAGTGCAATTTGCATGCCTCAACAATTTGGTAGTAGTTCCTTTTCTTAAACTATTTTGTGGTTCATATCCAGATTTAACTACAATCTTAATAGTATATTTGTATATAATGACTACGAATATGGAAGGCTTTGAAATTTCATCTACACCTGTGACACCGTCCACTTGTAGCAGTGAAATCATTACTAATTTGTCTATTTCATAAATACCTTTGGCTAGAGTTACAAAATTCAAACTTTTTAATAGACTACATTACATAATATGGCAAGAAATATTTTTATTGCTTTAGAAGTTCCTAACTTAACCTTTTTTTTGTCTAAACACAAACCAGAAATTGACTGTTGAGTGGAAAAAAGCTAATCGTATTTACCGTCATGTCATTTTAAGCATTATTTCTAATCAGTTGTTTGATGTATACTTTCCAATTAAATTTAGAAAATCTTCAACAAGAAATCATTCTGGAAGAGACTTCTATCCAAAAGCTTACTATTGTGAATTTTCAAAATTTTTGTATGTCTGAAGATAAAGAGATAACAACTAAATTTCATGATTTTCAGATCTTGCTTGACGAGTTAAAAATGAAAAATGTTCTTCATGAGTCTTTCATTGTGGGTCTTCAATTGAAAAACTTCCTAATTCTTAGAACCATTACAAGAATAACTTAAAACACAAAAGAAAGACTATGTCGTTGGATGATGTAATAATAAACATTGATTGAATATCAATTCTATACTAGAGAAAGATTTGACGTCAATAAAGAATTGTTGTCTACTACTAATTTTGTTGACAATAAAGTTAAGCACATAATAATTCTTCGGGTCAATCTAAAAATCATTAGAAGAATCAGAAAGAAAAGGAAATAATGATAAAAATAAAGGAAATAAAGTCATTAAGAAGAAGAATATTTTTTGTTATGTTTTTTTTAACTTGGTCACACTTCTCCTTACATATAGACATAAGAAGAAGCAAGTAGTCCAGGGATCTAAAGAAATAATAGCCAAAGTTGTTAAGGATAACATATTTGAGGTATTCATCAGCTTGGTCAGCATGTAGACCTGTCAAACTGGGTCAAATTCCATGGGTGCCCACGGGTCGACCCGTATAAGTTGGGTTTGGGTGCTGAAATATACCACCTGCTGAAAATCTCCCAAACCCATACCCACCTATTTATTTAGCGGATTTCACCGGTGACCTGCGGGCACCCATGGGTGATCCAATCAACTGAAGCAAATATATTTATATACATAATATACACACATACACATTAAAAGATGTTACTTTTTTCATACAAGTTAACTCTTTACCTTTATCAACAATAATTATATTATCTTTATTTTGTGTTTGTAATAGGCAATAACAAGTACTTGTAATATTAGGAATATCTAATGTTACATGACAAAATTATGTGTTATTTTTTGTGATCTTTATCTATGGAAACTACATGGATTTTCCTATTTTACATCAACATACAACAACTAGCTACTATTTTTTTTAAATAAGTGAGGAGATCTTCTTATTCATCCCGCTCTCCTCTTGCAGGCATTAAATGAGAATTTAATACATTTTCAGCTATGAAAAGAAATTTGGTAGGACTCCTACCATTACATAAGGGGAAAGGGATAGGGAGACCCACAGGGTCGAGTGGAGGGTTTGTATAAGTACGACCATCCTTGAAATGTTTTAGGTGGTGTTTGGCTAGAGTATCAACCAAGGTAGTATGTTTTCTTAGTCGGTGAACAATATGTATATTCAGATTTCTTGTGATGTTATCTTCAATGGATCGAATCCAGCTGTTGAAAGCAGGGAAATTTCCTGGATGTCCTTCAATAGCATCTAAAGCTCTATTACTATTAGTGACAACGAGTATAGTACCAGATGCATTTGCAAACCCAGACCTCACAACCAAATCTATCGCACGCAGCTTAGCTTCAGTCACATATTCAACATATGTGTAGTTAGCTATCCCGCCAGTCCAGCACTTATTCTCATCCAGTGTCACTACGGATATAGCAGCCTCCTTTCCTTTAACAGCAGCGTCAACATAGCAGACCTTGACATTATCAGGGATGATTGTGTTTTCATAGTCGTCATTGGGATAGTTGGTCTTAGTTGGGGCCTTCACGTGTCTTCCAGTGGTGATTTTATTCCAGAGATTGTCGATCTGAACGAGTTGTCTAGTCGTACTGACATGAGTTTCCTCAAAAACCGTATTATTTCTAGTCTTCCAGATGATCCAGCAAACAACAGAAAACCGGGCAAGGTGATCCCCATCCTCTTGCAAATGGTGCATGAGCCATTCCTGGATAGTAATATAGGAATGATCGGGCGGAGTAGTAAGATTTAGTCTGAGCCAAACTTCCTGTGCATTAGGGCATAGCCAAAGGGAATGCAGTATGTATTCCTCATAGTCTTCGCACCTGGGATAGACAGTGCAGTCCGTGAACTTCCGTTGTTTACGTCTGACATTGGTCATAATGGCCTCGTGAGCAACCAGCCAAATGAAAATTCTGATCTTGTTGGGCACCTACAGTTTCCAAATAATCTACCACAGCTTGTTTTTGGGGTACTGGTTATCAGTACGGATGAGGTCGTAAGCAGAAGAAGTAGTATACCCTCCATCATCATTGTGCATCCAACTCCATGTGTCTTCTCCCTTGCTCATAGCAGGGACCGGGAGATCCGTAATACGACTGACGCAGGTATTAGGAAGGTAACTCAACAGAAAACCCTTATCCCAATTGCCATTGAGATCTCTTAGGCAATCTACAGTGAGATCGGCTATGTCACTACTGATAGGTTTAGTGCACACAGAAAGCAACTCTCTAAAACCCGGGACCCAATGGTCTTTTCAAACCAGGGCCGTGTTCCCATTATTAACCATTTTGATGCAATTCTCTTTGATGAAATCAAGACCCTCATGGATGCTTCTCCATAAAGGGGTCGCCCTCCTTCCAGAACGACCATTATACTTCTTATATTTGTGCAGCAACCCCTCGACCCAAGGCGATTGTTTGTTATTTAGAAAATTCCACCCGTTTTTCCATATAAGTGCCTTGTTCCAATCAGCCATAGATTTGATACCAAGGCCTCCATTGCTCGTAGCAGTGCTCACTTTGCTCCAGGCAACTAGAGATACATGATTACCTTTGTGGCAACCGCCCCAGATGAACCTGCGGATAATTCTATCCAGTTTAGTACACGTGAAGAAGGGAATTCTTGCAGTTTTCATGACGTAGGTAGGAAGGGCCGCCAGGACAGATTTGGCAAGACATATCTGCCCCGCAAGGGAGACTGTCCTAGTTGTCCAGCCATTAACCTTAGTTTCCAGGTTGTTTGCAAGGAAGGAATATGTTTGTTTACTGACTTTTTTGTGCAGCAGAGGGACAACCAAATACTTGCCTATGTCGTCAATTTCCATGATTCCGCTGGCTCTACAGATAGAAGATCTAGTGGCTCTACTGACAGAGCTTGCAAAGAAAATTTTAGACTTTTTAATAGAGATTTTTTTGGCCCGACGCTTCCTCAAACCTGTTGAAACACTGGTTGATGGAAGCTATCTATTCCAGAGATGCTTTGGCGAAGATGACGATATCGTCAGTGAAACTGATGTGGGAAATGTATGGTCCCTATTGAGAGATCTTGATAGGGGTCCACTGTTTAGCCTCCACGAACTGGTTGATTAGCTGCGTAAGGCGTTCCATGCACATAACAAAAAGGTACAGGGACAAAAGGTCGCCTCGCCGGAGACCTCTGGAAGTTTTGAAAGGTGGGAGTGATTTTCCGTTGAGGTTGATGCTCGTATTACTAGACGATAGCAAATTCAAAATATAAGATTTGATGTGAGGAGGCCAGGTCATCTTGTTTAGAGTGTGCTCAATAAACTTCTATGACATTCGGTCATAAGCCTTGGAGAGGTCCACTTTAATGGCCATGTAGGGTGCACTAGATTTACGCCTGAGATTATGGATGATCTCTTGTACAATGATGATGTTATCAGATATGCACCTGTCCGGAATGAAGCTTGCCTGCACTGGAGACACCCATTGAGCAATGTATCTTTTGACTCTGCCCACTATGACCTTAGAGGACAACTTGAGGCAGACATTATTCAACATGATCAGTCTTAGTTGGCTGCAGCTGGTGGGGTGTTTAACTTTTGGGATGAGGCCGATGCTGGCATCAACGACCGTACTCGGAATCTCATTCCCGTTCATCATACTTCTGATCAGATGGAGGAGGGAATGTTTGACATACTTCCAGTTTGATTTGATGAAGTGCATATCTGTGCCATAGGGACCCGCAGCTTTGAATGGATTGGACATTTTAACAATTTTCCAAACCTCTATCTCAGTAGCTGCCGCACCCAACATGCGCATTTGACAAGGTTTGAGAGCTTTGAACTTAGCGGGAATGTTGTCCATGGTAGTAGTGTTCGGCGGCCTAGTTTCAGTGAATAGGCTTTCAAAGTGATTCGAGATCAAATGTTTCAAATCAGTATTGTTGGAGATCCAATTCCCCTCTCTGTCTTGTAGACTTCTGATGTTGTTCAGTCTTCTTATGTTGTTGACATAAGCATGATAAAACTTGGTATTACTGTCCCCATCCACAAGCCAGTCGATGTGGCTCTTCTATTTCCAGATTTCTTCCTCTTTCAAGAGGAATTCGTGCAGCTTGTTCTCGAGCAGGTGGCACTACCGATCCTTTTCTTCATTATATTGTCTTTCCAACCCCCGTTGTATGCTAGATATTTGAGTGATAAGTTGCTGCTTGGCCTTGTTTTGAGTGTGCCTAGACTTGGTGTCCCACTTGATGATGTGTGCTTTAGCATGTTGAAGGGTAGTGTGGAAATGAGCGTGGGGATTCCAATAAAGCTCTAGAATGTTGCGGAAACTAGGCACTTGCGTCCAAGATGCTCTGGTTCTGAAACATGCAGCTTGCTTCACACGGGCGGTATTAAATAGACCAATAGGATTATGATCGTATCCGATCCTAGGTAGGTTCTCACATATAAAGTTTGGGTACTCTTGTATCCATTCCCTGTTAGCTAAAGCGCGGTCGATCCGTTCATGGAGAAGGCCTTTCTTATAAGTAAACGTGTAACCTGTGCTGCCAATGTCAGTGACGCCAGCCTGAGTGATGGCAGTGCCAAATCTTACGGCTTCAGAAACATTGAACCTCTTACTTCCCATTTTCTCATCTGGGTTCAACATGCAATTGAAGTCACCCATAGTAATCCAAGGCATATTAATCGATTGACTTAGCCTAATGAGGTGTTTCCAAAGAATAGGGCGCCCTCCAGGGCTAGGGGACGCGTAGACGAAGGTGCAGAGAGTCTTGTTGTCAATGCAACAATGGATGAAGTACTTGTGACTCTCCAAAATCTAGACGTCACATTCATCATCATTCCAAAGTAACCAAATGCCTCATGAGAACCCATTATCCTCTACTATATGTGAGCTAGAAAAGCCAATGTCATGGATAGCTGATTGTGCCTCCCTGCCCGAGATGTGAGGCTCGAGAATGGAGACAAGTTTCACTCTATGTCTAGCAACAAGGCGTTTGATGAAGTGCCTAGCTTCTGGCTTGCCGACACCTCTTATGTTCCAAGATATCGTATTAATCATGAAGAAAAAGGAAGGGTTTTAGGTTGATGGGGAAATCCCTCCCTCGTTAGCCTCAGACCCTCTCCTCATTCTATTCCGGGTACCATAAAGATGCTCTTTCTGTGGGCTGCCCATGCTTGGATGGTTCATCTTCTCTTTAGCTTTCCTTCCTGGTAGAACAGGTTTCTCAGCTCTAGTTTTGGTTCTAGTGCTGCCAGCAGGTGGTGTAATTTCTTCAAAAATGATTGGGGTAGTTGTATTTGATGTGGTTGTGTTATCCTCTGGTCTCCCCTCAATAACCTCATTGCATGTAGGATTGACAAAAGTGTGCTTGGGATTGGCCTCCGGAGCAGGTTGCACATCTTTCTCCGTAATTTGGTCTTCAGGTGTCTTTTTAGTTGAAACATCGACATCTTCATTCCTTCTTTGCTTCTTCCTCTAGACTTTGGGACCGTGAGCATCTTCTGGGTTAACCTGCACAGGTGTTTCTTCATTTTTATTCTCCATATCGATGATATTGCCTTCCTCCTCACTGTCTAATGCCTGAAACTTATTGGTTGAGCCTCTGGTCTTCTTTGGTTCCTTATTACATTGTGGTTTCCGGGAAATCACATTCCTGCCATAATAGACCTGCCATTTTTCCTCCTCCTCTATCCATCTAACCCCCACCTCATCTTCATTAGGGTCGGAGGTGGGTTGAGATGGCTCTTTGTCAACCCCCTTGCAATCAGCCGCATCATGGCCTAGTTTGCCACACTTGAGACATATATCTGGTAGAGACTCATACTCGATTTTGTACTCCCGACCATTGATGATGATGGCAGGGTGGATGGGTTTAGCTGTGTCGAGTTCTACTACAATCTGCGTGAACCTACTCCTTGTTTGATTAGTTGAGTGATCATCTACCCTCACAAGGCGTCCAACCGCTTGACCAATAGTATGGAACATCTCTCTATTATAGTAATGGATGGGAAGCCCTACGACTCGGATCCACATAACTATGTGGCTTGGAAGTCCCTTCGATGGTTTGAAGTATCCGTCCCATGGCCAAACGACGAGGTAGCCTCCAAAGAGAGACCATGGTCCCTTCGTTAAAACATTCTCTTGATCTATTCTGCTGTAGAATTGCACTACATAGTGTTGTTTGGCAAGTTCATATAGTTCAAATCGGCCTGCCGGTTTCCAGAGGAGTTTCAGACGTTCGGCCATGGTGAGGAAACCGACATGTCTGTCGATTAACTTGACGATGACATCATACTTGAATGGTTTACTCATTATTTCTTCTGCCTCCGGTGCCATGAAGATTTCTGCGAACCCTCGCTCACAAACCAGTTCAATGTCGGCAGGGTTTACTATCTCTTCCGGTTCATCGTCTATGAAGAACGGATCCGCCGCCGCCCCCCGCTATTGCTGGTGACCGCTTGTTTGAAGGATTTTGTTGGTGCCGATGAAGAGTTTCCCGCAAGGAAAGGATTATCGTCCTCTTCGAAGCCTTGATCTAACTCCATCTGGTTCGGGTCTCCAGGCTTCTCAGAGGGTCCTTCGCCCCTCATCCCCTTTTACGTAAGGTTGATCCCGACCTTCTACAGTCTCAGCTGACTCCCAGGTCTGGTCGAGTGAGTAACCGGTGTTGATCGGTTGTCACCGCTCCTTGTGCCCCCGCCATCGTCTTCTAGGGTTCTCCGTATATCGTTCGTCGTGCCGCCTCCCCCCGATCGCCCCTCTTGCGCCGCCATTTCTAATTGAATGGTTTAACGTCAAACATAGTAGTTGAATGGTTCTTTTACACTATATTTGACATACAAAAAATAGCTACAAGATATTTTAAATGTTATTTTTAGTGATAAAGAAAGCAACTAGTAATTTATTGTAGATCATACACATTTTATATGGGCACCCGATGGCAACCCGCAACCTGTTGGGTCGGGTTTGGATGTGTTTTTCTTCCACCCGTTTAGAAGTGCATCTTTTTGACCCATACTCTCCAGATCTGCACCTGCAATGACCCAATAAAACCCAACCCACCCACATGTTTGATAGGTCTATCAGCACGTGATCATTTCAATATCAAGATTGGACTCATCAAGTCTGAGGCTAGACGTCACATTTGTGGCAATAGATATACCTTCATGACCTACTCAGAAGTAGGAGAGGATGAGTATCAGATTTTCATATGAAACTCAAGTGCTTCCCATGTGACTGGAAAGGGCAACATCATGATCAAGATAACTTCTAAAAAGATCTTATTGATCAAAATGCGTTGTATGCTTTAGACATTAGGGTTAATTTGATCTGTGTGACTCAACTTGTTAATTTTGGGGTCAAGATGTCTTTTGTAATTACAAGACCATTCTTTCTAAGTCAGGGGACTACATGGGTATGGGGTATTATTTAAATGGCATTGTTCTTTAGAATGTACCAAACTCTTCTGCTAACAAAGTTTCTTCTACTGCTTACATTGTTGAATCCTTTGATATGTGATAAAATATACTTGGACATGTTAAATTTTAAATATGTAAAACATATGAAATATTTAAGATTGCTAAAAGATATACATGGTGATGTTGGTTTAGACAACAGATGTCAAGTGTGTTCTGAAACTAAATATACTAAAAAATTGAGTCCTACAATTTTATATAAATTTTTTGAATTGATAGATCAAGTTTACAAAGATCTTGGAGATTTAAAAGGAAAATTGTCTAGAGGTGGAAAAAGATTATATATCATTCTAGATGATTTCTCACGCTATACAAAACTATATTTATTACATGCAAAAGAATAAGGCTTTGAGATGTTTGTTAACTATATAACATAAGTAGAAAATCATCTTAATAGGAAAATAAAATGTCTTTTCTCAAATAGGGGTGGTGAATATGATTGTTCTCCATTAATAATTTTTGTATAGTTGTAT
Source organism: Alisma plantago-aquatica (assembly GCA_963693085.1). Taxonomy (NCBI): domain Eukaryota; kingdom Viridiplantae; phylum Streptophyta; class Magnoliopsida; order Alismatales; family Alismataceae; genus Alisma; species Alisma plantago-aquatica. Next base: position 479,569,335 of record OY856413.1, on the reverse strand, counting down.
CATATATGAATACACCCCTCCATATTAGCCTCAATCAAATGGATTGTTAAACATAAAAATGCAACTCTAAAAGAGATGATGAATTATATTTGAATTAAATTAGGATCCCCCAACAACTTATTGATTTTATCATCTTCTTTTCTTCAAAATTACATTTCTAATAGGAATATGAATAATACTTCATATGAATTATAAAAATGATATGTTCCTAGTTTGAGATATCTTAAAATGTGGGATGTTTAGATATAGTCTTATTAACTGAACCTAAAAATAGAAATTAGGATCTAGAACTCTAGATGGTGTTTTATAGGTTATGCTTAAAATAGTGCAGCATATAGATTCTTGGTTCTTAGAAGTAGCAACAATGTTGTAGGACCTAATACTATTGTTGAGTCTAAAAATGCAGAATTTTCAAAACATAGATTTTCTATGAAAATCCCTATGGAAAAAGTGTCTAATCCTTCAAATGAAATTTTAGAGAATATACCAAGGACATTTAATACTAATGATGTTGTAGAATCTGACGATGTCAGACCTAGAAGATCCACTAGGATGGGGAAGGAAAAGAATCTTGATGATGACTTCTATTCATTTATAGTAGATAATGGCCCACAAACTTGTAACGACGTTATTAATTCATATGATTTATCCTTATGGAAGGAAGCAATTAATAGTGATATTTATCTATATTATCTAATCACACATGGGAGTTAGTAGATCTTCCGCTAGGTATCAAACACATAGGATGTAAATATATATTCAAAAGAAAATGAAAAATTGAATGAATTATAGATAAATACAACGCTCAATTGGTTGTCAAGAGATATAAATAACAAAAGGATATTGACTATTTTGATATTTTTTCTCCTGTAACTAGAATTTCTTCAATCGGGATTTTTATTGATTTGGCATCTATTAAGAAATTCAGTGTACATCAGATGGATGTCAAAACTATTTTCTTGAATGGAGATTCAAACGAAGAAATTTATATGGATCAACCAAAAGGTTATGCTTCTCTAGGAAAAGAGCATATGGTATTCATACTAATCAAATATCTTTATAGATTGAAACAAGCACCTAAATAGTGGCATTAGAAATTTGGTAAAGTCATTGTATCATACGGGTTCCACATAAATGAAGAAGACAAACATATATATTCTAAGGTAGATAACCAAGTTTGTGTTATCATATGTCTTTATGTGGATCACAAGCTTATTTTTGGCACAAATGTTGATATCACAAATAGTATAGAAGGTTTCTTGGCTTCTGATTTTGAAATGAAAGATATGGGAGAAGTAGATGTAATTTTGGAAATTAAACTTCTTAAAAGTGATGATTGCATCATACTCTCTCAAGAACATTATGTTGAAAAAAAATCTCAAAATATTTTCAATGTTTGATTATAAGCCAATAATCACACATTTTTATTCTAATTGTAATCTTAAGAATAATAAAAGTACTTGTATTCTACAAGTCAAATATGTGCAAGTAATTTAAAGGTTGATGTAGTTAAGAATTGTACTCATCCAAATCGAGCATATGTAGTAGGAAGATTAAGTAGATATACTCAAAATCCTAACATAGATCATTGGGATACTCTACACATGGTTTTAAGATACTTAAAAGGCACAATTAATCTTGGATTGATTTTTTGTGGATCTCTAATTGTGTAGGAAGGATATTGTGATGATAAATGGATTTTTTATTTAGATGAGTTGAAATCTACAATGGATACATCTTCACCATGGGTGGATGTTTTGGGTCTTAGAAATCTATCAAGAAAACATGTATAGCTTGTTGCACTATGGAATCTAAGTTTATTGCCTTAGAAAAGGCTACAACTGAAGTCGAATAACTAAGATATCTACTAGTGAATCTTCCCATTTGGGAGAAACTTTCTTCACCAATGTTTATACACTATGATAATCAAGTTGCCATAGTAAGAGCTAAAAACAAAGTTTATGATGGGAAGAGTAGACATATTCTTCTATGTCATAATATTGTGAGATATCTTATATGTGATAGCATAATCTCAATGGATTATGTAAAGTCAGAATAAACTCGGTCCATCCTCTAACAAAGCCATTAAATCAAAGACTAGCGAGCAACACATCAAGGAGAATAGGATTATGCCCATACTCAAAGTCAAAGTGGTGGATTCCCAAACTTCATGAACGGTGATCCGGTGAAGGAGGTTAAATGAGAAAAACTAAGTCACTAGATCACTCAATGTATTGTAATATTTTGTATCTCATTCTTATGATGTAAACAATAAGTTTTAGTCAATAGTTGAATATAATTATTCTTAATAGATTTCATAGCCATTAATAGTGGTGAATATAACTGTAATATGTACTTGATGAAAGTCCAACTATATGAGTGTAGAGTGGGGCCACTCCTGTTGAGACAAGGGTAAGTCTCTAAAGCATTCATGAAGATTCCCAGTAGGCGCATGGACTTAATGCCCCAACCTGTAAGAATGGTAATTAATTTTATGAATGTCATGTGAGTAATGAGCCTGTCATTAGATAAAAGGGGAATTTGTTCAAGAGCATAGTTCTACAAATTCTATAAAGATTATGCATATCTACTCTATGCTTTGGTTTAAAAATCTAGTTCAACTAAAGTTTATGCATGTCATTAGTTTAATTTCTTCCAGTGAGTTTTATTTGAAGTCTTTATTTTGAAATAGTGAGAGATTGTTGGTTTTCTATGTGTATTTCAAATACAAAGGAAGAGTTTTAGTCCCACATGCGGGAGCTATAGAACTTCTGTCCTCCTTATATATGGATTCATATCCATAGGTTAATTGAGGACCACAATGGGACATGGGCCTTGCAAACGCATGGTGGGTCAGCCTAACTAGATCTGGGTCGGCCTAATTCCAAAATCCTTTAACTGGGCACATCAGTGCATGCAGCATCGCATAAGCAACAGGGTGTAAATACGACCTCCCGAGCCTCTTTGTGTGGGAGCGGCTCCAGTTTGGTTTTTCCATTTGGTTCATTGAACCATTTGTAACATGAGTCACATCTTTTTATGGTTGTAGTTGTTTACTTGGGAGGTTTCAAAATGTGGTCAGTTTCGAACCACAACACATCCTTTTGTTATTTAACCATGTGCATTGTTTTGTTATTTAACAGTGTCTTTGTCGTCATTTCTGAACAACCGAAGAAAGAATACTTTCTCGCTTTTCCTCTTTTTGTGTTTCTCTAGAGAACTAACTTTTGATTATTGGAAGAATGATCGAAAGTCGTTCTCTCTGTGTCATGACCCGTAAGTGCACGCTGCACGCCGGTGTCATTGTTGTATCTTGGGAAGATAGTTGTTAATCATTATTGCACTGACACTTAACGTTGAGTGAGGTAGAAATACTCTTATGCATGATGCAGTTTGCACGCCTCAACAATTTGATAACAATTCCTTTTCTTAAACTATCTAGCATTTTGTATCTAGATTTAACTACCTCTATGGAGATGAAATTGGTTCCCATGCAGATGCCTTGCGAACCCATAACCAAGCAAACCACGTAGCCTTGTATGTCAATGATACCTCTGGCGGCGATTACATGATGTCCTTCTTGTATTTCTTGACCAAGTCCACTACCTTGGGAAAGAAGGTCAGCAGTGGCATCTACAACTGAGTGTGTATTTACACCTCTAAGCATTGTTAAAGTACGACACTTCCTGGAGTACAGTGAATATGATCCGCATTACATAAAAAGGAAGGCTTAGATAGGAAGGACACATTTCCAATGAAACATCACAAGGCTCAGATTCTCCAAGAGGCGAAAGCACGCACCAAGGGCATGTTTGATTTTCCGGATGTGTCTGGATTAGGAGAAATGCAGAATTCATAAACTCCCAATTTAATGAATTGGTGGTTTTGAGAAATGCAGCAAATACAGAACTTCAGGTTTGGAGTAGTAGAGGAGATGTCCTTTTTCTGCGGTGAACAACGTGAAAAAGTGGAGAGACAACAAGTCAGGAACCATGGAATAGCATGCAATTCACACAGTGGGCACGTCGCCGACTTGCTGCATTTTGGTGCACGACCCTTTTGTGATGTAATGAAAATACAAAAACTACTATTAGCCCAGAAAATGTCGAATTCCTTTCATTTTACATCTTTAGAGAAACAAACATAAATTTTATATTGTTGAATACAAGAATGCAAACCAATCTGGGTGAATACTGCAAACCAAATGTCCCCCAAGTAGAAATCATTGGAAGGTAAGACTGGAGGGCTATCTCTGATCTACCCTTCCAATCATGGTGTCTTTCCCTCTTATCTGACACCCCCACCTCTTTGTGCTCGCCCTCCATCGATCCACCTCACAGTTTGTATCCACATTTAACTACAACAAAGGCCTCCTCAGTGGCGATGAACCCAGTTCCCATGCGGATGCCTTGCGCACCCATATCCAGACAAGCTATGTAGCCTCATCTATCAGTGATGCCTCGCGGTGATTACCGAGAAGTCCTTCTTGTATTTCTTGACCAAGTCCACTACCTTGGCCAAGAAGGTCAGCAGTGGTGTCCACAAGTGGGTGTGCATTTACACCTCTAAGCATTGGTAAAGGACGACACTTCCTAGAGTGTGAAGAGTATGATTTTCATTACTTAAAAAGGAAGGATTAGATAGGACAAACACTTACTTCCAACGTAACATCGTCAGGCTTGGATTCAGTGAGCGACACAAGTTCATGCCGGGCGGAAACCAATGTAAGGTAAGATTGGATGTGTGTCATATCCGGTCCATGCATCATGCCCTCGCATTCGATGCATGCACCTCCTCGTGATTGCCATCCATCAATCTACCTTGAGGCTGCAATGGCTCACCTTTGACCTGATGTAGTAGTCCTTGTTTGCACTCCCTCATAAGTGGATCTAGAGTAGCGAAGAGGTTGGATTTTGGCCCCTCCCCCTTTACCACCTCCTCTACTACTACAACCTCTACCACCATAACCTCCCCTGCCATAGTCTAAAACCATAGGCTTCCTCAACCCTGGCGCCCTCTACCATCACCACTGTATCCAACACCACCAATGCATAACCCTCCACCATATCCAGATCTAGATCCCAACCCTTAACCCAAATCACCACCTTGTCTTTTTCCATGAACCATCATTGCCTTGTCCTCCACCAATTCCTTTTCATCCCATAGGTGAAGACAGTTGATCCGTATACTAAGCCATCAGAAGGCACTTAAAAATAACATAAGGCAAGGATTTTCAAAACCATTGGTAGGCAAAAAAATAAAAAAGACATCGAGAGGGGTGCTTGAAGGACCATCCTCCTTGATCCTGATAATGACGCCCCCAGTCGGCTACCTTAGTAGTGGCCCTCACCTACCGTCCTCTTGATAGAATGTTGAGCAGGATAAACCACCCCCACCTTCCCCTATCATGGGCACAGTGATACCATGATCCAGAAGGTGGGAGTTTAGATTCAAGGTTTTGATACTTTGGTTTTCGTCTGACAAGGTAGACACCTTGACATCTCATCCTCTTTTGCAGGCAGTGCTATTTAGGGTGTTGATACTCTAGTGTTGACCAGATAAGGTAGGCATCTTGACATCCCAACCATCTTAGAAGTGGTACCTGGTTGCACTCTTCATGTCGTTGGTTGGGTCTCTCAATTTCTTGTTGGGGAATCCTCCCCAGTTGGCCTCCCCCTTTTATTCCCCCACTGTTGCTACCTTTGTCGTCTGGGACATCCAACTTTTGGATTGAAACAGTCTAGTGGTGAGACATGACCTATATTCTTGTCCCACTCTCATCAATCCTTCCTTTTTTAGCATCTCTCTTCGACTCCCTTCCTTACAATGGGGAATCAATTGAGGAGATGGCTTAGAGGCATGACAAGGATCCATCATCGCAACTTGAACCAGAGAGGTCGCGAGCAACGAATCCCCCTTTGGGTCAGTCGAGGCCATCATTTGACATCCCCAAGACAACTGATATAGGTGTCTCTGGAAAGGACATTGGTAGACCCAATGTATCAACCTAAAGGTGTGTTACTAATGTCTAAGGTCTGGTCACATGGAAAACATATGTCAGGTTGGTCCTCCCCCTGACCCCCCTGACCACCATCGGACCATCAAATCTTGACATCATTCCCTCCCCTCCCTCTGTGATGGGATGTTTGATGTGCGGAGTTCCAAAAAATATCCTTAAACGTGTAGCGGTGGTTCTACACAGGACAACGAAGATCAAAGCAGGAAAGGGGAACACCTCAAGATGGTCATCAAGATCTCTTGGAGGGTCGAAACCAACTAGAAGAGCCTCAAGCAGTTCCTTCTGTAAAGTATCCAAGAGGTCTTGGACCTTAACATGTTCTCATCTAGGAAAGTGGTAGTTTTGGCTTCCTCTTCAGATGAAGGTCGGAAGGTGATCGAGGAAATATAGGAGGAATTTGAGGATACATGTCTACCAAGCCTACGTATGAGCAGTGGCAAGGGTATGGGATGAAATCTGTATGGTTTTGGATTGAAGACATTATGCCTATTTCCTATGGGGATGACGAATCGCTAGAAGAGGTGATCAAATCTTTTGGGAAGTTGTAGACTTTCTCGAGATGGATAAGGATAAGAGATGATAAAGTGGGAATTCTTATTCAGATAGAGGCTTTTAGTGAAGATGTCCCATAGTTTCTCAGTATTAACTACCTAGACAAACTCACCATGACTAAACTCTCAAAGGTAGCACTTCTGGAGGGTGACAACAGTATGTTGCATATGACTGAATTCGAAAAAGAATTCTCCATCCCACCCTCACTATTGCTGCACCTGATTTCTTTGATGCAAAATCAACCCGCAGTCCCTTCCCCTACGCTGCCCAACAAACCTCAGGTCCCCAACAGCCATCATGACCAGACACTTAGACCAGTAAGTCCTAGCAGAAGATAGATACAAGACAAGGACATAGTGCATCACCAACTCCCATCTACTAGATTTGTAGATTTCATCCATCCCCAATCTAGCTCCTGAATAGGTTGTTAGTTTGTGAAGTCCTCATTCTACAAACAGATCAACCTGTGGTGACAATGCGGATCATGCCAGGTCAGTAGATAATTTCTCAGAAAATTTTGAGGGACAGAAGAAGACCTTGAAGAAGGAGAGGAAATATCATACAGCCGGAAGCAGTGGTAGAGGGACCGAAGGTGTGAATCATTTTAAGGAAAGATACCTAACCTGGGAGGCTAATTTAAAACATGTTTAATCACATGGTCTAGAATTTCAGGGGAGTGGTGAATGGCCCTGCATACCTTCTATAGTGTTAGGACAAATTTGTAGATGCCACATACCTTCTATTGTGGTGTTAATGGGGCCAATGGTCATGGTGACTAAAGTTTGTGATATGCTTATATCCTTCTTGGTCATGAAGTATATCATCACTCCATGGTCTGTATAGACTGTGGCTTTTGTGTTAACAAAATAGGAGTAGACTTTTTCAAATGCATAGATGATTGGGAGCATATCCATCTCTATAGTGGTGCAGTTAATATGTTCTTCAATAAAAGTTTTTCTCGCATAAAAATCACATGATACTTTTTATCCTTTTTCTGTCCTAGCCCTACTCCAACAATAAATTCACTGGCATTGAACATGGGGTCAAAAGGGGGGTCCCAATTGGGAGCGTGCATTATAGCTGGTGATCTCAGGGAATTTTTCAAAGTATAAAAAGCATTGAGATAGTCCTCTTCAAAGATAAAGGAATGTCTTTAATCAGAAGTCTTTACAACATATTTGAGATTTTGGAAAAGTCTTTAATGGGTCTGCGGTAATATCCAATGTGGTCGAGGAAACTTTGTATTGATGTTACTGAACAGGGTTGCAACAACTTGAAAATAGCCTTTATCTTACTTTCATCAACCTCGGTACCAGCTTCAAAACTTTGTAATTTAGTATGATTCCTTCTTGTACCATGAAGTGGCACTTCTCCCAGTTCAACACCAGATGTTTTTCTTTGCATTTTTAAGACTAAAAATAGATTATTCAGGTTATCGCTAAGAGATGATTCATAGATAGAGTTGTTGTCCATTGGTACTTATATGATTTCTTCTAAGAAATCAACAAAAATAGCCGACACACAACGTCTGAACATGGTTGAAGCATTGCACAATCCCAATGACATCCTTTGAAAGGCATGGGTGCCAAACATTGTCTTTTCCTTTTCATCGAAATGTATGGTTATCTAATAAAATCTAGAATAATCATCCATATAACAAAAGTAGTAGTGTGCTAGGAGTCCCATGACTAATTCAATAAAGGGAAGAGGGAATTTTCTTTCTTTGTGGTGGCATTCATCATTCGGTAGTCAATGTGAATTCATATTTTCCATTCATTTGTTATTTGGGTTGCATGGTCTTGATCGTTGCTTCCCTTAATGAGTATCATTCCTTCTTTCTTTGGGACCACATGAATTGGGCTAATTCAATTATTGTCGCTACTATCATAGATGATTCCAATATCACATAGCTTGATGACTTCCTTGTCAGCTACTTCACGCATTTTGTTGTTAAGCTTCCTTTGTCCTTGGACCCTTAGTTTAGAATTTTCTTTAAGATGATGTGGCACATATATACCGATGTATTGAGTCCTTTGATATCTTCAGTGAAATACCCTAGAACGTTTCTTCTCAACCTGAGTAAGGCTAGCGATTGATCATGTTGATTGACGGGAAACTTAGGATTCACTATAACATGGTTTCTTCCTTCTTTGTCAAGAAATTCATACTTGAGCCCTTCAGGAAGGTATTTGAGCTCATGGAGTGGCTTTGGAATTGACTCAACCTTAGGTGTCATATGCAAATATATGTATTTTTCCATTTTAATATATTTATGTTCAGTGATGCATTCTTCTACAACTGCATCAAGATAGACAAGGATCTCATCCACTTTTAGATCAATACTACACAAGGAAGGGTTTGTAAGTGCCCTCATGAGAGGACCCACCACTATCTTATGCTCTAGGATTTTTGCACAAAGATGATCACAAAAATATACAAAATAACTAGATTATATTTGCAATGCGCCCTTCATTTGATCCATGACGTTGGACTCTGTGTTTCATTTCTGGCTCAAGTGGTAATAATATATCCTGCTACATCAATCAATGCATGTACTGTTGAAAGGAAGGGTCTCCTGATATTGTTGGACATAGAAGATCCTCAACAGTATTGATGATTACTATGTCGTAGAGAATGAAGAATATTCCTATTCTAATGGGAACATCTCTATTAACAACATAGGTTTTTCATTAGAGTTACTTGAGGTTTTTCATTAGAGTTACTTGCTAACTAAATTTACATATTAGACTCGATCATGTTAGTCAGACCTAACATGTTTTCCAAACAATGCATCATGAGGATAATGGTAACTCTAAGATCAGCTAGCCCATGTCTTTCCATTGAGTCTCCAATATGAAATGGAACCATGAAGGATTCATAATCTTTTCGGCTTAGTTGGCATGATGGATTAGATGAATGTGGTAGCCATCTTATCCAACTAAACTATCTCTATCTTTCCACACTTTTGTTTATTCGTACTAAGGTCTTTGAGAAACTTCACATAAGTAGGCACCACATCAATGGCATCAAGGAGAGGTACATCCAGATGCATTTTCTTGATAGTGTCTAGTAACTTGTCATACCTTTTTTTTAGTTGGGCCCTAACATGTCGATGAGGAAATGGTGCTTTAGTATGTGAATCAATACTCTTCTGTGTTGAAATATTAACTATGTTAGTTCCTTGTGTATTGTTTCTCACTTTAGGGATTCCATCTTCAGAGATATCATCTTCAATTATATTTATAGGCTTCTCCTTCTGATGTGGTGGAGTGTGCATAGTGGTGCCAGATTGTAGAGTGGCCATCTATGTAGAGTCATGGTTCATGGGGTTGTACTCTGTGCATAAATGGAACTGTCATGCTAGATTTTTAATAGAAGATACTATTGAATCTAGTTATTGGCTAGTCATCCTATTATGTTGATGCATGTCGCAAATTGGTGTATTTACTACCCCCAGTTGGGCGTGCAAAATATTCATCAAGATGGTGTTGCTCAATATGGATTTTCCAAGCTTCTCTGAAAGAGAATTAAGCTGGTTGATAGAGTTTTGTTGTTGGGTGAGAAAGCTTCCACTTTGCTTCCCATTGAAGTTGCCTTGTTGATTTGCACCATGTTCGGCTGGAAATTGATGGGTTACTAGAATCCTGATGAGTTTTGGCCTCTTCCAGTAGGGATTTGTTTGTTCTCTTCCTATGTTATTTGATTATAAATTGAAGAGTTGGTAGTTTTTAGTTGTAGTAGTGTTTCCATATGAAAACAAATGGATGAGTAGATCACTTGAAGTTGACATAAAAGACATTTTCCTTGACTAGAACTTCTTGTACTAGCCAACATAGTTGCATTTTTGAGCTAGACACCCTTGATCTCCACAAGTATTATATTGTATAACCTTTTTAATGGATGGGAACTTCAGTGCTTGAACATCGGTAGCAACTCTATCAATCTTTGGGGTGAGAAAATATATCACCTTGGCTTCCTTTAAAGATATTAGAGAACCATCAACGTTAGAAGGACCACTTTCAAATTCCATGTAGATTGTTGTTGTGCCAAGTTGTCAAAAGTTTGTGTGCATTTTGTTACATCTTTTTCTAGAAAGTCATCCCCCATGACAACGTCTTCTCTTCTTGAGTTAGCCCATTAAAGAAATTTGTAATTAAGAATGTTCTATCAAAACCATGATGTTGACACTCTCTTTGGAAAACTTGAAACCTTTCCCGTGCTTCATATAGATTTTAGCTGGATTCTTTGTGAAACCAGTGATCCCTTTAAACAACGGATGGTCCTTTGCACAGGAAAAAAATTGTCTATGAAATCTTCAACAAGTTCATTATAGGTTTGAATAATCACGTATTGGGGCTAAGGTACCATCCCAAATCCTTGTCCCTGAGAGAAAAGGAGGAAAGTTTGGAATAGATAGCTTCTTGTAGGACTCATTGGATTTTATAAGTGTCACAAACTTATTTAAAGGAATCACTATGATGATAAGGATTTCTATCACGTGACTATCCTCTAAATGTTCTCTATTCAATGAGAGAAATAGCACTCCCTTTGATGTCGAAAGCAACAACGTTTGGGATTGGATTCACCATCGGACGCGTAATGTTGTTATCCTTGGACTAAGTGTAAGAATGAAGATATTCTCATGTTCCATTGCTTCCTTTGTAGAATGTACCTGAAGATTTCATCACTAAGTTGTAATCACCCAATGTGTAATAAATTCTCTAGATAAATGTTTTGGAGTAAATTTTGTGAATTTGACTCAAAGAGAGAAAATCAAACCTCGTGACTAGGAGTACCTAGACATCAGGTTCTTATACATTATATCATTTAGCCTTATCCTCAGCATCAATGTCAAAGGTTGATTGACTCCTAACGTTGGTGAATGATACATCACACTTTCCTAGTGAAAACTAGATTGGGCTTTGAATTTATACTTGACTATAAGAGACACCCGCAACTAGATACAGATTCTATTATAGTAAATGGGGTCAAACACAAGAATAAATTGGCAACTACCTAAGAAAGTAGATATCTTACGTTAGCTTAGTCAAAACAAAATTTTGAATTGAATGTCCCAGTAAGGAACAAAGTAAAAAATAAAATATGAAACATAAGTTATGAAACTTGAACAATGGTAATGAAGGTTATGATAAAAGAAAACTTGGACTAGGATTCACCTATCAAGGCTACTCTCAACCATGCAAGACTCTCCTTTATTTTATATTCTAAAATATGATTTTTCTAGAAGTCATCAAGGGTATCTATCACCTTCCTTCTCTCGAGATCATGGTATATATATATATACATATATATAGGGAATTTACTTATTGCCCGTGCGGGTAGTAGCCTTTGGCTACCCGTGCCACAGACTTAATTGAAAACTCGCCCATTTAATTACATTAGTGCCACTGTGTCCTTTCTACTTTGTTTCCAAACCAATGTAACGACGTCGCCGCCGTCGATCTCGTCTGCATCCTTCAAGCCCGGTTGTGTTTATGTATGTGCCTCGCTCGGTTGCGGTCTCCCAAATCTAGCATCCTCTCAGACAAGTTTTTCTTGGCATGCCATTTGTGTATTTAGTTTGGGATCCGGACATGAATGCAAGCTCATTGCTTAGGGGATGACGACTCTACAGACTGCAGCCGAGGATGACGGTAGGGATATGGGAGGCTGTGGACATATGGATGTCTTCGAGCACCAAAAAGACTGGAAATTGGGGTAGCTTTCGAATCCTTGATATCTAATACAACTTTGGGGTGCTCAGGACTCACCAACTTCTGGTGACCAATTACCCCAAAATCCCTGGATCTCCTCTCCTATCACGTCTAGTTGTCGAACACCTCATCGACAATGTCCAATCGCCGAACAACAATGACATATACATGTACACGACATCCTAACCTTCATAGGCTTCTTTGGCCATCAGGACCACCATGAGGAAGTGCTTTGTCAGACACTTCAGAATCGCATGTCTGTAAGGACTATGGTTCATAAAAGAGGAGGTTAATATTTGTATCACCGTCTTGATCATAGGATCCTGGGAAGGATAGTTTGTTGCATTGGAGTGGGAAAGGAAAGTCGTGGCTTAGGATTAATGGTGGAAAAGGGTGCCCTATTGATGAGCTTTAGAGGTTGTATGATTTGATTAAGAAGATTGGGGATGGAGATGTCGAGGAGGGACTGTTGTTATTCTAGTCTTGAAGGATTGTAAAAGGGGCGCAGAAGGACACAATGATTGCAAAACTGTCTCCTACATTACTGTTGGCTCTTGCCTATTACAATGTGACTGTCCATATGGCATACGACACTTGCTTATTACAACATGAATATCCATATTACAAAATTGTCACCTACATTACAGTTGCCTCTTGCCTATTACAATGTGATTGCCTATATTATAGATGACACTTGCTTATTACAATATGAGTATCCATATTACAAAACTGTCACCTACATTACGGTTGCCTCTTGCCTATTACAATGTGATTGTCCATATTACAGATGACATTTGCTTATTACAACATGAGTATCCATATTACAAAACTGTCACCTACATTACGGTTGGCTCTTGTCTATTATAATGTGATTGTCCATATTACAGATGAAACCTGGTTAATACAATGAGTATCCATACTACAAAACTATCACCTACGTTACGGTTGGATTTTGCCTATTACAATGTGACTGTCCATATTACAGATGACACTTGCTTATTACAATATGAATATCCATATTACAAAATTGTCACTTACATGACTATTGGCTCTTGCCTATTACAATGTGACTGTCCATATTACAGATGACACTTGCTTATTACAATATGACTATCCATATTACAAACTGTCACCTACATTACGGTTGACTCTTGCATATTACAATTGATTGTCCATATGACATATGAAACTTGCTTATTACAATATGACTTTCCATATTACAAAATTGTCACCTACATTACAGTTGGCTCTTGCCTATTATAGTGTGACTGTCCATATTACAGATGACACTGTCTTATTACAATATGACTATCCATATTACAAACTGTCACCTACACTACGGTTGGTTCTTGCCTATTACAGTGCGACTGTCCATATTACATATGACACTTGCTTATTACAATATGAGTATCCATATTATAAAATTGTCACCTACATTACGGTTGGCTCTTGCCTATTACAATGTGACTGTCTATATTACATATGACACTTGCTTATTACAATATGAATATCCATATTACAAAACTGTCACTTATATTACGGTTGGCTCTTGCCTATTACAATGTGACTGTCCATATTACAGATGACACTTGTTTATTACAATAAGACTATCCATATTACAAACTCACATACATTACGGTTGACTCTTTCCTATTACAATATGACTGTCCATATTACATATGACACTTGCTTTTTACAACATGAGTATCCATATTCTTTAAACCCCGTATCTATCTATCCACTCGATCACATTAACCCCACCCTCATCTTCGCCATTGCCCGCCCTCAGGTTCGACGACCTTGCGTTCCTGGAGCGTCACCGTGGGAATAAGGTCCTGTTCGTCGGCGAGTCCCTGATCAACAACATGTGGCTCTCCCTCTGCTCAATGTTTTACTCCATATGAACAAACGAGAGGATTGACATTCTCATTTAATCAAGTAAGAGGACCGCTAGCAACAAAACATTTTAAAGAAATAATACTCTATCAAAAGTAACCACAATTCAAAAGAATGTGTTCGGGTCCTTAAGGAATAGCTTCCACTTGTCTCTTCACTACAGTATAGGACAATACAGGTGTTCACTCTCTTTTCATGTATAAACAAATAGACATTATTCAGAGCCCTTTGTGCAGGAGGATACCCGTGTGGGCATTGATTGAACCCCATATATATATATATATATATATATATATAAACAAAATATCATTACATAATTACCAATAGAGTTCACCATAAAGTAATTATGTGGCATAAAAGTAATTATTTGGCATGAAGAGTAGACATTTGAAATCAAAAGTAATGGCGGGTTACCAAATGTAAAAAATCAGTTACCAAAAGTAATAAACATGTAGGTTACAAAAAGAAAGGTGACACACTAATTCACTGTATGTTGATGCAGATGTGGCAACTAGACTAGTTATGAGTATTATCTTCTGAAATTTGCAAAGAATGCATTAAGTATGATTGGAACACAAAGGAAGCATAGAAGACAACGTCACATTTACAAATTCTATTATACTTTGTGACACATTTCTACAAACGATTCATATGCCATATCACAAGTCAAATAATAGAAATTCTCCCAGAACCTAAGCATGACCCACGCAAACAATTCTGGAAACTAGTAAGAAGAAGTGAACTTTCATTGAGCACAAGGATTCTCACAACGTCCAAGGGATCTAGGTTCTAATTATCCTTAATTCAACCACTATGTGCTCCTGGTCAACAATACATCATCGGCATCGGGTGTGTGGAGTCTCGATTGGCCAGCAACTGCCGTGAGAGCCTAGTTGTAATGCCTCCCATTGTCACTCCTTGGATTCCACCACACCGCTCAACGAACCCATGGTAGCCATGGAAGGAACAACCAAGTCAGCAAGGGACCAATGGGCCGATTACAAAAGGATATGAAAAGGTAAGAAGATTTTAATAGAGGCAACAATCGTGGCAGCTACTGGCGGACGGGAGGAGGCGAACTGCTACTTCTTGCCGTGCTTTATATCCTCTCAGCCTCCTGCTGCCGGCGCAACAGGGCATTGGACAGACGGGAACAGAGGCAGTGGACATGTCGTGGAGGCGGTGGGCATTTAACAGGGATGGAGCGGTGGGTGTCGAGTATCCAGGAGGGAGGGATAGAGTGAGGAGCAGATATTGGCGGTGTAGAGGCCACATTACAGACTAGGTTTTGCCGCAACTGAGGACGACAGAAAATAGGAGAGGGTTTAGTTGTTCGGAAGAAGGCTGGCAAATACACGATGTATTTACCATGGATGCCACGACGTTTCTGTCCACGGGTAGCATTCCTACAGTACCCGCGCGGGCAATGAAAACACACTGTATATATATATATATAAATATATATATATATATATATATATATATATATATATATATATATATATATATATATATGGGCCCATCTTTATTGCCCGCGCGGGTAGCTACCCGCCCACCCTTCCGACCACTTTTTTTCAAATTTTTTTTTTTATTGTAGAGGACTATTTTTTCTAGCTCTCCAAAAAATTTTGGCCAAAAATAATATCATTTGCCCCTCCAAAATAAAAAAAACCCATCCTTATATATATATCTGCTGTATATTTTGTACAAAGTTACTTTTTTGGCCAACAGAGTTACTTTTTTGGCCACCATAGTTACTTTTTTGACAATAGACTTACTTTTTTTGCTAGGAGAGTTACTTTTTTGGCTGTAGGGTAGCGAAAATCCAAGTTACCCGCATGGGCAACGAATGAACGCCCTATATATATATATATATATATATATATATATATATATATATATCCCTGTCATTGAGACCGACTGCGACGAGTTTATGTTTAGATTGTTCTCTTATTTTGTCTGTCTCGCTGTTAATCAGCGCTGCTTTTTCTTCTCGTGGTAGATTTTTTTTCTCGATCAATTTTATTGTGAAGTTTGTATGGCAGCAAATGCTGGAAAAATATCCTTTTGGAACACTGATTTGGTGCAAGTACTCTACCACATATACATACTCAGATTGAAGGTATTCCACATAAAAAGTTACAAAGGAGAAGAGGGATCTATACATCATTCTCCTTATCAGATTCCGATATGAGTTTTTGTGGTGGTTTGTATCTGTTCTTGATCTTTGTGTGGTCTTTTACTTTGTTTTTCTCCTCATGTAGATGTCGTATGGCTCCTCCATAATGAAATTTGTCTCTTTAACTTCAAAAAAAATCAGTGTGTGTGTGTGATTTTTCTAGAAGTCATCAAGGGTATCTGTCACCTTCCTTCTCTCGAGATCATGGTATATATCTCCGTGTGTGTGTGCGCACGCATGTACGTGTGCACATTCGTGTGTGTGGGTGGTGGGTGTGTGTGAAAAGGTGACTCTATCTCTCTCAAGATGGAAAGCTAAAGATCAAGAACAAAACATTTGACTATTCTATAGTGATTGCTCACTCTCGTGGCTTCTCACTATTTCGAACTCTAGATCTTCCTAAACTCGTTCTTTTGAATTTGTTTAGATAGTATATTTCAAGGAGGTATCTAATTAAACAAGTGATGTGATAAATTGGGAGTAAGGAAAGAAAACCTTATAAGAATATATGCATTTAATAGAAGAGTAATGTCGACATGGTTGGGAGGGCTGCCGGCTACTCCAAAGCCAAGTCATGGGTTTAGGCATTCATTGTACAAATAGAAATTTTCAAATTACAACTTGACATGACCATTGCCTTTAAAGATCAATAATAAAATGACAAGATTGAGGAACGAGGTCAATGACAATAGTTAGATCCTGAGATTTACCCACTTTCATCTTTGGAATTAGCTCTTGAGATCAACCGAGCTCCAAGGTCAATGGAGTTGGTCAGTCGAGTTGCAGGTCGATCACCCTCGTTCTTGGTTGAAGATAGGTTTTTTCTTTCAGCAACTCCTTTCTCTAGGTGAGGATAGATTAAAAACGTGGTTGAGAGACTGAATGGAGATGGAGGATAGTTTCATTAGTCTCATGGTTATTTGGTCTTGGATTGGTCTTAATTTTTAGAGCATCACTTCTATTTCCTTGTAAAAGTCAAGATGCTCAAAAAATTAGGCCATAGGGTCCTATTTATAGATACATCTTAGAGTCGTATCGCCCACAAATTGGTCCATGTGGTAATCAAGCCTTGACCATTGGCTATTGATTTGATGGCTCGATCATCCCTAGTCAATGCAATTTTCTTGATCGGTGAGTATGATACTTGTGTTTTCTCACCTTTAGTTGACTATTGAGATTTGTGTTGTGTGATACTTATTGAGGTTGTTAACCGTATGGCTCGATCGATTTTCCTCAATCAATGGGTCGATTGGTGACTTTGAAAGACCTTGCCTAGTCAATTGACTGTGATGATGATGTAGCTTGATTGGAGTTGATCAAGCTTTGACCTCAATCATATTCTTCTTTTGTCTGATTTCCTTGAGTGCTGGTTGAAGATGATAGACATCAAGGTTGATCGGGATTGATTGGGCTTCTTCTTTTGGAATTAATTCCCTACACTTTCAAAGATAGATCGGTCAGAATAGTATGTTGAAAATCATACCTTAGAAAGAATGGATTCACAACTATCGTGTATATCTATATTGATTCCTAGAAAAATAAAGTATAAAACGTTAACAAAATTGGATGTTGTCAATAGGCCATTCATATGATGTTAAAGAAGATTGACAATTTGGTTTTACAAAAATGGTATTATGATGAAAATCTGATTGAGTTTACTTCTTTACCATATATATGTATGCAACAAATTGCTCCCAGAAGAGGATCCACCTAATTACACATTGAGGAATAAACCCATATGATCCAAATATGCTAAATGTATGAAGGAAGTTGGTCAATTTTCACTTCGTCGAAGTATGGTACATAAGGTATTATCATTGCTAGAAATGGAAAACTAAACTATCACATTATTACAATCATATATTGTTCCTCCCTGTAAGGGTGGAATTATAAAGTGGACATGTAGAGGGCAACTTGTACATCTCATGCCCAGGAGCAAGCTTCTCTGGAAGCATTATTGTAGGTCACCTATACTTGAGTGGTTTGGAAACAACACCTAAAAAAGAAACGAACAAGATAGTGTCTGTTGATAAAGTATTAGGATGTGTAATGTAAAACTACTTTGGCATTCAAAGACTCAAGTACAATAGTAGGAGCGTTAATATCAATGACAAACTATAAGAAAATAGGCAAGGCTAAGAAAAAGATAACCAGAATAATGAGGCATTCATTTTGGGAGAGATAATACTGAATGCAAAGATCTTTCCGTTTAAATCATTCCATAAATTACAACACTAATAATGTGTATGTGAATATCAAACATAATAAGCTCTCTATTGTAGGTCTAAGACACCACATGATCTCAAGCCAACATCAGGTGGAAGTATACCTTGGGCAAAAGTTGGTTTTCCCCTATATATATAAGTGGGTCGAAAAACCTTCCGCAAAAATAGAGTGTGGTTGTGTATGGTTGTACATGAATACCACTATTGTAGATAAACCGGTTTACATATCATACATGCATAATATGATGGCAAGATGACTAAATTAGTCATATTTAAATTTCAAGCACAACAAAATATAAATAGCTCATAATTGGGGTTAGAGGACCCATGTCAGAGACAAATAACAATTTAACTGTGTCCAACAGTACAAAATCTAGATAATTATAAGTACAAGGATCCGAAAGATATACCTCATAAATAATGAATTAGGGTTTCAGCCCATATATGCCTTAACAAAAGTAGGGAGATGCGCATACCTTATATTTTGTTCTAAACATATTCATGGTCAAACTCTCTGTCCAATCTTAGGCCATACATTAGCATAGAACATTTTATATAATATTAGGGTTAATTTCCATTAAATATTCAAAACCTTAAGATGATGTTTTTGTTATTATTGATTTAGGTTGCAAAATCAAAACCACATTGAATAGAAAATTATAATGACTCTAGAATGTATTTTATTAAAGTCTTTCTAAGTTTCTAGTGTCTTGGTATAAATTTTAAAAGGTTCATATGAATTCCACATTCAAAATAAATCACACTAAAAGAATTATCGAGATGCCCCACATCTGATTCTAGAGCATTAAGCATTGTGAAGAATAAACTGTAAAACCAAAGAATTAAATATTGCAATATATCAAACAAAAGATGAAAATACAAAAATAGTGCTAAAAACTGGAAACAAAAATGACATGTATCCACGGAGATCGCACATGTGAATGTTGTTTCCCACTTTATGACAATTGAGCATCCAGAGAGCAAGCCACTGATTCCATGTTGATTAAACCCATTTTCACACAAAAAATCATTGTTGCCAGGAGGTTCCTTGGGTCTCCTCGGTCTCAACAAGATATGATATAGACCTTGGGGTAACCTAACTCTCTACCAAAGTCTTCTAGCATGTCTACGTGAAAGGGGAACCTTAGAAACCCACTATGGGAAGATTTGAACCAAGAAAAAAGGTACTTGTTGAGTTCACGACAACTAGGCATACTAGAGAAGAAATAACTCACACAAACCACCACTGAAATACAGATATCAATCACGGTCATGAAAACATAGCACCATAGGTTCAAAAATGGGGAAAGAGGTTTACTATGATGTGAAAGCCAAATGACCCTGCTCTCATCTTTGAAGAGGCTTGAAAAATGTCTCATAAGCATACCCACGAGCCACATAGGTCAGAGTAATGGCAATGGACCTAGTTTTCCTACCACAAGATATGAGGTTGGATGAGTAGAATTTTGATAATTGTAGGAACAATAGGAGGATTTCAGGAGTTCTTGGGTTGTCGTGGTTGTTTCCAAAGTGTTATAGGTGGGTTTGGAACCATATATTTATAGGGGAGAGACTCTAGTGTCGCCTGGGAGGGTCAAGGTTGTAAAAGGGCTATAGGTAGGGATGAGCATCGGGTTGGGCTGGCCCGATCCGACCTGCGACCCAGCCCGCATAACCCGATCCAGACCCGAACCCGGTTTACAATATGGGTGGGTCGGGCCTAAAATTTGAACCCATATTTTATTTGGGCTGGGTACGGGCAGAGGTTAACCCAGGCCCGAAAACCCGAATGCCTAGATTATATTTTATGTACATTATATACATATACATCTATCTTTGTCTTAGAAAGAAAAACATACAAATTTCTTGATGCAATATGTAGTATGTACCTAACCAATGGCAACATGGATACTATGCAATCAATCAACATGATTAATGGATTCATGCTAGTAAGATAACCATCATTGACATGAATAGACATACTTGATATCTTTATTTTGATCTCATTGTGTCCACATATAGGAGACGAATGATATTTTGCTCAGTGCATAGTAGATTATGCTCATCTTTTACTCATATGCCCACATGTAGGAGACAAATGATCTTTTGCCCTGCCAAAACCCATTTCATTGTATATACATAATATAGGATGAGGAGGCAAAAAGGCACAACATTGTGGATTCCATTGATTTTTTACTTCTCATACATTCACATGTACCAGAAAATGATTTGTTACTCTTTCAATATAGTGTATATACATTCTTTTGAAGGTTTATCACAAAATACATATCACAGTAATTCAATTTTCATGTTAGCAAGTTAGATCTAGCAAAATTTGGTATGCTCATTCGATGTTATACTGGCAAACCCGAATCTGGTCCGAAACCCAGCATTTTTATATGGGCCGGGTATGGGCTGACATTTTTCAATTTTATCTGGGCCCGAACCCGGCCCGTGGCCTGCTTTAAAATGTGGGTTTGGGACAGGAAAAACCCGGTATAACCTGGCCCGATGCACATCTCTAGCTATAGGTGATGAAACCCTACAAGATTTGGGTTCAAACAACACATAAAGATGAGAGAAAGCTGAAGGAAAATGAATTGGTAAAAAGAATAAGATGGGAGTGAGATAGGAAATAGGAAAAGTTGATGTTACTATTTTGAAAGGAAAGGTGGCCACAAAAGGTTGATGACAGGTTAGGCGTCATTGGATCAATGAAGGTCCAACAAAACAAATATAATGAAAGAAAGAGTTGTTAAATCGATAGAATGGAGATGGACAAATTGAAACAATCTGTGTTGGTAGCGATCAAATAGATAAACCTTACTAAATTTAAGTAGTTAAATCAAATATCAATCTATTTATGTCATCTTAGTCTCTCTTTTTCTAATTCTATTTAGCTATCTAGGAATGTCCAAAGTTGAATAATTTCCCATAAGAAAATTGAGGCATGTAGAATCCAAAATTGTATTAGTTTTAGGAATGTTTGTTCGGTAATCTGATGAATTTTAGTAATTATGCCATATCTAAATAATGCTAAAATAATTCATAATTCATTTCAATATTTGATAAATAAATGCATCCTAGTATTACCTTGTTAAGGGAAAAGTTTGACATACTGAATTGACACAAAAATCTTTTAACCCTAATATCCAAAAGTTAACTGATCCTTCAAAATCCTATTGTAATCACAATAATTATTCATGGGTGACTTTAGTGATGTACTTTTTATTGTATCTTTATTTAATTATTTTTGCTTCATGGATTTAAAACAAGAGAGATGAGGAGATTATTTATATGCCTGAAATCCTCTTTGTAGAATTGAAAGGAAGTAAAGTTATCAAATGAAACAGCATAAATAAGATGGACATTATTTCCTACTTGATACCCATAGATTCATTAGAAATGATTCAAGATACTAATGGTTTTCAACAATATTGATACTCAAATTAAGAGATTTATTTCCTTTATTAGGGGGTAACGTATTATGTTACGCTATATAGTCTCTTAATCAGGATATGAGATCATTCATTGAATTATATATTACCTTCCAGTTACCTGAACATTCCAAATTTGTGTTGTTATACTCAACTTCTAAACCATATTTGAACAATAATTATTTTCTTATTTTCTCACGTATATTATATATTCTTATATTTACTAATGATGAAAACATAAGTTTTCACTAAAATAGACCATAATTTTATTTATTATGGTTTAACATAAATAAAATGAGAGATAATTTATCTAACTTGGTTTCAAAATTTAAGAAATATGTATTATTTCTATTTAAAGTAATACACATACTTAGGAATATTTGACCGTATCCACTCATATATGTATTATTAGTGTATCATTGACTTAGTGGACACATAGATGTACATAGACACTCATCATGTGGGAAGTAATTTGGCATATATAGGTACACATTATTCTAAATTCTATTAATTCTTGTATGCAATCCATTTTGTAATATTCAAGCATAGATATCATCTTTGTACATTGAATATGTCATATTGTTTATCTGACGGTTCCATATTGGTCTTATATACAAGATATGTACATAAGTACACATTATGTCAACTTCGGGTTTATAAAGGTGAATTAATGAATTTTGGTGCATGATGGAATACCACTGGGTGAAGAATCATATTTTGGTGTTATTTCATCCAAGGTTTTAGGACAGTAATTATAAACTTACTTAGATTTTGGTATGTTCCAACACTCCCATCTCTTAACGAGGACTTTGCCCTTGGAATATGTCCATTAATAAGTTGGACCACTAGTACATTAGGCACAACCAACTACTATGTTTTTTATATACTTATTTCCTGCATTTGCTTAATGATTCCTCTAAAATGAATGCTTCTAAAATTTTCAAGATTCATCGATGTGCCTTAATTATAGCATAGTTACATCTCTTAACATGTATTGAGGAAATTACCCAAGAGTTACTTTGTGCATTTATTTTTCAGTGCAAATACAACTATAAAATATACTCCTAAGGAGAAAAGGTACGCAACTCCATCCCTCAAAAGGATCAATCTATAACATGAATAACCATCTAAGAGGTAGCAAGGGGCAAGACAACTAAGTCATATATATCCAAAGCTTTTTCTTACTTGTTGTTCTACACCTCTGGGGTTTCATAGTTGATCTGACATGTCATGGGGTTTTCTATGAAGGGGTTTCTCTAGTGCTGGTGACGTGTGACTGAAAACCATCTATAAGATCTAGAGAACTTTTCTTTTTATAAGTATAGTTTAACAATAAAATAGGTTTGATGAAAACTTTATTACATAAATTTCAAAATTGTGTCATAACAAATATGAAAACCAAGCCAACATATTTCCATCACACGAGACCTATATTATTATTCAACATTTACTTCATTCTACCAAAAGAACCTAAATCTCCAAGCATATAAACGAGCATACGAAAAGCATCTCCAACTTATAGCATAGGAGAGGGGAAAAGGGTTTCCTATTACATATTATCAGCCTCTACCAGATGCATGTAGGGTTCACCATCTTTTATTCCCTACTTCATCGTAGTCATAACCTACACAATTTCATTATGAGACATTAAGGAGCCATTCAACTATCCACCCATTAGAAGAGATTAATGTTCCCCCATCACTTAATATTTTGCAACCCTACTTTCTTTACAAGACGGTTTGAACTCTCTCGTCATTTGGTTCACTAGGTAATCTTATCTTTACATGTCAAAGTGGATCAACTAGGAATCCAAATACGGTACAAAGATGAAAGAGGTGCACATATAAGGGTCTTCACAAGATGTTCAATAATATATTTCAAATAAATTTTATTATAAGGAATCCCAATGTTTAGGGGAAAAGAGTATCAAGTATGAATACCATACTATGAATATGTTTATACAAGTCCTAAGGGATAATTAGGACATCATCTCTCACTATATGATCCAACTAAGTACTCATGTCTTTATATCACATGGGGGATCACTTAAGCATCAAATCTAACTTATGGGGATGAGAGAGATGAAATACTAAGGATATTTATTGAAAACCTAATATTCTCCTCAATGAACCCTAGTGTATGAGGAATCTAAAGTTCAAAGCAAATAGAATCTAGACCCCTAGGAAGAGAGCTTTTGGGAAAAGTATTTTGGAGAACCACCATGTTGAAGGTTTGGCCTACATAACCATAATAGAGTTAGTTCAAGTTATCACTTAAGAAAAGGAGATATCTTACACCTATTTATTGATCTAGTGTCCAAGCCTTGACATCTAAGCATACTCATTCTCAAGGAAGGCATAGTTGAGAGAATACTTGAAGGGCACCTACCATTATACAAGGTAGCCTACAATCTATATTACTTGACATGACTTGATGGAAGCTAAACACTAAAAATGTTAAATCCTAAATAGGGGAAGTTCTAGCCACTAGGGAGAGGCTAGAATTGTTGTTGTTACTATTAACATCAAGAAAAAACATCACCACATGTTGTCGTTAATGAAAATAATGGCTACTTATTTTGTTCTAACATTGCATTACATAGCTTGTTATAATTGGTAATAACGACAACACATATTGCATGTCACTAATACTATTTGCAATCGCATAATTCTACCGCATATACTGATAATGACAATATAAATTATGGAAGTTCTAGCCACTAGGGAGAGGCTAGAATTGTTGTTACTATTAACATCAAGAAAAAACGTCACCACATGTTGTCGTTAATGAAAATATTGGCTACTTATTTTGTTCTAACATTGCATTACATAGCTTGTTATAATTGGTAATAATGACAACACATATTGCATGTCACTAATACTATTTGCAATCACATAATTTTACCGCATATACTGATAATGACAATATAAATTATTAGTCTTTTTTTTTGCATTAGTGATCGCATAATTACATTGCACACACTAATTACGACAACAAAAATTGTTAGTCATTTATAGTATTAATGATCATATAATGGTCACATATACTAATAAAGACAAGTTTACCAATTTTATGACAAAAGACAATAGAGATGTCGTTTGCATTTGTAAATAGCTACAAAAATTACTATTACACTTCTTAAAATCCTATTTTTTGTAATATCAATATAATGACGTATTTAGATTTGAAAATTGACATACTTGTTTTTGAGGGAATATATTATTTTATTTATAATAAAACGTAATTTACATCTACACAAATTATATGAGAGAATATTTTAATCTTATCCCTTATTTGAACAATACATGTATCTCAATAAAGGTATTCATGCAAAAAAAATATCCAACTAAATGTCACAATCACATGACTTTGTAACTTCATATCTGCCATTTCTTTTAGAGATACACAAGTTGATGCAAGCATATCTTCTGATGATTAACCTTTAAACGTATCATTTTACCAAGTTCCAAGAATGCAAACATAGTACAATAACTTTTTATTTTCTTTTTGTCTCACCCAATTCTAATTATACCCACCCCATGTCCCAACAGGATCGAACCGCGACCAGTGCTCCACCGAGCAACCAGCTTACCAACTGCACCAGCCAGCAGGTTGTGCAAGTTAAGCAGAGCTACAACCAATAGAAGCATAGTAGCCACTCTCCATGTTTGGCTAATTCTCTCCCTGTTGTGAACCAAACACATGGGGTGAAGTTTCATTGACATGAAAAGTTTATCCTCTCTTTTTTTCACACATGACACAATATACCTATAAAATATATAGAAATAAACAATATCAAAGTATAAGACTGCAGATGCACCATATCCCAAAAATTTTAGAAGGAGAATTCAATAGTAGCATGAGCTCCAAATATACAAGTGAACTACTGACTTATATACACAAAGAACAACACTATATTTTGGGAGATTCCTCTTTTGTGTAGAAAATTTCTTATTGATAGAAGACAAACTCCTATATATAGGATGAGGGGCAAGAAAACAGATTCAAGACAACCTATTTGGCCAAGACACATTTGGACCCATATTACAAAATAGACTGATAATTTAAGTAAATAGACTATCTAAGACTCCATGTCAAGCTAGAGCTTGGGAGAATCACAAGTCAACTTGCAAACAGACACACTGGGAAAAAATAATAAAGTATAAACCAAGCCTATACAAATCCTCAATGGTACAACAAATCACTCAAATATTTCCCCTCAAGCAGATAATCTCAAAGTAGGTAGGCAGACAGATATGAGGAGCTTCTTGATCAATGTGAAATGACATTTAGAGAAAAAGTAGAGACCATGTAGACATCATGGTCTTCATCTCAATCACTATTGCTTACAAGTAGATCGGAGAGTGCTAGAACACAAGAAGCAATAGTTGCACTCCATGCAAAGTATGGATAAGAAAATAGTCAACGTGCAAGGCACATACAACAGAGAGTTGCGGCACACTGTAACAGAAAGTATACGACATAGCTAGATAGAAGACCAATTCCTGAAGTAGAAAGTAGATAAAGCACTCCAAGATCCAACATAGATGAAACTCCATCATATATTTGTAAAATGACGAACAAAAGTATGTCATCTTCTCTCATCATATAGTTTCCATCACAATAGCAAGCATCACATTCCAGAGAGTGTTGGTTTACAGTACTAACAATGGTTGATGTGCAAGAATATTGAAAAAGAGTCTAACTTACAAACAAAGCATGAATGATAGATAGTATGCAAGTAAAAGGCAATAAAAAAATGTGATAATCATAGCACAAGTAGTAAGAATGATGTTGCTTGGTAGAGTAACAATCAACAAATAGCAAAAAACAAGTAGAGCAAAAGTTGAGATGATAATGAATAAGTTTCTCAACCTCTTCATTAGGTAAACAAATTAGTAATAGCATCAAAAAGCTCCACATAATAGAAAAAACAACACCACATAGTAGCAACAAAAATAGCATGAAGAATCCATATAATAGTAGAAGGATCCACATAGAAGCAAAAGGAACACCACATAATAATAGAAGGATCCACACAGTAACAACAAAAATAGCATGAAGAGTCAACATAACAACAAAAGGATCCACATAGAAGCGAGAGTAACAACACAAGGTAGCATAAAAAGCAGCATAAAGATCCATAAGGCAGCGGAACTAAATTCCTTTTATTCTCTCCATCTAACTCTTCCCTATACTTTACATCCTCTATTCTCCCTTTCACACTAACTTGAAAAGAGTCAAGAGAGTGGTTAGGGTGGAGAGTCAAAAACAATGACAAAGATAGAGTTTATGTATGAAATTACATGTGAAGGAAGTAATTGACAACTCGAGTCAATGTAAAATGTGACCCGATTACATAGATCTAGATAAAAAAATAAATCAATCTTTTTATGACCCGATATTTGTAGGCCCTTGGACCGACAAATCTGTGACAAGATGTTGATGTGAAAGAAGTAATTGACAACTCTAGTCAAAGTGAAATGTGACTCGAGTCATCATTGGCAAGATGTCAATGACACGCCGCGTCAGTTATCACAACTCGGGGAAGAATCAGTACAGAACGCAAGTGACGTGCCATATCATTTAGGAGGCATAGCGTACCAAAGTATAGCCAACACACTCTGTCAAAAAGTGACATGACATGTTGTCAGTCAGATTTTATGAACGAAGTCACGAACAAAGCAGAACTTCACCTACATGGTGTATCAAGAAACGACATGTCGTATTAGTGGCGAACAGAAACAGAAAACTCTTAAGACAGCAATAAAAGATGGATCAATCCTTCCGTATCTGTACCATATCAATATAGGGATGATATGTCCCTAATATCACCAGAAAATGGAGGTCTTTTTCCAAAAAGTGTGATTAGATCTTAATAGAGGCATCGATGACAAAGGTGGTGTAGATCTATAAAAGATGTAGATGATGATAGTGTAAATTGATAGCAAAGTAGATCACAATGGCAAATAAAGTGGATATGGCGGCTCCAAAGAAAAAAACATGACGTTAGAGTAGTGGCCCATGAAGATCTATGGTAGCAACTTCAAAGTGGATGTTTTTGTTGTTGAAGATGGAAACGACTCCAAAAAGAAACAGGGACGGGAAATCCTTGTGGGCAATCTAGTAATGTCTAACGGTGGTGGCCGCCTGCAAGGGAGGCTTCTCTCTTTTGCGCTCTCTCTTTCTATTTTAGGGTCGGGGTTAGCACATAAAAGTATGCTCTAATACCATGTGAAAAAGTGATATGATTGAGAAAATCCTCTAGTGTATAGATTTTTTCATTGATAGAACCAACCCCCCTCTCCTATATATAGGATAAGAGGAAAGCATACATATTCAAGACAAACCGTAATGGACTAAGACACACTTGGGCACATATTACAAAATATAATAAACAATTTAAGTAAATAGACACTCTAACATCTATCAAACATTCAATTGTTGGTTTCTAAGTTGTACTTGAAACAATTCTCATTCTTATATTACATACTAGAAACAACTGGTCATGACTCAAGCCTATACTGCAAATATAACTTAGAAACAACTGGCCAAGACTCAAGCCTATACTGCAAATGGAAATTGCAATAAAAATTAACAATAAGGATCCTTCATTAGCATGTAACTTTCACAAGTATAAACCTACTAAAAGCAGTAGACAAGAGGCGGAATTGTTCTTTACTTGCTTTGTGAAGATGCCAAACAGTGGCCCTTGTTTGGTTTAGGACTGGGATTTTGTAGTCAGGATTGGGTCAGTCGGGGTTAGTCAGTACTGGATTGGGGTAGTCTGGATCCAGTCTAATTCTAATCAACTGGTCAAGATTGAGACAGGATTCAATCTGATCGTGTTTGGCAACCAGTCAGGATTCAATCTGATCTTATTTGGCAACCAAGTCATGATTTGAATTGATTCTGTATTTGTTTTAATATAAAACGGTTTCAATGATACAAAAGTATTATAGGACAGTGCATTACAATATATGTATTTACAAAAGTGTGTGGGGGGGTGGGGGGGTGTGTATATATATATGTCTTAGTTGTGAGTATGATTAGTTTTGTATGTAATGGGCGGAATATGCTTATTATGGTGGAGAAATCCTTGTACCGCTTCAATTTACCTAAAAGGAGAGATATATCCCCTTTTAGAAACACAATGCTAAATGCTTACCAAGGTAATTATTGAAATAGAACAAAAAAAAGCTTAACTGAGCAATAACATCATCCGCAGCTCCCCAAATTCTATGGCCATTCTTATAACAAGTTAGAAGGATGTCAAACATATAGTAGGAACCACAAGTAAGCCATTCTTATATGGGAGAGTGAGAGTTGATGGTGTTTTCTTTGGAACTCTATGACAACACCACTTTTACTCTAAAGTCCTTATTCCATGCCTCACAATATACATTGTTGACAACCTTAGTCAACTTCTATTCAAATTCTTGATAAATATTGTACATTCTAGATAGATACTATAATATGTATAGTATTTATGTCAATAAGAAGTATATAATTTCCTACTACAACCATGTCAAATTTACTTTTGTAAGGGCACCCAAAAGATGGTGAAGTCCTTGTTGAAGAGGTTGACAATGATGAAGAGGTGCGGGTCTAAGATTATACAATCTTTCCATCTTGAGTCATTATTCACTGAACAATTGCCATCATAAAAAATAGTGTACATTGCTAAATGTAAAAAATTACGTTTTGTCTATTTAGATTGTGTTGTCTTGTAACAAATTAACACATAAAAGATAAAGATTTAGACACAACGTAAATAAGAACTATTTACAGTGAAAACAAGAGACATGATAGAAATAAGTTATTAACAGATCTAGAAGTGCAAGAAAATGAACAAAAATGTAATTAAATCTAGAAGCCAATGAACTGCAAACAAACGAACAGGGCATTGGGAGGAGGTAGTTGATCTAGACAACGATAATAGTGCAGTACCTTTTTTAATATTCAAAAATGTGGTGGCTAAACAACACAATGAAGCAGCCAATATGCACAAGACAGGAAGTTGGTCTAGTGATTATATTTGGGGGATGAAATCTGGTAAAGAATGGAGGCCACAGTTCTTTTTCCGTGGAAGACACAACTGTCTACAAGCATGAGACAGTATTTTTCAACCACACGGTCGTCTGAAGGATTTGAGTGCAAACTGGTGGGGGAATAGATAGATGTCATCTGGATCAGGGCGTTGGCGGCAACGGCGAGTCCTAGAGTCGGCTTTAGCTAGACTTGGAACTGGTTGGGCGATTTCAGATTTGCGAGGTAATTTGTAACAATTAGGAGTGTCCGTAAATGATAATTGAGAGAGGTATTGGGCTATTAATGGGACTTCATCATGCTTCACGAGAGCAAGTGGGATGACCCCCATAGGAGTAGCTAGTAGTCTCTACGTCTAAGAAAGAGGTGCATAGAATGCCTAATTTGTATTTTATAGCCTGGAACTCCTTTTGATTATTAGGATATGACAAAATTTGCATTCTTTATTTTACGTCTTTTTATTTTCTTGCCTTGTTTTAGTTCTATGGATATATATGCCATCCATTTTTCTTATCTAAGTAAGATCCAAGTCTTAATGACTAAATACCCCACGTCCCTATGTTTGATCCTATTTTAGTGTTTGATTCTATATAACGTTGTGAGCGTCTGAAGGGTTTTGGGTAATAAATTTAAAGCTCGATCCTTAAGGAACCGTCTTTGTCTTGGACATAGTCATGCGCGAGATTAACTATCCATCTTAGATTTTTTCTTCCTTCAAGATATAAGTGTGGTCTAAAAATAATCATTTCCATGTTGACATCATTATGTTTTTAGATATAATTGTTGATATATTTGATGATCTATGTATAGCTTTTGTAACTATTATGATATATAGTGAAAATAAAAATGTTGATGCATTTTTAAAATATTTACTTGAGGGGCACGAGTCAGAGATGAGACAGGGTGCAGTTAAAGTGAGGAGAAGCAAAAGTAATGTTCTAGGATATGAGGTGAGAAGAGAATTTGTCCTACAAAAGAAATATTAGAGTATTTTCAAATTCATTTTATCTAGATTGTCTAATTTTCTTGGAAAGATATAGAGAGGAGAGAGGGAGTATAGTGTGATATTAGGTTATTAAACATTGATAATAAAATACATATTGAAAACTCAAAAATATGAAGTATTTCTATTTGGGTGACTAAATATTATATATGCATATTACGTGATAGGTATTGGCTGGATTAGTGAATAAAATAGGAAGGAAACTTTTTGAAGAGTGAGGGTGTGTTTACTAAAGAGAAAGGTAGGGATCATTTAGAGGAAGAGGGTAAACTTATGGTAAGAATAATAAGAATCATCATCAGTGCAAAACCAATTACCTTGTGGAATAGAGATACATAAAAAGGAGATTTTAGTAGATGAATTGTTCATTTTGCAAATAACTCAAGAAAGGAGATAATAGTGATAAGAAACACAAAAGAGAACAAAGATCAATGTTTTTAGTAAGTTTGAAATGTTAAATTTGACTTATTGTGACATAAATTAAAAATAAAAGGTAAGGGTGGAGATGAACACATCAGAGATGGTATAGTTAAAAGAGGGGGAATAAAAGGAATGTACTAGAAAGTAGTGAAAGACACCAAAAGATACAAAAATATTGTTTCTATTTATGAAAGGTATGTAATAGAGTTTCTAATTCTATTACAAGCCCATTGGGAAGAGACAGAAAGTAGGTTCCTGCAGTAGTGGCAACAACTCTAGCTCCATTTGCAACATATAGTTCCACTCCCCTTTGTTCGAGGGTGTACTTATTTTTAGGTCATGCATATTTGAGCATATGTGGAATTCACATTATGTATCTAACATCCATGATGAAGAAGTAGATAAGTTTATCTCTTTACATATATAACTAAAGTGGAGATCTCTATCCCCTGATTCTTGTTCTTAAGTTCCTCAAGGTAGAGAGAGAAATTTCTCAACCAATGTCGAGCCTAATGACAGTGGTGACAACTGCTTCCCTTAGACACTTATCCTTTTTCACTAAGTACAGAATACTTTTGGCTATATTTAGAACCTTTATTATATTTTCCTTTGCCCTTGTACTTTCCTTTTCCCTTGAAGACCACAATTACATATTTGGGCTTGTCTTTCGTTTACCCCTCAAAAAATCTCAACATGCTAAGTAGGCATGTTAATGGTTTATCAAAATTTTATGTATTGTAATTCATGGCAAATTATTATATAAATCAGAAAATGATTGTAGGATCACAACTTTGGCCAACTCTTAACCTAAAGGAAATCCAAGCCTTGCAAGACTTTCCACATACCCAGTTAACTTAAGTACATGGGGTCCAGCTGGATCACCTTCTACCATTTTACACTTAAACATCACCTTGGAGACATCATACATGTCTTTCCTTGCTTGTATTTATACATGTTCCTCAAATATGTTATCATCTCAAATAAATCCATTATCTCATGTTTATTCTGAAGCTCATGATTCATGGAACATAGCATGAGGCATTTGTTGTTTGTAGTGTCATCATATTGCTTATTATGATCCTCCCTTTCTATCCAAGACACATTTGGAGTTGGTTCTCTATGCACTGGTGTGTCCAAGACATGGATCTTATGATCATGTGTGAAAACAATTCTCAGTATCTTGAATCAATCGTTGAAGTTAATCCCATAACATATCTTTATTAAGGACTAATCATAATGAAAAATGATTATTTGTGTATGCCATTGATCTACATAGAAGATACTTTTCACGAGTCCACAGAATGATTTGAACATTAATATTGAATTTAATTAATTATGCTCCCACTTTTTTATTGAAATTAATAACCCTTAATATTGACCCAGAAGATTACAACGAGCAATCTTCTGGTGAGACAAGATCCAAAACACATGAAGTCATGACTCTCCAACTATGGATGACATCTCACAACTTAATTATTAAGTTAGGTAAAACTTACTGATTGCATCCTATGAAATTCTTTGAAGATGGTTGAACAACTCAGTGTCAATATATCATAATATGATATATATTCCTTCTTAATGTCTCTTTCTGATTAATCCTATCAAGATCACCTAGTCAATTCCAACCCAAGACCAATACAATAAGATATGGACCCTACTTGGCAGGCCCACATACTTATTATCACACATTCTTGAGGTAGATGGTGCACCACGGTTAGCATGCCAATACTTTGTCGAACAAGATTTTCATGTGTATCACACTTGGAAGGCACCTTCAACATCGATGTTATAGTGAGGGACTTTATATATATATATATATATATATATATATATATATATATATATATATATATATATATATATCCAATCAACATTATATACACATTAGTAGACATATCATATACTATAACAATCACCACATAAAATAAAATGGGATATGGAAACTAGTTCAGTAACTTAAGATAATAAGTTTTGTATGAAAACAACCAAGAGATTCTCATCTAAATGTAATCCTAAACCAACCCTTTCAAGTTTTTGGTCTCTCAATCAAGCAAGCTAGTCAACAGATCAGTAGTACTCAATTTGGGCAGTTATTGTGTTGTTTTTGATTCATGGTTTCATGTTGATCATGAACCCTCTAAGGACCACCCTCTTTGGAACATGCTTATGATTGTCTCCTCCTTTCCACCATTGTTCACTGATGATGTCTTCACATCATTATATTCTAATGCTATAATTGAAATTTGCATGGAAAATAAATAGAGAGATGCACAACATGCAAGCCATATACATGTTATATAGCTTTTGATAAAATCAAAATGAAAATATTACATGTTTCAGATCACACCAAAAAATTTTAATTGCCATATTCAAATCCACCAAACAAAATGCTTTTCAAGGTGTCGTAAAGTACATGTAATATATATATATATATATATATACATATATATATGTATGTATGTATGTATGTATGTATGTGCATGTCATATCATATATGATACAAAGTGACTATCATGCATACAAATTTGCCCATAGTTTTTCCAATGAACCATATACGTTCAAAATGAAAACTAGGGTTAAAATCATATGACATCGACTCTGATACAACTTTAGGGTTTTAAAGAAGGGGACAGAACGTTGTTGGATCCATTGTAGCTATGAAATGTCAGTGAACAAAATAAATGGGAAATGATAAAGGTTAAACCTTTGAACACACTATTTATCCAACAACAAGACACATCCTTTGTTAGTGAAGAGCTCGATCTTCTAGATTTGGATCCAAACAGGCCACCAAGAAATTTGAATAGATCAACAAGAGATACGGATAATACACCAACTTGTTACATTATTGTCTCCTTCACATTACCATGTTGTCTTCTTGTGGAATAACATCTTGAGGCCTCTGCATGGGTGCCTCATCGTCTACTTTGTCTATATGGATGAGGAACAACATGGTGCACCACCTTGTCGACAAAGTCAAAGAAAATGGGAGTTGTCAACATGCTAGTCATAATTAAGCCCCCTTTCTTATCCTATCTTGAGAAACAATCCTTAGGGTAACTTCCTCTCTTTCTCTCTCTCTCTCTCAAAGAAAAGTCTGATGACCAACTTATCTCACAAGTTGTCTCAAAATATGTATATAACACTTTAGGATGTGCCCCCTTTCTATAGGAGCGTCATGGGCCTACAAAACCCTAATTCCAATCCCTTCCTTAATTTCAATCCCAAAAATATTGTAATGTTAGAAAAACTCAGACTAGAATTCTGATCGGCCGATAATTAGTTTCTTGATTGGATGACGAGGGTCTGTTGGGACTCAAAATGGACTCTGATTGGCTGATCAAGTTAGTTGATCAGTTGATCAGTTTAATGTAGATGTAGTTTTGAATTTGTTTCCCATTTGAGACTCCCCCCTTTGAATTTTGAACATCTAAATGGGCCATTCTAGTACAAAATTCAGTCTACCAATTGACAATCAATTGATCCATTGACTAAACCAATCTGATCAGTGGACTAGACATTCTGGTTTCCTGATCAACACGAAATCATCCTATTCATGATTCAAAACCATTCTCATCATTTGTTTTATTGCAAAATTCTATTCACTTATACATACTTATGTGTGTGGTCTAGTAAGTTCCTAATCAAGTTAATAATGATGTTCAAAACCTCACAAGCAAAGATTGTTTTCTAGAGACACATCATTTCCACCCAAGTACGTAATAGGAATGAGTTGGAGAACAACTAATGCATGTAAAGTGATCGATGTTTCCATGACCATATAATACCTTTGTCATAAATATCCATATTGAAAATGAGGCATAAAATGTCATCCTCTTAACTATTTAATCTATTTTCCTTGAACTAGAGCAGACTATTCAAGATATTTTCAGCTCAATACCATATATTGACTCACATGAGCATGGTCATGCATTTTATAGTCTCGCTTATCAAGTGATATGGGGATATCACTCCAAAGGAGGGATTGTAATGCCCAAGGCCCACACCCAAGGCTCTAGTAGAGTTCCAAGGATGTAGACTGGCCCCACATACCACCACTGTCCCTAACTGTGCGCTTTGTCCTCACTCACACACAACCCATGATTAATTTCCCAACTAGTACCCCATCCTAGTACTACTCTAGACTTAGAATGCTTAACCACAAAGTTCTTAGTGATTAGCCCCCAAAAGGATGTGCACCTTAGTGATATGGGTAGTCCAATCATTTATTTTTAAACCATTTTATCCAAGCCCTCAAATCCTGAGATGTTATGATCATCCCCACTTAGACTTTTGACGTCCTCATCAAATATCAATTATATAGCCTCATAATAGTTCCCTATTTTAGTGTAGACTTAGAATGGCTCATGGACACCCAACTTCCAATCATGGCTAATATGCCACATGCTCATGTGTGCCATACCTACTGGAGGGGTTATAGATCTGATACCATTTGTAATGCTCTTGCCCAGTGCCCAAGGCTCTACTAGAGTTTCACAAATGATGATTGCCCCCACAGACCACCATCGGCCTTAACTACGCACTTTGTCCCCACTCACGCACAAGACATGATCAAATTCTCAATTGGTCCCCCATTCTAGTACTACTCTAGGTTGAGCACACATAACCACAAAGTTCTTAGTGATCGACTCCCTAAAAAGGAGGTGCACCTTGGTGATACGGGTAGTCTAATCATTCCTTTTAAGATTGTTATATTAGAGGCCTCAAATTTTGGGATGCTATAGGGATGAATTCCATCTACACCACTCACAATATTCCCAATGTGTCACAGTGCACCCAATCACTACCTTTTTGGCAACCCTTATTCAGAGCATGTTGGCCCAGTGGTCAAAGAACATAGAACTACATGTGTTTACTATAGTGATGTCACGTCTAAGAATTACAGTCACCATTTTCACATTAGATATGACTTTAACACGTCATTACGTGACTTCCATGTGCCAAGCTCAAGGTGGGTATGTCCAGTACAGCTTGTTCCCTACAAGTACCCATGTATCTGAGTTCATATCCAGTATCATAACTAAAGAGACATAGTCATCACTCACCATACATGCTACTCTTGTGTATTATTTTTGTCCTATAATATCCACAATAATAACTGACAAAGGACATAACAAGAATGCGTACTCTTATTATACATATGATCCCATGTTTAGGTCCTCAACCCAAACCATATGTCATGAGTCTATACATTCTCATGAGGTTATTAGGCTTATTCATTATCTCAATACTAAAACAAACATAATAAGAGAAATTATTATTTTTAAATTAATGATCAAATAAAATACAAAATATCCTTTATTTAACAATCATCATGTGATGGCTCTCATGGCATATAACCAACATTCCTATCTCCATGCTCTATGTATGGAATTTGCATGTTGTTTATTGCTTTTATATAGCTAGTGTATGGGTTACATATTAGTGTGCTTTAAAACTCTTATGTCTAGAGGCTATAGACCCAATGTTGATTATAGTTGGTTACATGTTGACTCCATATTCTCTAAACCACCTCAATAATGTCCCTTATCGATATTATTATTGTCTTTTACTCATTGAATTGTTCTGAGTTTATCTATCTCTATGCGATTTTTACGTCAGATCATGTTAAAGACGAGTCCTTTTACTCTTATTTCTCTTTATAATGCCCAAGATTAATCCCTATACAAAAAATAAAAAACTATTTATGTGTTTGTTTGTTTGATTTATCCTGACTGATAGGTGTTATTCATAGATACATGTTCACTTTGGCTAGAATAATGAAAGGCTCATGATGACTACTTAGACTTTTAAGGATCATGACATATACGCTTCCACCTTAGGATTGTTATATAAGCCTTGTATTTTAGCAATAAGTCTTATATTTTGGGATAAGATGTTCAAGAATGATGAAAAGTTTAGGATTATTTAAGATACACTCACTTGAATAAACCTAAGATGAGTATCTAGATCATATAGACATTTGATTGTTTGGAATCTTTGTATATTATTGAGAATGCAATGAATAAAAATTTACCCCCAATTTAAATACATAGAAACAAGGAGACAACTAAACACAAGTTTTATATTAATATACAAAAATTATATATTACAATTAAAACATAAATTGCATGTAATATAGAAGTACACACACTATATCACGTGGATGAAATTTCATGGACATTTAATACATAGTGAAATCATCCACATGTAAATAAAGAATGAATATAAAACTTGTAAGAAGACAACAATGTGTAAAGACAACATCACTGGGCTTTTAACATGTAATACTTATGTGAATATAGAATAGGCTCAAAGATTAGTTTTACAAGAATAAAATGTTAACATTAAAATATCAATCACGTGAATATAACACTCACATAAACAAAACAAAGGTCCATAGATATACTTGTTGGTATGTATGCCCATAGAGCAAGTCATGTGATGATTGTAATGGGATACTTTGTAAATGATTTGAATAATAATAAAGACAATTTCCGATCTATATGTTTTAACTGTTTCTGAGATGATAGTGTAACATGATAGATGTCTAAAGAATTGTTTTACTCGATGACGTATGCTTTTGGGTTGAGGACCTAAACGATGAGATCATACAGATGCTAAGAATATACTTTCTTGTTTAGTCCCTAGTCGGTTGTTATTGTGGAAATAACCATAGACATCATTAACACTAAAGGCTAGATTGTGTGTTGGTTGATGACAGAATCTCATTAGTCATGATATAGTGATATCAAACCAAGCACATAGGTACTTGTTAGAGAACAAGTGTACCACGGACCCACCGTGAGAGTGACACATGGAACCATGATTTGGTAGTCACAGTCATCTCTCACAGTGATGGTGGTGAGTGTGATTCTTCGACCTAAAATCACTACACTCAACACATGTTGTTGGGTACACCTTTACATCATCAAACGCAGTCCTGAAACATGGGTTGTTATAAAGGTGATGATTGGGTGACTTTGACACATGGGGATTTTGAGGGGTGAGTGATAGATATGGGATTTGTCCCTCCTAAGGGAGTTTGATGTCCATGACCACTTGATGAGTAGAATTGATAAAGGCATGTGCATGCATGTGTGAATCAATATGTGATATTGATGTCACACACATCTCACCCAGTCTGCTCTGAGATCAAGGAAATGAATGAATGTTGAAAGGATGACTGCACCATGCCTTGAGTTCATTCAGGACATTAGTGACAAAGGAATTATACATTCCCTGTAACACCATTCACGGATTGTAGGATTGAAAGTTGTTCTCCAACTTTCTATTTCACTTGGGTAGCACTGATGTGTGACTAGGCACCGCTCTTTGCTTGTGAAGTCATAAGCGTTATGGACTTTCACTACCAACGTGAAATGGACTTGCAGGGTCACACACAAAGGATTTAACCTCAAAGAGGAGTTTGTCCACAAATAATGTTTAGATTGATTACTAAAGGAGTTTAGTAGTTCAATTAAGCACCCAATCGATTGATAGCTCAAAATCATAGTATTCAAGGTGTTGGATCAGATGATTAGAGTATCAGATTGATTGAAACTAAAATTGACTGATCTGCTGCCCCAACTAATTGACTCATAGAGATGAACCGATCGGCTCAGACTAGTGAGCCGACCGGCTCAGGTCAATGAACCGATCGGTTCACAGTGTTGAACTGGTCAGATGACCAACCAAGTTTGTTTCACTTGTCAAATTTGATTTGGATAAGGACTAATATATGATTAGTTGGAAACGAACATGGAAAGTCAATCTGAGTTGGACCAGGACCACGAACCGATCGACTCATGCTTGAACTGATCGGCTCAAGGGCCCAGACGATCGGTTCAACTGACGCAGTTTGTCATATTTTGTAGAAAATCTCAAACCCTTCTACTCCAGCTTTAATCCCGCATTGCCCGGGGTAGAGAACCCTGCCCCATGACCCTCCTATATATAGGGGTATTGGGGGCTTCTCAAAGTACAACTCAGAACACTAGTTGCTCTGCAAAGTTGTCGTTCTCTCTGGTTGTGGTAATCAGGAGAGCCCGAGCAAGTGCTACCCGATAAGGGAGGCACAGCAAGGGAAAGACAACTACAGAAAAGCAACTAGTTGTAGGAGAGTGTGTCAGTGACTAGTGTGTCGACAGGAGGGTGCGACTCCTTCTGATTCCTTATGGGACAAGAAGATCGGAGTTTTAGGTGGTCCGTGTGGACTACTACATAGGCGGGAGACTTCTTCCGCTTGGAGGACAACTGTCAATCTCAACAGTCCCGGTGAGACCAGGAGCTGCACAGACACCGTCCAAGACCGGAGGTGAAGACCGCGCAAGCCGTGAGGTAACATCGCCGAGCAAGCCTCGGGCCAAGGTACGCCTCTAAAAACCATCCTTCCTATTGTATAGACGTTGACATGATTCCTTTATTCTGGGTTTGGGAGAAGAAATTTTTTGTTTCCACTGCCTTCTCTGTCTCCTCTAAAACCCAATAGTGGAATCAGAGCCAGGTCAACTGCACTATACTTTAGGATTATCGATAAGATCGATTTTGGTTTGTCGCCTTTATTTATTGCATACGATGCGAATAAAATTGGCTTTATGCATGTCCAATCCTAAATCCACAAATCCTAATATACATATATGATATGTAATATGAATGCACTCGATACACATCACCCTTAAATGTGTTTTATGGTGGATATATAGCGTGGTTATGGCCAATAAACCCTATCTATGTGTGCTTGGTTGTATGTGGTTGCTTGCATCTTAGTCTGCGCACTGATTCTCCATCTCCTATTCCTGTTGTAACTTGAGATAACTCGAGATTTCTTTCCTACCTTTTCTCCCCCCGAATGTAACTCGGGGATTCTCAATACAAATGTAAAATAGGATAGATCTTTTATTTCCTGTTATGTCAAAGAACGGCAGACAACCCGACGACAACTGAGATGATCAGTTCAAGGAGTGAACTGATTGGTTGGCGATCCAGATGACCAGTTCGAGGAGTGAGACGATTGGGTGGCGGTCATAAGGAGATGCACGATGACCAGGTGAACTGATCGGTTGGAGGATCCAACCGATCAACTGGTGGCACCCAGACGACCGGCCAGAGCAAGCAGGTCATTCATGTGATGAGTTGATCAACTTGGATGGCTATAGCACTTCATCATGAACAGGTTGCATGTGATGTAGACCTAGATGACAGTGATTCCTCTTGGCTCGAGGAATCATATTAAGATGGCCATAATCATTGCTTTTATCATTTTGCATGTTTTCTGTGGGATATAGCATGTATATGATACATACTATATATTGTGGTGATTGGATATGTATATGTACCTATAAAAACCAAATCCCTCATTAATATTAAAGTTTTAGATGCCTTCCAAATGCGACACACGTGAAAATCTTGATCGGTCAAGTGTGGGCATGCCTACCGTGGTACACTGTCTATCTCATGGAAGCGTGAAGGATGGATATGTGTGTCTGCCCTAGCAGGGTGCATATTCATTGTGTTGGCTTTGGGTCGGACTTAACAAGGTGACCTAGATAGGATCTAGCACCTTGAGGCATGGAGGTGATCATGGCAAGGAGTTGCGCATGACATCTTTCAAGAGTTGCATATGATGCAATTGGCAAAAGTTGCCTACCTGGAAGATCTAAGTTGTGGGCGACAGCCCTAGCTGGTCCATGACTCGGAGGATTTTAGGATCTTGACCCACTAGGACATTGTACGCGACAATCTTCTGAATTGATGGTGAGGGCTG
The DNA here is from genome assembly GCA_963693085.1 of Alisma plantago-aquatica. Taxonomy (NCBI): domain Eukaryota; kingdom Viridiplantae; phylum Streptophyta; class Magnoliopsida; order Alismatales; family Alismataceae; genus Alisma; species Alisma plantago-aquatica. The sequence goes on along the minus strand of OY856413.1, from coordinate 479,528,075 downwards.
TCAATTTGAATTAAAATAGTGGGAGCAGTAATTAATTAAAGGCTTAATTAACTATCGTCAAATTTTATTCAAATCAAATCAAAAGGAGTTTTGTCAAATGCAATTTTCTCTTGTAGAATGGAAAAGGAATCATATTTTATGGGAAAATTAATTGAGAATAAATTCCATAACTGGTTGGGGATTGTGAGAAGTGTTCTGCACAATCCAGATATATCAGTAGCCTTTGAATCCAATATATGTACGCCTAAGAAGAAGGATAGTTCATTGATGGAGATCGATGGAACAAAGTCTAAGGAAAAAGGTGAGGGAGAGAAGGGTTCTCTCGCCAAACCAATGTCAGAATCTTCTGCGCTCAAAACATGGAGAGGATGGAAGGAATGATGGAAGAAGAAGCGGGAGATAGAGATCTCTGCTTCTGGTGTATATGTTATAGAGATTAACTTTACTACTTCTTTGTCATGGGTACTTGATACCGGATGTGGATCTCACATTTGTTCAAATGTGAAGGATCTTAAGAGAAGTAGGCCTTTGGGGAAAGGCGAGGTTGAACTACGTGTTTCCAATGGGGCAAGGGTTGTCGCCAGTGCTGTAGGAACCTATGAGTTAACTCTACCAGTGGGCTAATAATAGAGTTGAAGAACTGCTATTATGTACCTGCCATAAATAGGAATATCATTTCCGTCTCTTGTTTGGACAAAGATGGTTTTGAATTTCTTATTAAGAATGGAAAGTGTTCTATTTCAAAAGATGGGATCTTTTATGGCAGTGCCCCAATGGCTTGTGGTCTATACTTGATAGATCTAGAGATAAGTGTATACAACATTAACACCAAAAGGCAAAAACTCAACAACTCAAACAAAACATATCTTTGGCATTGTCGTCTAGGGCACATAAATGAGAAGCACATCTCTAGACTCCATAAAGATGGTTATCTAGACTCTTTTGATTGTGAATCAATAGAGACATGTGAATCTTGTTTTTTGGGCAAGATGACCAAGGCTCCCTTTTCAGGAAAAGGTGAGAGAGCTAGTGATCTATTAGGACTCATACATACTGATGTATGTGGGCCTTTTAGAACTAATGCCAGAGATGGGTATCAGTACTTCATTACCTTTACTGATGACTTCAGTAGGTATGGCTATGTGTATCTGATGAAACATAAGTCAGAAACCCTTGAATGGTTCAAGGATTTCATGAATGAAGTACAGAACCAGCTTGGTAAAAGTATTAAAGCACTTCAATCCGAGCGAGGTGGAGAATACTTAAGCCAAGAGTTTGAGGACCTTCTGTGAGCCCGTGGTATCGTATCACAATGGACTCCGCCTGGAATACCACAACATAACAGTGTGTCTGAAAGAAAAAATCACACTTTACTGGATATGGTGCGATCAATGATGAGTTTTGTTGATCTTCCAATTTCCTTCTGGGGTTATGCTCTTGAAACCGCCACGTTTACACTTAATCGAGTACCATCTAAATTGGTTTAAAAGACATCATATGAGATATGGCACGGGAAGCGTCCCGATTTGTCTTTTATTAAGATTTGGGGTTGTGAGACTTACGTCAAGAAAATGTTTCCTGATAAGCTTGGACCCAAGTCTGATAAATGTTATTTTGTTGGATACCCCAAGGAAACAAGGGGATACTATTTATACCACCAACTGACAACAAAGTGTTTGTTTCTAGGACAGTTGTGTTCCTAGAAAAGGAATTCATTTCTAGAGGAAATAGTGGGAAGAAAATAGAGCTTGAAGAGATTCAAGCCCAACAAGAAAACATTGAACCAATAGATGTACAAGAGGAACATAGAGATTCACAAGGTGTTGTGGAATCTCAGTCTCCTCAAGTAATACAAGGACCTCGTAGATCTAGTAGGACACACCTTGAACCTGAGAGGTTTGGATGCCTTGTGACTCAGGAAGGCGGTGAGTTGATCATAGATGATGATCCAACTACCTATCTAGAGGCTATGGCTGGACCAGATTATGAGAAATGGCTTGAAGCCATGAAATCCGAGATGGAATCCATGTACTCCAACAAAGTATGGACTTTGGTGGAACCAGCTGAAGGGGTAAAACCCATAGGGTGCAAGTGGGTCTTTAAGAAGAAGACCGACATGGATGGAAATGTGCAAACTTATAAAGGCAGATTGGTTGCAAAGGGTTTCCGACAAGTTTAAGGTGTTGACTATGATGAAACTTTTTCTCCAGTTGCCATGATTAAGTCCATCAGGATCATGCTTGCTATTGCGGCTTACTATGACTATGAGATTTGGCAAATAGATATTAAAACCGCATTCCTTAATGGGAATATAAATGAGGATGTGTACATGACACAAACTGAAGGTTTTGTAGATCCAAAGAATGCCAATAAAGTTTGTAAGCTACAAAGATCAATCTATGGATTGAAGCAAGCATCTCGGAGTTGGAATCTTTGATTTGATGAGGAAGTCAAAGTGTTTGGCTTTATTCAAAATGAATATGAACCTTGTGTGTACAAAAAGGTTAGTGGGAGTATGACCACATTCCTCATTTTGTATGTGGATGACATACTATTGATGGGGAATGATGTCACAGCCTTAGAGAAGGTAAAGACTTTGCTTGGGAATACTTTCTCAATGAAGGACTTAGGAGAAGCATCCTACATTCTAGGTATTAAGATCTATAGAGATAGATCTAAAAGGCTTCTCGGACTAAGTCAAAGCACATACATTGATAAAGTGCTGAAGCGGTTCAGCATGGAGAACTCAAAGAGAGGCAACATCCCCATGCAACATGGAGTCACCATCTCTAGAGCTCAATGTCCCCAATCTTGTAAAGAGAGGGAGTGTATGAATGGGATCCCATATGCATCAGCCATCGGATCCATCATGTACGCTATGTTGTACACACGCCCAAATGTCTCGTATGCTCTCAGCATGACGAGCAGGTACCAGTCAGATCCTGGCGATGCTCACTGGAAAGCCATAAAGAACATCCTCAAGTACTTGCGAAGGACTAAGGATCAGTTCCTCATATACGGCAGTGAGGAAGACTTGGTTGTAAGAGGTTACACCGATGCAAGCTTCCAAACTGACAAAGATGATTACATATCGCAATCAGGATTTATATTTTGCCTAAATAATGGAGCTGTGAGCTGGAAGAGTTCCAAGCAGGAAACAATTGCCGATTCTACTACATAGGCCGAGTATATTGTTTCTTCACATGCAGTAAAGGAGGTTGTGTGGATCTGGAAGTTCATCTTTGAACTTGGTGTAGTTCCCAGTAGCTGTGATGTAATTGAGCTTTATTGTGACAATAATGGAGCTATTGCTCAAACTAAGGAGCCCAGATCACATCAGCGGTCCAAGCACATAATGCGGTGCTTCCATCTCATACGAGAGATCGTACAACGAGGAGATGTGAAGATTTGCAAAGTACCAACTGAAGACAACATAGCTGATCCACTGACGAAGGCCCTTTCTCAGCAGAAGCATGATGGTCATGCTAGGTCACAAGGACTGAGGTTCCTAGGTGACTGGCTCTAAGTGTAAGTGGGAGTCTGTTGGTATGTATGCCCATAGAGCAAGTCATGTGATGATTGTAATGGGATACTTTGTAAATGATTTGAATAATAAAGGCAATTTCCGATCTATATGTTTTAACTGTTTCTGAGATGATAGTGTAACATGATAGATGTCTAAATAATTGTTTTACTTGATGATGTATGCTTTTGGGTTGAGGACCTAAACGATGAGATCATACGGATGCTAAGAGTATACTTTCTTGTTTAGTCCCTAGTCGGTTGTTATTGTGGAAATAACCATAGACATCAATAACACTAAAGGCTAGATTGTGTGTTGGTTGATGATAGAATCTCATTAGTCATGATATAGTGATATCAAACCAAGCACATATGTACTTGTTAGAGAACACGTGTACCGGACAGACCCACCGTGAGAGTGACACATGGAACCATGATTTGGTAGTCACATTCAGCTCTCACAGTGATGGTGGTGAGTGTGATTCTTCGACCTGAAATCACTACACTCAACACATGTTGTTGGGTACACCTTTACATCATCAAATGCAGTCCTGAAACATGGGTTGTTATAAAGGTGATGATTGGGTGACTTTGACACATGGGGCTTTTGAGGGGTGAGTGATAGATTTGGGATTTGTCCCTCCTAAGGGAGTTTGATGTTCATGGCCACTTGATGAGTAGGATTGAGAAAGGCATGCGCATGCATGTGTGAATCAATATGTGATATTGATGTCACACACATCTCACCCAGTCTGCTCTGAGATCAAGGAAATGAATGAATGTTGAAAGGATGACTGCATCATGCCTTGAGTTCATTCAGGACATTAGTGATAAAGGAATTATACATTCGTTGTAACACCATTCACAGATTATAGGATTGAAAGTTGTTCTCCAACTTTCTATTTCACTCGGGTAGCACTGATGTGTGACTAGACACCACTCCTTGCTTGTGAAGTCATAAGTGTTATGGACTTTCACTACCAACGTGAAATGGACTTGCAGGGTCACACACAAAGGATTTAACCTGGAAGAGGAGTTTGTCCACAAATAATGTTTAGATTGATTACTAAAGGAGTTTAGTAGTTCAATTAAACACCCAATCGATTGATAGCTCAAAGTCATAGTATTCAAGGTGTTGGATCAGATGATTAGAGTATCAGATTGATTTGCTGCCCCAACCGATCGGCTCATAGAGATGAACCGATCAGCTTAGGATGGTGAGCCAACCGGCTCAAGTCAATGAACTGATCAGTTCACAGTGTTGAACTGATCGGATGACCAACCGAGTTTGTTTTACTTGTCAAATTTGATTTGGATAAGGACTAATATATGATTAGTTGGAAACAAACATGGAAAGTCAATTTGAGTTGGACCAGGACCACGAACCGATCGGATCATGCTTGAACCGGTCGGCTCAAGGGCCTAGATGATTAGTTCATGGCTGAACCAATCAGTTCAACTGACGCAGTTTGTCAGATTTTGTGGAAAATCTCGAACCCTTCTACTCCTTCTTTAATCCCGCATTTCCCGGGGTAGAGAACCCTGCCCCATGACCCTCCTATATATAGGGGTATTGGGGGCTTCTTAAAGTACAACTCAGAACACCAATTTCTCTGCAAAGTTGTCATTCTCTCTGGTTGTGGTAACCAGGAGAGCTCGAGTAAGTGCTACCCGATAAGGGAAGCACAACAAGGGAAAGACAACTATAGAAAAGCAATTGGTTGTAGAAGAGAGTGTCGGTGGCTAGTGCACCAATATGAGGGTGTGACTCCTTCTGATTCCTTATGGGACAAGGAGATCGGAGTTCCAGGTGGTCCATGTGGACTACTACAGAGGCGGGAGACTTCTGCCGCTCGGAGGACAATTGTCAATCTCGATAGTCCCGGTGAGGCCAGGAGCTGCACATACACCGTCCAAGACCGGAGGTGAAGACCGTACAAGCCGTGAGGTAATGTCGCCGAGCAAGCCTCGGGGCAAGGTACGCATGTACAAACCATCCTTCCTATTGTACAGACCTTGACACGATTCCTTTATTCTGGGTTTGGGAGAAGAAATTTTTTGTTTCCGCTACCTTCTCTGTCTCCTCTAAAACCCAACAATACTCCCTTGGAGATAACACTTTTGGGGATTTTAATATTAACTCTAAATATAGACTTTCATGGTCTACTTTTCACCATATAATACTATAAGGTTCTAAAATACCAATACTTTATTAGAATGTCTAATCAAGTATTTATCCATGTTGAACGTACTATGATATTTTATCATTGTTGCAATATCTTCCTATGTCAATATTGTTGTACCATCTATTCATGGATTGGAACACCTACAATATAAAATGAGGTAGAAGCAACAATCTCACCTCTTTATATTGAAATGACCGACACCAAATTGACAATCAAATTAACGAATGCGGAAGCGATTAGCAGCGGAATTATCAAAAATCACTAAAAATTTAAAACTTTTGTAAAGAGATCTTCGAAAGATAAAAACTCTTTCATAAACAACATGATAGGTCATTTACAAACTGATCCATGATACATCTCTGTCATAAACACGTCTCGAGCATTACAACAAAACCCACCTTGTTAACTGTACAAGGTAAGATATAAAATCTCGAGGCATCATGCCAAAATCTCAGATATACTGACTCCTAGGACCTGAGAGTACAAAGATGACATAGGACATACTATTTACACTACATGACAGATAGTGTCTCCACCTGAGGATCACTGTTGTCCCTGAGACTGCTGTTGTTGCTGCTCACCCACTGATGGGTTCCTTCATCCTCGACGTCTTCCTAAAAGTTGAAACCCACGGGAGTGAGACAATTTAAATAATTGTCCCAGTGAGAGTTATAACTCTTCGCCAGAAGCTTTGTTATGAAAAAGAGGACAACATAAACAGTAGGATTATAACATTCAATAGTAGGTAACATTATATAAACTAAGTGAAACAATATCCTTATGAGCAATCATTTCAATTATAGCTTAATTGAAACATCAGGCATATAATAATGAGGAATATGAAAAGCATGTGTACTAGTTATTTAACTAGATCACTATAACAATGTATTGTCAAACATTGTTTCTCGTAGTTCCATCTAAGCAATTATGCTATGCGGCTGATTACGTTTTACAAACATATTTATGCCCTGTGGAGATGAGTTACACCTCTCATACTCCAACCGACCATCATTAGATCACAATCGGTACCATACCAAAGTCATCAGGAGAGCCGGATTCCTATGACCTCATCACTCCTCAGTCAGTATGAGGATCGATATGCAGGACATCTTGTGTTACTGCTACAATAGCTTTCCAGGGTATTCTGGCAACTTCGCTATTCAGAGCTACAGTGGCATTCTGTACTCTCTTCGCCATCGAGGGATTTCTTGTTTATCTCACATCGATGCGGCATTAACAAAATCATCGGGAAATTAGTGATACATCTTCCCATCACAATCATATAATGAAGGACTGAGAGATTAATGATACATCTCCAATCATATCCAACATTAGGATGTAAGGATATTTGCGTCCATTACCCCCACATACTCAAAAGTATGTGCTCCAGGAGTTTCCTTAGAAAAACCTGTTTCACCATCATATATTTTCTGACAATGATGGATCTATGGTCAGGGCTCTACTTGATATCATTATACTTGATTAGTTAAGTACCTTACAACATTCTTTAGCATCAGACATGTTCAGACATAACCCAATAAAAAAATTGCTATAAAGAAAAGGTACTATTGTATCAAGTTCACATCACATATTGTTAACCTTGAGATATCAATCCCTAACCATCTCATCATTGTGGTTCAGGAGAGTGGTTATTCAAACCCTCAGATTATCATAACACTTGCTACCAAGTGACATATAAACAACAAGTCATCTAACAACATGACCTTGATTGAAGCAATGTATATACTTTTCACATATCATAACTCTAAAAGGTTATAATTGTTTTCAAGGAATATGACATCATAACTCATACCTGGCTATGATTACCTCATAATATCAACCTGTATGACTTATACAAATAAGGACATGCATATATAACAATGTCAGCATAATACCAAAACTTTTCAATTTCGATATAGGACACCACGGCCGTGCCACCTTGCACGGTCATGCAAAGTAAGGCTACCACGGCTGTGCTCCCTTACACGGTCGTGCAAGCCAAGGCTACCACGGCCGTGCTCCCTTGCACGGTCGTGCTACATCATATCATTACATGATTCATATTTCTATCTATCTATATATATATATGTATGTATTCTAATTTCTCATTCTTTCAAATTGATTAGGTCACATCAACCCTTCAATCAAGTACATACTACTATGGTTAACATAGTGTATCAAGCTATTAACCCCATAAACAATTAAGAATTCTCCCTTTAATTGGTTCTTAATCACTTAGGTATTATTAGGGTTTCAACCTTCACACCTTCATTGATTATCATTACTAATCATTATTGAATCAATAGAACATTCATCATCTTAATTCTCAAAGATTCAATCACATTGGACCTCCACTTCATAAGGTATCCAATTGAATTAGGGTTTCCAATGTTGATTCCTTCAATCATTGAATTCATGGAACCAATCATCAATTGGACCTATACTCATAACTTAATTGAGTTTAATAGGTCAAACTTCAATTGATTTGTCCCTCACTTGACCCTCAATTGACCATCAATTAGGGTTTAACTCAATTGAATTAGGGATTGGAATCAATAACCCTTCAACATATTTCAATGTGGGACTAATTGATTTGAACCTATTGAACCATCATTACATTGGGACATGACCTGACCCCAAACGGTCTTGAGGTTGTTTGGATGACCTCCAAACGGTCTTGAGACTGTTTTCCCATCATATCATCAAAATCTAAGTCAACCAATTAAGGTTTGGATCATTGGATTGATCACCAAAACAACAATTGATTACATTCCAACTTAGTATCATTGTATCATCAATTGCTTAACCATACTCACTCCTAGACCTCCAAACGGTCTTGGGTGACCTCCAAACGGTCTTGAGACCATTTGGATGAGTTCTAAACGGTCTTGAGACCGTTTGGATCACCCAACCCTTGGATTCTAGTGAAAAAATCATTAGGGTTTGAGCTACTGAGTTGATCATCAAATCAGCAATTGATTGCTTTGTAATTGTGTACCTTTGGACCTTCAATTGGTCAACTATACTTGACCCCAGACCTCCAAACGGTCTTGGGTGACCTCCAAACGGTCTTGAGACCGTTTGGATGATCCCCAAACGGTCTTGAGACCGTTTGGGCCAATCAACCCCAAACAATCAACTCAATTCAATGCAAATCCAATACTTAGCCGATTAGGGTTCACACCACATCTTTGGATCTTCAAACACCTATCCATACTTGACCCTACACCTTCAAACGGTCTTGTGTGACCCCCAAACGGTCTTGAGACCGTTTGGATGATCCCCCAAATGGTCTTGAGACCGTTTGGGCAAGAAAACCCAAAAAGTCAAATCAGTCAAGTTGAAAGTCAGCACTTAATCCAATTAGGGTTTACATAATTAATTAGCCTTCAACTCACGATTCCTTTGGAGTTAATCCCTCAAATTCGGATGGTTATTATCCAACATGATTATGAACAGGAATACCAAACGGTCAATGCTTGGTCAACTCACGCAAATGGTTTGAACCCGTTTTCCCAAAAAGATCAACTTAATCAGATTGGAAAATCAGCACTTAATCCAATTAGGTTACCTAATTGTTTAGCATTTAAATCATGATTCCTTGTGAGTTAACCTATCAAATTTGGTGGGTTATTATAACACATCATTAGGAACAGTAATCCCAAATGGTCCACGCTTGGTCAACACACCCAAACGGTTTGAGACCGTTTTCCCAAGAAGTTCAAGTTAAACAGATTGAAAATCAGCATTTAATTCAATTTGATTTGCTTAATTGATTGGCCTTGAACCTACGATTCCTTTGGAGTTAACCCCTCAAATTTGGTGGGTCATTAGCCTACATAATTATGAACAGAAATCCCAAACGGTCCACGCTTGGTCAACGCCCTCAAACAGTCTTGGAGACCGTTTTCTCTAACCGACCTTGTGAAACCGTTTGCCCCTCAAACGGTTTTGCAAAACCCCCAAATGGTTTTGCAAACCGTTTGGCCAAGGGTGCAAGACCGTTTGCTAAAGTGACATAGGTATTCACGCCCCCCTTCTTCTACCTCCAGATCCAGGTCTGTTCCTCATGGTTTTAGATGCAAGAAAGCAAGGAAGGATGGGGGAAAGAAGAACAAGCTACTTTTGCAAGTACAAAGATATGCATAAGAAAGCAAAAGGTTTAGAGTTATAAAACCCGCCTTAAGGTCGTTCCTTGAGCTCCAAGCTTACAAGATTCAAGTCTTTAATGGTGTATTGAGCTCCAAAGGTCGGCCAAGGGTGTTTCTCCAAGGAAAGGTTGGGAAAAGATGGCTAGAAAGAAGAAACAAGTAAGGAAGACCATAAAACCAACCTTGCACCATGAATTCGAGCAAGATGATGATCAAAGCTTACCTAGAACTGCTTGGCCATTCTCCTCTTCTCCAGAGCTCTGTCCTAAGTCGGTCTAAGCAAGGAGATAAGAAAGGAAGTGAAGGAAACGATCCTTGCTAATGTGAGAAAAGGTGTATATATACTTTGGGTGAAATTCCAACATAAGGACAACTTGTTTCTCCATTTCTCATCTTGGTCCTTCCCTTATTATAAGCCACGTTTCTCCCTTCCATACTTAAGCAAAACTCATCTAAATCCCAAGGTCTAAAGGTGAAGAAAGCCAACTTCTTACTAAATTGCACATATAGAAGGGTTATTAGGCTTGTAACTTGATTATTTAATTTATAAAGGTTATCATTCTTATTTAATTATTCAATTTAAGTGACCTCTTCATCATCCTTACTCTAAATGATGCCAAGGGTCATAAAAGATACTCTATAAGGTGTATTTTACAAGTTTCACCCCATATTTTGGGTAAATTGCACTTTACACCAAAACTAGAGTTTTAAGTACAAGGATTGCTCCACAAGCTGCATCTTGGTGCCCAAGCTTGGAGAATACATCATACTTCATCATATTCATTCTTATGATGTCTCAACACCAAAGGAACATCTTAAAATGTACAATTTGCAAGTTAACCCCTTTTAATTGAGTAATTTGCACATAGGTCCCTGTATTACAAAACAATATTACAACATTGTTCAAAAAGGACAGAAATGGAAATGTATGTTCCTTAGGAGCTTTAATTACATACCAAAAGATAATCACAAGTATCTAATTACATAATTAAGCAAAACACCTAGGGTTAGTTCATAACCCAGGTCAGGGATGTTACAAATTATCCACCCCTTACAAGGATTTCGTCCCCAAAATCAACAAAACATATTAAGAGAAAAGAGCAGGGTATTTCCTTCTCATCTCTTCCTCTAGTTCCCATGTGGCTTCTTCAACACCATGGTGATTCCAGAGGACTTTCACAAGATTTATGTCTTTCTTTTTCAGCTTTTTAATTCTTTTATCAAGGATTGACACTGGTCCTTCCTCATAAGATATGTCATCATTCAATTCTACCTCTATAGGTTGTAGAACTGACTCAGTATCAGGGTGACATTTCCTCAACATAGAAATGTGAAACACGGGGTGTAACCTCTGTAACTCTGGTGGCAACTCTAGTTTATAGGCTACTTTTCCAATCCGTTCAATGATTGGATAAGGCCCCGTAAATCTAGGAGCTAACTTTCCTTTCCTTCCAAACCTCAGAACTCCCTTCCAAGGTGAGACCTTGAGATACACTCTATCTCCAACCTAGAACTCCAAGGGTCTACGACGCTTGTCAACATAAGATTTCTGCCTATCCTGTGCAGTCTTGATCTGTTGTTGTATTACTTTGATCTTTTCTGTGGTCTGCTGCACAAGATCAGGACCTAACAGTTAATATTCACCGGTTTCATACCAACATAGGGGTGATCTACAACGTCTACCATATAAAGCTTCATAAGGTGCCATGTCAATGCTATGTTGATAGCTATTGTTGTAGGCAAACTCTATCAAGCTTAGGTGCAGATCCCAACTCCCTGTAAACTGAAGAACACATGATCTCAACAAATCTTCCAAGGTCTGTATAGTCCTTTCTGACTGTCCATCAGTCTGTGGATGAAAGGCTGTACTAAACCTTAATTGGGTACCTAGAGCTTTGTGCAGTCGCTCCCAAAAATGACTCGTAAACTGAGGACCTCTATCTGATACTATAGTGACAGGAACTCCGTGCAATCGCACTACCTCTTCAACATAAAGCTGTGCTAACTTCTCAGCATAATAGGTTGTTTTGACAGGTAAGAAATGCGCTGTCTTTGTCAACCTATCAACTATTACCCAAATGGAATCATGTCCTTTGTTTGTCCTAGGTAGGCCAACAACAAAGTCCATAGTTATGTGATCCCATTTCCACTGTGGAATGGGTAAAGGTTGCATTGTTCCTGCAGGCTTCTGGTGTTCAGCTTTAACTTGCTGACACACAAGACACCGCATAACAAACTCAGCAACGTCCTTCTTCATCCCAGGCCACCAATACATATCTTTCACATTTCGATACATCTTGGTGCTCCTTGGATGCATAGCATACATCGAAGAATGAGCTTCTTCCAGGATTAACTTTCTCAAATTATCCACATCTGGTACTATCATCCTTCCATGATAACATGCTACTTGATCATCTGAGTCATGGAAACCATCTCATTTCTCATCACCAAACTCCGATCTGATCTACTGAACTGCAGCATCAACTTGTTGTGCCTCCTTAATCTGCTCTCTCAGAGTAGGTTTTATATGCATCTATGCTAATAACCCGACTAACAAGGACACCTTCAATTGTACATTGTCTTGCCTTTAGGAGATAAGCATATCTCTCCTAGAGCATACTAAAGAGTTTAGTTGTGCCCTATCTAAGGATGGTGTTGCTGATTTCCTACTGAAAGCATATGCAACTACATTGGCCTTCCCTGGATGGTAATCAATTGTACAATCATAGTCTTTGATTAACTCCATCCAGCGTCGTTGCCTCATGTTAAGTTCGTGCTGAGAGAAGATATACTTAAGGTTCTTATGATCAGTGAAAATCTGTAATGTCTCTCCGTAGAGATAGTGTCTCCATATTTTCAAGGCATGAACCACAGCAGCTAGTTCCAGATCATGTGTCGGATAATTCACCTCATGTTTCTTAAGCTGTCGAGAAGCAAAAGAAATCACTTGTTTATCCTGCATCAACACACATCCGAGTCCATTCTTGGAGGCATCACAGAAAACTATGTACCCCTTGCCTTGCTCAGGTAACACAAGTACAGGTGCACTTGTCAACCTCTCCTTCAGCAACTGGAAGGATTGCTGGCACTTATCACTCCAAACAAAAGGAATATCCTTCCGGGTCAACTTTGTCAAAGGTAGGGCTATGGAACTGAAGTTCTTTATAAACCTTCGGTAATAGCCAGCCAACCCTAAGAAACTACGAATTTCTGTCGGTGTCTTCGGCTGTTCCCATTGTAGGACAGATTCTACCTTTTTAGGGTCAACACGAATACCCGAGGCAGATATCACATGTCCAAGGAAAGATACTTCCGGTAACCAGAACTCACACTTGCTAAACTTAGCGTATAGCTTATGTTCTCTTCGCAAAGTTAGAGCCTGACGAAGATGTTGTTCATGCTGCTGTGCATCTCTACTATATATCAGAATGTCATCTATAAAGACAACAACACATTGATCGAGGAAAGGTCGGAAGATTCTATTCATGAGTTCCATAAATGCAGCTGGTGCATTAGTTAGTCCAAACGACATAACTGTGAACTCATAGTGACCATACCTTGTCCTGAAGGCAGACTTGGGTATGTCACTGTCCTTAATACGGAGTTGATGATATCTTGACCTTAAATCTATCTTTGACAAGATGGTTGCACCACGCAACTGGTCAAAAAGATCATCAATCCTCGGCAGAGGATACTTATTCTTTATTGTCACTTTGTTTAGTTGTCTATAATCAATGCATAACCGCATCGATCTGTCTTTCTTTTTAACAAAGAGTACCGGAGCACCCCCAAGGTGAGGTACTCGGTCGGATGAATCCTTTCTCAAGAAACTCTTGCAGTTGTTTCTTGAGTTCCGCCATCTCAGCAAGCGCCATCCTATACGGTGTTTGTGCTGTAGGTTTTGTGTCGGGGATCAAATTGATTTCAAAATCAATTTCCCGAGGCGGTGGTACACCTGGAAGGTCTTCAGGAAATACATCTTCAAATTCCCTGACTACAAGAACTTCGGTAGGGTTAGGACTTTCCATGGTAGTATCTACCACATGGGCCAAGAATGCATAACATCCTTGCCTGATCAACTTCTCACCAACCATAGAAGACACAAGACAGGTGGATAGAATCTTTCTCTCTCCTTGAAAGATCCATGTGTCACTTTCATCAGCAAACACGGCTTGTTTGGATTCACAATCCAAAACAACCTTATACCTTTCCAAGGTATCCATTCCAAGGATTATATCAAATCCTTGCATGTCAAGTGGTATTAAATCCACTTGAATGCGACATTCAGAAAAGAGAAGGATGCAGGGAGAGCAAACCTCCTGCAACACAGCAGACCCTCTCAACGGAGTCTCAAGCAAAAAGCTATATGTCCTATGACTGATTGTCATATTGCAGTTACGAATCACTTTTCGAGTGATAAAAGAATGTGTAGCACCCGGATCAATCAAAACAGATACAACACAAGATGTAGACATATCAGAATATAACAATCCCATCTGACCTGCCACAACCCTAGGGTTGATAACTGCATCAGGTGGATTCATCGCGTAGAATCTCGCCGTCACCTATGGTTGATTTGGTGCTTGATGACTAGATGCTGATGATCCAGCTTGGGATGCTTGCCCACGTCCTCTAGCATTACCTGGAAACAGTCGCCTTTGAGATCCTTGCTGATTCTGCCTCTGAGGTTGAGTCACACTCACGTCTCTGGCTCTACAATCCTTCATCAAATGTCCCATCTTTCCACACATGTAACAACTTTTGTTCAGTTGTTGAGGTCTGGGTGGTCTTGTAACCGACATATATGTTGAACCGTGAGCCCCTTGTAGTGATAAGCTTCGTCCTCTACCCCTATTTGACGTCCACTGCGTCTGGGTATTGGATCTAGGTGGTGGTGTGGGCACAGAAAATCTAGGCTTCTTGAAGTCTCTAGATGAAGATCCTTGGAACTGGGGATATCTCTTATGGGTTTGCCTCTTTTGTGCTACGTACCTCTCTATCCTTCGGACTGACTCAACGAAGGTAGCAAACCTCTCCCGATTCTCTAGGACAGACACGGGAGTAGTCAACTCGGCATTCAACCCTTTCTCAAACCGCCTAATCCTTTCTTCATTTGTAGCAACAATATGTGGACAAAACCGCAGCAACTCCATGAACTTAGCTTCGTATTCGCTAACGTTCATCAAACCTTGTCTTAACCTCTCAAACTGAGAGATTTTCTCATCCAAGAACATCTTAGGGAAATATCTATTGATAAATTCCCGACGAAAGACTTCCCAGGCAATCTCCACACCAGGCCTCTTCTGCTCTTCCATGGTCCACCAGTGACCAGCACTCCCCTTGAGAAGATAGACAGCATGTCTAACCTTCTCGGTTTCTAGAATATTTAGGATTCTAAAAGCCTTTTCCAACTCAGTTAACCACATGTCGGCATCTGCCGGATCAGCTGTTCCAAAGTATTTGGTTGCTCCGACTCGGCGAAGTCGTTCAAACATCTTACCGATACCTTGTCCTTCAGGTTGGGTAGGTGCCCTAGGTGCACGCATGGGCATCCTATCTGTTATGTGTGTCATGGCAGTCATAAACTGCCCAAACATGGTCTGAACGGCTGGGTTTCCCATGTCAGCTGGGTTGAACTGGGGTGGCTCCAAAGGTGGTTCAGGTACAGGTTACTCTATCTCCGGGCTCCTTGCACCTCCTCGGGGTGCAGTGACACTACTCTCTGCCACATACTCCTCATGTGGTCCAGACATCCTTACTTATCTTCTTCTCCTGAGGAGCAGAAGACACTATTAGATATACTGGAAAACACTAAGAATAGACTCGACATCCTAAGTCCTATGTCTCTGTAGACTCAGCGAACCTAGAGCTCTGATACCACTTGAAATGACCGACACCAAATTGACAATCAAATTAACGAATGCGGAAGTGATTAGAAGCAGAATTATCAAAAATCACTAAAAATTTAAAACTTTTGTAAAGAGATCTTCGAAAGATAAAAACTCTTTCATAAACAACATGATAGGTCATTTACAAACTGATCCATGATACATCTCTATCATAAACACGTCTCGAGCATTACAACAAAACCCACCTTGTTAACTGTACAAGGTAAGATATAAAATCTCGAGGCATCATGCCAAAATCTCAAATATACTGACTCCTAGGACCAGAGAGTACAGAGACGACATAGGACATACTATTTACACTACATGACAGACAGTGTCTCCACCTGAGGATCACTGTTGTCCCTGAGACTGCTGCAGTTGCTGCTCACCCACTGATGGGTTCCTTCGTCCTTGGCGTCTTCCTAAAAGTTGAAACCCACGGGAGTGAGACAATTTAAATAATTATCCCAACGAGAGTTATAACTCTTCGCCAGAAGCTTTGTTATGGAAAAGAGGACAACATAAACAGTAGGAATATAACATTCAACAGCAGGTAACATTATATAAACTAAGTGAAACAATATCCTTATGAGCAATCATTTCAATTATAGCTTAATTGAAAGATCAGACATATAATAATGAGGAATATGAAAAACATGTGTACTAGTTATTTAACTAGATCACTATAACAATGTATTGTCAATCATTGTTTCTCGTAGTTCCATCTAAGCAATTATGCTATGCGGCTTATTACGTTTTACAAACATATTTATGCCCTAAGGAGATGAGTTACACCTCTCATACTCCAACCGACCATCATTAGATCGCAATCGGTACCATACCTAAGTCATCAGGAGAGCCGGATTCCTATGACCTCATCACTCCTCAGTCAATATGAGGATCGATATGCAGGACATCTTGTGTTACTGCTACAATAGCTTTCCAGTGTATTATGGAAACTTCACTATTCAGAGCTACAGTGGCATTCTGTACTCTCTTCGCCATCGAGGGATTTATTGTTTATCTCACATCGATGCGGCATTAACAAAATCATCGGGAAATTAGTGATACATCTTCCCAGCACAATCATATAATGAAGGACTGAGAGATTAATGATACATCTCCAATCATATCCAACATTAGGACGTAAGGATATTCACGTCCATTACCCCCACATACTCAAAAGTATGTGCTCCAGGAGTTTCCTTAGAAAAACCTATTTCACCATCATATATTTTCTGACAATGATGGATCTATGGTCAGGGCTCTACTTGATATCATTATACTTGATTAGTTAAGTACCTTACAACATTCTTTAGCATCAGACATGTTCAGACATAACCCAATAAAACAATTGCTATAAAGAAAAGGTACTATTGTATCAAGTTCACATCACATATTGTTAACCTTGGGATATCAATCCCTAACCATCTCATCATTGTGGTTTAGGAGAGTGGTTATTCAAACCCTCAAATTATCATAACACTTGCTACCAAGTGACATATAAACAACAAGTAATCTAACAACATGACCTTGATTGAAGCAATGTATATACTTTTCACATATCATTACTCTAAAAGCTTATAATTGTTTTCAAGGAATATGACATCATAACTCATACCTGGCTATGATTACCTCATAATATCAACCTGTATGACTTATACAAATAAGGACATGCATATATAACAATGTCATCATAATACCAAAACTTTTCAATTTCTATATAGGACACCACGGCCGTGCCACCTTGCACGGTCGTGCAAAGTAAGGCTACCACGGCCGTGCTCCCTTGCACGGCTGTGCTCCCTTGCACGGTCGTGCAAGCCAAGGCTACCACGGCCGTGCTCCCTTGCACGGTCGTGCTACAGCATATGATTACATCATTCATATTTCTATATATATATATGTGTATTCTAATTTCTCATTCTTTCAAATTGATTAGGTCACATCAACCCTTCAATCAAGTACATACTACTATGGTTAACATAGTGTATCAAGCTATTAACCCTATAAACAATTAAGAATTCTCCCTTTAATTGGTTCTTAATCACTTAGGTATTATTAGGGTTTCAACCTTCACACCTTCATTGATTATCATTACTAATCATTATTGGATCAATAGAACATTCATCATCTTAATTCTCAAAGATTCAATCACATTGGACCTCCACTTCATAAGGTATCCAATTGAATTAGGGTTTCCAATGTTGATTCCTTCAATCATTGAATTCATGGAACCAATCATCAATTGGACCTATACTCATAACTTAATTGAGTTTAATAGGTCAACCTTCAACTGATTTGTCCCTCACTTGACCCTCAATTGACCATCAATCAGGGTTTAACTCAATTGAATTAGGGATTGGAATCAATAACCCTTCAACATATTTCAATGTGGGACTAATTGATTTGAACCTATTGAACCATCATTACATTGGGACATGACCTGACCCGAAACGGTCTTGAGGTCGTTTGGATGACCTCCAAACGATCTTGAGACCGTTTGCCCATCATATTATCAAAATCTAAGTCAACCAATTAAGGTTTGGATCATTGGATTGATCACCAAAACAACAATTGATTACATTCCAACTTAGTATCATTGTATCATCAATTGCTTAACCATACTCACCCCTAGACCTCCAAACGGTCTTGGGTGACCTCCAAACGGTATTGAGACCGTTTGGATGAGTTCCAAACGGTCTTGAGACCGTTTGGCTCACCCAACCCTTGGATTCTAGTGAAAAAATCATTAGGGTTTGAGCTATTGAGTTGATCATCAAATCAGCAATTGATTGCTTTGTAATTGTGTACCTTTGGACCTTCAATTGGTCAACTATACTTGACCCCAGACCTCCAAACGGTCTTGGGTGACCCCCAAACGGTCTTGAGACCGTTTGGATGATCCCCAAATGGTCTTGAGGCCGTTTGGGCCAATCAACCCCAAACAATCAACTCAATTCAATGCAAATCCAATACTTAGCCGATTAGGGTTCACACCACATCTTTGGATCTTCAAACACCTATCCATACTTGACCCTAGACCTTCAAACGGTCTTGGGTGACCGCCAAACGGTCTTGAGACCGTTTGGGCAAGAAAACCCAAAAAGTCAAATCAGTCAAGTTGAAAGTCAGCACTTAATCCAATTAGGGTTTACATAATTAATTAGCCTTCAACTCACGATTCCTTTAGAGTTAATCCCTCAAATTTGGAGGGTTATTAACCAACATGATTATTAACAGGAATCCCAAACAGTCAACGCTTGTCAACTCACGAAAATGGTTTGAAACCGTTTTCCCAAAAAGTTCAAGTTAATCAGATTGGAAAATCAGCACTTAATCCAATTAGGTTACCTAATGGTTTAGCCTTTAACTCATGATTCCTTGGGAGTTAACCTATCAAATTTGGTGGGTTATTATACCACATAATTAGGAACAGTATTCCCAAACGGTCCACGCTTGGTTAACGCACTCAAACGGTTTGATACCGTTTTCCCAAGAAGTTCAAGTTAAACAGATTGAAAATCAGCATTTAATTCAATTTGATTTGCCTAATTGATTGGCCTTTAACCTACGATTCCTTTGGAGTTAACCCCTCAAATTTGGTGGGTCATTAGACTACATAATTATGAACAGAAATACCAAACGGTCCACGCTTGGTCAATGCCCTCAAACGGTCTTGGAGACCGTTTTCTCCAACCAACCTTGTGAAACCGTTTGCCCCTCAAACGGTTTTGCAAAACCCCCAAACGGTTTTGCAAACCGTTTGGCCAAGGGTGCAAGACCATTTTCTAAAGTGACATAGGTATTCACGCCCACCTTCTTCTACCTCCAGATCCAGGTCTGTTCCTCATGGTTTTAGATGCAAGAAAGCAAGGAAGGATGGGGGAAAGAAGAACAAGCTACTTTTGCAAGTACAAAGATATGCATAAGAAAGCAAAAGGTTTAGAGTTATAAAACCCACCTTAAGGTCGTTCCTTGAGCTCCAAGCTTCCAATCTTCAAGTCTTTAATGGTGTATTGAGCTCCACAGGTCGTCCAAGGGTGTTTCTCCAAGGAAAGGTTGGGAAAAGATGGCTAGAAAGAAGAAACAAGTAAGGAAGACCATAAAACCAACATTGCACCATGAATTCCTCCATGAATTCGAGCAAGATGATGATCAAAGCTTACCTATAACTGCTTGGCCGTTCTCCTCTTCTCCAGAGCTCTGTCCTAAGTCGGTCTAAGCAAGGGGATAAGAAAGGAAGTGAAGGAAACGATCCTTGCTAATGTGAGAAAAGGTGTATATATACTTTGGGTGAAATTCCAACATAAGGACAACTTGTTTCTCCATTTCTCATCTAGGTCCTTCCCTTATTATAAGCCACGTTTCTCCCTTCCATACTTAAGCAAAACTCATCTAAATCCCAAGGTCTAAAGGTGAAGAAAGCCAACTTCTTACTAAGTTGCACATATAGAAGGGTTATTAGGCTTATAACTTGATTATTTAATTTATAAAGGTTATCATTCTTGTTTAATTATTCAATTGAAGTGACCTCTTCATCATCCTTACTCTAAATGATGCCAAGGGTCATAAAAGATACTCTATAAGGTGTATTTTACAAGTTGCACCCCATATTTTGGGTAAATTGCACTTTACACCAAAACTAGAGTTTTAAGTACAAGGATTGCTCCACAAGCTGCATCTTGGTGCCCAAGCTTGGAGAATACATCATACTTCATCATATTCATTCTTATGATGTCTCAACACCAAAGGAACATCCTAACATGTACAATTTGCAAGTTAACCTCTTTTAATTGGGTAATTTGCACATAGGTCCCTATATTACAAAACAATATTACAATATTGTTCAAAAAGGACAGAAATGGAAATGTATGTTCCTTAGGAGCTTTAATTACATACCAAAAGATAATCACAAGTATCTAATTACATAATTAAGCAAAACACCTAGGGTTAGTTCATAACCCAGGTCAGGGATGTTACATATATATTATAGTGGAGATGGAATCCTAGGAGCACAAATCAAAGAATGTTTGTTTGGGTAGTTCAAACCTTAACATCTTTAGTGGAACTGTAACATCCCACTTGTATAACATTAATAACATAGAGTGGAAGCATACATTTGTATTCTCTTCAAGTGGGAATGTCACCATCATTATATTCATTGCATAAATTAGAGTTTATATAACCATCACATGATAAAGATAACAATTCTCATTCTCAAAATAATAACATCAACTCACACTTTGAACTCATATATGTTTCTCAAAGAATCATTCAATTATAGCTGGTACCCCTCCAGGTCCTTTTTTTGAAGATCCTTGAACTAGTCCTTGCACATCAGATAGATTCACACCTCTGTGCTTGCTCCTTACCTATGGGCATCACGTCCCCATCAACACATCAAAAAAATTGGCAGGTGGGATTGATGATATTATAATTTAAAAAGAACAAGTAAATTGAAAATAAACAGTATGCACATTGAAAAGGGACACAATTACTTTTAATCATTTCTTTTATCTTGACCTATATAAGAATCCTCAGGTTTGCACGTAAGTGCTTCTTCTCTTATACACCAAAGTTCCTATTTTTGCTCCAAGGACCCACTTGGTGAGGATCTTATATAAGTTATCTTTTATCATTATATTTCTCTTGATAACTCTTTACTTGATCTTAGATATTACTTGTGACTTAATCTTTGGTGTACATGAAATATGATACAATAACTATTATAAATAAACATGACATTCTATTCAACATAATTCCATTGACTTTAACCATGGAAATAATATATAATACATTCACAACGTTAATTATACATACATATTTAAAATCAACCGATACTTGTCTTAAATGTACATGGATCACTTACCTATCTCTTAGAGAAGATTATAGTTTCTCTTTTCAGGTTTATGAAACCCTACTTAGTTTCCTAGGTTGGTTGAACATTAATTACCATGTTTAAAACATCTAATATTCATTAATAATTAAAAATTAAATTAAATTCTACTATTTCACAATACATGTTCAAAATATGATTCAAAACCAAGTTATAATTGATCTTCATATTTTTCTCTTTCCAAAGAATATTTTTGGAATGGTTGATTTATTATCAATTTCTAGAAAATTCGCCAAGCAGAGAATTAGAAAAGATGACATGTATAATCTATTATCCAAACCAAAGCTTGGCTCCACGCTTAGGAAGTCCAACCCACACCAGCTAGCTAGACCTCATCCTAACTCTTATCTAACTATGTAAGATATATGAAGGGAGAGTACACCAAGAAGGTCCGTGGTTGCGTGATGCACATATAAAAACTCAAGGGCAAAATGGAATCAAGCAGATGGGAATATCCTTCCTATATAAGCAAAGAACATTGTGAAAAACAACATGATTTGGAGAACCAAAACTTAGATCTTGGTCATTCTATTATAAATCAAGGTGCTAGGAACCTTTCCTAGCCCGATCGAAACCAATGAGCCTAGACTTGGTTCTTCTGGTGGTTAGGAGCCTGAGAATGCCCTACTGCCATGGAAGGGAAGAGGAGGAACAATGAAAAGAATTAGAGATTATATATTATTGATGTATCAAGTTGGTTGATCTTCATGGACCAGGGGAGGCTAGAGTGATTGATGAATTGGGAAATAGGGCAATGGAGAACCCCTCATTTTGAGTACATAGAAGAGACACACAAACCTAGGCAAACTAGGTATTGGAAGCTCCATTGAAGAGAAAGGATCATGAAGGAAGGGAGAGATGGGGTGAGAGAAGGAAATAAGAGGGAGAGAGATGAGGGAGGTAGAGTCTGAGATCCAACTGACTATAGAGTCTTGTGGAAGGAGGAACGAGTGAGCAAGAAAAAAGGATAGTGAGAAAATGACTTTGATTCAGAGTCTGATTCAGATCGTGATAGGCCGCATGACATGATATATTAAATAGAGATGTCTAGACTTTAGTTCCACTAAGATATGGTTAGATTTATTTGGGATATAGTATGTAATTAGGTTATTTGTTTCCCAATTTTAATTGAAACCTCTATGAGAGTTCAAATCTAACCAAATTGGTAGTATACCTAATATAACCATATGGAATCAAAAAATTTAAATATTTTCCTTATTTGGTAGCACTGATATCTATCTTCTCCTTTATTAAATAAACATGAGTTAATTATATAGGATAACCTACAATCAATTTAAGTCTCATACTTTTAGAAAATACATATTTTACCAAGTAAAACTCATGTCAAAATTATCAGGTCAAAATCATGATTGTTAATGGGGTCAATTTCATTCTAACCCCCATGTGTCACTAATTTACTAAATAGGGTTACTTTTATGTTCTCTGAACATGCTTTAAACATTATAACTAGGTCGTATCGTCACCTTAGGGTTCAATTGAAGCATCTTATTATACATTTGAAATTTGTTTTTCTATTTAGAGTTTTTTGCACTGATTACTTAGTGGAGACATTTCTATTAGGACCCTATCCTTATTTTACTTAGAATTTAATATGTTACAACTCTATCCACTTTTATTAAATTTTATCTTTGAAATTTCCTTTACATTACTACCCTCCTTATGGTTTTATTAATCCTTATATTGTGATACACATACAAGACATAAAAACTTTCATATAATCAACCTAGGGTTTGAACTAGGTCATACCTTCTTCGTTAACTTCACTTAACTCTTAACATCTTGAGCTTCAGTTCTTGACATGGGTCTCTACTATCCAATTTCATTAGCTTTAGGTGTTTACCTAATTTAGGTCTTCTATATCAACTCTCTTGGTGGAACCTCCAAATCTGTGTTGGCTAGACACAAATGTAAATGTGTGATAGCTCAATATGCTAATGTTCAAGATCTTAGTAGCATACATGTCCCATACCATATATGCTATCAAGAAGAAGTACAAATGTGTAATAAGTCTTTTTTTCTCTTGATATTTCCTCTAAAGTTTTCAATAAGTTGGTCATCACCATTGAGAAGAAGGACATGTCACTGACAATGATAGAGTTAATCATAAATGACCCAAATCAGATAATCTCCTATCTATAACACATATGTACATAAATATCTCTCTAAAATTGTATTTCTTGTAGGGTCCTATCTTTCAAGTAAAAGAGGTATACATTCTAACACCTTGACTTACTATCCTATACTTTGTTTTCTATCATAAAGGGAGGGAAGAAAGATATATATAGAAAATCTTGAGAAAATCCTAGTGGACAACTATATTTTTAGCTCTGATACCATATTGTAACACCCCACTTGTAAAACATTCATAACATAGAGTGAAATCATACATTCATGTAATGTCGCAATACTGATATTCATCACACATTAATAGAGATATATAACCATCATAGGATAAACATAACAGTTCTTGTTCTCAAAGGCATAAAATCAACTCACACTTTAAACTAGTACATTTTTCTCAAGGATTATAGTTGACACCCCACTAGGTCATTCCTATTAAAGATCAACAAACTAGTCTTGCATGTCAGATAACTTCACTCCTCTATCCTTGCTACTCACCGACAGGCACGCCCCCAACCATGCATCAAACAAATTAGTAAGTGAAATTGAACATATTACATCTTAAAGAGAGCATGCAAACTGAAAATAAACATTAAACATTAAAAAAGGACACAATTATTTTTAAATCATTTCTTTTATCTTGAAATATATTAGAATCTTTAGTTTGCACATAAGTATCTCTTCTATTATGCATCAAAGTTCCCATTGGGTTGCATCAAAGTGGCTCTTCTCTTATGGAACAAAGTGCCACTTATTTTTGCTCTGAGGAGCCTCTTGGATAGGATCATATATAAGTTACCTTTTATCATTATCTTTCTCTTAAAAACTCTTAAATTGCTCTTAGATATTACTTGTAACTTTATCTTTAATGTGAATGGAAGATGATATTTTAGTTATCGACAGTAAAGATGACATTCAATTTGTTATAGTTCCATTGACTTATAACAATTGAAACAATAGATAACACATTCATAGCATTCACTGTAAAACATATTTAAAATGGACCAATACCTATCTTCAAATTCCATGAACCACTAACCTCTCTCTTAGAGAAAATTCTAGTTGCTCTTAGGTTGATGAAACCATACTTATTTCTTAGGTTGGTTGGACCCTAAGAGAAAACTCTAGCTGCTCTTCTTAGGTTGATGAAACCCTACTTAGTTCTTGGGTTGGTTGGACCCTAATTACACAGTTTAAAACATTTAATATTCATCAATAATTAACAATCAAATTAAATTATAGGGATTTAGGGTTCATCAAGGATTGATGAAAATACAAATTCAAAACAAGATTCAAAACCAAGTCGAATTGTTCCTTATATTTTTCACCTTTCAAAGCATGTTTTTGCATAATTTTACGAGCAATGGTTGATTTATTATCAATTTCTGGAAAATCAGAATTTAGAGAATTAGAAAAGGCCATGTGTAAAATCTATTATCCAAAACAACACTTGTCCCCACACTTAGGTAGTCCAACTTGTGTCAGCCAACTGGAGTTGGTTTAGATCAACCTTGAGACCCTAGTCCTAAGTGTGGTGAGAGAGTACGAAGAAGTTTGTATAGGTAAGACCTTGATTCACCCTTTTTGCACTCTAGGTGATTATATGAGTTATAAATTAACCATTTTTAGGGGTGTAGTCTTATATTCTTATGAGTAGCTTAACTAGGGAATAAATGAAAGAAGTAGTAGCTGTAGTAAGTCATACTTGGGCACTTCTAGTAATAATGTTAAACTTATGTACCTATCCCTAATTAGGACTAGTGAGCGAGCCTTGCCAATTATATCACCATAAATACCTTGATAAATTTTAAAAATTTACCTTCACTTGCGTTTACAAGATGAAAAGATAGATAATACTAAGAAAAAAATGAACGAAACCTACATGCTTGAACTAATGCCCTATACCTAAATTTTCTAGTAAATAAATGGTTATCATAAACCTTACACTATAGGGTCAGTTGAACACACTAAGAATGATGGAATTTATGAACACATATCTTTCCCATACCATCATAATAAACTATAGTGAAAACGAACTAAGTATACCTTAATCCAACACATGTTATTTATTGTGTTTCATGTCTTCTTTTTCTTTCTCCCTTGCAGATATCAGGTGCATTATTGTTATTTCAATTGGGGATGGGATTGGGTGTGTTTATGGATTAAAGGAAATTCAATCTGGTGAAATGGTAGAATTTTCCAGGGGAGTCAAAGGCATAGCTTTGAATTTCAAAAGTGATCTAACCTTTTTACTTTTGATCTTTTTCATTGTTGGAATTTGTGTAGTCTTTGCGGCTTGGGCCACCATTCAAATGGATGGGCATAATTGACAAGCAATACACTAAATTGAACAAATATAAATTATAAAGCATGGCTGCTATCAAAACCCTATTTTAACCTTAACCATTAATATTCCTACTAGCTTGTATATAAGCTTGGTAGCCAAACATAAAATAATTAAGTTCCTTGGCTAAAATCTATGAATATATCCAACTTAAGAGATGACATTAATATAGCAAGGAAAAGAAGACTTTATGCAAGTTATACCCCACTTTCTATATGCACCAAATATTTAATAGACATGGTAACCACAAAATAATAATAAATAAATACTAATAATGATAGGAATCATGGTGATATCGTTTGAAGATGGATGTTTCTAACAAGTTTAGTCCACCAACTTAGCGGTAGCAATCTGGATGGTTCTATTGGGAGATTTTTTATAAAGATTGTTCATTCATGCTTAAGTGATTATAAATGAGGGAATATAGAACAACCTAGTGACAACTTGTGTGTAGCAACATGGTTCAAATAAGAGGATAATGAAACAACCATAATAATGTAGGTAACCTTAATGTATATAGCACTAATAAGATAATATATGTCTTGGTTTAAAATTTTCCTATCTCAACCTGAATATGAGAAGAACTATGGGACCTTGATGGATGAGATAGTCTAGGTTCACCACGGGTTTTGAATATAAGTATGATATGGAGTGTTGTACAATAATCCACTACATTAAGCATCTTAGAAATCTTAAATTTATTTACAAGTATGCCTTAATATACCTGGCTAGTGATGGATGGATTTCAGGGTTGAAAATCCTCTTTGAGGGGTGGGGTGTTGTAACATACTCAATCCTAGGCATATAGGTTAACCCTCCATTCTTCTAGGCCCCTACTCGATTATGTTGTTATCCAATCTCCTCTCTTCTCTTTTCTTGACTCTTTTAATTAAATGTCTTTTTGTATCCATATTTTCCTTTTTAATAATATATCTGACTTTGTTGGGATATTTTAACCCTAATTCACTCAATAGTATCCCATGGATATGAAATCTTAGGATTTGATAACTCTAATAATGGAATAATGGAAAATTGGTGAATAATGGTAATAAACTATAGTCTCGATTATTATCAAATGCCCTAGTGTGACCCTAGGATCTTAGAGTGCAAGAATTGGAGATATCATAAGAGGATTCGTCATAATTTACTATTAGGTTAAACTTAATACCCTAATTAAGTCATGAGTATATAACGAGGAAAATGCAAAAAAAATATCTCTAAATGCAAAAATAAGTTCAAATTTGGGTTCCCCATACCCAAATTAGGTTGAATACCAACTTTGGGTTTAATACGATGTTAAATGCACCTTTTATAGCAATATAATACTATGATGTTAGTTAAAATGTCACATATGTGATATTATTTAGTAATCATGTTCTGTGTACTAAATTTTAAGTTTAATAATCACTGTCAGGTACATGACACAAATGCCAACTGGGTCGGATTTTTGGGTAGTCGGGCTAAAGACTTCATCTTGCAGCTCCGTCCTTCCTGCGGCTACATGAGACGTAGTCTGCGCCGCAGCTTCCAGCCACCTCCTTGTCATACTCGCTCATATTTTCACGATTTCACTGCCAGTGAATTTATTTCACCCCTCCAATTCCAACAAACCCTAACTCACATCATGGGATGCCCTACACCGAAAACACCCAATTGAGACATAGCGAGCCAGGGCTATGTACTTGGAAAATGCGGCAAGAACCTCCAGAATCTGTTATCCATCGCCACCTAATGATCCACAAACCTTTGTACTACCCTTGAATATACTTCTCCTCAGTCAATTGAGTTTAAGATTCCCTGGTTAACCCCACATGTGCTGCTCATGTTCCCCATCAAGCTTTGAGGAACGAGGTGAGAAGGATCACTGTGTCCAAATGGATAGTGTGGTAACCATCTACGACCCTTCCCTTTTCATAGAATGTTGTTAGTTCCTAGTAGTTGTTACCCAAGTTCCATTTTAGCATGTTCCACCCTCCTTACCTGCTTGAATTCTTTGTTGATGGAGCTTCGATGCCCTTGACCCCTGAGAACCCAAACATTTCCATTGTAGGTATTTTCTAGAGTTCTTGTGATCTAAGGATGGTTCAATATGCACTATTTCACTGCTGGATTTCGATTCTCATCCGTGATACCATCGTTCTCACCAAGATTTTTCCTGACCGGACAACCCATTGATCTTCTTGCTATCCTAATTCCATCTAACTCTATTTCAGACTATCTCCTCTTCTACACAATGCCACAGATCCAACGACAACACTAGTTACCATCGAAACCACATTTGTCTTGAGGTCACATAATCTCTGGTGCCTAGCCATGGTTGGGCGAGCCGTGTGCAAGCCTTGGGCCATGGCGGCACCTGAGCAAGGCACCCTTAGGTCCAGACAACTTCGATGAGGACAAAGGGACTGGTTGCTAGAGCACAAAATAATGAGATCATTGACAATGATCACTTGTCTCAAGGTCCCGAGCTTCTACAAATGACCATGGCACAAGACACAGGGAATCCAATCTATGGGGCGAAAGCTCTGTCTTGCCCATAGAGCTTGGGCTCAATCGGTTTACACCGTAAGGATATTTAGGCTATTTCAAATAACTTTGACCCTGTTTGACCGTGGAACCCACTTACTGATAACTATATGGTTCACATGACATCTTTACTTTAATTTGCATTTCCATTCAGGGGTGAAACGGTCATTGCAAAATTCATTTTCATATTTAGTCAGAAATTGCTTAAACTTATAGAACCCATAAGTCATTACTCCCTTGTCCAAAAAAATGCATATAAATACATTTTTGAAACCACAAAAATGCAACCGATTAAATGAGACATGTTTCATAATCTGATTTTCAGCTTACAGTAGGATCATTTTCTAATTAAGGGATTCAATGTAATTTATATTAATTGAATGAACATATATTGTGATTAGGTTGTGATAGCCCTGGCTCTAAACCTAGGAAGTCTTATTGAATACATAGGTCTGAACATAAGGTATGTACATCCTCTATATTTTTTTGGGCATTACTTGATTGAAATCTACAACCATTTTAATGAGACATCTCTTGAATTGTTAATTCTTTGAAACTCTAAATCTGTAGACATTTGTAGCTCTTGATCTAAAATTATATTCCTGTGATAATTAAAGTATAATGTTTACATGGATTCTTGGACCTCTCTTGCTTTGATTGTCTTTTTATGAGAAAATGACTATGATACAAGTCTTGCACAATTTCACACACGAGGGGTCTAAGAACCCATGTAAACTCATTTATAACGATGTCAGAAAATGACTATGATAATTAAAATATCATGTTTACATGGGTTCTTGGACCCTCCTGCACAATTTCACAGACGAGGCTCACGACGAGACATCATTAGAGGGTGAGGATTCGACATTAATAACAGCGGGCAGAACAGTCCATGAGAGGAAATCCGCGTCCTGAAGATCATCGAATTCGTCTTCCAGTGCCGGGTAGTGGTCGCCGTCGTCACCGTAGTACAGGCCGTCGTCGTAGTAGCTGGCCACAGACAACGGCGGGCAGAACCGGCACGAGTCCGTGGCGCCTTCTCCAGAGATTATCTTACCTGCTGCGATCATGGCCTCGCGCAGCATCTCATCCGGTACGACCGGCGCCCTGCACAGTGGGCAAGTGTGCCGGCCTATGTCAACCTTAGAATCGATGCAGCAGGCGTGGAAGACGTGGCGACACCCGCCCATGCGCAGACCTCCTCCCCGGCCTCGAGCTCGTGGAGACGCACGGCGCATCTGTCGGACTCCGAGTCAGGAATGTCTGAATCCTCGCGTTCACCCTTTGAGGAAGGTGGTTTGTATGTGGGGGACGGGAGGGCTTGCCGAATCATGGTCGGCGTGGAAAGCCGCCGGGAAGCGCAGCCGCGGCAGGGGAGAGGGGACTGGTGGGCAGAAACCAACACGGAGGAAGGCACAGGGTCGTAGACGTTATCACCCAGGACAGTACCCAAGCCAACCGCACGCATCCAGTTGACTGCGTTTTGGATGTAGCTGAGGAAGATGAGAAAGTGGATGACAAAGCGAGGAATTGGCAGCTCCTGGCAGCAGTAGGACCTCATCGGTACACCCATTCTTCTCTCTCTGTTAACAAGGAATTGGCAGCTCCTGGCAGCAGTAGGACCTCATCGGTACACCCATTCTTCTCTCTCTGTTAATTTACTCGGATTGGTCTTTCCGCTGTTTCTTTCCGTCCTGTATTTTAGTCGGTTCAAGAAGAAAAGAAGAGACACCTTATTCGTCGTGACTGAGTGACCTATAGGCAGTGGCGTAGCCAGAAAAAATGTCCAGGGTGGGCACCATGCAGTAAAGAAATTAAAAAAAAAATTGGTTCAGAACACCATAGAAAATAACAATTAGGTCGACGATATAAACAATACAAAGTAGATAAACCTCACTCATAAATTAAGTTAAAGTTAGCACTAGATTGAATAAAAATTCCTATTTTAGTATCTCAATGATTTTAGTAAAATATGCTTGTAAACTTGTTTATTCTTCACATTATTTCTTATATGCACAACATATGTGTTTAGCTTATATCCATGCTCATAGTCAAAAGGCTGAGGACTATGTCTCATTCTGAGGACAGAATAGTTTATGTACAACCCTAGAAGTTTGACAAGTTAGATATTTGAAATAAAATCTAGCAGTCTTACATTTCTTGATTACTAGATTGTCTTTATGAGGGTCTCACGAGTGACGACCTTTTTAAAGGAATTTTTCCTATTAAATCCTATACCAAATGCCGAACATTCAAAAAGTACACATCAATTGTGCATACAAACATCGCAAAATGAAATAGTTATCCCCGGTCCCTTTCAACTTTTTAGCATATAAACGATAAGAAAAAATTACTTCTGTGTAAGCGTATTGCTGACTAATGTGATTCAATTGGGTAGCACGTTGATATTCATTGTACATGTGGAGAGGATGATGTAACTGCACAAGATAAGTTTTTTTTGAGTTAAAAGAGACATTAGTCGCCCCCTCCTCAAAAAGGTACCAAAGTCTGGATGACTCAAGGAATTGTATGTGTAACATGAGATTTCAAACTCAGGTCCTCCGGGTAGGACATGTCGGGTCAAACCATCTGTGCTACACTGGCCGGGTATTATAGGAATTTGCATGTCTGTCACTGAGGTGTATACTACATATGACAATTTTAGTGTCAGTTTCTACTCAAAATTATTCTTAGATTGCATAATGAGAATCGTAAAGGAAAGAAGGTTGAATGAACAGAATAAAGAGAAAAGCCAACAGCCCTCAGTCATTATCATTTATAACTGAATTATTGTTTCGTAATAAAGAATAAGCATACCATGTACGTGCCAGTCAAAGAGATTTTAAATTCTGTATTAAGTTTAAATATCTTTATTTTGATTTTTGTTAATGCAACAAAGTTGTAAATAGTAACAGACTTGATGGCTGCACGCAAAGGAAAATAAAAAGTTTTAATTTCTCCCATGAAAACAGTCTGCGGAGATCAACAACTGTAATTTGGGTCGGGCACCAATGATTCCGCAGTAGTAACTTGGTGATTATTATTCATTGACTAGTGTATTCAATACATGTATAGGGTGGCAACGGGTAGGGCATATGCCTACCCGTGCCCCCATCTAGGTACGCCACTGCCTATAGGCACGCTCTTTCCGCCCTGTATCTCAGGCGATCCAGGGAGAACAAACACAGACCGCATCGCCGCTGACCGAAGTTGGTCGCTGCTACTCCTTATACCCCTCGTGATTCTCCGGGGAGGGCTCTTCCTTCTAAGTTATAGTCGCTGCAGCTGTGTGTGCGCATTTATATGGGGTTCTAACTGGCTGCTCCGGAAGACCGCCGCCGCCAGTACAGTAGTTGTGGTCCAGTCGGAATATATCCAGTGGGTCTGGCCGGTCATTGGTTGTTGGAGTAAGTCCGCGACAAGTGTGGGGTCAATGTACATCGAATTTGGTCTCCCTCTGCACATGAATTCCGCCCCCAAATCTGCTGTGACTAGTTGTTGTTCCACAAAGCATCATAACTGCACATTTAACCCAAAATCCCACTCTTAAAAAAATTAATAAAGTGCCTTAATGACCCAGATTGATTGTAACACGCCCGCAGCAGCATTTTACAACAGCAAATTCATGATGATAACCCACACAAACCTTGTTTACGCATGTGGGGACTGGGGAGGGCTGAAGGCACAAATTGACACTTGGAACCGAAAGTATAACCAAACGTGCGGAATGGAACAATTATTATGTCCGTGTCAAGCTACACAATTTGAATTTGCTTTATCAGTTCCTAGTTTAGTAAATTTGAGATGTTCTTAAAATCCTAACCACGCAGAATGTGGGATGTAAGACAGTAAGAGATATTTACGCATTTTCCTTCCCTTTTTCTCTTGCTTTCTCCAAGTACATTTAACATTGCTCAAACGTGTTACAAAATATTCGATAAATCATTATTTTTTGAAAAATGTTCGAAACAAGGGTTTATAGTAACACGGCTAAATTGTGTTTCCTTTATCAGATACTCTAAATAGTCAAACTTTACAAAGGTGTGCCTACTTTTGGGTTAACTTTTTCTCTATTTTCTCCGGTCTCACTTTTCATTGGTCTTTGATAGCTTTTCCAAACCATGCATATTACTCCTTTAAAGCACTTATCTCTTTCTTGGATTGCACATGTCTCTAATTATGTGGACCTTCAATTATACACTTAAAATTTTACAAGTCATAGCCAACTCAAATTTTAATCGTAGTAGTTTTTCTCCCTCATGAAGCAATTGATATCCCCTAATACCCTTTTACAGTCTATTCGATAAGTGATTGGCATCAATGGTTAGGGACCTACAACCCTGAAAACCATCCAATTGTGGAACGAACTCACCAAATTCACCACCATCTAAGTTTGATGTTTTTTTCTTTCATGTAGGATCATCGATTTGTGAGTGATCATCCCCTAGTTTCAAGTTTTTCAAAGCCTCGTACCGAGCAGTTGATGTCGTACCTTGAGCAATGCCATTTTTGAATCTTGGATGTTGGCTGATTCACTACTATGCCTCTTATGTAAATATACTTTTACCTACCTATATCTGAATACTTGAATACTTCAATTAGGGAAACTAAACTTTGATAAATTTATATATACATAAACCACTGTTTGAATCAATCATGCATATTTGTCTGTTAATGAGTAATTGAAAAGTGTAGTTTGACTAATATAAAAAATATGTGTCATGAACTACGATTTGAAAATTTCTTATATTCTAAAACCATAGATTGATCAATAAATTATACACACACTCTCTCTCCTATGGTTTCAGAAAATTCATTCTTCTTAGGGAAAATGTGTTTATACATGTTACTTCCTATGGAAACAAACTATTCACACAACCTCTTACATCACTTTTCACTTTGATTGTAAGAATCTATATCTTCCCTTACAGTTGTTAATAGTATGTTGCATGTTGATGGGGTGTCACAACAACTATTCATTCAAGAAAATGTACTATGAAACTGAAATGGGCCCTAATAAATCAATTATATTTGTATACAATTTTTTCAAGTTTCTAAATAGAGGATCCCTCTAAAAAAGAAAACCTTCTCGTACTTACCAAGTAACTTTGCACCTCTCAATTTAAAAGAAAACCTACCTCGTAGCCTAAATGATCATGTTTTTCATCATTGATGTACCTATAAAAACAAAGAATTCTACCCCATCATGCCTTTTGGTGTTGTCATGGAATGACATCCCAACCCCATCTCTTACGTTATATCCTTACTAAATCATAGGAACGAGGACTATAAATATGTCCATCCCTTGGTGGATGGACCCATACACATATACATATTGCATTGATATGATACCACATCCCATGATGTACTATATATACATTGGGATCAAAAGGAAAAATTGTTTGAAGAAGGAAACTAACTTAGATCTAGCTATTAGGAAACAAAAATTTATATTAAGTCTACATTTGAGTGAGTAGAATTTAATCATTGTCGTCATCATGAGAAGAAAGAAAGTTGATCTAAAACACGAAATACATTAATTTTCATTGCAATATCTTTGCTACCTTGTGCATGAAAAACAACAAAATCATTATATTTATGTATGTTCCTGGAATTGAAAATTTATACAAGCATTTAGAGACAATATGTAGTATCCTCACATTTCCTAAATTTGTATCATGTGATTACGAATTTAATAATAATATATTTAGATTCACTTTGAGATAATCATGATAATATTAGAATGATGAGATCAACAGTATGAATTTGACTGAATTGGGATCATGAACATAAGCTCTAGATTGAGATTGAATCTTCAATTTAATTAAATATGCCAGATGATACCTATATTCAAACTATTATTGATGAGTCAGTTACAACAGACTAGACTACTGTTGCAGCCATGACACGATCTATAAAGATTTTGGGGTATGAGATTGGGTAAACATAGTATATACTACTTATGTAATGCAGGATGAGATCTCAACTGTCCATATGGATTTAACTAATACTTGTGCTCAAACTTCTTCAAAGATTCTCCTACTATGTGACAATGTTATGATAATTTAGGAAATTTGTGGCTAAACATAGGAATCGTCTCGGGCTTAACAGTTGGGTTATTCGTATATTGTAGATCATAGATAGCAATCCTCACATTGTAATTCATCAAGGAACCCCAGAACAAGTCAAAGAGTCAGATTCTCTTTCCAAGTTACATAGTGCATACACAATTTCCTTTTTGGATTATGTCAATCCCCCTTTGGGTTTTTACTTCTCTCTCTTATAGGTCTTGACTCTGATACCATGTAAGAATGGTAAATATGATTATATTGAGATGTCTTACAACTGATTACAAGCCTTGTACAAATAGGAGTCTATGGTAGCACTCCTATACTCAGTAATATGGGACTAAACACATGTGATTAGTGCATTCTCTAATAGTTTGTACTATGTTATAGTAATTTAACATTTTCCATGTGTTTCCGCATGTATCAATAAACCATATTTCCCCAAAAAAAGTCAAGTATAATTTGCATCATGGTGAAATTGTTTAATCTTATAGATTCCATCAATCTAATCTTCAATCGACCAGTTTAACCACTTTCTAAATATAGTTCACTAGTTAATAACTAAACCAAATCGAATTTTCCATTGGCCTATCTGATTATGATTTAGTTACTACTAGTTTCTAATTTTCAATGTTTGCTAAGTTTAACATCTGAGGCTCTTTTGTCCCATATTACTTTGATACACACACTTGTTTAATGGCAGAGCTTTGTGTGCAACAATATGCTTTTCCAAGACATGAGTTATATCTCACTTAAATTGTGCTTGATGATTATACTCTTCCCTGTATTGTCATGGAGAACACCTAGTTGATATTTTCTTTCATCCAACCCACACAAGGTGCATTCCAGAAGCACACATTGATGTTTCTTACTACTATGTGTTGGTGAGGTATGCCCAGAGAGCCAATCATTTGATGATTGACATGGCATATACCATAAAGGGTTTGATTAATACTCATAAAGGAAAGCTTCCAAATCATTCTATTTCATTCAGTTATGAGATAATGAGAAGATAGATTGAATGTCTAGAGAATAATATTACTCAATGACGTATGTCTTCAAGTATTAGCCTTGGGGAAATGAGATAATATGAATTTTAAGACTACATATACATATTCTCATTATGTCCCTGATCGGTTGTTATTGTGGAAGGTTGATAGAAAATAATAACACATACGCTCAGAGTGTGGGTTGGTTGATGACAAAATCTCACTAGTCATGATATGGAAATATCAAACCAAGCACACATATACATGTTAGGGAACAATGTATCAGACAGACCCACCTTGAGAGTGACACATGAAAACCATAATTGGTGGTCATAGTCTTATCTCATAGTGAAGGCGGTGATTGTGATTCTTAGACTTGAAATCACTACACTCATCACATGTCATTGGGTAGGCTTTGACATGATCAAATGCAGTCCTGAAACATGGGTTGTTATAAAGGTGATGATTGGGTGACTTTGACACATGGGGATAGACTATGAGTGATAGAGATGGGATTTGTCCCTCCTATAGAAGTATGATAACCTAGCCACTTGATAAGTGAGACTGAGAAACGCATGTGCATGCACATGTGATTCAATATATGATATTGAGGTCACATTATCTCAGACAGACTGCTCTTAGTTCAAGGAACATGGATTGATCATTGAGAGGATGACCATCCATGCCTCTACTTCATTTTGGATATCAGTGACAAAGGAATTAAACAATCACTACAACACCTTATACATTTTGTAGGTTGAAGTCATTCTCCAATTTTACATTTACTTGGGTAGCATTGATGTGTGACTAGGCACCTCTCCTTACTTATGATGTCATAAGTTAGTTATGAACACTCATTGCCAATGTGATATGGGACCTATAGGGTCACATACATAGGAACTCATCTAGAAGAGGATTTTAATCATGAATGAATGTCAGATTAATTACTAAAGTGTATGGGTATTCAATTCACACAACGAATTTGCTAACTGGACTACCATACGACCATCTCATTGAGTGAGATAGCCATTTGGGCAGCTAGACGAGCGTCTCAAGTGTTGAGATGGTCGTTTGGTTTGTCAGGATGATCAGAGTTTGAATTGGCTAAGTTCTACCCAAATTGAGGGGTGAACCGATCGGTTCAGTATGTTGAACCAACCGACTCGACTCAGGCTCACCAGATGATCATTTGGGTGAGTGAGACGTACATCTCGCCTGGGTGAGATGGCTTGGTTGGACCAAATGAATGTTCTGGATGTTTTCTGAACTTATTTCAATTACAGAATACTTGTAATATAAGGAATTAATATGTAACATTAATTGGAATCAAAATTGTCAAATTTGTTTGCGATTGGGAAACTGCCAAACAGCCATGCAAGACGATCATACCGTGTGACCAGACGGCTGTTTTGATTGTCGCACGTTGTAGAAATTCAAGATCTTCTAGTCCCTTCCACCCACGCACAATCCCGTACTTACTGAGAACCTTGGACCAAACCCCGCCTATAAATAGAGGGGTACTGAGGGCTTCCTAGAGAATAAAAATAAGAACAACAACTGACAATTTGTTGCTCTGACAATTGTTGTCTTCTCTGGTTGTTGTAACTGAGAGAGCCCAAGCAAGTCCTACCTGATAAAGGAGAGATAGCTATGGGAGAGAACAATTGAGAGTTGTTGTTGTGGGAGAGAATGTTGGTGACTAGTGTGCCAACGGGAGGGACAACTCCTTCATGTCTATTCTAGTTGAACGAAAGGAGTTCTAATAGGTTCGTGTGGACTACTCTAGAGGCAGGAGTCCTTTGGCTGTTGCTAGGAGAGTAAAGTCAACCTGCAGTCCATGGTGAGACCACAAGAGTCGCTGTAGAATTTATTTTGTTTGTTGTGCATGGTGAAGACCAGGAGATACACAACTACCATCCAATAACAACTTGTAGACCATTGCATTGAAGTGAGTTGTTATCATTGCACTTGCTTCAGGGCCAGGTATAATTCTTTAAAACCATCCTTCCTATTTCATGGTAGCTGACATGATCTTGCTGGTATGGGAATATAGATAGATACTTTTTTTTATTTCTAATGTTATAATATGTGCCCGATTCAATTTACTATATTGTAGGAGAATCGATATGATCAGATTTTTAGTTTTATCATTTATTTATTGCATATGATGCAAATATCTAACATTCACATATGCGTATCTGATAAAAGACCACATAATCCTAAAGTTTATATATATATATATATATATATATATATATATATATATATATATATATATATATATATATATATATATGCAATTTACATGTGTCGCCCTAAAAGCAGTTTTGATGGTGGATGTGTTTCATGGTTATGGCCAATACCCAATATCTTTGTGTGGTTGGATGATTTGATTCTTGTTTATCTCGGTCTACATACCGAGCCTCTACCTCCTCTTCCCAATGTAAAGTTAATTCTATCCTACCTTTTCTACCCTTGAATTAATTTGAGGTTTCTCTTTACAATGTAATCAAGTAGAAATAGGATAGTTTTCTTTCTTGAAACAACAATGATGATGATCATCGCCGTGTGAGATGACCAGTTCGTGACACGAGTCACCCTTATGGAGAACAACAGAGGACAAAATGATGAAACTAGATGACTTCCTAGTGGACCCAACAAACCATTTGGAAGGAGTCTAGACATCAGTTGGACTAGAGGACCAACCAACTGGCCAAGTGGTGAGGCGGCCGGTTCAAGGGTTGAACCGATCTACCCAGATTGGCAAGCACAGATCTACACCAACAGCAGGTTCATACATATGATGTGATGATTGACCTAGGCGATAGTAATTCCTTGTGGCTCCAAGGAATTACAAGTAGACACAGACATAACCATCACTTTTGTTTTTTATTTCGTGTTCACATTGTGGGATATAGTATGCATATGATACATACTATATATGTGGTGCTTGGATACATTATATGTGTGTATATATATATATATAATCCCTCAATCAAACATATTAAGTCTAAGATGCTTTCCAATAGCAATACATATGAGAAATTTGTTTGACTAGGCATAGGTTACACCTCTGTATGGTATCTGTATACCTTGTGGAAGTGTGATGGAAATAATGTAGGTTGATGCCTCCGTAGGGTGCATTATTATTATATTACCTATTGGGTCAGGCTTAACTGGTGATTCTCATAGTGCCTGGGCCCAGAAGCATGCATATTGTTATGGCAAGGAGTTGCGCATATCGTCTATCAAGAATTGCATATGATGCAATTGGAAAAAGTTGTCTACCTTGGTAAATAACTGTGTTTTGCGGTGTTGGTCCAGACATAGTTGAATTATCTTGGATCTTGCTCATTAGAAAATTATTTTCTGCAATATTCAAATTGATACTCAAGGGTTGTCAATTTGAACAAAATAATGAGAATGATAATGAATTAAAACCTAGTTATTATTGCCCAAATTTAATCAAATCAAATCAAATCAAACTTGAGTTTTTTGAAAAAATTGTAAATTATTTTGTAGAATCAAATGGCAACGAACAAAAATTACTTTTTTCTATGATCGGTCCTTGAGAAGGACAAATTAACTGGGAAAAACTTCCACAACTGGTTCAGGACGTTGAGAATCGTTTTCCCACAGAAGTATAAGCTCTATGTCCTGGAGATGCCAGAACCAAATGAACCCCTTCCAACTGTACCAAAGGCTGACATGGATGCTTACAAGATGCATACTGAAGATGTCATGTATGTCAAATGTTTGATGCTATGCTCCATGAACTATGAGTTGCAGAGGCAGCATGAGAATATGGGTGATTGTCACATATCTCAAGAACATGTATCAAGACCAGGAAAGACAAGAGAAATATGATGTCTCCATGGCACTGTTCAAATGTAACATGGAAGAAAGAGATGGGATCCTTTGATTTTGACAAGATGGTCAAAGAGTTTGACTTGAATCAAGAAAAAAGATAAAATTTGTGATTACAAAAGATTTAGTGGGACCATATATGAATACTCACATATGATGAGGAATAACATCCCAATATTGAAAATATTTAGCGATGACATGGAGAACCCCTTCAACAAAGAGGGATTAAGTGAAACATTCTATAAGATAAGGATCATGACCTATGCGATATATCTTGAATGTTTCACAATGGAAGTTAGAGCACATACAATAGCAAATTTTGAAAGAGTTCAACACAAAAAGGATTTAGTGAGAGAGAATCCAAATTAGTCTATCATGAACCATATGTTCTAGTTCTTGTGAAGAATGAAAATGAGATAATTGAGATGCCATAGGCTATGACAATGCATCTATCATGAATGCTATAAGTGCACTTATCTCATATAATCTTGTATCAATAGGACATGACAAGATGATGGTAAATTCCAATAAGGGTTATTGGAATGTCATTAAAGATATCCTTTAGTACTTGTGGAGTACTTAAGGATAGATTTCTAGTCACTCATGAAAGCAATAAAAGGAAGAATTGGGTGTAAATGATTACATTGATGCAAGCTTCCATAAATGACAAAAATGATTGCAATAAAATATATTTAATTTTAAAAGAGAAATGTTGTTAGTTGGAAGGGTTCCGAACTAATCGCCATTAATTCTATTTCACAATAGAGGCTGAGTATACTTGTATTATGAACAAAGAGTAATACTATAAGGATCTAGAAGTTCATATGATGAACTTTTAGAAATTTCAACCTTTGATGACAAAATAGTGGTACTGTGACAACAATGAAGCAACTTGTTAGGCAAGGAATATCATATTCAATACTAAGGTAGTTTCATCTCAGAGAGAAGATATAAAAAACATGCAATATACCGACTAATAGAAAATATTGCTAACCCACTGGACCAAGCACTCACGCAGCAGATGCATGATGGACATGTTTAGATAACTAAGAATGAGATTTATGGGTTATTGTCTCTAAGTGCAAGTTGGAGTCTGTTGGTAAGGTATGCCCAGAGAGCCAATCATATGATTATTGACATGGCATATACGATAAAGGATTTTATCAATACTCATAAAGGCAAGCTTCCAATTTATTATATTTTACTCAGTCATGAGATAATTAGAAGATAGATTCAATGTTCAGAGAATAACATTACTCAATGACGAATGTCTTCAAGTATTAGCCTTGGGGAAATGAGATCATACATATGTTAAGAGTACATATACATATTCTTGTTATGTCCCTAATCGATTGTTATTATGGAATCTTGATAGACAACAATAAAACATAAGATTAGAGTGTAGGTTGGTTGATGATAGAATCCCATTAGTCATGATATGACAATTTCAAACCAAGCACTCCGATACATGTTAGGGAACAATGTATCCGACAAACCCACCACTAGTGCAGAACCGACCTTTAGTGTCGGTTTCAAAGTAACACCCAAGTGGGCGTCGCTAAAAGTCAAAACCTTCAGCGTCGGTTTTAACACCGATGCCATAACCCTTCCCACGCACCAAAAATGCACCACCAAGAGCTATATAGGCGTCCGTTATTTAATAAAACTGACACTATATCCAGGTCAAATCCGTCGACTTTTAAAAAAACCGACGTCATAACCCTTCCCGCCACCAATAAAATGTGCCAGCAAGGGCACCATCGACGTCAGTTTTTATATATAACCGACACTATAAATCTTTGTTGTCAGTTTTTACAAATAACCGACGCCTATGTTCTGATTTTTTTTCCTTATTAGTTTGCATGCCTACTGTATGGTTGGTCAGCAGGATGCAGAACCTACAGTTCAGTTCTAAACTGTAGGTTTACAACATCCATTGATATCGGCCAACAACATGCCACAAACCTACAAAATTAATAAGATGGACAATATTATATATGGATCATGTGATTCACACACATGTATAAGCACATTTAATTCATATTAATTTTCATCACACACATGTAGAAACCAGTAATTCCATTTCAAATTTCCTTCATTTTCACACACATTTAGCAACATGCAGTTCCATTCATTTCATCTCTTTTCACATTCAGGCACATGTAGAAACATTCATGTATTGATCATCTTCACATTCACTCATATGACAAATTCAGAAAAATTCATTCACATTCACACAAAAATAATTATGAGAACAAAGTTTAGAAATATCATTCTTTATTCATCATCGTCATTATCACCATCACTATCCCAATCATATTTAAAAATTCCCACTACTTGTAGGGCTTTTGCCCATTGTTCTCTTACATCATTTAAGTCTTCCATCATATAGGGAGTATGCACATCTAATAACTTTTGACCTATAGTGAAGTCAGTTTTAAACACCTGCAAAGAGAATGATGTATATATATAATTAATAATATATAATAAGATTGATATATTTCATATTATCTAATGAGACTATATATAATACCTGATGTATGGTATCAATTTCTATTGCGGCATGTTCGATAATTAGGTACATAAATCACATCACATAGTATGTACAATGCCCATCCGTTGTCTTGTGTAGCACACTATAAATTGAAACATACAAAATATTCAAAAATATAAATAAGCACAGTTTACATAAATAATAATTACATTGGAGTCAGGAAATTACTTTCACATTCTCCCAAATTAGTGGCTGGTTCTTTTTCTTGGGGACCTTTCCTCTAGCTTTTTTGAACTCATATAAAGCCCTACAGATATAAAAATATGAAATATTGTATAATTAAATAGTAATGTAATAACATATGTTAACAGATATAAAAATATGAAATATTTCTCACGGGAATAATGGCCTTTTCATTGTGTGTTCATATAATGTATTCAGTTCCTTCCCCGCAGGATCTAGATAATAGACAGTGAACGTCTTGGGGACAATAACTAGTAACTCCCAATGCCTACCACTAGAGGTAAGAAAGTTACAAATTAATAACTCAAAATCCACAATAAAAATATAATTTTCTTAAGTCCAAATTATAAGCAAAGTAAACTTACTTGACATTGAATGGAGCTATTATCACAGTCTTCTTTTTTTACCAAAATATTTAAAAGCAGCACATCAGTATGAAGTAACTAATGAAAGGCCTTTATCTACAAGACTAATCAAAGATGGAACCAAAAATCCCACATGGAAAAATGAAAAATATGTACATATCGTGTTTTTTTTAAGCCAGGAGATCATCTATTCATCCCACTCTCCTCAGTGTGGGCGGCACAGAAAACCGAGTACAGCTCCCGCTTATAAATCCGCGGGTTGAAACCCTCTTCCCTAACAACAACATGAACCTCGAACCTATGAGATTTTCGTCTGCGTGCTGCCGTAGCCGCTACTGTACTCAATCATTCCTCAGGTACTCAGCGGAAATGAATATATGGGACATTGTGCCTTTCAAGGATCATAAGTCCTCGTACTCGCATGGGTAGAAGTGTATGCTCAGTGCATCTATACATATCGTGTGTAAGTGGCTACAAAACATGTATTACATATGTATTAATATATAAGAAACCAGATCACCATATATAAAATAAGGTATATGGATGTATAAACAAGATCTCACTATATCCATAGCTCTATCATAGATGTATTCAACTAATCATAACGAAACAACTCCAAAATATCTTGTATAAATAGATTGTTATCGTATGATTGACCTGCATCATCCTCCGGAATAGAAACATTTATAGGGCAATTTGGATCATGTTTACCTATCCATACTGCCATACCCCTACAATTAGGACCTAACAAAGCGTGTAGGTCCCTCGGAAGCCAACTTGGTATTTTAGGAGGTGGAGGTGGAGGCTGAGATGTAGCAGGTGTCTTCCTTTTGACCTGTATATATAATTTCAGATCAATTGACTCATATATACACACTAACAAATTAACATAATGTAAATTTACCATACAATATTAGTATACACGACATCCACTTTGGGTCACAATATCACTCCACCTTCTGCCTCACCAAGCATTTCAGAATTTGGGTGGGCATATGGAAATGGAAGATCCGTCCAATTGGGGAGTACATGTATCGGGCTCACACGAACCACACCATCTGGTACTGGAGTCCCATGAAATATTTCCCCTGGAAGGGGTGGGTAAGCTGAAGCCTCTGCAGCGACATATTCTTGACTTTTTAGACGGCATGGCTTCAACCCCTACAAATTTATGTAAAGAATATTATATACATATATACATAAACATATCATCTTGAAAAGACTAACTACTATGTCATAAAAATACTTACAGTGGACGTGTTAGGTGGTGGGTCTACAGGATTACTCCCAACCTCTACAGTAGGAGAAGAGTGGCTCGCCATAGGTA
Source organism: Alisma plantago-aquatica (assembly GCA_963693085.1). NCBI lineage: Eukaryota > Viridiplantae > Streptophyta > Magnoliopsida > Alismatales > Alismataceae > Alisma > Alisma plantago-aquatica. The sequence continues at coordinate 479,484,064 of OY856413.1, read as the reverse complement.
CTGTCTGAGTGGTAGTCTGAGACGCCTGCCACTTCACCATTGCTTCTTAGATTATCCTATAAATTAACTTATCTACCTATACATGGATAAAAGAAACGTTGGCTTCTGATTATTGAATTCCCTTTCGCAATAACATTCTAAAAAAAGAATAGGTTACCTCATCTTGTGAAAGTCCTGCTTTTGGGACAGGTTTGCGCTGGGATGGCCCAAAAAATGCTTTGATGCCCACACCAGTGCCTGCACCCCTAACACATCCAGGATGCTCTGGGTTACCCAGAGAAACTGTCAATTCATCTCTTGTGCCCTCAAGGATGAACTTGCCTTCCTTCATCTGCTCGTACAGCTCCCGCTAATCGCCAACAACAGAAATTGGGAAGTAAACATAACAATAATCAATATCGATCGATTTCTCTAAGAGTTGAATTTTACCATTTTTGCAGCCGCCTCAGCAGTTGTGGGCTTCATTATATCTCCCTTCTAATTTTGTTTCCCAGCTATCTACATAGCATGGCAAGGCAGAGGTGTGGGACCAATAGTAGAGGACTCTACAGTCTCCTGAGTAGCAGCAGACTGAGTAGTAGACTCAACATGTAGTCTTTGGTGAACGCCTACATAACCTCTTGGACCCATTGTGTGGTCATGCACATTCAGTGCAGACCTTTCTCTTTGAGCATTGCTGATAGCCTTGTTAGTAAGCACATTGATTTAGTTAGTAATACTAAATGCTAATCTTGAATAGGTGAATACATAAGAATGTATATTAATTAAATTAGGAGTGGCGCTTAATACCTTGAATTCATTCATTTTTCTTTGGGTAACAAACTCTTCCCAGTCTTTGGAGTCAAGGTAGTTCCATTGCTCAGTGACTGCCTTCTTCTTAAATTTATTTTTTAAAGAGAATATAAAAAAAATTATTAATTTAGAGTTAGTCAAAAAGTGATCAATGTCTAGAATTGGAAATCAATCAAGAACCTCTTCTCAGCATCACCTATGTAATCTTGGGTGAGATTTGTCCTATAGTTCCTTAGGACCCTCCCACATCGTTGCATCACACATTTACGATGCATCTTTTCATCCAGATCAAATATACTCTGCAAAATAGAATTGCTATTAATTAATATCCTAAAAATTAGTAATCTACAAAAATAGAATTGCAAATAATAATAACTCATGTATAGTTCCTTCCATACTAAGTCTTTCTTCCCCTTAGGAACTTTATGCCAGGATTCTGCATTAGGACTACAATGGCTACGAGTAAGAACCCCAAGATATGAAATACATGAGTTGCGACTCACTCCAACTGGATTTCCTGCACGATCGAAATCCACAACCAGTTTGGGTCCATTTCCCCTTCGCTGTAGTAACTTGTTCATCATTGTGATGCCCCTCACTTTCTCATTTTTTTTGGTTGCTCATCAAGTGCCCCAATTTCTTCAGGGGGTACATCACCAACCTAAAATTTGACAAAAAAACACACTTACATGATATAACTATAAATGAACATATAGATAGAAACCTCAGGGATATATTTTTAAAACTTACATTATGAGGCGGCTCATTGACGTCCTCACCCTCACAGTAATAATTAGCACGGTCATCATATGAATGCTCAACCATCTAAAAGTTCACATTCAGATTGTAAAGTTCACATTGTAAAGTAATTCACATTGTAAAGTTCACATTCACATTGTAAAGTAATTCACATTGTAAAGTTCACATTCACATCGTAAAGTTCACATTCAGAAAAATAAAACATATAAAAAAAATATAAACATGCATGCCTCTAATATTGCGATCTTTTATCAATTAACAATCCTTCATTGTGATCTCCGCACACATACAAATCATCATTATCTTCAATATTTGGTGGTGTTGGCAACCCAACTGAAAATGGACTGGAGTCATCATACTTATCATAATACTATTCTTCATCTATAGGATCTTCAATGAGCTGTCTTTTACCATGAAGAACAACCGACCATTTATCATTTGTAGGATCATCGATATAAAATACATGTTTTGCCTATGATGCCAATATGAATGGTTCACCCTTCTCGCCAATCTTTTCAAAGTTCACTAATGTGAAACCCAATTCATCCACTATAACTCCTTTGGTGTTATCAACCCAATTACATTTAAAGAGTGGAATTCTGAAATCTACGTAGTCAAACTCCCATATGTCTTCAATGACATCGTAATATGACATTTTAGCTTCACATGAACTCTTATCCTTTGCACTTGCAAAAAATAATGAAGACGCTGGAAGGGTGACCCCACTGTTTTGGATGACACTCTTATCATCTTGACGCTTTGTGTAATATGAGAATCCATTTATGTCAACCCTTCATAAAACATAACATTCAATTTTGGTTTAAAGGTGAGGCATTTGATAGTTTCAGTAGGATTATCCGGTGTTTGAGATAGTTGATGTAAGACTTTATCTTCAAACCACTTAATAAATGTCTTGTTATTCTTTCTAGCAAGCCACATTGAACTGGCTCGTGGATATTGTCTCTTGATAAAATTGGTATGTTCCTCGATATAAACACTCACTTCGTCGATGTTGTGTAAAATATACAAGTGACCTTGTTCCAACTACTCACGGCTGATTACTTTCATCCGTGATCCCAAAATTCCTTTGCCAAAATGCTCCTCAATATTCTTGTCATTAACAGGAGCGTCATTACCACTCAGAAAGTCATTGCAAAAATCCATAACCTCTCTCGTCACATAACCCTCAATAATACTCCCTTCAGGCTGATAACAGTTTCGAACATCACCTTTAAAAATGCTCATGTATCGTTCAAAGGGATACATCCAATGCAAGAAAACTAGTCCCAACATTTTCACTTTCCTAGTCATGTGGACAAAAAGATGTACCATGATATCAAAGAACGAAGGAGGAAAATATATCTCAAGCTGACATAGGGTAAAAACCACTTCTCTTTGAAATTTATCGAGAGTATCAGGGTCAATAAATTTGCTACACAGACTGTTGAAAAAGAAACAAAGTCTGGTGAATGCAAACCTTACATGATTCGACAATATAGATCGAATTGCTACGGGCAATATTTGTTGCATTAGAGTGTGACAATCATGAGATTTAAGACCTATCAACTTCAGATCTTTCATTGATACCAATCTACAGATGTTGGATGAGTAACCCTGCGGCACCTTAACATTTACCAAGCATTCACAAAAAGCTTTCTTCTCCTTTCTAGACAATGTGTAACAAGTATGAGGTAAGTATGTTCTCCGATCGCTACTAACTAATTATGTTAATTTTGTCCTTATTCCCATTTCACATAGGTCCATTCTGGATTTTATCCCATCTTTAGTCTTCCTGGTATATTCAACAGAGTACCAATGACGCTATCACAGACATTTTTCTCAATGTGCATGACATCGATACAATGTCTGACTGCCAAAAAACTCTAATAAGGGAGATCCCAAAATATTGACTTCTTCTTGAATAAAGATTTGTCACTCTGTGTGGCCATGGTACATTGTGATCTCTTACCAAGTTCATTGGAAAAGTCTTTTACTCTTTCATAAACAACTTCCCCTGGTATAGGTTTAGGTGCACTCTGTTCCTCATTCCGTCCATTGAATGCTTTGCGCAACCTACGATACAGATGGAATTTTGGAAGAAACCTTCGATGACTAAGATATACAGTCTTGCCGCCATGTTTTAGTCGTATTGAATCAGTGTTCTCTTCACATATAGGACACACTTTAGATCCTTTGACACTCTATCCAAACAAATTCCCATATGCTGGAAAGTCATTAACAGTGCAAAATAACATAGCGTGCAAACGAAATGTCTCTCTTCATGAAGCATCATAGGTCATCACACCTTCACCCCAGAGTTTCTTTAAGTCATCAATCAGAGGTTCAAGATAAATGTCGATATCATTTCCTGGTTGTTTAGGGCCCGATATCAACAATGATAACATAACGTACTTATTTTTCATACACAACTAGGGAGGAAGATTGTATATAACAAGCATAACTGGCCAAGTTCTATGTTGGCTGCTCAATGTACCATACAGATTCATCCCATCTGTACAAAGCCCAAGTCTTAGATTCCTGACTTCTTCACCAAATTTAGGGTACAATAAATCAATCTTCTTCCACTATGGGGAATCAGATGCATATCGTAGGACCCCATCATTATTTTTCTTAACATCTCCATGCCACCTCAAATTCTTCGCATCTATCAGATTGGCAAACAAGCGTTGAAACTGTGATATTATAGGTAGATACCACATCACCTTGGAAGGAGAACTAGTTTTGGACTCCCCCAAAGTTGTCAATGTATACCTTGACGCACCACATTTTGGACAATCTTTCAAATCCACATAGTCCTTTTGAAACAATACACAATCATTCGGGTATGCGTGTATCTTCTTGTCCTCCATTCCCATTGGGCACACCAATTTCTTTAATTGGTATGTTGAGATTGGTAGCTCGTTTCCTTCAGGAAGAATTTCTTTCAACAAAGACAACAATGACGTGAAGCTTTTGTTGCTCAATATATTGTTAGCTTTCAGCTTATACAATCTCAACATAGTGCTAAGCTTCATAAACTTAGTACAACATGTGTATAACGGTATCTCAACATCATGCACAATGTTTCTAAACATGGGAGGTGGATCGGTGTGCTCTACCCCACAACTATTCAACATTGCATCAACAATGTCTACTGGAACTGGTGCGTTCACATCTATATCATTGGAGGTAATTTCATCTTCCACACAAGCACTACTATCGACATCCACTGATTTCAGGTTTGAAATCTCTCCATGCCAGTGCCATTCTGTATAGCCTTGTACAATCTCGTTGCACATGACATGGCTTTTGATTTCATCACCAGTGCTGACTTTCAAGTTGTTACCGCAATGCCTACATGGATAGTAGAACCTATCTCCAGGTTGTTTCCTATGTTCCTCAAAAAATCTAATAAACTGATCAAGACCAGAAATAAACTCTGGGGTGCAGCTATTTGGAATGGACATCCATGATCTATCCATTCTATGATCAAAGAGAAAACAAGTATATATTAGGGTTTAGGGTTAAAAGATTAGGGTCTAAGGTTAAGAGATTATGCTATCAAAATTTTCTTGAAAACCCAATACACATTAAACACTTACATCCTAAGTGATATTAAGTGTTCAAAAATAGTCCCAAACTGGGGACTATCTAAGATTTACTCCTAATGAGTAAATCTTGGATGGGTTTCTAGGCCAACAAATATATGTGTTGTCATTCTTATATCTACAATCTGTGTACCACCTATCCCATTCTTAAACACCTAATCTCACTAGTAAGTGTATAATGTGTATTGGGTTTTCAAGAAAATTTCGGCAGCATTTCCCCACTGTTCTCCAAGTACATATGTACTTAGAGAACAAACGGGGAAATGCTATCGAAATTTTCTTGAAAACCCAATACACATTATACACTTACATCCTAAGTGAGATTAAGTGTTCAAGAACAGTCCCAAACTGGGGACTATCTAAGATTTACTCCTAATAAGTAAATCTCAGATGGGTTTCTAGGCCAACAAATACATGTGTTGTCATTCTTATACCTACAATCCTAGTTTCATCATTCATCTCCTAGTTCTTCAAGTTAGGGTGATTATTGATGTCTTTAGAAGCATGATTGGCAATCTAGGGCAAAGTTCATCATTTACATTCCAAGCATGTCACATGAGTGCATTAGAGTTCATCATTAAGAAAGAAGGTTGATTAGGATTCTCAATATACTCAACAAGTAAATAAGGTACCAATTTCATAGTTAGGAGGGTAGAGATATCCTAAGATCTAGATCTAATGGTTCATGATGAGCCTGTGATAAAATATTGAGCTTGACACACTACCTAAGCATGGAACTTAGTCAAATATGATTTAGATGTACTACATCATCATCTAATTAATTAGGTTTATTTGTCTATGCTTATTCACTCTTTTCCCTGCTATTATTACTTATAGCTAGGGTTAATTACCTGATTTACTTCAAATTTGGTAGATTTGCTAATTGGACTATGAAGAACCCAAAATTATAATTAGATTCTAGGTTATGTGATTCATAATATTAGATACCTAGGGTGATTAATGAATTAATAATTATTCGAGAGGAGTTAGATTACCAAATTGTATAGGAGGCTATAATATATCACTATATATTCATATACCAAGTAATGGAGAATAGAAGAACACATATGGAGTAAATTGATATAATCACCTTAGGGCGCATACATGATTCACAAGGTATTTGGGTGCACAACGAATAATATATGTTACTGATTTAGGAGTTCACATAATCATTTAGAAATAGAACACCCACATGTGAGTTAAGTTTGAGATTCAACATCAATGTATCTTTAACATGCATGTTTTATGCAAGCACAAGATTTGAATCAAAATGAAGCCTAATGGCACATTGGGATAAACAATAAAAAAAACAAAATGAAGCGCAATGGCTACCACTCAAACAAGCAGAGAGACCCACACGAATGCAGAGCGCATCATCAACAAAGCCATCCCAATATCCTCACATACACTACTCACCGCCAACACCACCAAACAAATCCTATCTCGTGATATAGGAAGAGGAGTAGGAACAACAGGGAGAAGGAGTAGCAAGAAGAGTGGAGGAAGAAGAGGAGCAGGCCGGATTGCAGGAAGATGAGTGGAGGAAGAAGAGGAGTAGGAAGAAGAAGAGCAGGAAGTACCTATAGGTAGTGGCACGAGTGACGTGTATTTTACTATGCGCTTAAACGCAAGTATACGCGTCGAGTAATATAGGCCTTTGTGAGGCCCGAGTCGAACTCAGGGATACGTGAATTATTGGAGACTCCTACTAACTAATTGCAATCAGCTAGGCCGGATAACAAAGTAGGGTTTGTTGTCGAAATTAAAAAGAAAACAAAATGGAACAAAGAAAATAATCGATTAAAGATTAATTTAATCAATTCAAAAGAGTATCTTTAGGATTGCAGTTTCACCGCGGGTCAACATTGTATTAAGTTTTATATAATTCCTCACTCTTCTCTCTCTATCCGGGTAGTGGCCTGAAAACAGAATTACCCACTGTCGTGGTGTAACTCACTACTTAGGTTTAGGTTGATTCCACCGTCGTAGTAATCATTCCCCTAAACTAAGCGCATTATAAACGATCTCTCAGTTCTCACCATTAATTTTACAACTCCTTTGTCAAGGGTTTTATTGATTAATGTAGATTTTGTCTCTTTTCAACCGTTAATCCTTCTGTCGAAGTGATTAAGGGCATTAAGTTATTATTATGGTGATCAAGCATAACAATATATATGGAGAAAACGAATCTATACCACGGATTTGAGAGAGAAAATATGAATTATCAATATAAAATTGTCATAAAATGCATTCCCGGGCTACTCCCGGTCCTAAAGATGGAGGGTTTTAGCCTCTCATGTTCATCTCACATGAATACATGGTAGAAATAGGGGAATTCATAAGAAAAACGTGAAACAAGTGGGAAAACCCCTGAACGGAGAAGAACCGGTAGATCCTTGGCGTAGAATACGAGCTTCCCCGCCTATCGATGGTGGAATTCGTCTTCGGTAGCGTCCGAATCACCTGGGATGAGCTTCTGGCCTCCGTTCTCCTTTCTCCCTTTCCTCGGCACTCGTGCAATGCAATCTCAGATGATCTCCCCTGTGGGCGGCCGTCATTAGGTATAAGTCCCTAATTAGGTCGTCAAATAACTCCAGCCGTCCGATTGAGATCAAAACGAATCCAACGCATATCTGCCGGCGTCGATACCATCGACGCGGGTCGATGGTATTGACCCAGCGTATTAGCGGCAGCTTTCTTTTCTTTTTGTCTGAGCGCCTGTGGTCATCTCGATACCATCGACTAGGTTCGATGGTATCGACTCTCTTTAGCGTCGGTTGTTGTCGTTTAGCGACGATGTAGCCTCAATGTGTCGATGGCATCGACTTTCGTCGATGGTATCGACAACTTCCTCATCAGCAACTTGAAAGGATCTCGATACCATCGACTTGAGTGTCGATGGTATCGACTCTGTGCTGCTCCTCTCGGCTGGCAATCTGTGGCTTGGTCGATGGTATCGACTTCCGTCGATGGTATCGACGGAAGCAGATACTTGTTTTTCCTGAAATTCCACCACAAGACCAAGTAAATCCACACAAATTATGATAAAATGATAAATAATGCTCAAAATGGTAAAACAAAGGGAATTTGACATAGAATGATGGCAAAGACCAAAATGAGTGAGTTATGCAATATTATCCCTAAAAATGAGTAATTAGAGCACAAAACACATATGAAAAAGGTCTATAAATGCGACTCAAAATCATCGCATCAAACTCCCCTAAGCTTGAACATTGCTCGCCCTCGAGCAACTGATCCTTAGAATAGAATTGCAGATGTCAACTAAAAATCAATACACCAACCCAACATCCCATGTGACTCCCACTGAACGTTCTCAACCCGGCCTTCTCTAACCACATAACAGTAATTACCCTAAAGGCGACAATAATCATCAATAAGAGAAATTATCCTTCAAACCGATGAACACTATCACATAAGGCAGTTAACATAATAAAATTCGCCGATTCAGCATTGGTGCATCTTGTGATCGCCTACACTACATTGCTCGCCCTAACTACCATCTACATGGAAGCAGTTCTCCTGATAATCATTAGTGAGGAGAAATTCACTGTGGCCTACCAATCCGAGCAACGGGTGGATGGAATGGGTGGTTCATGGAAGAACTTGGAAGTATTGCACAGTTTCAATATGCATAAAGCAAAATGTCCTACGTGATGCAAATGCACATTAAAAATACCCTAATGCCTAAATTGGGTGAAATGATGCACGCACTAACCTTCCACCTCAAAATGAGATGGAAATCTAATTAAGCCACATCATGTACTCAATTTTCCTGTAATGCAAGTGATATCATGTTCCTTTCTCCCTCTTATCCCATTTCCTTCTAAATTCTCTTTCTTTTTTTTTTCAATTTTTTTTCAGATTTCTAGAAAATTTGTTTTTTTTCTTTCTTTCTTTTAGCCCACATATCCATAATTGCTTAGAGATACATGTATTGTGCTGTTTTCTTCATGATTGGAAATCTTTGCAATATTTCAAAGGTATGGAACAATTTAGATCACTTTTGAGGAAAAATTGAGATACATGGTGTACTTTATGCATGATAATCATGAAAGTCATGAGTGCAACTACATGGCATGCACCTAAAAAGTTATGTGCATGAATCCCTATATTTTTCTCTTTTTCTACACAAGTATGGAAAATATCAATGCAATTCCTATCTAGATGCTATGCACACAAGAAGGAATTAAAACTGTACTTTACTTCCAATTCTTAGGTGGATTATGGAAAAATGAAGTGGAAAGATCACAAGATTAGATGACTGAACCTTAGAAGAGTATTATGTGTCCCTCCTTACTGACATGTGTAGTGGTTTAGAGGGTTCTCTCTCTTACATCCAATTAAGGTCTCATTACCATTTGGTTAGGTTAGGCTCAAACAACCGTTACTATCCACTTTTCATGAGTCAATGGGAGTATAGGTGTGACATATTGTTTTAAAGTTGACATAATCAATCATTTTCATAGGATAAGTTCCCCAAGGCCAACCAAGTCAAGATATCCAAAAGACACAAAAATTTTAAAATTCCCTTAAATTTCCCATGAATACACAGCGAGATGACAACTTTTACGACATCCACAGTTACACTAGATAGATGTGGATCCTAAACAAAAAACTAAAAATGCAAAAACAAATAGCAAAGCAAAAACTAAAAACAACAAAAGAAAAGATAGAGTTGTTCCAGCTACCCCCCTAAGCTTGAATTAGACTATGGCCTCATAGTCAAAAACAAACTTAAGAGTGGAACAGAGATACCCTGATCATTCTTGTGGAGGCGGAGGCGGGTACTGTGGGGCCGTAGGATCCCAAGAAGGATACTCCCCCTGGAAGCTCGAATCGTAATGGGTCCTCGGCGGAGGCTGTGGATAGCCTCCAAAGTAGCTCTGACTCCCGTAATGGTCGTAAAAGGGCTCCTGTTGCATCTCCATCCTTTGCAACCAATTGTGTATCTGCTGTTGGTTGTCGAGGAGGAGACGTTCATTCTCGAACATCGCCCTTTGGTTGTCAAGTAACCGGTTCGTAGTATCCTGAATACCGGTATACATCTCTAGATGCTGCTGCTGTGTCTGATGGATGTCCTGCAGCATCGTTTACATTCCCTGCATTGAATAGGGATCCTCGCCTGGCTGCGAGGACTGTGGTGATGGCGGCGGGGGCTGTGATGATGAAGACGCACCCAGATGCATCCTAGGACGCTTCCGTGGTGCTACTCGTGCGCGAAGAGGTGTGAAAGCCTCCTCTTCCTCCTCAGCCTCGCCTTCTTGGTCGTCATTCCCGCCTTCTTCCTCATCGGACTCGACGGCTATGATCGGCCACCGGAAGTGTTGGGCTCCCTCGATGTGGAAGACGGCGTCCGGCAGTGCGCATTCCTGGTAAGCATGGTTGACATGGCAGTGTGCGTACGCCAACCCATCCCGGAGAAGGATAAGGTTTGAACGATGCAGATGCTGCACGTTCACCTTACTCCTCGTGGAAATCGGAGTCATGGACTGCAAATTCAGCCCCAAGTACATCGCCAATTTGGTGATGAGCCCACCAAAATGGATCGGAGCCTTCCTTGTGCTCCTCTTCACTGCCAGGACGCGCTGCAGAAAGAACGCACCCCAGTTGCATTCTTGTCGCTTCAGGAGCATGTAGAGGAAGAAAAGATCGCTCTCCTGAAACTTGCTCAATGCTAAATCGCTCCGAGCAAAGAACGTAAGGCTCAACATCCGGTGTAAGACCCGGACGAAGGGATGCTCGAAGTCCGCTACCGCAGCATTGTGGTAGCTCACTGTCTTTCCCGCCGGCACGGTGACTAGCTCGGCGAAGATCTTGTCGTAGTTGGTGCGGGAATCTGGGCGTCGGTGATCATATTGGGAGTGGTTCCAGTTAAAGATGTTGTTGAACTGCTGAAGAGTGATGTTGTAGTTGATGTTGAAAAGCCGAAAGGACACCCTCCCCTTGATCCACTCACGGTCCGACGCCACCACATCGGTGGGTACGACGCAGACGTCGAGGGACGCCATAAACTCCGCCACCAATTCATTGTAGGTGGGCCATTCGCCGAAGAACGGTTGCCCATCCGCATGGCACTCCAGCTCGCATGGCCTTATGCTGGTGTGGCGTGCTTGACCCTTCAGCACATAGGCCAAGTTGGCCTCGAATCCAAGAACACGGATCATTCCCCGGTCCACATACCGGGTCTGCTCGATCTTCCGCTTCATGATCTCCTCATAGACCTTCTTCACCTCCGCGGATGGGTGAGCCAGGCGCGGACGTGAGACTGAAGCAGTAGGGGGTGGAACAAACTCCACGATCTCCATGGGGTTCGTGCTCGAGGACGATGATCCGGCGGCGTGCACCATTGTTGCAAGAAAGATGGGATTAGAAGAAGAGAGCTCGGGGAAGATGGAGAAGTGATTCTCCGCTCGGTGAAGCTCCCTGCTCGCTGTCACTGCTCTTCAGTCTTGGAGGGCTCGGAGGAGTGCTCAGCGCAAAGGAGGACGTTTGCTATGAAGGTGTGACGTCAAATGACGTTGCAAGTCTCCTTAAATAGACTTGGCCGATGCTACTGTCGACCCGTCGATACCATCGACGCGGGTCGATGGTATCGACACGTCTCGATGCTATCTGCCTCCCTTGCGAGTATCGACGGCTGACGTTTTCTGGATCGGGAAACCCGGATTGCTGACCTGTCGATACCATTGACGCAAGTCGATAGTATCGACACAGCACCCGGATCGCTGACGTGGACTCGCGATCGTCGTCGATGTCTTTGCGCGGATCAGTGACATGGATGTCGATACCATCGACGAGGGTCGATGGTATCGACTTGCTTTTATTGCGACACCACCACTTCTTCAATTCAACCTGTGATCATGTCGATACCATCGACGAGGCCATCGATGGTATCGAGTTGACTGAGAAAAGCTCTTCTAAACTTCTCCAGAGATCTCGATGGTATCGACTGGTGTGTCGATACTATCGACACTTTTATTGCGACCTGCCTGTAGGTATGTCGATACCATCGACGGGGCCGTCGATAGTATCGACTCAGTGTGATTTTTGCAGATGTCAACCTGAACCCATGTCGATACCATCGACCAGTGTGTCGATGGTATCGACCCTGCATGTGCCTGCACATTGAACAAACGGATCAAGGTATCTTCTTTACACTAAAATTTAAACGAAATAAAAGCAATCTACGACTATAACTAAACTATCCTAATGTACCAATGGTTGGGTTGCCTTCCAACAAGAACCCTTCTTTCACGTCTTAGGTTAGACGTCTTCCTAGCATCTCATTCATTCACAAGTGTAATGAGTTTGAACTCATTCACTTTTCTCTTGTAGTTTTCACCAAAATACAACTTCAACCGCAGCCCGTTCACTAAGAACGTGGCATCTCCATCACGCACAAGAATCGCACCGTGCGGTCTCACCTCTTCCACTACAAAGGGTCCACTCCACCGGGACTTCAGCTTCCCGGGATGCTATTTGAGACGGGAGTTAAACAATAGAACATTGTCTCCCTTCTTGAACGTGCGCATCTCGATATGTCGATCGTGGATCAGCTTTGTGCGCTCCTTATAGATGCGGGCATTCTCATATGCCGTCATGCGTAACTCATCTAATTCATTCAACTCAAACATCCTCTTTGTCCCGGCTTCATCATAACTCAAGTTCAGCCTTCTTAGCGCCCAATGGGCTTTGTGCTCTAATTCCACCGGAAGGTGGAAAGCCCGGCCATACGCCAACCTAAAAGGCGTGGTGCCTATAGGTGTTTTGTACGCCGTTCTATACGCCCAAAGTGCATCCGGTAGTAGGGCACTCCAATTTTTCCTTGTGGATTCCACTGTCCGTTCTAGAATCTTCTTGATTTCCCGATTTGAGACCTCCATCTGTCCTTGCGTCTGTGGATGATATGGGGTGCCGATGTTGTGCTTGACCCCATATTTCTTCAAAAGTGTCGAAAATTTCTGATTCCGGAAGTGTGTGCCTCCATCACTTATGATCATTCGTGGTATCCCGAACCTGCAGAATATATTTTCTTTCACAAACCTGCACACTACATTAGAATCATTAGTCCTTGTGGGGATTGCTTCCACCCACTTCGACACATAATCAACAGCAAGCAAGATATATAAATTTGAATTCGAGGACACAAAGGGTCCCATGAAGTCTATGCCCCATAAGTCAAAAACCTCAACTTCCTGAAATACATTCAGGGGCATTTCTTGTCTCCTTGAAATGTTACCTGCTCGTTGACACGGGTCACATTGCCTTACAAACTCGTAGGCATCCCGGAACAAAGTTGGCCAATCAAGGCCGCTTTCCAACACTTTGGCTGCTGTCCGTGAACTAGCATGATGTCCTCCAGTAGGCGACGCATGGCAATGGTGGAGAACACTCTCGTACTCCACCTCCGGCACACACCTGCGAAGAATACCATCCCTGCACTGCTTCAAAAGAATTGGGTCATCCCAAAAATAGTATCTCAAAGAATGAAAGAATTTCTTTTTCTCTTGATAAGACCAGTCTTTCGGGATGATCCCGCAAGCCAAATAGTTAACTATTTCAGCAAACCATGGTTCCTTAGAATCAATTTTCAAAAGTTGTTCATCGGGGAACGTCTCGGTTATGGGTATGTGTATATCTTTCTCATCTACCCTATCTAACCTAGACAAGTGATCATCCACCACATTTTCAATTCCCGACTTGTCCTTGATTTCAATATCAAATTCCTGTAAAAGCAAAATCCACCTAATGAGTCTAGGCTTTGCATCCTTTTTCTCCATCAAATATTTTATCGCAGCGTGATCAGTCCACACAACTACTTTAGAACCCACTAAGTACTGCCGAAATTTTTCAAAAGCAAACACGACGGCAAGTAACTCTTTTTCTATAGTTGTATAGTTCAATTGAGCATCATTAAGTGTTTTGGAGGCATAGAAAATCACAACAGGCTTATTATCTACCCTTTGCCCCAAAACGGCTCCCACTGCATAATCGGAAGCGTTGCACATCAATTCGAATGGTTTTGTCCAATCCGGCGTTTGAACAACCGGAGCCGAAATCAATCTTTCATTCAAAACTTCGAATGCGTGAAGACACTTATCATTGAAATCAAAAACCGCATCTTTTTCCAACAATTCGGATAAAGGTTTTGCAATTTTCGAAAAATCCTTGATGAATCGCCAATAAAACCCGGCGTGTCCCAAAAAGCTTCTCACCCCTTTTACAGAATTTGGTGGGGGTAGCTTGGAAATCACCTCAATTTTTACTGGGTCTACCTCAAGACCCTTGCTAGACACCTTGTGTCCTAGCACTATTCCTTCCGTCACCATCATATGACATTTCTCCCAATTGAGGACCAAGTGTGTATCCTCACAACGCTGCAGCACCTTGTCCAAATTATAAAGACACTCATCAAATGACGCCCCATGGACCGAGAAGTCGTCCATGAAAACCTCAAGACAACGCTCCACCATGTCAGAGAATATGGCGAGCATGCAGCGTTGAAACGTTGCCGGCGCATTACATAATCCAAACGGCATCCGTCGGTAAGCAAAAGTCCCATAGGGACAAGTGAACGTAGACTTCTCTTGATCCAAAGGATCAATAGAAATCTGGTTATACCCCGAATACCCATCCAGAAAACAAAAATGCGACCGACCGGCAAGACGTTCCAAAATTTGATCGATAAATGGCAAAGGAAAATGATCTTTAAGAGTGGCGGCATTCAGTCGGTGGTAGTCAATGCAAACACGCCACCCGGTTACCAATCGGGTGGTGACAGGTTCATTCAAAAGATTTTTAGTAACAGTAATTCCCCCCTTTTTAGGGACTACCTGTGTGGGACTCACCCACGTCGAATCTGATATGGCATATATTATCCCTGCAGCAAGAAGTTTTATGACTTCCTTCTTCACAACCTCCATCATGCTCGGATTTAGCCGTCTTTGAGGTTGAATGACTGGCTTGGCTCCCTCCTCGAGCCATATCTTATGCTGACAAAGTGTAGGGGAGATCCCCTTGATGTCTGCAACAGACCACCCAAAAGCTCCACGGTGGTTCTTGAGCACTATCAGTAGTTGCTCCTCCTCATCCGCACTCAAGTAAGCAGATACAATCACTGGTAACTTGTCCTTCTCAGCTAGAAAAACGTACTTAAGATGCGGGGGCAGTGGCTTCAACTCCAACTCCGGCGGGCAAGTAAGAGATGATTGCAGCGGTGGGGGAAGTGTACCTAAGTCTTCATAGTGCCTCGTGTATAAACATGGAAGCATCTGAAGCATTTTGGAGCACTCCTTGAGTGAAGTACTCCGCATCCAATCATAAGTGATATTCAATAAACATGCCTCCAACGGCAATTCTGGATATGCATCAAAAACTGAAGTAATAATCGCATCATCCTCCCAAGAAGGTGGGAATGTCCTCATTCTCATCATTCGGAAACCCAATAGCTTTGCATAAAGAGACAACTTTAGTTTGCTCCATAATGTCTACAGCTAAGGTTCCATTATCCATCTTGCTCATCACATGAGCCATGTCCAAGAATGGCTTCCCAAGGCAAAGTGAGATATTGTGGTCCACATGTTTCACCATGTTACAATGTGCTTTTGCTTTAGTAGACGCATTGCTAGTGGGCATGACCATCTCAAAGCGATCATCCGCAATGCCCAAGGTCAAGCGACCTCTACCCATCTCCAAGATCATATCGGCTGTAGCTTGGAATGGACGTCCAAGTAGCAACTCATTTCCATGCTCGTCCTGCATTTCCATAACCACGAAATCAGCCGGAAAAACAAATCGGTCCACCTTTACCAAGACATCTTCGCAGATCCCATAAGGTTTCACCACGGAATTATCGGCCAATTGGATAGTCATGTTGCTTGGCCTTGACTCCTTTAATCCCAACTTTCTAAATGTAGAAAGGGGCATCAAATTGATGCTTGCCCCAGAATCACATAGTGCCTCTCCGAATTTGAACTTCCCGATAAAGCAAGAAATATTGAAACAACCGGGGTCCTGTCTCTTCGGCGGCAAAGTGCCCATAATGAAAGCACTCACTTGCTCCTTCAGCACCACAACCTTAGTGTCGGGTATTTTCCTCTTCTTGGTGATGACATCTTTTAGGAACTTCCCATATGATGGGATTTGCTCAATCGCCTCCAACAACGGAATATTTACCGATAACTTCCTAAAGCTGTCCAGAAATTTCTTAAATTGTGCATCCACCTTCCTTGCCTTTGCGCTATTGGGATAGGGGACCGGAACAGTATGTGTCCTTTGATGAGGTGGCACATAGGGTGTCAATTTATGTGGTTCCTCCTCAGCAGCTTGTTCTTCATTACCATTCTCAGCTATATCTTCAGCTTGCCCTGTGACAGGTGTGGGCTGCTCCTTGATGATTGCATCTTCAACTTTGTCCTGCGGTGTGCTTGTGTCATCTGCCCTTGGATTCAACACCTTCTTGCCGCTCCTCAGTAAGATGGCCTTGGCCTGCTGGTTTCCCCCGAGAACATTGGTGTTCCCCGGAAAACCCGGATGTGCTGGCTTCTTCAAACTTGCAATTTCAGCCGCCATCTGTGCCATGGACGTCTCTATAGTTCTCATTTGAGCCCCATGGCTCTGCAAAGTCTGCCCAAATTGGTTCATAAATTCGCCCTGTTGCTTGATTTGTTGCCCAAATGTGTTCATTAACTCCTGGTTTTGTTTGATGACCTGATTGAGCAACTCTGTGCTCTTGTCCTCTGTGGCTGGTGCAGGCTTGGCGTCCGGATCCTGCAGAAAATTGTTCGGATCCTTCCATGAGAACTTTTTGTCCTTTCGCCATGAATAGTCATTGTTCCTGTACCCTTGCTGTTGCCTCATGTACTTGACTTGAGCCTCCTCCTCGGACTCATTGTCTTCCTTCTGTAGTAGCTTCTTTGCGAGAAGATCCATCTTCTCATTTAACTCTCTCATTGCCTTGGACTCACTGGCAACTCTTGCTTGCTCAACTGGGCCTCTCTCTCTTTCTCCCCAGGATTGCTTTCGTGCCATGTTCTTCAGTATTTCCCAACATCTCGTATCACTGTTGTTCAAGAAAAATCCTGAACCAGCCGAGTCCAAGTTGCTTTTATCATGCTCGGAGAGAGCAAAATAGAAGATCTTCACCTGTGTCTCCTTGTCCAGTCCATGATGTGGACATCTCCTCAACATGACCTGGAATCGCTCCCAAGTCTCAGAATATGTTTCACCCGCCTGTTGGGTGAAATTGTGAATCTTCCTAATCATGTCATTGGTCTTCTCAGGAGGGAAAAACCTCTCGAAGAAAACCTCCACCATATGATCCCATGATTCAACAAACTCATCATCGAGGTTATGTAGCCACTCTCTCGCAACTCCTGCCAGGGAGCTTGGGAACAACTTGAGGTACAGAACATCCTGTGGGAACCTGTCTATCTTCACCATATCGCACTTTTCAACGAACTGACTGATGTGTGCCACTGGGTCCTCATTCTTCAACCCGTATAATGCATTTGATTTAACCAAGTTAATCAACGCTGGATCAATCTTGTAGGTTGGAATGTTGAGCCCCTGTTTCTTGATAGGCCCCTTTGAAGCTGATGAAGAAGACGCTTTGATCTTCTCCCATATCGTCTGTGGTTTGTCCATTTCTTATGCTTGCTCTTGCTCAGATTCAGAATATATGTCGCTTTGGTGATCTTTCTCGTAGTAATCCTCGTCCTCTGGTCCCAGAGGTGGAACCTCAGGTGTGCGATTCGCGTAGTCTGCGCTACGTGTATGCACCATGCAAAGTACCTGAAATAAGAAAATCGGGGTTCAGTACTACGCTTTGAATGAGTAAACACAATTATAGAGAAATTTAAGAATATTTAAAGTTGTTACAAAATAAAATAAAATAAATGTGGCCTAGAGTGGCCGCTCTTAGCACTCGAAGTGCCAATAATTCGCCGTGTCCCCGGCAACGGCGCCAAAAACTTGACGTGTATTTTACTACGCGCTTAAACGCAAGTATACGCGTCGAGTAATATAGGCCTTTGTGAGGCCCGAGTCGAACTCAGGGATACGTGAATTATTGGAGACTCCTACTAACTAATTGCAATCAGCTAGGCCGGATAACAAAGTAGGGTTTGTTGTCGAAATTAAAAAGAAAACAAAATGGAACAAAGAAAATAATCGATTAAAGATTAATTTAATCAATTCAAAAGAGTATCTTTAGGATTGCGGTTTCACCGCGGGTCAACATTGTATTAAGTTTTATATAATTCCTCACTCTTCTCTCTCTATCCGGGTAGTGGCCTGAAAACAGAATTACCCACTGTCGTGGTGTAACTCACTACTTAGGTTTAGGTTGATTCCACCGTCGTAGTAATCATTCCCCTAAACTAAGCGCATTATAAACGATCTCTCAGTTCTCACCATTAATTTTACAACTCCTTTGTCAAGGGTTTTATTGATTAATGTAGATTTCGTCTCTTTTCAACCGTTAATCCTTCTGTTGAAGTGATTAAGGGCATTAAGTTATTATTATGGTGATCAAGGATAACAATATATATGGATAAAATGAATCTATACCACGGATTTGAGAGAGAAAATATGAATTATCAATATAAAATTGTCATACAATGCATTCCCGGGCTACTCCCGGTCCTAAAGATGGAGGGTTTTAGCCTCTCATATTCATCTCACACGAATACATGGTAGAAATAGGGAAATTCATAAGAAAAACGTGAAACAAGTGGGAAAACCCCTGAACGGAGAAGAACCGGTAGATCCTTGGCGTAGAATACGAGCTTCCCCGCCTGTCGGTGATGGAATTCGTCTTCGGTAGCGTCCGAATCACCCAGGATGAGCTTCTGGCCTCCGTTCTCCTTTCTCCCTTTCCTCGGCACTCGTGCAATGAAATCTCAGATGATCTCCCCTGTGGGCGGCCGTCATTAGGTATAAGTCCC
Organism: Alisma plantago-aquatica; assembly: GCA_963693085.1. Classification (NCBI taxonomy): domain Eukaryota; kingdom Viridiplantae; phylum Streptophyta; class Magnoliopsida; order Alismatales; family Alismataceae; genus Alisma; species Alisma plantago-aquatica. The sequence continues at coordinate 479,464,938 of OY856413.1, read as the reverse complement.
TAATTAGGTCGTCAAATAACTCCAGCCGTCCGATTGAGATCAAAACGAATCCAACGCATATCTGCCGGCATCGATACCATCAACGCGGGTCGATGGTATCGACCCAGCGTATTAGCGGCAGCTTTCTTTTCTTTTCGTCTGAGCGCCTATGGTCATCTCGATACCATCGACTAGGGTCGATGGTATCGACTCTCTTTAGCGTCGGTTGTTGTCGTTTAGCGACGCTGTAGCCTCAATGTGTCGATGGCATCGACTTTCGTGGATGGTATCGACAGCTTTCTCGTCAGCAACTTGAAAGGATCTCGATACCATCGACTTGAGTGTCGATGGTATCGACTCTGTGCTGCTCCTCTCGGCTGGCAATCTGTGGCTTGGTTGATGGTATCGACTTCCGTCGATGGTATCGACGGAAGCAGATACTTGTTTTTCCTGAAATGCCACCACAAGACCAAGTAAATCCACACAAATTATGATAAAATGATAAATAATGCTCAAAATGGTAAAACAAAGGGAATTTGACATAGAATGATGGCAAAGACCGAAATGAGTGAATTATGCAATATTATCCCTAAAAATGAGTAATTAGAGCACAAAACACATATGAAAAAGGTCTATAAATGCGACTCAAAATCATCGCATCAGCGAGCTCATGGCTTCTCAATGCAGCAGCGGTGGTGGTTGTGTGGTAGCACAGTGACGGCGACAGTTGTGTGGTGTTCGGCAGAGAGCACAACTCCTCATCGGCAGTAGGGGAGGTACAGTGGTGGCGGCGGCTAGGAAGCCCAAGAGCGGCGACCGTGGTGGCTAGAGTAGAAGGGAGAGCGGCGGTAGAGGAAAAATCACCAGAGCGTTATTAGGTCGGGTAGAGGAATGGAACAGAGAACAGGGAAGGGGATGACATTTCATGATTCTTAAGTGGGACATAGGCATCGGTTATACCAAAACTGACGTCTATACATATTTGTCGTCAGTTTCTACAAAAACAACCGACGTCTATCTACATATGCCGACAAAAAAATGTTCTTGAGTTACAACCATAGTCGTCGGTTTCGATATCAAACTGACGCCAATTGGACAATTTGGGGGGTAAAAAATTTTGTGGGAACAGCGTGCAAACACACATCTACGTCGGTTATTTTAAGAAAACCGATGACAAAACTGGGGCCGATTTATGTCTCGCGAAAAACCTTTAGTCGTCGGTTACTTGATCAACATCCAATGCCGTATGTGAAATTTTGGAGGTAATTTTTTTGTACTGGAAAAATTGGATTTGGCGGGTGATTTTAGATGTCGGTTTCTTATTGAGAAACTGACGCTAAATAAAAAGTGATACCTGTGTCTGGCCAGTCTTCACATATAGATGTTGGTTTGTGCTCAAAGCCGACATTGTAAGGTTTAGGCGTCAATTTTTTGATACAATCGCCGCCTCTAAATATGATGTTATAAGCTATTTCTATAGTAGTGCACCTTGAGAGTGACACATGTAAACCATCATTGGTGGTCATAATCATCCCTCATAGTGAAGGTGGCCACTGTTATTCTTAGACCAAAAATTACTGCACTCATCACATGTCGTTAGGTATGCTTTGACATCATCAAACTCAGTCGTAAAAAATAGGTTGTTATAAAGGTGAAGATTGGGTGACCTTGACACATGGGGATAGATTGTGAGTGATAGATGTGGTGAGTATGATAACCTGTCCACTTGATAAGCGGGATTGAGAAATGCATACACATGCACATGTGAATCAATATATGATATTGATGTCACATTATCTCAAACAATATTCTCTTGGTTCAAGAAACATGGATTTAATGTTAAGAGGATGACCATCCATGCCTCGAGTTCATCCTGGATATCAGTGACAAAGGAATTATACAATCACTGCAACACCTTACACAAATTGTCGGTTGAAGTTATTATCCAACTTTCAATTCACTTGGGTAACATCGATGTCTGACTAACACCCCCTCTTGCTTGTGATGTCATAATTTAGTTATGGACACTTACTGCCAATGTGATATGGGACCTATAGGGTCACACACATCTAGAAGTGGAGTTTAATCTTGAATGATGATTGGATTTATTACTAAATTGTTTAGGTATTCAATTCACACAACAGATTGGCTGACTAGACTGCTAGACGACTGTCTCATTAGGTGAGATGACCATTTGAGTAGCTAGACAAGTGTCTCAAGTGTTGAGATGGCTATTTGGTTTGTTGGGCTCATCAGAGTTTGAATTGGCTATGTTCTATCCAAATTGAGGAGTGAACCGATCAGTTCAATCTGTTAAACCAACTGGCTTGACTCAGGCTCACCATACAACCATGTAGGTGAGTGAGTCTGGACGTCTCACATGAGCAATATGGATTGGTTGGGCCGAACGAACATTATGGATGTTTCCCTAACTTGTTTCAATTGCACAATACTTGTGGTGGAAGAAATTAATATGTAATATTAATTGGAATCAAAATTGTCAAATTCATTTGTGATTAGGAAACTCCCACACGGCCGATTCGCAGTGCGAGATGACCCTCTCGTGTGACCAGATGATCGACTGGGTCACTAGATGACTGTTTCGGCTGTCGCAGGTTGCGAAAATTCAAGATCTTTCGATCCGTTCCACTCCCGTACAATCTTGTAAAGACTGGAAACCCTGATGTAAACCCCACCTATAAATAGAGGGGTACTGGGGGCTTCCCAGAGCATAACAATAAGAACAACATCTAAGAATCAATTGCTCTGACAATTGTTGTCCTCTCTGGTTGTGGTAACCAAGAGATCCCAAGTATGTCCTACCCGATAAAGGAGGGATAGCTATGGAAGAGAACAATTGGGAGTTGTTGTGGGAGAGCATGTTGATGACTAGTATGCCAACGGGAGGGACAACACCTTCATGTCTATTCTAGTTGAATGACAAGAGTTCCAGTTGGTCCGTGTGGACTACTCTAGTGGTAGAGTCCTTTGGTTACTGCTAGGAGAGAAAATTCAGCCTACAATCTATGACGAGACCACATGAGTTATTGTAGAAGTTGCTCTGTTCGTTGTTCGTGGTGAAGACCAGGAGCTGCACAACCACCATCCAAGAGAAACTTGCAGACATTTGCATTGAAGTGACTTTTTGTCACTGGACTTGCTCCAGGACCAGGTATAACTTGTTAAAACCATCATTCCTATTTCATAGTAGTTGAAGCAATCTTGCTGATATGCGAATAGAAATAAATAATTTCTTTATTTCTCTACTATACTCTATGCCCGTATTTTCCGGCACTATGGTTATCGGACATGGAAGTATTTAAGTAGTATGTCCTACCACCCTGTCACATATAGTTTGAAGTATGATGACAACATCAATTATCTTATGAATAAACACTATCTCATTAATGCATTTTCACAATAATAGTCACATGCTGCTAATATTCATTATCTCTTCATTACTATTTTTGAGGAGTAACAAGCTACAAAAATTATCTCATGAGTCAGTAGGACTTTCAAATACAAATGCCTTGACAAAGGTGGAACTACATAAAGCTTTAACATCAAAACACTCAAAACATGATCTTGCATGTGCTTTCAATAGAGACACCATAGGTCACAAGTGTCATCCTAAATGATATATCTCCTTTGTAGATTTCTCTAGTGATTAAATTCTCAAAAACACCCTACCACAAAAGATGTCTTTTAGCTTCCACATTATTTTACAGAGCCGAGCAAAACCAATTTTTGTGTTTTGCTACTCTCTCATATGATGTGAAAATTTTTGTACTAACAAATTTATCCAGAAAAAATCCCTAAGTTTTTACTTAAACTAATGTGAAATAATCATCCCCAAAGTGGATAATATTATCGTAATATAGCTTTAAGATCGAACCCAGAGGATGACTTATTGAGAATAAAATGGATTTATTAACAAGGATGATTGATTGAATGTTTGTTTATTGAACTAATTTAATAATGCAATACAGATAAACTAAAGTAAACAAAAATTGATTTTTAACAATGGTTAAATTACCGATGCGCTGAGTTTCACTACCACTACTTGTGTATTTTCTTTCTCACAGTGCATCACTCACTCATAAGATTTATACATTGCAGACAAGGAAATTATGTATACTTTTGGATCATGAAAATATCACAAGAATGGATTTCCACATAGACTCAATGTCTCAATACCTACAAATCCCAAGTCCGTCGCCCCTAAAAATACCTTTCCACTGTTGTATTTGGAATTCAACAATGATTAACCGATATTCTCATCCTAAGTTTCAATGTCTCTAAGCATAAGATTTAGTCAATACCAAGATGGGTAGCTAATCCATATAACATGCATTAAACTATTAATCAAAAAGTTATAGTTCAAATAAGAAGTGGTTCACAATGAAAGATTACACATAAATGAAGTGAGGCTAATCAGTGTGCCCTACGAAGATGAAATGCCCCTTACACATATGCAAAATACAAGATAAAAGATAGAAACTGAAGTTTGTGGAGAAGGTAGTGATGTAGAAGAGAAGCTTTGTGGTGTGCGAAACCACCCTTCAAACAACACTTGCACTCTCCACGTCCTTTGATGGAGCGCGCCTCTACATCAAGCTAGATTATTTCTCTCTAGCCTTCCTTGTGACATATAGGGATGTGGATGGATGTCATATGGAATTATTTTCCTCTGTAGATGTCTCTTTGGTTCTTTAATAGTATGCTCCAAGCTTTAAAATTTGATCAATCACAATCTAATGGTGGTGAGTGGATTGACACAAATTTGTAAATATGAAAAATGAGCTATTTTGAACTCATCCTTTGACTAAAGTAGTCATTAAATACATTCATTTTATATTTAATGAATTATCTTTCTAATCTGACTTTAATCATCCAATTCCAACATCATATATGAAATCTAGAGCCAAATTACTAACTGATTACACTTTAACGATCTTCTCTCTAATTGATGGAGTTGGGGAGTAAGGATTTAATGTTTTGACTTATTTAGTAGGAATGTGTATATTGTTTTGTAACTTCTTCTCTTCTCCTTAATCAATGCTACAAATTCTTTATTGAAAATTAAATATAGTGTTTACGACTACCTTCTAACGTCAACCTATAAATTAAATATAAAAACACATTAAATACCATATAAATACATGAACATCTAAAATCCTAAACAAGTGAAGTATTAAGTAACATGTAAACAAAATATGCTAACTAAAACTAAAATGCAACTAAGAAATGTAATGTATACACACTCATCACAACCCCAAATTTAAATATTGCTCGTCCTCGAGTAATTGAAAATTCAAAATATTCTCCAAATGAATACTTTCAACTAATGTACATGCCTTATATTCACATCATTTTCAAATTCATACCACCAAACATGGTCAAGCAACCTTGATTTCCTAAAATTACATAAAAATACTTCCCATTTTCTCTATCTAGACTTTGCTTCACACCCTTTCTTCTGTGTCAAAACGTTACAATGTAAATAATATCAATATCTTGACGTTTCATGTAATCTCATGTATTCCTATGAGATTTTTCACAAGTACAATGTTGGTTGTGGAAGGGGTATTTTTTGCTTCCCCTGGGTAGGAAATAGAATGAATTGGGTATGAAAGAAGAATTGAAAATCTTTCCTCTATTGCACTTGAGATTAGCTTGTATTGGTACAAATACTTATATTACATTTTTTTCTTTTATTTTTTATGACATTAACATCTTTTATATGTTTGGTGAAATGATCCTATTATATAGAGAGGAGTAAGGAAGAAGTGATTGTAGAGTATGTGCCACCATGAGCTTTGAGTTTGGAATACTTTATGTCTTTTGATTATTTGACGAATGGTGGGGTATGATGGTGGTAGAAGAAATGTAGAAGAAGGTTGAATTTGTGCATTTAATTATTAGAGTTTAGAGCATAAAGAAAATCTTACATATAAATTCAATTACATCATGTCACATGAAAAGATTAAGACATTTCCACAAGCATGCTATGCTAATCAATAAAGAGACATGTTGCATTTGATTATGCTCAATCCCATACAACTTGTCATCATTTGGGAACATGATGGTTATATTCATTGGATACGAAGGGTGATTTCTAACCATTGGTATGTTTTCAAAATATAGTTAACCTTAAGAACTTACTCCAAATATGGGGGATTTTATGACAAATATACAATACTAAAAATGAATATAAACTAAGTTGACTAGATAATGTCTTTAACTAACATTGCATTAACTATGAACTAAAATAAGAATAGTTTAAAGCTAGATTCAATGTAAATAAACTAAATATAGTGGATTCATGCAAAGCTAAAAATTGTTAAAATAAAATAATAAAATAAAAGAGAAGGTGTGGGTGGAAAGAATTAGTTACCACCTACCCTCCACCCGATCTTAGAAATTGTCTCATCCCCAAGGAAACACTAAACCCAAGGTGGAGGGGAAGAAATTCTTGATGCACCATCTAGATGGTCCTGGAAACTTAAAGAATGTCCAAATAAAAGGGATGTAAACAAAGGTTGGCACCTTAAACATGGGAGCTCCATGGTACAATTTATGGTCAAGTGGTCTAGGTAGCTCAAAGGTATTGGCAGTATGCCTATAGTAGTACCATCTTTCACCAGAAAATCCATCTATTAGGATCCACCAATACTCCTACATCAGTAGATATAGTACAATAGCAATGTGTGTATCTGTAATATGTGGCACAAAGTAGGAGTGACGCCTCTCTAGTGGCCTCAAGATCTATTCATATGTAAAAATTGGTGGCAGACTACCTTCTCTTATGGTAAAGGTAGTATAGTATATAAAAATATGTAATAGTATTTCCAACTATTCTAAATTAGGTGGAGGATATGGATACGTCTTCTTATCATCACCAAAATTTGCATATAGAAATTGTGGTGATGGACTAGGAGGAACTTCCTCATATAAAAAATTAGCATGGCAAATATTCTTGTCAATTTGTGCATCTTGTTGGCCTACCATAAAATTAGCATCAACATCAATAATAGCGGATCCCTTCATAATATCAACATGGGGATCCTAATCTTCCTCATGAAGCACACACTTAAATAATCCAAGGGTTTGATAGGGATATGTATATGAGAAAAGATAGAAAAATGAAGAGGAAGTGATATGCATACATCATGCTTTGGATGTACCTCATAATTTGAAACAATCAGATATGCAACAAAAGAAGGTTGTTCATTTTTCAAAGACTCTAGAAAGTTTGTTAATCATATAAATGACTATATCAGGGAGTACAATAGAGTATGATGGTGCAGCCTCAAATCTGCAATCATGCCATGTTGACTCTCTGGTTCAAGATTTTGATATTGATGTTTCAAAGCCTCTAATGCACAAAACAATGGAATACAAATATACATGTCGACCTCTGAATCTTATTCCTCAACATCTACCACTATCCCTGTATCATGTATCATTGTCTCTGGGATGACATCAATATTATCTTCTTTATCCTATTGCGCTTAATAACTTCCTATTGGACCCTCAAACTCCTAGGCTTGTTGGGAGAGATATACTAGTAGTGCCTACATTCTTTAGTTTGGGCTTCTTGTTCGACTAGCGTTGCTTCCTGATAACCTTACATCTTATCAAGGGAGTTCATCTTCTCACCAATTTTGGGTGAATAGTGATTTGCATAATAAGTGTAAGTGGAGGGGAGGGGAGGGGAAGGGAAGGGAAGGGAAGGGAAGGGAGGGGAAGGGAAGGGAAGGGAGAGGAAGGGAGGGGAGGGGAGGTGAGGAGAGGGGTAGGGAAGGGAAGGGAGGGGAGGGGAGGGGATACTTATTTTAGTCTGTTTGGTTAGCATGAGAAGGGGAAGGCGAGAGAACATAAAAACATGTCATTCTTTTAACAATCTATATTATTCCAAAAGGTTACACACTACACGCATATTAGTACATAAAAATTCAAGATGAATTAAACTCACATGTCTCTGATCAAAACAAAAAATATTGATATAATGGTTTTGTCCACCAAGAAGATACATTTCTTATGTCTAACGTGATGTAAAACATTGTTGACACAAATAGGGACTACCACTTATTTTTTATTACCATAGTGGTTAGATGTGGACTTCCCTCCATATTTATAACTTTCCCTCCATTTATTTAAGTTTCCTCCATAACTTGAGAGTTCCATCCACTTTCCTCCACAACTCCTTCCCTTTTTCTACTTTTTCTTATGTAATTATGTTAACAACATATTTATCTCAAAATTTTGGATTCTCTACCAATATTTTTTCTGTACCTTTTAGGATTTTTTTTAAATTGTGCACTACATTTATTATAGTTTCCTTTTATTTTTAATTTTTCCTCTATTTTTTCCCTCCAACTTTCCTCCCAACATTTTGTATTCCCTCCAATTGAGGTGAGATAATACATTCTCTTTTTTCTCATTGGTTGTGAGCTATATAAGTATTTCCTACCATGTTATTTATATTTTCCTTTCATATTCCATACTTTCCTCCAAGCTTTATCATATATTTCCCATCAAGTATTTCCCCTTCCTCTTGTCTCCACCCCAATTTGGTGGATAGAAAAGTGGTTGGAAATACACTTGATCGTTTCCCCTCCATTCCCCTCTATTTCCTTCCCTTCCTTTTCACCATGTGCAACCAAACAACTTAAGCCCTTTCTCCTCCCTTCCCCTTCCCTCCATTCACCACATACCAAACAGACCGTATATCATCAAAACATTGCTGATTGTAATTTGCAACAACTGCATAATTTTAGATACATCCTATTTGCTCATGATAGCCTCCAGAATATTTTAGACTGAAGTCAACATCATATACACAACAATAAGAAGGCATGGTATCTTGATCAATGATGGTTCCATGTAGATTGAATTTAATTGTGGAGGCCAGTCATGTAAATTCCACACATCATGGTTTTAGTAGTCGCAATTTTGTCATTGAATGCCTTGTGGTACCGGCCACTCCATCATGTTATGCATGAAAAAGAGATTGAATATCAAGAAAAAGAAAAGAAAATGTCTAGTAAATGAAAAAAAATTCTTTACAAAAGTAGAGTAGAAATAAATTACAAAAATCTAAGATAGAAAGAAAAAAATTTAAGCTAAAAGAAATTATGGAACCAAACTAACATTATAAATAAAATAAGGTGTTAAAAATTAAAAAATTACAAAATTAAATTAAGAAATTATAAGGCAAACCAAAAGTTACAAAACCAAACGAAAAAAAACTAAGACATAAAAAAATCTAACTTCATCCCAATAGACAAAAAAATCCAAAATATCTTGGCATCCTTGACAATGGTGCCAGAATTTGATGAGAAAATTATAGAACTAACAAATTCACCTACAAAAAAGTCCCTAAGTTTTTATCTAAACTAACATGCAATAATCAACATCTGCAAGCAGACATATGTTATCCCAGTATAGCTTTAGGATCAAATTGAAAGGGCAATTTATTAAGAAAAAAAAGAATTTATTGCCTAATTTAGAAAAAGTAAGTAACAAGCATGACTAATTTAATGTTTGTTTAGTTAACTAATTTAAAAATCAGGAAAGTTACATTAAACTAAACAAGAATTGATTTTTAACAATGATAAAATTATTTGTGCACTGGATGTCACATCCACTATCTATGTATCTACTTTCTGACGTTGCATCACTCGCTCACAATATTATTAGCTGGGTCATGAAAATTCTATATCCTTTCGGATTATAGAATCTCACAAGGACGGATTTCCCCACATGATCGATATTTAATTACCTACAGATCACAAATCAATTACCCTAGAAAATACCCTTCCACTGTTATATTTGGAATTCAACAATGATTAATTAGCATTCTAGTCATAGGCTTCAATGTCTCTACTCATAACATTTCAATCAACACGCAAGATGGGCAGCTAATCCGCAGAACATACATTGAATAGTTAATTTAAAATCTAATAGTTCAAGTAAGAAGTAATTCACAAAGTAAGATTACGCATACAAGAAGTGGGTCTAATCTTTGTGCCCAAGTAAGATGCACTACTCTTTACACGTATACAAGATATAGGATAAAAGAGAGTATTTGAAGATCATGGATAAGGTAGTTATGTAGAAATCTTTGTGATTTGCAAAACCAACCTCCAAACAACATCTGCACTCTCCACATCCTTCTACAGAGTGTGTCTCTACATCAAGCCGACGACTTTCATCTTCATCCTTCCTTGTGATGTCTAGGGATGAGAATGGATGTTGTATGGAATATTCCCTCTCTGGATATCCCTTGATGCTTTAATAGTGTGCCCCAAGCTTTGAAGTTGATCTATCATAATTCAATGGCTATGAGCCATTTGATGAATATTTATGAATCTCAATAAACAATTTTTAAACCCCTCCTTTGGTTGAAAAGGGTCAACAAATTTATTCACTTTGTATATAGTTGAATTATCTTTTTCGTTAAACTTGAATCGTCTAGTTTGGACATCATATGCGAAATTTGGAGCCAATTTACTAACTACTTTTGCTTTATTGATCTTCTCTCCAATTGATGGAGTTGGGGAGTAAGGATTTGATATTTTGACTTATTTAATGAGAATTTGTATAGTTTTTGTGACTTCTTCTCTTATCCTTTAAACAGTGCTATGAATTCTTTATTAGCAATTAAATAGAGAGTTCATGACTTCTCATCTTCTTCTTACATCAACCTACAAACTAAACATAAAAATACATTATGTATCAAACAAATTACATGAACTACTAAAATCATAAAATAGGTCAAACATCAAGTAAATTACAAACAAAATATGCAAAACTAAACATAAAATTCAACTAAGTTTAGTGAATAGAAATTCATTAAATAGGAAGGTAATATCATTAGACATGTTGTGCTTAGATTATCTCACATACCATGGAAACAACCATTGGGCCTGCTATTGTTTACTACTCTCTCATACCAGTTTGAATCATGTGTATGCATAACTTTCATTTCCCTATTTTGTGTGTCATCATTTTGTAGTCAATTTCTTGTTTCTATTTTTAAATGTTTTCAACTTCCTTCATTTCCTCTTCATTACACATGGTTTCTTTTTATTTGGACATTAGTATCTTGCCTCATTAGATAAATGTTGTGCATGTTCTGCTAGTTGGGTCTAGCCTTAGAACCATTTTTGTGAAGGTATAGTGTCCCCTTAAAAATGTTACACATGTTCCATATTTTTAGAATTACTATTTATCATATTTGGCATGTTCTTAGGTTGGACCTTTTTCTGGTATTTGAGAAGATTCTTCTCCCAATAATTTGTAAGCAAAAGTGAAGGAACACGTTGATATGGTATTTTTTACCTTCAATATTCACTAGGATATGAAAATGCTAATTTCTACAAAAACTGTAGCACAAAAAAACCACCCCTAAGAAGATGAGTCTTATTAAAATATAGTTAAGGATCAAACCCAAAGGACAACTTTTCAAGAAAAAGTAAGGTTTCTATCCTAGTTAAAAGAAAAGTATTTAACAAGGATAGATTGAGTTGAATGTTTGGTTTCTCATTTAATTTAACTAAGCAACTGGATAAAAAGTAAGAATATGAACTAAGATGAATACATTGATAAAAGAACTAGGGCATGGGGTTTCATCAACCTATGTATCCACTCTCTCACATTACATCACTGGTACTTACATCCATTTAGAATGGGGCATGGGAATTTTATATCCTTCGTAGCATGAAATTCACATGGACATATTTTCATGTAGGATCGAGTACTCGTCACCTAAGGATCCTAATTTTGACGTATCAGAGAGCTTCCTTTCTTGTGTCATTAGAGATTCAACGATACAAATTGGTATTTTAATCCTAGAATTTTAATATCTATACATCTAGTGCCATAATATTCCTTCAATATAGGTATCTAATCTACAGAGAATACAATCAATCAATCCATAATCAATCTAAACATCCATATGAACAATAATTTATAACATGAGAATACATGATAAAAGTAATGGAGCTATTCCCCTCACTCTAGTAGGTAAACTAATATACTATTTATTCATGTTCATGATATAAGAAAATAGAAATAATAAGAAGCTCATGTGGAAATTAGAGGTTTTGTGGATAATCTCAATGGTCATATTACAACTCCCCGTACAACAACTTCACTCTTCAATCACGTCCTCGGGTTGAGCATGTATCCACGCCAATCTAATTGAGATAAGGAAGTCAAAGATATTATCCTTCTCCATTGACTTTCACATCCCCCACTTCTATCTCCAGAGAACCACAAACCATCATCCATATTTGTCTACATATCATATGGATCTTTTAACTTGACGATGAAGATACACTTATTTTATGAGATGTCTTCTAAAGTGTTTGTGGCTTCTATACAACATCGAAAAAGTGCCTAACCATGATTGGACAATGAAGTTTTAGGGAAATGATATATCTAGAAGACCCATTCTACCATATCCTTACAAACACCATCACTTTGGATATCTTGCACCTCAGTTCATCATTGATTAACTCTAACATTGTCAAAAAGAGTTTCATGTTCTCTACTTTCTGATGGTTAGCTAAAAAATTTGACCATTTCTTGAAGGAGGAGGAAACATCTACAATACAATCATGCATTTTGAATTGGGTCAAGTAAGATTCAATAGTTTTTTGAGGGAGTTTCCTTATCCCTCCCTCAATTTCCCCCTTTGTTGTCCATCCCATTCTCAAACATCCTTATGTCATCCTTCCCTATTCAAAACAAGGCATCATTTGAAAGACCTAAAATCCACCTTCTCCAAAGCAAAATACCTTTCTCATCTACTGCTACCACAACACTAAACTATTTGAGTAAGAGACAACCATTATTTCTATAGTTTTGTTATTTTTAAAATATTTTATTATGGTTTATCAACATGTTTACTTGTGGAAAATGTTTTGCTTCATGTTCATGATTTTACATTAGGTTTTTTATGTTCTCCATGTTGTTATCATGTGTACTAGGTGGAAAATATTCAATAAGGGTTCCTTAGGAAAACAAGTATGAAATATTATAGCAATTAGGTTGTGTTTCAAAAAAACTACATGTTATCTAATGACATCCTAAAAATGGTACATATAGTTCATCAAATTATTTTCTCACCCATCATTCAGAAATTTTATAGTAGGAAACTTTTATAATCATTTATGAAATTCAAAAAAGATAACTTTTCTAGCCACTATAATATGGGGTGGATGGAAAATTCACACATTTTGCATTATCCTATCTATTATATTAAAAAACCATCAATTTTAACTGAGTCTTTTATAATTTTAGTCTTAATGAGGACTTGAGGAAGTTTTATGAGTTATCTTTGTGCACAGTCCAACCAAATGCTTATTTGATCTAGAAGTTCTTCATGTGTTTAACAATGGGGATTTATTTATTATCTCTATCTACAACATAAAATTTTAATAAAATATTAGGATTGAGAATTGAGCCTAAGACCTCTTCTTCACCAAAAAAATGATTAAATAAATGTATATTTATTCAAGGACATTTGATTCACAAGTTCAACTTAGCATGAAATGGCTTTCTAACAATAGATCTACAATTGGTTTGTTCATGTACATGTGACATCCATTAATAAATTACTCATCTCCATAGTCGTATCAGGCATATTCATTGCATCCCTAATTCAATCCCCTTGTGATTGACACCTATCCATTTTCAACCTAGACCGAGGACCTTTCCTATCTACTCATCTTCTTAATAATAGAAGAGCAATCACCATATTCTATAAATTTATGTCCTCCTTGCTGGGAACTACTATCATCGATGAGTTGTCATTTTAGGTCGAGACATGTCAATTTTGGGTTGGGTCATTTTAGGTCGGGTCAGCACGATCAAGAATTAGTTTGGTTTTTTTATTCTTTCGAATCAGGTCAGGTCTAGGTTGGGTTAGTATTGGTTTAGGCCCCTTCGTGTCATTTCACATTATATAATCAACTCGGGGTTGGGTTGGGTCAATTTAGGTATATGTTTGTTCATGTTTCTTTATCAGTTTGGGTCAAGTTCAAATCATATCATGTTGGATTCTCTTACTTTTAGGTCAGGTCAATTTAATGATGCATGTCTTTTATTAAAATATTCTATAGATTTTTTAAATAAACATCTACTCTCAAATTCTGCTAGAATTTAGAGTTATTTGATCTTTTTTACTCTGATTTCTATTGCATAATAATTTTAAGGATGAATCTAAAATTTGTCTCGTAAGACACATTCCCTTCCAAGGTAACTTTCACTTCCATATTTATTTTCCTTAGAAAGATAGATTGTGCGCTAGAAGGATAATTCTTGATGGATAACCTTGTACTTATTAAGGTCATTCAACCATAATTCCATGCAATGGGACAGTGCCTTACAGTTTGAGATAGCTGACTTTGGAGTAGTAATTTCACATCCTATGCACCACACACCATATTTCTAAAGTGTTGACAAATACTTTTGAGGTCCGAGGGTGTATACTTAATTGTCTTCTGATATTACTATTGAGCATGACACATCAACATTCTTGAGGGCAAGAATACACATGTCAGGAAAAATCTTTTCCTTCTAAATAGGGAACAACTCTCACAATTTTGTCCACACATTTGCTTTTATTCCTCTCTCTTTTTGGAATATTTCATGGGATTTTGGGCATTTTGCTTATTTGAAAAGCATGATTTTGGGGGTAGATATTTCCTCCTTCAAGAGTGTGCTTATTTCAATGCATCATAAAGTAGATGAAATGTGGGGTAACTAACAGTCAAAGTGAATATTTGACTAATTCGTGATTCCAGATTTCAAATCAACTCTATTAACTATTTTGTATTGACATAAGATTGGCATAAAAGCATGATCATTCATTTGAAACTAGTGCAGATCGAATGCTTAACTTATTTTCTCTTTAAAACGTGCAATATAGAAAATATCTCGGAGAAAAATTAGCAATGGGTATGAAATATGATTTAAATACTAAGTGTTGAATTAAAAAGTTTCCAAATGTCATTCTATAAAAAAATTGTTATATTTCCTATTAAATAAGAAGTTATAAAAATCATCAAAAAAGACCTAAAGTTAATACTAATAAAGAGATAAACTAGATGTTACATAGATTACAATAGTTGTCCAACATAAGCATTTAAAAAAAAAATCTAAGATTTTTTTTTAAAATGGTGCTTGGCTTGCCTCCCAAGAAGTGCCAGTGTTTGCCGATCAACTTGACCTTCTCATTAACTAAACTTAAATGTTGGGTTTTAATAGCTCCAGTTCTGCTCTCATGGTGAAAACGTTATCCTCACTATACCTCTTTAGATGGTGTCTATTTTTGGAAAAAGTTACAAACTTGACATGGATTGTCATCATTCTGAATGGGTATATTCTTACCTTAGTGAATGGTCCTAACTACTAGATTTCAAATTTCCAAGAAATAACTAATTGAAGAGTTGAATAACAAAACTTTCTAACTTACAAAGTTGTCCTTACTATCTCACATAGAAAGTTGTCCTTACGCTTGGTATGAGACTGATTATGTACTTTGGTTCTCTCTTTGAAAAATCTTTAAATTTTCACATACATGAAAGTGGAGTTCTTCTAACTCTTGGAGTTTTAGGAAACTTTATTCTCTAGCTAGTTGTGGGTCCATATTGAGGTTTTTAACAACCACAAAACTTTTTGGTCCAGCTTGAGCGCCAAGTGGCATGACTTCCTACATATTAGATAGTAGTGGGTTGTACTAACATGAGTTTTGTAAGCTCCCAATCCTCTCAGGATGTCCCTACTATCTTCTCTTCATTTCATCTATTTTACAACATGATACTTAAACTTGTTAGGATGCATAGGGATGATAAGGTGGCTATAACTTTTGTTTCACCACATATTTCTCAATAAAGCTTTGAACAAACTTGGGACGAAGTGGGAACCCTCCATCACTAATCAAAGTTCTTGAAACACCAAATCCTGGCAAAATAATTGTGTTAAATGGCTTCATCACAATGTTGGACTCATAGCTTGGTGAACCCAATTCCTCAACCCATTTGGACATGTTTCCTATTATTACAAGAATGTATTGATTACCAACAAGGGGTGGAAAAGGTCCCATGTAATTGATACTTCAAAAGTTAAATATCTCCACCTCAATCCAATATACTGTAGGCATTTCATTGTATTTAAAAGTTTTCCACATTCTTTGGCATGTATCACATGCCTTGATGTATGTCTAGTGCCTTTAAGACATGAGGGACAATAAAACCTTGAATTTAGAGCCTTTGTAGCAGACTTATCTACTCCCAAGTGTAACATATAGGAATACGAGGACACTTCTCAACAATTTGTGTAGCCTCTTCTTTTTGTGATCCAACACCAATATAAGTTTCTAGCACATTCACACAAGAGTACTAGGTCATCCAAATAGTAATTCTTTAATCCAGAATACAGATTCTTCTTTTCATTATATGACATGTAGGGTGGGAGTTACTAACATGCAATATAATTGCCAATATTGATGAACAAAGGGGTAATTGAATTTATGGAATGAACTATCATATGTGAATCATAAGTGTAAGAGTCACTAGTTTGTGGGGATCAATCATAATCAATTGCAATTCTAGAGAGGTGGTCTACTACTACATTCTCTATAAACTTTTGTTCCACTATATCATGGTCAAACTCATGCAGTAGCAACACTCATCATGATAGTTGAGGTTTTGTGTCTTTCTTTGTCATGATGCATTTGATATACCCATGTTCTATTTAGACTATGACTTTTTCTCCAGTAAGCTATGAGTGAAATTTATTAAAAGCATAAATAATTGCAAGCATATCATTTCAGTTATTGTATAAATCACTTAGGATTCATACATGGTTTTACTTGTGTAGTAGATGACAAGGTGTTTTGCTTCTTATTTTAGGCCTAACATGCCCCTAATGCACCTTGGTTGGCATCCCACCACAATTAATCCAAAGGTAATCATTCAATTTGTAGCTTGTAGTATAGGTGCAGAGGTGAGATCATCATTTAATGTATGGAATGCCTTCATACAATCATTATCGAAAACAAGTAAGGCACATTTCACTAGCTATTTGGACAATGGTTTGGATATCTTAGAACCTTGATGAACCTTTGTTAGTACCCAACCTGGAAAAAAAACTTTTAATGATCAACATGGAGCACAATAATGGTAAATTAAAGATAGCTTCTATCTTGCTTCTGTTAACTTTGACTCCAACTTCTAAAAGCTTGTGTGTAAGTAAAATATTGTCTTGTACCATAAAATGTCATCTATCCCAATTCAAAAATAGATGATTCTTCTCATATCTTTATATCACAAGATATATGTTCCTCACGCACTCTTGAAATGATGCTCCATAAAAGAGTCAACCATAAATATTTCCATAATGTCTTCAATTAAATTTTGATCAGCCTCAAACATCGATCCAAATTTCAAATAAACAAGGTTTTGGTTCTTGGTATAGATCCTTTATATTTATACATGAATGTTCAAGACTATCAAAACTAGTTATGATGTCGAGGTCATGGTTTATGTTTAAACACATGGATGGGGAATGATAATCATTTTTATTTACAAATCTTATCTTATCTAAGTCATCGAAAAGGTAGAATTAAATGTGTCCCAGATAGAATGAAACGATACTGCCACAAGATATAACAAAAATAAAACATTACGGTTAGGTATAAAGGAATATGATATATTTCATTGGTTTTCTTATCTTTGTATATTTTTAAGAACTTTCTAATCATTTTAAGGAAAGACTTGGATAAGGCTTCACCAGAAAAACACATTCCTTGGTAGGTAAATACTCATACTATTGAAACATTCTTGTGATTGACCATAAACAACTCACACTTAGAGTTTGTTCCTTCATCTCTCGAGATGTGGAATAAATCAAGATCACAACATGATGCTCTCTTGATAAATTACAGAGACAATCTATATAGAACTCTAAGGTTATGAACGCTTTTTTCACCAAGTTTATGAACTCTAGAAATTCAATATCACGTGTTCATACTATTCCACATTTCTAAACATAACCAAATGAATCTCTCTCAACATCATGAGAAAGAAGATATCATGAGATGGTAGCAAATGAAACAAGCATTTTGTGAAGACCCATAATATAGATATAACCAGGAGACAAAAGGTACATTATTTAATAGTATCGAGCATTTACAAAGTCATGAACATCTTTTGGCCATTCCTTATTAGTGATAAGAATGAAAAGTTACATGGCAAAGAACATAAAATTGAATGACAAATTACACAAAAAAGTATTAAGAATAAAATTTGATAGAAGTTGATCTGAGAAAGCAGTAATGGGGATCAACTTTGATAGAAGTCAAGTTTGGGATTGACTTTGATGGAATTCAACCCTTGTGCAATTTAATGGCGCTGGTTGATGGAAAGTCAAAATTGGATCGACTTACTGGTTCTCCAATGTCAACCCCTCACTTGACAACTTATCTTCACCTAATTCGATCCACTGTCGAGGATCGACTTTGGGACTAGATGGAACTGCTAATGGAATCCCAAGTATGCTCATTGATCCACTCTTAAGGCTCAACTTACATGCCCTCGACTGGTACGAGAACAAGATTTTTTTGGGAGTGTGTTCGTTGGCACACAAAATCCAAGATACCTAGAAAGTGGTGTATACCCATACTACTTATAGGATTAGTATAAGATAGTTGATGATTTCTCCACATGGTGTCGACTTGCAGAAGGTGGCGATAGTTTGGATGTTGATGTCTAATCATCTTTAAAAATCAAACATAGTCTTATGAACTTATTCTGCAATGCTTCACAACTCTAAGCTTGCTCGAATTTTGAGGGTAGTTTCTAAGGCCCTACTTATGAATGTCGACGCTTTGGATTGAATGCCAGAAGTCGATCCTCTTTGTTGCATGTACCTTGACTTATGGATGCCAGGCCCTGGTGTATGTGTGAAAGTCGATAACTTGTTGACTTGCCCATGTGGACGTCATGTTCAATCTGAAACTCTCATTCTTTGATAAAGAATCAAATATGTTGTCGATCCTTCATATGTGTCATGAAGTCAACTGACCATTGACTTTTGCATGATGGCTTTTTTCTCTTTAGACATTGGTGGGAGGTCCCATCTTACCTATCGACCCTCCTTAGAAAGAGGGTCGACTTTACAAAGTCTATCATATTGTGAAATATGGGCTTGTTTCCTTTAAAAGGCATGTTTTTGAAAGTAAAAAGAGAGTTTGTATAATTGATTTATAAACAACAGTACATAAATAAAAAGGAAAACTTTAAGGCTGATTAATTGAATAATTAAAGGCTATAACATCACAAAAGTAGATGTTATCAAGCCCCTATACATAGTAATTATCTTGTCCTCAAGATATAAAAAATAGAATCAGACTAAAGTTTCAAAGCAAATTTGATCTTACTCATGATGAAAATAGCTTGACCCCAACCTTTGAGTGAAACTATCTATTGTTTGAAGGACAATAAAAAAATTGGGAATCATCGTGCATTGAACCTTTTGCTCTAGTTATATATATATTTTAGGATTTTGTCCTATTTACTCTAGACTACATGTCCATGGAGGAGGATTTCATTCCCATATTTATTTTTTAGTTGGAAGGGTGTGAGCGTAGGCTGAGGCTTTCTAGGATATGAATGTTCTTCTTTGAGTTCATTTAAGTATGGGTCTATAAGCGACCAAATGGTCCCCTCATTCCAAGTTAGTTGGTTTTAGAACAATAATGTAATATCCAGCGTACCTTTGACCCAATATTACCATGGCTTTAATGAGCTTCGTCAAAGGTACATGTGTGTAAGCTATCTGGCTTTTGATTCTAGTTGTGAGCACGACATATCTATAATTTCTAGAACAAAAATACATCAGTCGGGCATCTTCCATGCCTCTTACTTGGCACAACTCTCATATTTTATTCATACTATATCTTTTCAAGCTTCTTACTCTTTTTGGAGTTGTTGAGCTTTTTAGGGGTGAGAGTGGTTGATATGGGTAGCTCTTTCCTCTTCTAGAAGTACATCTCTAAGTATACATGTTTAATTTTTTGCAAAATTTTCAAACTATAGGTCCTCTTGATTCTAAAAAAAAATCAAAGATAATGAGCAGGCA
The DNA here is from genome assembly GCA_963693085.1 of Alisma plantago-aquatica. NCBI lineage: Eukaryota > Viridiplantae > Streptophyta > Magnoliopsida > Alismatales > Alismataceae > Alisma > Alisma plantago-aquatica. Next base: position 479,444,802 of record OY856413.1, on the reverse strand, counting down.
ACACACATTTTTGGGGGAAAACCAACATCAAACCATTAACATTCAAGGAACCCTTGATCAACTTGTTTCAATTCTAAAGAAATATATTTACGTGATTATATACTCAAGGACAAGCAAAAATTGGGAGTTTAGAAGATGGTACATATTGTTCATTATAGAAATTTTTATAGGAATGTACATAATTATCATAAAATAATATCAAAGAATAAGATTAAACAATTGATGAGGTGTGCATAATTGATGAGGAGTACCTCCTTCACTTATTTCTAACTCCCCCAAACTTAAATGTACTATGTCCCTCGATTGTAGTAAGAGAGAGAGAGAAGAGTTACAAAACAATGAGGGTTATTGATGCTGGGTGTCTTCTCAGGTGACCTATGGAGCGGAAAGTACTTCAACAACAAAGTGTCCCCTAAGGCTATGATAGTCATCACATGGTAGAGATCTGGGGTTGTATCTAGAATGAATGTTGCAAAGATCCAATACATCATATAGAACCATAGTCATTGGAGAGTTGTCATTGCTGGGGACAATGGTGGCAGAATTTAGGAGGGTGTCATTCTTGTTGTTGAGGGTTGTAATCTCTGTTATGTATCTTGATGCGAGAGATGATACTGAATGTACAACTTCTACAAGTTTTTCCGACAGTGTCCTAGTTGTAGGTGTCTTCTGGAAAAAAATCAGGTTTACCTCAGTGTAGAGCTGTTATAAAAGATAGATCTTCTATTTCTGGGGTAGATAATGAGAAATGTCTCGTGATTATCATAAAGGACTGGAAAAATGATAAAATATAGAATTCTTTGTTTGAGGCATTAGACAATGAGTTCTTTTTATCTTGACATAACATCATAGCAGAGATTGTTGAAGAGCATAGGATTCTACATGAATAAGTCACTCATCTTTGTTAAAAAGTAAAAAATTCCTATTCAATCTCTCGATAAGAGGAGTCCCCCCCCTTATATAGGAGAAGGAGGAAGCATACATACTCAAGAAAAACCCTAACGTACCAAGACACTAAAGCCCACTAACTATTTAACCTATTAACTAAATAGGCTAATATACTTTCTAACACTCCCCCTCAAGATGGATCATGGGTGGAACACATTTCCAATCTTGGAGTTACAAGACTTGATGAAATGATAAAAGAAATGATACATGAAATATAGAAATGATAAAAGATAAATGTCACTCCCTCATGTAAAAGATTGATACTCTCCCTTAAACAATACTCTTATTAAATAATATGATAATGATGTCTCTGTTCTTTAGAATTGTATTATACATGATGGAGATCCTCGAGCATTGAAGAAGGTCTTTTAGAGTGCATCTACAGTGAAGAACATCTGATGAATGCACCTGAATACTACAAATCACCACTTGGAGTAGATGATTATATACTAGGATTATGCCATCTTCACTAGAAAGGAATGTGTGAGTGAAAAGAGGGAACAATCATAAATTAATGTGGCATGAACGCGAATACACAAATATGATGTAGTAGTAGTGGAATCTTCAAATTATCTGACAAATGTGCATAACATGGCAGGAACACAAATGAGCGATGTGTTGATGATACGATGCATGCATCATAATCTTGTGCATGAACCTTAGGGGATTGATAGGAAATGAGATCATCCATCAAGGAAAGACCCAAGTAGATCAGCAGAAGGTGATACTAAAACAATAGATGCAACTTGGAGAAGACATGAAGAAAATAGCTCGATGAAGATAAAACGGGATGAACTACCAACCTTGTAGATTTAGACTCGTGAGGCTTGAAATTGATGAGCTTCTGATAAGTCTGAAGAAGAACCCATATAAAGCGGTACCAATGAGAGGAGCTCGGTGTCAACACTGCGTAGATCCTACAAAGTTGAACAAATGTATTAAACAATGCGAATCTCCATGAAGATAACCTAGAATATAAAACTAGATGAACTCTCTTCATCTCTCCTCTACTACCTCTCATGCTCTTTCTCTTCTCATTCTTTCTCTCATGCTCTCTCTCTTCTCATACACTTCCTCTCCTCTCTACCCCCCTCGCACACCAAATATGATGAGAGTGAGGATATGGTGTGGAGAAAGGGACATATGACGCCCCAACACATACTGGATGGAAGGGTGGGGAAAGAGATTGGCCAAATTGAGATGATTTTGTGAAATTGAGCTAGACAAAGGATATTTGAGGCAAAAGAATTATACAATTAGTAAAACACCTTACACATATTGTAGGTTGAAGTTATTCTCCAACTTTCCATTAACTTGGGTAGCACTGATGTGCGACTAGGTACCACTCTCTGCTTGTGATGTCATAAGCTAGTTATGGACACTCACTACTAATGTGATATGGGACCTATAGGGTCACACACATAGGAACTCATCTAGAAGAGGACTTTGATTTTGAATGATAGTTGGATTGATCAGTAAAGTGTTTAGATATTAAATTCACACAATTGATCACTTAATTGGCTGACCAGGCCTCCCAAATGACCATCTCACTGGGTGAGACGGTTGTTTGGGCAACCAAACAGGCGTCTTGGGGATCAGGCTGATCAAAGTTCAAATTGGCTTAGTTCTACCTTGAACCAATTTCATTTGGCTCATCTCAACTCACTAGATGGTCATCTGGGTGAGTGAGACAGGTATCTCGCTTGGGTGAGATGGCCCGGTTGGGGCCGAACAAAGGTTCATGATGTTTCCCAAATAATTTCAATTGCACTTACTTGAGATGCAAGTAAAATTATTATGTAAATTAATATGACTCAAAATTGCCAAATTTGTGTGCGATTGGGAAACTACCAAACACCCCCATTTGGTAGTGTGAGACAACTGTCTCGCATACCAGACAACTGTCTAGGTGTATGAAATGGACGTTTTGGCTATGGCATATTGTGAAAGTTCAAGTTCTTCAGGTCCTTTCTACTCCCGCACAATCCCATACAGATTGGAAACCTTGACCCAAACCCCGCCAATAAAAGGAGGTGTATTGGGGCTTCCCAAGATACAACATAGATAACTGAGAATCAGTTCCTCTGATAACTATTGTCCTCCTTGGTTGTGGTAACTAAGAGAGCCTAGGCAAGTCCTACCCGAAAGAGATGGTTATCCAATGGGAGAGAACAACTAAGAAGTTGTTGTGGGAGAACAGGTTGGTGACTAATACACCAATGGGAGAGACAACTCCTTCCTATCCATTCTTGGTGAACGACAGAAGTTCTAGTCGGTTCATGTATACCATTCTAGAGGTAGGAATCCTTTGGCTGCTACAAGAAGAGCAAAGTCTACCTGCAGTCTATAGAGAGACCACCGGAGTCACTGCAGAGGTTGCACACATGCTATTTGAGGTGAAGACCAAGAGTTGCACATCCACCATCTAAGAGAAATTAGTCAATAGTTGTAAAGAAGCGAGTTTTGTCACTGGACTTGCTCCAGGATAAGGTATAACTCGCTAAAACCATCCTTCCTATTTCATAGTAGTTGACGCGATCTTGCTGGTTTGGGAATACATATAGATAATTTTTTTTATTTCCCCTGGTATACTCTGTGCCCATATTTTCCAACAGTGGTATCAGAGCCACATCAATTTACTATGTTTTAGGATAATCCATATGATTAGATTTTTGGTTTTATTATTTATTTATTACATACGATGTAAATATTTAAACTACTATTATATGTGTATCCGATCAAAAAATCACATTATATATATATATATATATTGTTAGGTTTTAGGGGAGGCAGAGAAGGCAGCAGAAACAAAAATTTTCTTCTCCCAAACCTAGTACGAAGGAATCACGTCAACGTCTATACAGTAGGAAGGATGGTTTGTAGAGGCGTACCTTGTCATGAGGCTTGCTCGGCGACGTTATCTTACGGCTTGTGCGGTCTTCACCTCCAGTCTTAGACGGTGTCTGTGTAGCTCCTGGTCTCACCGGGACTGTCAGGATTGATAGATATCCTTCGAGCGACAGAAGTCGCCCGCCTCTACAGTCATCCACACGGACTGCCTGGAACTATGATCGCCTTGTCCCACAAGACACCAGAAGGAGGCAGACCCTTCTGTCGGTGTACTAGTAACCAACACACTCTCCTGCAACCAATTGTTGTTCTGTAGTTGTCTTTCCCTTACTGTTCCTCCCTGGACGGGTAGAACTTGCTCGGGCTCTCTCGGTTACCGCAACCAGAGATAGACAACTTTACATAGCAACTGGTGTTCTGAGTTGTATTGATATTATATTCAGAGAAGCCCCCAATACCCCTCTATATATAGGAGAGGTCAGGTACAAGGTTTTCTGCCCCAGGCAATGCGAGATTAAAGTAGGAGTAGAAGGGTTCAATATTTTCCACAAAATCTGACACACTGCATCAGTTGAATTGATCATCTGGGGCCTTGAGCCAATCGGTTCAATCATGAGCCAATCGGTTCGTGGTCCTGGTCCAACTCGAATTGACTTTCCATATTCATTTCCAACTAATCAACTGTTAGTCCTTGTCCAAATCCAATTTGTACAAGTGAAACAAATATGTATTTGCAAATAGATCTCTATCTTTCCAAACAAGCTCGGTTGGTCACTTGAACTGACCAGTTCAACAATTGAACCGATCAATTCATTAACACATTAGCCGATCGGCTCACCATCTTGAGCCCATCCGTTTACAAACTTGAGCCGATCGATTCATCCCTATGAGCCGATCAGTTGGGGTAGCAGATTTGTGCAAATCAGTCAATTGCAGTTCCAATCAATCTGATACTCCAATCATCTGGTCCAACACCTTGAACACTATGATATTGAGCTATCAATCGATTGAGTGTTTAATTTAACTACTAAACTCCTTTAGAAATCAATCTAAATAAGGTTTGTGGTGAAACTCCTCTTCCAGAAACATGTCCTAGTATGTGTGACCCTGTAGGTCCATTTCACGTTGGTAGTGAAAGTCCATAACACTTATGACTTCACAAGCAAAGAGCGGTGCCTAGTCACACATCAGTGCTACCCAAGTGAAATAGAAAGTTGGAGAACAACTTTCAATCCTACAATCTGTGAATGGTGTTACAACGAATGTATAATTCCTTTGTCACTGATATCCCAAATGAACTCAAGGCATGGAACAGTCATCCTTTCAACGTTCATTCACTTTCTTGATCTCAAAGTAGACTGTATGAGATATGTGTGCAATCAATATCACATATTAATTCACACAAGCATGCATGCATTTCTCAGTCCTACTCATCAAGTTCCCATGGACATCAAACTCCCTTAGGAGGGACAAATCCCATATCTATCACTCACCCCTCAAAAGCCCCATGTGTCAAAGCCACCCAATCATCACCTTTATAAAATCTATATTTCAGGATTGCATTTGATGATGTCAAAGTGTACCCAACGACATGTGTTGAGTGTAGTGATTTCAGGTCAAAGAATCACACTCACCACCATCACTTGTGAGAGCTGACTGTGACTACCCAAGTCATGGTTCCATGTGTCACTCTCACGGTGGGTCTGTCCGGTACACTTGTTCTCTAACAAGTACCTATGTGCTTGGTTTGATATCACTATATCATGGCAAATGAGATTCTATCATCAACCAATACACAATCTAGTCTTGTGTGTCATTGTTGTCTATCAACCTTCCACAATGACATCCGACTAGGGACATAACAAGAATGTATACTCTTAGCATCTGTATGATCTCATCGTTTAGGTCCTCAACCTAAAAGCATACATCATTAAGTAAAAAACAATTCTTTAGACATTCAATCTGTTATGTCATTATCTCATAACTGACTGAACCAGAATGAATTGGAAGCTTGCCTTTGATGTTTATCAAATCAACCTTAATGTATCCCACCAATCATCTCATGATTGGCTCTCAGGGCATACATACCAACAGACTCCCACTTGAACTGCGAGCCAATCACCTTAGAATCATATTCTTAGTGATCTCCAAACATGTCCCACATGTTACTTTGCTGTAGTGCTAACGAAGTGAGTTATGGTAACACTTTGCCTAAGTCAGTATATTTGCATGTCTCACATCTCTTCGTTGTACGTCTTACATATGATATGGAGTTGCCGTAATATGCGATCTAATATTCCTTTTGCTAACCTTTAGCCTCATTGCATGACCAAGTATTCCTTACTTGTCATTAATGACCGAAATATCTATAAGTTCATCTTTATGAACTCCACGATCCATATAGTATCCACTGCTGTTCTCTAACACACATATACTCGTCATTTCCTTTTAAGATGGCTTTATTGGAACGTTTCCAATTTCAACACATTCACTTTTATATATCCCATATATATTTTGCGATAAATTTTCTGTCTTTTTCGGAAGTTCACGTCAGTGTAACTCTTTACATTGAACCCTTCATTATTTCCATAGAACTAGTATTTCTCAAGTACTTATCAAGTTCTCATGGTATTCCAGTAACCCTTACTGGAACCAGACATACATCCACTCGTCATGTCCCACATGCGAGTTATTAGGATGAGCATATCATGTTGTCATGTCCTACATACAAGATGATAAATGCATTATACTCTTGCCACGTCTGTACATGCAAGATAAAAGCAATTTGTTCTTACCATGTCCATACATGCAAGATAACGAGATGATTACATACATGATAGATCCATATCTATTCTTAGTGTTCCCATTCTTCATAAGAATTGGACACTTAGCCTTGGGAAACTAACTCCATGTAGCATGGACAAGTTTTCTCCCACTGAATCTGTGTATACTAAACCTTTCAGTAAAGATTGGCAATGTATGCTTTCTCTTTTCAGGTCAAGAGGTTTTCAAGAACTATCTCTATAGGTCTCTATTCCTATCACATGGGAAAACGTCTCTTTCTTCCCTAAAGATAATTTCCACTTTGGTTTTCCATTCTAGAACCTTTCCATTTCACATCACCATGTGGAATGTAAATACGCTCCCACTAAGTCACAGATCCCTTCTTTACCTTTGTCATATCAGACAAATCCTTTGATTATATTAACAAAGTAAAGATCCAGCTCTGAGTTGCTTGTACTCAATCAATCACATTGATTAGTCCATTGTAACTTTTAGACTTCATTTTCATTAATGGATTCATAAACCTTATAGGTTGTGTCACGTACACATCCTAGTCTTATTCCTCATAGGAATGTAGTTTTGGTATCCATATGCCAAATCTCTTAGTCATTAAGTTGCAATGAACGAGCATGATCCTTCTCAAAATGTCATCCATGTGTCTTAACGCTTAAGACTCATTCACACTTATGGATTTTATCCCAACAAGTGCTACCACTAAGGTCATACCTTATGGTTCACATGGAAGTCATTTAGGATCTAATGGTCATAAACCATAACTCAAAATCCGGTTCCTCAATATCATCTACATCATTGACCCATCGTATGACCAACTCTTCATATAGATATTTGAGGTGTATTTGTTAAGGATATGAGAACTCACAACCTCTTGTGATTCTTAATGTCCTTTATTAGTGTAGGGTATTCTTTATTTAAGAAGAATTTAGTTATTTGATAATCATCCTCTAACTCGTTAGAGTATGACTCCTTCTTGATTTAGACATCACCATGCCTTAATCATGAGTTCACTATGATACACTATCATAATCACTCATAAGGTTCTCAAACATTTGGTCCAAGTATTTCATTCATTGATCCCATCAAGAATTAACATTTTATGAAATTCATACTTCATCTATGATAATCTTACACACTTCAAGATATTCATATTGGTATTTCTCTAAACACCATTTGAAGTATTAGCATTTGATCCAATAGATATGTAAATACATCATATGTATAATACCTAATAGGATAGTCGTTCTCCCACTACATCTAGTAAAGATTGACTTATCATCATGTCCAAGATATTCATGTCTCTTACTGGTTCCTTAACCAAAAGGGTCTAGATTTATCCATCATATGGAAACTAGAAATGAATTTCTCATGACTTATGCTAATTTGACTGTTTGAGTTATCAATAACTTTTAGGTATCATTTTATCTTATGCATACCAAATTCCACAAGATAATCAAGGCATTGCCACAAAGATCATATCTTTAAAATTGAAACATCTACTTTATTAATAGCCTTCCTTGTCACAGAAGATTCAAGAAATCAAGTGTTTCTATTTATTGGCAAATATGAAATAGCAGTTCATAACTCTATTACATGCCTTCAAGGGTAAAATTAAACTAAAGTACTCTTATCTATGACGGCAACATTTTCCCCATTTATTGAGTTGCTTCATATCTTGGTATCATATACCTCAGAAGTGTTACAAGTTTATTTCAAGATACCTTCAGGTGGAGACATCTGTCGCCTCCTTCTTCTTTAGTTCTTCCAGATAGAGAGGACAATTCCTTTTCCAATGTCTTGGATTTTGACAATGGTGGTAATTGCCTCCCTTGGTCATGCCTCCCTTGGCCTTGAGAGCTAAAGATGACTTGGGCTGCTGGCTAGCATCAGAACCCTTCTTAGCTTTGCCTTTGTGCTTGCCCTTGGACTTGCCTTTCTTTCTGTTGATCAACATCACAGACTTAGGTTTGTCCTTCTTCATCTGTGCCTCAGCTGTCCTCAATATGCCTAACAACTCTGTCAATGGCTTGTCAAAGTTGTTCATGTTATAGTTCATCACAAACTGACTGTAGGATTCTGGAAATGATTGCAGTATCACGTCAGTAGCCAACTCTTGGCTCAGGGGAAATCCCAATCTCATCAGGTTCTCCACATACCCAATCATATTGAGCATGTGAGGACCACTTGGATCTCCTTCTGTCATGACGCACTTGAACAGTGCCCTTAAGACATCATATCTCTCTTACCGTGCTTGATCTTCATACATGTTCTTGAGATGCTGAATCATCTCAATGACACCCATGTTCTCATGCTGTCTCCACAACTCGTGGTTCATGGAGCACAACATCAAGCACTTTGCATCAATGGCATCTTCAAAATGCTTCTTATAAGCATCCCTTTCTGCCTTTGGTGCAGTAGGAGCAGGTTCCTCTGGAGTTAGAGTATCCAAGGCATAGAGCTTTCACTCTTGAGTGAGAACAATTCTCAATGTCCTAAACCAGTCATGGAAGTTAGTCCCGTTTATCTTGTCCTTCTCAAGGACCGACCACAACGAGAAGTGATTGTTGTTTGTTTCGATTTGTACTATAAAAGGAAATATATGCAATTTAGTCCAAAAACTCAATTTTTGTCTTATTTGATTGATTTGAAATTTTTTTATCGATATAATTAGGTCTTTAATTATTTATTGCTCCCACAATTTTTGTTAAAATTGATAGCCCTCACCATCAATTCAGAAGATTGCAGCGTACAACCTTCTAGTGGGTTAAGATCCTGAAATCCTCTCAGTCATGGACCAGCTAGGGATGTCACCCACAACTTAGATCTTCCAGGTAGGCAACTCTTGCCAATTGCATCATATGCAACTCTTGAAAGATGTCATGCACAACTCCTTGCCATGATCACCTCCATGCCTCAAGGTGCTAGATCCTATCTAGGTCACCTTGTTAAGTCCGACCCAAAGCCAACACGATGAATATGCACCCTTCTAGGGAAGACCCACATATTCATCCTTCACGCTTCCACGAGATAGATGATGCACCACCCGAGGGCATGCCCACACTTGGCCGATCAAGCTTTTCATGTGTGTCGCATTTGGAAGGCATCTAAAACTTAATATTTATTGAGGGATTTGGTTTTATAGGTACATATACATATCCAATCACCATAATATATAGTACATATCATATACATGCTATATCCCACAAAAAACATGCGAAACGATAAAAGCAATGATTATGGCCATCCTAATGTGATTCTTTGAGCGAAGAGGAATCACAGTCATCTAGGTCTACATCACATGCAACCTATACAAGATGAACTCTGTGCTTTTCCGTTCTGGGTTTGATCAACTCATCTCCATGATTGATCGGCTCGCCATCAGGCTGGTTGGTCGGGTGCCACCAGCCGATCAATTGCCTCCTCCAACCGATCAGTTCGCCTGGTCATCGTGCATCTCTTCATGGCTGCCACCCACTCATCTCTCTCCTCGATCCGGTCGTTTGGATCACCAACCGATCGGTTCACGCCTTGAACCGATCATCTCAGTTTCTGTCAGGTTGTCTGCCATTCTTTGACATAACAGGAAATAAAAATCTATCCTATTTACAATTGAATTTAGAAATCCTGAGTTACATTCGGGGGGAGAAGGGGTAGGAAAGAAATATCGAGTTATCTCGAGTTACATCAGGAATAAGAGATGGAGAATCGACGCACAGACCGAGATGCAAGCAACAACAATCAACCACACATAGATTTTAGGGTTTATGGCCACAATCATGCTATACATACACCACAAAACTCATTTAAGGGCAACACATATTGAGTGCATTCATATTACATATCATATATGTATATTGTGGATTTAGTATTGGACATGTATAAAGCCATTATTATTTGCATCGTATGCAGTAAATAAAGGCAACGAACTAAAATTGATCATATCGATAATCCTAAAGTATAGAGCAGTTGATGTGGCTCTGATACCACTGTTGGGTTTTAGGGGAGGCAGAGAAGGCAGCGGAAATAAAAAAATTTCTTCTCCCAAACCCAGTTTAAAGGAATCGCGTTAACGTCTATACAATAGGAAGGATGGTTTGTAGAGGCGTACCTTGTCCCGAGGCTTGCTCGGTGACGTTACCTCGCGGCTTGCGCGGTCTTCACCTCTGGTCTTGGACGGTGTCTGTGCAGCTCCTGGTCTCACCGGGACTGTCGGGATTGACAGCTGTCCTCTGAGCGACAGAAGTCTCCCGCCTCCACAGTCGTCTACACGGACTGCCTGGAACTCCGATTTCCTTGTCCCACAAGGCACCGGAAGGAGTCACACCATTCTGTCGGCGTACTAGTCACCGACACACTCTCCTGCAACTAGTTGTTGTTCTACAGTTGTCTTTCCCTTGCTGTTCCTCCCTGGATGGGTAGAACTTGCTCGGGCTCTCTCATTTACCACAACCAGAGATAGACAACTTTACAGAGCAATTGGTGTTCTGAGTTGTACTGATCTTGTATTCAGAGAAGCCCCCAATACCCCTCTATATATAGGAGAAGTCAGGGTAAAGGTTCTCTGCCCCGGGAAATGCGGGATTAAAGCAGGAGTAGAAGGGTTCAAGATTTTCCACAAAATCTGACGCATTGCGTCAGTTAAATCGATCGGTTCAGCCCTGAATCGATCGTCTGGGGCCTATATCCAATCGGTTCAATCATGAGCCGATCAGTTCATGGTCCTGGTCCAACTCGAATTGACTTTCCATGTTCGTTTCCAACTAATCAACTATTAGTCCTTGTCCAAATCCAATTTGTACAAGTGAAACAAATAGGTATTTGCAAATAGATCTCTGACTTTCCAAATGAGCTTGGTTGGTCACCTGAAATGACCAGTTCAACAATTGAACCAATCGTTTCATTAACACATGAGTCAGTAGGCTCACTATCTTGAGCCGATCGGTTCACCAACCTGAGCCGATCGGTTCATCCCTATGAGCCAATTGGTTGCGGCAGCAGAATTGTGCAAATCAGTCAATTGTAGTTCCAATCAATCTGATACTCCAATCATCTGGTCCAACACCTTGAACACTATGATATTGAGCTATCAATCGATTGAGTGTTTAATTGAACTACTAAACTCCTTTAGCAATCAATCTAAACAAGGTTTGTGGAGAAACTCCTCTTCCATGAACATGTCCTAGTGTGTGTGACCCTGTAGGTCCATTTCACGGTGGCAGTGAAAGTCCATAACACTTGTGACTTCACAAGCAAAGAGTGGTGCCTAGTCACACATCAATGCTACCCAAGTGAAATAGAAAGTTGGGGAACAACTTTCAATCCTATAATCCGTGAATGGTGTTACAGCGAATGTATAATTCCTTTGTCACTAATATCCTGAATGAACTCAAGGCATGGAACATTCATCCTTTCAACGTTCATTCACTTTCTTGATCTCAAAGTAGACTGTATGAGATATTTGTACAATCAATATCACGTATTAATTCACACAAGCATGCATGCATTTCTCAGTCCTACTCATCAAGTGACCATGGACATCAAACTCCCTTAGGAGGGACAAATCCCATATCTATCACTCAACCCTCAAAAGCCCCATGTGTCAAAGCCACCCAATCATCACCTTTATAACAATCTATATTTCAGGATTGCGTTTGATGATGTCAAAGTGTACCCAATGACATGTGTTGAGTGTAGTGATTTCAGGTCAAAGAATCACACTCACCACCATCACTTGTGAGAGCTGATTGTGACTACCCAAGTCATGGTTCCATGTGTCACTCTCACGGTGGCTCTGTCCGGCACACTTGTTCTCTAACAAGTACCTATGTGCTTAGTTTGATAGCACTATATCAAGATAAATGAGATTATGTCATCAACCAACACACAATCTAGTCTTGTGTGTCATTGTTGTCTATCAACCTTCCACAATGACATCCGACTAGGGACATAACAAGGATGTATACTCTTAGCATCCGTATGATCTCATTGTTTTGGTCCTCAACCTAAAAGCATGCATCATTGAGTAAAAAACAATTCTTTAGACATTCAATCTGTTCTTTCATTATCTCATAACTGAATGAACCAGAATGAATTGGAAGCTTTCCTTTGATGTTTATCAAATCAACCTTAATGTATCCTACCAATCATCTCATGATTGGCTCTCAGGTCATACATACCAACAGACTCCCACTTGCACTGTGAGCCAATCACCTTAGAATCATATTCTTAGTGATCTCCAAACATGTCCCACATGTTACTTTGCTCTAGTGCTAACGAAGTGAGTTATGGCAACACTTTGCCTAAGTCAGTATAATTACATGTCTCACATCTCTTTGCTGTACGTCTTACATATGATATGGAGTTGCCGTAATATGCGATCCAATATTCCTTTTTCTAACCTTTAGCCTCATTGCATGACCAAGTATTCCTTACTTGTCATTAATGACCGAAATATCTCTAAGTTCATCTTTATGAACTCCCAGATCCATATAGTATCCACTGCTATTCTCTAACACACAGATACTCGACATTTCCTTTTAAAATGGCTTTATTGGAACATTTCCAATTTCAACACATTCACTTTTATATATCCCATATATATTTTGCGATAAATTTTCTGTCTTTTTTGGATGTTTGCATCAGTGTAATTCTTTACATTGAACCCTTCCTTATTTCCATAGAACTAGTACTTATCAAGTACTTATCAAGTTCTCATGGTATTCCAGTAACCGTTACTGGAACCAGACAGACATCCACTCGTCATGTCCCACATATGAGTTATTAGGATGAGCATATCATGTTGTCATGTCCTACATACAAGATGATAAATGCATTATACTCTTTCCACGTCTGTACATGCAAGATAAAAGCACTTTGTTATTGCCATGTCCATACATGCAAGATAACAGGATGATTACATACATGATAGATCCATATCTATTCTTAGTGTTCCCATTCTTCATAAGAATTGGACACTTGGCCTTGGGATACTAACTCCATGTAGTCTGGACAAGTTTTCTCCCACTAAATATGTGTATACTAAACCTTTCAGTAAAGATTTCCAATGTATACTTTCTCTTTTTAGGTCAAGAGGTTTTCGAGAACTATCTGTATAGGTCTCTATTCCTATCACATGGGAAAACGTCTCTTTTTTCCCTAAAGATAATTTCCACTTTGGGTTTCCATTCTAGAACCTTTCCATTTCACATCACCATGTGGAATGTGAATATGCTCCCACTAAATCACAGATCCCTTCTTTACCTTTGTCATATCATTCAAACCCTTTGACTATATTATCAAAGTAAAGATCCATCTCTGAGTTTCTTGTACTCAATCAATCACATTGATTAGTCCATTGTAACTTATAGAGTTCATTTGCATTAATGGATTCATAAACCTTATAAGTTGTGTCACGTACACATCCTAGTCTTATTCCTCATAGGAATGCAGTTTTAGTATCCGTATGCCAAATCTCTTAGTCATTAAGTTGCAATCAACAATCATGATCCTTCTCAAAATGTCATCCATGTGTCTTAACGCTTAAGACTCATTCACACTTATGGATTTTATCCCAACAAGTGCTACCACTAAGGTCATACCTTATGGTTCACATGGAAGTCATTTAGGATCTAATGGTCATAAACCATAACTCAAAATCCGGTTCCTCAATATAATCTACATCGTTGACTCATCGTATGACCAACTCATTGTATAGATATTTGAGGTGTATTTGTTAAGGATATGAGAACTCACAACCCCTTGTGATTCTTAATGTCCTTTATTAGTGTAGGGTATTCTTTATTTAAGAATAATTTAGTTATTTGATAATCATCCTCTAACTCCTTAGAGTATGACTCCTTCTTGATTTAGACATCACCATGCCTTAATCATGAGTTCACACGCGTCACACTAAAATTAGTTTTGATGGTGGATTTGTAACATGGTTATGGCCTAAAACCTTTTTATATGTGTGGTTGGATGGTTTTGTTCTTGTTTATCTTGCTCTGCGCACTGAGCCTCTACCTCTCTCTTCTCAATGTAAAGTTAATGCTTTCCTATCTTTTCTCCCCTCGAATATAGCTCGAGATTTCTCTTATTCAATGTAATAAAGTAGCAATATGATAGTTTCTTTTCATAAAAATGTTGAAGATGTTCATCATCGATTGATACAAATAGTTCGTGAGATGAGCCTATTCATCTAGAGGACCATGGAAGACAGGACGATAGAACCATACGACTGCTTGGTGGCCCCAACTGACTGTTTGGAAGGAATCCAAACATCGGTAGGACATGAGTCTAGATGACCGTCCCAGCAAGCCCAACCGACCATTTGGAAGGAGTATAAACATAAGTTGGATAGGAGGAGGAACAGATGAGCCAAGAGGTGAGATGATGGTTCAAGGGTTGAATTGATCTACCCAGATTGGCAAGCAGATATCTACATCAACTGTAGGCTGATACATGTGATGTGATGATTGACCTAGGTGGTAGTAATTTCTTGTGGCTCCAAGGAATTACAAGCATACATGGCGATAAACATCACCTTTTGTTTTATATTGCATGTTTACATTGTGGGATATAGCACGTATATGATACATACTATATATGTGGTAATTGGATACATTATATGTATATATATCATATATATTAAACCCCTAAACAAACATATTAAGTCTAAGATAATTTCCAATAGCAATACACATGGAAAACTTTTTTGACTAAGCATAGGTTACACCTCTGCATGGTGTGTTTGTCTACCTTGTGGTAGTGTGATGGTAATGATGTAGGTTTCACCTCTGCAGGGTGCATTGTAATCGTATTGGCTATTGGGTCATGCTTAATTGGTGATTCTCAAAGCGTCTGGGACCAAAAGTAAGCAGATAATTATGTCAAAGAGTTGTGCATATTATCTATCCCTAATAGCATATGATGCAATTGGAAAAAGTTTTCTACCTTGATGATTGACTGTGTTTGTGTTTTGATTGGGCCACAATTGAATTGTCTTGGGTCGGGCTCACTAGAAAATTATTTGCTTCAAATTTCCAAATTTATAATTGAGGATTACCAATTTGAACATAATAATGAGAACGATAATTACTTAAAAACCTAATTATTATTTCCCAAATTTTAAAATCAAAATAAGTTTTTGACAAAATTGTAAATTATTTTGTAGAACTAAATGGCAACAACAAACAAACACTTTTCCCTACGATCGGTACTTGAGAAGGACAAACTTACTGGGAATAACTTCCACGACTGGTTTAGGATGATGAGAATTGTTCTCAGCAGGAGCGCAAGCTCTATGTCCTGGAAATGCTAGAACCAGAGGAACCAACTCAAAATGCTCCAAGGGCTGATAAGGATGCTTATAAGAAGCATACTGAGGATGTCGTGGATGTAAAGTGTCTGATACTTTGCTCCATGCACCATGAGTTGCAGATGCAACATGAGAACTTGGGCATGATTGAGATGGTTACACATCTCAAGAACATGTACCAAGATCAAGAAAGAGAAGAGAGATATGATGTCTCCAAGGTATTGTTCAAGTACAATATGGTAGAAGGAGATCCAATAGGTCCTCATGTACTCAAGCTCATTAGGTATGTAGAGAACTTAGCTAGACTAAGATTCCCTTAGGGCCAAGAGTTGGCCACTGACGTGATTCTACTGTCTCTGCTAGAGTCATACAGTTAGTTTGCCATGAACTATAAGATGAACGACTTTGACAAACTGTTGATAGAGTTGTTAGGCATGTTGAGAACTGCTGAGACACAAATGAAGAATGACAAGCCCACATCTGTGATGATGATCATCAAGACAAATGGAAAGTCTAAAGTCAAAGTCAAAGCTAAAAAGAGTTCTAAAGCTATCCAGGAGCCCAAGTCTTCAGATCTCAAGGCATAAGGTGGAGTAAAGAAACAAAGAGGCGATTGTCACGATTTTCACTAGCTTGGACATTGGAAAATAAATTACCCGCTCTAGTTAGAGGAACTAAAGAATAAGAAGGATGGCACTGAGGCCTCCACTTCAGGTATAAACAAAATAAGATAAGTTTGATTACCTGACATATTGATGTGCAGGATCTGACAAGAAGTAAAGGCCTTCATGGAAGGACAAAGATGGACAAGGCAGAGTAAGTGTTGCGGAAGCCATAGTATAAATTTATCTTAGCCCTATGGGCATGTAATAGAGTTATTAGAACTGCTATTTCATTTTTTCAGTAGAATAGAAACATTTTCTTTATGCATCTTATATGGACAAGGATGATTATCAATAAATAATTATTGGCCCCAAAACTTCCTATGATATTTATGAAAAATGATCCCAAGATGAATGTTTATAATGTTTATACCAAAGGATTATACTTGATAACTCAAGACCATCACTAGTATTAGTCATCTTGTACGAATATGAGAAGTGCATGCCTAGAATACATATCGATGTTGATCTAGATTCCCTTGGTTATTGAACCTAAGGAAACATGCAAATCTTATTTATACATAAATGTGACATGGCATTCTTCACTAGATGTAGTGTGAGGATAAGTCTTCCATTAGACCTCATACATATGATGCATGAAGATCTTATGGAATGAATACTATAGATAATTAACTAATACTTCATTTTCATTTACTGGTAATATGATGATATGGTGAAATGAAATGAAAGAATTAATCTCTTGAAAATGTTGAAGGAGATTGTAAATGAAGTGTGACATTGATGAAAGTATTAAGATACTTTGATATGATCATATGTTGAAATACTTTATATCAATACCCTGAGTACCTTCAGTAATGAACTGTGATAATGTATCACAAGTCAAATCCATCCAAACATGATGATGTTTCAGAATGAAGGAATTGTACCATGACTAGTCATGATATAATTTTCAATTAATATAATCTTATTATATCCTCACATTTATATACATGTCACTAAATAATGTACCACATAAATGGTTTGTAAGACATCATATATGATATGATTGGGGAGTTTCCCAATAGGTCTAAGGGATTGAAACCCACCTTGAGAAAGTAATTTCTTGAGAAGGTTCATACATAAACCATGATAGTTGAATGTTACTACTAATCCCTATCCAATAACAACTTTTTTTTGTTAATAGGATAACTGAGTTCTTAAAGATTCTATAGGAGTAAAAGTAATACTCAAAGTGTTTGAGGCCAACAAAGAGGTGCAATGAGAACAATGAGAATCACAAGTTGTTTTCGAATCTCAGGTTCATCATATAACATAAAATGAAATATTTCTAGTAGAACACATATGATATTAGAGAATTGTGAATCCAAGAATTCAAATGGGTTGGTCATACAGGATGAGCTAACTAGTCAACTAGAAGCTATATTTGAGCTATATGGAATCCATGTAAGCAAACAAAGTAGGAACTTGATAGCGCCACCTAAAAAGGACCTTAAGGGTGCAATAGGGTCTTGTGACAAAGACCTACGTGGGTAACATAAAAGGATAGATTGGTCGAATTTCTTCAAATCAAGTTCAAGTTGTTGGACATGATAGAAATACCTTTATCAATTGTCATGCTTGTTGTTATAGTTAAAATAGACCAAGAGATTGACCATGTGAAGATGAAAACTTGATTACTTAAAGAGAGTACATTAGAGGATGTGTATGTGACACTATATAAAAGGTTTCATAAATTCATGAATGCAAATTAAGTTTATAAAATACAATGTTCAATATGGGATTGAAACAAGCACCTCAGAGATGGGATCTTATGCCTTGATATGATAGACAAAGAGTTTGACTTGAATCAAGACAAAAGATGAAATATGTGCTTACAAAATATTTAGTGGGAGCATATATGAATATAACACATATGATAAGGAATAACATCTCAATATTGTGAATATCGAGAACTGACATGAAAACACATTCAATAATGAATGATATGGTGAGACATCTTATGAGATAAAGGATCAAGACCTATGAGATAGTTCTTGAATGTTTCACAATGGAAATTTGTATACAATAGCAATGTGTTGAAAGAGTACAACATGAATGGATTCAATAAGGGATAATCCAGATTAGTCTCTGATGAATCCAATATTCTAATTCTTGTGAAGAATGGATATATCATGAATATGATTCCATGGGCCAGTCCATCAATGTATCAATCATTTAATCTATTAAACATGCTTATCCCATAAAATCTTGTATGTATTAAACATGACAAGATGATATTAAATTCAATAAGGGTTATTGGAAAGTCATTATAAACATCCATTAGTATTTGTAAAATACTTAAGATAAATTTCTAGTCAATAAGGATAGAAATAAAAGGAAGAGTTGGAGGTAAAGGGTTACATCGATGCAAGCTTCCATAATACCAGAAGTGATCACAAATTAAAATAGTTTTGATTTAAAAAGGAGAATTGTTGATTAGTTGGAAAGGTTTCAAACTAATAGCCATTAATACTATTCTATAATAGAAGCTGAGTATACTTGCATTATGAACACATGGTGATACTATATGGATCTGAAGGTTCATATGATGAACTTATAGATGTTCCAACCATTGATGACTCAGTAGAAATACTATGACAACAATGGAACTAATGGTTAGGCAAGGAACATCTGATATCATATTACAGCAGTTCCATCTCATAGGAAAAATCATACAACGAAGAGAACATGAACATGCAATATCCTGACTATAAGAAGAGTGTTGCTAACCCACAGGATAAGCATTAGAGCAACAGAAGCATGTTGGGCATGTTTAGGTCACTAAGGATGAGATTCATTGGTGATTGGCTCTACGTGCAAGTGGGAGTCTATTGGTAAGTTATGCCCATAGAGCCAATCATATGATGATTGACATGGCATAATTACCATAAAGGATTTGATTAATAATAACATATATAAAGAAAAGCTTCCAATTCATTTGTTTTACTCAGTTCTGAGGTAATGAGGATACAGATTGAATGTCTAGAGAATTACATACTCAATGACGTATGTTGTCAAGTTATTAACCTTGTGGATGAGATCATACAGATGTTAAGAGTACATATACATATTCTCATTTTATCCCTGATCATTTGTTATCGCGGAAGGTTGATAGATAACAATAACACATAAAATCAGAGTGTGAGTTGGTTGATGACTAAATCTCATTTGTCATGATATGGCAATATGAAACCAAGCACATAGATACATTTTAGGGAACAATGTATCAGATAGACCCACCTTGAGAGTGACACATGGTTATGGTGGTCACAGTGATCTCTCATACTGAAGGTGGTGATTGCGATTCTTAGACCTGAAATCACTACACTCGTCACATGTCATTGTGTACTCTTTGACATCATCAAACACAGTCATAAAACATCGATTGTTATAACGGTGATGATTGGATGAATTTGACACATGGGGATAGATTGTGAGTGATAGATATGGGATTTGTGCCTCCCACTGGAGTATAATATCCTAGCCACTTAATAAGTGAGACTAAGAAATGCATGCGCATGCACATGTGAATCAATATATGATATTGATGTCACATTATCTCAGACAGTCTGCTCTTGGTTCAAGAAACATTTATTGAACATTAAGAGGATGACCAACCACACCTCAAGTTCATCCTGGATATCAGAGATAAATAAATTATACAATCACTGCAACACCTTACACAAATTGTAGGTTGAAGTTGTTCTCCAACTTTCCATTCACTTGGGTAGCACCGATGTGCGACTAGGAACCACTCTCTGTTTGTGATGTCATAAGATAGTTGTAGACACTCACTCCCATCGTGATATGGGACCTATAGGTTTACACACATAGAAACTCATGTAGAAGAGGAGTTTGATCTTGAATGACAGTTGGATTGATTACTAAAGTGTCTACGTATTCAATTCACATAACAGAATTCTTGATTGGCTGACCAGGTCTGCCAAACGACCATCTCAATGGGTGATAAATTCATTTGGGCAACCAGATGGGCATCTCAAGTAGTTGAGATGGTCGTTTGGGGGTCAGGCTGATCACAGTTCAAATTGGATTTGTTATGCCCTTGAACCGATTTCAATCCGTTCACCTCAACTCATCGGATGGCCGTTTGGATGAGTGAGACGGGCATCTCTCTTGGGTGAGATGGCCCAGTTGGGGCCGAACGAAGGTTCATGATGCTTTCCGCATAGTTTCGATTGCACTTACTTGAGATGAAAGTAAAATTAATATGTAAATTAATATGAATCGAAATTATCAAATTCGTGTGCGATTGGAAAACTACCAAATGACCGTTTGGCAATACGAGATGACTGTCTGACATACCAAACGACCGTATGGGTGTGCGAAATGGCCGTTTTGTTGCGGCCATCACATGTTGTGAAAGTTCAAGTTCTTCTAGTCCTTTCCACTCTCGCACAATCCCATACAGATTGGAAACCCTGACCCAAACTCCATCTATAAAAGGAGGGGCACCAGGGGCTTCCTAATATACAACACAGACAACTGAGAATCAGTTCCTCTGACAACTATTGTCCTCTATGGTTGTAGTAACCAAGAGATCCCATGCAAGTCCTACCTGACAGGGAGGGATAACCAACGAGAGAGAACAACTAAGAAGTTGTTGTTGTGGGAGAGCAGGTTGGTGACTAGTACACCAATGAGAGGGACAACTCCTTCCCGTTTGTTCTTAGTGAACGACATGAGTTCTAGTTGGTCCATGTGGACTACTCTAGAGGTAGGAGTCCTTTGGCTACTGCTCAAAGAGGAAAGTCAACGTGCAGTCCGTGGCGAGACCACCGTAGTCGCTGTAGAGATTGCGCATATACTGTACGTGGTGAAGACTAGGAGCTGCACAACCATTGTCTAAGAGCAACTAGTCAGCAGTTGTAAAAAAGTAAGTTTTGTCACTAGACTTGCTCCAGGACCAGGTATAACTTGCTAAAACTATCCTTTCTATTTCATAATAATTGACGCGGTCTTGCTGTTATGGGAATATGGATAGATAAACTTTTTTGTTTCCACTGCTATACTATGTGCCCGTATTTTCCCAACTTTTATGTTGTATCTATGTGATCAGGTCTGCAAAGGACATATGAGATGACAATTTGATCTCCATCGTGTTGATTCCAGAAGCGTCAAGTATAGTGAGAGGACGATTTGGCATGTGGCACATTGTACATACAATCACAGGAGGCACCCAAGTATAGAAGATGCTTGAAGCATGATATGAGAACAAGAGAAAAAAAGTAAGATGTCAACTTGGTCCTCCTCGAGACAGTGGATGATGACCTTGCTCTGAATGTTATTGATCTCAGAAAAAATTTGGGGAACAACTAGATATGACTCGTGGGAGGCATATAAAGGGATGATTGTAGGAATAGAGTGTCATTGCAGAAATACAAAAGTTTTGATTTTTATAAATGAAGAAGAGAGGAGATGACCATGGAAGTTAAGATGATGTCTGGAGGGTGGCCAAGTCAAGAAAGACGGAGGCCGTTTGCAGGTGAAGGCTCTCTCCTTTTACTCCGTAGGATGAGGATATATGCTTTGATACCATGTTAAAAAGTAAAAAATGGCTATTCAATCTCTCTGATAAGAGGAGTCCCCCTATTTATATTGGACAAAGAAGAAGCATACATACTCATGACAAATCCTTATGGACCTAGACACTAAAGCTCACTAACTAATTAACCTATTAATTGAATAGGCTAATATACTTTCTAATAATCTTGAGCAAAAACATATTTTGGCACCTATGGAGAGATAGCCCCTAACTCATAATGTATCTCACAAGTCATCAGTGGGAACGACCATGTCATCATGTTCAATGATCATTTCTTGATCATTTTCCTTACTTAGAGCTTTCATTTTTTTTGACGGTAAGACAGCTAGCCTTTTCATTTCATTAGGTCAACATCTATGAGTACAAATAGTTCCCTTAGAAAGTTTTCCCTAGAGAGAATCGTTCCATTACATTGAAGAGCCCTACTAGCTAGGTAATGACTCACTCTGTTGGCCTCTCTATAGATATGCCTAATGTTAAAAGCTAGCAGATTATCGCTGAGTGCAGTAATGTCTTTGATGATTAGGCCCTCATACCCTCTGCCATGCTCCCTTCTTTTTACTACTTCCACCAAGGTTTGGTTGTCCGTCTCAACACTTAGGGTGGTATGCCCTTCCTTCATCATCATTTTTATCGCTTCTCTCAGTGCCATAGCCTCCACCATCAGAGCTGTGGTCGCCATGGCCATCCTGCCTTCCAGTGTGTTTTTCACCATGCCTCTGTTATCCCTCAGTATTGCTCCCACCGAGGCCACTGTTCCTGGTCTCCAGCCGATGTCTACACTTAAATGGAGCACGTCTTCACTTGGGGGTTGCCATCTCATCCTTTCATTTCTGTTAGGGAGTGGCGCCGATGTGCTTGTGTGTACCTGGTATTTTCTGTAATCAGCGACCATGCTTAGGAAGCCAAGCACCATTGTTGCTTCATTGATTGGGGCGTCATCAAACAGCTGCTTATTTCTAACTGTCCAAGCAATCCACATTGTCGTTGCAAACCTTACCGCCTCCTCTTCACTATACAGGTTCAACAGGTATTGCAGCGTTGCCTCCCTGGACTCCACTGTCTGTAGGATTCCTGTGTAGTCGAGGTCCGTGCATGTCCACACTCTAAGTGCATATTCACATTGGAAGATTGCATGTGTTGCGTTCTCGCTGCTGTATTTGCATCTCGGGCATAGGCTATGTTCCGTTACCCTCTTGGACGTCAGTCTATCCATGGTTGGCAGTATATCTTTAAAGTATCTCCATAGGAAGTGCAGTACTTTCGGTGGCCATTTCTTCTTCCACAGATCCCGCCATTTGGTGTCCTCCTCGTGGAAGTACTCCATGTTCCCACCTGTCAAGTTTATGTACGCTGATCTAGTGCTGAATTCCCCTCTAGCATCTAGTTCCCATGCGATCAAATCTTCATGGTTACCTCCTCCAGTCGGGATGGACATTATGCTCTCAGCTATGCTGTTGTGCACATTACGGCGTACCTTCTCCTCTTCCCAGTTTCCCTCCGCATCGATCAAGTCTGATACGTACACCGGTATGTCATAGCTGCTGCTCGTGAGGGTGACGGGATGGCACACGCCAGGGATCCATCTGTCCTATGATATCCTAATGCTCCTACCGTTCCCTACTCGCCATATATATGTTGTTCTCATTTCGCTCAATGCCCCTGCAATGCTTCTCCAAGTGTAGCTTGGTGCGTTCCCCACCTTGGCGTCTAGTATGGTTTTCCGTTTGTAGTACTTTCCTTTCAACACCCTACTAACTAGGTATTCGGGTTTCATGGCCAATCTCCATCCTTGTTTCGCTAGTAGGGCTTGGTTGAAAGCTTTTAGGTCATGGAATCCCAATCCTCCGTTGTCTTTCAGTTCACACAATGACGCCTAACTGATCCAGTGTATCTTTCTCTCCCCTTCGCTGGAGCCCCACCAAAACCTTGCTATCATGGAGCTAATGTCATCCAACACCCCATCCAGCACTTTGAACACACTCATAATGTAGGTTGGGATTGCTTGGATAACTGCTTTAATGAGGACCTCTTTTACCAGTCGTGAGAGTAGCTTCTCCTTCCACCCCTGCAGCTTCTTCCACACTCGCTCTTTTATAGTGTTAAAAACTTGTTTCTTTGAACGTCGCATCGCTGCCGGAAGTCCCAGATATTTGGAGTGTCTGTCTACTTCATTAACTTTGAGATGGTTTTTGATGCTTTCTCTCCTTTGCATCTGTACATTAGCATTGAAGGTGACTTCTGATTTCTCATAGTTAATGTTTTGTCCCGATACTCCTTCGTATTGGCTGATAATGTCAGCTAGGTAGGAGCACTCCTCTTGGGCCGCCCTCGCAAACAAGATGTCGTCGTCTACAAAAAATAGATGGGAAATTCTGGGCCCTTTGCAACTTGCACGTGCCCCGTGAGTTCTGCCTTCTTTATTAGCTTTGCTCAATAAACAAGAGAAAATTTCAGCGCAAAAAAGGAAAAGATAGGGAGAGATGGGGTCACCTTGGCACAGTCCTCTTGTTGGTTTTATAGGTCCTTTCCTTACCCCATTGATGATGATCGAGTGTGAGATACTGGTAGCACATTCCCTAACCTTGCTCCTCCACATTTGCAGAATCCCCAGCACCTCCATGGCTTTGTTCAAGAACTCCCATTCAACTCTGTCGTAAGCCTTGCTCATGTCCAATTTAAGGGCCATAATTCCTTCCTTACCCATCTTTTTCTTCTTCATCATGTGAAACAATTCATATGCTACCAGGGCATTATCAGTTATCAACCTGCCCGGTATGAAAGCACTTTGATTTTCAGATATCATCTTTCCTAAGAAAGGCTTGATTCTGTTGGCAAGGACTTTGGTAATTATTTTGTATGAGACATTGCATAAGCTTATCGGGCAAAAATCCTTCATTTGTTTTGGTTTTTTTACTTTTAGTATCATAATGATGCCAGTCTTGTTGATTTCTTCCAACGTCCGGTTGCCCTTCCACCATTCCTGCATAAAAAGGGTAACTGATCTTCTAACAATGCTCCACAATTTTTGGTAGAAAGTTGCCTTCATTCAGTCTGGGCCCGGTGCCTTATTGGGGTGCATTTGGTTGATTGCACACCATATCTCATTTTCCGTTGGAGCCACCTCTAATGTAGCTTTTTCCTCCTTGGTCAGGACCTACAGTATCCCGGCCCATACCTCATCCAACTCGAGCGGGTTGGAGGTAGTGAACATGCCAGTAAAGAAGTTGGTAGCAATATTTTCTATTTGGTCCGTTTCCGTCTGCCATTGGTCGTATTCATTCATGAGTCCCTCAATGCGGTTCCTCTTTCTCCTTTTACTGGATTTGTGGTGGAAATAGCTTGTGTTCTTATCACCATCTCACATTTCATTAGCTCTAGCTCTAGCGTGCCAGTAGCTTTCTTGCAGCTTCAACAGCTCATGGACTTCATCTGCGTATCTCTTGCAGTCCTGGATCATGTCTGCATCTGGTGGTCTATTCTGCGCCTCCTTGAGGTTCTCTTCTGCCCGTTGTAGTCTCTTCTTTATATTTCCAAAATTTTCAGCTGCCCACCTTTCTAGTCTTTCGCCACAAATTAGAGTTCTTTCAAGTAGACCTGTCCCCAGTGCTTCATTCCATGCTTTCTCAACCACTTCCTTGCACTCTGGTCATGACAACCATAAGGTTTCAAATCGAAACCTTTTCTCATCCTGCTCTTTCCTCCTAGATAAGGCCGCTGTGAGGAGTATTGGCGCATGATCGGAGTATAAAATTGGATAGTGCTTGACTTTTCTGACCTGGAAATTCTGGCACCATTCATTATCCGCCAGGAATCTGTCCAGCCTGGCTTTTATCCTGGTATCTTTAGTTTTCCCCTTGTGCCACGTAAATATGTTCCCTGTAAAGCCCAGATCTCTTAGTTGACAGTCATCAATTACTTTTCTAAAGTTTCTCATCTGCCATTCTGCTCTTGCTTGCCCTCCTATTTTCTCTCTGCTGTAGGTAACTTCGTTGAAATCCTCGCCAATGATGATTGGGCGCTGCGCTTGGTTGCATATAGTTCTCATAAGATTCCACGTATTTGTTCTCTCATTCACTACTGCCCATCCGTAGATACCCATGAAGCCGAAAGAGTTAGGGTGTCCACTCTCGCCCACTTCCGCATATATGTGATGATTAGAGAAAGAAATTATTTGAACCGAGTCGCCCCTCCACCACAGGCCCAGTCCTCCAGATCTACCTGTGCTGTCCACCTCAAAGCCATTCTCAAAATCACAACTCCTCCTTAGTTTTTCTTGTTCCTTGCTTCTAGTCATGGTCTCAGATACAAAGACCAGGTCAGACATCTCTCTCCAGCACCTGTCTCGGAGAGAGGTGTCCAGTCGAGGGGTGCCCAGTCCCTGGACATTCCAACATAGGATTTTCATTGCCCTTCGCGGGTCAGGTCTACGCCATGACTCGCTACTGGCTTGCCCTCAGCAGCGATTGTGTGATTGGTGTTGCGTCCTTTCTTGTTCGTGATTACCGTGTGCTCATCACAGTCCATCGGTTCAAACTCCCCGTCCCTGCCTCTTTTGCTGCTTCCTATCTGTCCTAGTTCACTCTCCTGTGTAATTGTGTGGTTCATGTCCTGGGCTTTCATTGGTCGCAACTTTCTTCTAGTTCTCTTCACTCGTGCCGTCCTGTTCCTCCCACTGACCCCTTCACAGGCTTCTGCTGTCTCCTAGGTACCTGGTCACCGCCTTCGGTACATGAAGTCGACTCACTCCCAATGGTGCTGACGTTTGTGTTCTCTACCTCTGGGTTCTGTTGGCTGGCCGACATTGTCTTGTCATTCGTGTCGCTGAACAGGGCCCCCAATTCATCGACCCCAACGACGGAGTAGTCATCTTCTTCCTCAGTCACCGGCGGGGCTTCAGGGATGTGTGTCTTTTGCTTCTGCTTTTGGTTTCCAGTTCTCCCGCTTTCCTTGTCCGTCGTCCTTCCACTCCTTTGCTGCCTGAGTTCCTCCTGTCGGATATACTCCGGCCTACGAACTCGTGCCATGCCTCCTCGAGGACCTCTTCAGAAGGTTCGATTGTTCTCAGCGCTGCTTCCTTCTCTGTGTCTTCTACGATCTTGCCCTCCATAGCTCTTGGCCTTCCCTTGTTTGGTGCTTCTATATTGGATTGTCCGCCGTTCACCTGATTTTGTTCCTTTGCGTTGTCCGTGTCCTCATCAAAGCTGTGTGCACTGGACTCCTGTTCCTTCCTCTCACATGGCTTCTTGATGAAGTTGATCTTCTGCTTCACGTGCTTTGTGCCTCCTAAGTCCTCGATGATCGGTTTGATCCACCGTTTTATGGGTGACGCCTTCACCCATGGCCCCCATCTCTTCTATGTTTCCGGTTCTGCTTCCTCCTTCTCACAATCCCTATCTGTGTGCCCGATCATACCGCACACATAGCTGTAGTGAGGGAGTCGTTTGTATTTAATTTCAATCTTCACTAACTTCCCCTCTTTATCCCGAATCTTCTGGGATTATCTGATCGGTTTGTTGACGTCCAGTTTGATTCGGACTCTGCAATACGAGTCCCATCCCAGATTGCTTTGGTCAAGCGCCACCACCTCTCCTATCTTTCCCGCTATCAACTGGACTGCTTCCTCCGATTTGTAGCCCAGGGGCAGATTGTAAAGCCGAATCCAGAAAAGGCTCTGTGTGAAAGGGCTACCTCTGTTGGGGTGTCCTCCGCTCTTATTTCCTTGGTAACCAGAAGATTATTGTCAAAGTTCCACGGTCCATCGTTCATAACCTTCTCCCTATCTTTCCAGTGCACAAATTGAATGATGAACAGGTTGTTTGCAATTTTCCCGAACGTTGCTTCCTTCCGTAGAGCCCATGGCCCTAGGAGGGTCCGCGTCATCGCCGGGAAATTGTAAGGCCTCGCCGTTAGTATCTTCCCAATCAAGGCCCGATCCATGTGATCGTTGTTCGTCTGTATCTGTTCCTTGCCGAAGTCAATCACTTCCTCGTCGTCTTCGTCTTCCATGGTTAGGTTAGCGCATCTCACACTTAGATCATCCGCCATCGCGGGTGGAGTAGAACCTGCAAAACCAACAGAGTGCTTGCCGTGGTGAACACGGAGACTAGGGCTCATACACCGGCGTTCCCTGCTGTGGTCGCAAAACCCTAGCAGAGCGGCGCACGCGATGAGAGTCGTGTCAATAAAAACCTTAGAGCTTTCATAATCAAGTCCTTTTAGATTATTGCAAGATGCTCGGTCAAAATGCTCAATAGTAGGTGTGATGTGAGCAATCAGCCCGAAAACAGAAAATGGCTCTTTAATGGCTTCAAATTATTTGGCTACCTTGCCAGCTTTCGCTTCCGCCTGAATCTTTTAAAACTTATAGGCATTTCCCTTGTCCTTCAACATGGGGAGGGAATGCAGGTGGATTGCCATTTCCCAAGGAAATATCCATGATATCGTCCGTGGAGTCTGACCCAGAAGCTGATGATGAAGAAGAAGAAGATGGACCACGATAGTTTATAACTCTTAGATCTTCTAGGAGAGCTGGGAGAGCTGGGTCCATAAAGAATCGGAGATCATATATGACTTGGTAAATGATATCGACCTCGTAGATAGTAAAACTCGCTAGAGTCTAGGTTTGTCAATGGAACTTTGATGTTTAAAGGTTCTATGGCTTTCAGTACTATAAAGACACTGTTTCCACTCCTCCTTTTCTGTTGACTCTATATTTGTTGAATAGAAAAGGAATTCTGGCCGTGCTTATGATGCTTGGATTTTTCCCTGATAGCACGTTCCAGCCTGATTGGAACCAAGCATAGGTCACAGCTGTTAAGTTAGGAAATTGTCACCCAGTGTTCAGGTGAGTAGCCGTTGGGTTAAGAAACTATTGCCTAACATATAGTGGCTTAGCAAATCAGCTATGTAGAGGAACCAAAAGGTCTTGAATTTGAAAGGGAGGTGAACCAGCAAGGATATGTGTTTGCCAATATGTGCAATTATAGAAATGATGACGGGGACATCGTAGTCTCTTTGTAGTGGACGGCGGGCAAGAGTAGGGGTGGCGTTGTAACTAGGCCACATTTTGTGGAAACACTTACTATAGGGCTGGTCCTATAATAACATGGTAGGATCCAATAGAAATCCGTTATAGTGTACAGTGGACGTTTCTCTCTCCTCATTTTTTTTTAGGGGGTGGGGTTTTGAAGAAGAGAGAGGAGGAGATAGTGCATTGTGATTGGTTGTCCTATAAAAATATTATAGGACCGGTCCTATAATATGTTTTTCGACATTTTGCTGAATGGAACTCTCCTCTAGTATGGTCCCAAGGACGATCTTGAATATCCGCTTCCCTACTCTGGCTTCGGGTTTGAAGATATGCCTCATGTATTCTCATGGCATATGGTAGTAGCCATTCCTATACAAAATATCATCCATCCCCTGGAAGCTCGGGGTCGAGAACACAGTCTCATCTGAAAGCTGTGCCGAAGGTGAGATTTTGCTCAGAGGGCTTCCGTTTGGCAACTTCCTCCGTAGACGATTCTGTGGTTGTTGGTTGGCTGGATAGTTGTGATATATGTCGAGAAGAAGTGTCACACGATATTGCCTGCTATCATTGGCGTATTGGTTCTGGGGAGGTATACCTCCCGTACGGTTGTGTGGTGTGACAGAAACGTGAGACTCGTTGTCGTTGGTGTTTTCTACCACCACTTCATTAGTGTTAGATATATATCTGTTGTTAGCCATTTATTTAACATGGTATAAGCCCAATATAGTGCAGCTAGTACATAGAGGAAATGAAGTTTCATATCTTGGGCAAATAAGAAGAACTTTATCTTCACCTTGCTCAATCTTAGAATTTTTGTGATTCGTAATTGTGGGATCACATGTGTCACTAGTGTCTAAATGACTATAACGGAGAACATGCTCACCTCCTTGGTGAGTATGATGACCATAACATTCACAAGCGTGCATGTACTAGAGGAAATGTTGCTTTGTATCTTGTGCAAATGGGAAGAGCTTTAGTCCCACCTTGTTCAACCCTAGAACTTTTATGGTCCTTACTTGTAGGATCACATATAACACTAGTGTCTAAAGGTCTCTAGGAAAGAGTATGATTGTCTCCTTAGTGGGTATGGTGATCACAACACACATGCTCACGCGCCACGGCTCGCCATGCTACTCCATGACTCGCCTGGCAATGATTGTCTCCTTAGTGGGTATGGTGATCACAACACACATGCTCACGCGCCACGGCTCGCCTGCTACTCCATGACTCGCCTGGCCGGGCTGGGTAGTGGGAATTGTCTTCCGCCTTCTTTTTACATAAAGATACAATTATTAATTCAATCAATTATCTTTTTTCCAAACCTGATTGGAAAGTGTTTGCCTAGCGGTTTTTGCATTGTGTAAAAGAGTGATCGTGTGATTCTGTCTCAATAGAAATATGATTTTTAGGGCGTGAAAAGTATAAACAAGTCTTTGGTCATTAGGGTCGATCACATCTTTCGAACATACAACCGCCAACTGTTCGTACATGTGATTTGTGAACCCTAGAGAGACTTCGCTTCCGCCGTCGGTCCATGTTGTCAACTTCTTCCTTCCTCTACCTAAAAGGCGTGATCTGTCCGGGTGGTGGTACCTACGATTATTGAGCTACACTGATAATATATGTTGATCGTCAGGAGGTGCGAGCGAGACGACAATATTATTCAGGTGCATGACTAGGTTAATTAGAATAATTGCGCTTATCCGAGCCGCTGATTTCTTTAAGTAATATTTTTTTTGACGAACGATCTGGTGTGAGTTCCTAACTCTTTTATTTATGTTCTCCTATATTGGTTATT
Organism: Alisma plantago-aquatica; assembly: GCA_963693085.1. Taxonomy (NCBI): domain Eukaryota; kingdom Viridiplantae; phylum Streptophyta; class Magnoliopsida; order Alismatales; family Alismataceae; genus Alisma; species Alisma plantago-aquatica. Next base: position 479,413,833 of record OY856413.1, on the reverse strand, counting down.
CTACGTGCTTCTTATATGGATCTGCCTGAAATTGTTAACTAATTTGCAACTATTGTCACTGTATGTAACAACTACTAATTAAAAACTTACAACAGTCTTAAAGAAATTACCTCTGACGTTAATTAATAATAACCGATCATGGTGGTTCTGGCAAAAAATTTGACACTGCTAATATACCTAAAAATTTTATGGGTACCAACACTGCCTGTTGGTAGAGTAGGATGCAAGTTTGACTTAACATGGTCGGTTTTGATCAGTACATAGAAGAGGATGAACCTAAATCTGATCGTTCTATCCCTGATAATACAAAATGAATTACGAATTGGGAGAAGGATGATAAGACGTGTCAGGAGTTAATCTTGTTTGTTTTAAATTATTAACTGTATGATTCACACTCCAAGCCGTCAGTTACTACTTCCAAAGTTTTGTAGGAGGTGTTAGTAAAGAATTTTAGTACTAAAAATCAAGGTGTTGAAAAGTACTATTCCTAAATTTCTAAAATTTCAAATGTTTGAGGCTAAATTTGTTTCTAATCAAACACACAATTTTCATCTCTTGTGTCATGAACTCTGAGTTGTAAATATGGAATTTCCTGAGAGGTTCGTTTGTAGTCCATCATAATAAAATTCCCTAAATCTTGGGATTCGTTTGAATGACTCTTAAGCATCACAAATGAGATTTTCAATGAATAATCTAATGAGAGATATTAACATACAAGAATGCTTGAAAGAGAAGACTATCAAGTTACCTACTGATCTAAACCCTAGTTTTAATTTTACTATAGCTAAAAGAAAAGGTAAGAAATCAAAGAATATGCATAAACCTAAGGCTAATATCTAGAAGAAGACAAAGAACAAAATTTGTTAGAATTGTGGATATGTTGACCGCTGGAATAAGGATTGTTCTTCAAGGAAGACAAAGAATGCCACCTCATCTGTAATTGAGGAGATTTTGGTATGAACGACGACTACATCCTTGAACCTCAGTGATAGATACGTGTCTATAAAACTTGAAATCCTTTCTATTTTTGAACCACTTTACTAGATAATTAACATTGGGGCCAATGTACATGTTTTTGTTGATAAGTCCTCTTTTGTGTCTTACCAGTCCTCTAGAGGTTGTTCTGTGGCTTTGGGCGATTCAAACTATGCAGAAGTCAAAGGTGAAGGATGGGTGGACTTAAAGTTTCCTTCAAGGAAGGTTCTGACACTTCATAGAGTCTGACATATTCCAACCATTCTACACAATACCCTTAGTGGTGTAATTTTAGTTAGGGGGTGTTTTCAAATAGATTGCAAATGTAATTAGGCTATTATTACACACCTTCATGATTCTTTATTTTTTGGCAAGTGGTATCTATGTGATATGGAGAACTTATTTAAGATTCTTATTGAACCTATTTCAAATTCAATTTTAAGTCTGAATGATAATAGTTTTGTTTTGATGAAGCTTGTGTCATCTGATGTATGTCATAGTTTTCTAGGACATGTTAATTTTGGTTCAATGAAATGAATGATAAATAATGATTTGATTCCTAGGTCTGATATTAATGTTAGTAGATGTGAAATCTATGTGCAAGTTAAACTTCCTAGGAAGCCTTTTTAGTATGTGAATACAAATTCAAAAATGCTTGAATTAGTATACACTGATATATGTGAACTTAATGAGATTGCTACTAGGGATCAAAAAGATTATTTCATAACTTTTATCGGCGATACTAGTAGATTGTTATGTCTATTTACTTAAAATTAAAGACGAAGTGTTAGATAAAATCAAAATTTATAAGAAAGAAGCTAAAACTCAAACTAGTAAAATACTTAAGCAATTAAGGTCTGATAGGAGAGGAGAGCACATCTCAAACTCATTTTTGGAATTTTTTCAATTCTATGGTATAGTTCATGAGGTTACCACTCCTTATTCACCACAGTCTTATGGGATAGTTGAATGTAAGAATTGAGCCCTAATATATATGGTTAATACCTTACTTCAAACCTCAGGTCTATCCAACTTTATGTGGGGGAAGCTTTGAATATGTCTTTCCATATTCAAAATAGAGTTGCCCATAAACATAAACAAAGTAGTCCTTTTAAGCAATGGAGAGGTAGAAAATCGAGCCTCAAATATCTTCGACTGTGGGGGTGCCTTGATAAGGTACTTGTCCTTGAACAAAAAAAGGAAGAAACTGGGACCGAAAATGGTTGATGCCATCTTCTTGGGTTATGTAGAGACAAGTTTTACCTATACATTTCTTGATTATAAAATGTGATATCTCAGACATTGATGTCAATACACTTGTGGAATTAGGTGATGATACATTCTTTGAGGCTATGTTTCCCATGAAATCTGGTGTTCCCAATGAAGTATCTCATGAATATTCATCCACCACAAGTTCTATTCCGGAGAATGTGGAAACGATGACAAATGTGGGGGGCAACTCAGAGCATGCTATTTTTGAATATGATGATTTTGAAGAAATGGTTGAACCAAGGAGAAGTAAATGGTCTAGGACATCCAAAGATTTTTTAAGTAAGTTTCTCACTTACAATATTGAGGATGATCCTGTATCTATCAAACAAGCTATGGATTCTCCAAAAGCTAAGTTTTGGAAAGAAGTTGTTAACGATGAAATTCAATCAATTCTCTCTAATGGAACTTGGGGATTAGTGGATTTGCCTCCTAGTTGTTCTGAAGTTGAATGCAAATGGATATTTAACAAGAAACTTAATATAGACGAGACAATCAATAAGTATAAAGCTAGGTTAGTTGCTAAAAATTACACATAGAGGGAATATACTATTTTGATATATATTCTCATGTTTCATGTATGACCACAATTTGAGTGCTTATAGCATTGACTTCTATTTATAATCTTTCTATCCATCAGATGGATGTAAAGACCCCATTCTTATACAGTGATCTTCAAGAAGATATATATATGGAACAACTTGAGGGATCTATGGGTTGTGGGAATGAGTCTAAAGTATGTAAACTTGTTAAGTCATTAAATGTCTTGAAATAAGCCCCTAAGAAATTGAATGAGAAGTTTGATTCTATGACATCAACATTGTCTTTCTTTCTAATGAATTTGATAAGTACCTCTATTACAAAATTTCCAATGATAAATCCATTTTTGATACTTATATGTCGCTGATATCTTGCTTTTTGATTCTGAGATGAAAGTAGTAGATGATACAAAGTCATTCTTATATAGCAAGTTTGATATGAAGGATATGGGTGTCATTGATGTGATTTTAGGGCTTAAAATCATAAGGTATACTAATGGTTTAACTCTCTCTTAGTCTCGCTATGTTGAGAAGATACTAGAGAGGTTTGACTACACATCATGTAAACCTATTAAGATGTCATATGATTCATCCAAGGCCTTGTTCGAAAATGATATTGAGGTTCTAGTGTCTCAATTGTGGTACTCTCATATTATTGAAAGTTTGATGTATCTTATGAACTACACACGTCCAAACATTGTGTTTGTCGTAAGTTAAGTAGAAATACTATTTGTACCGAAAAGACCGATTGGGGAGCTCTTGATAGAGTTTTGAGGATATCAAGGGAAGTTGTTCCCTTGGGCTGCATTATGGTAAATATCCTTTTTTAGTTGAAGGATATAGTGATGCAAGCTGGATTGCCATGAACTTTGGAAGTAATGGTGTCTCAGGATATGTAATCCTATTGGGAGGAGGTGTTGTTGTCTGGAGGTCTAAAAAATAGACCATATTGTTGTGGTCTACTTTTAAGGTATAGTTGTTTGCTTTAGATGAAACTAGATTGGATGCATGGACTTATGTCCAATTTACCTATGGTAAAGAAGTTGTTTCTTACAATTTCAATTCACTATGATAACAATACAACCATTTCTTAGATAAAGAATTCCAAGGACAATAAAAAACAACATAGACACATCCAAGTTAGACTCAAGTCTGTAGGGGAATTGGTGTCTAATGGGATCATGGTTGTGGACTACGTCAGTTCAAAAGATAATATAGTTGATCCTTCCACCAAAGGTCTTAACATTGCCTTAGTGGAGAAATTCAGGTTGCGATGGGACCAAAACCCCTTTAAATTTATAGGTAGTAGAAATCCAACCCAAAAGAGTAGAGATCCCACAAATTGGGTTCAACATGGTAATAACAAGAAATCCGATGAATCAAATGACATTGTGTATTTTATTGATGTTGCTTGCATTTGTACGTCTATCACCTATAAAACCTATTAGTGTCATGACTGCAAGTTTGTAAGACATTAGTCTCTAAATGGTGTCAAGTCTTAAGAGAGTCTATCTACATTACCTCCTTGGAACTCCAACTAAATAATTGATGTTGTGTAGGATGCAACATGGGAATTGGGTTGTTCCCTGATATCAATCATGACATGTCCTTTAGATGCATGGATGTAACGACCCCGCCTCTCGGTAACCCCCAATTAAGGGATATAAGGAGGTCAGAGCCATTACCTCAATTAATAGGATCAAAGGTTCGACAAATAATCAATAACAATTATCAAATTTTACCAACTAAACTGAAAACTGGTATAAAATAAAACTTTCCATACCTTTTCCAAAAACGGGGATATCTATCCGCATCAGGAGTCTATTCTAACTAATCCTCCTTTGTACTTTAATTCTTATTTAATTCCACATATGCCACTTTACTGTTTGTCCTTTTCAATCTTGTACCTAAATTGCCGACAAACAAAACGTCGATCAGCATATCAAAATATGCTGGTATGTGGGGGCAACCAAAATTTTGCAAATATGGATAACAATCTAATTATCACAATCAAGTTAATTAACAAGCCAATTTATGATTTTTAGTATGACATTCTCCACCACTTTTGCCCTAACCCTGGCATACCCCCTTTCGGGTTTCATTTTTGCCATTGACTTAAGGCCACCTTCTCAATCCTGAGCTTGGTGCCTGGGGTCACCACTCATGGTTCCCTCTAGTCATGCAATATCATAGGCCACCTTCTCAATCCCGAGCTTGGTGCCTGGGGTCACCACTCATGGTTCCCTCTAGTCATGCAATATCATAGGCCACCTTCTCAATCCCGAGCTTGGTGCCTGGGGTCACCACTCATGGTGCCCATGGGTCTTCCCTCCTGGGCTTGACCTCTTTGCATCATCCATCAGGGTGGCATGTAGGTGCGAGAATACATACTTATAATATACTTGTGATAATCATAGTGACCTTATAATTTGCAAGTATGAACATCCAACTGATAATTTCCATTCAATGCAGTGAATCATTCGGGAAACTCTTCGGGAAACTAATGCAATTAATCATAATTAACCACATACATGTCCAGTCGAATCAACAAGCTAATAGTAATCCAAGTAAGAAAGTATCCAGGCAAGCTGTTCAATCCACATATGCAAGCAAGAACCCTGAAAAGTACATGTAATCTAATTACCATTCACTTTCTTAGATTCTATTCATTTGAACTCGCTTCCTAGGGTTTCCTACTTCCTTTCAAGGTTTTATTAGGGTTCATCTTCATTATTGACATCATAAACCCTAAAACAACAATCTAATCTCAAACCCTAACTCACTTGTTAATTCCTTCCTAACATGCTTAATTTGACTCACAATAACATTATTCTTATGAATCTCGAATTAATCACGTTAATCGCCCTTTTTACCCCAGATTAGGGCTTCTATATGCATTATCATTAATTTATGGGTAAAACCCTAAAACAAGAAATTCATTATCTAATATTGGGTTCAAATCTTACTTTGCCTCTTAACAGGTTATTATAACCCAAAATAACCTAAATAAGACATTAAATCCGATTTCCAATCATAATTAGGGTTTTATCATGATTTAATGCATAAACATGGGTAACTTAATTGAATCTTAGAATTATGATCAGATTTAGACTATAAAACTATTTTTACTAGATTCCTCTCATTCTCTTGATCAATTTTCATATACAACATGCTTTAATCTGAGTTTCCAATTTCTTGTTATGATTTTTCTAAACAATTTATCTCTGGACCAATAGTAGATCGCCACGTCATCCCTTCAGCCTCTTTCTTTTCCCCATGCACGACTTGCTTGACTAGTATCTCGGTCAAGGTGATACTACGCTTTTGCCCCTGCTCCTCTGACTTGAGGGTCACGTATGCCTAGGGGCAAGGAGGCAATTCCCTCCTACTCATCTTCTTCCTCCAGCGCACCCCTCGTTCGCGAGACATGCTCTGTCTTCGGTCAACTAAGGTGTTGACCCTATGATCCATTGCGCCAAAGAGTCAGGAACTAGTATCGGTGCCTCTGTGATGCTCAAATGAACTTGTCTGAGGGTTCGAGCAGCACCAAGAGACACGAGAAGGGGCTCGATTCCAGACATGTTCGTCGGCGGAGGACAGGTGAAACTGGCACCTGGGTGGCGATGAACCAAAGTAGATCAGAGGAAATTAGATGAGTACAAGGGCTCTCGCGGTCAAGGTTAATTCCTCTATGGCCTTTTAAAGGTAGAGGGGCGAGACTAGGGGTGTTTCCATCACCCCCAAGTCCTAACGGGATAGGGAATTGGGCGTTTTCCAAATATGTCGTGAAACTCAACAAATTAAGGCTCGTTGGGTTCGTCTGACTCTCCCAAAACTAGTGGAGAAGGAATCGAGGAGAACCGTGAAGAGAGGAGAGAGAACGAGAAGTTGGTTCTTGACCAGCATATACCCCTTTCCCAAACTGGCTCGGGGTAGGAGATGATATGGAAACCGTTGATCTGTGATCAAACTGTCTACATCCAAAGCGAATATTACAGGGCCTGGTCCCTATTTCCAAAATCGTGTGACATCTAATAAATACTATGTTATTTCCTTTCCACTTTAGGAAATATTCCAAAATTCATATCTCCTCAACCACGAATCCTTTTAAACCCAAATTTTAAGAGAAAGTCCATAAGGACTTAAACTACTTATATTCCAAGTTTGAAGCCAATAATCAAAAGGAGTAACTCCTTTTCTTCATTTTCAAGTCAATGACTTAAAAAGCAAGTATTGTATATAAAAACGTATTTTCTCTCTCCTTCTTTCCTATTTTCTCTTTCCTTTGCTATTAAATTATTAATTTGGATTTCCTTGGACCTCAAGGAACCTTATTGGCTCGAAATCCCATCTTGGGAATATTTCTTTAGCCTTTTCCTTATCTATTATCCCCTTTTTATTTATTTATTTCTATATTCAAATAAATTCCTTTTCCTTTTCTTTTATTTTGACTACTCTTTCTATTAGAAATCACATGTAAATGAATTTTACTCAATTGTGGCCATTAATGCCACTTTCTAGATATTTACAAGTATTTCTCATGAATACTTTGCTAAATATCCATTATCTTTTATCTTTTTCCATAATTTGGACTTTTCTTCTCTTTTATATCCACTATTGGATTAATATATAAACAGGAACCACGAAATTCCTATCAAAAGGGAGATTTGCTAAGAAATCCATTTTGTGAAGAAAAGCATACCACCTTTTTAATTAAGTCCATATTCACAAAATCATTACATTTCAATTATGAAAACACATGCAAAACTGAGGTTGTAACATCCTTCCCCTCTTATAGAAATTTTGCCCTCAAAATTCCACCAAACATACAAACAAGAAGGATAAGACTTTCAAATGTCCACCATGGCTCTTATGTGGCTTCACCCTCTCCATGGTTCTTCCCAAGAACCTTTATCATCTCATATTCTTCCATCTGAGTTCTTTCTTACCTTGGTATATCGTACCCTCATAGGTGACTCAGGGTTTTTCAGCCTCTCAAAAAGTTGAATAGGTTCAGGGCTCAACACATGGCTTGGGTACCTCACATAGTGCTCTAGATCAGACTCATGGAACACATCATGCATTACTTTATCCTGAGGGGTAAGGTCAACCATAACCTTCTCCACCAATCCATCTCAAATGGACCCAGGTATTGGGGACTCAGCTTTCTCAGCTATAGCTCAGAGGAGTCGGATTTTCATATTACATATTCTCCCACAGTGAACTGCATATCAGTCTACTTTGCATCAGCTCACGACTCATGACATCCCTAGGCTCTCTTTTCCATCCATTGCATGATCAAATCGACTTCACCTGCACACACTGTGGTCTTTTCTGACCTTTGCCAGATCCCTTCACCAACATCATCTTAATGAAGTGATGACCGACACAACCTCCCTTAAGAGCTTCTTTACATCCCGATACTGGCTACGGTGGTTATCATCACATCTCACGGAGGACAAGAACTGTCTCCATGTATCACCCTGAACAAGCACACATGCTTTCATTAGACCCTATAGTATGGATCATACTAACCATTAGTTAGGAGTGATAAACTATACTTACATCGAGTTCTTCATGTACCTACTTCCAACTTATGGAAGTGAATCTTTAGGTTATACTCAAGAACTTTTGAACTCGCATCATGGTGTATTTGAGCCATCTCTCTCTCATATGTCGTTCAACCGAATCCATCCCTTGATCGTATTCTTTCTTTGTCATGTCATCTAGGTAAGGCGATCTACTATAACTCATATTGCATCTTGACCTTCCTTGGTCCAGGGGAGACTTACCACAACATCCATAATGATGAACTCCCATTCCCTCTCTGGGACTCTTTATCCTCTATATCAACTCATTGGGTTACTGGTGTTCGTCCTTCACCTCCTGTCATGCATGGCAACATGCCACATGCAACATTATCTTAGACATGCAAAGTACTACTGTCACTTACTATCTTCTTAGTACCACGGTGTATGGTGATCATGATCTCTTGTATGTCATAATTCCTCAAGATTGATTCCTCAGAAACCCTAAACCACTCTAGTCGGGGTTTCATCACCTTCTTTTCCAGAGAAGTGCATCAGAGGTTCTACAATCATCCTTTTATTGTATCAAGGCCTAGGCTGGCTAACCCAATAACCACTAACTTGATCAACATACTCGTTACATCAGAGTGTTAGCCCAAACATATTTCACAAACTTAGGGTTAACCTAACAACCTCTTCTAGCCTCCAGTTAAACTAGGCAGCTGCATCCCAACCAAAGCATCCATTACCACTTCACATCCTTAGGTGTAAGGTAATGTTGAAGACATACATCTCTGTGTATTCCACTTATCATTTCATCTTGGACTTTAGGTCTATCTTGAATAAGAAACTTAGAGCTCATTCTCTTGGTTATCAAACTCAACCTTGTATAACTCGCAAATTCCACATAGCTCATGATAAAAACATCCTCATAAGATGACTACTTTAGTTCTCTTGGTGTTTGTAAACCATCCACATATCGTTCACTCCACAAGGGTATGTTATCATCTTTGTCCTCATACCTCATAGCAACGCTCCAACTCACATCATCTTTATCCTTGATGTATGGCATGCGTTCTGTCCTATCTCTCACTCCCATAACAAGAGGAAATAATCATTTGGCTGCCGTCCAAATACAGAGTTCTTCCCATTCCAAGAGTACAGATGGTACATCCCACCTTGCCAGTATAACTTCAAATCTAAGTTGAAACGTGTCTACATATGTCTCTACATCACCATCATCTCGATATCAAAGTTTCTTCCATGGAAAACTGGTCTCAAACTTACTTGGGTCCACACACATTCCATGGTCATCTCCTCTAGGTCTATAGGGTGCCAGCACTTTTGGGGTCATCCCTCTTCCCTCATGCATCCAGAGAGTGCCCTACTCATCTGTCCTTTGGGTCCCATGAGTTCATGAAGGTGATCAATCTCCTAACCCATGGCTCTCAGACAATGATAGCTGTTACCTCCCGACCCTATGGTCATGTGCAACTAGGGAATTAGGCAACTACCACTTCCATCGGTCTTATCCCCACTTGACCCTAGGATAGACTTAGGATTCTAACATAGTACATGTCCAACTTAGAACCTTACCCAAGTCTCCATCATATCTCTCTGCATTCCTGGGTTGTCTTTCATCCTTTCACAGGGGTCATGGCGACCTGCCTACCTTGGTCAGGCCCCATACCGATTACCTCCATGGTAACACATCCACATGCACTTAGAGATGTTTATCTATGGATCTATAGGTTCATTCTCATACTATGTACTTTTCACTTATCTTCTCAAGATCCTATGAGACCTCTTTAGATTTCCTCAAAACCCATAAAACTGGTATACACCCTTCCAAAGGGTCCCTCTCCCAGGATGGGAGGAAACTTCATCTTGATAACAAAGGTCACAAATGTCCTTATGTCTAGGGTTTACATCCACATGAGCATGCTTAACCCTAGCATGATAGGTCACACTAGTTGTCATCCTCAACATTAGACCAACTTAGTTGTGAGGGGTTCATCAAACATACCTTTAACTTAAGGGGTTTCCTTTTCCTCTACACATGAGGAGTACCATGCTCGAAACTATAAAGACTCAAATCTCATCATGAGTATCAGGTACACTACTTCCCCTCTTAGGTCTAGGAACCCTAGGTTCACCTTTGGGTGTCCAACTACATACTCAATCTCTTAACCACGAATCAAGCATGTCCAAGGTATGTCATGTACTCCCATGATCCTTTTATATGAGAAACACCTCAGAGTTGAGTCCTCCTCAAGGACAACCAACTAGGTATAAAGCCTCACAACTGGTTACTTAAACCTCCTCAGAGTCTAAGGCACTCTTTGTCTCATCTCAGCAGGTAAACACTTATACCATAGGCACATAGGTACCAGAAGCCTCATCCTCTCTCTAGGGTTTGGTTCCTCTAAAGGCAACCAAGATATCATCAGCCTCCAGGGGTCAAGCATGAGGCAACCACTATCATCCACTTAGGTCGCATCATCCTTAACCCTCCACTGTTCCTCATGTCTCGGAATCTAAGCTTCCAACCTTCTTTCTTGGGTCATGCTTTCTCTCTCTAGAGCTAACTCCACATCCAATCTTACTACTAGAGGTCCTCTTTCCATGAAGGATCAAGCTCACAAGCATACCTCTACGTGGGTGAAGCCTATGTTCAAACTTACGTTTACTCGAGGTTATTCATAGATCTTCATGATTATCTCATAAGCTATCCATCATACTTACTGGCCAGGGTTTCAACCTACTGACGTACCATTGACGTACTCTGGGTGCATGTTATCCCCTACTTGCATAAGCCCATAGGGTTTCTATAGGTTCTTCACTAACTTCATCAATGAAGGAGCTATCCATCATTATAACATGTACGACCCTTTCCAGGGTTGGGTTGCCCAAGGTGCTAGGTCATCCAACCTCTCATGGCTCATATGACATCCCAAAGGCATGTCCATCCAAACACCCGGTCAACCATGACATCTAACTCATCATGTCATCTCACCACTTAGGGTTTAGGGGTAGCATCATCCTTAGAGGATGTGCCATGTCTCTACCTATAATGGAGGTCTCTACCTCCAAGACTAACTCTCTCTCTACTCATCCTCCTGGCAAGAAGGTCTAGCCTCAGGTTTCTTCTGAGGGCAAGGACAATTCATGTCATACAACCGAAGCATGTATCTATTCTTTAGTTTACGCTTAATCTATTAAGCTTATGTCCATGACATCTTATTTACTTGCTTTTCATTAATTTGGTGGAGGATTCCTTAAACCTTATCAACCTTACCCATACCTTGAGAGGGTGAGGAAAAGAGAGAAAACCCTAATCCTTAAGGTCCTTAGCAGAATTTGAGTTGAGAAGGGATGAACAAGATGAGAGAGTCCTAAAGGTATCTTATTTCGAGTCAAATCCTGAGACTTCGGCCAGGTAGTCACACTAATCCGGGAGTCCTCATATTCCGACTAGTGGTGCGGAGGAAAATTTTGCCAGCCCCCAGATGTGATCCTTTTCTAGACACCTTTGTCTTTCGGAAAATCCTCTAATAACTCCCTTGGGTTCTACGACGTTTGTAAAATTTAATATTTATTAAAGATTAAATGAGGAACCTATGCTCTGATACCAATTGTAACGACCCCGCCTCCCGGTAACCCCCAATTAAGGGAGATCAGGAGGTCAGAGCCATTACCTCAATTAACATGATCAAAGGTTTGACAAATAATCAATAAAAATTATCAAATTTTACCAACTAAACTGAAAACTGGTATAAAATAAAACTTTGCATACAATTTCCAAAAACTGGGATATCTATCCGCATCAGGAGTCTATTCTAACTAATCCTCCTTTGTACTTTAATTCTTACTTAATTCCACATATGTCACTTTACTGTTTGTCCTTTTCAATCTTGTACCTAAAACGCCGACAAACAAAACGTCGGTCAGCATATCGAAATATGCTGGTATGTGGGGACAACCAAAATTTTGCAAATATGGATAACAATCTAATTATCACAATCAAGTTAATTAACAAGCCAATTTATGCTTTTCAGTATGACATTCTCCACCGCTTTTGCCTTAACCCTGGCATACCCCCTTTCGGGTTTCATTTTTTCCATTGACTTAAGGCCACCTTCTCAATCCTGAGCTTGGTGCCTGGGGTCACCACTCATGGTGCCCTCTAGTCATGCAATATCATAGGCCACCTTCTCAATCCCGAGCTTGGTGCCTGGGGTCACCACTCATGGTGCCCATGGGTCTTCCCTCCTGGGCTTGACCTCTTTGCATAATCCATCAGGGTGGCATGTAGGTGCGAGAATACATACTTATAATATACTTGTGATAATCGTAGTGACCTTATAATTTGCAAGTATGAACATCCAACTGATAATTTGCATTCAATGCGGTGAATCATTCGGGAAACTCTTCGGGAAACTAATGCGATTAATCGTAATTAACCACATACATGTCCAGTCGAATCAACAAGCTAATAGTAATCCAAGTAAGAAAGTATCCAGGCAAGCAGTTCAATCCACATATGCAAGCAAGAACCCTGAAAAGTACATGTAATCTAATTACCATTCACTTTCTTAGATTCTATTCATTTGAACTCACTTCCTAGGGTTTCCTACTTCCTTTCAAGGTTTCATTAGGGTTCATCTTCATTATTGACATCATAAACTCTAAAACAACAAATCTAATCTCAAACCCTAACTCGCTTGTTAATTCCTTCCTAACAAGCTTAATTTGACTCACAATAACATTATTCTTATGAATCTCAAATTAATCACGTTAATCACCCTTTTTACCCTAGATTAGGGCTTATACATGCATTTTCATTAATTTATGGGTAAAACCCTAAAATAAGCAATTCATTATCTAATATTGGGTTCAAATCTTACTTTGCCTCTTAACAGGTTATTATAACCCAAAATAACCTAAATAAGACATTAAACCCGATTTCCAATCATAATTAGGGTTTTATCATGATTTAATGAATAAACATGGGTAACTTAATTGACTTTTAGAATTATGATCAGATTTAGGCTATAAAACTATTTTTACTAGACTCCTTTCATTCTCCTGATCAATTTTCATATACAACATGCTTTAATCCGAGTTTCCAATTTCTTGTTATGATTTTTCTAAACAATTTACCTCTGGACCAAAAGTAGATCGCCACGTCATCCCTTCGGCCTCTTTCTTTTCCTCGCGCACGGCTTGCTTGACTAGTATCTCGGTCAAGGTGATACTATGCTTTTGCCCCTGCCCCTCTGACTTGAGGGTCATGCGCGCCTGGGGGCAAGCAGGCAATTCCCTCCTACTCATCTTCTTCCTCCAGCGCACCCCTCGTTCATGAGACAGGCTCTGTCTTCGGTCAACTAAGGTGTTGACCCTATGATCCATTGCGCCAAAGAGTCAGGAACTAGTACCGATGCCTCCGTGATGCTCAGATGAACGTGTCTGAGGGTTCGAGCAGCACCAAGAGACACGAGAAGGGGACCGATTCCAGGCATGTTTGTCGGCGGAGGACATGGGAAACTAGCGCCTGGGTGGCGATGAACCAAAGTAGATCAGAGGAAATTAGATGAGTACAAGGGCTCTCGCGGTCAAGGTTAATTCCTCTATAGCCTTTTATAGGCAGAGGGGCAAGAATAGGGGTGTTTCCATCGCCCCCAAGTCCTAACGGGATAGGGAATTGGGCATTTTCCAAATATGTCGCAAAACTAAAAAAAATTAAGGCTCGTTGGGTTCGTCTGACTCTCCCAAAACTAGTGGAGAAGGAATCGAGGAGAACCGTAAAGAGAGGAGAGAGAACGAGAAGTTGGTTCTTGACCAGCGTATACCCCTTTCCCGAACTGGCTTAGGGTAGGAGATGATGTGGAAACCGTTGATCCGTGATCGAACTGTCTACATCCAAAGCGAATATTACATGGCTTGGTCCCTATTTCCAAAATCGTGTGACATCTAATAAATACTATGTTATTTCCTTTCCACTTTAGGAAATATTCCAAAATTCATATCTCCTCAACCACGAATCCTTTTAAACCCAAATTTTAAGAGAAAGTCCATAAGGACTTAAACTACTTATATTCCAAGTTTGAAGCCAAAAATCAAAAGGAATAACTCCTTTTCTTCATTTTAAAGTCAATGACTTAAAAAGCAAGTATTATATATAAAAACGTATTTTCTCTCTCCTTCTTTCCTATTTTCTCTTTCCTTTGCTACTAAATTATTAATTTGGATTTCCTTGGACCTCAAGGAACCTTAATGGCTCGAAATCCCATCTTGGGAATATTTCTTTACCCTTTTCCTTATCTATTATCCCCTTTTTATTTATTTATTTCTATATTCAAATAAATTCCTTTTCCTTTTCTTTTATTTTGACTACTCTTTCTATTAGAAATCACATGTAAATGAATTTTACTCAATTGTGGCCATTAATGCCACTTTCTAGATATTTACAAGTATTTCTCATGAATATTTTTCTAAATATCCATTATCTTTTATCTTTTTCCATAATTTGGACTTTTATTCTCTTTTATACCCACTATTGGATTAATATATAAACAGGAACCACGAAATTCCTATCAAAAGGGAGATTTGCTAAGAAATCCATTAATTCAAATATTTTTTACAAAATGCTCCTCTAAGGAGTTACATGAATTTGTTACATAAGAAAATGTACATTTGAGAACTATATGAGAACAAGTATCGATCTAATCCTCCTTACAATGATAAATTTAAGGTCTTCTCAAGTATTTTCATATGTCCATCATATCTTGATATCTTCATATTTAGCATGTACCTAAAATGTCGTGAAACTAAAAGCAAAAACCAATGTATTGCTATGATGTGTACGCGGGTTGCATGCAAAAGTGTGCAAGTAAACTAACAACATATATTCCATCAAATACTTGCAAATAATAAATGTTATTTTCTTCACATATTCTTGTCTTTATGTGATACTCATGGTCACATTAGAATTGAATATAATGTAAATTAACATCCAATAGTTTAGTTGTTCAATCCTCGAGAGATGCTCTGAAAATATTGGAAAATTAATGTGGGTAGTCATAAGCGTAACCACACACCTTTTGTAGAACCATGCAAATTATTGAATCATATTTTAAGCATATCATCCAATCAAGCAAGAATAGAGGAATCCAATCATTTAATTTTAATGTTTGTAAATCCTAAAGTGTCACCATCACATTAAATAGATTAAACCTTACTCGGGTCTTAATCTAGGGTTTTAGGGTTTGCTTTAGGAATAAGGTATAAACCCTATTTTTTCGCATGTTAACCATTATGTGAGTCCCTAATTACTATACCCAACATATCCTTTCATTAAGATTACTTGAATTAGTCAAATGCACTAAACTTATCATCTTTAACTTTAAAACCCTAATTCTTTATATGCATGTCTATTAACATTAGAACCCCAATTCTACATCAATATGTTTGTTAACATGTTAAATTACCATTATGTTCAACAATGTCACATTACATCCCAGTTAAGTATGCTTAACATGATTAACAACTAATTCGTAAAAAACTGGGGTTGTTACTTTGACACATATTATTGATTATCCACTTTAGAAATCCAAATTTTAGCAACATATGAACTTTTAACCCAAAAAAAGGTCCAAGATGCTCTTTTTATCTAAAAATGTTAAGGTTTATCCATTAATATCATTTAAACAAGTGATGACCATTAAAATCATGAAACAAGGGTTTTATGCATATTTTACATTAAAGATTGTATCTTTATGTACTTTGGGAAAAGGAAGAATTATCAAGTTCGAATCATATTTTAATTTCATTCCTCTCATTTTTCGATCAATTTGATATATAGTTTCAATATATATAGAGTCAACACTAGTTTACTAGTGATTTCACAAGAAAATCATTTAAGGGTCAATCACTAGCAACCATGTAGGTAAAGAGGGGTATTCTACCTTATTTCAGTGCGGGTCCGACCCTACAAATAAATTTTGGCCGTGTGAGAGGCTTACTCCAAGCGATCTAGTCACTGATCCAGGGAGGAAAGATAGTTCGACCCATGCCTCCTTTAGCCCGGGGCTTATTCGTGCTAGGGGCACAATGGTAAAATCATCAACCTTCATCTTCAACATTGCCTTCAAACTGTCACGTGCCTGGACAAGTCAACCCAACCGTTGACTTTAAGATCCAAAGCATCGGGGTGCCAAGTGATGGTGCAAGCACCTACGTAAGGCTATGTCGAACTTGCTACCAGTCTTTAATTGACTAGAGGAGGCCTAGGAATGGAGGATGGTGACTCGACCGACGACAAATTACAAAGAGAAGTAAAAGAGAGATGAGAAGGGTTTGGATAAGGAATTGGAGGTTCTCAGGGTCTATATTAGATCCAAGGGGTCTCACCCTATCTTTAGGTGGAAATATGGTGCCTTATATAGGCATGAATCAGCAAAACCATCTGGATGTGGGTCTTCCCCCTTCACACAATTGGAGAGAGTCATTGAAAGCCTTGAAATGGGTGTTATCTATGGATGATCTGGGCTATAATCG
Source organism: Alisma plantago-aquatica (assembly GCA_963693085.1). Taxonomy (NCBI): domain Eukaryota; kingdom Viridiplantae; phylum Streptophyta; class Magnoliopsida; order Alismatales; family Alismataceae; genus Alisma; species Alisma plantago-aquatica. The sequence continues at coordinate 479,396,963 of OY856413.1, read as the reverse complement.
TCTCCCAATTCCAATGAGCAACATTCTAGACTACTGTGTTTAGCCTTCTTGATTCAGCCAGAGGTGGAAGACAACACGACAACTGTTGATCGGGAGATCGACAATCACGGAGTCTCGTGCTTTCTAAAGGTTCTAGTATTCCAAATTTAAATGTTGTGGCATTTAAATATGTAAATCCATTGATGCCTCCACTTTATGAAATCTAAATAACTTGATAACTCTCTATCTCCTTATATCCAACAAACTCCAAAATTTAAAGGAAGCTTTTAACACTTAAAACTCAGTGTGGGTAGGATTTTGTGCCAACATATGAACATTAGAAATACTTTTCTTTGTCCCCAATATTCCATTTTGTTTCATTTATTTAAGGCATCATATTAAATCCTTTTATCTTTAAAACTTGGTAAACTGTACCATATTAGTGAATTTTCTTATTGGCACCATATGGGACAAAATCCAATTCATTAGTTTTCCTCAATGTCTATTTTCTAGAAAATTCTACACTATTATTTATTTATTTATCAATTGTCCATTATTTTTAGTAATCCCTTCATTATTAGATTTTCCTCTCATTCTTATCCAAAATCTATTAATAGATTATTGAGAACAATAACTATGCAAAATCCATTCCATATGGAGCATTTACACTTTCAAACCAAGCTTTCTAATATACCCTTCATATTTCATTATGTGTAATCGAACACATAAAAATATGTGAAAAACCAAGTTATAACATCCTTTCTCTCTTATAAGAATGTTGTCCTCAAAATCTGACTAGTCATCCAAAAAATGGGTATGAGACAATTTTCTCATTTATCCAACATCCCATAAAGCTAAACCCCCCATGGTGTGGGATTATATAAATATTTATCAATTCATGCACTGTGTTTATATAATTCAATTTTACCAAATTTGGAGATATTACATTTACCCCTTAATTCAGACCTAGTACATTTAAGGTGTATGACAACTCCTTACAGTCTCAAGCTTTAGGGTTAGAAACCCTTCCTAGATGGATTTAACATCTTTTATCGATATGCAAATTCCACACATTATTACTAAGATTGGTACATGAATTCAATTCAAGGTACATTCACATGATATCATCTCTTAGTGATTACAATTTCCTTTGTAAATTTCAATTTTACTTGGTGATTACCTTTTCACCTAGGTTTCCAACCTATTGTTCATTTATTTCCACATTGAGGTACAACCTCAAACCCTAAATCATTTCTTTAAAACTTAAGGTATTCATTCTCATATGTCAATTTTAAGCATAAAATGTGTCTACCCAATCTCTCTCACTCATAATGAGATGAAATAAGTGTTTGATTGCAGCCCAAAAACAAAGTTCATCCTATTCCAAGAGAAGAGATGGTGTACACACATCATCTTAAAATTTCATAGTTTAGGTTGAATATTTGTCAACATGACTTTAAATGATGCATACCTTTTAATCAACAACATTCTTATATTTCCTAAAGTCAAGTGTTTTCTCAATTTTAAGTTTGTAACCAACTCCTATCATTATTAAATGACTCCTTGTATCTTTATACTTACACCTCATGTATTTCGAGCCTTAGACACCTCCTTGAGGTGTCTAGGGGTACAAGTACTTTTTGAGTGATCTCATCCTTATGCATATAGGGAGTTCCTCTCACGTTCACCCATTGGGCATGAAGGTGTCCAATTTCCTGAGACATGGGCCTCGGGAAAACATAGATGTTACCTCCCGACCTAATGGTCTTATGCATTTAGGGTGCAATAATATCCTAATTCCATCGGTCTTATGTACCTTTAATACTCCCTACTTGACTTTAATATTGACTTAGGGCTCTATTCTTCCAAGGGTTTGCTGAGAGCACATTATTATCACATGTAATTCTTTAAACTACATTTCCTCCATCTCTTATGATGCTCGTCATTCTTTTTATGTCCCCTCATTGGGCTTGTGGTGACCCTCCCTACTGGGCTTGGTCCCATACTATGAACAACTTCCATAGTGACTTCTCGTCGTGCTCCTCAGATATGGAATACTTGAGTTTAAAGACTTATACTTGATATATGTTCTCTGATATTTTGTATACTTAATTCCTTACACTTTTGGTGACGTTTAAGGTCACCTCAATCTTTAAATTGATTTATAATCTCACTCTTCTAGGGAAGGTCCTAATCTAGGGTTCCTTCTTGGCTCACAGGAAGAGGTTAAGCTCTCTTAGCCACAACCTGACCCCAAGGTTTTAGGGTTTTGCCTCCCCCAGATCCTTTTTCCACTCTTGGGTTGACCCATCCCAGGTGGGGACACCATCACTAAAGGTTTTATATTTTCATTTTTTATTTCAATATTTTTATTATAACATCCCAACCCTTGTTTTCTCAACCTCTAGGATACCCTCTCATAGGATTTTGTCCATGTAGTGGACTTGGGCCACCCTCCCCTTCAAGGGCTTGGTGCCTTACTAGCCTTCCCAATGTCGGCTTTGACCTTTTGTGACCCTCCCTTATTGGGGCTTGGTCGTATACATTGGGAACTCATGCCACCTTTCCTTATCTGGGGCTGGGTGCCATGTCAACCTTCCCATCCATTGGCTAGATATTTCTTGACCTTCCCCTCTAGGCTCTTGGCACTATGTTGGCCCTCCCCTCCAAGGGCTTGACCTTCTGTGATCTTCCCTTCTAGGGGCTTGATTGTTCATGACCTTCCCCACTAGGGGCTTGAACTTTGTCATCTCAGTGAATTTCATCCCTATTTAAACTTCCAGAGGTAGCATGGTGGGTTTGAGCATGTTATATTCATATATTAATTTTTCATATATAACCATTGGTTACTTATGTTTCTCATGTATATTCAAATTCTTTCACATGCATCATTCATGCATGGGAGACTGGTTTCCAAACTCATTTATATTTTCTCTTTCCTCTTACCCTAATTGGGTTCATCTAGGTTGGATTTCTATTTCACCCACACTATTCCCACTTCCCAGGATTAAGGTTTAGTATATGGGTTAGGTACTAAAACCTAGCTCTTAGGGTTTCTATGTCCCTTGACCCACTAGTGCTTTCCTAAACCAATCGTTGTTCCATGTATGGTTACCCTCACATGGAAAATCCCATAAAATAGTTTCTTTACTTAATCACTATTTCCACATTGCATGTACATTATTATTTCAACATTACATGTACATTAATTGGCAGAGGATGTATTAATCCTACTTCTTCTCAAAAAACCCTAACTTGAGATGAGGAGGGAAGTTTCTTTCATGTTTTATTAAGCAAGAGATGAGAAGTGGATGAATCAAGATGAGAAGGAAACCTACAAGTATGTTACTTTGGGAAAAATCCTCCGACTTTGACCAGGGAGGATGCACGGGCCCATGAGTCATCATAAGTCAACTAGCGGTGTGGAGGAAACTTTTTCCAGCCCCTAGGTCTTGGTCCCTTCTAGACCCCATTGTATTTAGAAAATGCTCTAATAATTCCTTCATATTTGTACATATCACTTGAATTTATACACTATTAAATATTATTCGAAAATTTTGGAGCTTGGATACTAAATGTAACAGCCTTGCTTTTCGACATTACCCAATTAAGGAAAGACCCAAAAAATTGAGAGTCATTACCTACAATTCTAAAGGATATAAATTTAACCAAATAACAAATAATAGTTAATAATTTCCATTAATTTAAATAGATGCTCCTCTAAGGAGTTACATGAATTTCTTACATAAAGAAATGCACATACGAGAGAATATGAGAACAAGTATCTATCTAGTACTCCTTACAATATTAACTTTAATATTTTCAAGTATTTTCATATTTCCATCATATCTTGATATCTTCATATCCGCATGTACCTAAAACATTGTGAAACCAAAATCATGAAGCAATATATTGTTATATTGTGTACGTGGGGTGCATGCAAAAATGTGCAAGTAAACTAAAAACATATATTCCATCAAATACTTGCAAATAAGAACTGGCATTTTCTTCACATATTCTTATCTTTATGTGATACTCATAGTGGCATTATAATTGAACAAAATATAAATAAACATCCAATAGTTTAGTTGTTCAATCTAAAGAGATCCTAAAAAAACACCGACATACTGATGTGGGTAGTAATAAGTGTAACCATGTACCTTTTGTAGAGCCATGCAGATTATCGAATCATTATTTAAGCATATCATCCAATCAAGCAAGCAAATAGGAATCTAATCATTTAATATGCATGTATGTAAATCCTAAAATGTCAACATCACATTAAATAGATTAAACCCTACTCAGGTCTTCAATTATCGTTTAAGGGTTTGGATCAGGAATAAGGGTATAAAATCTATTTCCATCGCATGTTAACCATTAGGTGAAACCCTAATTACTATATCCAACATATCCTTTCATCACAATTACTTAAATGAGTCTGAATGCATTAAAGTTATCATCTTTAACTTCAAAATCCTAATTCTTCAATTGCATGGCTATTTACATTAGAACCCCAATTCTACATCATTATGGTCATTAACATGTTAAATTAGCATTGTGTTCAACAATATTAGATTACATCCCAATGGAGTGTATTTGACATGATTAACAACCAATTCATCAAAAACTAAGATTGTTACTTTAACATATTATTGATTATCCACTTTAGAAACTCAAAGTTTAGCAAATTATAAACTTTTAACCCAAAATAGGTCCAAGATGTTGTTTTCATCTAAAAGGATTGATCATTATCCATTAATATCGTTTAAACAAGTGATGACCATTAAAATCATGAAACTAGGGTTTCTATGCATATTTTACATTAAAGATTGTATCTTTATGCACTTTTAGAAAAGGAATCATTATCAAGTTTCAATTATATTTTAATTGTATTCCTCTCATTTTTTGATCAAATTGATATATAGTTTCAATATATTCTAAGTTACCATTAATTTATTAGAGATTTCACAAGAAAATCATTTAAGGGCCAATCACTAGCAGCCACATAGGTAAAGAGGGTACTCTACCTTATTTCCACACGGGTCTGGCCCTACGAATAAACTTTGGCCATGTGAGCGACTCACTCTACGTGAGCTAGGCACTGAGCCAGGGTAAAAAATAGTTTTTCCCATGCCTCCTTGGGCCTGGGGCATATGCACGTTAGGGGTATGATGGTAAATCATTGGCCTTCATATTCAACCTCACCTTCAAGCTGTCACATTCCTGCATGAGTCAACCCAACTGTTGACTTCAAGATCTAAGGAATTTGGGTTCCAACTGATAGTGCACACACCACCGCAAGGCAATGCCGAATTTGCTGGTAGTCATTAATTGACCGGAGTAGGCCTATGAATGGAGGACAGTGACTCGACCAGTGGTGGAGTAAAATGAGAAGTAAAAGAGAAATGAGAAGAGTGTGGCAAAGAAATTGGTGGTGAGGAGGATTTCTCTTAGATCCAAGGGGTCTCTCCGTACCCCTAGTTGGAAATATGGTGCCTTATATAGGCATGAATCAACAAAGAAATCCGGCTATGGGTTTGCCCCCTTCACATAATTTTAGAAAAGTCATTTAAAGTATCCAAATGGTGTTATCTAGGGATAATCTGGCCAAAAATTGTCTCTTGATTCCAACAATCAACTTTTTAGAATCCCTAGTGGACTGGGGAGAGAGAGAGGTGTGAAAGGAGGAAGGGAGTTACTATTTATGGCCTTCCTGATTCAGCCTGAGGTGGAAGACAATGCACCCACCGTTAATCTAGAGATCAAATGTCAGGGAGTCGAGTGCTTTCTAAAGGGTCCAATATTCCAAATTCAAACATTGTGAAATTTAAATATGTAAATCCAATAATGCCTCCACTTTAGGAAATCTAAATAAACTGATAACTCTCTCTCCTTATATTCAAAAGACTCCAAAATGCAAAGGAAGGCATTAATACTTAAAACTCAATGCGGGTAGGATTTGAGGACAAAATACGAACGTTAGAAATACTTTTCTTTGTCCCCAAGATTCCCTTTTGTTTAATTTATTTAAGGCATCTTTTGTTTAATTTATTTAAGGCATCATATTAAATCCTTTTCTCTTCCAAACTTGGTAAATTATCCCATATTAATGTATTTTCTTATTGGCACTATATTGGACCGAATCAAATTCATTTATTTCTGTCAACATCTCTTTTCTAGAAAATTCCACACTATTTTTTATTTATTTATCAATTATCCATTATTTTTTATAATCTCTTTATTATTAGATTTCCCTCTCCTTCTTTATCTAAAATTTATTAATGGATTATTGAGAATAGTATGCTACACAAAATCCATTCCACATGGGGTATTTTCACTTTCAAACCAATCTTTCTAATATACCCTTCATATTTCATTATATACAATCGAACACATAAAAACATGTAAAAAACCAGGTTATAACACTAACTCTTTTATTTCTGTTCTTCTACACTAGTTATTCTATGTACTTTTTGTCTATTTCTTCCTAAAACTATTAATTAGTTTCAACTAAGTGTTGCTGCATGTAGTGACATCTAATTAAAAATTTACAACAATTTGATGGTCATCAGATAGATTCGTCTGATACTATTGACATCACCAACATTTCGAGCTAGGTTTCCTCTATATTCTCTTTAGGAACCCATGTCATGTCCATGGGCTGGACGGTAGGACTATTAGATAGGGTAACAAATGTAGCTACGCCCTCCACTCATTCAAGAGGGGGTGTCAGAGGAGTATCCTGACACACTAATCTATTTTCTACTTGCACTGGGGATGTTGTTGCTATAAGAGGGCAATAGGAAAAGCTAGTGTTGAGTGACTGCATGAAGCTGTGTATTCTACATCTGAAGGCACCTCCATAACAGATGGGAGAGTATGTTTGTATTAAGAAGTTGCAAAGGATTTTGTCTTTAACGACTGTTCTTCAGCCTAGACTATTTTCTTGGGCCGAGGCTAAGAGATGAGGTGTCAGATCTATCCGTCAGTCAAAAGAAGCCCATCCTTGTCATAATCATCAAATTTATACAGATGAATGAGTCAAAAAGTCCTTTCATTTTCTTTGGTATCATGTTGCTCTTACCAGATGCTTAATGTTGACTAAAGACTCTCCAACCATCTATGTGAATCCTTTGGGTGTGAGGGGAAGCTAAAGTAGTACGCTACAGATTAATAAGCCACACCATGTCAAAATTACGAAGAATGTATCTTCTTATGGTTCATATTTTATGAAGAGACATCCCAAGTTGACTGGCTTGTTTTCCATGATGCACGAAATGACACTTCCCATATCTGATTAGGTGAAAAGGATGTTAGTGATAAACTTGTGGATGATCCTTCATAAATTGGAGTGGATATTCATTGCCTTAGAACCACTAGTGAACTTAGAGTTCCATGTGCACTTGTTCCAGAAATCATCAACATCAAAACTTGAATAATAACACCTTCTTTCACCATCTTCACATCTTTTTATTCAGGACAGAAGGCTGAGTTTAAGAATTTATCCATGATGACGTGGTCGATGTTGTAGGGGAAAACAATAAGTTTATAGTGGTACCCATAGTCTTTCTTTGCCCGAGTGGGCATGGGTACCTTCAAAATGGAGGACATGAATTCATAAGTTAGATCCATGTATTGTAGGGAGTGGGAGGCAGAGACATTAAAGATATTGAATCCCTCCAGAAGTTCTTTCACCATGTCATAAACGTCTATTTGTAATAGGCCTATTGGGTCATTAAAGTGTGTAGCTTTGAAGTTATTCATTTCCATTTTCTGATAACAGATGTGGTAATCATTGTCCCTTGGTTGGGCGTTCTAGGGACATGGGACTTTTGTCTTTCCTATTGTTCAGCTTCAGATGCAAAGGAAGTTACCTCAGCTGCCCTGGCCCTATTGGTAGACCCTTGCCCCAATGTTTCCTATGGGTCTATTGGAACTGGTCTCTTTGTCACCATTTCTCTCGGGCTTAGTTATGGCATAGGTTTCCTCCTAAGATGACATTTTTTGTGCCCCTTCCAGGTGGCCCTCCATGTAAGGATGGCAAAAGGGATGGCGATTGTCTTGGTTTTTTCCATGATGGTTTCCTACAATTTTTTTGGAAAGGTGTGATTAACTTCAATTAGGTTTAATAGAATATATTCCCCTAACTTAGATTTGGTGATCAAAGTTTGTGATCAATTTTGTAGCTTGATGCAGAAAGGATTTGTTAATATGTATGTCAATCTTCCCTTAGAAGGAATTGACTTTTAGATGTAACAAAGGGATCTGCTAATAAAAGTTTAGGATTGACTTAGCAGCATGACACATAAAGGATTTGTTAATATGTATGTCGATCCTCCCTAAGAAGGGATTAAATTTCAGATGTAATAGACAAATAGTGCTTTTTATAGGTCAAATTTCGAACCATGAATCGACTTTTAGGAGTTTGATTCAAGATTAACTTTGAAAAGAAACCATATACAATTTGTGTCGTAACAGAAAAATGATCTTTGAAGTGAAACTTGAGGATTGCCTTTTAGAAGTCAATACGAGATTGACTTTTAGAATAACAAAGGTGTGCATAAGAAGTTGGCACAAGCATAAAGCCTATCAGAGTGGACATATAAAAGTCGATGGACCATCGAATAATCTGCCAACCTACATTTTGTAAAGTGACGATATACCTAAGTCAATATAAAAGAAGAAAAAGGTTTGACTTCTCGTGCTCGACTTCCAAACAAGAGGAGGATCAACTTTTACACAGGAAGGAGGGATTGATTTGTGCAAAATTCGAGATTTTGAGCTATAGTTACTCAAGAGAATAAAGGGAACAACAATCTTCTTGATCCTTTTATACTTGGGGAATTTCGATGGCATGAACATAATTAGTTTGTAACACATCGAGCATGCATCTTTTCATCAGAGTGGATAAGCCATCAACTTTAGTTAATTGCTTTTATAAGTCGATGTAGTATCATGTTTGGAAATCGATCCTTCATAAAATGATAGAAGTCGAGATGACATAAGATGATAGTGGATTTACTTTCATAAAGCGATTGGGGTTTTAATTTTAGAACTCATGGAGAGAAAGTAGACGACAAATCAACTTGTGGAAAGATGGATCATTTAGCAAGTAATATTTATGGAAGTCGAGGAAATTCAAAATGATGGAAAATTGACTTTCTCAAAAATCAACATGTTAAAGTCAATTTGTTATGAGACCTAGGAAGCAAGATTGACTTCTAGAAATCAATCCCATATCATTTTCTTACAAATAAATAAGGAAAACTTTTTTGATATTATATACATATACATACATACATATATATATATGTGTATATATATATATAGTTGATTAGTGTAAAACATCATCGTCTATGAATGAATTTCAAGCCTAAATTGATTTACAACTAAATAATGTAAAAACTACATATCGGTGGCCTGCAAAATGTAAGGATCAATTGATGTGGTGCACTTATCAATGCAACACTTAATACAATTTAGTGTATCCAAATTTTTATTTGTGCTTGAAAAGAAATCTAGTGATTATAATATAGGAAAGAAATGAACTTGGGATGCCTCTCAAGGAGTTCTATACTTATGGTTTGTAGCTCGACTTATGCACTCAGCTGACACTGGTTCTTTAACCACTAATGACCGTCCAAAAAATGTGTCGTCTTGGTAATTTCTCTTCACATGATGTCCTTAACTTGAAAAGTCTTGGATTTCTCACTGAAGAGCTCAATCATTCCTGATGGGAATATCATAGTGATAGTGAAAGGCCAGACCAGTGTAATCTCAATTTACTTGGAAAGAAGAAAATGAAAGATTTAAATGAAAGGACGTTACCTCCTTCTTTCACATCCCTTTTACTAAACTTTTCTATTTTCTTTGTAAATTTCAGCCTTGCCATACACAAGAAGTTGTAATTCCTCAAGCTCTTGTAAATTACAGAAAGGGTTTCTTCCTTGTTAAGGTTGGAACCATGCATAGGGATTTTATTGCCTAAAATTCCTTGTATTCAAGTTCAATTTGGTAGGTGGCAATTTTTTGTGTAATCTGGTGATAAGGATAGTCCCTGTGGGAATTTTGTAAGTAGTCCCATAAGCCCAAAGAGCGTCGTCGAGTTAGGCCTCCCAATCATTACACGATCTTCCAACAATGCTTTCTAAAATTTGTTTGATCCTATGTTTGAGTCTTCCATTTGACTTGATGTCTATGGATGGTATAGGATTGCCACCTTGAGCCACACTTCATATTTCTTTAGTAGTAACTCAAAATGTCTCTCAACAAAATGCCAACCTCCATCGTTAATCACAGTTTGTCAAACTTCGAACCCCAAAAAGATGATCATGTTGAATAGATTAATCACTTCTTTTGAATCACATTTTAGTGTGGAAATTGCTTCTACCCACTTAGAAACGTAATCCACAACAACTAGAATATATTGGTTCCCAAAAGACGAGGAGAAAGGTTCCATATAGTCAACGTCCCATACATCAAAAATTTCAACTTCTATCTAGTTTGATAGGGGCATCTCGTTCCTTGTAGATATGTTTCCTATCTTATGACATTCATTGTAGGCTTCACATAAGCATGTGCATCTTTGAATAAAGCAGGTCAGTTGATGCCAAATTGCAATATTTTAGAAGCAGTTCCGTCTACTCCCATATGACCATAGTAAGGTGAGGAATGACATACCCAACTAATCTTTAGTGCATCCTCCTCTTGTATACACCTTCTATAAATGAAATTAACACATCTTCTAAAATGCAAAGGATCACCCCAATGAAAATTCCTAAAATCTAAAAAGAACTTCTTTTTCTTACTGTAAGTTATAACAAGTGGAAACTATTGACATGCTAGGTAGTTGCATATATCTTCATACCAAGGTGTGTCACTTTTGATGGCTTTTGTATATTATAAAGATTCATTAGCATGACTTTTTTTTATGGGCAAATATTTTCCATCTTGAACCTATATTCTAGATAGATTTTTGGCCATGACATGTTTTTATCCTTTCTTATCAACAATCTCGTGATCAAATTCTTGTAATAATAGTGCCCATAAAAGAAGATCGGGCTTGGTATCTTTCTTTGTCATCGGTTAATTATTAGATCCATGATCAGTATACATATCAACTTTCAATATAGTGAGATACATTGGAACTTATGGATGGTGTATATTATTGCCAACATCTCCTTTCTAGTAATAATGTAATTGGTGTGAGCTTCATCAAGAATTTTACTAGCATAGTAAATAACATGGTGCTTTTTGTCCTTTTTCTTCCTAAGGACTACTCGAATCATATAATCACTCACATCACACATTAGTTGAAAGGTAAGTCCCGATCAGGGGACTATATCATACATGCAGAAATCATGGCTTCCTTTAACGTAGAAAAGGTAGTCATGCAATCGTTGGTGAATTGAAACTTGGAATCCTTTAGTAGAAGGTTTGAAATGGGCTTTGAAATCTTGGATATGTATTTCATGAAGTGAAGGTAGTAGCCAATGTTCATAAGAAAGCTTTTGATTTTAGAAACAAATTTTGGTGGGGCAGCTTGGAAATTTCTTAAATCTTTGATTGGTCTACTTCAATTACCTAGCACAATCTCTTCCTAAACCATAAAAAGACATTTTCCTAAATTTTGGACAAGGTTACGTTCCTCACAACTTTTCATAACTTAAGAGAAATTCCTTCCACAAATAGAAAAATCATCCACAAAGACCCCAATGATGTCTTCAAGAAAGTCAACTAATATTGATGGCATGCACCTCTCAAACATTGCATGTGCATTGAAAATACCAAAAGACATTCTCCTAAAGGCACAGGTGTCCTAGACACATGTAAAGATTGTTTTTCCTTGATCATCAATGTGGATTAGTATTTGGTAGAACCAAAATTGTCCGTTTAGATAACAAAAGTAAGAATGAAGTGCTAGGTGTTCTAGAACTTTGGTTGATAAAGGAGTGGGAAATGATTTTTCATGGTGACATAATTATGCTTCCAATAGTCTATGCACGTGTGCTACCCTATTACTATTTGAGTAGACATTTCATTACCATTTTCTCCTTTAATAATTGTCAAAGTGCCTTTTTTAAGTTCGATGTGCATAGGGCTCACACAGGTGTTGTCACTAATGTAGCAGATAATATCGACATCACAAAGCTTGATAATCTCTTTCTGCACCACCTCTTATAGTTTCTCATTCAATCTCCTTTGAGGTTGTGTGTAAGGTTTCCCATCATTCTCCAAGTGGATTCTATTCATACATACTACTAGACTTAGCCCCTTTATGTCATCGATAGAATATATGATAGCTTTTCATTGTAGGATAAGTGCAATTAACAAATTATCTTTGTGCTCATCAAAAAATCCAAATTGAAAAATGACAGGGTTCCTTCTTTCATTGTCCAGGACATTATACTCCAAACCCTCAGGTAGAACTTTTAATTTTGGAGGTGGTTTAGGAGTATCCTTTTTAGTAGGCTCTCTTTTCAAAGATGCATATTTCACATTTTCAATTTGTATGTCTTTATCTAAATCAAATCCATGAAAATTTAAGTAATCTAGGAGCTCCTCAACCTTAGGGTCTTCAATTTACTTTCTTGATTGGTCAGTGCCCGCATCTGTGGGTCAACAATTGCTTTTTATTCTTGTTTCTCCACACATAGATGATTGTAACTATCAACAAAATAAAACTAAATGAAGAAGGGCTTCTCATTGATCCCTAAACTTTGAAATCAATATGGTTTTCTCCCACATGAAAAGCACTCCTCGACATCAATGAGAGATCTTCCTGTAGATAGGAGAGGTCATACAAAGATAATTAGACATTCCTTCTCTTCTTCAACACCATATACCATGATGTCATAGGGAATGAAGAATATCCTAACTCTTATTGGAACATCTTCTACAATACCTACAATATTAGTATAACTATTGTCAGCTAGATGAATTATGATTCCCATTATGACCATGTTAGTCAAACCAAGTTGGGTACCTACAGATAAATGCATCAAGCTAATACTAGCATCCAGATCGACCAAACCCTTTCTCACCATATTCTCTCCAACCTAAAAAGTGATGTTGAAAGTACCTAGATCATTTTGTTTGTGTGCATTTTAGAATAAATAAAGGAAATGGACATGTTTTCTAGTTTTCATGTCTCTATGCCATCTCTTTTCTTCGTAGAGATGAGATATTTGAAAAACTTGGCATAAGTAGGCATATACTTCATCCTTTTGGGGAATGAAATGTCTAGGTGCAACTTATTAACAACTTTGATGAATCTTTTGTATCTCTTTTTTAGCTGTGCCATGAGAAACTTATTAGGAAAAGGTATGCGAGTGCGTACTTGTCAGTTTTCGATCTTCTTTTTCTCTATAAAGTTTTTCTTAGAATATTTCTTCTCAACAAGTGGGGTTTCTTTAGGGATGCTTCAAGAAAATTCTCAGGTAGTACTTAGACATTTCAATGGCAGCAACATGTTCCTCCTTAGGGATTTTGGACAACATGATTGTTCCTGATCATAGGGTTGTCATCATGGCTATCTAATTCCCTCCTCTTGGATTCTGTTCAGTGTTGTACATGATTCTCCAAGAAATATTTTTGATGCAATTATCCATGTAAGCTAGTTGTTGATATGTTATTCTATTATTCTTTGTAGTCCACCAATCTAATTTTGTGAAGTTTTCCATTTAATCTTGCATCAAGATGAGCATATTATTTCTAGAAACAACATATAATGCATCTTTTATTATGCCATTTTAATTCTTTGTGAAGGAAAAAAGTCCGTTTATCATGCTAGGCTTCTGAGGATCACTTTAAAAGTTCTTGTTTGACTGGAAATGAGGAGTACACTGCTAGATAATTAGTTAGCCACTCCCAAAAGGGACAGTTGGTTTTGGGGTTCAAAGGTTTAGTTTGTGTGAGTTTTTTGTAGTAGATGCATTCCCAGATGAAAACACAGGGTGGTCTGGCTTTTTGTAAGAAATGTAATTAGCAATCTCAATGTGGTCATAGTCATCTTTTTAGGAAGATGAGTGTATGGGAAATATTTAGGTACATGTCCTATCTCACCAAAGGTAACATAGCTCTTCACCAATTCCTATCTTCCTTTATCCTTGTTACTTTGTTGTTTAAGTGACTGTACATCGTAGACAATCTTGTCAAGCTTTAAAGTGAGAAGTTCCATGGCTTTGGAGCCTGCTATGGACCCAACTATAGAAACTCTACCAGCTGTTCCTCATTCATTGTCCCATCTAGCTTGTATGGAAGTCATATTTTCAATAATTTTGTGGATGTGATATGCATTAACCCCCATAAAGTCACTTCATGTGACAACATTCAAATATCTTCTCTTGTATTGTATTAGACCATTATAAGAGCCTGCAATAAGATATTCGTCATTGAATCCATGGTTTGGGCACTCTCTTTAGTACCCCAGAAATCTCTCCCATGATGATTTCAAGTTTTCAGAATCCTTTTGATAAAATACAGATATCTTATTCTTATAATTTGGATGTTTTCTCTGTTAACAAGAAATATATGAAAACTCATTGGCTAATTATTCCTTGGGCCACGCTATAATTCTTCAGTACCAGGTACCATAGATTTATCTCTCTGCAAGAAAGGGAAGCACGACGTGTAGATATACCCATCCAGTATTCTACCAATGTTAAATGTGTTGGAGAGGCATTTGAAAGCATCAAGATGTGGATCAAAATTCTCATATATAGAATTCTTTCCAATGGTCCTTTGTTGCAGACAATTGATGAACACATGTTTGAGTTCAATTTAGCAACATTAATACCTTGACGAGCCATTTTGTCTCTATCCTTGTTAGCCTTAGAAAAAGTGAGAGAACAAAGAGGAGGCGACATTGGTGGGTCATTCCTAGATCCCCGCCATGACCTCTATTGAGGCCTCTACCACAACCTCTTAGATGCCTTTCTTCTTCTTCATGATCACTTCTTATTCCCCATGTGGATCATTGACATGCTCTTCCTTATTTCCTCACAGTTATCTTCACTATAGTGGTGACCTTCATCTTCCATGGAGAAAAGCTTTCATAAACAAAAGTTCGATGTACTTGAAAGTTTGTCACTAGTTAAAGTTTGAATACTAGACAAGTGATCAGTAATCATGATAAAGTGTGATGGTATTTATGTGTATAGAGTGCCATGACAAAGTGCAAGCATACTAGGGTTAAAAAATGGTACTAGTTGCCTCGCCCCTGATAATGGCACCAAAACATGGATCAACCTCAAATGCGTCCAATTTATGAATAAAAAGGATTCAGTTTTTGGTATCAAACTTTTATATGCATATTTGAATGTTTAAGACTATCACTAGTAGTGAAGGTGTTAAGATAGTGGTTCAACATTGAACACAATGATGAGGAGTGATAACTATTTTTGTTCACTAGTCTTACCTTGACTAAATAGTCAAAAAGGTAAATTTAAATGTCCCAGATAGGATGGTATTTCCACAAGAAATAAGGAAAATAAAACACCACAATTAGAAATATAGGAAAAGAATATGTTTTTATTGATTGTATTATGTTTATGTATTTTAAAGGAATTTCAGATCATTATAAGGAAAGACTTGGAAAAGGTTTCACCAGACAGATGAATTCCTTGCTATTTAAACACTCATACTATTAAAAAGCCCTCGTGCCTAATCATAAGCAACTCACACTTAGAGTTCATTTATCTCTTTCTCAATATCAAGAATAAATAAAGATCACAATGAGACACTCTCTTTAGAAATGAGGAGACAATCGATATCGAACTCTAAAGTTATTAACTCTTGCAATTCATCACTCATACATTCAAGCTATTCCAATTTTTGGACGTAACCAAATGACTCATTTTGGAGACTATGAGAAAGAAAATATTGTGAGATTGTAGCCAAGAAAACAAGTGATGTTGTGAAGAACTAGAATGTGGATATAACCAGGAGATAAAGACGCATATTCAACAATATGGCATTTATAAATTTAGGAGCATCTATGATCAATTCCCTATCAGTGTTAGCAATCAAAGCTACATAGTGAAGATCATAAAATTGAATGACAAAATACACAAAAAGACTAAGGATCTACTTTGATAGAATTTGATCTGGGAAAGAAATAAAGGGGGTTGACTTTAATAGAAACCAATCATGGGATCAACTATGAAGGAAGTCAACCCTTCCTACAAGTCAATGGTGCTGGTTGACAGTAGATTGAAGTTGGATCGACTTAATCTATAATGTTGATCCCCCACTTGACAACTTCTCTTTACCTAAGTTGATCCACTCTCAAGGATTGTCTTTGCGGCTGGAAGGAACTGCTAGTGGAATCTCAAGTGTGCTCATCGATCCACTTTGAATGCTCAACTTACACACCCTTGAATTGTTAGAGAACTTGAGATTTTTTAAGCATTGTCTCTGCTAGTGTGCAAAATCCAAGATACTTTAAAAGATATGCATGCCCATACTATTTATAAGAGGCACTGAGTACAAGGTAATTGATGGCTGGTCCATGTGGCATTGACTTGCAAAAGGTGGCAGTGGTGTGGATTCCGATAGTTGATTGTCTTTAAAAGTTGACTCTACTATTATAAACTTGTTCTATGATGCTTCAAAAGTTGAGCATTGCTCCACTTTGGAGGGCTTTTTTGAGTCTCAACTTAGGGATGTCGACACTTTGGATTGAATGCCCAAAAGTCCATTTTGTTGGTGGTTTGACTTATGGATGTCGAGCCCTGATGTATGGGTGAAGGTTGATACCTTGTTGACTTTCTAATATTGATGTTGCATCCATTCTAAAACTCTTATTCTTCGACAGAGGGTTGACTTTGATTTTGTTCCTTCATATGTGGGTGAAGTCGACTGACTGTGAAATTCTATAGGTTGGAACTTCTCTCTTCGTAAGTTGGTGGGTGGTTCCCTCTTGCATGTTGACCCCTCTTAGAAAGTGGATCGACTTTACAAAGTTGATCTTATTGTAAAATATGGTCTAGTTTCCTTCAAAAGGCATGTTTTTTAGAGTAAAGGGAGAGTTGAAACAATTGATTTGTAAATATGATTAATCATTATAAAGGGAAACATTAAGGTTAATTAATTAAATAATTATAGGCTATAACATCACAAAAGTGGATGTTATCAAATGTGAGAATACAAATGACTTGTAACTTTGGAAATTATAAGTATTGCATAAACTAAATATTTTTTTTAATACATACATGTTGTAAATGAAAGTGTTCATTGCCTTTTATTGGTCACCCGAGTGATCAGGTACCTGATAGAATCCAGAATATCCATTTATATACCAAATACCAATGATGGGAAATAATTTCTAGCACCTAGTCGATGAATGAGGGAGAGAAGTGATCTTTCTTGGTGAATACTCTTACCATTATGTAATGAATTCACATTTGTGATCTATTTTGTGTCTTAGTATGAGCTCTTGTCAATGGTTACCCTTGACAATGGTCAAGCCTCCCTTCTTAGGAACACATGGACCGGGCTTACCCATTTTCTATCACAGATTTCATTGATAATCTTAGCATCAAAGAGCTTGATTATGTCCTTGAAGATGACTCTCTATAGTTATTCATTCAACTTTCATTTCCTTGAAGTTTTGAGTTTGATCCTTCCTTTAGTGGACCCTATGCATATACACATTAGAGTTGAGTCCTTTAATGTTATTGTTGTAGTAGCCAAGGTCCTTTCTTCATAGTTTCAGTTTAATACAAAATTGATTTTGTTGGTTTTCAGACACTATAGAATGATAATGAAATGATTTATCCCTTCTTCATATAGAAATTCATATAGGAGCCCATAGTTGTTTAAGTTTGAGAATAGGTTTTGGAGACTTGTCTTTGATAGAGATTCTTTGTAGGGAGATGTATTTCACTATTTCTATAGGCAAATCATCATAAGCCGACAACTCCAAGTATTCATCTTCTTCAGTTTTTAGGTGGTAGAGGATTTCTTCAACTTTAGGAGTTGTAATTTTTGAAGATTGAGTAGTGAGGACTCTCATCAGAGCATCTAACACAACATTTGTTTCTTGGATATCTACATTTAGTTGGATGCAAAATGAATAAGATATACAAAGTTTGTATAAAGTGGTCCCTTCATATAATGTATGACTATGGATTTGAAGTGTTCATACCCAAATCTAGTAGTAATGATGCCACTCATGACATCTATTAGGGTGTGGGATATAGAGAAAAAAACTACCCAAAAATTATAGGCATACCGGATCCTCCAAAATGATTATTATAAAAATATGACATGATATAAAGAAGTGCACCACCTATATAGGGAAATGTTTTGCGATCGAGACATGTCTAATGAATCATATAGTAGTAAAATGATGCTTTTTCCAAGGTTAGTGAAACTATGACTCTCGATTGAGTCTCCACTATGAAAAGGGATTTACAAGGAATTTGATTCATTTTGCTTGGTCAGAATGGTACCTTATATAAATGTGCTTGACATGTTAGATAGCATGATAACTTCTATTTCACTTTGCCTTTTTTTGTGATAATGCCTTTATAGAATTTTGTGGATATTGGCATATTTTCAATTACATTTAATAGAACTACATATAGTTGGATCTACTAATGGTATCTGGAAGTATATCATGGATCTTCTTGAGATGGGATTTTATCAACCTATACGATAAAGATGGTTCTGGTGTATATACATGAACATCTTATTTATATGTGGTGGCATTGCTTGTATCAGGGGTTGTATCTACATTGGGCCTCTCCTTCTATGTCCTTGGAAAAGATTTTTTTAGTACACTTTGACTTGTTTTTCATCTTTGGTGCTTCACGAAATGATTGTAGGTGGGCTTTGGCTTTTCCCAATCATAGCGTGGCCAATTTTGCTAATTTATGATCTTTGCGGTGTTGTTCAATGTTGAGTAGAAATTGTCCTACATGATTATTGACTAGTTATATTGGCATGGTGAGAAATATATCTATAATCTTTTTGTTCATATGAATATAAGGCATTTGTGTAGTTCCATTCCCAATTTGGGACTTCATCAGGTTCAACAAACTAGTAATGCTCAAAATTGTATTCTTAAGCTGCTTTATCAACTTGCTCATTGCATAAGGAAGTGCATTCTATAAAATTTGCTCTTGGATGTCCCTATAAGTTTCCTTTGTTGGATTGACTATTATGATTGAAGTTGTTAGGCATTTTAAAACCATGTATATCATTCCCTCTCCTCACGTTAGGACCTAACTAACTTCCCCTAAAATTTTCATGGGTGGTTTCTTGAGGAGATTTGAGTTCTTTATGTTTTTGAAGAAGGAACCTGGAGATCCATCCTTATTTTCATTGCAAATGATACATATTCAACTGGTTCAACTTCAATATATGGAATAGCTTTAGTGCAGATACAATGTTGGGCCAGATTGATGCCATCACAGATTAAGTCTATCGATGTTGCCTCAGGGAGTGATCTCATGGATATAGAGGTGGATGAATATATAGAGACAAGCTTGACTTTTTCACTCTTAGAATATGCACTCATATTTCTCTACCTCACTCAATCCTAGACCGTGATGTCCAAATGTATGAGTTAAATAATTTGATGCCTAGTTTTGATCACATGTATGTTACTCTCTAAAATATGACAAAAATATCAATGTTGTATCATGTTATATTATTAAAAATAGATCACCTTCTTGCACTTAATTTCAATTTCAAATCCAAAGTTGCAATAATCACATCATTCAGTCAAATAGATCTAAATTTATGCCACCATATGAAAATCCATATTTAATCATGTGTGATTCTCTATTTTAAGTTGTTGGAGCGACCCTTCTTGGGCCCAAAAGAGAGGGGGAACATCCCAACCACCACCCTAACCCTCGAAACCCTAACACTTCCCTTGCTCTTGATCATTAGATCATGAATATAAATTGAAAGGCCCTCAATAATATTCTACCTTGGTTCATACAAGGTGCTTTTGGATCAACCAATGAGCTTCATTTTGGACGCTTTTGAGTATTTAGCTCAAACTTTGTAGTAATTCATTTTAGATTTTTTCACTTCTTTCCCTTCGATTTCGTTATCTATAACACCACCTTCATGTCCCTCCTTCCCCAAGTTGATGCACCCCCCATGGTGTCGTCGCCTTCAAAGCTCAAGTAGCTCCCTATCCTTTCACCAACGACTACAAAAAGGGTGAGAATAAGCCTACAATGCTTAGCCAAGAATAGTCAGTCCTTCAACAAGAGACTCTGAGCACGTCGATGAGCTCCAAGAGCTTCCACAGAGGCTTAACAACAAGGGATAAGGTCGCATCACGACCTGGTAGGAGGATGGTCGGGCCAGTCCAACATGAACCCAGTTGGGTTTCCTGAGCCGGCAAGCCATGCGTAAGGGCCTGGGCGTGTCACACGACGGGCTAGATCAACGACCCTCTTTATCAATAATGGTAACTCTTTCCCTATATCCCTATAGTTTTATGTATAATGCAAACTATGTGATATCTACTTATCCTTAAGGAAAACCAGTGATATTATATATGGAATTTGACCTAAAGAACGAGACCTTTCCAATGAACCTAATTTTAAAGCCTATTTCGATTTGTAGATCCTATTATGAACATAATGACATATTTTGATATACTTTTTCACCTGTTTATTGACGTATCTTGCTCCCACTTACTATTTTCAATCCAAATCTCACACTTAGACGTAAATTAGTTTCTTAGAAATTCTTTTGAATATATTTTAAGGTCCTAAGCACCCTCTTTGGTTAATGGTTAACTCTGAAGGGAATAATGTGAATAGCTTTTGGACTCTATTTATATGCTTGCCCTAATTTTAATCTTGCTCTTAAATAGAATCTAATGGCTAACCAACTTCTAAATCAGTAAGATATCTCCTCCATGCCATAATACCACCCCATGAATCCCTCTATTGTTCTTGGCTTGACCCATACAGATTTTATTATGTATGTGAAATTTTTTTATGATTCATATTTGTACTTTTGTCAAATGATGTCTCTTACCAAAATAATGCACCCAACACCAAGTAGTCTTTGATTCCAATAACATTATGATTTGTTGTTATCCAATAGGATAAGGCCAACCCCTTTCATGATATAATGATGCATGTGCTCATGTTGGTCTATATGTTCATTTATTGTTTGTTTCCCCTCCTTGTATCCCAATCTTGATGTGGACCATAATTGTATGATTTCCCCTCCAATTTTGAGGCTTACTCCCCTCCTTGTGACCCCTTGTGCCTCCTCTTAGACCATACCTTGATCCTTCATGACCTAGTAGTTTGTTGGTTTAATTTAAAAAATGAGTTTTAATATTTAATAGTCTCGACTAGGTTCTCCCCCACAAGTATACAAGATCTATAGTCAACGTCAAAACACAAGGAGCCAGGATAATTAGGTGCAAAAATGTTAAAGTTCAACAATCGAGATCATTTACTCAGGTTGGATTTATTAGATCAAACTAATACAAAAGAGAAGTGCAAAATAAGTAAACTCAAGATTTTAGAAGGATTACTTAAGCCAGATATAATGAGTCTTGGAAATGATATTTGACTTCCATATCATAACTTTGTGAAACAAAAAGAATCTAACATACTAGTTATGCATACAAAGAGGTATGTGTATCATACACCTCCTGGTGATTTGAGACAGTTCTAACTCCACATAGCACTCTCATGCATGTGTTCCATTTCAAACTACATACTTGATTCCTCATCACATTCCAAATCACTTCCATGGTCAAGGATGTGTCTCTAAGATTACATATCCATACTTCGACATACATCTTCCCAAATTATATTAGAAGCATAAAATAATCAAGCATATGGATAGTCAAAAAAGCGACTTATTAAGCACTGATGCAATCTTAAGACATTAAACAACTATCATTAAAATAGAAATTTGAGTTCACATAAGCTATGACATGGGAGTTACTCTCCCATGCCCAAGAAAGGAGTTGTACTCGCACATGGGGATAAATCACAAGTACAAGTGACAGATTGTAAAGCAAAACATGATTGGAGAAGGGAAAAGGCAAAGAAATATGTAGAAGGAGAAGAAGAAGAAGGACAAGGTAAGAACATTAGGTAGAAGATGAAATTTCATCCTTGCTAATGCTTTTACCCTAGATACCTTTTCTCTTGAGGGGTTGGAATGGAGAATGGATGCCTTTTTTGTAGTCGGGGAAGAGAGACGAAGTATGGTAGAGGTTCTCTCTCGAGTAAGCACCTTGTCTTTTCCAAAATCACCCTCGTTATTCTCTTCTCTGGTCTTTGGTTGAAAAGAACTTCAAATAATGAGTGATAACCATCTCAAAGTGTCCTTTAGTTTTTAAAAATAAGGGACGATTGCTCTCAAAATTGTACAAAAAAATCAGTGACGCGACATCTAGCTCTTAACAACAAAAGGTGAAACTATCACGCGTGAAGGATGCATGGCATGTCAGTTGGATGACAAGTCATTTAGTGAAAGTTGAGGAAATATGGACTAGTTCAGCGTCAGTCGGCACAGCTTGTGCAAATGAGACATGATGCGTTGACGTTTACGCTACTGTTGGACTGAAAGGATATGATGTGTGCAAATCAGATACGGTGAGTTTGTGCTAGGAAAGTGATGCATCCCTATTTAGGGCTTCATATTGTGTCTTATTTCACTTCAACCACATATATACATGTTAGATTAAATATTATCTCCCTCAATATGCATTTTTTTGTCAAATGGACTTAAACATTCTTTTCATGTTTTTAGGTACTTGGACCACACTTGGATGGATAGGAGAGAAGGAGGGTGATCCTTGGGTTCTGCTACCATTGAAGGAAGGTACAAGAGATTCCCCAACCTATCCCAGTGGTCAAGGATCAAGTGAAGCAAATAAGTGCACTAAAATCCAAAGTTGAAGAGGAAAGTGCAGTTGAAGACCCCATCACAACTATTGTGCCAAGGAACGATATGTTGGCCAAGTCAAAAACCATAGAGAGGGTCTACTTCAAGAGTTGAATCATGAAAGATAGAAGCATGATCATGCAATGAATGACTCAAAATGATCATGCTACTAGCACAACCATGGTGTCAAACCTCAGCACTCCCGTCTTGAGTAGAACAATCACACACTCCAGTCCAGAATGGTCATGTGGACTACCACAGTCGTGTAGCCAGTGATCCACCACAATCATGATGATCACCATGGGTGTTCCACTAGCCATTCAAAAACCCCAAAGTAACCTGACATTTTCACCAATTTTCACCTCGACCACTCCACACCACCACGACCATTCCACACACTACCCACCATGAACGTGCTTCCCAACACCATTGTGCTATTTGAAAACCTACCCAATTTCTACACTGCATTACACATTCTACCCTTCACTCGACCTAGTGCTTCCCTACCACATATATATACATGGGTGGTGGCTGGATCTCAAGGTTATCTATATTCTACACCCTCTTAGCTCCCCCATTGTTCCCCTTATCCATTCCATCACTTTCCCACCTCATTTCCACCACCAAAACCCAAAATTTCTAGGGTATTGACCACTTTCCACCACCATTTCATGTCATTCCACCTTGGAGGAGGGAGGAGCACGTCCTTGCAGCTGTTGGAGAGGAAGATTTCTTCATCTACACCAAGATCCATGGCTATTTCTACCTCTTTCTTCTCCATTTTCATATTTTCTTGTTCTATGAGTATTTAGGCCCCTTAGGCGGGTTGTTTGGGGTCAAATATGTTATTTTGACACCATGTTGAGGAAAAATTATGTGTAAACATTGTAATTTCATTTTTAGTGATTTTTTTCTATTTCTGTCTCATATCCCATAAATTGCTTTGTGGTTTGTGGTTGAAATCACCTAGGATGCTAGGAAAATTTTGCTTATATGTGGCTTTTTTTGGGAATTTCTCCTAGGTCCAATTAATGGATCCCTAGTTAGCTATTCACCTTCCTACATTATAATCAATTTTCCTACACCTTGGTGAGAGATCTAAGTAAGTAGTATATAAGAATTTAGTGTAATTATCTTGGAGCCTTGTCAAAGCTAGAATGTAGGTGATGTGAGGTCTAAAACCTCATTTCTACCCTCTTGACTACCCATGACCCCTAATTACCCTAAGAGTTTCTATCCTATAAACATAGTCTTGACGAGATCCTAATTGATTTCCACCTAAACCCTAATCCAAATGATCCTTGCAAGGGAGGGTAGGAGGTAATAGGGACTAGTTCCCCTATACACACCCTACCTTATCTATGACAGTTAGTAGTTTAGGACAATTCATTAGCATCTAGCTTGTTCTTTGATTTGACAATCTAAATGGAAGAATAATGTTTACATGTTATCACCTCCAACCCAATTTACAAGTTCATTCCCCTTAAATAGCCCACACTCCCCTTTATTTCTTTAAAACCTTAATTTCCTTCTTTCTTAGCTAGTCTTTACTTATTTAGCTCTTTAATTTCTTAATTAGTATTTTTCCTTGATCTTGCTAGCTTAGGTCTTTAATTATCTTCAGTCCTAATTGTTGTTTAGTGTATTTCTATTCTTGATTTGCTTGCCTTAGTCTGGTTTTTTTCTTTCTCAGCTAGTCATTTCTTGCTCATGAGAACTAATTGTCTAGGGTTAGCTTAGGTTTTTATTCTTGTTCTTCTTTCATTATTTTCTTGCTCAATGTTAAAACCCTTCTACCTTAGACTCTATAGTAGGAACCTAGACAAAACTAACCCATCTATAGTGCCCCCTTTTCTCTCTTCGGCTCGACCCCTAACTTGTCACTTTCTTATACTACGATATGACCCCATGTGCTTGCGGGTGAAGTGTGTTAGTTTATGCGAGCAAACCTATTAGGGATTTATAAATTCAAAAGATCCATGTTGTGCTTCTAAGCCTTCAAGGGTATCATCTAATAAAACTCAATAGGTTAGATTTAATCCAAGGCGAGGAAAGATGCACCAGAAACGACTTTGGTGAATTCTGGAATTGGAGGACATGGCCTGTTAGATGGCCGAAACATCATGTTTCTGTCAGAAACTTCAGATATGTCTTCACATTTGTACAATCCTTTGGGGAATTCAAATAAAATCAGATTGTGGTTGCACTAACCCCATTTCTTCCTCGTCATGATGTACTTGTCATCACAAACATGGAACGAGTAAAGACAACTATAAAGAGGGAAATCTGGTATAATTAGAGGAAATTTGATATGGAAAGTGGATTGAAAATGCATGTAGGAGTGATTAAAGTCTATATAAATTATGCAAATAAAATCCCCCCCTAAGTTTGAAATATTTCTTTTCCTCAAGAAAAATAACATGGAAACACAATTGAAGAAAATGTCAAGCACAAGCATCAATCAAATGAAATGGAAGAGGTGAATCAAGCCAATTCATTCATAAAGAATCAACATAAAAGATCAAGTAGAATTTAGATGACAACCAAATAAATAGTGAACATGAAACCTAACCCTCTCAATTGTTAAGCATGTAAGAGATCATATGAGTTAACATTAATAGTCCAGCATTGATCTCATTGATTTATTGAACAATATGAAAAAATGAAGTATGGGTTCCCAAAAATAGACTTATGCACACATGGAATGCTGATTGGGGTCATTTAGCCTATTTTAGGACATAACACCCAACCATCATAGCCAGATCAGCTTACACTAGGCTAGCATGATAAGTGGGTAGGTTAGCCATCTTTCATGGGGATAAATCTAAATTTTTTTAAGAATAAGCCAAAAAAATCAAAATGAGTCAAATTTTGTTTGAGAATAACGAGGCCTTAAACTAAAATCTTTTCCCAAAGTTTAGAATAGTTAGCTGGATTGCATAATAAATAAGATTTATTCATTTACTAGATATTTTCATTAAGAGTGTGGTTGAAAACACACTAAGTATTTGAGAAGGGCATCTAGAACGCTAAACAAAGTTGTCATGTTGAATAATCCAAGAATATTTCATTTTTTACATGCATTATATAAGAAAGAATGTTTAAGATGAACATGCAGGATAAAATCAATAAAACAAAATGAAGTGAATGTTGTTGGCAAAAAAATCATTTAAATGATGCTGGGCTTGTACAATTTTTCTTCACAAATTTGGACAAAAAATTCAACATAAAGTGAATTCAATCCAAAAAAATCATCAAATCATACTAGATATACCACAGTCTAAAATGGAGAATAAAACAAAAACAAAAAGAAAGACAATGAAAAGAAACTAAAACTACACTACCAGCCAATTTCTCCCTACCTAAGCTTGAAATTTTCCATGCCCTCACTCATAAATCAAACTCAAGTGGTTTGAAACAGGGTACCTCCCATGCATGGATCAAAGTGAAGGTCAACTATCCTCATCATCCACCAGAAAACATTGCCTCAAGGTATCATCATCAGGGATTCTATAGAATGTCTGCTCCTATGGTGGTTGTAGTGGCGGTGGAGACATGGCATAGTGGCCCTGAGAGATATGTCACCTATCCATCCTCTAAATCATGGAATGCATGTTATAGTACTACTAGCCCAACTAGTCCAAGAAGCTGTCCAACTGATCAAAGTGTTGTTGGACATTCATGTAAAGATGTTCCACATATGACATAGCCCAGGTCTAGTCTATCTATGTGCCTGTCAAGGGAGGAGGAGTTGGCGTTGCTACTATATTGGAAGCCTCAATTCTGTCTCCAGAGTCATCATCATCAAAGAATAAATTTCCAATTGTCTTTATTTGTCAAAGTGTCTCAATCTAGATTAGGTAGTTCAATGAATTTTTCATGTACATGGAAGTACTATTTGAACTTGATGTTGTCAGAGGGATACATTGCAATTAATCTTGAGGAGATGAGAAATTGGAGGTCAAACCTATTCTTCCTGGTATCAGCTTTTAACCCTACCAAATCTATATTCATCTTTTGGGAAATATGGTTTACTTATCCTCTAATCATTATATCACCTGATTTCTTCCCTATGATCTTGAAAAATAGTAGAGGACAAAAAACATGCATTGATTTTAAAATTGTGTAGCATTGCTCATAAGAATAACACATCTTGATTTCCAGAAACACCTTGTGTTTCTTTTTGTGAAAAAATACAAGTTCTAAGAAACATGTGTATGTAACACAAACTAGAGTTGTGAATGTGTGATTCCTTGGTTGTTCTAGCAATATGAACATCCTCTTTGGTAATATCCCTCTAGAAATCATGATTGTTAAATTGGGGAGGTAGTACTATACTTCCTCCATATACATCACATAATTTCTTAAATGTGATCACTAAAAGTGAGTATTCTAAAATGGTCATGCATCTTCTTTGGGTATTGCTCTGAATGCAGAGTAGTAAGATATTCATAGGTTAGTCTTTAGTAAGTGGGGCTTACATTACAATAGGTATTCTTGAGTCCTAGATCCTCAAGAAATCCCAGCACCTCATCCATGAAGCCTAGTGCTTCCATTGTTTTAATGCACGCAAAATGTGTAGGAAGGACCCTACGTGATATCAAATTTTGGTGTGTCACATCTTCCTCAGACATGATGTTGAATTGAGTGGACAACATGTAGGTTAGTGCAGAGGAGAAGCTCTCACCCCTATGACGCATAACTACTTGCTTGATGGGGGCATGTGCAATGAAGTGTTTTTGTTGGAGTAATGGACATAATGTGTGCTTAGAGAAAACACAACATGCCTATTGTGATTCAGTCAAATCTCAGGTGAAGAAGGAGATGAAGACCACAGTTGTTCTTGCGGGCTCATGGCATGCTTGAAGATTTCAGACGACTTTGAATGGCAATGTGGGGTTGCTGGAGTTGAACTTTTTCTTTGAAAAATGCTCAGTGAATAAGAAGGAGGCTTGAAGTTCTTGTAGATTGGGGTTCACCTTGGACATCCAAGGTGTTGAGTGGAGATGGGGTTGATGGAAGTGAGATTGGTTGTATATTTCTAGATAAGAGCTAGTCTGGCTATATAAAACTGTTCTAGCGACGATTGGCATTGATATTGGTGTTTGCTTGGGTGATGACGACATTGAGGCTAATGTAAAGGGATCTTGCCATCAAAGTTTAAGGTGGTGGTGTTTATGATTGTGAGCCGAATGACTTTGAAAGGCAGTGGAGAGGATGAATTGATAATCCATGCATGGTAGCAAAGGCAACAAACATGACTACTGGTAGCTTGCTTGAACACAGTGTGAGATAAGGCGTGGTGCACAAGTGAATGTGAAATTAGGGTTAAAAACCCTATTTCAGCATGCTGAACAAGGTGTATTAAAAGGGACACACCGTGTTCACATTTGATAAGAATTTTTCTTGATGGTTGTTAGACTTGTGACACATTGTGTGTTATTTAATGTACGTTGTGTCTATTTACTATGGAAGCTTGAAGAAATGATCTCTATTTTTAGCATGCCATGTCATAGAAACTACATGGAAAGTTTGCTTCTAGGTTAACTTTGGAAGTTCTTCTTCAAACCTTGCACGTCATGTTGCCTATGCACAAGTCATGCTTTCTGAACTAAGTGGCTGAAATTGCTTCTAATGAGATTGACACAGTGTGTCAATTGGGAAAACACACCGTATTGGAGCTAATTTATTGCTAGAGTTCAGTTTTTCTTCATCACCTACAATGATTCAGGCATTTAATCTATGAGGGACCAAGCTTATTACATTCATCCATGAATTTTTTTTCCAAAAAAGAAAAAGTTCTTGGAGTAAAAGCTTAAAGCAAATCTATCCTAAGTGTGGGGTCAATTCCCACAAGGTCCACTATTTAGAGTATGGAATGAGACTTGAGTCTTCATCATCAAATGTCTGAGAGGGAGCATGAGATTCCCTTTTCTATCTTCTCTCCTTCAGTGTAGAGTTTACAATGTTGGCCATTAACTTTGAATGATGGCTGCCATATGGATAGATCTTCAAAATAAGGAATGGTCTGGACCACTTGGAACATAGATTTCTTGGAAAAATCTTCAACCTAGAGTTCAAGAGCAACACTTAATCTCCCCCAACAAAGTATTTTGCCCTAATCTTCATGTCATGCAATACTATTGTACTTTCTTTGTAGATTTTTGCATTTTTATATGCATCAAGATAAATCTCTTCCAGCTCATGGAGTTGCAACATTCTCTTTTTACCTACTTTCTTTACATCAAAGTTCAAGAACTTGATTGCACATAGAGCCTTGTGATCTAACTCAAGAGGGAGATGGCAAGACTTGCCATAGATCAACTTGAATGGTGTTATGCTAATAGATGTTTTCAAAGTTGTCCAGAATGCCCATAGAGTGTCATCTAACTTGAGTGCACAATCTTTTCTTGAACTAGACACGATTTTCTCCAAAATACCCTTAAACTTCCTATGTGATACTTCAACCTGTCCCGCTGTTCAAAGATGATAAGGAGTACATATTTTATGCTTGACTCCATATCTTTTAGCAGAATATTGAATTGTTTTTTATTGAAGTGTGTTCCTCAATCTAACATCACAACTCTTGGAACTCCAAAATGGGGGAATATTATCTTTTGAAATAGCTTCATGACAGATTTTGCATCTGGGGCTTGATTAGGAATATCTTCAACCCACCCAGATCCATAATCATAGGCAACTAAGTTATATTTGCAGCCACATGAGGAAGAAAAGGGGCCCATGTAGTCCACTCCCCATACATTAAATACCTCTATCTCAAGAATGGAGTTGAGTGGCATTTTGTATCTTCTTGATATACCTTCTATCCTTTAGTATTTGTCACAACCTTTGACATAAGCATGAAGGTCTCAGAATAATGTTGCCCAATAAAAACCTACTTGCAAACACTTTGTAGCTAGATTCTCACCTTCAAAGTGTCCTCCTAAGGAAGAAGAGTGACATTCAGATATGATGGTAGGAATTTCTTCATCAACTGCACACCTTCGGATCATCCCATTTGTTCCTTGCTTGAATAACAAGGGGTCTTCCCATTAGTAGAGTTTGACATTGATAAGGAGCTTATTCTTTTGTTGAAAAATGACATCAGGGGGAAGGTTTCTAGTAACAATAAAATTGGCAATATCAACGAACCAAGGGACTGGAAAAGAACCAATAGCATACAATCTTTAAACTGGTAGGTAATCATCAATTTGGAGAGAGTCTATTGCATCTGTGAAAGTTGATCATCAAAATTGTTTTTTGTACCTTTCTTGTCCCTTATCTCAAGGTCAAACTCTTGAGTCAATAGTATACAGTGCATTAGACGTGGCTTGGCATCTTTCTCAACAAATACTTTATTGCATCATGGTCAGTGTAGACCACTACCTTGGGTCCTACAAGATATTTCCTAAATTTTTCAAAAGCATATACTATTGCTAGGATCTCTTTCTCTGTGGTGGCATAGTATATTTTTTCATCATCCAGGGTCTTGTTGGCATAATGAATATCATGAATGTGCCAATGGCGTAGTCACTTGCATCACAAATAATTTTAAAAGGTTCATTCCAATATGGAGGTTAAATAATTGGGGAAGAAATAAAAGCATTCTTCAATTTCCTAAAAGTGGCTTGGAAATCATCATTGATGACAAAATTAACATATTTAGCAAGACGTGATCACAATGGTTTGGCTATATTTGAGAAGTCCTTGATGAAACATCTATAAAATCATGCATGGCCAAGAAAAGCATGAACATCTTTCAAGGATGTCAAAGTGGACATCTTTTCAATTGCTTCCACCTTAGCACTATCAACTTCAATACCCTCGTTAGATACCACATGGCCTAATACAACTACATATTGTACAATAAAATGGCAATTGTCCTAGTTGAGTACGAGGTTAACCTTTTTGCAGTATAGTAGGACTTTAAATATATTTGATAAACAATCGTCAAACAAATTTCCATAAGCACTGAATCATCCATAAAAGTCTTCATTATTCACTCTAAGAAATTAGAGAAAATGGCGATCATACAATGTTGAAAAGTTGATGGTGTGTTACAAAGACTGAAAGGCATGCGTCTATAAGCATAACTCCCATAGGTGCATGTAAATGTGGTTTTATCTTGGTCTGGTGGGTATATTGGTATATGGAAAAATCCAAAATAGCCAGCAAGATAGAAAAAATAAGAGTGATTGACTAATATTTCAAGAATTAATCATTAAAAAACAAGGGAAAGTGATCTTTACAAGTTGCCTTATTTAGTTTCCTATAATTTATACACATACACCACCTAGTGACTACATGTGTTTGGATCAACTCATCATTATCTCCATTAATGACAGTTGCACCCCTTTCTTTGGTGGTATGTGAATAGAACTCACCCAAGGACTGTCACTTATAGGATAAATGGTTCCAATATCTCTCTACGTAAAAAAATCTCTTTTACAACCTCAAAAATATTTTGATTTAAACACCTAGGAGGTTCTATACATGGTTTGGCATCATCTTCTAAGTGAATTTGGTGCATGAAAATAGAAGGATTGATGTCCTTCAAGTCTTCACTTTAATAATTGATAGCTTATTTATGCAAACAGAGTTCATTGATCAATTTGAGCTTTTTTTCATCGGTTAAATTATCATTGATAATTACGATAGAAGTAGAATCAGTGTAAATAAAAGCATACCTTAGCCCTGGTGGAAGGGGTTTGAGTTCTACCTTTTCATCCTTTGGAGACTTGCTGGAATCATCTTCCAAGGATGGATTTTTTCACTAGTTGGATATGAATAAGGGATAAGAGTAGCATCTGAAACTTCAATTAACATGGCAATGTTCAATTCATCTTCTTTGTGGTAGTCAATGATTAAATGTGAAAAATCTACATTGTCTTATAGAAGCTTATCAACACAATCAACAAAACACATATCTTCTCTCTTGCTTGGAGTTTTAATGGCATCAGAAATAGAAAATTGCATAGTTTCCTATCCTACTCTAAGAGTGAGTTTTCTCCCTCACATAGAGAATATACAATCAACACTTTGGAGAAAGGGTCTCCCAAAAAGAACATGGTTGGAAGAAACTTCATTCATGTCTACTACAAAAAGGTCACATAGAATATAAAATCATCCAACTTGTACAAGCAAATATTCTACAGTTCCTTTCGGATACTAGATGGAATGGTCCATAAGTTGAATATCCATCTTGGTTGGCTTCAGAACTCCAAGATCATGTTGTTTCCGTAGTGAAAAAGGAATAAGGCCAATACTATCTCCAAGGTCAACTAGACCTTTGTCAAATGTAGTGATCCCTATCTTGCAAGAAAGGGTGAAGGCTCCAAGGTCATCAAGTTTCTATGATACCCTATTTTGGATGATATACCTCATCCTCTCTGATAGAATAATAGTTTCCACTTGATCTAGCCTTCTCTTCTTAGTCAAGATGTCTTTGGGAACTTTGAATGGGATGGCATCTTAGTAATAACTTCAGTTATTGGAAGGTTCACATAAATCTTGTTGAGGATGTACATGAATTTGTTGAATTTGACATCATCCTTCTTATGTGCAAACCTGTGAGGATAAGGAATAGTAGGTTTGTAAGAAGGTGGTACTTCATCTGCATTCTTCTTTCTTTTTTATTACTGATTTCATCTTCTTTGCTAGAAAAATCATCAACTATTTCTTGATTTGGCAATGAGGGTCTTTCAATTGCAGATCCACTCCTTAAAGTGATGGACTTGTAGTCTCTTGGATTCATCTCTAGTTATCTTGATAGTGACCCAGAAGAAACCCTTTGATTATCTAGATCTTGTTGTGCAATTTGATTATCTAACATCTTTGTGTGGGTAACAATGTCATCCACTTCAGAGGAGAGTTGAGAGATTGCATATTTGAGAAGTTGCCCATGATTGTGAAATTCCTCATTCTATTGAATTTGAGTTGAGACTGAGGTCTCAAGAATGCTCTCTAGATTTGACTTTGGCTGGAATTCTTGTTGATGATTTTAGCTCCGGTTGTTGTTGTTGAATCCCGACCAGTTCATGTTTATGGGACAGTTTCCCATTTGTTGATGTTGGTTCTGACCTTGTTGATGATGTGGGTTTAGAGAATTACATGTGTTCCTATAGGAGAAATTAGGATGATCTTTCCATCCTGGGTTGTAAGTGTTGGAGTAGGTGTTATATGATTTCTTGTTCCCAAAGCTCCCTATTGCATTATCTTGTTATGGAATTTCTCCAACATTGATTTGTGGGGAAAAGCAAGAACAAGATTATGTATTGCAACTCCACATGTATCACAAACTTGTTTAGCTGCCAAGACTGGATGGGTACTTAGCTTTTTAAATTTTTGTGAAAGAGTGTCAAGCGTGGCTGCAATAAAATCAACCATATAACAGTTTGCTTTGTGTCTGACTTTTCATTAGAAGAGCTTGATGAAGAAGGTTGTATGGTCCTATTTGAGCTCCATTTGCAATGGTTGATTTTCATGTATTAAATAGATATCATATGCCTCCATGTAAGACTTGTTCTTTAGTGCTCCATCCACAGAAACATCCACAATCGTACGGGTATTGTAGAACAACCCATTGTAGAATGTTTTCAATAATAGACAATTATTCAAAGCATGGTGAGAGAAAAGACTTCAAAGGTATTTAAACCTATCCTACCTATCATACATCATTTCACCTTCCTTTTGTTTGAAATTGGTGAGATAGTTCCGCAGTTGTGTGGTCTCGCTGGGTGGAAGGTACTTAGCAAGAAATGTATTCAATAGCTTATCCCAACTATCGATAAACCTCTTGGGTAAGCACGAAAGTGACTTGAATCTATCCCTAAAGATGAAAGGAAACAAAAGAAAATGTACTCCTTTAACAGGTACACAGTTTATATTGAATATGTTCACGTACTATAGAAACTCGGCTATGTGAAAATTTGAATCTTCCTTAGGAGTTCCCTCACACCTGTCCTGCTAGGTTATCTGCATAATAGTGGGGCTAATAGAGAAATTATTAGATTCTATAATTGGATGATCAATAGCTCCACATATGTTGATGGAAGCAAGGAAAACGAAGTCCTTAAGTGACATGATTTTCTCCATGATCATCTCTTGGTGATCGGGTGAAGATGGTGGTTAAAATGATGGTGTTGAATGGGGGTGATGATGGTTGTGAATCCTTCAAGTTTAAAGAATCTTCACCCCTCCTTTCTCTTCTATGGATATTGAATGTGTGTTTGATTTCTAGATCTAGAAAAATGGAAGGTTCAAGGCCCCTCTTTGAATGTTGCATGCAACCTACAAAAGCAAGAATTAAATGAAAAACACAAACAAGAAGTCTCACAAGAAGAACACTGAAAAATCATGACCTAGTCTTGAATACTAATCAATACTTCTTACTTTAACTAAAAGTAACGTAGCTCCCTGACACCATCACGAAAAACTTGTTGGTTTAATTTGACAAATGAGTTTTAATATTTAATAGTCTCAACTCATTTCTCCCCTACAAGTATACTTGATCGATTGTAGTCAAGGTTGATGCACATGGAGCTAGGATAATTAGGCACAAAAAATTTAAAGTTCAACAATGTAGATCATTTACTTAAGTTTGATTGATTAGATCAAACAGTTTTAAAAAGAAATAGCATAATAAGTAGACACAACCCTTTAGAAGGATTACTTAAATCAGATTTAATGAGTCTTGGAAATGTGATTTCACTTTGATATCATAACTTGGTTAAACAAGAAAATCTAACATCATTGTTAATCATACAAGGAGGTTTTTGTCGCATACACCTCCTAGTAATTTGGGAATGTTCTAACTCCATATAGCACTCATGTGCATATGTTTCATTTCAAACTAAAAACCTTGATTCCTCAACACATCCCAGCCACTTTCATGGTCAAGGAAGTGTTTCCAAGGTTACATATCCATATTTCTACATGCATCTTTCTAGAAAATATTAGAAGCATAAAATCGACAAGGAGTGGCTCAAGTGGTCAAGAACAGTGTCCCCTAATAAGGGGACATGGGTTCGAATCCCAGTTGCCACCTTGATTTACCACCCTCCTAGGCGTTCGGCCTCCACCATAGGCATGGGAGAGGGGGAAGGAATCTTTTTCTCTTAATCCCAATATTAGAAGCATAAAGCAAGCAAGCAGATGGCCAGTCAAACAAGCAAGTAAATCATGCATTGATACAATTTTAGAATAGTAGATAACTATTATTAAGATAGAAATTCAACTCACGTAAGCTATGACATGGGAGCTACTCTCCCATGCCCAAGAAAAGAGTTCTACTCGCACATGGTGGTAAAGCAAAAGTAATGGTTTGTGAAGTAAAACATGATTAGAGAAGGGAAAATTTAAAGAAAACTATGAAATAAGAAGAGCATGGTAAGAACTCTTGTGGAAATGAAGTTTCATCTTTCATAATGCTTATAATCCAGCCACCTTCTCTCTTGAAGGGTTGGAATGGAGAATGGATGCCTTTTCTACAATTAAGTAAGATAAATGGATTAGAGAAGAGGTACTTTCTCAAGTAAACACATTGTTTTATCCACCATTTTTCTCCTTCTTCTTTTCTCTTCTCTTTGGTGAAAAAGCTCTTCCAATGATGAGTGATAACCATCCCAATAATTCTCCTTTCTTTTTAAAAATGAGGGATGATGAAGAAAGGTGCTAGATGGACGAGTTCACAGCTTATTCTTGGATTTTCTACCCTACCTACTCGAGTTTTCTTCCGTGTGGGGTTTCATATTCTCATTAGAGGCCAGTTTTATAACTTGCTCCACGTTTATTGCTTATCATAAGCTTTCTAGATCATGTTCTTGCTTGAAAATGATGATCCATGCACTAAAAGCTATGCTTGACTTGGATTTCGATTTTTATAATGTTCCCTATTCTGATTTCAGTTATAGATGAACCTGTGATCATGTGTACATTATTCCTAAGGTATTATATGACTTGGATCAGGTTGGTCTGACAACCTATGGTGCTAAGCACCTATCAACCACTGGTCAAAAACGTATAGAAATCATGGGCGACACAGAGTGTCTGTGACACATCACAACGTGTCACCCTCAGTAATTGAAGGTGAAACTACCTTGAACGAAGGATGCATGGTGTATTGGTTGGCTGAAATGTTGTGTTGTTGCAAGTTGAGGAAATTTGGACAAGATCAATTTCAGTCATCATGGCGTGTGCAAATGCGACATGGCATGTTGACATGTTACCACTAATCCTAAATTGAAAGGACACGGTGTGTGCAAATCAGTCACGATGTGTTTGTGCTAGGTAGGGACTTTGGTGAATTCTTGAATGGGAGGAAATGACATATTAAATGGTTGATATTGTGTTTCTATCACAAATTTGAGATTTGTCTTTATATTTGTTCAATCCTATAAGGAATTCAAATAAAGTCAAACTGTGGTTACATTAACCCCATTTCTTTGCCCTCATGATGTATATGTGATTACAAACATGGAACGAGTAAATGCAACTATAAAGAGGGATATCTAGTATGATTAGAGGCAATTTGAGATGGAAAGTGGATTGAAAATGTATGCAGGAGTGAGCAAAAAGTCTATATAAATTATGTACATCATGGTCCATGTTGAATACAATATGTATGATTGTATTTTGGAATTACTACTTGGTATGAACATAAGACCATAGGGGATTATCCACACTTTGAGATGTGGTAATCTTATATCCCACCCCCTTTACTGATCTAAATCTCATATCATGTCCATGTCCCTTGCCTTTATTGATCTTGGTCTCGCTTTCCCCATTATGAGTTTTTTGCCTTAAATATGTACATCAGTGACATGAATATTGCAAATAATCATACATAATGCTTGGAACCTCAAAATGATGTAAAACTTAAACCCGACATTTGTTATTACTCCTTAATCACTAAAATATCATCAACGATAATTATGACCAACTTGAACCCAATGTTGACCAAAACCCTAATAATGAAGCTAGTTAGGGCTAATGATAAGAATCTAATGCATACATGCAATCTTGTACTTTATAAAGTTGATGCATGTGATCTATTTGGTCCATGTTATGTGAGGAATTTCTAAATTAGGTGAGGTCCTTACATAATTAATGATTAGTTTCATTAGTTGTATGATTCATATGTATGCATACATATTTGGTTACTAGCTCAAATATTTCCATGTAGTATTACTACATTGTACTCAATGTTTCCTCACTTCTATTTGATCACTTGAACATATAATCATAGAAATCCATTATACACAAGTTAGGGTGATATCATGTTGATGAATAGGATTTTCTCAATGACATGGTGGTGGAGGTCACTTATGTAGAAAAAGGGTTAACTAATCTTGAGCACCCTTATGGACCCATCCAATGGGAAGTTGGTCAAAGACCTTAATATAGTTATGATAATCATTTTCTTGGTATAATGGAGTAAAATAGACTAAAAATTTGGTTTTTGAATTTACAAATCATTAATCTTGTTTGCATTCTCTCTTTACTTATGCAATTTCTTTCAAAACTATGAATTGTATATATGCATATCTTTCTGCCCTGTACGCAACACCTTGGCTGTTAACTTGCTTGTTTTGCATGTTTATAGGTTTAGAGATATCATGGGATTTGTTGTCTAGTGAGCATATGTTCAGGTGTACCATATGTAAGATCCCAATTTAGTGGTCATGTATGACTTGTACAAATGATTCTCAAATATGTAATTTGAATGCATGGAATAAAATGAATGTTATCTAAATATCTTGTTGAATGTTGAGAATTTGTCGTGTATGCCTCTAGTTAATTTTTCATGTATGATATCATAATTTTAGGGATGGGAATTAGGTTTCATTTTCCATTGAATATGTAGTAATTTGGAACTTGGATTTAGGTAATAAATGGTTCTATGACATGTACCTATATTATAGAGAACATAGATCCACAACATCCAACATGGGACCTCAAACATGGATCCACATGTGAAGACAGTTCACTAGTGACATTCAAGGAGGAAAATACTACACACCTACTTGCATCCAAGCTTGAATAGATTGCCACAGACGTCCAAACATTAAAGTTTATAAGCAACAATTTGCCGATTAAGGAAGTCATGCAATGCCACAACTTTGAAGATCAATGTCATCTTTTAAAGAGTGTGAATATCATGAGAGTATCACCTAATCAGTGGTGAGGTATTCTATTTGGAAATCTTAGGATTTCTGCAAGCTTTTTTGTAAATTCTCAATGGGTTGTCAATGATAAACTTGTAATCTTGTTATGGTAGGGTATGATTTTTTTGTACGAAAGAATTGGTTGACAAAGATTTTGCAAGATAATTCTATGTTTGTATGCTAAGGGATTTCAATGGTAGGCATCTCCCTACAAATTAGTTTTCCAAGGAGGATAAAGCTTTATCATAGATTTCTTCTTGTAGAAACTTCTAAATCTTTTATGTGTCATATATTTCTTTGAAGGCATAAAAGTTGGGGAATAAGGGTGGAAAATAAGACAACGTAAAAAAAAATTGTTGCACCTATTACTTTCCAGAGAGATTGTGTCAACTACGATGTATCTAGGAAATAGGATAGCAAGAGATATACCTAGTCTTGGAGCAAATATATTGACTACTATTTCTTGGTGATGTGCATACTTCACAAATTGCACACGGACAATTGGCAGTGACGTTCACCTGGTGTAGCACCACAACTGACAGTGCTTTTTGTCCTCTTGGAGTGGAGGCAACTACCTCCACACCTCTAAATAGTCCATGCAGACTGTTGGGAACTCCATGTTGTGCTACCAGAGCCGATGGGAAGGAGTTGTTCCTTCAAATGTCAATGTGATAGTTTTGATTTTTCTTTCTTATGTTGTCTCCCCTTTGATGTCTGTGACGACCCCGCCTCCTAATAACCCTCAATTAAGGGAGACCAAGAGGTCAGGGCCGTTATCCCAATTTCCAGATCAAAGGTTCGACAAATAATCAATAATAATTATCAAATTCTACTAAACTAAACTGAAAGGCTGTAATAAAATTAAACTTTGCATACATTTTTCAAAAACTTGGATATATACTTTTATCCACATTTGGAGACTATTCTAACTAATCCTCCTTTGTACTTTAATTCTCATTTAGTTCCACATATGCCACTTTACTGTTTGTTCTTTTCACTTGAACCTAAAACGCCGAAAAACAAAACGTCAATCAACATAAATGAATTATGCTAGTATGTGGGGGAAACAATAATCGTGCAATTAACTGTAACAACATATTGCAGTCAACTATGATTTAACAAACAACTTTACGTTTTAAATATAACTGCGCGATCCATACATATCCTATCCTCTGCGCTGTCCCTGTAGTGGACCTGGATGCTACCTTCCTTATGGTAGATCCCCATTAAACCCCTCATGATCCTACCTAGTAGGTGAATCAATTTCTAGGGTTGAGTCACATGGCACTACCCGTAGGTAGCCCACTCCTTAACTCATGGTGTTCTACAGAGTCTCATGGCACTACACATGGGTAGCCCAATTTCTAACTCATGACAGCCTAGACCTTGCTCTAGGTTACCCTTTTTAGCATTTGAAAACCACATAGGAGGACCCAGATCTAAGCCAGTTATATATACATATTTATAGTGATAATCATAGTCACTTTATAGTTGTATGAAATAAAAGTCATCCAAGCAGTTATTTTCAAGCAACCGATAAAACATCAGGAAATCACCGTGAAACTAAAGTGATTAACCATAAGCGTAACCACATACCTGTCAGGCTGATTTGAGACAGAATAATCCAATCAATCAAGAAAACCAAATAGGCAAGAAAGCACATAATGAGATCCTGAAATATGCATACAATTTCCTATTATTGATCATACCATCAAGATCTATTAAACCTAGCTCGCTTCCTAGGGTTTCTAGTCCACTTTTAGGGTTTCCATTGCAATTACTCATAAACCCTAATTATCTCATCTATTCTTCATGAAAGATATTAAGGTTACCTTTTAACAACATATAACCCTAATTTTGATTTAAAGGCACAATTAAACATCAATTAAGTCCATTATGCCTCTCTTACACTAAAACTACCATGTTTATCCTTTTTAATTCATGACAAGATCATTAGGACCAATTATCATCTTTGGTTCCTTCTGGATTAACAACTCATAGTTCATTATGGTCTAATTCACATATAAACTCTTTTTATCATTAATTCCACCTTTATCCATTAGAAAACCCTAATTACTAGTTTAAGGGTATTTATCCACAATTAGGAACTTTTATACTTGAAATAGCTTAGAACTATCATATCTCAACTTTAATCATGAAATTGA
Organism: Alisma plantago-aquatica; assembly: GCA_963693085.1. Classification (NCBI taxonomy): domain Eukaryota; kingdom Viridiplantae; phylum Streptophyta; class Magnoliopsida; order Alismatales; family Alismataceae; genus Alisma; species Alisma plantago-aquatica. Next base: position 479,356,765 of record OY856413.1, on the reverse strand, counting down.
ACAATTAAAGCCATTAAGAGTCACATTTACTAATATTAGGTTTTCAAGGCCCATTAAAGCATATTTATGCACATGAAACTCTAAATTAAACTAATTACGTGCAAAGTTCATCCCTTTTGTTCTCAATATACCTTTTTACAATTAACAGGTTAATATCAACTTTAATCATCCATTAAACCCTAATAAATACATTAATCATCTCAAAATAGGGTTTCTTATTAATTAAAGCATTAAAGTTGATAACTTCCATTACTTTTCGAATTTAAAGAGTAAATAGCTTCTAAAACAATTTTTAATGAATTCCTCTCATTTTTCTGAGCAATTTTCATATTTTATACGCATCGATCCGAGCTACCAATAAAAAGATATGAATTTTGCATTATTTCACTTACTTGGACCAATCATTGAGCGCCATGTCGCCTCTTTCCATGCAACACACTTGTTTTGGGAATTAGAACCAAATGACGTTTCTTCCCTCGGTAAGTCGATCGTTTCTTCATCCCACGGAGGGGAAAAACCATCCAGCAGCTGCTAGGTCATCTTCAAGCTTCAACCAGCCGCAGCGGCCGACATTGCAGCCTTCCCACGGCCCACCCCCTCCATCCTAGGGCTCGAGGGCTGCTGCCAACGATCGCCCTCACTCTGCCACTATATGCCGCACCTGGAGCACCGCCAAACTCACATCCTAGTAGGTTGTTTTCGAGCATGACGAGCCTGCAACTGCGGTCGTCGTTGCAGCTGTGCGTAGGTTCGGGTGAAGGGATTGCCACCGAGCATCCTGTTGATATTGTGGGAGGATCCAGCGAGCACATCTAATGGTTCTTCGTTGCTCCATAGACGCTCTACTACTCTACCCTATGGTTTAAACAAATAATATGGGAGAGAGAGAGAAGGATGCGTGGGATTCTTAAACTCGAGCCAAAGGCTCTACCCCTTATATAGGGGAGGGTATCCATACCCTAAGGTGTTCATCCACAAATTACTAAGTTCTTTTCCCAATAGGAACCCAAGTTCCTTCATTAAGAAGCAAACTTATCTCTCCTCATTATCTCTTCGATATTATTTATTCTTTAAATATTAGGATTTCGAAAATTACCTCTTTTATTCTCTTTGTACTTGCCTTTTAATCTATTGTCACGAAATTATATTTTCTTTTAATAGAAAATACCTCCTTTTTAACAATACCACAAAATCCATTAATTATGTATCACATTATCCTCATATTTTCTATTATTGGTATTTTCTCTTTCTTTTTCTTCATTGGGGGCTCCTTGGACCCCAAGAAACTCTAATATTTCGAAATCCTTTTTAGTGGATACTCATTATCCTTCTAGATGCATCTATATCCATTATTTCTCATTTTCTTACTTATTTCTTTATTAAAATATCTCTTTTTGAGGATTTCTCTTTATCTCTCTTTTTATTTTCCTAATTGGAATTCCTTTTAACATTAGAAACGTTATGGATATGAAAATCCATCAAAGATAACTCAATTATACCTCTTTCCACTTATTTCCCACATTTTATCATTGTTTTCAATTTCTTTCTTAATAAAGAAATACTTAATTGATCTTTTCTTTTCTTGTTGCATTATCTTTGCAACTTTGGACTCCTTGGGACCCAAGGAACCCAAGAGGCATGAAATCCAACTTTGGATAACATTCCTTTGCCTTCTAGAGGTTTCTACATCTTTCTTTTCTCCATTTTCTTATTTACTCACTTAATAATGGAGTTTCTTTTGTCTTTTCCTTGTTATTGGGCCCAATAGCTAATAAAGCCCACAAAACAACCAAAAAGGCTATTGTAAATGAAACTCATATGTTCTAAAAAAAATTATATCATTATTTATTCCAATATCTTTAATATGAGAAATTACATTTCTCACCAAATGGACCCAAAAGTTGGGATTGTAACATCCTTCCCCTCTTATAGGAATTTTGTCCTCAAAATTCCATCAAGCAAACTAACAATTCAGGATAAGACTTTTCCATGTCCATCATTGGCCCCTATGTGGCTTTACCTTATCCATGTCACTTTCAAAGAACCTTTATCATCACATATTCCTTTCTCTGAGTTTCTTTCACCTTGGCATCTATAAATCTCACAGGTGACTCAGGTCATTTCAGCCTCCCTTGGGGCTCACTAGGTTCATTGCTCAACGCATGGCCTGGGTACCTCACATAATGCTCTAAATTTGACACATGGAACTCATCACACATTACTTTATCCTGAGGGGTAAGGTCAAACATAACCTTCTTCACCATTCCTGTCTCAAATGAACCCATGTATCGGGGACTCAACTCTCTCAACTATAACTTAGAGGGGTTGGATTTTCTCATCACACACTCTCCCACAGTGAACTGCATGTTAGTCTACTTTGCATCATCTCACGATTCATGTTGCCCCTGGGCTCTCTTTCAGCCATTGAACGATCAAAGCGACTTCATCTGCACACACTGTGGTTCTTTTCTGACCTTCACGAGGCCCCTTCACCAACATCATCTTAATGAATTGGTGACCGACACAAACTCCCTTACACAGCTTCTTTACATCTCGATACTGGCTATGGTGGTTATCATCACATCTTACAGAAGACAAGAACTATCTCCATGTATCACCCTGAATGAGCACACATGCTTTCATCAGACCCTCTAGTTTGGATCATACTAACCATTAGTTAGGGGTGATAAGCGGTACTAACATTGAGTTCTTCATGTACCTACTTCCACCGTATGGAAGTGAACCTTTAGGTCATACTCAAGAACGTTTGAACTTGCATCATGGTGTAGTTGAACCATCTCTATCATATGTAGTTCAATCGGATATGTCCCTTGACAGTACTCTTTCTTTCTCATGTCATATAGGTAAGGCGGTCTACCATAACCCATATTGCATCTCGACCTTCCTTGGTCCATGGGAGACTTACCACAACCTCCATAGTGATGAACTCCCATCCTCTTCTAGGAACTCTCTTTATCCTCTATATCAATACACTGGGTTACTGGTGTTCTTCCTTCACTTCCTATCATGCATGGCAACATACCACATGCAACGTCATCTTAAGCATCCAAAGTACTACTATCACTTACTATCTTTGTAGTATCACGGTGTATGGTGATCTTAAAATCATGATCTCCTGTATGTCATGATTCCTCAAGATTGATTCCTCGGAAACATTAAACCACTCTAGTCGGGTTTCATCACCTTCTTTTCCAAAGAATTGCATCTGAGGTTCTACAAACATCCTTTTATTGCATCAAGGCCTAGGCTGGCTAACCAAACAATAACTAACTTGTTAAACAGATCTTGTTACATCTGAGTGTTAGCCAAACTTATCTCCTTTTTTCAAAATTAGGGTTAACCTAACAACCTCTTCTAACCTCTAGCTAAACTAGGCAACTGCATCTCATCCAGAGCATCCATTACCACTTCACATCCTTAGGTGTAAGGTAATGTTGAAGACATACACCTCCATGTATTCCACTTATTATCTCATCTCAGCTCTAAGTTTATCTTCATCAAGAAAACTCTGAGCTTATTCTCTTGGTTTTTTGAACTCAACCTTGTTTAACTCATAGCTCATGATAACAACATCCTCATAAGATGACTACATTATTCCTCTTAGTGTATGTAAACCATCCATGTATCGTTCACTCCACCAGGAAATGTTATCATCTCCGTCCTCATACCTCTTAGCAACGTTCCAACTTACATCATCTTTATCCTTGGTGTATGGCATGCGTACTGTCCTATCTCTCACTCCCATAACAAGAGGAAATAAGCATTTGCCTGCAGTCCAAATATAGAGTTCTTCCTATTCCAAGAGTAGAGATGGTACATCCCGCCTTGCCAGTACACCTTTAAATCTAAGTTGAAACGTGCCACATATGTCTCTACATCACAAACATCTCGATATCAATGTTACTTCCATGGAAAACTGGTCTCGAACCTACTTGGGTCCACACACATTCCTTGGTCATCTCCTCTAGGTCTATAGGGTGCTGGCACTTTTGGGGTCATCCCTCTTCCCTTATGAATCCAGAGAGTGCCCTACTCATCTACCCTTTGGGTCCCATGAGTTCATGAAGGTGATCAATCTCCTAACCCATGGCCCTCAGACAATGATAGATGTTACCTCCCGACCCTATGGTCATGTGCAACTAGGGAATTAGGCAACTCCTACTTCCATCGGTCTTATCCCTACCTGACCCTTGGATAGACTTAGGATACTAACATAGTACATGTCCAACTTAGAACCTTACCCAAGCCTTATCATCTCTCTCTACATTCATGGGCTGAATTTCATCCTTTCATAGGGGTCATGGTGACCTGCCTACCTTGGTCAGGCCCCATACCGGTTACCTCTATGGTAACACATCCACATGCACTCAGAGATGGTTATCTATGGGTCTACAGGTTCATTCTCATACCATGCACCTAGCTTCTCAAGATCCTATGAGACCTCTTTAGGTTTCCTCAAAACCCACAAAACTGGTATACACCCTACAAAAGGGTCCCTCTCCCAGGGTGGGAGGAAGATATCTCTTAATAACAAAGGTCACAAACGTCCTTATGTCTAGGGTTTACATCCACATGAGCATGCTTACCCCTAGAAAGTTACTAAGGCACAAGCAGACCACCTACTAAACCATGCTAGGTCATACTTGTTCTCATCCTCAACATTGGATCAAGATCATAACTTCCCAAGTCATCAACTTAGCTGGGAGGGGTTTATCAAACACACCTTAACTTAAGGGGTTTTCCTTTCCTCTAAACATGAGGAGTACCATGCTCGAATCAATAGAAACTCAAATCTCATCATGAGCATCAGGTACACCACTTCCCCTCTTAGGCCTAGGAACCCTAGGTTCACTTTTGGGTGTCCAATTGCATGCTCAACCTCTTAACCACATATCAAGCATGTATAAGGCATGACATGCACTTCCTATCATCCTTCTACTCGAGCAACACCTCAGAGTTGAGTCCTCCTCCAAGACAACCAACAAGGTACAAGGCCTCACAACCTGTTACTAAACCTCTCCAGGTCTAAGAAACTCTTCTTCCTATCTCAGAAGGTAAACACCTATACCATAGGCACATAGGTACCAGAAGCCTCATCCTCTCTCTAGGGTTTGTTTCCTCTAATGGCAACCAAGATATCAACAACCTCTAGGGATCAAGAATGAGGCAACCACTATCATCCACTTAGGTGGCATCATCCTCAACTCCCCACTTTTCCTCATATCTCAGAGTCTAGGCTTCCGACCTTCTTGCATGGGTCCTGCTCTCTATCTCTATAGAGATAACCCTACAAACAACCTTACTACCCAAGGCCCTCTCTCCATGAAGGTGGATCAAGATCACAATCATACCCCTACATGGGTGATACCTATGTTCAAACTTATGTTTGCTCAAGGTTATCCATCGCTATCCTGGTCAAGGTTTCAACCTACTACTCGCACTACTGACGTATTCTGGGTGCATACTATGCCATGCTCATATAAGCCCATGGGGTTTCCATAGGTTCTTCCCTAACCTCATCAATGAAGGAGCTATCCTTCGTTCTAACATGCACGACCCTTCCCAGGGTTGGGTCACCAAAGGCACTAGGTCATCCAACCTCATATGGCTCACAACGTCATGGGCATCCAAAAGAATGTCCACCCACATACCTGGTCTATCATGACATCTAACTCATCGTGTCATCTCTCTCTCTAACCACCACTTAGGTTTAGGGTTAGAATCATCCTTAAAGGATTGTGCCAGATCTCTAATTATAATGGAGGTCTCTACCTCCAAGACTAACTTTTTCTACTCACTCTCCTGACAAGAAGGTCTAGCCTCAGGTCTCTCCTGAGGGCAATGACACCTCATGTCATACGACCTAAGCATGTATCTATTCTTTAGTTTACGCTTAATCTATTAAGTTTATCTCCATGACATCTTAATTACATGCTTTTCATTAATTTGGTGGAGGATTCCTTAGACCTTATCAACCTTACCCATACCTTAAGAGGGTGAGGAAAAGAGAGAAAACCCTAATCCTTAAGGTCCTTAATAGCATTTGAGTTGAGAAGGGATGAACAAGATGAGAGAGTCCTAAAGGTATCTTATTTTGAGTCAAATCCTGAGACTTTGGCCAGGAAGTCACACTAATTTGGGAGTCCTCGTATTTTGACTAGCGGTGCGGAGGAAAATCTTGCCAACCCCCGGACATGATCCTTTTCTAGACACCTCTGTATTTCGGAAAATCCTCTAATAACTCCCTTGGGTTCTATGGAGTTTGTAAAATTTAATAATTATTAAGGATTAAACGAGGAACCTATGCTCTGATACCAAATGTAACGACCCCGCCTCCCGGTAACCCCCAATTAAGGGAGACCAAGAGGTCATAGCCATTATACCAATTTTCGGATCAAAGGTTCGACAAATAATCAATAATAATTATCAAATTCTACCAAACTAAACTGAAAGGCTGTAATAAAATTAAACGTTGCATACTTTTTTCAAAAACTTGGATATCTACTTTTATCCACATCTGGAGACTATTCTAACTAATCCTCCTTTGTACTTTAATTCTCATTTAGTTCCACATATGCCACTTTACTATTTGTTCTTTTCACTTGAACCTAAAATACTGACAAACAAAATGTCGGTCAGCATAAATGAATTATGCTGGTATGTGAGGGAAACAATAATCGTGCAATTAACAGTAACAACATATTGCAGTCAACTATGATTTAACAAACAACTTTACGTTTTAAATATAACTGTGTGATCCATACATATCCTATCCTCTGCGCTGTCCCTGTAGTAGACCTGGATGCTACCTTCCTCATGGTAGATCCCCATTAAACCCCTCATGATCCTACCTAATAGGTGAATCAATTTCTAGGGTTGAGTCACATGGCACTACCCGTAGGTAGCCCACTCCTTAACTCATTGTGTGCTAGACAGTCTCATGGCACTACACGTGGGTAGCCCAATTTCTAACTCATGATAGCCTAGACCTTGCTCTAGGTTACCTTTTTTAGCATTTGCAAAGCCACAGAGGAGGACACAGATCTAAGCTAGTTATATATACATATTTATAGTGATAATCATAGTCACTTTATAGTTGCATGAAATAAAAGTCATCCAAGCAGTTATTTTCAAGCAACCGATAAAACATCAGGAAATCACCGTGAAACTAAAGCGATTAACCATAAGCGTAACCACATACCTGTCAGGATGATTTGAGACAGAATAATCCAATCAATCAAGAAATCCAAATAGGCAAGAAAGCACATAATGAGATCCTAAAACATGCATACAATTTCCTATTATTGATCATGCCATCAAGATCTATTAAACCTAGCTCGCTTCCTAGGGTTTCTAGTCCACTTTTAGGGTTTCCATTACAATTACTCACAAACCCTAAATATCTCTTCTATTCTTCATGAAAGATATTAAGGTTACCTTTTAACAACATATAACCCTAATTTTGATTTAAAGGCACAATTAAACATCAATTAAGTCCATTATGCCTCTCTTACACTAAAACTACCATTTTTATCCTTTTTAATTCATCACAAGATCATTAGGCCCAATTATCATCTTTGGTTCCTTCCAGATTAACAACACATAATTCATTATGATCTAATTCACATATGAACTCTTTTTATCATTAATTCCACCTTTATACCCTAATTACTACATTAAGGGTATTTATCCACAATTAGGAACTTTTATACTCGAAATAGCTTAGAACTATCATATCTCAACTTTAATCATGAAATTGAACAATTAAAGCCATTAAGAGTCACATTTACTAATATTAGGGTTTCAAGGCCCATTAAAGCATATTTATGCACATGAAACTCTAAATTAAACTAATTACGTGCAAAGTTCATCCTTTTTGTTCTCAATATACCTTTTTATAATTAACATGTTAATATCAACTTTAATCATCCATGAAACCCAAATAAATACATTAATCATCTCAAAATAGGGTTTCTTAATCATTAAAGCATTAAAGTTGATAACTTCCATTACTTTTCGAATTGAAAGAGGAACTAGTTTCTACAACTATTTTTAGTAAATTCATCTTGTTTTTCTGAGCAATTTTCATATTTTATACGCATCGATCCGAGCTACCAATAAAAAGATATGAATTTTGCATTATTTTACTTACTTGGACCAATCATTGAGCGCCACGTCGCCTCTTTCCATGCAACACACTTGTTTTGGGAATTAGAACCAAATGACGCTTTTGCCCTTGGTAAGTCAATCATTTCTTCAGCCCATGGAGGGGCAAAACCGTCCAACAGCTGCTAAGTCGTCTTCAAGCTTTAGCCAGTCGCAGCGGCCGACGTTGCAGCCTTCCTACGGCCCGGTCCCTCCATCCTAGGACTCGAGGGCTGCCGCCAATGACCACCCTCACTCTGCCACTATCTGCCGCCTGGAGCACCGCCAAACTCATGTCCTATTAGGTTGTTTTCGAGCACGACGAGCCTACAACTGTGGCCGTCATTGCAGCCGTGCGGCTACAGCTGTGCGCAGGTTCGGGTGAAGGGATTGCCACCGAGCATCCCGTTGATATCATGTGAGCATCCAGCGAGCACATCTAATGGTTCTTCGTTGCTCTGTAGATGATCTACTCCTCTACCCTAGGGTTTAAATGAAGAAGAAGATGGGAGAGAGAGAAAGATGCGTGGGATTCTTAAACTCGAGCCAAAGGCTCTACCCCTTATATAGGGGAGGGTATCCACGCCCTAAGGTGTTCATCCACAAATTACTAATAGGAACCCTAGTTCCTTCATTAAGAAGCAAACTTCTCTCTCCTCATTATCTCTTTTATATTCTCTATTCTTTAAATATTATGATTTCGAAAATTACCTCTTTTATTCTCTTTGTACTTGCCTTTTAATCCATTGTCACGAAATTATATTTTCTTTTAATAGAAAATACCTCCTTTTTAACAATACCACAAAATCCATTAATTATGTATCACATTATCCTCTTATTTTCTATTATTGGTATTTTCTCTTTCTTTTTCTCCATTGGGGGCTCCTTGGACCCCAAGAAACTCTAATATTTCGAAATCCTTTTTAGTGGATACTCATTATCCTTCTAGATGCATCTATATTCATTATTTCTCATTTTCTTACTTATTTCTTTATTAAAATATCTCATTTTGAGGATTTCTCTTTATCTCTCTTTTTATTTTCCTTATTGGAATTCCTTTTAACATTAGAAACCTTATGGATACGAAATTCTATCAAAGATAACTCAATTATACCTCTTTACACTTATTTCCCACATTTTATCATTGTTTTCAATTTCTTTCTTAATAAAGAAATACTTAATTGATCTTTTCTTTTCTTGTTGCATTATCTTTGAAACTTTGGACTCCTTGGGACCCAAGGAACCCAAGAGGCACGAAATCCAACTTTAGATAACATTCCTTTGCCTTCTAGAGGTTTCTACATCTTTCTTTTCTCCATTTTCTTATTTACTCATTTAATAATGGAGTTTCTTTTGTCTTTTCTTTATTATTGGGCCCAATAGCCAATAAAGCCCACAAAACAACCAACAAGGCTATTTTAAACGAAACTCATTTATTCAAAACAAATTATATCATTATTTGTTCCAATATCTTTAATATGAGAAATTACATTTCTCACCAAATGAACCCAAAAGTTGGGGTTGTAGCAATGTCTCTCCCTTTTACAGGTAAGACTTTCTCAAGATCTCTAGTTACCACAACTATGAGAGGACAATGTTTGTCATATATTATGAAATCCTTAAATACACCCCATATTTATAGGATGTTATGGGCAAGGTTCCCAGATCAATAAGAAGTCAAAGATACTGCTTTTCACAAATTGTTTGCTACTACAAATCACGAATCAGTCAGTTCAAAATTGAGTCGGTTGCTTTGTATGTTAGTCATTCAATTCACATGTGAATCAATCGATTCAACATTTTAATCTGTCGTTTCACTATATTTTCTATTTCCAAACATATTGTCTTTCATTGCGACGGTTAATGCACAATGTGACATCAACATCAATCCTTGATCCAGTCATACTGATTGCTCAAACGGTCATTTCACAACTAAAAAAGTCAATTCACATTTTGAAATAGTCGGTTCAGTTTTGAACTGGGTGATTCATTGTTACGACCCGCGTCGAGCTTATCCCGTAAGTGAGTTGTTCAGCACGTGTTTAGCTGATGTGTTAAGATTTAAGCATGTTTTTGTTAATAATGCTTAAAATGGACATGATATGTGCTTAGTGTGTTTTCTAGCTTCTAAAGTATGTAAAATCTTACGCTTGAAACGTTGCCAGAGAAATCGTTCGAATCCGACCTTCGAGTCAAAAGTTGCATGTTTTTGGGCTTCTAGGGACCCAATTGCAATTTGCGAAAAGTTCGAAATTTGCGATGTGGCCCCTAAGTTTTTCTTCCTTATCTCCCTTTCTCCCTTTTCTCGTTTCATTTCACAGAAACGCAGAACGCAGGAAACGTTCTGTCCCTGGCGTGAGAGAAAGAGAGAAAGAGAGGGAAAGAGAGAGGGAGCTGAGGAGAGAAGCTCTGGAGCGTCGTTCTGCTCCAATTAGTTGTTGTAGATCGTCCCTTTCCTCCGTAGATCATCTTCTCCGTCGAATCGAATCAAGTTCGCAGCTGGAGCTGCATTTGTGAAGAAAACGGCCGAAGAATTGGGGTGCACAGTGCAGCCCCTGTTCATTTTCTTGCTCCTTTCAGGTACGGTTTAGTCGTGGGGATCGTTTGTGATCGTTTGGTGTTGTTTGCGCGAAGTTTGCCCGTCGATTCGTGAGAAATCGACTTCTGCAGGTCGTTTTTCTGTTCTGACTGTGCGCGGTTCGGCCGAGTTTCCAAATCGGTCGGTCGAGTTCTTATTTAGGGCTTTTGTACAGCGTTTTCCGGATCGGCCGAGTTTCGTCTTGATCGGCCGAGTTTCCTGAATTAGATATGCGAACAGGGATTTGGTCGGCCGAGTTTGGTTCTGATCGGCCGAGTTTCCTTTGTAGGTTTTCAAGCGGTGAGTTTGTCGGCCGAGTTTGGTCGGCCGAGTTCCAGGATCTGGGAAGTGATCGGCCGAGTTTCACAGTGTTCGGCCGAGTTTCAAGTGGTGAGTGGCAGTTCACCTAGAAATCATTATTTAACTCATTTTAAATGTCTGAATGCTTCAGTGATAGTTTAATAAGATCATTGGGACTTGAATTGTGCTATAGGAATGATGAGAAAGAGAAATTCTGTGTTTTACAGTAATAATGTGTTATTTTAGTTATTTGTTAATCAAGTATAGACTTAGATGCCCTAACACCGTAGAACCCCAAAAGTGGTATCTGCAGCTTTGGGGTGAAACTCGTGTTGCAACATCATCCGTGCGTGTGTCGCGGACAAACGAGGAAAGAGAAAAAGGGCAGTGTCTAACAATAATTGTGCTTGTGTCACAATGGCACTGCGGTTTCACCAGAAAACACGGTTATCTAACACCATTCGTGCGGAGTCGCGAAGGTAACCCTGTGACCCTCCGCCTGTGTGCTCAGGTTAGTAGGAGGAGTCGAGAGAGAGCACTCGGAGTAGTGCATTGAGGCCGGAGAGCCTGTAGGCCGGAGAGCCTGTGGTCCTGTGGCAGAACGGGGCTGGCGTCAGACTTAGCATTCCCGGGTGTGTCGCTAAGTCTTGTACGGTGGGGCCGTAGCATGGACTTGTTGCGGACCTTTATATGCAGAGTACACTGCATATATTTAGGGCATAATAATAAATGAATAAATAACCACATAGGATCACAGTAAATTTATATAACTGTCTATTTACTTGAAATACCTGATGATGCTTAGGAATGTGAGTGGTAATTTAATATCTGCTATATTAGTAGAATTGCTCTGCTTAAACTGTATATCTGTTTACTTCCAGTTAATGAACCTGACGAGTTGTTTAATGATAGCTAAGTGAAATGTTATTCACTGAGCGAGTAGGCTCATCCCTCTACTCAAAAATTTTCAGGTCAGCACCAGCTTCAGGAATCAGAAGGATCGTTCCATCCCAACGCTTAATAAGTAGAAGGTTTGTAGTTAGTCTAGTTAGAAGGTCTCTTAGTCCATTCCCCTCGATCTACAGGACAAGGTGTGAGTGAGAGAGAGAATATGTATATTGATGTAAATTAACTGTTGTGTTTTAGTTATGTTGGACAATGTTTATGTTGTAGACTTGTTTAATTTCCTATCAGTTAATAGAAATGCTTCCGCAGTTCGTTTAGTCTTCATTTGCAGTAATATCTTTAATTGTTTTAAAAGTAATGAATGGTTGGTTATGCGTTGATCCCACCTGCCGTGCCCTAATCCGGTGGTTTGTGCTTAATGTGGGGTTGGGGCGCGACAATTTTTGGTATCAGAGCTTAGGTTTGAGTACTTAGTTACTCAAGGTCAGGGGACGATAAGAGACCAATAGGACTAAGGTTTAAGTGTCTTTCTTCTATCTGTAATTTTCTAATAGGAAATATTCTATTATATCATTGCAGATGGCAGGAAGAGGTTTTGATCGTGATGATCAAGCTGAGAGCCATGTTGGCCCTGATCCTCTGTACTTGGGTCCAGGTGGTGGTGACCACGTGGACGAAGCATCCCGGATGTACAGGATGTTCTTGGAGACCAAGAAGAGGTACAAGGCTGATAGGCGAGAATCTTCTTCTACCAGCAGTAAAGATATGATGCGATCTTATGAGCTTGTGAAGAAGCTAGGTGGCACAGAATTCAGTGGCACCACAGATCCCGCCGAAGCTGATGAGTGGTTTAGACAGATAGAAAAGGTTTTTCGTTTGATGGAGCTTCCAGAAGATAAGAAGATTAGTCGTGCAGTCTACCTTTTGACAGGCGATGCAGAGTTGTGGTGGCGTGGTGTGGAAGAAAAGAGGAGAGGAACAGAGCTTTCCTGGCAGGATTTCTTTGAGGAATTTCATCTCAAATTCTACCCACCCACTTTCCTTAATGAGAAAATCAGGCAGTTGCAGAATATCAAGCAGGGGAACATGACAGTTACAGAATATGAAGCACTTTTCACACGCTTGGCTAATTTCTGTCCACAGCTTGTTCCTGACAACATAGAAAGGTGCAGAAGATTTCAGGAAGGGTTAAGGCCAGAGATTCGGCATACAGTCTCTGCTACTAGTAGGAGGAACAGAGAGAACTTTGGTGAGTTTGTTGAGGCTGCCAGACAAGTTGAAGAATCTGTGAATGCTGACAGAGTGCCGGAGTCTAAGAAGAGATCTGCAGAGTTCAGTGGAGGACAGCCCAGTGGTGGATATAGAGGTGGAGGTAGAGGTTTCTTTTCTAAACTTGGGCGTGGCTTTGGTTGTTTTGGCAGACAGAGATCTGAGAATGTCACTACTTCTAGAGGTAGAGGAGGATATAACCCAGGAAGATGGAGTAGTGCCACTAGTGGACAGTCTTCAGGGTCATCAATGTCAGTATCAGGTCCTCAGAGACAAGAGATACCGCTATGTAATAAATGTGGTAGACCACACACTGGTCAGTGTTGGGGTCCAAGTTGTTTTGCCTGTGGACAAATAGGACACCTTAGAAGGGATTGTCCTCAACTTCATCAAGAAGCATCACAAGCTTTTCAGCCTCAATACCATGATGTTCCGAGTTCCTCTGTGGCTTCTGGTTCTAGAGGTGGTGAAGCATCTAGTGGCAGGAGTGGTCAGAGAGGACAACGTGGCAGAGGGAGAACTTCAGCACGTTTCTTCTCTTTGACACCTCAGGAAGGTATAATTTCTTCACAAGTTGTTACAGGAGAGATGTTTGTGTTTAATAGTATACCAGTTTCAGTTTTGATAGATCCGGGAGCTACTCATTCTTTTATACGACGTTCTTTAGTTGTTGAACTTAATCTGTTAACTCAAGAGTTGGTAGATGAGTTAGTGTTGAGAGTTCCACTAGGTGGACCGACAGTTTTATCTGAGTCTTGTCCCGGATGTTTGTTATCTTTTGGAGGTTTTACCTTTGCTGCTAATCTTATACCCTTGGATGTAGATACTTTTCAAGTCATCTTGGGTATGGATTGTCTTGAGACATATCGAGTGCAACTCGATTGCTGGAAAAAGGAAGCTACCTTTCAATTAGGAGAATTTTCTTGTGTCTTTACTGGAGACAGGAAAGTTCTGCCTACGTGCATAATATCAGCTGCTGTAGCTGATAAGATGCTACAAAAGGGATGTGAAGCGTTCCTTGCTCATGTAGTTGACACCAGAGCAGAAAAGAGCACCACCAGTGTTTATGACGTGCCCGTGGTTTGTGAGTTTACCGATGTCTTTCCAGAAGATTTACCAGGCTTACCTCCTGTCAGAGACTTGGATTTTGAAATTCAGATATATCCAGGTAGTCATCCAGTAGTATTGCCAGCCTATAGAATGGCACCTGCGGAGTTGAAAGAACTCAAGATACAGTTGCATGAGTTGCTAGATAAGGGCTTCATTAGACCCAGTTCTTCACCATGGGGTGCTCCAGTCCTGTTTGTTAAGAAAAAGGATGGTACCATGCGTCTCTGTATAGATTACCGGCAACTGAATAAGATTACAATAAAGAACAAGTATCCTTTGCCGAGGATAGATGATCTGTTTGACCAGTTGCGTGGAGCAACGATCTTTTCTAAAATTGATTTGAGATCCGGATATCATCAGCTTAGGATAAAGGCTTCTGACATTCCTAAGACAGCTTTTAGAACCAGGTATGGGCATTATGAGTTTTTGGTCATGTCGTTTGGGCTGACCAATGCCCCAGCAGCCTTTATGGATATGATGAATCGGATTTTCAAACCTTTTCTAGATCAGTTTATTGTAGTTTTTATAGATGATATTCTGATCTATTCCAGAGACGAGGAACAACATGAGCAACACTTGAGAGTAGTGTTGCAGTTGTTGAGACAACACCAGTTGTTTGCTAAGTTTAGCAAATGCGAGTTCTGGTTGGCCGAGGTAGCATTTCTTGGACATGTTATCTCGAGAGATGGAGTCAGCGTGGATCCCAAGAAAGTTGAATCTGTGCTTCAATGGGAACAGCCTACGACTCCTACTGAAATCAGAAGTTTCTTGGGTTTGGCAGGTTATTATAGAAGGTTCATAAAGAATTTCAGTGAGATAGCATCACCTTTGACACGCTTAACAAGGAAGGATGTGTCGTTTGTTTGGTCTGATAACTGCGAGAGAAGTTTTCATATTTTGAAGAAAAGGTTGACCTCAGCACCAGTGTTGGTTCTGCCAGAAGCAGAAAAAGGCTATACGGTGTTTTGTGATGCTTCTAGAAGAGGTTTAGGCTGTGTACTGATGCAAGAAGGTAAAGTTGTTGCTTATGCATCTAGACAGCTTAAGAAGAATGAAGAGAATTACCCTGTTCATGATCTGGAATTGGCTGCTATAGTTCATGCCCTTAAGACATGGCGTCATTACTTGTATGGTGAGACATGTCATGTGTTCACTGATCATAAGAGCCTGAAATATATCTTCACTCAGAAAGAGTTGAATTTAAGACAGCGCAGATAGCTGGAGTTGATTAAAGACTATGATGTGACTACTGAAAAGATATCAGTGATCAGAGATCAGTTGAAAGCTGCACAAGATAGACAGAAGAGTTATGCTGATAGACGACGTCGACCTCTTGAGTTTGAGGTTGGCGACGAGGTTTTCTTGAAAGTTTCACCGTGGAAGGGAGTTCTGCGGTTTGGCAAGAGGGGTAAGTTGACCCCTAGATATATGGGTCCATATCCTATTGTTGAGAGGATTGGACCTGTAGCCTACAGGTTGGATTTGCCGTCTGAGTTGGCAAATCTACATGATGTTTTCCACGTATCTATGCTGAAGAAGTGTCACCCGGGTACAGATAAGATTCTAGACTCAGAACCGGTGCAACTTAGGACAGATGTGTCCTATGTTGAAGGACCTGTGCGGATAATCGATCACCGGATCAAAAAGCTTAAGAACCGCGAGATTCCTTTAGTGAAAGTTTTGTGGAGAAACCACAATCTTAAAGAAGCTACGTGGGAGCTAGAGTCTGAGATGCGTAGCAAGTTTCCTTTTCTCTTCTAGGAATTTCGAGGACGAAATTTTTATAAGGGTAAGAGGAATTGTTACGACCCGCGTCGAGCTTATCCCGTAAGTGAGTTGTTCAGCACGTGTTTAGCTGATGTGTTAAGATTTAAGCATGTTTTTGTTAATAATGCTTAAAATGGACATGATATGTGCTTAGTGTGTTTTCTAGCTTCTAAAGTATGTAAAATCTTACGCTTGAAACGTTGCCAGAGAAATCGTTCGAATCCGACCTTCGAGTCAAAAGTTGCATGTTTTTGGGCTTCTAGGGACCCGATTGCAATTTGCGAAAAGTTCGAAATTTGCGATGTGGCCCCTAAGTTTTTCTTCCTTATCTCCCTTTCTCCCTTTTCTCGTTTCATTTCACAGAAACGCAGAACGCAGGAAACGTTCTGTCCCTGGCGTGAGAGAAAGAGAGAAAGAGAGGGAAAGAGAGAGGGAGCTGAGGAGAGAAGCTCTGGAGCGTCGTTCTGCTCCAATTAGTTGTTGTAGATCGTCCCTTTCCTCCGTAGATCATCTTATCCGTCGAATCGAATCAAGTTCGCAGCTGGAGCTGCATTTGTGAAGAAAACGGCCGAAGAATTGGGGTGCACAGTGCAGCCCCTGTTCGTTTTCTTGCTCCTTTCAGGTACGGTTTAGTCGTGGGGATCGTTTGTGATCGTTTGGTGTTGTTTGCGCGAAGTTTGCCCGTCGATTCGTGAGAAATCGACTTCTGCAGGTCGTTTTTCTGTTCTGACTGTGCGCGGTTCGGCCGAGTTTCCAAATCGGTCGGCCGAGTTCTTATTTAGGGCTTTTGTACAGCGTTTTCCGGATCGGCCGAGTTTCGTCTTGATCGGCCGAGTTTCCTGAATTAGATATGCGAACAGGGATTTGGTCGGCCGAGTTTGGTTCTGATCGGCCGAGTTTCCTTTGTAGGTTTTCAAGCGGTGAGTTTGTCGGCCGAGTTTGGTCGGCCGAGTTCCAGGATCTGGGAAGTGATCGGCCGAGTTTCACAGTGTTCGGCCGAGTTTCAAGTGGTGAGTGGCAGTTCACCTAGAAATCATTATTTAACTCATTTTAAATGTCTGAATGCTTCAGTGATAGTTTAATAAGATCATTGGGACTTGAATTGTGCTATAGGAATGATGAGAAAGAGAAATTCTGTGTTTTACAGTAATAATGTGTTATTTTAGTTATTTGTTAATCAAGTATAGACTTAGATGCCCTAACACCGTAGAACCCCAAAAGTGGTATCTGCAGCTTTGGGGTGAAACTCGTGTTGCAACATCATCCGTGCGTGTGTCGCGGACAAACGAGGAAAGAGAAAAAGGGCAGTGTCTAACAATAATTGTGCTTGTGTCACAATGGCACTGCGGTTTCACCAGAAAACACGGTTATCTAACACCATTCGTGCGGAGTCGCGAAGGTAACCCTGTGACCCTCCGCCTGTGTGCTCAGGTTAGTAGGAGGAGTCGAGAGAGAGCACTCAGAGTAGTGCATTGAGGCCGGAGAGCCTGTAGGCCGGAGAGCCTGTGGTCCTGTGGCAGAACGGGGCTGGCGTCAGACTTAGCATTCCCGGGTGTGTCGCTAAGTCTTGTACGGTGGGGCCGTAGCATGGACTTGTTGCGGACCTTTATATGCAGAGTACACTGCATATATTTAGGGCATAATAATAAATGAATAAATAACCACATAGGATCACAGTAAATTTATATAACTGTCTATTTACTTGAAATACCTGATGATGCTTAGGAATGTGAGTGGTAATTTAATATCTGCTATATTAGTAGAATTGCTCTGCTTAAACTGTATATCTGTTTACTTCCAGTTAATGAACCTGACGAGTTGTTTAATGATAGCTAAGTGAAATGTTATTCACTGAGCGAGTAGGCTCATCCCTCTACTCAAAAATTTTCAGGTCAGCACCAGCTTCAGGAATCAGAAGGATCGTTCCATCCCAACGCTTAATAAGTAGAAGGTTTGTAGTTAGTCTAGTTAGAAGGTCTCTTAGTCCATTCCCCTCGATCTACGGGACAAGGTGTGAGTGAGAGAGAGAATATGTATATTGATGTAAATTAACTGTTGTGTTTTAGTTATGTTGGACAATGTTTATGTTGTAGACTTGTTTAATTTCCTATCAGTTAATAGAAATGCTTCCGCAGTTCGTTTAGTCTTCATTTGCAGTAATATCTTTAATTGTTTTAAAAGTAATGAATGGTTGGTTATGCGTTGATCCCACCTGCCGTGCCCTAATCCGGTGGTTTGTGCTTAATGTGGGGTTGGGGCGCGACATTCATATTTTGAACATGTTGGTTCACTTGTGAACTGGTCTATTTATAATCTTGTCAGCCAATGTACAACCAGTGTTGTTTAAATTGAATACCTAAATACTTTAGTAATCAAGTTAAACCTTATTCATGAGAAAAGTCCTATTCCAAGTGCATCCTATGTGTGTGACCCTATAGGTCCCAAAGTACTTTGGCAGTGAACATCCATAACAAATTTATGACATCATAAGAAATGAGAAGTATCTAGCAATACATCATTGATACCTAAGTAATCAAAAAGTTGGAGAACAACTTCAACCTACAATCTATGATCAATGTTACCATGATTGCATAGTTCCTTTGTCTCTAATATCCGGATTGAACTTGAGGCATGGAGTAGTCATCCTCTTCAACATTCCAACCATGTTCCTTTAACTAGAGAAGATTGTATGAGATGGCATGCAAGCTCATGTATCATATATCAAGTCACATGAGTATGGGTATATGTTTCTCAGTCTCTCTTATCAAGTGGTCTGAATAGTAATATCTTGTAGGAGGGACAAATTCCATCTACATCACTCTCACTTGGTCCCCGTGTGTCACAATGCACCCGAGTATCACCTTTATGGAAACCCTTATTCAAATTCATGTTGGATGATATCAAATCACATTGAATGACATGTGATGAGTGTAGTGAATTTAGGTCTAAGAACTACAATCACCACTATCACTGTGAGATTTGATTCTGACTACCATTCCATGGTCTCCATATATCATTCTCAAGGTGGGTATGTCAACACATTGTTATCTAACATGTACATGTGTATCTGACTTGATATCTCATATCATGACCAATGATACTCTATCTTCAGCCACACACACTCTAGTCTTAGTATTATTGTTGTCTATTTTGCTTCCATAGTAATATTTGACTAGGGACATAACAAGAATGTATGTACTCTTATCATATATATGATCTCACTGTTCAGGTCCTCAACTTGAAGACATATATCATCGAGTAACATCATTCTTTATACATCTACAATGTATGTATCATCGTCTAATGATTGAGACAAACATAATAGATGGGATTACCTTTATCATCATAAAATTAGGTATCTAATGCCCCATTTCAATCATTGCATGATTGGGTCTCTTGACATACATACCAATAGACTCCCACTTGAATTTAGAGCCAATCTTCAACGAATCATATTCCTAATTATCTTAACATGTTCATCATGTTTCTACTGTGTAAGTGCTTATGTAGAGGGTTAGCAACATTTGCTTCTAGTTGGTATTTTGCAAGTTTCTGTATCTCGTTGTTGTATGGCTTCTCGTATGAGATGGAAGTGTTGTAGTATGCTATCTGAGATTCCTTTCCTATCCAGTAGTTCCATTGTTGTCACAATATTTCTATTGTTTTATTAATGGTTGGAACCTCTCTCAAGTTCATCTACATGAACTTCTTGGTCCATACAGAATCCTCTGTTGTTTTCAAAACAACAAGGTACTGTACTTCTACTATAGTTTTAAACAACTTTCTCTTTCTCTAAACTTTTTAGCTTATAGTACTTGTTTTAAGGTCAAACACAAATTTGGATTGTGATCACTAATTTTATTTGTCATTTTGAACGCTTGTCGGTGTAAACAATTACACCCAACACTTAACTTATTACCATAAGTAAGGAATTGATCCTTTTAGTGCTTCTTAATTGCTTTAGGATGTTCTTTATGGCAGTCTAGTAACCTTCACTAGGATATGATAGATTTCCCCTTATCGTGTGAAATACATACGAGACAATGGGATGAGTACATAAATTGCATACATGATCACTACAGAAAAACTGCCCATTAGTGACATTTATTTAAGTGGCATTTATAAAGAAAGCCACTATCTTTCTAATATACAGGAAGTTTTAATTAAAATGTCACTGAACCACCTATTATAGGATTTCTGAAAAGGACATAACATTAAAGGCATTTTTATTTCTAATTAGTGGCAATCTTAAATTGCCATACCAAATTAGGAAATATTTTGCTGACTTCCCGCTCCAAATTAAATTTTCCCTTCACGCTGCACTCTCCGCTCATTCAGCCCGACGTTTCTGATCTCCCCCTCTCTCCCTGCGTGACTTCCTCGCTCCCTGGCCCATCGTGCCCTAGGTCCGTTGGTGGCTCACGATCGTCTGTAGACTGGGAGAGACTGGTGGTGCCTGCTGTTCGCCAGTTGCTGTCTGCGGTGCCAATAGTTGCTGGCTATGGAGTGCCAAGTTGCCGGTGCCGCAATGACACCTTGTCTGTGATCACGAGCGGTAGTTCTTCCTCCTCCACCTTTTTGAACCGAGCCCAACCGAAGCATACTCAGGCACCGTTCGTTCTTCCTCATCCGCCTTGGCAGACTGAGCCCAGCCGAAGCACCGCCGCAGACTCAATCTGCCCCTCCGGCGTCGGCGAGCTTGAGTGAGGGACTCCAATCAATCCTCTTCAGGTAACCATCGCCGCACCCTATTCTGTTAACTAAGATGTATCTTACATACCTCCTTCAAGGTCTCTTTCATGACCGGTGGCTAATAGGCATGTAAAGTGTCAACAATTCTCTTGCTTGGATGAAAAATCTTTAGGTATCGAATGACATGCCACTTGGAATTTGTTGTTCTTATGCAGGTTATCCTAAATCATCAATAACTATTAATGGGAAACCTTGCAGCAAAATAAAAAACATATTCCGACTAATAACTTGTTTACCAATAGTAGTCCACTCTTGTTTCCAACCATTTCAATTGAAAATACTTAAAAGGTATTTTCCTTGGATCCAACTTCTGTTCTACATACATTATTAGTACTTTTTATCTGTAGTGTTATAATTTTGAAGAAAGACAAGAATGAAGAAACTATAGCACTTCAAAGATGTTAACAGAATATGACTTATAGAGTTCATGTAAACATCACATGTAATTAATCAGTTCCCTATTAAGATGGTGGATTGGTATTTTCTATTCGATGTTTACATGGTCTTCCCACAAAATTGTTTGAGAAACCAGGTGATGTGAAATGCAGTGATCAGTATAATTGAAAAGCATAATGTAGACATATTAATTCATAAGTGATCTCCTTAAAACATACATAATAATTCATAATGTAGACTACGATAATTGTTGGTATAATGACATACTCGTCTTACTTTCCATCTAAGTCTGATTTATATTTCTCAAGTTGTCTCTGAATATATGTAACATCGTTATATATACTTATTGAAAATATATAACATCTTTATATATACTTACAATTGTTAGTACTAATATTTTGCAGTCTCTTTCCACCCACAACAATCACTATGGCCTGGGCCTCGACCCCCCCTGTCCTTTTCCCTGAAATAGAACAGCTGGACATCACCCTAGACCATCGTACACTAGCACAACTCACCATTACTAGACAGTGGCATCATTTGAACAGAAGACGCTACACGGCTAGTCAAGTGACTTTAAAGTATGGAACCTCGACCACTGTAATCGACGTTCAGTATGATGGCGAATGCACTTTAAGGTATCCACAACCAGTTGGCTTGCGTGGATTCAGAACATGCTAATTGGCCGAGAGGACCAGGTCTGTCTTCCGAACATGCTAATTGGATTCGTCTACGAGGGACTCCCTCCACGACATAGCATCATCAACAAAATGGCCAAGTCACCAGTCAAATGGGTGTCTCAATTCTTGATGAAATTTTGTTACTTTTAAATAAGGAAATCACCAATAAATGTATTTTTTACTATTTTGTAGAATGAAATTTTGTTACTTTTAAATAACAAAATCACCAATAAATGTATTTTTTACAGTATTTGTCACAATTCACCAGTCAAACGGGTGTCACAATTCTTGATATTATATTTTTTACTATTTTTGTAGAATAGATAAGTCTTGGATAGCAGAGGATGACCGAACGAGTAGTAAATACCTATGTGGAGTATCCAACTTTTTGGATTTTGCTTTTCAACATTCAGCGATTGGAGACAAGATTGTATGCCCTTGTAGAAAGTGCACTAATGTATACCAGGTCACTAGACAGACGTCATTGAGTCATCTATTATGGAATGGCTTCTTACAAAGCTATATTTATTGGGCTTTTCATGGAGAAGATGTCGATGTTGAAATGGATGCTCCAAATGATCAGGGTGATTGTCTAGATGATGAAAATTTACAAGATATGTTGCATGATGTTTTTCCAAGTTTCAATGAAGACGAAAATATGGAAGGAGTACAGTTAGCTACTGATCAACATTTAAATGCTGACAAATTTTATATCTTGTTAAAGGATTCTGAGACAAAATTATATCCAGGGTGTAAGAAACTTACCAAACTTGCTTGCATCCTAGAATTCTATCACCTGGTTTGTCTTAATGCCTTGAGTAAGAAATCATCATCTATGTTTCTTAAGTTCTTTAAAAAAATGCTACCAAAAGGAGAACAATTACCTAATTTCTTTTATGAGCTGAAGAAGACAATAAAGGAGTTAGGATTACATTATGTGAAGATTCAGGTTTGTCGAAATGGTTGCATGCTGTTTTGGAAGGAGTCTGCTGATAAAGACGTCTGTGATACATGTGGAGAATCAAGATGGCTAACAACTTCAACACTAGATGATGATGATGAGGAGCTAGTAAACAAACCCAGAAGAACACCTGCCAAAGTGCTCAGACACTTTCCACTTATACCACGGCTGAGGAGGTTGTTCATGTCATCAAAAACCTCTTCCTTAATGAAGTGGCATGTAGAAGAATATGAAAAAGATGACAAGTTAAGACACCCGGTAGATTCACCTGAATGGAAAACATTTGATGTTATGCATCCATAATTTGCTGCAGACGCTAGAAATATTCGATTGGGACTTGCCACTGACGGATTTAATCCTTTTGGGACAATGAGTAATTCTCATAGTACATGTCCTGTTGTAATTATTCCATATATTTTACCTCCTTGGTTGTGCATGAAGAAACAATATTTTATGTTGTCCCTACTAATTTATGGACCATCTTCGCCACAGAATATAGATGTTTACTTGCGTCCATTGATTGATGAGATGAAATAACTATGGAGTACTGGTGTACAAACATATGACGCTAGAGCCAAGGAATTCTTTCAGATGCGTGCTTCTTTATTATGGACTATTAGTGATTTTCCAGGATATGCACATTAATCTGGTTGGAGTACTAAAGGCTACAAAGCATGTTCTTATTGTAATAAAGATACTGTCTCACATTGGTTGCTACATAGCCGTAAAGTTTGTTACAGAGGACACCGTAGGTTTTTGCCAACTGGCCACATATTCCGGAAAGAAGCTAGGGCATTTGACAGTGAGCAAGAATTTAGGAGTCCACCTAAACCTCCTTCTGGAGCTGAAATCTTGTCACAATTGGATGGCGGAAGCACTGTAATTGGTAAGAAAAGGCCGAGAGATAAAGATTCGACACACAATTGGGATAGGAAAAGCATATTCTTTGAGCTACCATATTGGAAATCTAACATTGTAAGGCACAATTTGGATGTCATGCACATTGAGAAGAATATATGTGAGAGTATTTTTGGAACATTGCTAGGTCTGAAGGATAAAATTAAGGACAAATTGAATGCAAGGAAGGATTTGGAGGATATGGGAATTAGATTTCCGCTTCATCCACAAACTATTGTCACACATTCCATACTACCTCCAGCTTGCTATACGATGAGAAAATAAGAAAAACTATCATTTTGCAACCTCCTAAAATCTGTCAAAGTTCCAAATGGGTATGCATCTAATATATCTAGATGTGCACGGCCGACGGATGAGAAGATGCTACCAATGAAAAGTCACGATTATCACGTGTTGATGCAACAACTTTTGCCATTAGCTGTCACTGTGTCTTTGCCCAATAAGAATGCTAAGTCATGTATTATTAATATTTGTCGCTATTTTCAGAGGTTGTGCACTAAAGTCATAGATCCAAATGATTTTGCTACATTGGAAAATTCAATAGCTGTGACACTTTGTGAGATGGAGAAGATTTTCCCTCCATGTTTTTTTGACATAATGGTGCATCTATCAGTCCATCTCGTTTTTGAAGCTAAGATAGCTGGCCCTGTTCAGTATCGTTGGATGTATCCAATTGAAAGGTAACTTTTCATACGTCGTGATGACTTCACCTACTCGAATTTAATTTGTCATAATATTTTTGCCAACTTTGTTATCAGGTATCTACATACCCTAAAAGGATATGTTCGTAATAAAAGATATCCAGAAGGATCAATAGCAGAAGGATATATAGCTGAAGAGTGTCTTACTTTTTGTTCAAGATACTTGGATGGAGTTGAAACAAAATTAAATCGGCCAAATAGAAACGATACTGACAAAATAAATTTGGAAAATGAGCCAACACATGACAGTGATGATTTTTCGATTTTCTTGACAATAGGTCGTGGTGTTGGTAAAATGATAGCATGTGTCTTGGACGAACATACATTGCAACAAGCCCATACGCATGTAATATTCAATTGTGACGCAGTTGAACCCTACATTAAGTAAGTTAGTGACAATTGTCTTCTATTATTAAAATAGTATTACATATTGCACATATTTTGTTTTCAGGAAGCACTATGATATCATTAGGCTAAAACATCCTCATAAGTCCTTAAAGCAGGTACAGAGAATACATAGTAACTCATTTGATGGATGGTTTAAGGAACATGTAAGTTAATTTGTCATAATTAAATTTGTTATGCTTCATGATTAAATACTAACAAACTTTTCTTGTGTTAGATTGAGACACTCCTAAGAACAGAGTTGGTGGATGATAAAATCAAGTTTCTTTCTCAAGGTCCACATCAAATGGCCGTTAAGTACAAGGGCTACATTGTCAATGGTCACAGATTCCGTACCAAAGCAAAAGATCGACATCTAACAACACAAAATAGTGGAGTCTTTCTAGTAGCTAAGACTGATTGTTATGCTAAAACCACTGATCGCAATCCAATTACTAGAGATGTTACCTACTATGGTGTTTTGAAGGATGTTATTGTGCTCAATTATTATGAACACTTTAAGGTGACATTATTTAAGTGTGATTGGGTGGACATCTACTCCAAGAGGACAATCAAGCATGATGAACATGGGTTGACTCTTGTTAATTTGAGACGACTTCAATCATCTAGAGAACCATATGTAGTGGCATCTAAAGTTGGATAATTATTTTATGTAGAACATGTCACTGCAAAATGGTGGCATTTTGCTGTAAAGATTCCCCCACGTGATACGTTCAACATGGAAGATCCATCTTGTAGTGAGACTGTTGAAGCTTATGTGCAAGGTGAACCAAGAGATGGGCCATCAATGACAATAGAGGATGAAAATGCAGACTGTGACATAGTTAGATTGGATATGGAAGGAATTACTATTGATAGTTCAACAATTGAGAAAGACCAATCCCAAATTCAGCAGGATGACAAAAGTGTATATCAAAGTGATGAGGATGACAATTTTGAATGAGAAAATTACAAAGTAGCAACCAATGTTTATTTTAGTTTGTCGTTATTATTTGACTTATATATGCCTGTTTCGTTGGCATGAAGTTTCCACTATCTGAAATGTATCCGACATATTTTAGTCGCATGCTTCTATGTGTGTTGCATTATCTCTCATATTCTCGAGAGAGAAGGTTGTCTGATCAGCTCCTTCGATGTATTGCATCCTAGCCAAAGTGGTATCTAAATGTAGTATCTAAAGTAGTATGTTCTGCTTAAATCCTGATGTCCAAATTACTAACAATGATGATCACCTTTTGCATTGCCTTAATGTAGGTGTATGCAATCAGAGTTTCATTTTTATGCAATCCTCTTCACTAACATTGCTGCTAGCTCTGCTGTTACTGATATGTTGACAATGACTTTGTGTACCTCTGCAGTTTTGCATCCTAATTTCTCTGCAGAGGTACATTAAGTCTTTCTCAACATGTCAGAACTATGCTCTGGTGGAGAAGTCTACGAAAAAGCCTCAAGAAAGAATGGTTTCTCTAAGAGATTAAAGGCCATTCTCGAGAGATAAGGTTGTCTGATCAGCTATGTTGATGTATTGCAGCCTAGCCAAAGTAGTATGTAAAAGTAGTATCTAAACTAGTATGTTCTGCTTAAATTCTAATGTTATACTTACTAACAATGATGATCACCTTTTGCCTTGCCTTAATGTAGGTGTATGCAATCATAATTCATTTTTATGCAATCCTCTTCACTAACACTGTTGCTAGCTCTACTGTTACTGATATGTAGACAGTGATTTCGTGTACCTCTACATTTTTGCATCCTAATTTCTCTGCAGAGGTACATGAAGTCATTGTCAACATGTCAGAACTATGCTCAGGTGGAGAAGTCTACGAAGAAGCCTCAAGGAAGAATGGTCTCTCCAAGAGATTAAAGTCCATTCTCGAGAGATAAGGTTGTAAATGTCTTTTTGCTTCCTACTCTGGAAAGTATTTTTGCATATTTTGCAGTTACTTGTTTTTTACATGTGGTGGTTGCCATGACTGGTGATGGTGTCAATGATGCACCTGCTCTGAAAATGGCAGACATTGGTATTGCCATGGGAATTTCTGGAACTGAGGTGATTATATTCGCTATGGGAATTTGTATATATATCTTCTTATCTTTTAGTAATTATTATCCATAATGATGTTTCTTCTCTTTTTATGTGTCAGTCCAGGTTGCCAAGGAGGCTTCAGACATGGTTCTTTCTGATGATAACTTCAGTACAATATTTATTGTAGTTAACGAAGGGAGATCTATCTATAACAACATGAAGGTCTTCACCAGGTT
Source organism: Alisma plantago-aquatica (assembly GCA_963693085.1). Lineage (NCBI taxonomy): Eukaryota > Viridiplantae > Streptophyta > Magnoliopsida > Alismatales > Alismataceae > Alisma > Alisma plantago-aquatica. The sequence goes on along the minus strand of OY856413.1, from coordinate 479,329,594 downwards.
CCGCTCTTATTAATCATTTTATGCTTTCTTACCTTACTAAAATTCTTTCAACTTATTATGTATAGGCTATAGTTTTATGAGAACACTGGACGAGATTGAGTTTGATTATAATACTTTGCTTTTACATAATTGTCAAGATTGTCAGCTTTGCCCCCTTTCTATAATCTACTTAGTTGTGTGCTTAGCTAAATGTCTAAAGCTTTGCTGCGTGGCAAACTCTATTCAGCTGACATAATGTGAATGGTACATTTGAAATTATCACCTCTGTCAAACTTATTAGGAGTGGTGAGAAGGTGGGTTCTTGTGAGGCTACCCTTCTTGTAAAGCTCAGCATTAGGCCCTTCTCATATGGACTAGTTGTGATGTCAGTTTATGACAGTGGATCTGTATTCAGCCTTGAGGTCCTTGACCTTACTGAAGATGACCTTATTTATAAATTTGGCAATGGTGCTATCTTTCCTGATACTATCTTATTGCATGCTAGTGTTGTAAGTTTTTTTGTCTTACATTTGCATGCAAGTGCTCAACTTTTTGGTCACTTCATGGCAGGATCCTAGCAAGTTTGTAGTTGTTGTTGCCCCTGCTGCTGCTTCAGGCTATGTAGTTGCACCTGCGGCTTCTGCTGCCAAGGTGGAAGAGAAGAAGGAAGAACCTACTGAGGAATCTGATGACTTTATGGCCGAATTATCATATGCTATCACTGCAGCTGAGAAGAAGGATGAACCTTCATTGCAGTGTAGCTGGTCTAATCCTGTAGAAGCTCACAACTACTTGGAATGCTAGAATGGAGTTGTATGTTTTTGTAAGAAAATGAGTTTGTATTCCTTTGGGGGGGTCTCCAAGTGCAAATTGAGTTGATATCCAGTTAGTGATCATGTCTAGAATATGTACCATATATAGTCATATGTGATGGTGTTGTATTGAATATAAGGGGCAAGGTAAAATGTCCTCCCCATGTAATTTTCATTTGATTATAAATAAAAAAGTTCAATACTTCTGGAAAAATGTGTTCGGCTTCAATTGGCATTCAATTAAAAAACTTGATCATGAACTACAAATTGACTGACTAAAATCCATAAAAAATTAGTAATGCGGAACTAGTATGTCATTACTGGCTTTTTTCATAAGCCACTACATTCAATCAAAACCGTTTTATACAACAACATTATACAAAACAGTGGCATTTGTATAAAAGCCAAATGATGGATAGTGGCTTTTCTATAAATGCCAAATGATCATTTAGTGTCCTTTATGTGGCATTTATTCAAAGCCACTAAAGAGAAACGTTTAGTGGCTTTTACAACTTAATCCACTATCTTCCTAGTGGCATTGGCGCTAGAGGCATTTTTTTAAATGTTAACAAATGTCGTTAAACCTGTTTACTGGCTTTTTTTTCAGTGGCATTTCTGAAAGGCCACTGATGTGAGTGTTTGCTGTAGTGGATAGATCCAATCATATATGCATATGGTGTCTTTCTCATGTTTTTCCATTATATATATATATATATATATATATATAGAGAGAGAGAGAGAGAGAGAGAGAGTCAGGCTAGAATACACTCGAGTGTACAGATTACGTCGTACACCCCAATGGTGTTTGCCTATCTAGACCATGTTTTTATAAAATCTAATCCATTTATCTTAATGGTTACAATAATAATAGGCCACATACAAAATTTGAGCTCATTTGGATGAGTGTAAGTCACTCATCCAAGGGCAACAAAATTGACACACAAAACTAATTTGAAATGCCTGATTTTTGCATCCTTTAGATGCACGACCTATAATTGTCCAAATGAGCTAAAATTTATTATATAGTATGTTCTTAAGATATTTAAGAAGATCAATGGTTTAGATTTTTCAAAAAATTGTTTCATCTTTAAAAATGACTGAGGTGTACGGTGCCTCCGGTACACTCAAGTGTACACTAGCCTGACTCTCTCTCTCTCTCTCTCTCTCTCTCTATATATATATATATATATATATATATATATATATATATATATATATAGGTCAAGAAGCTTTCCAGATCTATCTCTATAGATCTCCATTTCTAAAATATAGGATTGTTCACCTAAAACTTCATATAGAAGGTAGTTCCCAGCCAAGTTTTTAACATTTGAAGTATAAGGATGTTATTTCAGTCATTATGTAGAATGTAAATATGCTCCCACTAAATTCTTGTAATCATAAATTCCATATTCATTTCAATTAAAGTCAAACTCTTTGACTATCTTGTCTAATCAAAGACTCCATCTATGAGATGCTTGCTTCAATCCATAGATTGACCTTTGTAGCTTTAGGTTTAATGTGTTCTTATTGTCAAATCAAAGAGTCCATCTTTCAAGCTCAAGGTGTGCACTACTTACATAAGGAACTTGTGATTCCACAACAATTTGGGATTCTACTTGTTCCTATTATACGTCTTTAGGTTCAATGTTTCTTATTGATCTTGTATTTTTCAAGTTCTACTTTTCTCTGAATGATTCTTTTTGAATTCAATTCCCTTTAGGAATACAATCATATTGGCAATAAACACTTTTGTTGTCAGATTGGAATATAAAAGTACTATTAAAAAAATAACATTTTTGTGATTTGTGGATAAAGCTTTTCAAGAAACTATTTTCTTATATAAGCTTTCATCCTAATATTTATAAAAGACATATTGGGACACTTCTGATGCCATATCTCGTATGGTGTGTTTTTAACCAATTTAGATGGTATATTGTTTAGTGTAAAGCATGTGCCGGAAAGAAAATTGGAAGATCAACTAGATTTATTGATGATCGCACCATGACTAACAAGGTGTGATTCCTACTTTTTGATACATCATTATGTTTCCGGAGGAGTTCATCATGATACACTATCATAATCTCCCAAAAAGGCACTCGAACTCTTGGTTTAAAATATTTCAACATCGATCATATCGAAGAATCTTAATACTTTTACCATGCTAGTTACATACTTCATTAACAATCTCGTTGAACACTTCAAGAGATCCAGACTTGCATTTCCATATATACAAACTACCATATCTACTGAGATCATCAATAAATATAATGAAGTACTAATAACCACCCTAGCATTTATTCTAAAAGGTCTACATACATCAATATATGTGAGTCCTAATACAATACTCTCTCTCACTATTTCTAGTGAAAGGTGCTTTTGTCATATTGCTCCACAAATAAGACTTGCATGTCTCCATTGATTCATAAACCATAAGAGTCTAGACATCCATCCTTACTGATTCTAGAAATGCATTTCTCGTTTATGTACCTTATCCGATACCGGTATAGATATTCATTGTTTGAATTATTGACTTATTCAGTATGTGGCATACATATTTATCTCTACAACCATTGAGTATAGATTATAAGACATAGGGCACTGCCACATAAGATCTTATATTTTAACATGAAACATCAATTTATTCATAATATTCTTGTCCATACAAGATACATGATGTTTTCATGAATGGCGTGAACATGATAGCAATTCACTAATTCTGTTACATGTCCATCAAGCTGAGTGATAGATTACAACTGCAGTGGTAACAACTTTTGCTCCACATAGTTCTATCTTACTTCTTCTCGGGTCCTGAATTGGAGATCTCTATGTCCCTCTTCTTCTTCAGTTCCTCTATATAAAGGGTACAATTCATTTTCCAATGTTCAGGATGGTGACAATAGTGGCACTTTCCTTCCTTATTCACTCCTCCCTTAGCTTTAAATGCAGAAGACTTTGGGTTCTGGATAGTTTTATAACTCTTCTTAGCTTTGCCTTGCCCTTGGACTTCCCTTTACCTTTGTTGATCATCATCATAGATTTGGGTTTGTCCTTCTTCATCTGCCCTTTGATTGTCCTCAACATGCCAAGTAATTCTGACAATGACTTGTCAAAATTGTTCATGTTATAGTTCATGACAAACTAGTTGTATGATTCTAGCAGTGACTGCAAAATCACATTTTTTGCCAACTCTTGACCCAAGAGAAATCATAGTCTAGCAAGGTTCTTCACATACCCAATCAACTTGACTGTATGGGGACCTACATGATCTCCTTCAACAATGTTTCACTTGAACAACACCTTTGAGACATCGTCTCTCTCTTGTCTGGCCTAATTTTGGTACATGTTTTTAAGATATGTTAATATCTCCATTACATCCATGTTGTCTCTACAACTCATAGTTCATTAGGCACAACATCAGGCACTTGACATCCACGATATCTTCAGAGTGCTTCTTGTAACCATCCATGTCATCCTTAGGCACGGTGGGAGCAAATTTATCTGGCTCTGGTGTATCTAGGACATAGAGCTTGTGCTCTTGAGTGAGAATAATTCTCAACATCTTGAACCAGTCATCAAAATTATTTCCATTCATTTTGTACTTCTTAAGGACCGATCTCAATGAAAATGTATTTGAGTTTTCTATTAGTTTCTAAAAAATAAATTTGTGCAACTTTGTCAAAACATTTTTGATAAATTTGATTTGATAAGTTTGAAGATATTAATTAGGCCTTTAATTAATTAGCACTCCCACTATTTTTTTCAAACTTATAGCCCTCACTAATAATTCATAAGATTGCATCGTACAACCTATTAGTGAGCCAAGATTGATATTTCATCAAATTGTGAGTCAATTTTGGCTAGTCGCCCACAACTTGACCATTTAGGTAGACCACCTTTGCCATTTGCATCTCATGCAACTATTAGATAGATGGTGTGCACAACTCCTTGTCACAATTCATATGAATGCTTCTAGCTACTTAATGTCATTAAGACCTCCTACTTAAGCAAGGCCCAAAAGCCAACAAGATAGAATATGTACCCTGCTTTGGCAGACCTACATACCTACCATCATGCTTCCATGAGATAGGAAGTGTACCACACTTTAGCACAACTTACTCTTGGTCGATCAAGATTTTCACCCATGCTACTTACAAAAAGAATCTTAGACTTAATATTTATTAAGGGATTTATATATAAATAGATATACATATCCAATCACCACATACTTATAGTACATATCATATACATGATATATTCACAAACAAAAAACATGCAATAAAAAATATATGAGTGATGGTTATGGTTATTCTAATGCAATTCTTTGGAGAAACAGAGAACTGATACAACCTAAGGTCCACATCACATGTAGAAACTTGTACTATAATACTCGTGTAGGTCCAGTCAGTCATTTGAACCCTTCAACCAATCCATTGTCTTTCTGGTCGGTCGGTTGGTTTCCTCCAATCAGTCAACTGAATCTCAACTTGGGTGATTGGTTGGACTCCTCCAGTCAATCAGTTGGGTCTCCAGTTGATCATTTGGGCTTCCAGTTGATCAGTTGGCTCCTCCTATCGTTGGCCTCCTTGATCCTCTAGTCAATCGACTTCACTCTCGGTCAGTCAATTTGTCTAGTGGATAATGTCTTCTCACAATGAAACATAAATTAAAACTATCCTATTTCATATTACATTATAAAAAGGAAAAACCTTGAGTTACATTCAAGGGGAATATAGGAAGAAGAGAATTTATTTTACATTTGAAAAGGAGGGGAAAGGCTCAGTAAGAAAATTGAGTAACAACAGGGAAGAAAACCAAACAACCATGCACACACATCCACAGGGGTTTTGGCGGTAACCATGCATACATCCACCATCAAAATGCTTGTTAGGGAAATGCATATATATTACATATATTGGCATCACATGGAATAAATGTAGATCCCTGATACACAATAAATTGATGTGGTTATGATACTACTGTTGGGGAATAAGGGCAGAAGATAAGGCAATGGAAACAAAAACTTTTACCCCTATTCCTTGCTAGAGATCGCATCAACAAGGATGTATCTAGGAAAGAGGGTAGCAAGAGATATATCTAGTCCTAGAGCAAGTCCAATGACTACTATTACTTGGTGATGTGCACACTTCACAAGCTATACATGAACAATTGGTGGTGATGGTCTCCTGGTGTAGCACCACATATGGTGGTGGTTGTTTTCCTCCTAGCATGGTGGCAATGCCCTCCACACCTCTACATAGTCCATGCAGACCACCTAGAACTCCACGTTGTGCTACCATAGCTAATGAGAAGGAGTTGTTCCTTCAAGCTCAATGTGCTAGTGTTGATTCACTCTCCTATGATGTATCCCCCTTGTTGTTTGTCCCTTTTATGGGTAATACTTTCTCAGGATCTCTAGTTACCACAACTATGAGAGGAGAACATTTGTTGTGTCTTCTAGAAGATTTGACTACACCGATATCTATAGGATGATCATGGGCAAGGTTTCTAGATCAATTGGGAGTCAAAGAGAAAGATTTTCACAAATTTGTGGCTACTACAAACCACGAATCAGTTGGTTTACAATTGAACCGGTTGGTTTGTATGTGAATCGGTCCATTCAACCCTTGAATTGCTCAGTTCACATGTGAATCAGTCGAGTCAACATTTGAATCAGTCGGTTAACTATATTTCCTATTTGAAAACATATTGGGTTTAAATATGATGATTAATGCGCGCACAACATGATGTCAACATCAATCTTTTATCCATTCATGCTAACTACTCTAACGGTCATTTCATAATCAAAATGGTCAATTCACATTTTGAAATGGTTGGTTCATTTCTGAATCGAGCGATCTATATTTTGAACCATTCAGTTCACTTCTGAACCGGTCAATTTAGAATCATGTCAGCCAAACTACATTGGAAGTGAATGTACATAACCAATTTATGACATCTCAAGCAAATATTGATATCTAGAAACATGTGATTTCTACCCAAGTAATCAGAAAGTTGGAGAACAACTTCAACCTACAATATGTGAGATCACTATTATCGTGATTGTATAGTGCCGTTGTCTCTGATATTGAAATTGAACTCGAGGCATGGAATAGTCATCCTTTCAAGACTCAATCCATGTTCCGTGAGCTAGAGGAGACTACATGAGTTGCATGTGAGCTAACATATCATATAATGAATCACATGATTATGGTCATATGTTTCTCAATATCTCTTATCAAGTGGCCTAGATATCAATCTCCTATAGCAGGGACAAATCCAATCTAAATCACTCACACTTAGTCCCCATGTGTCACAATGCACTCGAGCATCACCTTTATGTCAACCCTTATTGAAGGTCATTATGAATGATGTCAAAGCACATCTAATGACATATGATGAGTGTAGTGACTTTAGGTCTAAGAAGCATAATCACTAATATCACTATGAGAGCTGATTTTGACTACCATTTTGTGGTCTCTGTGTATCACTCTCAAGGTGGTTCTATCGGATACATTGTTCTCTAACATGTACATGTGTGTTTGGCTTGATATCACAAAATATGACTAATGAGAGTCTATCATTAGTCAACACACACTCTAGTCTTATATATTATTGTTGTCTATTTTGCTTCCATAGTAATATCTGACTAGGGACAATAAGAATGTGTGTACTGTTGTCATAAATACGATCTCATATTTAGGTCCTCAACTCAAAGACATATATTATCGAGTAACATCATTCTATAGACATCTACTATGTTTGTTTCAACATCTCATGATTGGGACAAACACAATAGATGGAATTACCTTTGTCATCATCAAATCAGATATCTAATTCCCCATTACAATCATCATAAGTTTGTCTCTATAGGCATTCATACCAACAATAAATTTCGTGGAAGCAATTTTTTTCGGTCAAGTTTCCATGAAACATTCTTTGTTGTGTCATAAATATGGTCCCACATCTTATTTCAAATGCAACAAAATAAGGGATATGACTTACAATTGGGTGTCTCGTGTCATTATCCTTATGTTTAGTGTAGGAACAAAGCAAAGGTTCTGCCTCCATCAGTTCTTGTCTAGCAAGACTATTTGAGAATAAGTTCAAGATTATATGTTAAACTTCCAAGTAAAGATATTAGATTTTAAGTGCATTATTTACTTCAAAAGAAAACCTTTACATGTGACTAAAATAAGTAGACCTTCAACTAGATGATTGTTGTTTTGACTTATCCTAGCAAGGAAGCTAAAATTTTACTGGTTATAGATGAGAGTCAAAACTATAAGTATGATTATGTAGTATAAAATGGGTCATAATGTACATTTATACATGACTTCAAGAGAATCTAGCATCAAAACACATAATCTATTGTAGTAAATGGGGTCAAACATATGATAATTGTGGTAATTACATATGAAAATAAGATTTCAGCTTATCCAAGCTTATTTAAGGATTTGTAAGATTCCCCTATAGGTGAAAAGTTATAATGAATAAGTATAATGGTGCACCCCACTTCCAACTTGAGAAATATTTAAAAAACGATCAAGCGACAAAGGTCACTTGAAAATATGCTAAGGAGAGGAGACACATACATGTGGGTTCCCCATTCTTGATACTTGAAAATGCAAAATGGATAGATATAGGTAGTCTAACTTCAAAAAAGATTGACAATATCGGGAATGATCATGGAGGGTGCCCCATTTTTAGGACCTTCAATATCACAAAACAACTGGAAATAGGTAGTCAGAGTTGTCTTGTAAAATTGAAAAGATGGGGCACACGTGTTAAGAACCCGATGTTCTAGGACATACAAGATAGCAAAATGGTAAGTAATAAGTTGTTAGAGTCATTAGAAAATACTAACAAGATGGTATGCACATTTGGAGGGCACTGATGTCATGGGACCTTAAAAATTGCAAAATATTGAGAAAGATTTAGTCAGAGTCACTAGAAAGCCTAACAAGATGGGGTGTGCACTTCAAGGATACCTCAAACATGAAAAAAAATCAAATTATCTCAACCTTGTCAATATCAACTATAACTTTTGTTCTCAATCCCCTCAAAGTAGTTTTAAAATGAAGTTGTCCCCACGCTAATAAAGGAAATGAGTATAAACTAGAAAATTGCGTCATTGTGTAGGCATATAAGGAATAATTTTTCAATCAATGATTGTGGTAAGGACTGGGTTACAAATGGGGAAGGTGTTAGGAACACAAATGTATCTTAAACATATAAAAAAATGTACATCCATGTTAGTTGCACAAAAATTAGGTTAGCACATTAATAATATATTCAAAAGATCACTGACCCAAGGTTCTCATATCATCACAACAATTTGGGATTAGAAAAGAGGAGGTGAATAAGGGTCAACATTGTAAGACCCAATGTACCTTTCTTGGATGTCATTAGGCATGTACGAGGGTTGTTTTCCTTCATTTTCTAGCAAGGCAAAGTTTGCGATCACCTAAGTCATTGCTTACATTATCTGATCTCATAGGTCCCTATCCATAGGGGATTGTTTAGAGTTTCTAAGGATGGTGATGAAGTTTATGGGGTTTTTTTCGCAAGGAGGCCACATTCTATCTTACTAAAAGGTAACATAGTAATAACCTTTGTAACCAATGTTTGATAGGATTTTTATGGAGGTTGGGATCTTATAGTAGGTATAATTATTTTTTTTGCTAACCCTATAATTTAGAAAAAAACACCCCACACACAGGTGGGCACACCTAGGTGTCACTTGTCTGACCTTTTCTAGCATGCACAATAGGTGAGGAAAAGTGGGGTACAACTAGCTAACAACTCAATTGTAGATCCTTGAAAGGTTTTGAAAGAGTGATGAATTACAAATTTCACTGTGGGGTATGAATCTTAAGTAGGGTGTGCGCTTGTCGGGATCCCCACCTGACCTTGGCCTCAACAAACTCTCAAGTAGGCTAAGCTAGACAAATTTAAATGTGAGTAGGGGGTCAATTGGGTGCATGTGTGGCATGCCCTTTGTGGGTTTGTGGGTATTGTTGGTGTCAGTTAAGTAGCTTGTTGAGGTGGTTTCAACTAGGTCATGAAAACTTGGTGTACCCCTCATTTAGGATCCTAGTGACAACATACATCCAATGTAGCCCATGGAAAAACATCATTGGATTAGATCTCTACTTTGATAGATATCCTTCCCGTTACATGATTTGTTCGTTCGATTTATGCAATTGTGACCTCTACTATTGGGAAATGTTAGAATTATATTTTATCAATTCATTTAAGACTAAATCTAAGGATCCATCCCTTGATCAAACCCTAAGTGTGTTGGGAAATCAGGGTGATAGATAAGGCAAGGAAAACAAAAATTTAATGTCAGATTCCCTAATTAGCGAGATCAGGTCAACAATGATGTATCTAGAAAAGGAGAGTAACAATAGTTATATCTGGTGTTGGAGCAAGTCCAGTGACAGTTGTTGATGCAGTAGTGTGCTTCTTCTCCAAGCAGCAGTGTGCTTCTTCAGATAGAAACACTCAAAGAGTCATCAGCAACAACCTCCTAGTGCAACACCACGGATGACGGTTGACAGTGTCCTCCTAGCAAGAAAACTCCTTGCATCTAGATTAGTCAGTGTGGACCAATGAGAATTCCATGTTGTGATACCAGAGTCAATGGTAAGGATTTGTCCCTTTGAACATCAGTGTACTAGCACTGATTCACTCTTCCATAATTGTCTCTTCCTTTCTATCCCTCCCTTTTATGGGTAGGATTTGCTCAGGATCTCTATTGGTTATCAGAACCAGAGAGGACAACAATTTTCAGAGCTTTTTGTTGTGTATGGGAAGCCCCCAATACCCCTCTATTTATAGAAGAGGCCAGTGTCAGGTTTCCAGTCAGTATAGGAGATGAAGAGACGAAATTCATAAATTCTATGGAGACTACAAACAGTGAACCGATCGGTCCGCTGGACAACCAATCAGCTCATGGGTGAACCAGTTGATTCAACCCTTGAACCGATCAGTTCATCATGTTTCATGCTTCCAAGCATATTGGCTTTTAATATTTGATTAATGCACAATCTTGACATCATGATCAATCCTTGATCCATTCAAATTGATCATTGAACCAGATGATACTGATGATGAACCGGTTGTTTCACTTCATGAAAGTGTCATTTCCCATCATGAAACAGTCATTTTACTTTTGAAACGGCCATTTCATACATGAAAATGGTCATTTCATATGTGAAATGGTCGTTTCACATGTCCAACTCAGGAAAATATTCAGCCAATTATTGTTTCCAATTGGCCTGACACTCCAACTGATTGGTTCAACACTTGAAATGGTCAGTTCAGAGTCCAGTTAGTCAATTTTGAACCTCAGTTGTTTAATTGAATACTTAAATAGTTTTAGTGATCAAGTTAAATATCATTTGTGAGTAAACTCCTATTCCAAGTGTATCCTATGTGTGTGACCCTATAGGTCCCAAGTTACATTGTCAATGAATGTGCATAACCAACATATGACATCACAAGCAATGAGTGGTATCTAAAAACACATCATTGCTACCCAAGTAATTCGATTGGAGAACATCTTCAACCTACAATCCATGATTAGTTTTATGTGACCGTATAGTTCCTTTGTCTTTGAAATCCGGATTGAACTTGAGGCATGGAATTTTCATCCTCTTCAACATTCAATCCATGTTCCTTGAACTAGAGTACACTATTTGAGATGCATGTGAGTTCAAATAACACATATTGAATCACATGAGTATAGCCATACATTTCTCAATCTCTCTTATTAAGCGTCTTATATATCAATCTCTTGTAGGAGGGATGAATCTCATCTACATCACTCACACTCTATCCCCATGTGTCACAACACACCTGAGCATCGCCTTTATGGAAACTCTTATTCAAGGTCATATTGGATGACGTCTAAATACAATGAACATGTGATGAGTGTAGTGACTTCTGATCTAAGAACCACAATCACCACTATCACTGTGAGAGTTGATTATGACTACCATTATGTGGTATCCATGTATCACTCTTGCCTGATACACTATTCTCTAACATGTACCTATGTGCTTGACTTGATATCATATATAATGACTAATGAAACTTTATCATCAGTAAACACACACTCTAGTCTTTTGTGATATTATCATCTATTTTGTTCCATAGTAATATCTGACTAGGGTCGTAACAAGAATGTATCTACTCTTATCATACATATGATCTCATTAATAAGGTCATCAACCTAAAGGCATATGTCCTTGAGTAACATCATGCTTTAGACATCTATTATATTTGTGTCAACATCTCGTGATTGAGACAAACATAATAGATGAAATAACCTTTATTTTTATTATCAAATCATGTATCTAAATCCACATTCCAATCATCATATCATTGTCTCTCTTGGAATACATACCAACAGAATCCCACTTGCACTTAGAGGCGGTCACCCAAAAATATTTTTCCAAGTAATCTTTAACACTTCCATCATGTTTCTACTACACAAACACTTTGCAGGTAAGCAATGTTTTCTTCTAGTTGGATTGTTGTAACCCTTTACACCCAACTCATCCTTAATATAATAATCAAGGAACGGATCCTTTTAGTACTTCTCAAGTACTTAAGGATGTTCTTTATGGCAGTATACTAACTTCCACTGGTATCTGAATGAAGTCCACTCGTCATGTCTAATACATACAACATAACGAGATGAGTACATAACATTGCATGCATGATAGATCCAATTGTGAATGAATATGGTGTCTATCCATGTGTTCCTATTCTTCACAAGAACTAGAACACTATGCTCTTGAGAGACTAACTCCATTGAATATGGAAAAGTTTTTATCTCATTGAGTCTTGCATGTTGAACCCTTTCAACATCTTGCCATTCTTTGTTCTCTTACTCAGGTCAAGAAGCTTTCGAGATCTATCTCTACATATCTGAATTCCTATCACATAGGTTTCTTTGCCTAAACCCTTCATAGAGAAGGTACTTTCCTTGTTAGGTTTTAATATATGTAGTATAAGGACATTATTCCCCATCATTATGTGGAATACAAATATGCTCCCACTGAATCTTTTGTAATTATATTTTTCATTTTCATTCTGACTCAAGTCAAACTCTTTGACTATCTTGTCAAGTTGAAGATTCCAGATCTGAGATGCTTGCTTGAATCCAAAGATTGACCTTTTTAGATTATAGACTTTATTTGCATTATTTGGACTTATAAAACCTTTAGGCTATGTCACATACACATCCTCTACAATATCCCTATTAAGGAATGCGATTTTAATATCCATTTTGCCAAATATCATAGTCATGTTAAGCTACAATGGCAAGCATGATCCTGGGAGATTTAACCATGGCAACTGGTGACAAGATTTCATCACGTTCAACACCTTGAACTTGCTTGAAACTCTTTGCAACCAATATGCCCTCATAGGTCTGTACACTACCATCCATGTCAGTCTTCTTCTAGAAGGCCCAATTGCACCTTATGAATTTTACTCCTTCAGGTGGATCTACCAAGGTCATACCTTGTTGGTGTACATGGAGTCCATCTTTGATCCCATGACCTCAAGCCATTTCTCAGACTCTAGTTTCTCAATAATATCAAGGTAGGTTATTGGCTCATCATCTATGACCAACTCAATGCCATCTTGAGACATAAGATATCACAATATTTCAAGCTCAAGGCATGTTCTACTAGATTTATGAGGTTTTTTATTACATAAGGAACTTGAGATTCCATAACAATTTGTAATTCTCATCATTCTTATTGTACCTATTTAGTTTCAATGTTTTCTTGTTGGTATTGAACTTTTTCACTTTTATCCAGTGATTCCTTTGGAATTGAATTCTCTTTAGGAATATAGACATCCTAGTAAAAAACACTTCATTGTCAGATTGGATAAAAGTAGTACTTCCACAAAATAACATTTATTGTTATTTGTGTACAAATCTTTTCAAGAAATTATTTTCTTATATAAGCTTTCAATCCCAATCTTTAAAGACATATCGGGACACCTCCATGCCATATCTCATATGGTGTCATTTGAACCAATTTAGGATGGTACATTCTTTTAGTGTATATCATTTGCCAAAGGAAATTCAAACATCAATTAGATTAATCAATAATCACACCATGACTTAATAGAGTGTGATTATTTTTTTCTAACATCATTATGTTTCAGTTGGATTTCATTGTGATACACCATCACAGACTCCAAGAAGGTCCTCAAACTTTTGGTTTCAAAGCATTTTTCAACATCGATCATATCGAAGTATCTTAATACATTCATCGAGTTAGTTACGCACTTGATTTATGATCTCCTTGAACACTTCAACATATCTATACTTGTATTTCACTAAATACAAACTTCCATACATGTAGATAGCATCAGTATATATAATGAGGTACTAGTAAATACCTTTAGTATATATTCTAAAAGGATCTAAATATATCAGTATGTATGGTCCCTAATAGAATAATTGCTTTCCCACTACATCTAGTGAATATGCTTTTGTCATATTTTCCAATAAAAAAAACTTGTATGTCTCTAATGCTTCAATAACCAAAAGAGTCTAGATAACCATCAATATGGATTCTATAAATGCAATTATCATCTGTGTGCTTTAGATGGCAATGCTATAGGTATTCATTAATTGTTTGAGTCATCGAGTCATTCAATATATATCTTACACATATTTGTCTCTACAACTATCAAGTATAGATTATGAGACATTGGGCATTTCCATATAATATCTTATCTTTTAAAATGAAGCATCAACTTATTCATAATATTCTTGACCATACAAGATACATGATATTTACATAAATGGAAGGTACACAATAAAAATTCACTAATTCTATTACATGCCCATGAATGATAGATTCTGATTGAAGTGGAAGTAACCCTTGCTCTGCACAGTTTCTAACTTACTTCTTCTCAGGTCCTGAAGTAGAGATTTGTATCTCCTTCTTCTTCCTGAGTTCCTCTATAAATAGTGAAGTTCCCTTTCGATGTCCATATAGGTGACAATGGTGGAATATTCCTTATTTAACAATTTAAGTGAAAAACATATTCCTTTTGCACTTACCCTTCCCCTAGCCTTTAGTATAGAATACTTGTACTTCATCTTAGCCTCAAAACTCTTCTTGGCCTTGCCTTTGTCCTTTGACTCTGTTCCACTGATCATCATCACGGGTTTGTCCATTTTCTTTTGTGCTTCAGCATTCAACAACATGCCAAGCAATTAAGATAGTGGTTTGGACAAGTTGCTCAAGTGATAGCACTCAATAATCTAGATATATGATTCATGCAACAATTGTAGAATCATATCCATGGCCAACTCTTGACCTAAAAGAAATCCCAGTCTCTCCACATTCCCAATCATATTGAGCATATGGGGCTCTATTGGATCTCCCTCTGCCAATTTGCACTCAAACAATGCTTTGGAGACATTATACCTTTCTTGCTTTACATGGTTCTTAAGATGTGTTATTATCATGAGAATATCCATGTTTTCATTTTGTTCATGCACCTCACAGTCCATACAGTCATCATAAGGTTTTTGATGTCTCCAACATCATTGGCATGCTTCACGTAAGCATCCATTTTAGCCTTAGGCACATTTGGAGCGGGTTCATTTGGCTCTAGTCTTTCAAGGACATAGAGCTTTCTCTCATTGGTGAGAACACTTCTCAAAGTCCTAAACCAGATGTGGAGGTTAATCACGTTTAGTTAGTCCTACTCAAGGACTGATTGCAATGATAATTATTTTTGGTCTACAAAGGATTTTTTTAACTTTGTCAAAATATTTTTTTATTTTATTTGATAAAATTGTCGACATTAATTAGGCCTTTAATTAACTATGCCTCCCACAATTTTGTTCAAATTTATAGCCCTCACAACCAATTCGAAAGATTGCACGATACAATCTTCTAGTAAGCCAAGACCCAAAATAATTGAACTATTACCCATCCAACATCAGTGACTATAACCAATTATTAAGGTAGGCAACTTTTTTGAATTGTGTCTCTACAATTCCTGGATATAAGGTTTATGCAAATCTTTATCATGGCCCACATGTATTGTTCTAGGTGCTTAATCTCATTAAGATCACCTAGCGAAGCCTGACCCAAAAGACAACATGATAGTAATGCACCCTTCTTGGAAGGTCTACATGGCTACCATCACACTTCCATAAGATGGACAATGCCCCATGCTTGGCGTGCCCACACATAGTTTATCAAGCTTTTCATGTGTCTTGTTTATGGAAAGCATGTTAGGCTTAATATTTATTGAGGGATTTTATATATAAATACATATACATATCCAATCGCCACATACTTATAGTACAAATCATATACATACTATAACTACAACAAAAAGATGCAATTATAAACACAAGTGATGGTTATGGCCATACTATTGTAATTCCTTTGAGACACAAGAAATTACTACCACCTAAGGTCTACATCATATGCAACAACCTATTTTTGGTGAAGATTTGTGTTTGAACCAATCTGGGTTGATTTGTTCAACACTTGTACCAATCAGCTGAGTTCCTTGCCACTTGGTTGGGCTCTTGAAACAGTTGTCTGGTCTTAGGTTCAAGCAATGTCTGGACTCTTCCATCTGATCGGTTGGACTACTAGTGGATCAGTTCATCCTATCGTCTTGCCTCCATCCTTCAGCCGATTTATTTGACTCATGAACCAATCAGTTTGTATGGTGCAAAAAGTCTTCTCATGACGGAATATAAATTAAGAATATCCTATTTCATATTACATTTTGAAAGAGAAAACCTCGAGTTACATTCAAGTGGAAATAGGAAGAAGATTTTTAATTTACATTTTGAAAGGAGGAGAGAGGATCGATATGCAAACTGAGATATAAATAGGATTAAATAACCACAACTATGCACACACAAATCTAGAGCTAGTATCCATAATCATGCTAACATCCACCATTAAAATTAATTTTATGGTGACACGTCTAAGTTGCACATACACACACACACACACACACACACACACACATATATATATATAGGGATCATATGTGGTATTTAATCATATATGCATATTAATCATTTTAATATTCGTATTGTATGCAATAAAATATTTTTGATCATATTGATTTAAATCTAGATATACTATAAATTGACATGGCTCTAATACCACTATTGGGAAATCAGGGTGACTGATAAGGATATAGAAATAAAAATTTAATGCTTGAAGATCATGTCAACAAAGATGTAACTAGGAAAGGAGAGTAACAAGATTTATACTTGGTCCTGGAGAAAGTCCATCAACAACTCTTGATGTAGTAGCATGCTTCTTCTCCAAGCAGTAACACACTTCTTCTTCAAGCAACAACACTCAAATAGTCGTCAACAACAACCTCCTAGTGCAACACCATGGACGGCGGTTAATGACGTCCTCCTAGTAAGAAAAACTCCTCGCATGTAGAGTAATCCACACGGACAATATGGAACTGCACATTGCACAACTAGAGCCAACGGGAAGGAGTTGTCCCTTTGAACATCAGTGTACTAGCAATGATTTAATATCCCACAATTGTCTCTCCCTTGCTATCCCTCCCTTTGACGGGTAGTACTTTCTAGGGCTCTCTATTGGTTACCATAACCAGAGAGGACAATAATTGTCAAATCTTGTTGTTGTGTCTTGGAAGCCCCCAATACCCCTCTATTTATAGGAGAGGTTAGAGTTAGGGTTTTCAGCCGTTGTGGGAGTTGAAGAGACAAAATTAATGAATTTTCTTGAAACTACAAATGGTGAACTGATCAATTTACTTTCCAATAGGGCTCTTGGGTGGACTACTTGGTTCAACCCTTTAACCTGTCAATTTGTCATGTTTCCTATTTACAAACATATTGGCTTTTAATATTCAATTAGTGCACAATCATGACATCAACATTGATCCTTGATCCAATTGAATTGATCATTGAAGCGTAAGATCCAGATGATGAACTGATCGTTTGACTTGATGAAATGGACATTTCACATCATGAAATGGTTGTTTTTCTTTTGAAATGGTCATTTCATATGTGAAAAGGTTGTTTCATATTTGAAATGGTCATTTCATATGTCCTGCTCAGGAAACTATTGAGCCAATTGCTGTTTCCAATTAACCTCACACTCCAACTGATTGGTTCAACACTTGAACCATTCAGTTTATTATCCAGTAAGTCAATTTGGACTCGGTTATTTAATTGAATACCTAAACACTTTTAGTAATCAAGTTAAACATCATTCATGAATAAACTCCTATTCCGAGTGTATCCTATGTGTGTGACCCTATAGTTCCCAAGTTACATTGACGGTGAATGTACATAACCAACTTATGACATCACAAGCAATGAACGGTATCTAGCAACACATAATTGCTACCCAAGTAATTCCTAAATTTGGAGATCAAATTCAACCTACAATTCATTATTAGTGTTACCGTGATCGTATAGTTCCATTGTCTCTGATATCTTGATTGAACTCAAAGTATGGAATCATCATCCTCTTCAATGTTCAGTCCATGTTCCTTGAAGCAGAGAAGACTATCTGAGATGTGTGTGAGTTCACATATCACATATTGAATCACATGAGCATGGCCATACATTTCTCAGCCTCTCTTATCAAGAGGCCTGAATATCAATTTCCTATATGAGGGACAAATCTCATCTACACCAGTCGCACTCTATCCCCATGTGTCATAATGCACCTGAGCATTGCCTTTATGGAAACCCTTATTTAAGGTCACGTTGGATGATGTCTAAATACAATGAAAAACATGTGATGAGTGTCGTGACTTCAGGTCTAAAAATCACAATCACCACTATCACCATGAGAATTGATTCTGACTACCATTCCATGGTATCAATGCATCACTCTCAAGGTGGGTATGTCTGATACACTATTCTCTAATATGTATATGTGTGCTTGACTTGATATCATATATCATGACTAATGAGAATCTATCACCAGTCAACACACACTCTAGTCTTTTGTATTACTATCATCTATTTTGCTTCCATAGTAATATCTGACCGGGGACATAACAAGAATGTATGTACTCTTATCATACATATGATCTCATTGTTCAGGTCATCAACCTGAAGACATGTCATCAAGTAACATCATTCTTTCTACATCTATTATATATGTGTCATCATCTCATGATTGAGACAAATATAATGGGCGGAATTGCCTTTATTATTATTATTATTATTATCAAATCATGTATCTAATCCCACACTCCAATCAACATATGATTGGCTCTATGGGCATACATACCACAAAGTGATCACTAGGAAAAGTTCCTAGACCAAAAACCCAACTTAAAACTAACAACCATAAAGAGATGAGTTGGACCGTTCTGAAGAAAACAATCCAATTAATGATCTGATTAGAAACAATCATCACAAAACATCCAGTGATCTCATATACAAGCATAACACTTCCCATTTAAATAATCTCAAGGGTAAACAAGATAGAAAGACAAACTAAAATATCTTCATTTATTGCAACAACTAGGTTTGCAAGATGATCCATATCTACGAGGACACAACAATATAAGATGTCGATCTCAAGTTACAACTCATAATCATAAGAAACAACAACAAAAGAAGCCCATCATATTCAAGATATACTACCCATCCATATCTCAGAAAAGTTAGAGTACAGTGACAATCTAGACTCAACTATATTATATCTTGTTACATCTTGATCATTGTGTACTTTCTACTATGCTAGCATGCTTAACAACATTGTGGAAGAACTGTGTGAGACATTAAAGAGTCTCAGTAAGAGGATTACTCCCACCAAGATATAAACAAACATAGATGTATTTTATGATGGAAAACAAATGATAGGAAGAAATTTACTATTCATCTTAATTTCACACTATCTAGATCACCCCTTAGTTTTTTTGAAGGCATATAAAAGACAACAGTGGAAGACATTTCACATTATAACAACAATCTTCTCATAGTATCACCATCTTGAATGTAATAAATATAACATTACTTACAGTGCTTTAGGCCATCCCTACAATTGTGAAGAATTCATAAAACATAACAAAACTTGTAGATAATAATGGAATGATAGTAACATCCAATGTTATTTGCTAATATAATCCTAACTAGATAATAAATGGTTGAGTTACATGTTTTATTAAGCCCTAAGTAGTTCGAGGCGTACCACTCAAACAACTAGTTGGCCACTGTGAAGTCACAATCAGCCCTGTATAAGATCTTAGGATTATTAGACTCCTAAGGATCTCTTCCTTCAATCAGTATGAGTGAAAAACTATACTGGCACATCGACCCAACTTCCCAAACAGCCTAGTCTACCCTGGGTACACAGGTGATGACACTAGAAACTGGGGTATACAACCCTCAAATTTGATTTATGACCGCAATCTTTCTCAATCACATACAAACTGAGACACAAAAACCGCAATTGTTCTCAAAATACCTTAAGGACAGGATGACGGAGAAAACCCTCCCTGAACTCGTGTATATACTCAAAAGTATACGACTCTGAGCTCCTTCTCACAATATGAGATTGCTACAAGGAAAGTCATTTTGATATCTAGCAAGTCCTGACACTGAGATAGCTCTACGGTCACATGGTAGTACATGATTAGGGTTACACTTGATTAGTTAAGCCAATTACTGGTATTTTAATTGCATTAAACCATTTACAAACAAGGCATGGGGATATAAATATAGAAATTAATTAAGTTTAGGTACTTCTATAGACATAAAACATGTCCACATATTCCAAACCACATAAAGCTAGATTCATATTCCATCCTTGACCATATCAAGGAACCAATTCGCCAATAATAAGGCACAACAAGGCCCAAAATATCATTAATATAAAAATGGGAGCAAGTACTAGTAGGAATCTCATATCCACCTAGAATTTTGCATATATCATGAAAAGACAGTAATCAAGAAGGCCACAAATTTTTTTTTATCAATAATTCAATGGTTGTATAAGTTATGATCAATTCATAGTAGGGTACATGAAGCCCAAGACTAAGCATAGATGAGATATATCAACTTATCAAGTCTATTTCAGACTAGATTCTAACAACATAACTATTAGTCAAATTCAGAAAAGTGTTACAAGATTAGTCATTTATATTAAGTGCATCACGTAGATGTTTCCTTCTAAGAGTGCTTAAATTCAAGGGTATTCACATCACATCACGTATATCTTCTACGACTACTTAATTATTTCTAAAGTATATCTCATCTTCTCAAGGGAAAGTGTATCAACATGCAAGACCAAAGATAACCTCATATTAAGTCAATGATAATCTTTCTCATTAGTTTCTAATTCATTTATATCTAACCATGGATTAAACTCTAACCATCAAATCCTACTATTATCCACATGATGGTATCCACATCATATCTTCAGGGCAAAATCCTAAAGACATAAAAATTACTTCTAGATCATGTATCCAAAATACATCAATAAGGTCATATTATTCACATTCTTATAATTATAGGAAGATAAGAGAATAGAAGGTTCATAACATCCTTTAAAATACAAATTTAATGCACAATATGTCTTTTCTGGTCATAAAGAGGTTTAACATAATTAAGTATTTGTTTCCATAACCAAAAGTACACTTCTATTCATATTACAGACTTGAAAGACCACATGAAATTTTATGATTTAATTCAAAAGTATACGCAAGATATGGTTAAACTAAGATTAAACACATATATGTCATTTTGAAGTCTATATGAACTACTTCTTGGTATATGACATATGTTCAATATGTTTTAAGAAGTATGAAAGTTGTAGAAATGTGTTATATATAGTCTAGATGATCTCCCATATAAAAACAAATATCATTTTTTTATTATGGTATCCCAAAATCTATACATGAGTCATTTTTTGGGCAAAACCACAAATATTTTAGATTTTCAACCATAAGGCCACAAGAAGACAATTATTAATATTACAGATCAGTACTAGAACATAAAGATATGCAATAAGTTCTAATATTCTTACATAGGGATTCAAACTAATTTACAATGATCATACATTTAATCACAGAGAGAAAGATCTAGGTGTATAAGGTGAGATTCAAGCACTTCTTTATTATTTAGGCTATGAATGCATGATTACATTAAGGTAAGAGTAAGAAACACGCCTTCAAAATGTATGGGAAGGATCCTCCTATTCAAGGCCGTGCTTATCAGCCATCAAACATCACCATAAACCTCCCAAAGATCCATCTAGGCTCCATTTGGCTAGATCTAGTCTCACCTATGTCAAAGAGAGAGAAAATGTGGGATGTTTAGCTCTAGCAAGCTAAAACCACCATGGGTGACCATGGGGTTCGGCCAAGAGGAACATGAAGTAAATAATATCAAGAAAAAGAGAGAATAAAAAGATGTTCTTACATGTTGAAGTCTAGAAATGAAGCCAACAAGCTTGGGATGTCCCGTGGAAGCTTGATCATAAATATGCATACACATATAAGCATATACAAGGTCCTTCCTCAAGATGATGAGCCTCCATGGAAGATTATCTCAAGATCCACTCCAGAAAACTCAAAATCATCAACGTAGTTCACAGATATCCCTTCAAAGGTCCCAAAGAAGCTCCTTTATGCAATATCTATGGCAATTCTTGGGGAAAAAGGGATAAAAGAGGGTGATTTAGTTGTTTGGAGCAAGAAACACAACGGAAATCCTTGGAACTCGGTCTAAGGAAGAAGAATAAGAAGAAAAAGGAGAGTAACATAAAGGGGGATGAAGGAAAAGAAGTATCTTACATTATTTGATTATGGGACAAGGTTATCTACCCAAGAAGAATTCAACAAGTCTTGATTCTTCAACATGCATCAATAAAAGCATAGATGGATGACTTTCCCTCAAGCCATGGTTGCCCCTCTTTCTCCAAGCTTGTTCCAGAAGGCTTCGAGGTCACCAAATGGGTACAAGAATAGAAATGGTTGTAACAAAGAGGTCTCATATGAAACCGTAGAAAGAAAAAACTTTTATACCCTCACCTCCTTTTTTTAGCAAAAGACTCCAAACCATTGTATATTCCACATCCTTGGTCAATATTCACTCAAACAAGGTTCAAATGCTATAAACTTTCATGATAACATTGTGAAATATCAAGAGAATCATAATATGCAATTAAATTTTGATTTTAAATGTCAATTAGGGTGAAATTGCAAAGCAGACCACAAATGTACATGTAATTACAAGATCATCAGGTAAACAATGTCCAATTGAAGTCTATTTAACACCATCTTTTAGACAATGTATTTAAAGACTAAAAAAATGTATGAGAATGAATAAAAACACATTTTTGAATATTTTCACATAAGTTTCAATTAGGTCCTCATTACTATATTTTATTTACAATTAAGTCCACAACTTGCAAGAAAACTTGAAAGTAGGACAATCAATGTGCAAATTCAAACAAATGAGCGATATCCCTAATCAATTTGTGTCCAATATTAATGGAACACACAATTATGATTAATAAGCAAGATTATAGGAAGATTGGGGAAAAGCTAGGTTCATGATTTCACACTAACAATCATAAAAATTATTGAGTTATATGTTGATAATTGATAATAGTAAGACTTGTGGTATTTTGGATTGTTGAGCACTGCATTGAGTCATCTCTACATACCCCAATGTACTTCATGAACCTGAGTATAGATTTATCTCCCTCTAGTGCAATTTTAGAGCAATATTGACCGTATCTTGTTAAGGTTAGGTTAGTTCATTTCCATATCTAACATGATTTTAAATTGTGTGTGCATACATTTATTTTATTAGTTCATTATTTTACTTGGGATTTATCACAACTTTCAAGGCATTTAGAAAAAAATTTGGGGAAAAGAAAATTGGAGTGTCAACATATAAATTTAGTAAAAAAATTTGAGAATCTTGTTGAAGGGAAAAGTTGATCCTACATGACATCTCACCCTTCGAGTCACTAATCTAACCCAAAAAATCCATGTCATGTCAACAACTATGTGGTTTTTGAGCACTATCTTGTGGGTTTCAAGCATATTAGTTAGAATATTCTATCATGTCCCTAACTAGGAAAAATAATCCCATACACCAAAACCCCAATCATATCCCTTGAAATACCTCTCACAAGATACATGCATGCCCTCTCCTTCATGATTCCGCCCTAACTTTGAACTTTAATCATATCATCTCAACTTTCTCCTCACATGATATATAAATATTCTAGTTCAAACACCATATACAATTTTTTTTCTCTTCGTCTTCTATATTTTCTTAAATCTCAAATATTTCCCATCCTATCAAGATATACTAATACAATTGAGTTTAGTACAACAAATGTGGTAGAATGTATGTTTTCAATCACTTTCATAAATAGAAATTTCACTGCTCATGGGCACAAGAATTTTTTGTGGCTATGTACCCAAGATTTCATCATCCCTAGATCCTGGTACAATCATTTGATGCCAAATAAAGAATTTTGTCAAAAAATCTATAGGAACAAATGCCACAATGAATAATTTATAGAAGGAAATGATAGACTACTAAACAACAAAATATTATGGAAGACGTTTGAAAGACCCCTCAAGCACCTTATGTTCATATGTATGCGTAGAGAGCCAATCATGTGATGATTGTAATTGAATAACATATAAATGATTTGATTAATATCAAAGGCAAGCTTCAAATTTATTTTGTATATCTAGTTATGAGATAATGAATAACGTAATAAACGTCTAGAGAATTATATTACTCAATGACGTATGTATTCAAGTTACCATACTTTTGGATGAGATCATATGGATGTTAAGAGTACATATACATATTCTCATTATGTCTGTGATCAGTTGTTATGGTGGAAGGTTGATAGACAACAATAACACATAAGATCAAAGAGTGAGTTGGTTGATGACTAACTAAGTCTCATTAGTCATGATATAACAATACCAAACCAAACACAGTGATATGTGTTAGAGAACTGTGTATCGGACAGACCCAATGTGAGAGTGACACATGGAAGCCATCATCATGGAAGTCATAGTCAGCTCTCATAGTGATGGTGGTGGTTGTGGTTCTTAGACATGAAATCACTACACTTATCACATGCTTGACATCATCAAATGTCATCCTGAAACATGAGTTGTAATAAAAGTGATGATTGAGTAACTTTGACACGTGGGGACCAACTATGAGTGATAGAGATAGGATTTGTCCCTCCTATAGGAGTATGATATCCAAGGCCTCTTGATTAGAGAGACTGAGAAAAGTAAGACAATATGCATGTGAGTCAATATGTGATATTGAGCTTACATATATCACATGCAATCTGCTCTGGTTCAAGAAACAACATTGAATAATAATGAGGATGATAACAATTAGGTCTTTAATTAATTTTCATTGTCATTATTTTGTTCAAATTGATAACCCTCAAGTATCAATTTAGAAAATTGCAGTGTGCAATTTTCTAATGAGCCAATATCCAAAATGATTCAATTATTACATGCCTACACCAACGTCCATAATCAACCATTAAAGTAGGAAATCATGCCAATTGCATCATATGTAATTCTTAGATAGATGACATGCACAACTCTTTTCCATAAGAATTTGCATGCTTCTGGGCCCAGATTATGTGAGAATCACCAGTTAAGCCTGACCCAATAGCCAATTTGATAATAATGCACCCCGCTTTGGTGGCTACTGCATTACTACCATCACATTTGCACGAGGTAGATGACGCACCATGCTTTGGCGTAATCTATGCTTGGTCAAACATGTTTTTCTTGTATATTGTGGAAAGCATGTTAGACTTAATATGTTTGATTGAGGGGTTATATATATATATATATATATATATATATATATATATATATATATATATTGTATCCAATCACCACATATATAGTATGTATCATATACATGCTATATCCCATAACAAAATCATGCAATATAAAACAAAAGGCGATGGTTATGGCCATGTCTACTTGAAATTCCTTGGAGCCATAAGGAATTACTACCACCTAGGTCAATCATGACATCACATGTATGATCTTGCGGTTGTTGTAGATTTGTGCTTGCCAATCTGGGTAGATCGGTTCAACCCTTGAACCAGTCATCTCGCCTCTTGGCCCGTCAGTTGGTCCTCCTGTCCAAATGATGTTTGGACTCCTTACAAATGGTCAGTTGGGCCTCTAGGGACTGTGGGATGGCCTCCTATCCAACCAATGTTTGGATTGCTTCCAAACTGTCGGCTGGGACCACTAGGTAGTCATCTAGTTCCATCGTCATGTCCTCCATGGTCTTCCAAACGGTCGGCTCATCTGATGAGTTGGACATCTCAACTGACGATTGAACATCTTCAACATCGTTGCATGAAAAGAAACTATCCTATTGCTACTTTATTACATTGAATAAGAGAAACCTCGAGTTACATTCAAGGGGAGAAAAGGTAGGAAAGCATTAACTTTTCATTGGGAAGAGGGAGAGAGAAGCTCGGTATGTAGATCGAGATAAACAAGAACCAAACCATCCAACCACACACAAATTTAGGGTTTAGGCCATAACCATGCTACACATTCACCATCAAAACTGCTTTTATGGAAACACATGTAAATTGCATATATATAATATCATATATATTACTTTGGGATTATGTGGTCTTTGATCGGATACACATATGAGAGATGTTTAGATATTCACATTGTATGTAATAAATAAATAGTAAAATAAAAGTCTGATCATATCAGTTATCCTAAAACATAGTAAATTGGTGTGGCTCTGATACCACTATTGGTGAATACGGGCATAGAGTATATCATAAGAAAGAAATTTTTTATCTATTTGTATTTCCCAATACTGCAAGATCGTGTCAACTACTATGAAATAGGAATGATGGTTTTAGAAAGTTATACCTAGTCCTAGAGAAAGTCCAACAAAAAAACTCACTTCTTTCCAAATATTGATAAGTTCATCTTGGATGGTGGCTGTGCAACTCCTGGTCTTCACCATGATCAGCTATCTACGCAACCTCTTCAACAACTCTTATGGTCTCGACATGGACTGTAGGTTGGCTTCTCTCTCCGATTAGCAGCCAAAGGACTCTTGCCTCTAGAGTAGCCCACATAAACCAACTAGAACTCCTTTCATTCACCAAGAATGGATAGAAAGGATTTGTCCTTCTTGTTGGTGTACTAGTCACCAACATGTTCTCCCATAATGACAACTTCTCAGTTGTTCTCTTCCGTTGGCTATCCCATCTTTTTAGGTAGGACTTGCCCGGGCTCTCTTGGTTACCACAACTAGAGAGAACAACAATTGTTAGAAGAATTGATTCTCAGTTGTCTATTGTTGTGTTATACTCTAGGAAGCCCCTAGTACCCCTCTATATATAGCATAGGCCAGGTTCAAGGTTCCCAGTTGCTATCTGATATGGGATTA
Source organism: Alisma plantago-aquatica (assembly GCA_963693085.1). Taxonomy (NCBI): domain Eukaryota; kingdom Viridiplantae; phylum Streptophyta; class Magnoliopsida; order Alismatales; family Alismataceae; genus Alisma; species Alisma plantago-aquatica. The sequence continues at coordinate 479,302,318 of OY856413.1, read as the reverse complement.
ATGTTTGGGAGTGCAAAAGACTCAAAGATCTTAAATTTTCACAACCTGCAACAGCTGAAACGACCATTTAACACACCTAGACGGTCGTTTGGTATGTGAGACGATCATCTTGCACTGCCAAATGGCCATTTGGTAGTTCCCAATCTGAAATGAATTTGGCTATTTCAAATCTAATTAATATCTCATATTAATTTCCTTGTTCCTCAAGTAAAGAACAATTGAAACTATTCAGGAAACATCTAGAACTTTCATTCAACCCAATAGGGCCATCTCACCAAAGCGAGATGCCTGTCTCACTCACCCAGCCATCCATCTTGTAAGTTAATTCAAGCCGGTCGGTTCAATCACATTGAACCGATCAGTTCATGGGTAAAACCTAGCCAAATAAAACTCCGTTCACCCTGGCCCCCAAATGGTCATCTCAATTACTTGAGACGCCCATATGGCTTCCCAAATGGTCGTCTCACACAGTGAGATGGTCATTTGGCTAACCTGGTCAACAAATCAAGCAATCAGTTGTGTGAATTGAATACATAAACACTTTAGTAATCAATCCAATTTTCATTCAAGATCAAACTCCTATTCTAGATGAGTTCCTATGTGTGTGACCCTATAGGTCCCATGTAATGTTGGTAGTGAATGTCCATAACTAGCATATGACATCACAAGCAAAGAGTGGTGCGTAGCCGCACATCAGTGCTACCCAAGTGAAATGGAAAGTTGGAGAACAACTTCAACCTACCATATGTGTAAGGTGTTGTAGTGATTATATAATTCCTTTGTCATTGATATCGAGGATGAACTCGAGGCATGGTAGGTCATCATCTCAACATTCAATCCATGTTTTTTGTACCAAGAGCAGACTGTCTGAGATATTGTGACCTCAATATCATATATTGATTCACATGTGCATGTGCATGCGTTTCTCAGTCCCTCTAGTCTCATACTATAGTAGGAAGGATATATCCCATTTTTATCACTCACAATATATCCCCATGTGTCAATGTCAGCCAATCATCACCGTTATAACAACCCATGTTTCAAGATTGTGTTTGATGATGTCGAAGTGTACCCAACAACATGTGACGAGTGCAGTGATTTCTAGTCTAAGAATCACAATCACCACCTTCATTATGAGAGATGACTGTGACCACTATAACCATGTCTCACTCTCAAGGAGGGTCTATTCGAGACACTATTCTCTAACATGTATTTGTATGCTGGGTTTGATATTGCCATATCATGACTAATGATATTTAGTCATCAACCAACTCACACTCTGATCTTGTGTGTTATTGTTGTCTATCACCCTTCCACGATAACAACCGATCATGGACATAATAAGAGTATGTATATGTACTCTTAACATCCGCATGATCTCATCACAAGGATAGGAACTTGACAACATACGTCATTGAGTAATATAATTCTCTAGACATTCACTATGTATCCTTATAATCTCATAACTAAGTGAAACAGATGAGTTGGAAGCTTGCCTTTATGTATGTTATTGTTAATCAAATCCTTTTAGGTAATTATCTGATGCAATCATCATATGATTGGCTCTACGATCATGCCTTACCAACATACTCCCACTTTCACTTAGAGCCAATCACTAATAGATCTCATCCTTAGTGATCTAAACATGTCCAACATGCTTCTATTGTGCTAGTATTGATTTAGTGGGTTAGCAACATTTTTTTTATAGTCGGTATATTGCATTTTTCTTATCTCTTTGCTTTGAGATGAAATCACCACAATATGGCATCTGATATTCTTTTCCTAACAATTAGCTCCAACATTGTCACAATATCACTACTGTGTCATCAAAGGTTGGAACATCTACAAGTTCATCATATGAACTTTTAGATCCATATACTATAACTCTATGTTCATAACACAGGTATACTCAGCCCCTATTGTAGAGTCGGATTAATGGCTATTAGTTTGGAACCCTTTCAACTATTCAACACTTTCCCTTTTATACATATTTAATTTGCAGTCAGTTTTGTCATTTATAGAAGCTTGCATCGATGTAACTCTTTACATCCAACTCTTCATGTTATTTCTATCATCATTGACTAGCAATTTTATCCAAGTACTAAATGATATCTTTTATGGCATTCCAATAACCTTTATTGGAATTTACTCATCATCTTGTCATGTCCAGTACATACAAGATTATATGGGATAAGCGTGTTAATAGCTTACATGATAGATCCATTGTTGGGCTGGCCCATTTCCATTCTTCACAAGAATTGGAATATAGGGTTCATAAGAGACTAGTCCAAATTCTCTCTCATTAAATCCTTCTATGTTGAACTCTTTCAACGTATGGATATTGTATATGCTCAAACTTTCATTGCAAAACTTTCAAGAACTATCACTATAGGCCTTGATTCTTATCTCATAAGAAATTCCACCTTATCCTTCATAGCTAAAGAGTTTTCATGCTAGTTCTTAGTATTCACAATATTGAGATTCCATTTCACATCATATGTGGTATATTCATATATGCTCCCACTAAATATTTTGTAAACACAAATTTCATCTTTTGTCTTGACTTAAGTCAAACTCTTTGACTTATCTTGTCAAATCAAAAGATCCCACTTCTGAGTTGCTTGCTTAAATCCCAGATTGAACTTTGTAGTTTATAGACTTCATTTGCATTTTTTGAAGTTATGAATCCTTTTAGGTTGTGTCACATACACATCCTTTAATGTATTCCCTTAAGGAATCTGGTTTCCATCTTCATATGCAAAGTATCATAGTCCATTCTAACTAAAAAAACAAGCATGACAATTGGTAAAGGAATTTCTATCATGTTCAACATTTTGAACTTGATTTATTCAACCAATCTGTCCTTTTATGTTATCCATGTAGGTCTTGATCATAAGACCCTATAGTACCCTTCAAGTGTTACCTCTTTAGGTGGATCTATCAAGGTCCTACCTTGTTAGCTTACATGGACTCCATATAGCTCACAAAAGACTTCTAGTTCACTAGTTGTCTCATCCTATATGACCAACCCATCTGAATTGTTGGATTCACAATCCTCCAATATCAGATGTGTTCTACTAGAATATTTTTTTTTAGTTTTACATGATGAACCTATGATTCCACAACAACTTGTAATTCTCATTGTTCTCATTGTACCCTTGTTGTTGACCTCAAACATTTTGAGTTCTACTTTTGCTCCTACTGATTCTTTAGGAATTCAGTTATCCTATTAACAAAACAATTTTTTTATTGGATTGGGACTAATAGTAACAATCAACTATCATGGTTTATTGATAAACCTTCTCAAGAAACTACTTTCTCAAGTTGGGTTCAATCATTTAGATCTATTGGGACATTTCCAAATCATATCATATATGGTATCCTTTTAAACCGTTCAGATGGTACATTATTTAGTGATAGGTATATATTTATGAGGATGTAAGAAGATTAAATTAATTGATAATTATATCATGACTTGTCATGGTATTAATCCTTCATTATGACACATCATCATGTTCAGATTGATTTTCATGTGATACATTATCACAGTTCATTCCTGAAGGTACCCAAGGTATTCATATAAAACAATTCAACATTTGATCATATCAAAATATCTTAATGCTTTCATCAGTGGTATACTTCATTTACAATATCCTTAAACATTTTCAAGAGATAAATGCTTACATTTCATTTGGTACATATCATCATATTATCAGTAAATCAAAATGAAGTATAAGTGATTATCTATAGCATTCATTCCATAAGATCTTCATGCATCATATGTATGAGTTCTAATGGAAGACTTATCCTTCCGCTACATCTAGTGAAGAACGTCATGTCATATTGTGTGTAAGTAAGACTTTGCATGTTTCCTTAGGTTTAATAACCAAGTGAATCTAGATCAACATCAATATGTGTTCTAGGCATGCACCTTTCATATTCATACAAGATGAATAATGCTAATCATAGTCTTGAGTTATCAATTATATCTTTTGGTATAAACATTATAAACATTCATCTTTGATTAGTTCGCATAAATATCACAAGATGTATTAGGGCCAATGCCATGCAAGATCATATCTTTGAAATAAAAGCACTTATAATTCTTTATTGATAATCATCCTTTTCCATACAAGATGCATAAAGAAAATACTTCTATTCTAATGCCATAATGAAATAGCAGTCCTAGTAACTTTATTACATGCTCGTTGGGCTAAAATAAATTTAAATTTAGACTATGGATTCTGAAACACTTGCTCTTCCTTATCCATCTTTGTCCTTCTATGAAGGTCTTTACTTCTTGTCAGATCTTGCAAATTAGTATGTCATATCTCTATTTGGTATCACATACCAAAATGAAGAAGTAATCAAATTTATATTATGTTGTTTATACCTGAAGTTGAGGCCTCCCTACCATCCTACTTCTTCTTTAGTTCCTCTAACCAGAGTGGGAAGTTTCTTCTCCAATGTCCAGGCCGGTGACAATGGTGACAATCACCTTTTTGTTTCTTTACTCCTCCTTTTTCCTTGAGATCTGAAGACTTGGGCTTCTGGATAGCTTTATAACTCTTCTTAGCTTTGCCTTTTTCTTTATACTTCCCCTTTGTATTGCTAATCATCATCACAGACGAGGGCTTGTATTTCTTCATTTGTGTTTCATCTATCCTCAACGTGCCCAAAAACTCTGTCAACGGCTTGTCAAAGTTGTTCATGTAATATTTAATGACAAACTGACTATATGACTCTGGCAGGGACTACAAAATCACATCAGTGGACAACTCTTGACCCAAAGGCAATCCCAGTCAAGCAAGGTTCTCCATATACCCAATAAGCTTGAGTACATGAGGACCTACTAGATCTACTTCTGTCATGGTACACCTCAACAGTGCCTTAGAGACATCATATCTCTCCTATCTTGCTTGATCTCGGTACATGTTCTTGAGATGTGTGACCATCTCAATCACCCCATGTTCTCATGTTGCCTTTGCAACTCATGGTTCATGGAACATGGAATCAGACATTTGACATCCATGATGTCCTCATTATGCTTCTTATAAGCATCCTTGTCAGCCCTTGGAGCATTTTGAGCAGGTTCCTCTGGTTCTGGTGTTTCCAGGACATAGAGCTTACACTCTTGTGTGAGAATATTTATCAGTGTCATGAACCAGTTGCGGAAGTTGTTCCCAATAATTTTGTCCTTCTCAAGGACCGATTGCAAAGAAAAGTGATTGTTTGGTGTGTCCATTTGATTCTACAAAATATTTTGCAATTTTGTCAAAAACTCATTTTTTTATTTGATTTGATTAGAAATTGGATGATAACAATTAGGTCTTTAATTAATTATCATTTTTGTTTAAATTGATAATTCTCAAGTATCAATTGAAAAAATTGTAGCGTACAATTTTCTAACGAGAAAAGATCCAAAATGATTAAATTATTACCCAGCCTACTCCAGCGTCCATAATAAAAAAACAAGGTAGGCAATCATGCTAATTGCATCATATGCAATTCTTGAATAGATGACATGCACAACTCTTTGCCATAATCATTTGCACACTTCTGAGTCCAAACTCTCTAAGAATCACCAGTTAAGCCCGACCCAATAGAGAATATGATAATAATGCACCTCGCTTTGACGACACCTGCATTACTACCATCACACTTCTATGAGGTAGACGGCGCACCACGCTTTGGCGTAACTTATGCATGGTCGAACAAGTTTTTCATTTGTATTGCTATTAGAAAGAATCTTAGACTTAATTTGTTTTATTGAGCGGTTATATACATACATACATATATATATGTATATATATATATATATATATAACATCCCTGACCTGGGTAATGCCTTAACCCTAGATTTTTTGCTTAATAAAGTTAATTATATGCTTGCTCTTATTTCTTGAAAAGTAATTAAGGTTCAAGAGGAACTTATATTTCAACTTTAGCCCTTTTCGATTAATGTTGAAACATTGTTTTGCTTGTTTTGGACTAAAGTACAAATTACCCAAGTTGAGGGGTTAGATTGCAAATGTTACATGATAATATGTTCCTCATGTGTTGAAGAATCATGAGAATGAAGATGATGTAGATGTATGGCTTGTAGTAGCCTGAGTACCAAGAAAGAGATGATAAAGCAATGTTTGTGCATTAAAACCTAGTTTTGGTGTAATGTGCAAATTACCCAAAACCCAGGGTTCAATATGTAAATTATCACTTCAAAACAGTCCCTAATTTTTCTTGGCATCATGTAGAGAAAATAAAATGAGAGGGGCATTTCATTTGTATCTCTTTGAAGGAGAGAGAATCTTGATATTAAAATAATCAAGATTTAAGCATAATTGAAACCTTAATGCAATTTAATGCAAAAATAAATAAAATAATTGAAGGGCCTTCAACCAAAAACGAGATGGTTGAATTTTCTCAAGTGTGAACATCCTTATTCCTTGAAAAGGCAACGAAAATATCCAAAGGAAGTGGATAACTCACTCGCATTATTAAAAGAAAACAAATTATCCACTCACTTTAGGATATTATTATTATAAGGGTTAAGGTGCTTAATTTTCTTTTCTTTAAAACATGTATAATTGAGAGGAATAAGAGGCAAGGAAGATAGCCTCATATCCAAGGAAGAGGAGGGGGCAATTGGCAAGGAAATGAAGGAGTTATCTTCTACTTTCTCTCTCTCAAAATGAATTTTAATAAAAATGCATATTAGCTCATTTATCCATAGCTTGGAAAGGGAATTCTGAATACACTTTCACTCTTTGCTTGAAAAACTACCAAGGGGGCTAAGGAGCAACAGCAGGACGAGTTACAACCTGTAGGTAAGCTTCTTGATCACTTTCAACCATGATTTCATGGTGGAAATCGAAAATAAATGATGGATTTCTTCTTTTCTCCATGCAATCTTCAATCCTAGCCATTTCTTTTCACTCAAAAGCTTGAGGACGAGCTTGGGATAGTTGAGAAAGCTTTTTCCACCATTAAAGATGTGGAGTTTGAAGATTTGAAGCTCAATTGGAGGTGGGTTATATAACTTGAACCCTTATTCATTGTTATTGAATTCAATTTCTCAATCTATTATGTCCAATCGTCCTTCTTGCAATTCCTTTGAATAATTGATGAAACTACCATGGAAATGACAGTATATTTCGAGGGGTTGAAGCTTGATGATGATGACATCATCATAAGCACACATCTCAACAAGTTTTAGTTGCAAACGGTTTCAACACTTTTGGTCCAAACGGTTTCACCAAACCGTTTGGAGACCAAACGGTTTTGATCCCAAACTGTTTAGAAGGGCTGACCATTTGGATGGGTTGACCGTTTGAGGTCAGGACCCTAGTACATGTTGGATGATGATCCAATGGATCCAATTGATTGATTCATTATATGGACATTTCTCCAATTAGAAACCCTAATCGGGTTAAGTGCTGAAATTGTTATTGTTTAATTTTATGTTTTGGGTTGAATAGCCCAAATGGTCTCAAGATCATTTGGAGGTCATCCCAAACGGTCTCAAGACCGTTTGGAGGTCAACCAAGACCGTTTAGAGGTCTAGGGTTGAGTATGGTTGAGTAATTGAATATCTAGAGATATCAAATTGAAATGCAATCAATAGCCAATTGGATGATCCACCCAATGATCCAAACCCTAATTGAATGTCATAGATTTTAATGACGGATGGGGCAAACGGTCTCAAGACCATTTGAAGGTCAATCAAGACCATTTGGAGGTCATACAAACGACTTCAAGATCGTTTGAGGTCAGGTCATATCATAAATTGATGATGATTCATTGATTTCAATCAAATTGGTTCCACAATGTTAACCATTGATGGTTCCTCGAATTCAAAACCCTAATTGATGGGTTATTGATTATAAATCCTAGTTCAATTGGGTTCAAAACCCTAATTGATGGTCTAATTGAAGGATGATTCAATGGTCCAATTGATGAATGAATCAAAGATTCAATTGATAGGCGGTTCATTGATGGAAACCTTGAATTGATTAAGTGTTGAAAGACCTTTTTTGGTCCATTCGATTTTGAGAGAGAGTTTGGACCAAACGGTCCCAAACGGTCTCAAGACCGTTTGTAGACCCAAGCCCATTTGGTTTCAAGGACAATTTGCCCAAACAGTTTCAAACCGTTTAGAGATCAAAAGGTCAAGATCGTTTGGTAACTCAATGTGATCAAATCAATTGATAATTTAATTTGATGAAGGATCAATTGACCCTATAATTGTTACTGATCTATCTTAAATATAATCACTAGGGTTGTACCTTTAAGATACTAAGTGATTGATAATCCTTAGATGAGTTAATCCTTGAAGTTTAAGTAAGCAATGACCCAGTACACTATGTTAATCATAGATGTATGTACTTGATTGAAGGGTTGATATAAACCTAATCAAGTTGAAAGGATGATAGAAAGGAACTCATACATGAGTATTAATTATGAGGTGATTAGGTTATGATCCTTAGTAAAGAGATCATGAAATCCTAATCCATAAGATTAATGAACCCTAACCCTAATTCAGGGTAATATAATGTAAAACCCCAATTATGGAAATGGAGAGTGAAACCCTAGTTGGTATGAATAGTATATCCTAATTATGGATAGTTGAATGAGAAACCCTAACTGAGGTTGATTCCATGAGAAACCATAATTGAGGTTGATTCCATGAGAAACCCTTATTGAGGGTGATGCCATGAGATACCTTAGTTGGGATGAATAGTAAACCCTAATTATTGGCAATGTGATGTGAAAGCTTAATGAAGGGTGATGCTATAGGCAATCTTAACCCTAATGAAGGAAGATGGTATATGAAATCCTAACGCTAATGAGGTATGATAGTATGTGAAGCCCTAAACCCTAATAAAGAGTGATGGTATGGGAGACCCTAATCCTAATAATGGAATGATGACTAATACATTGATAAGGGAAATACCTAAAGTGATTGATTATAGGTAACCTTATAACAAGCAATGCCTTAATATGAGATAAGTCCCTATCATTGAAGATAGTTGGATAATTCTTATGTGTATTCTATGACCTATGCATTTCACAATAAAGGTTATAGGTTAGTGCATGGAAGTATTAAGATGGGGAAATACCTTAATACAATATAAATTGATAAACTCAAGTAAGTTTAAAGTGTTGAGGGAAGTGATATATCAAGACATCATATATATCACATCCAGCTCTTTAAGAATGATATTCCTTGATGCATCTTAAATCCAACATATTTTGATGAGTAACATATAAAAAGTTCTATCCTAATCATTACATCAAGATGTAATGTGTTTTATGAACCATGAGAATGGTTGTTGCCTAGTGAAAGGTGACAATATGTTAAATGTGCTTTATGAGCCATGAGATTAGTTGTTACCTAGTGAGAGGTAACAAGATATTTTAATAGGCCTTGTGAACTACATGAGTAAGTTGATATCTAGTGAAAGGTACCAAGGTGATTATTTAAGTCCCTTCTAAGAGATGATAATGTTCTTAATAAACTAAGAAAATGGAAACTTAGTAACATAATAATTATAATAAAAGGATACAATAATAATGATGGAATCTTGATTATACAAGTGTGAAGAAGAGAGGGATACTTGTATTACATAAAGATTTGTGATTGGGCATGATGGCATGGCCAAAGTTTAAATGTCAGTAGAAGAATGAGGTATCCAATGTTGTGTAAACAGACATGGGATGTAATCACATGATTGGCATAGTCTAATACCTGGAATAGATACACAGGATTGGCATAGTCCATTACCTGGAATAATATCACAGGATTGGTTAAATCCCAATACCTGGAATAATATCACAGGATTGGTTAAATCCCAATACCTGGAATAATATCACAGGATTGGTTAAATCCCAATACCTAGAATAATATCACAAGATTGGTTAAATACCAATACCTGGAATAATATCATAGGATTGGTTAAATCCCAATACCTGGAATAATATCACAGGATTGGTTAAATCCCAATTCCTAGAATAATATCACAGGATTGGTTAAATCCCAATACCTGGAATAATATCACAGGATTGGTTAAATCCCAATACCTAGAATAATATCACATGATTGGTTAAATCCCAATACCTGGAATAATATCACGGGATTGGTTAAATCCCAATACCTAGAATAATATCACAGGATTGGTTAAATCCCAATACCTGGAATAATATCACAGGATTAGTTAAATCCCAATACCTGGAATAATATCACATGATTGGTTAAATCCCAATACCGGGAATAATATCACAGGATTGGTTAAATCCCAATACCTGGAATAATATCACAAGATTGGTTAAATCCCAATCCTTGGAATAATATCACAGGATTGGTTAAATCCCAATACCTGGAATAATATCACAGGATTGGTTAAATCCCAATACCTGGAATAACTGCACATGATTGGTAACAACCCAATACCTGGAATAACAGCATAGGATTGGTAACAACCTAATACCTGGAATAACTGCACATGGTTGGTAACAACCCAATACCTGGAATAACTGCATAGGATTGGTAACAACCCAATACCTGGAATAATTGCACAAGTTTGGAAAAGTCCACTACCTGGAATAGATGCACAGGTTTGGCATAGTTTAATACCTAGAATGGATACACAAGAATAATATAAGTCTAATGCTTGTACTAGTTGCACAGGATTGGTATAATCCAATGCCTGGAATATTTATACAGGATTGGTATAGACCAATGCCTGAACAAGACATGATGATGTACACTCTCATGTCCAGTATAAACCAATACCTGTTTAGCAGAATGGCTAAGGCCATCAGATAGAAACAAGAAAGAGTCATGAGTGACATATCAGAGTAATAAGTATCATGAGAAAAGCATGAGATGTTGAATTAATATAGTAGATAAATGATATACATGTTCTTCCTATTCCTTATAAAGAGAATAGATGATTTATTGTTCTACTATAGATAGTTGCAATACCTTAAAGATGAGAATGATCTAAAATTCTTATCCTCTTCTCGGTTTTATATTAATTAAACTGCAATAATGATGTTTCTGGCGGAGAGTTATATCTCTCGCTGGGGCAATTTTCAATTGTCTCACCCCCGTGGGAACCAACATTTTTTTTAGGTGGACGAATACGAAGGAGACTGAGAACATCTTGCAAAGGAAGAACTTCAGCAGCATCAGGTATAGTAGCAACGACTCAAGTGGAGTGTGCTGTCTGTCATGTTTTAGATAGAAGTTCTATGTGTCGTCTCTGTACTCTCAGGTCCTCAGAGTTAGTAGCTGGTACTTTTAATAAATCAGTTTGAGATTTTGGCTTAATGCCTCAAGGTCTTATGTTGTCTGTGTTTAGCTTTTAACAAGTCAGTTGATGTTGTAACCCTCGAGAAGAGATGGTACAAGATATGTACTTATGAACCAGGATGAAAATGCAATACATTGGTTCTTGTTGAAAGAGTTTTCCTATGGTTGGATCTCTTTGAAAAAGGTTTTAATTTTTAGTGATTTTCAGTAATCTGCTGTTAATGATTGCTTCCGCATGTTTTATTGTTCACTTGTTATCTTAATGTTAGCGGGTGTTTCAATTTAGTGGTATCAGAGCTCTAGGTTCACTGAGTCTACAGAGACATAGGACTAAGGTATCGAGTCTGTTCTAAGTGTACCTCAGTGTATCTTATGGTTCCTTCTGCTTATGCAGAAGAAGATATATAACTATAAGATGTCTGGAAAACATGTGGGACACGTTGCTGAGAGCAATGTTGTTGCACCAGTGGGAGGTGCAAGGGATTAGGAAAGGGAGGAACCAGTGCCTGAAAATCCCCATGTTGATGAAGTCATGAGAGGAAACCCAGATGTTCATAATTGTTTTGGGAAACTCATGACCACAATGAGGTATATAGCAGACCGGATTCCAGCACCGTCACCTAGGGCACCAGTTTCCAATGAGGGATATGGGTCTGGTAAGACCTTTGAATGACTACGTCGTGTAGGAGCCATAGAATATGCTGGAACATCTGATCCAGCAGATGCTGATCTCTGGCTCACTGAGTTAGAAAAAGCCTTTAAGATCCTTAGTATCCCAGAGGCTGACAAAGTTAAACATGTGGTGTACCTTTTGAAGGGTAGTGCTGGACACTGGTGGGCTATAGAAGAAATAAAAAGGAATGATGAAGAGGTTGAATGGGAGGAATTTCGTCGAGAATTCATTAATAAGTATTTTCCAAAGACATACTTATATGAAAAGATCTCACAGTTTGAGAAGATTCGACGGGGAGCCATGTCGATAAATGAATATGAGGTTAAGTTTATGGAACTTTTGCGATTTGTCCTCAAATGGAAGCTACTGAGGAGGAGAAGATCCGATGTTTTGAGAAGGGATTGAATGCTGAGATGACCATCCCGACATCTGCCCTAGAAAGTAGAGAGTGGTTTGCCACATTTGTGGAGTCTATACGGAGGATAGAAATATCTACGATAAAGAAACATTAGACAAACCTTAAAAGGAAGTCTACACAGTCACGGGAACAGTGGAGTAGTGGCAACAAACAACCAAAATCTTCACCAGTTCAACCACAATATAGTGCACCTATGCAGGGGTCATCAAGTCGGGGTCGAGCTTGTCATAAATGTGAACAGCTAGGACATTTTAGACAACAATGTCCAAGGAGAAATAGTGAGGTGACCCAACAATCAAGGCATAATCTAAAAACTCACAAGGACCTCAGTCCAGTGGAGCAGATGGTAGAGGACGAAGACAAGTGTCACAGTTTGGTCCATCTACTTTTGGTAGTAGAGGACAAAGGCAATAACAGATAACAACTGACTCCATGTTTTGGGTCAGATAAGATGCAAGATAACTTGTAAAAGGTAGACTTGTCAAGATAGAACTTTCTATTTTGTATTATCTTCTGTTTTCTACTATAAGAAAGGTAGTTGTTGTTTAGTTTATTTGTATAATCCTTTAAGGATATGAGGAAGAGACAAGAAGGATGAAAAACTTATGTTCAGTTTTATATTCTCTTATATGTTTTGAAATTTCTCTCTCTTCATTAATAAAGGGGAGAGATGTAAAAGGAACTCAGAGAAAATCTGAGATATTAAGTATATCAGATTTAAAGGGACAAAAACATAATATAAAACAAATACATACTACCTAATTTCAGTTCTTGAATACCCTGGCCAGGTATTCATTTATTGAAGGCAAGGTAAGTATGACATACCTAGATTGTTATCTTTCTGATTACCCTGATCAAGTAATCATTCTGAAACAATCTAAAGAAAGAAGTAGGAAATGTGGCATGGATATTTCTACCACATTCTAATTGATATATGAAGGAATTTGATTTAATTTAAAATCAATTTATAAACAAAAGAAGATGTTTAGTATATTGTATACCCTGGTCTAAAGACCTAGAGGTAATAGTTATCTGATGGAAGGTAACAATAATCAGTAATGAACTAAAGGTTTGAATACCTATATCTGGTAATCATGGTGAAAATGATATTAAGAAATGATGACAAGTAATCATCCATATGATTCCTATGCTGAGGGCAAGGAACCAAGAATGGAATAAGAGTAAATAAATCATGAACAGTAGAAGGTTCATGTAATGTTTAGAGGAGATGATAATCTCTTCTCATGAATAAACAACCCTGGATAATAATAGGGTGATAAGAGGAATATGATCCTTGTTTTCTTTTCTTACAGGGACATGGCAATCAAGTGGGTCTTAGGACACTTGGTGTGCATAAATTAAAATTGTTTACTTGAAGGATACTTAGAAGAGTATCAGTTTGTCTTGGACTTGGGTTCCAAGAAAAAGATATGTATAACAAGAAATGTCCCAGGATGAAAGAAAAATGAAAATGTGATGTGTTTTCAGCACATGTGATGGTTACCTGGAATGGTTAACTATGGAATCAGTCCAGTTACCTAATGTAGTATGGACATCATATGTTAGGGGTTTATGCTTTGCATAAACATAACATTGATGAGAATGAACTATTTGAAGGAATAATTGTAAAATTATTGCAAGAAAAGTTTATCAAATTAAATTAACAAATAACCTCTATCAAAATAAGAAAAGTGTTACTTGACACAGAATTAACTCCACAGTCAATAATGAAAGGACAGTGGAGTATATGTCCTAAGTGTTTGATTCAATGAGAATCTTGTGTGGAAGAACTTTGTATTGATCAAAGTTCTATGGTATCTCCATAACATTGAGGTGTTATGAGGAGACTTGATGATATAACAAATGAATAATATTTGTCTCCTTTTATTTGGGATTTCAGGGACGAAATCCTTGTTAGGGGTTTATGATTTGTAACATCCCTGACCTGGGTTATGTCTTAACCCTAGATGTTTTGCTTAATAAAGTTAATCATATGCTTGCTCTTATTTCTTGAAAAGTAATTAAGTTTCAAGAGGAACTTATATTTCAACTTTAGCCCTTTTCGATTGATGTTGAAACATTGTTTTGCTTGTTTTGGACTAAAGTGCAAATTACCCAAGTTGAGGGGTTAGATTGCAAATGTTACATGATAAGATTTTGCTCATGTGTTGAAGCATCATGAGAATGAAGATGATGTAGAGGTATGGCTTGTAGTAGCTTGAGTACCAAGAAAGAGTTGATAAAGCAATGTTTGTGCATTAAAACCTAGTTTTGGTGTAATGTGCAAATTACCCAAAACTCAGGGTTCAATATGTAAATTATCACTTCAAAATAGTCCCTAATGTTTCTTGGCATCATGTAGAGCAAATAAAATGAGAGGGGCGTTTCATTTGTATCTATTTGAAGGAGAGAGAATATTGATATTAAAATAATCAAGATTTAAGCATAATTGAAACCTTAATGCAATTTAATGGAAAAATAAATAAAATAATTGAAGGCCCTTCAAACAAAAACGAGATGGTTGAATTTTCTCAAGTTTGAACATCCTTATGCCTTGCAAAGGCAACGAAAATATCCAAAGGAAGTGGATAACTCACTCACATTATTAAAAGAAAAAGAATTATCCACTCACTTTAGGATATTATTATTATAAGGGTTAAGGTGCTTAATTTGCTTTTCTTTAAAACATGGATAATTGAGAGGAATGAGAGGCAAGGAAGATAGCCTCATATCCAAGTAAGAGGAGGGGGAAATTGGCAAGGAAATGAAGGAGTTATCTTCTACTTTCTCTCTCTGAAAATGAATTTTAATAAAAATGCATATAAGCTCATTTATCCATAGCTTGGAAAGGAAATTCCGAATCCACTTTCACTCTTTGCTTGCAGAACGACCAAGGGGGCTAAGGAGAAACAGGAGGGCGAGTTCCAACCTATAGTTAAGCTTCTTGATCACTTTCAACCATGATTTCATGGTGGAAATCGAAAATAAATGATGGATTTCTTCTTTTCTCCATGCAATCTTCAATCCTAGCCATTTATTTTCACTCAAAAGCTTGAGGACGAGCTTGGGATAGTTGAGAAAGCTTCTTCCACCATTAAAGGCGTGGATTTTGGAGCTTTGAAGCTCAATTGGAGGTGGGTTATATAACTTGAACCCTTATTCATTGTTATTGAATTCAATTTCTCAATCTATTATGTTCAATCGTCCTTCTTGCAATTCCTTTCAATAATTAATGAAACTACCACGGAAATGATAGTAGATTTAGAGGGGTTGAAGCTTGATGATGATGACATCATCATAAGCACACATCTCAACAAGTTTTAGTTGCAAACGGTTTCACCAAACCGTTTGGAGACCAAATGGTTTGCAAACCGTTTTGATCCCAAACCATTTAGAAGGGTTGGCCGTTTGGATGGGTTGATCGTTTGAGGTCAGGACCCTAGTACATGTTGGATGATGATCCAATGAATCCAATTGATTGATTAATTATATGGACATTTCTCCAATTAGAAACCCTAATCGGGTTAAGTGCTGAAATTGCAATTGTTTAATTTAATGTTTTGGGTTGAATAGCCCAAACAGTCTCAAGACCATTTGGAGGTCATCCCAAATGGTCTCAAGACCATTTGGAGGTCAACCAAGACCGTTAAGAGGTCTAGGGTTGAGTATGGTTGAGTAATTAAATATCTAGAGATATCAAATTGAAATGCAATCAATAGCCAATTTGATGATCCACCCAATGATCCAAACCCTAATTGAATGTCATAGATTTTAATGATGGATGGGGCAAACAGTCTCAAGACCATTTGAAGGTCAATCAAGACCGTTTGGAGGTCATCCAAATGACCTCAAGACCGTTTGAGGTCAGGTCATATCATAAATTGATGATGATTCATTGATTTCAATCGAATTGGTTCCACAATGTTAACCATTGATGGTTCCTCGAATTCAAAACCCTAATTGATGGGTTCTTGATTATAAATCCTAGTTCAATTGGGTTCAAAACCCTAATTGATGGTCTAATTGAAGGATGATTCAATGTTCCAATTGATGAATGAATCAAAGATTCAATTGATAGGCGGTTCATTGATGGAAACCTTGAATTGATTAAGTGCTGAAAGACCTTTTTTGGTCCATTCGGTTTTGAGAGAGAGTTTGGTCCAAACTGTCCAAACGGTCCCAAGATCGTTTGTAGACCCAAGCCCATTCGGTTTCAAGGACAATTTGCCCAAACAGTTTCAAACCATTTAGAGATCAAAAGGTCAAGATCGTTTGGTAACTCAATGTGATCAAATTAATTGATAATTTAATGTGATGAAGGATCAATTGACCCTATAATTGTTACTGATCTATCTTAAAGATAATCACTAGGGTTGTACCTTTTAGATACTAAGTGATTGATAATCCTTAGACGAGTTAATCCTTGAAGTTTAAGTAAGCAATGACTCTGTACACTATGTTAATCATAGATGTATGTACTTGATTGAAGGGTTGATATAAACCTAATCAAGTTGAAAGGATGATAGAAAGGAACTCATGCATGAGTATTAATTATGAGGTGATTAGGTTATGATCCTTAGTAAAGAGATCATGAAACCCTAATCCAGAATATTAATGAACCCTAACCCTAATTCAGGGTAATATAATGTAAAACCCCAATTATGGAAATGGAGAGTGAAACCCTAGTTGGGATGAATAGTATATCCTAATTATGGATAGTTGAATGAGAAACCCTAATTGAGGTTGATTCCATGAGAAACCCTAATTGAGGGTGATGCCATGAGATACCTTAGTTGGGATGAATAGTAAACCCTAATTATGGGCAATGCAATGTGAAAGCTTAATGAAGGGTGATGCTATAGGCAATCTTAACCCTAATGAAGCGAGATGGTATATGAAATCCTAACCCTAATGAAGTATGATAGTATGTGAATCCCTAAACCCTAATAAAGAGTGATGGTATGGGAGACCCTAATCCTAATAATGGAATGATGACTAATACATTGATAAGGGAAATACCTAAAGTGATTGATTATAGGTAACCTTATAACAAGCAATGCCTTAATCTGAGATAAGTCCCTATCATTGAAGATAGTTGGACAATTCTTATGTGTGTTCTATGACCTATGAATTTCACAATAAAGGTGATAGGTTAGTGCATGGAAGTATTAAGATGGGGAAATACCTTAATACAATATAAATTGATAAACTCAAGTAAGTTTAAAGTGCTGAGGGAAGTGATATATCAAGACATCCTAGATATCACACCCAGCTCTTTAATAATGATATTCCTTGATGCATCTTAAATCCAACATATTTGGATGAGTAACATATAAAGAGTGCTATCCTAATCATTACATCAAGATGTAATGTGTTTTATGAACCATGAGAATGGTTGTTGCCTAGTGAAAGATGACAAGATGTTAAATGTGCTTTATGAGCCATGAGATTAGTTGTTACCTAGTGAGAGGTAACAAGATATTTTAATAGGCCTTGTGAACTACATGAGTAAGTTGATATCTAGTGAAAAGTACCAAGGTAATTATAAAAGTCCCCTGTAAGAGATGATAATGTTCTTAATAAACCAAGAAAATGGAAACTTAGTAACATAATAATTATAATAAAAGGATACAATAATAATGATGGAATCTTGATTATACAAGTGTGAAGAAGAGAGGGATACTTGTATTACATAAAGATTTGTGATTGGGCATGATGGCATGGCCAAATCTTAAATGTCAGTAGAAAAATGAGGTATCCAGTGCTGTGTAAACAGACATAGGATGTAATCACAGGATTGGCATAGTCTAATACCTAGAATAGATACACAGGATTGGCATAGTCCATTACCTAGAATAATATCACAAGATTGGTTAAATCCCAATACTTGGAATAATATCACAGGATTGGTTAAATCCCAATACCTGGAATAATATCACAGGATTGGTTAAATCCCAATACCTGGAATAATATCACAGGATTGGTTAAATCCTAATACCTGGAATAATATCACAGGATTGGTTAAATCCCAATACCTGGAATAATATCACAAGATTGGTTAAATCCCAATACCTAGAATAATATCACAGGATTGGTTAAATCCCAATACCTGGAATAATATCACAGGATTGGTTAAATCCCAATACCTAGAATAATATCATAGGATTGGTTAAGTCCCAATACCTGAAATAATATCACAGGATTGGTTAAATCCCAATACTTGGAATAACTGCACATGATTGGTAATAACCCAATACCTGGAATAAATGCACAGGATTGGTAACAACCCAATACCTAGAATAACTGCACAGGATTGGTAACAACCCAATACCTGGAATAACTGCACATGATTGGTAACAACCCAATACCTGGAATAATTGCACGGGTTTGGCAAAGTCCATTACCTGGAATAGATGCACATGTTTGGCATAGTCTAATACCTGGAATGGATACACATGAATAATATAAGTCTAATGCTTGTACTTGTTGCACAAGATTGGTATAATCCAATGCCTGGAATATTTATACACGATTGGTATAGACCAATGCCTGAACAATACATGATGATGTACACTCTCATGTCCAGTATAAACTAATACCCGTTTAGAAGAATGGCTAAGGCCATCAGATAGAAACAAGAAAGAGTCATGAGTGACATATCAGAGTAATAAGTATCATGAGAAAAGCATGAGATGTTGAATTAATATAGTAGATAAATGATATACATGTTCTTCCTATTCCTTATAAAGAGAATAGATGATTTACTATTCTACTATAGATAGTTGCAATACCTTCAAGATGAGAATGATCTAAACTACTTATCCTCTGCTCAGTTTTATATTAATTAAACTGCAATAATGATGTTTCTGGCGGAGAGTTATATCTCTCACTCGGGCAATTTTCAATTGTCTCACCCCCGTGGGAACCAACATTTTTTTAAGGTGGACGAATATGAAGGAGACTGAGAACATCTTGTGAAGGAAGAACTTCAGCAGAAGCAGGTATAGTAGCAACGGCTCAAGTGGAGTGTGCTGTCTGTCGTGTTTTAGATAGAAGTTCTATGTGTCGTCTCTGTACTCTCAGGTCCTCGGAGTTAGTAGCTAGTACTTTTAATAAATTGATTTGAGATTTTGGCTTAATGCCTCGAGGTCTTATGTTGTCTGTGTTTATCTTTTAACAAGGAAGTTGATGTTGTAACCCTCGAGAAGAGATGGTACAAGATATGTACTTATGAACCAGGATGAAAATGCAATACATTGGTTCTTGTTGAAAGAGTTTTCCTATGGTTGGATCTCTTTGAAAAAAGTTTTAATTTTTAGTGATTTTCAATAATCCGTTGTTAATGATTGCTTCTGCCTATTTTATTGTTCACTTGTTATCTTAATGATAGCGGGTGTTTCATATATATATATATATATATATATATATATATAGTTTCCAATCATCACATATATAATATGTATCATATACATGATATATCCCATAACATAATCATGCAATATAAAATAAAAAGTGATGGTTATGTCCATGTCTACGTAATTCCTTGGAGCCACGAGGAATTACTACCACCTAGGTCAATCATCACATCACATGTATGATCTTACGGTTGATGTAAATCTATGCTTGCCAATCTGGGTAAATCGTTTCAACCCTTGAACCGATCATCTCGCCTCTTGGTCGGTCAGTTGGTCCTCCTATCCAATCAATGTTTGGTCTCCTTCCAAATGGTCGGTTGGCCCTTTAGATACGGTCGGTTGGCCTCCTGTCCAACCTATGTTTGGATTCCTTGCAAAGGGTCGGCTGGGCCCACCAGGTGGTTGGCTAGTTCCATCATCATGTGTTCCATGGTCTTCCAGACAATTGGCTCGTCTCATGAACTGGACAACGCGGGTGAAGTGTTGTAACATACCGAAACCTAGAAACTCACCCAATTCATGACTATGATGGTTAGTAAGCTTGGTTTTTACCAAATAAGGAAAATTTTATACCTTAATAAATATTGTTAAAACATATAACATATCAAGTGGCATAATGTTCTAGAATCAACATCCCATATTACCATAATAACTTAATATGTACAAACATGTAAGTAAATTCCATAACTATGTCACATATGTTTTCTTTTCTAAGTAGCACATAATTGCAAACATATATTTAATAATAAGTATAATTCCTCACACATAAATTATAATAATAATTGGTGTTTCCATATCCATAAATATGAATAATGTACCATTATCTAAACAGATATTAAAATTAATGGACTTAGTATGATAAACATACAAAATAGGAAAATTTGTACAAATAATATAAAGAAACTCTTTTGGTAACAATGTGAAGATAATGAGACTTTAAACAATAAATAATAATATTAATAATATAATGCTATAATAGGTGATGAACCCAAAAGTGTGATTGTATTAAACTCATAACAGGAATCTTCAAAACCCAAATGTAATGCTGGTCAACTTGCCTTGAATTCCTCAAGCCACATTGTAGTGAGGAAGGAAGGAATAGAAGACCTCAGTATATGATTCATAATGCCTGTTGTGAGGGGACACGATGAATAAACAACCCAAGGTTTGGTTTAAAAAAACCCAAATATAATGCTAAAAGCATGTTCTTTGGGCCCCGATTGCCTTTGGTGCCAAATTTCACCTTGTTTGGGCAATCATAACTATCCTAAGTTCAATAAGAAAAGAAACTATAATATAAGGTCACAAAAATATTACATTAATTATAAAATAATCTATAATATATAATAAAAAGTAGAAACCATTTTGTATGGCTTATACATATATAATTAGGCAAAGTTGTAATAAACAAAATTATGGCATAACATAAAGGGAAACAATGGCGTATATGCATGATTTATTTATGGAAAGTTTACCATGGTGGAAAATCTTAAAATGGATTTACTTTCAAAATACAATATGATTTACATGAGTATAAAATGAAGTAATTGCAACAATATGGATTACACGAGATATTTTAATAAATTAGAACAAACTTTAAGGAACTAATTCTCTCTACTTCATATTTTAAAGCAATATAAAAATGAAAGCAATCACGTTAACATATCATAAGGAAACAAATATTTTAACTCGTCATATATTTTTCTGGAAAAAAATAAAATTCCCAAATTTATAAAATAAATAAATTAACACAAATAGCATGTAGTAGTAATCTTCACTAAATGATTTCCTTAGTAAACCTCCCTATTACCTCCTAAAACTGTTAACAACAAGGAGAAAAGGAAAATGGTTCAATATATGATGTTTTCACCCTGATGATGTGAAATATATAATATAAAATATATTAGTAATACATATTATTCCCTAAATTTACAATTTTGGATCTAACTTAATTTTAATTAAATAGATGAGTTCGCTAAAATAAAATTGTTATACATGTTTTCAATGACTCTAACGTGAGAAAAGACACATTGTGACAAAATTATATCGTATTAGGATGAATAAGTGTAAATAAGAGGCTGATAAATAGAATCATGGAAAATATCCTATACAATTGTACATTAACTTATTATACACATTACATTTAGTAAATAATTACACAATGAGATATTTATAAGTCTCTTAATTGTACATGTAGTAGTCAATAAGTATTGGACCCAAAAAAAGATAAATTAGTGAAAAGAATATAGGAATAAAGAACTAGAAGGGAAATGACGTTTTCTTATATTTTTTTCTTTCATGTTATATGTTTATGACTTCTTAACTTCTCTTATAACAAATATATAGCATTTATTCTTATTAATTTTCACTTTATCTTTGTTATTTGTGTTTCCTTCATTCAGACATAAATATTTTCTTTTACTTTCCATAATTTATTTAAGCTCCAATTTTATGCCTTTTCAATTAGACTGTCTCCCTTACAACATATATTACATATTTTCCCTAGTAAACAAAAATAGATAAGTTTCCTGCTAACAAAGCCTAATAGTTAGGCTTTCATGGATTTCACACACTTAGAAATCACTACTGTTCCATGACAAGTTCTCTTTTCGTGCACCTTTGTCACTCCTTTATGTATAGTTTCCTACACATACCCAGTATGAAATGTCTTCTAGCCTCATCCCTTATCCTCATGTTCAAGTTCCTTGGAAGAAGTGTGAAAGCATTGTAATCCTATGAAACAATTCATATGGTGATCTTTTTTCAACCATCAGTGTTTCAAACCTTGCAACCCTAACTCAGATCTAGGGTTCAGACTTTGACAAGTTGACAAACATCTTTGAGGTATGTTACATTCCTGTACGAGTCATATTAAGAAATAACTTTATTTACTGTCTCTTAGGCCTCTTTGAGGTATTTTGATAATGAATTTATCTTTCTTGACTTGATGACCTATTTGGGTCTAATCTTAATGAATAAGTCATCCTGATATATTTGAACTGCCTATAATTCTTCTTGGACTCTATAATTGTACTTTACTTCATGATGACCCTAATTATAGGATATGAACTATTTTTTCACTTATGTGGTGTATGTTTCATATTGTCTATTTATGTGATGAAAATCTCATTCATTATATTAATATGATTGAACTTTCTTACCTCTACATTATACGTGTTCTGTGATTTGGTATCCTTGGAGTTATATAATGCTTTAGTTTTGTTCAGTTTTATTCTCTCTGAGTGTGCCTTTCCACTCATATTATATATATGGGTGCACCTTTCCACCCAAGCTGTGCCTATCTACTTGATATTATATTTTTGGGAGTCTTGCAGTACATCATTATCTGTTACCTTATGCATTTTTTTCTAGACTCCACTAACTTTATATTTACATTGGCGCTGCCTTTATCTCACTTGCATGCATGTTGTTTCTTGTTGATGATAGGTTATGTGCCCTAAATTCTTTAGGTGTTCTTTTGTCACACATATTACTTTTGATTAATGGCAAGTTTAAATGTTGACTATTATGTCATTGAAATACATAGTCTTTTGATATCCACTTAGACGATACTTTCCTCCTATATGGGAAGCCTTGTTATATTTGATGTGCTTTTTCCTAAAGTTGCTCAATTCTCTAAAAAATTCTTGTACCAAATTTTATGTTGATAATTTCCATCTTTGTCTTTTCTTGTGGGGTATGCTTTCAACCCCTTAGATAGAGAGAAAGAAGGAGAGAACCAAGGAAAACTCTAGGTGTAGCTGATCCTTCCTGGGAGATAGATTTGAGGTGGTTATATAAGCCTCTACTGATCCTATTCTATAGTTTAGTTTCCTTTTGTATCACCCTACATGGTGAAGTATGATGATATAAACAACCATTATAATAGTTATATCTTTTATCTTCTGATGTTATACTTTAGTCTTGTATACCATTTATTTGAGAAATTAAAAATACACATATTTCAACATACTTGTTAGTGTGATAGGATTAGATGGGTTTATTCTTAAAATTCAGTGTAGATTGGATTCCCTCTCGGGCTCCACTCCTTATAGTAATTGATCCTCATTGTAGTAAACTCTACAATACTACAGTGGAAGATCTGATGTGCACCTAAATTTGGCTAAGAAAATCTAATGATACTAGTTTTTGAAGGATGAAGATACTGAAATAGATGGCAACACATCTAATTTTTAATCTAATTCTCAGTTCTAGTGATTTTATATGTTATCAATCTTATATTTTTAACAACACATATCTTATATTCTTAGTCTATTGTCTTGTATTTAGAAAGCCACTCTACATCGTAGAAAACTATCTACAGAAGAATATTTTCTTATTCAGGGTATAGTGAGTGTAACACCCAGATTTTCATATCACATGAGCGGAAGCAAATTTTTTCTTTCTTTCATCTGGGAGTGTCACAAACATGATTACCAATGCAATTACAGTAAATGAAACACTTTTCATAATTGGAAAATTGATTCATACATAGTTTCTGTCAATAGAAAACTACATCATATATATATATATCCATAAAGTCTAATATATTGGTAATATAACTAAGCATGATAAAAAGTATCTAAACTTTGGATCGTCTTGGTGAATGGCACCCCACTAGGCAAGCTTGAAAATCTCCTAGACATTTCCTTGTCCTTTGATCTTCAACTGCTCCAAACCTTGCGGACATCACGTCCCCAGCCATGCATTGGGAAAAACAATCGTTAGAGTAAGTGGCATGAGTATTCTAAAATGTACATTAATAAAAAAAAACTAAATATGTTACAAAATATTCTTGGACATTATAAAACTAATATTAATGTTGATTAAAATCTAGAAACATAATATCTCTTAAATTCTTTAACTCTTATCTTTCTACTCTATCTTTCTGGAGACCTATATTACGGGTCTCATGACCTACACCATAGTGTCTAGGTCATACTTATTTTATCTAAACTCCTCTCATCACACTCATGGATGAGATCACATACATGCTCTAATATAAAGTATCTTTTACTTACACTTTTTATCTGTTTGTGGCCACCATTATACAATAAGTCCTCCTCTGTGACACCGAAGTGTCCTCTATGGTGCAACACACCCTCTGTTGGCACAATGTGCCCTCTGTTGACATAGAAGTGTCCTCTATGGTGCAACACACCCTCTGTTGGCACAATGTGCCCTCTGAAATGGAGTAAACACTCCTCTGAATTGGCAACAAATGCCTCTGAATCATCCCGAGACTCTCTGAATGAGGACTTATTATATAATGTATTATGTGAAGGTTTTGAATTAATTATCATTAGTCTATCTTTACTAAACTCTGAATATGAACTTATGTGAAACTGAGTACTCAACACGTACATAGTTTTGAATCTGAAATCTAAATCTGAATCTATGCTCTTTAAAATCTGAATTGAATCTATTATAGAATTTGGATATGTATCTCAAAATACAACATAATTGAGATTGGGGCCTATAACCCTTATCATGTATCTTTATTAAAAAAATTGGCTACTCACACAGTGAGTAGTCTAAGTCTGAATCTAAATCTCTTATTCTTAAGTTCTAAACTGAATTCAAAGCTGGATTTGAACATGTATCTCATTATCTGGGTAAACCTTATTCTAAAACTCTGATTTGGTAAGATTACTTCATTATACCAATTATATCATACATGAGTCTAATGTCTAATGAGACAACATCTGAAATGAGTATAGAAATACTAAGTATATAAAAGTAACTTAAGTAATGTGTATAGATAAAGTATGATATATGATTCTTGGCAAGATAACTCATTCTCTGTTAAAACCTCATCAAAATATGATCTTAATGGACTTAAGTCTTAAATCATAAACCATAGAATAATAACCTTAGAAAATCTTAACTTGCATCTTAATCATACTCAAATTATATAAAATCTCATTAAGTCTGATCTCAATACATTCGTATGAACTTAAATCTTAAACCTTAAAGTAGAAATCATATAGATTTTCATCGTGCAACTCAATCATGACTTAATGTCTCATAATTTGATAATATCATCACAAATCATGTTGCAATATATTTACTCCCACTAGTACATTTATCCTGGAAATTAGGTCATAGTCTACCATGTGCACGACCCATATCTCTTATTAAGGAATCTAGTTCACTTCTTAATTCTTAGATCACTACATATATAAGAAACCTTGATGACATGTTCCTACTTGAATTCTTGGCACGCAATTATACCCATACATGAGGAAAAATCTTAACAACATTTTCTACTTGAAATCTCAATACATGATTAATGACCCTAATAACATATTTGTACTTAAAATTCTAATACATTGTTATATCACATAATCATGAAAGGGTGGCAGTCTTATTTTTATCTCATATCTTGTAAACCTGAATATCCATATAAAATATATTTAATGGATATGATAGAAATATATTTTCTTATCCTTCTTATGAACTTAAAACATGATCTAGAATCCTTCCATGACACATCACTACTTAAGGTGTTGAGCATATGAATTTGTACAATCATAAGCATGCAAAATCTTTCTTACATATTAACTTAGAATTTAGGACATGAAGGTCTTAACTAAGAAGCATGTAAATGTCCTAGGTTTGATAAACATAAATACTCATGGGCATGAACCACTTACCTTTTGCGCTGATGATGTCCTTAACTTAGTCTTGATTCCTTGTTCCAAATCTAAATCACCTGATTCAGAGATTCATAACCTAACTTATCCTTCATCATCTAGCCACATGCCAAATCTGATTAACAACAAGATTGTATACATGCATTAGATTCTCATCATTAACTCTAATTATCTTCATTTTAGGGTTTTGGACAAGTTAGGTTCCAAGTTTCTTACTTATTCATTGGATGATCATATACTGATCTAGAGGTCATCATGATGGTTTGGTTCGAGTTTCATGCCATTACGATATTCCATGCATTATATATGACCATTTCAAGGTTTAAGGCATTTACATGTATTCTAGGCTCAAAAGACTCACAATAGAGCATCTAGATCATGATTCATCAAGTCAAGAGGTCCAGACATAAAAGATGGTTTAGATCAGCAAGAATAGGCCATAATAAACACACTCAAAGTAAGGTGATGTCCACTAGTGTCTAGGAACCATGATCCAACATGGGGTAGCAACATACAATCACACGTGCAATTAGGGCCACATAAGACAACCATTTACAAAAAGATCTTGGAATGGAGTTAGGTCCATAGCTAAGCATAACTTGCTGATTTTAAAGGTTAGGGTGAGACTATATGTCATTTCAAAACAAGATTATCAATATAGGCCCGACATCATCACTAATGTGTCAAATAAGTCACATATGGGCAATATGGGTAAATTAAGAGCAATAGGGTGATTAGGGATCCCATCAAGTTTAATGGTGCATAAGATTACCTGATTTGATGAGCAAGAGAGTACAAGTTTATCAACCATTCAAACTTCATCATAATCATGCATTACATATGTTCAAGCATGGTCAAAGATCTCATTTTTAGCATAACAGAGAAAAAGGAAGGGGTTTTAGGGTCTGAAACTGTGCTCAAATTGTAGATCATTTCGAGAGGATCGATTTGATATATAACTTTTCTATGTTTGGCCTTAAGATGGGGGAGATATTGATTTTACAACATTTGTTTTGGAACTATATTAAAAAGGGGGGCATTACCTATAATATCATGCAAAGGATCTTGGACGTCCGCTTGTAGGAGCATCATGGTCCTGCCATAATCTAGTGGCATCTGTAGCTCCTCTTTCTTGCACAGTGCCAACTCCAAGCAGTGGCTAGGTTCGCCGGAGAGAAGAGAAGAAGGAGCATACGGGCTCGGGGGAGTAAGGAGACTGGCAGGTCGATTTCATGGTAGGAGTGCGGACCTGTGGAAGGTCTTCATGAGCACAGTGGTGGACGAGGGCGTAAAGCCCCAAGTGATGAGGGGCGGCGACGGCCAGGTCGAGCTCGCCAGAGTCACATGCGTGTCATGCTAGAGGCAGTGGGGGCATCGACTGAGGTACTGGCCGCCATCCCTATGGCTCGACGCAGCCAATGGTCTATCCATCTTTACTGCGATGGCCCGATGGGTGGGTTTCTTGGTGGTGGCATCGACAAGTTGAAGGTAGGAGATGAAGTTGGAAATCGAGATAGAGAGCAAGGAAGTGTGAGAAAAGAGAAGAAAAGAGTCGGGGAAGAAGCTTTATAGACAAAACTAGGGTTAGATACAAAAACAAGGGCTAGAACGATGACAATGGAGGAGCTTGAAGGGGGTAAATGGCAGCCATTGTGGCTCGCATCGGTGGCTGGAACGAGGGGAGGATGCCCCTAGCCGTCAGATTGGCCATCTAACAGATTAGACTGGATGCATGTTAGTGTTTTCCCTAGAATGGGTGGCGGCTACTAGGTCACGCCCCATAATTGGGCCCATTTTGTTCAAAAGCAAAATAAACCCAACATTAAATAGATATATTCAATGGACCATAACTTTGGCTACATAGCTCTGATTCTGGCAATTTTTATGCTGTTGGATTCATAATTAAATCCTCTACAATGTGGTACATATTAGAGAGAAAAAGATCATAGTGTTGAGGTTCAAAGTTAGATACAAGAAGGTGACATGATATAGAAAGATAGTTAAAAGTACAAATTAAAGCCGCACATTGCAAAATTGACCACGGTAGTCAACAAAATCAGATAATCATGACGATTCCATTATGAATTCAAAATCAAATTGAGTAAGATAGACTTGACGAGAGAGAGGAGTACAATAGAGGAGAGGGAAAAAGGAAAGGAAAGACTAACATTTATATTTTGAGTTAACCATAGTACTAGGTGCATGTAGAAAGAGAAGTATGCATTTTGAATCACATTTTGTATTTCCTTCCTCCATTTCTTATAATAAATATCACTTCGTGATATTTTTTCATAAACACCTTCAACTAATTCTATTTGAGAAAAACTACATCGTTAGACTTAAATTAGCCTAGAAATTTTGGGATGTTACAGTGAGAATGCATTGGCTTTGTTTTTCTTATCAAGAAAATGGAATTCAAGATGGAAAGACTCAATTAAGTTAGTGTGTTTTTTATTCCATCCAACTACATGAATGCATTTGTCATTGTTCATGGTTTAGAAAAAATTTCATGCTTCATTTGCAGCTAAGAAGGTAAGAAACTGAATTAAAGATGGAACTCAAATTCAATTTCTTCCTTTGATCTTATAAGGTAAGAAACTGATGTCACTGAAGTTATATTCATATTTAAATATATGTTTTTTAATATTGGGGCCCATAGTCTCTGACTTGGTGAGCAACTTGATAATTCTCGAGAACCTTGACTTAGTTGTAGCCTTTGTGATCTATAAAGACTAAAATATGTATGTTCATGTGTGTGTTGTTTACCATCTTTGGTGAAACTTGATGCTTTTATATAGTTCATCTCATGTTCTCTTGTTCACAAGTTTTATATGACATTAAGTTTCTCCTCTATTCACAAATTCATATAAAATGTACTATATTTGAAAACCTTTTGAGTATTTGTCTCCTTTTCCATATTAATACAATGCATAAATTAGTTCATCATATTTCATATGACAAGAACCTTCACGATGAGGTGTGTAAAGCCCCAGACCAATACAACAAATTGTACACTTTTTAAGTTGTCATTTTTATGATTGGTATATTTATAAACTTGTAGAGTTTCCAACTCAAAAATAAAACTTTTTGGTATCCATGCTTATATTTGATGTTTTTCCTAGACCATAAGCCCTTTATTATTTTTCCAATCATGTTTTTTTTGTTCCAATTGGTGCATGGATTTGTTTGTGTGCAAGTTGTAGCCTTTTTTGATGCTATTATATTTTATACAATGCAAGGGAAGATGTATGAAGGATGTCTCCCAGTTTTGCAGTTCATATTTGTCCAGGGATCTTTCGAATGATGGACTCTATTATTAGGAAGGAAGTGCCTCATATTAATTCTTTTGAGGTAAGACTCTCAATTTACTTAGCTTGGAGCATGTAAGAAGTTTCTATGTCTAAATTATTGAGGAAAAACATTTACTAGTTTTAGTCATATGAAGTGATGGGATGACAATGTAACTATGAATCTGATAACAATGCAAAATTTTCTATAGTAGTGATCTGACATGTGTTTTTCCTATATGTTTATATTATTTTGGTTCAAAAACATTAGAATAGGATAATGAGTGGGCTAAACCAATTGAATATGGATTTATGTACAACATTTAAGGGGTTTTGTGCAATGTAATGTGCATGTTTATAATTTTATCAGACATATGTGTTTGTGTAGTGGAAAATATGTCAAATTTAGGGTTAGTGTATGAAACTCAGGGGCATTTGTGCAATATATCAGACATTAACAGTTGCACGGGTGCACTTGGATGGATGGAATATGTGCTACCAAGGGAACTCGAGCCATTCCATCAATTTGAATGGTGAAATCCTTAGATCTAGGGTCCTGATTCAACGAATCACGTTGGCGAAGGTGAAATCCAAGATCTTAGCCATTTTTAGGTCACTTGCTATTTTGATAATACCAAAATTTCTATTTCAAATATTAATCAAAATGTCATAACATGATGGTGATTAGACTATGCAAACAATGTTGTGGTATTTGACCTAATATTCTAGAATTATCCCTACATTTTATTAACATTCTCTGGCCATTCTCTAGTTTCTATGATTTTCCATAGTTTAGGGATACTTCTAGTAAATGAAATAGGAAAATCGGTCCATGATGGGGAACACCAGTGGTTAAATCCTTACTTGTTCTCAAAAGATCTTTAGTTCAAGCCCCAAAGACAACATGAATATAATCACCAATTTAATTTTATAAAATAGGAAACGGGGAGTATGTGGATGAGTTTGCCATTAAATCTATGTTCTGGTCCAGTAGATCAGACAATCCTGGCCCTTAGATCCTTATGAGCTCCCTTGATCCTACTGCTTGTGCTCATGAATTGATGGCTGGGGACAATGGAGATCTCAAATGCTAGTCGACATTGAAGTGTTCGTTGCATCCTATTGAGGTGCGGGTTAGTTCTAGCTCAGTCCTACAATGCCACACAACTCAGCCAACAGAGTGAACGATCCCTATTGGAACATCCAAGGGTCGTAGTGGTGAAGCTCATTAGGAATGGGTTTTTGGACTAGAGAAGATTCTGGGGCTTGCGATCTAGATAATGAGCTCCATGGCAGGTTAGAAATAATAATGATAGTGGCTGGAAGTGGCAATAAGGTCATAAAATGGAACCCCAAATGGATGAGGTGGTAATAGAGGTGATTTGTTTCTAAGTGGAGCAACTCCTCTACAATGTTGAGGAAGGGCATTGGGAGTTAGTGCAATGCAGATGGTGCTTTATAGGCTAATATGTGAGTTCTATGTTGGTTTCCATGACGCCACCACTTGGTTTTAGAGATTCTATAACTCAGAGATCTCTGTTGGGGAAATTCATATGGCAAGGGAGGGTATATGAGGTGTACTTGACATTGTCCTATAGATGAAGTTAGTTTTGGATGAATGGGCTTTGGGGGGGTTGAATAGAGCTAAAACCACTCACACAAAATTCATTATACCTTCAAGTTACTTCAAATAGGACTATTGCAAATGTGGAATTTGATGTACCACTAAGCATACATAGAAAATATGAGAGATATTGAATGAGATCAAGAACAATCTATGTAGAGTGGCTCCTATCTCCAAGCTAGGAGAAAGTCAATCAACTATCTACAGAGGTCAAGCTATATGATTTTGCAACCATTGCATACTTATGTTCTTTTATAAGACATGCAATTAGACATTCCTTTTGAAGTGCAATGATACCCACCCTTCTTTTTAAAGGACCAAAAGGATCCAATAAATCTTACAAGGACTTACTATCCCTCGAGCAAGAGTCTTCAACCTCTATAAGTCTTTCCCACTTTTGTAAGGAGTTGGACACCTTCACGAAGGAGATCCCTTTCTTGCAACAAGTGTTCCATCTTGAAGGAATTTCCCACTCTTCTCAAGGATCTTCATCCTTCACCTTCTCCTTCAACTTAGAGAAGCTTTGCACCTTCTCCTTCACCTTGGAGAAGCTTTCACAAACTTTTCACTTGAAGAAAGGGGTTGGGAAAGGGAAACTTTGAGAGATTTACAAGACTACAATGGAGTATCTCTTTCACACATAGCCTTTCTCACTCATATGGAAGTTTTGAAGTGTAAGAAAGATAGAAAAGGGGCTCTATGGACAAAATGCACTCAACTATAACTAGGAGCTTGAATATCATGAAGGAGCAAACTTGGGATAAATCCTAAGGGGTCCTATTGAAAACTACTAGAGGGGGGGTGAATAGAGTTTTATAGATAATTTAACAATTATTGAACTCAAACAACCACAATGAAAATATTGGACAAGGAGACACAAGGTTTAGAGTGGTTCCAACTATAGCAAATACTATAGCCGTCAATCCACTACCCGGTTGCTTACCCAACCGGGATTTGAAAAGAAATTTATTTTATTACCTCTTCAAGGAATTTACATAAAATACAATCTCTTTTCCTAAACCCTTCAAGCAGCCTTCACCTAGAAGTAATCGCCAACCTTGAAGCAGCCTTCCCTTGAAGTAGATGCACCAACTCCCGTTGCACCAGCCTTCTGAAGTAGCTTCCCTTGCGATAGCCTTCTTGAAGTAGCTTGAAGTCCCCTTCTCCACCTGAGAAGTCAACCCTCTCCAAACCGCAGCCTCCAACCCTAGGAGTAGCAAGGAGAGTACAAAAAATAAACAGGAACAAGAAAGGAAAAGGAAATTACAACTTATCCTTTGAGCCCAAGGCTTGATATGCCTAGATCAAGCGTAAGATCTCCTAGCCAAGTATGTGAACTTGTGATTGCTGTGGGTAGGAGAATCTAGCCTATAGGACACGAGATTGAGCTAAGGAGAATGTAGGCCAATTATCAGAGTGCTCAAATTGCTTGCAAAAGATTTCTCAAGTATGCTCAAGTGTATTCTCAAGTGTAACAAGTGAATTCTAGTATCCTATGGCTTGTCCTATTTATAGGAATGGCCTAAGTATGCTTAAGGACGTTCTAGACAACTTCTAGGGGTTTCTAAGTGCTTAACTAGCCGTTAGGTACAAAGTTGTTGCTTTAACAACGGCTAATTAATTTATTCTGCAGTTGCTGTCAGAGACCATCTCGGTCGACAAATGGTCGACCGAGACACCTACTCGGTCAAACTTTTGTCGACCGACAGGCTCTCTGGAACAAGTGATTTGCAACGTCTTTCTTCAACTACCAACTAACTTGTTTGTTGTGTCTAACGGCTACTTTGGATCTTTCTCGGTCGAGAGGTTTGTCGACCGAGAGTGTCTCGGTCGAGGAATTTGTCGACCGAGAATGATCCTGTTTCAAGGTTTCAATTTAAGCACTAATTATATGTGTGAGTGTGCAAAGGTGATTCTATTCAAATGGGATGACATGTCTAACTATGGTGTTTGGCTAGGGAAAATCTAACGCTTGATTTACATGCAAATCTAAGTACTTGTACATTATATATTTGTACAAGTTTTACAACATTGATTACATTGCATGAAAATATAACTGAGTAAGCTCTTGGATTTTCCCTAGTTGCTTTGCCATCCATCTTAGTCCTGCACACTCAAGTAGCTCGTTAGATTAATAAGAATGAAATGTTTGTCATCATCGAAACAAAGGGATTTTTAGATGTCCATTTAGCCAACAATCTCCCCCTTTTTGAAGATGACAAACATTTCCAAAATATGAAATAAGGAAATATAAATCATGTGAGTTTCATACCTGAAAATTACCTTTTGTAGCCATATAAAGCATGTTATGAAACTCATTTATATTCTTTTCTTTCTCCCCCTTTGTCATTTCAAAAAGATAACCAAGTTGAATATTTTATTTTTCTTCTCCCCCTTAATATTATGCTCCCCCTTAAATAGATATCCTATTAGAAACATGGATTTTTTTGTCTAATTTATCCACAATTTGTTTCTCAATCATTTGCAAAGGATGTTAAGCCTTGAAATGATATGAGATTCCCTTAAGCGTATGATGAATGTATATTGATTTCTCATTTATCAAAGGATGTTAAGCCCTGAATTAAATGAGAATCCTCTAAGCTTAGAGTACATAAAAATGTCTCCATCCAAATGCAAGGGATGTTAAGCCCTGTTTTGGGTAGAGAGTTCCTTCAAGTACAAGATACTATTTTGAATAAATTCATAAATTTCTTTATAATCAAGGAAAATGTCCAGCTACATATGGTGGTTATAATGTTTTTGTAAGCTTCTTCAATTTAAATGGTCAAAGTTGTTTTTATGATCTCCCTCTTAGTCTTATGTTTTGCTCCCCCTTAGATAGATATCTCAAATGAAAGTTTGAGTACTAAGAAAAAACTATAAAATGTTGTAGATGATCTCCATGATTAAAGATGTATGCAATTTATGTCAGTCTGGAAAACAGAAACCCAGTCGGTCGACAATTGCTCGACCGACAGTGTTCTCGGTCGACTAGTTGCTCGACCGAGAATGTTTCTGGAGAACTGTTTTGTCATTTGTCAATTTAGCCACAATTTTAATAGTTGCCTGTTTTAATTATTACTCCCCTTATTTGTTATGCTCTACAATAATGAACTTATAATCCATATTTTTGAAGATGTCTCATATGCCAAAAAAAAATATAACCATTTGAATTAAGCAAAGATGGCAAACTTCATTCAATAGCATGGAAAATATTACAATCATATAGAAATGACCAATTTATTACAATCATTGTCATTACAACTAGTACAACTTCAACACTTCACTGGAAAGATTTAAGAATTACATCGATGTCCGGATCTTTCCCAAGGAATGGCTCGGCTCCATAATATTTGACTAGAGTTTGCCAATCCAAAGCACCTATCGTAGTTAACGCATATGCTTCCAGAAATGTGGGAACTCGGTCAAATCGGAAGTGAGCAGCTATATCTTGCAATTGCATGGAGGAAAATTGAGTATGTGCAAGATCCATTGATGGTGGAGGTGGAGTTTGATAGTAGTTGTATGAAGGGTTAAATGGGTTGAGCATGCCAGGATTTAAGGAATGCGGATATTCATCGGTTTGGCTCGGAGAAAGATTTTGCATTCTTTGATTTAAGTATGTCATGGCATGGTGGGTATAGTTGAGTTGGTTACTAAGATGATATTGGGAGCCGACAAGATAAGTGAGAGTATTTTGAATGGGATCAACGGAAAGGTTAGTAGGAGGAGGGGGTGGTGGTATATCTTGATGTGATGATTCTCCTTCTACTCTTGCCCTTTTATGACCAAAGTCAATCCCCATCTTCTCTACGGTATTCTTACTTATCTTTGGTGGTCTACGCTCCCATGTATACCCCATATCTTCAATTTGTAACTTAAGACAATGTTGAGTGATCTGGCATACAAAATCGGCATACGGTGGATTGCTAGAAAACTCAAGCATGTTTTTAAGTATTATGCGAATGAAGTTTATAGGAATTTCTTTGATGATAGCATAAATTAGACACATGCGGAAAATAGGGACCTCAGATTTATTGGCTCTTGGATGTATGTTTGTGGAAAAAATGAGGTTTACTATCCTACATGCAGGTTTCAGGTTTATTGCATAATAGGTTCCCCTATCTTCATGACAAGTGGTATTGGTTTGAAATATGACTCTTTTTATATCACTAAGGCTAGTGGAGTGGTCATCATGGGATAATAAATTTAGTGGATTGCCGGTAGTAAGGTCAAGGAAATCTTGGTATTCATCTATATCAATTTCTAGCATATCAAGAATATCCCCTTCGGTAAATTTAAAACTATGCCCATTGACCATGGTGTAGAAGAATGTGGTTTCATTTTCGGTGTGGGATAAGAGATTGGCATAGAATTCGTTGACTACCTTAGTGGAATAGAGAGGAAAAGAAGGATAGATGAAGTCCTTCAGCTTTTGTACTCCAAAGAGATTCTCCAGATCGACTATGTTGATGAAGTCCATAGCTTCGACTGGGCGTCGAGGAAGAGGAGCTTTAGAGGAAAGCCGTAGATATCGATCTCCAGCATCTCCGTCGACGAAGGCGATGTCGTTGATGATCGTCAGTGGCGGAGTGGCTTCCCGAGCTTCTCTTCTTTTTCTTTCGGCGACTTTCTTCTTCCCATGGGCAGCTGAGGATGAGGCCATTTGTGTTTCTTGAGTGTGGAGAAGAAGCAAGGAAGATTGGAGGATAAGAATGCTGAAGGGTTGCACGAAAATGCACTAGAGATGGACTATGGAGGCAAGGAAATGTAAGTGTGAGTAAGTGACTCGTTTTTGCTCCTATTTATAGCATTCCAGCGACCTGGTCGGTCGACGATTCGTCGACCGAGCGTCCGCAACGGTCGAGTTGTAGACGCGCCACTTGGTTCCCCAACGGTAAAGAAAACGGTCATAACGGTCGGTTTACAACGGTCATATCCAACGGCTATTTCTCGGTCGAGCACTTGTCGACCAAACGTTGTCTCGGTCGAGCATTTGTCGACCGACAGTTCGTCCGATATTGAGTCTGTTTAGTATTTATCGGTCGAGAGAGATGGGCTGACCGAGAGATTCTCGGTCGACGAATTCGTCGACCGACGGACTTACTGAGTACACCTTTTAAAGCTTATTTTTAAATGCAAATGGTAGATCATTTTTGTAGAGCATTTATATGGATATTCTAAGGGAGTAATATTGGGATAATTTAAGGCTTAAATGATAACAAATGATTTATTTTTCAAGAAATTTTTTTATTTAAGATTAGGTCCAAAGAGAGAATTTCCAAAAATAAGCAATTTTTGTCGAAGCTTATTTTAGGTCACCCTTGACTACGACCATAGCGCCCCTTAGTCAAGTTTTATTTTGACCAAGAGGCAAATTTTGCAGATTTTTCAGATTGAAATATATTTGGTCTAATATCTGCATAAAATCGAAGCATACTACTTAATTGGAGACACAATTAATTATTTCAAAGATACTGAGTTAGAGATTTTGTTGCAAGCAATAACATATAACTAATAAGTTATTTTGCTTGCTTGTATACAATTTTCTATGCGCACCCAATGATGAAAGCATGGTATAAAGCATACAATGATAATTCCATTTTATAATTAGTATATGAATAGACCGGAAAATACTTTTACGAAAAAATCATATGAAAATAGGAATTTTCTTTTCATTTGACTTAGACTTTAAATCATCTAGGGAGCAAACTAATATTTCATTTACATTTGTAATTTATGTATAGTTGAGATAGACATAGAAATATGCAACTAATGTCTTTGGTCATATCTCAACTTGATTTTGTTCATTTAGTTTGGAGGTTTTGGAACCCAAACTAACTCTACATCTTTTCTCTTATAAGGACATGAAAATGAATAGTGACCAAGGCGCAAACAGTAATGACAACATATTGAGTCAACTTCATATCTTTTTCTATGGTTGTGTCCTATGTTGTCATTGGGTGAGGATGTTCTTTTAGGTACATATATAGATTGGGTTTGTGACTTTCTCTGACTAGGTTGTTGATGAGATTTTCCTTTAGGCTTGTAACCTAGTCCCCTTCTCCCAATTTGTTGATAGGGATTATCTAGAATTTGATCAAGAATGCCATGGTTATTCAAACTACGAATTTGTTGTTGTAGCTTGGCAATCTCATCCATTCTTTTCTTAATGTCTATTTTTGCTTGGTCTAGATTGGATGACAATAAATTTCTTTCTTTAACAATAGTGTCATAATCTATATGGGTGCACAATAATGGTTGTTTCTGAAGATCGTTTACTTGAGTCTGTAAGTTTGAATTTTCAACAGAAAGGAGCTTGCAATCGGCTTCCATAGATTTTAACTTAAGATCAGAAAATTTATTTCCCTCTTTAAGATTCTCATTTTCAGATGCAAGAGCAAGAAGTTTAACATTTAGATCATCATTTTCCTTATTTGATTTCTTTAATTTCTTTTTGCACTCAACATATTTATTATGTGTTTCTTCAATAATAGCAACTAGTTCTTCTTTAGATAAATCAAAAAGACTTACCTCTTCTTCTTCTTCTTCTTCACTAGTTGTAGCAATAAGGCATTCTTTGTGCTTATCCTCTTCCTTTGATCTCCATGGGCATCCGGTTGTTTTGTGGCTTGTTCCCAAACACCAATTGCAGCATGTAGTGGTTTTGTCCAAGCACTTTTCACCATTTCCCTCCATTCTTCAAAACCTGGTTAGGGTTCCTTGAAGCCTGCTATGATACCAAATGAAAACTACTAGAGGGGGGGTGAATAGAGTTTTATAGATAATTTAACAATTATTGAACTCAAACAACCACAATGAAAATATTGGACAAGGAGACACAAGGTTTAGAGTGGTTCCAACTATAGCAAATACTATAGCCGTCAATCCACTACCCGGTTGCTTACCCAACCGGGATTTGAAAAGAAATTTATTTTATTACCTCTTCAAGGAATTTACATAAAATACAATCTCTTTTCCTAAACCCTTCAAGCAGCCTTCACCTAGAAGTAATCGCCAACCTTGAAGCAGCCTTCCCTTGAAGTAGATGCACCAACTCCTGTTGCACCAGCCTTCTGAAGTAGCTTCCCTTGCGATAGCCTTCTTGAAGTAGCTTGAAGTCCCCTTCTCCACCTGAGAAGTCAACCCTCTCCAAACCGCAGCCTCCAACCCTAGGAGTAGCAAGGAGAGTACAAAAAATAAACAGGAACAAGAAAGGAAAAGGAAATTACAACTTATCCTTTGAGCCCGAGGCTTGATATGCCTAGATCAAGCGTAAGATCTCCTAGCCAAGTATGTGAACTTGTGATTGCTGTGGGTAGGAGAATCTAGCCTAGAGGACACGAGATTGAGCTAAGGAGAATGTAGGCCAATTATCACAGTGCTCAAATTGCTTGCAAAAGATTGCTCAAGTATGCTCAAGTGTATTCTCAAGTGTAACAAGTGAATTCTAGTGTCCTATGGCTTGTCCTATTTATAGGAATGGCCTAAGTATGCTTAAGGACGTTCTAGACAACTTCTAGGGGTTTCTAAGTGCTTAACTAGCCGTTAGGTACAAAGTTGTTGCTTTAACAACGGCTAATTAATTTATTCTGCAGTTGCTGTCAGAGACCATCTCGGTCGACAAATGGTCGACCGAGACACCTACTCGGTCGAACTTTTGTCGACCGACAGGCTCTCTGGAACAAGTGATTTGCAACGTCTTTCTTCAACTACCAACTAACTTGTTTGTTGTGTCTAACGGCTACTTTGGATCTTTCTCGGTCGAGAGGTTTGTCGACCGAGAGTGTCTCGGTCGAGGAATTTGTCGACCGAGAATGATCCTGTTTCAAGGTTTCAATTTAAGCACTAATTATATGTGTGAGTGTGCAAAGGTGATTCTATTCAAATGGGATGACATGTCTAACTATGGTGTTTGTCTAGGGAAAATCTAACGCTTGATTTACATGCAAATCTAAGTACTTGTACATTATATATTTGTACAAGTTTTACAAAATTGATTACATTGCATGAAAATATAACTGAGTAAGCTCTTGGATTTCCCCTAGTTGCTTTGCCATCCATCTTAGTCCTGCACACTCAAGTAGCTCTTTAGATTAATAAGAATGAAATGTTTGTCATCATCGAAACAAAGGGATTTTTAGATGTCCATTTAGCCAACACCTATTTATAGTTGGGGATGTCCACTAGCCACTAGAAGCACTTAGGAATGATTTTTGGTTGGTTTGGATTGTTGTAACAAATCTATTTTTTATGTTTGCAACACTCCAATAGCTAGAATCACTTTACCTGCACATTTCATAAAATGCAGTCAGTCGAGTTTCCATTAAAGTAACTCGCTCGATATCACTATGCGACAAGCTATGTCGACCGAGTTTATCATGGATGAAACTCGACCAATTGCTTAAAATTAGTTTTCTTGTATAGGGTGTCATTCGAATTTATATTGAGGTAAACTCAAATGAACCTAGACATTCCCAAAATCCATCAAGGGTGTCGAGAGAGTTTATCAATGATGAAACTCAACCGAATAGGCACTCCGTGATGAATTTTAGAAATTGTCATTAGAGTGATTAAATGCTCAAATTAACTACTCCTAATTTTTCTCATATTAGTTACAAGTCATAGAATCAATAAAAATGGTTATAAAAATTGTCCTAAGGATTTTAGGGCATTTTCCACAAAAGTACATTTGCCTTGCTTTTGACTTGAACTTGATCAGCTAGGGCAGGATTAAATTGGTCCTTTTGATGTACCTAGTATATGGAATCAATCTTGAATAGATATATCACATACATATGAATGGAATGGTTGAGTAATCATTAAAATATGGATAATGTATAACTATTAGGTCAACATTCTCCCTCTTTTTGACAATGACATGCCATTCCTAACATATTGAAAAGGACTTGGAAATTAAAATTTTTACCTTGGGAATTTGTATGGGGATATATGAATGAACAATTTCAATTGCACCCCTCAATTCATGATTACCTTTTCCTATATGGCTAGTTTATCCAAAAGAAACCATATCACATATACACTATTTAGTCCTCTTACAAGTCATATGATATTTCAAATAAAAGACTAGAAAAGGATGACAAAGCAATATGATTGAGCTCACTTCTCGTCCTTTTTCATATCAAAAAGGTAGGGAGTAGAAGATCTAAAAAACACAAGTATTATCCATAGGCACCAACTACAGCAGCAACCACCAAGCAAGTATCAAATGAAAACAAAACAGAGAAAACACGCAATGTAGAGTCATAATCAAAATATGGAAACACATACCAAGAACTTGTAGGATATATCCACCCAATGAGTTACATTACAAAACATAAGATTACGACATTAGATATGTCCTCTCGATATGAAAACTACAAACCAATAAAAAAACAAGATATGAAAATATTGTTCCTCAGATACAGTGCCCAAATGTTCAGTACATGACAATGTACAAAAAGATACATATATGAGTACCCTATAGACTAAGAAGTAAACATCTAAGGTATCTATCTCAACTTTCTCTTCATCCTTAGATTGGTAGTCCTCATGTCCATTTGAAGGCAGATCAGTGGCAGCAGGTGTAGCCTCACCATCATCTCCATCCAAAGATACATCATCACCATCATCACCATAAGCCTCAACATCCTCATTTTCAACATCACCATCAACATCCTGATCTTCCATCTCCCCATCCTAAGCAGGGCCAAAGGAGTGAGTGGCAGGCCACTTGGCATGCTGTGCAGCCCAAGACATACCACATACATGTAATGCATTGGCTTGCTAAAAAATGGGTGTAGAAATCCCATCAAAACCAGCAAGTAAGGTGTCAATAGGGCCAACAAGAAGAGCCAAAAGCTGAGAAGGAGTAGGGGCATGTCCACCATCAGAGGTAGGGGGTAGAGAGGAAGTAATAGGGTGGTGGTGGGGAAAGAACAGACTGTATGCGTAACAAGCATAGTCAACACCTGTGTAGGGATGGTAGATGTGGTAGGGATAGGAGCAGGATAAGTTCATGTTAGACATGATCTAAACTAAATCCTAATAGATTTTCTCTTGAACCTGAAGGTTATATGCCTATTGGTGTATCATGTAGCCCATCAAGGTTTCATTTGACACAAAAAATGAGGCACAGTCAGGGTCTAGGAGGAGGTGGAGGAGCCTAGATGGAGGTGGAATCACCTGGTGTGGTAGAGGAGGTAGGATGGAAGGACTTCTTGATAGTGTTCTCACTAATATAAACACCTTTTCTACTCACTTTGTAACTAAGTTTGTGGAAAAGGGATTTCTCAAAATGACAAGAAAACACAACAAAAATCAAGTTAGGATAAGGTAGGTGGGTTCCATTGGTGTTCTTCCCCGAGTCAAAATAGGTCATGTGATGAAGAATGTAATAGACCCATTTCACTCAGACATCATTCATGAGACAATACATTATACATTAGTATTCTCTGTAATATTCGTTTGAGTTTTCATTGGATGGATATTGCAGTTGACTACTAATGCAATAAGACATGTCTTGATGTTGAGGGAAGAGGTAAGAAGAATGGATTTCTTACTATATTGAATGTCGGGTTTCTTCAAAAACTTATGGATATCAAAAAGGGTATGCACATGGTCAAAGACTTTGTAGAAAGACTCGAGGTCAAGAAGGTCAAGGTATCGGTCATAGGAAGACATCCATGTATTTACAAAGTCAGTACCATTGAAGTAGGAATTCAGAGAATCCCCATATATGGTAATCTTAGTACTCGCAATCATGGAGGTCAAGATAACTTGGGTGTTAGATGGTGGTACAAGGGTAGTGTAGTTCCACATTAGGCAGCATAAAATTAATTAACCACTTTAGTGCTGGACATAGAATTAGTATAGTACAATCTCTCTACATACAAATCACTAAGGTGGAGAGCTTTGAATACCTTAGCAACCTATTTCATCACTCCACTGGTTCCACTATGTTGTTGAAGCAAGGCACAAAATGGAAAAGGAGTTCTAGGAAGAAGTTCCTTATACCTATTCACAACTGAGAGGAGATGAAAGAGGTTCCATCAATGGAAGATGATGGAACTCTAGTTGGTCCAATGCTTTTTCTATGGTTTGAGTCCATGGAGGTCGAAAGGAGATGTAATGACCACAAACGAATGAGATAGCACAAGCTACATTCCACCTAACCACCTAGGTTGAGGTTGGGAGAGGCAAGGATGGCTGATCTATGGATAGAGAGGGAAGAAGAAAGGTTGGGTTATCCCTAGGGTTGGAAGACAAACGCATGAGAGTAGCTATCAGTCGACTTTCTCTAGTTGAGAGGCAGAAAAGTCGATTGAGAACATATATATTTTCCGCCCAAAAGTGTTGTGGCTTGAGTTTAGGTTTTGGAAAACTTGGCCGACATTGCGGTTTAGTTCAGTCCTTAGCTTGTGATCAATTGATTTTCTCCCACGTCAAACTCGGATGACCGATCAATCTGTCTAAAAGATAAGAAATGCAGTTCTAGGTCACTAGAGTGCTATATAAATTTATTTTTCTAGCCTATCATGTTTATTGAACATATTGAGGAACATTTCACTCATCACTGGCTACTACTTTTGTGGTAAAATAAGTGTTTGCAAAAAATAGCCATAAATAAGCAAAATAGGGCATAAAACAATGCAAATAGCACTTTCAAGTAAGATGACCATACTATGAGAAAGAACATATAGGTATGAGAACATCTAGCTAGAAGGGATATCAATATCATCAAGAGCAGTAATAAGTAGTTTTGATCTAATGAAGGTAAATTTCTCTCTAGCTAGAGGTTTTCTGAAAATGTCTGCAAGTTGATTTTTAGTGTCCACATGTGTGATATAAACATCCTTTTTGGCAATTTGGTCATGGAGGAAGTGATGATGGACCTCTATATGTTTTTCTCTACTATGCAAGATAGGATTCTAACAAAGATTGATTGCACTAGTATTATCACAGTAGATAGGAGAAGCATCATAATGGACATTAAAGTCTTGGAGCATTTTATTCATCCATAGGACTTGGACCCAACAACTCCAAGTTGCAATGTATTCAACCTCAATAGTTTAAAGAGCCGCATTGCTTTGTTTCTTAGAAAACCAAGAAACTAAGCATGGAATTAGGAGGAAGCAAGTGCCACTTGTACACTTTCTATCAATTAAGCACCCTACATAATCCACATCACTATAAGCAGCAAGAGTAAAGTCCCTTGACTTGGGATACCATAGTCCAAAATATTGGTTTTTTGCTAGATACCTCAAAATCCTCTTAACCATTGTAAGATTAGATTTTCTAGTGCTTGATTGAAATCTAGCACACAAACCAACATTAAACATAATATCGGGTCTAGAGGTAGTTAAATATAACAAGCTACCAATCATACCTCTATGGAGATTCTAATCAACCTTTTCACCTTTCTCATCTCTATCAAGTTTGGAGGTTTTCGGCATGGGGGTGTCCATCAACTTGGTATTCTCCATCCCAAAGTGCTTAATAAGTTCAATTGTGTACTTGACTTGGTTGATGAAGTTTACTCCCTTCGTTTGTTTGATTTGAAATCCAAGGAAGAAAGTAAGATCCCCCATGATACTCATATCAAATTCACTCTTGATAAGAGAACTAAACTCCATCCAAAGATCAAGATCAGTTCCACAAAAATTGATTCATCAACATAAATTTTGAATGATAAAAAAGTTGGTAGAAGTGTGTTTAAGAAATAGAATGGAATCTACTTTGCCCATGACATATCCATTGTCTAATTAAAAGTTCTTTAATTTCACATAACAAGCTATAGAGGCTTGTTTGAGTCGATA
The DNA here is from genome assembly GCA_963693085.1 of Alisma plantago-aquatica. Lineage (NCBI taxonomy): Eukaryota > Viridiplantae > Streptophyta > Magnoliopsida > Alismatales > Alismataceae > Alisma > Alisma plantago-aquatica. Next base: position 479,258,113 of record OY856413.1, on the reverse strand, counting down.
GAGAGCTTTTTGCAACAAATAAACATGGTTAGGAAGATTGTCAATTTCAAAACTAGGATGTTGAGCCACATTGACTTCTTTTTCTATTCTACCACACTTTTAACATCCATTTGATAACGAAAGAAATTATTATAGCTAGCAAAGGAAATTAACATTCTAATAGATTCAAGTCTAGAAGTAGGAGCATATGTTTCATCAAAGTTAATACCTTCCTGTTGATTGTAGTCTTGAGAAACTAACCTTGATTTGTTCCTTGCCACTTTGCTGCTTTCATCTAGCTTGTTACGGTAGACCAATTTGGTGCCAATGATCTTCGTATCATTTGGAAATAAGGTCCACATCTTGTTCTTGTCGAACTACTCTAACTCTTCTTGCATAGATAGGATCCATTCATAATCATTGAGAGATTTTTTATTGTTCTTTGGCTCAAGTTGTGAGATGAAGGTGTTGTCAGATTGTTCTTTATTGAATGCAGCCCCCGCCTTCACCCTTTCAAAAGGATTTCCTATTATGAGATGATCTTTAGAAAAAAGGGGAGTTGGATCCTTCTTTTCTTCTTATTTTTCTTCTTCATCTACTACCATCTCTTTTCCTTTATTGGTGATGTTCAACTCTTTCAATCTAGGAATAACCTCATCTACAACATCGTCATGCACAATATTCTTCGAAATAGAGGGGTTAGTTTCAACGAATTTAACATTGATATATTCTTCCACTTTAGATAATTCAATGTTAAACACTCTATAAGATTTTCAAATAGTTATATATCAAAGAAAGAAAGACTTGTAAGATTTTGCATCAAACTTGTCGAGAGAATCCTTGTGTTTAAAACAAAACAAGGAAAACTAAAAACATGAAAAAAACTAGTATAGGTCTTTCTACCACACCATAAATCATAGGGGGTTTTCTTTAAAGACAAATGAGTGAAAACCCAATTTTGCACACAACATAAGGTGCTAACAGCTTCATCCCATCATACTCTAGAAGCATAGTTCTATCCATTTCCAATAACGACCTATTTTTTCTGTCTACAAAACTATTTTTTAAGGTGTATGAGGAGAAGAAAAGTTGTGTGAATAACCAGATTCCTCACAAAAACTTTCAAACAAATCATATTTAGATTCTTCTCCATGGTCACTACAGATAGAGATGATCCGGAAAGAAACTTCATTTTCAACTTGTTTGCAAAAAGTAAAGAAAACATTGAAAGTATCACTTTTTGAAACTAAGAAGAAAGTCCAAGTATAGCGAGAAAAGTCATCAATAATCACGAGGCAATACTTGGTACCACGAAGTGATTAAGTTCTCATTGGTCCAAATAGATCAATATGAGAAGTTCAAGAGCTCTTTTGGTAAAAGGACTCCTTTGTATTTAAAGTAGTATTTAGTTTTCTTTCCTTGTGTACAAGGTTGACATTCCTCATCCTTCTCAAAGTCTAATTTTGGAAGTCCTTTTACCAATTCCTTTTTGCTTAACTTCTTTAATTGATGCATATTTACATGACCAAGCCTACAATGCCACAAAGATATATAATTCTTATGAAAAACAAGACATCTATCGGCAATAGGCTTAATAGAGTCAAGAACAATAACATAGGGGGTTTCTATTGCTAGTTCCCTTATATATAGCATTTTAGGAGAGGGAATTTAGAAATAAGCATTCAAGTGAGGTAAAAAATCAAGATAACCATTATCACAAAATTAGCTAACACTAATTAAATTGTGATGTAGGAAATCCACAAGAAGAACATTCTTGATGCATAGTGAATCACCCACTTCACCCTCACCTATCACTTTACATTTTTTATTGTCACCAAAAGTCACTAATCCTCCTTTCTTTTTTGTGAAGTTGTTGAAGTGGCTTATCTCACCAGTCATATGCTTGGAGAAACCACTATCAACAATCCATTTTCCTTTTACCTACATGGAAGAAAAATGCCAGTGCCCAACTCAAACCTTCAGACCTGGAGTTAGCTTGGGGACCCATTTCATCTTTGGGTTGGTCCCTTTCCCTTGTAAGGATAATAAGTAGAGTAATGGTCATCACTCTTGCAATGTACACAAACCATAGGGTTCTTAGAGCCAGAAGACTCTCCATGGAATATAGGAGATTCCTTGCTCTTTTTCTTACCCTTGCCCTTGATCTTATTCTTTGAAACTCCTCTACATATCCCAAACTACTAGTACCAACTTCTTTGGTATAGTGATCTAAAACTTCATTGAGGGATTTCTTTCCTATGAAAAACTTTTTCAAGGAATCTCTAAGTTTTTTATTATCATAACTAAGAGTAATAATAGTAGAAGAAAGACTAGATAAATCATCTTGAGAATGAAGCAGTTCAGCCTCCAAATAGAGGTCTTTAGTATGATAAGAATCTCTCTCAAGAGTAATGCTAGATACTTCATTACTAGGAAATAAAGGTAGATAAGAATGATCATTAATTTGAGAAAGCTATCTATAATTTTATTTCTAAGTAAGATAAGCTCACCAAGATGGATCCTATTTTCATCTTTAATAGCATCACAAGCATGTCTAAGATCATCATTTTCAGTTCTAAGTAAGACAAGCTCATCAAGGCAGGTTTAGTTTTCCTCCTTAAGACTATTGATGTTCTTAAGGTAGATACCATTCTCTACTTCAAATCCATTGTATTGGAGATCAAGATAAAGAAATTGGCCTTGTAAATAATCAATTTTATCAAGATACAATTTCTCATTTCGCTCAAGTAAATCAATCTTAGCATACAATTCATCAATAATTTTACCTAACCTCTTCTTATTAGATTTGCATTTAGAATAAGAAGAGCTGGAAGCATCAAGCATATCAATGAGGTCTTCTTTAGAAAGTTCATTTGAACTTACCTCAATTACCTCACATATGTCATCACCAGTTGTGGACATGAGTGCAAGGTGTAATTCTCCCTTATTTGAGTTGGAATCACTAGAAGAGGACTCCTCACAAGCGGCATGGGCTACATCTTTTCTTCTTCTTTCTTTCTTATCTTTACTCTGAAAACTACTAAAGGGGGGGTGAATAGAGTTTTATAGATAATTTAACAATTATTGAACTTGAACAACCACAATGAAAATATTGGACAAGGAGACACAAGGTTTAGAGTGGTTCCAACTATAGCAAATACTATAGCCGTCAATCCACTACCCGGTTGCTTACCCAACCGGGATTTGAAAAGAAATTTATTTTATTACCTCGCAAGGACTTTACATAAAATACAATTTCTTTTCCCAAACCCTTCAAGCAGCCTTCACCTAGAAGTAATCGCCCAACCTTGAAGCAGCCTTCCCTTGAAGTAGGTGCACCAACTCCCGTTGCACCAGCCTTCTGAAGTAGCTTCCCGTGCGATAGCCTTCTTGAAGTAGCTTGAAGTCCCCTTCTCCACCTGAGAAGTCAACCCTCTCCGATCCGCAGCTTCCAACCCTAGGAGTAGCAAGAAGAGTACAAAGAATAAAAGGAACAAGAGAGAAAATAGAAATTACAACTTATCCTTTGAAGCACAAGGCTTGATTTTCCTATATCAAGCGTGTAGATCTCCTAACCAATGTGTATGGCAATGTGATTGTAGTGGATAGGAGATACTAGCCTATGGAACACGAAATGGGAGCAATAGGAATAAATGGCAAGTGTAGGAATTGCTCTATTGCTCTAAAACAGATTGCAAGTGAGTATTCAAGCTCAAGTATAGCACAAGTATAGCTTGGTTTTCTTTTGGTGTCCTAAGGCATGTCCTATTTATAGGAGTGGCCTATGAATACTTAAGGACGTTATAGACAACTTCTAGGGGCTTCTAAGTGCTTAACTAGCCGTTAGATATAAGTTAAGTGCATTAGTAACGGCTAGTTACTTTATTCTGCAGTTGCTGTCAGAGACCATCTCGGTCGACAAATGGTCGACCGAGACACCTACTCGGTCGAAGTTTTGTCGACCGACAGGCTCTCTGGATCAACGTTCATTTGCAACTGCCAACTACTTTGTCAGTTGTGTCTAACGACTACTTGGGTCATTCTCGGTCGAGGAGTTTGTTGACCGAGAGTGTCTCGGTCGAGGAGTGTGGTCGACCGAGATTGACTCTGTTTTCAATCTTTTAATTAACCACTAAGCATGTGTATGAGTGTACATATGTGCTCCTATTTGAAGGGAATGACCTATCTAAGTGTGGTGATTAGCTAGGAAGATCCAACACTCGATTTACATGCAATCTAAGTACTTGTACATTATATATTTGTACAAGTTTTTACAACAGTGATTACATTGCATGGAAATATAAATATGTAAGCTCTTTGGATTTTCCCTAGTTACTTTGTCATCCACCTTAATCCTGCACACTCAAGTAGCACGTTAGATCAACAAGAATGAAATGTTTGTCATCATCGAAACAAAGGGATTTATCATAATGTCCAATTTATCCAACAATCTCCCCCTTTTTGAAGATGACAAACATTTCCTAAAATATGAAATAAGAAAATATAAAGCATGTGAGTTTCATACCTGAAGATTATCTTTTGTAGCCATTTTTGTTTTACAAGTGAGTGCTGGCCATCAAGATGAAACTCATTTATATTTATATTTTTGATTTTATATTCTTTCTCCCTCTTTGTCATTTCAAAAAGATATCCAGGTTTAAACATTTTATTTCTTCTCCCCCTTAATTTTATATTAAGCTCCCCCTTAAATAGATATCCTATTAGGAACATGGATTTATGTCTAATTTATCCACAATTTGTTTCTCAATCATTTGCAAAGGATGTTAAGCCTTGAAATGATATGAGATTCCTTTAAGCTTATGATGAATGTATATTTATTTCTCATCTATCAAGGGATGTTAAGTCCTAAATTAAATGAGAATCCTTTAATCTTAGAGTACATAAAAATGTCTCCAACCAAATGTAAGGGACGTTATGCCCTGATTTGTTCAGAGAGTTCCTTTAAGTACAAGATATATCATTTTTATGAAATTCATAGATTGCTTCATAATCAGGAGTAAAAATACTAAGGTCATAACAAACTCCAAATGATGTCAACAATGTTTTTGTAAGCTTCATAATCAAATAATCAAATTTGTTTTATAAGCTCCCCCTTAATCTTACAATTTAAGCAATTTAAGGTTTTAAGGTCACAAATGATAAATTTTTTATTTTGACCTTTATCAAGAGTATACTAAGATTAATTTCAATAAATTGATGTCCAAATAAGCATTTTGTCAAAGCTTATTTTAGGTCGCCCTTGACTACGACCATAGCGCCCCTTGGCTAAATTTTGTTTTAACCAAGGGGCAAAAATTGCAGATTTCCAATTAAGCATTCATATCAATTTTGATGCATGTTTAAGTGATACTAAACATGAAAGCATAATGAATATTTCAAATCTTTTAAAGATATCAATTGAAAACATTGTTCTTTTTGCAAGCATTTCTAAGATATAAATCACCAATAAGTCTTTTTGCTTGCTTATGTAATGATAGAACAATTAAAAGCATGTAATGATAAAACAGAAATTTTCTTTAAACTAAGCATAATTTTGGTTTTTAACCAAATTCATTTCTCATAATCTTTCAAGAATGATTTCCATAATTGATACTTTATTATACAATCATTAATCACGAATAGACAACAATTTTGAACAATTTCAAAAGAATTCAGCAATTTTTACAGCATTTTGAAAAACAGTGATATGCTCGGTCGACAATTTTTCGACCGAGGTTCACTCGGTCGACAAATTTTCGACCGACCGAATTTCTGGAAAGTGTTCAGAATTCTATTTCAAGTACAATATAGACTGTATCTAATTCAATTATTTCAAAGATCAGTTTGAGATAAACATATGAATGTCAAAGTAACATTTAGATTATATCTCAACTAATATTCAAATCTTTTAAGTTTTGATTAACCTTAATTGATATAAATTTGTTATCCCTATATGTTAAGTTGAGATAGACATAACGATATACAAATTAAAGTCTTTGGTCATATCTCAACTTAGTCTAACCAATTCAATTTGGGGGTTTTGGAACCCATACCAACTCAACATTCTTTTTCTTGTATGGGCATGAAAAAGAATAATGTCCAAGACGTGAGCAATAATGGCAACATATAGAATCAACCTCAAGTCTTTTTCTATGGTTTTGTTCTAGGTTGTTCTTTGGTACAAATGTGGCTTGATGTGCTCGTGTCTTTCTCCAACTAGGTTGTTGATGAGTTTTCCCTTTGGGCTTATAACCTAGTCCTCTTCTCCCTATTTGATGATAGGAATTATCCAATATTCTATCAAGGATTCCATTGTTGCTTATCCTACTAACTTCTTGTTGCAACTTTACGATCTCATCCATTCTTTTCTTAATATCTAGTTTTGCTTGATCCAGATTAGATGATAAAGAATTCCTTTCTTTCACTATACTATCATAATCTAGATGTGTACACAAAATAGGTTGTTTTTGAAAGTCATTTAACTTTGCAAGTAATTCAACCTTTTCTTGATATAGAAGATCATAATTTGTTTCTAGAGTAAAAATCTTCACTTCACTACTACTTAGAGATGATTTCAAAGTACGGTTTTCAGAAACAATGTCATCTTTTTCAAAACCAAGAGTATTCAATTTAGCATATAAATCATCATTTTCAGATGTAAGAGCAAGAAGTCTAGTATTTAACTCATCGTTTGTTTTACTAGATTTCTTTAATTTCTTCTTGCACTCAATATACTTATTGTGAGTTTCTTCAAGACTAGAAATTAGCTCTTCTTTTGATAAATCAAGAAGGCTTACCTCTTCTTCTTCCTCCTCATTGGTTGTAGCAATGAAACAATTCTTATGGACCTCTTTCTTCTTTTCTTTCCATGGACAGCCGATTGTTGTATGGTTCGTTCCTAAACACCAATTGCAGCTTGTTGAAAGTTGGTCCAAGTTGCTCCTTTGTCTGCGGTCGTAGTCACCTCCACCCTTCATTCTTCAAGACCTGGTTAGGGTTCCTTGAAGCCTGATCTGATACCAATTGAAAACTACTAGAGGGGGGGGTGAATAGAGTTTTATAGATAATTTAACAATTATTGAACTTGAACAACCACAATGAAAATATTGGACAAGGAGACACAAGGTTTAGAGTGGTTCCAACTATAGCAAATACTATAGCCGTCAATCCACTACCCGGTTGCTTACCCAACCGGGATTTGAAAAGAAATTTATTTTATTACCTCGCAAGGACTTTACATAAAATACAATTTCTTTTCCCAAACCCTTCAAGCAGCCTTCACCTAGAAGTAATCGCCCAACCTTGAAGCAGCCTTCCCTTGAAGTAGGTGCACCAACTCCCGTTGCACCAGCCTTCTGAAGTAGCTTCCCGTGCGATAGCCTTCTTGAAGTAGCTTGAAGTCCCCTTCTCCACCTGAGAAGTCAACCCTCTCCGATCCGCAGCTTCCAACCCTAGGAGTAGCAAGAAGAGTACAAAGAATAAAAGGAACAAGAGAGAAAATAGAAATTACAACTTATCCTTTGAAGCACAAGGCTTGATTTTCCTATATCAAGCGTGTAGATCTCCTAACCAATGTGTATGGCAATGTGATTGTAGTGGATAGGAGATACTAGCCTATGGAACACGAAATGGGAGCAATAGGAATAAATGGCAAGTGTAGGAATTGCTCTATTGCTCTAAAACAGATTGCAAGTGAGTATTCAAGCTCAAGTATAGCACAAGTATAGCTTGGTTTTCTTTTGGTGTCCTAAGGCATGTCCTATTTATAGGAGTGGCCTATGAATACTTAAGGACGTTCTAGACAACTTCTAGGGGCTTCTAAGTGCTTAACTAGCCGTTAGATATAAGTTAAGTGCATTAGTAACGGCTAGTTACTTTATTCTGCAGTTGCTGTCAGAGACCATCTCGGTCGACAAATGGTCGACCGAGACACCTACTCGGTCGAAGTTTTGTCGACCGACAGGCTCTCTGGATCAACGTTCATTTGCAACTGCCAACTACTTTGTCAGCTGTGTCTAACGACTACTTGGGTCATTCTCAGTCGAGGAGTTTGTCGACCGAGAGTGTCTCGGTCGAGGAGTGTGGTCGACCGAGATTGACTCTGTTTTCAATCTTTTAATTAACCACTAAGCATGTGTATGAGTGTACATATGTGCTCCTATTTGAAGGGAATGACCTATCTAAGTGTGGTGATTAGCTAGGAAGATCCAACGCTCGATTTACATGCAATCTAAGTACTTGTACATTATATATTTGTACAAGTTTTTACAACAGTGATTACATTGCATGGAAATATAAATATGTAAGCTCTTTGGATTTTCCCTAGTTACTTTGTCATCCACCTTAATCCTGCACACTCAAGTAGCACGTTAGATCAACAAGAATGAAATGTTTGTCATCATCGAAACAAAGGGATTTATCATAATGTCCAATTTATCCAACATACTCTTGTACTTGCCATCCTTCTTGTAGTCCTCCCTCTTCTTGTAGATTCTCTTGTGGTATTACTTCTTTGCCTTGGGGAAATCATTATTGTAATGTCCTTTTTGTTGGTATGTATGCCCATAGAGCAAGTCATATGATGATTGTAATGGGATACTTTGTAAATGATTTGAATAATAATAAAGGCAATTTCTGATCTATATGTTTAAACTATTTCTGAGATGATGGTGTAACATGATACATGTCTAAAGAATTGTTTTACTCAATGACGTATGCTTTTGGGTTGAGGACCTAAATGATGAGATCATACGAATGTTAAGAGTATACATTCTTGTTTAGTCCCTAGTCAGTTGTTATTGTGGAAATAACCATAGACATCAATAATACTAAAGACTAGATTATGTGTTGGTTGATGACAAAATCTCATTAGTCATGATATAGAGATATCAAACCAAGCACATAGGTACTTGTTGGAGAACAAGGTACCAGAAAGACCCACCGTGAGAGTGACACATGGAACCATGACTTGGTAGTCACAGTCAGCTCTCACAGTGATGGTGGTGAGTGTGATTCTTAGACCTGAAATCACTACACTCAACACATGTCATTGGGTACACTTTGACATCATCAAACGCAGTCCTGAAACATGGGTTGTTATAAAGGTGATGATTGGGTGACTTTGACACATGGGGCTTTTGAGGGATGAGTGATAGATATGGGATTTGTCCCTCCTGAGGGAGTTTGATGTCCTTGGCCACTTGATGAGTAGGATTGAGAAAGGCATGTGCATGCACATGTGAATCAATATGTGATATTGATGTCACACACATCTCACCCAATCTGCTCTGAGATCAAGGAAATGAATGAACGCTAAAAGGATGACTGTTCCATGCCTCGAGTTCATTCGGGATATCAGTGACAAAGGAATTATACATTCACTGTAACACCATTCACGGATTGTAGGATTGAAAGTTGTTCTCCAACTTTCTATTTCACTTGGGTAGCACTGATGTGTGACTAGTCACCGCTCTTTGCTTATGAAGTCATAAGTGTTATGGACTTTCACTGCCAACGTGAAATGGACCTACAGGGTCACACACATAGGATTTAACCTGGAAGAGGAGTTTGTCCACAAACAATGTTTAGATTGATTGCTAAAGGAGTTTAGTAGTTCAATTAAACACTCAATCAATTGATAGCTCAGTATCATAGTGTTCAAGGTGTTGGATAGCTTGATTGGAGTATCAGATTGATTGAAACTACAATTGACTAATTTTGCACAATCTGCACTCCCAACCGATCGGCTCATGAGATGAACCGATCGGCTGAGCTTGGTGAACCGATCAGCTCAACTGGTGAGTCAATCGGCTCATGGACAGAGTAAAATGACCGGTTCAAGTGTTGAACCGATCGGCTCAACTGGTCCAACCGAGCAAGTTGGGAAAGTAAGATTGGTGAGAAATTCTTTTTTGTTTTACTTATCCAATATGATTGGAATAAAGATTGATATTTGATATCAATTAGAAACGAAAGAAGAAAAGTCAATCAGGAACTGATCAGGACCACGAACCGATCGGTTCACATGTGAACCGACCATTTCATGGGTCCCATCTGATTGGTTGAGGAGTCAACCGACCGGCTCAGATCCCCAACCGACCGTTTCAATTGTGAAACGATTGGTTCAGGTTACGCAGATGATTGTTTTTGTGGAAAATCTCGAACCCTTCTACTCCTGCTTTAGTCCCGCATTGCCCGGGATAGAGAACCCTGTCCCATGACCCTCCTATATATATAGGGGTATTGGGGGCTTCTCAAAGTACAACTCAGAGTGCCAGTTGCTCTGCAAAGTTGTCATTCTCTCTGGTTTTGGTAACCGAGAGAGCTCGAGCAAGTGCTACCCGATAAAGGAGGCACAATAAGGGAAAGACAACTGCAGAAAGGCAACTAGTTGCAGGAGAGTGTGTCGGTGACTAGTACGCCGACAGGAGGGTGTGACTCCTTCTGATTCCTTGTGCGACAAGGAGATCGGAGTTCCAGGCAGTCCGTGTGGATGACTGCAGAGGCGGGAGACCTCTGTCGCTCAGAGGACAACTATCAATTCTGACAGTCCCGGTGAGACTAGGAGTCTTCAGTCCCGGTGCGACCAGGAGCTGCACAGACACCGTCCAAGACCGGAGGTGAAGACCGCGCAAGGCGCGAGGTACTGTCGCTGAGCGAGCCTCGGGACAAGGTATGCATCCCCAAACCATCTTTCCTATTGTATAGACGTTGACGCGATTCCTTTTGTTTTGGGTTTTGGGGAGAAATGTTTTGTTTCCGCTGCTTCTCTGCCTCCCATAAAACCCCACAATGGTATTAGAGCTATGTCAACTGCTCTATATTTTAGGATTATCGATATGATAAATTTTGGTTTGTCGCCTTTATTTATTGCATACGATGCGAATAAAATTGGCTTTATACATGTCCAATCCAAAAATCCCAAATATACATATATGATATGTAATATTAATGCACTCGATATGCGTCACCCTTAAACGAGTTTTGTGGTGGATGTATAGCATGGTTATGTCCTATAAACCCTATATCTGTGTGTGGTTGTATGTGGTTGCTTGCATCTCGGTCTGCGCATTGATTCCCTTCTCCTATTCCTGATGTAACTCGAAATAATTTGAGATTTCTTTTCCTACCTTTACTTTCCCCCCGAATATAACTCGGGGTTTCACAATTCAATTGTAAATAGGATAGATTTTATTTCTTGTTATGTCAAAGAACGGCGGATGATAACCTCCTATTTTAGTAGTTTATCTTAGCCTTTTTCTTTAGTTTTCCATACTTTTTCTTAGATAAACTAAATAGAATCATTAAACCTCCTTACTTTATTGCAGATACATCAGTAAATAACTTTTCCTCTTTTTTCATTACAGAAAACACAAAAAATTCTCAAAGACTCCTCACAGTCCCAAGACCGCGAGAAACCTCACGGTCCCAAGACCGCGAGAAGCCTCACGGTCCCAAGACCGCGACAAGCCTCACGGTCCCAAGACCGCGAGAAGCCTCACGGTCCCAAGACCGCGAGAAGCCTCACGGTCCCAAGACCGCGAGAAGCCTCACGGACCCAAGACCGCGACAAGCCTCACGGTCCCAAGACCGCGAGAAGCCTCACGGTCCCAAGACCGCGAGAAGCCTCACGGTCCCAAGACCGCGAGAAGCCTCACGGACCCAAGACCGCGACAAGCCTCACGGTCCCAAGACCGCGAGAAGCCTCACGGTCCCAAGACCGCGAGAAGCCTCACGGTCCCAAGACCGCGAGAAGCCTCACGGTCCCAAGACCGCGAGAAGCCTCACGATCCCAAGACCGCGAGAAGCCTCACGGTCCCAAGACCGCGAGAAGCCTCACGGTCCCAAGACCGCGAGAAGCCTCACGGTCCCAAGACCGCGAGAAGCCACTTGAAGCCTATAAATAGGACCTCAAAGGTCACTTCAGGGGGATCGAATTCCAAGACGCCCAAAGGCTGCCTCTCCAGACCCAGAGCATTCTGATCTTCCGTCACTGCCCCAAGGCTGCTAGTTTTGGGATCCGTGCTCATCATCAAGCTTCCTTCTCTCTCTCTTCTTTCCATCTCTTCAACAAAGAAGGTGGGAAGAGAATATCCTTCATCAAAGCAACCACGAAGTGCGAAGATCGTTGCTCTCTTCACCAAGAGTTCAACCTTCCCTCCTCCGTGGAGATGACGTTCTTTCTCTCTCTTCTCACCTCCTTTGCCATGAGCGAGTAGTTTCTTTCACTAGGGTGCGGGGAGTAGCCCCGCTACCCATGTTTTCATTTCATGCGATGTAATTCAACAACTTGTAATAAAGATACTCTTCCTTTCAGTTTGACTTCAATCGCCTAATGAATACTAGTTGCTTGATCATCAACTTGTGTTACATATTGTCTTTTGGTATGAATTGTCTACGTTTATACCCTTAGATCTAAATGTCGATTGAATGTTGGTTATGGATGTATGTAGTCACCATACGTCTGTTTCGGTGTCTAGAAGTGTTTTCAGGAGTGGAGTAAACTCACCCCCATCGTTGCACTTCCATACTATGAAATGGAATCAGTTGACGTATGGAAGTGCAACCTTGGTAAGGTCGAGGAACACATTTCATGAAGGAGTAATGCAAGGCATGTGACCATTCGTTATGGGATGGCCGGCATTGCAATACTCCACACTTCTCGTGGCTAGTTATCCGAAAGGAAGCTAGGACTACAAGGTACTAACTGATTTGACCCTTTTTGCAGGTTGTTTTATTATGTTGCATGACTTGATCCATGTGTAGTGGTGTGAAACCTGATAACATCCTAGTGGTTTTTTATCATTTGTTTACAACTTTAATCTTTACCTTCTTGCTTTGCTTTCCTCGCATCTAGCTTTAGAACCAACATCAAACTTTCGATCTAAATATCAACTGTTGAGTAGTTAAGTAGAACTAAAACGTTTTCCATCTTGACTTCGTCAAGACCGTTGTCCCGAGGATTCGACCCTTAACTATACTACGATAAGACTTCCGCGTGTCTTAACACACGTGGGTGGAGTTCTTACCATAGTACTAGCAAGGCTAAACCTAAGGATTCATCACCTTAGGATTTTTAGTGGTGTTGCAAAACTCCATCAAAAATTGGTGCCGTTGCCGGGGACAACGGAACTTTTTAGTTTTTTTTTACTTACCAACTTCCTGGTTGATTAGGATTTTACACTTTTTCTTAATAACAACTCCAATTCTTCTTGATCTTTTTCATTTCCTTCCATTATCCTAACGTGTGATTTTCCTTCTACTCAGGTAGAAAACGTGTATGCAACCCCCGCATAGCATCGGATTCTCCCCTGAACCAGAATACGATTCTGAGGTAGAAAGAAGTTTTCACCGAAGGAACAGACTTAATCGCCAAAGAGCCAGACAGATGGCCGAAGAGCAACGCCTTGTTGCAGAACGAGTCAACGCCGCCATAGCAGCACAACGAGCACAACTTATTGCCGACACTCGTGCTCAGGTGCAAGCTGAGATCCGAGCTGAGGAACAAGCCCGCATCCAAGCAGAGCATGCTGCTGCTCAACTTGCATTAAGAAACAAGCAACTTCGGGACTACGCAGTCCCAAAGAATTATGAAGACGATCATCCTGTCCGACCACCGATTATTAACATACCACACTTTGAAATTCGGACGCAGTGGATCCAGATCATGCAAGGCATCTCTTTCTCCGGAGCACCCGGAGATGATTGCATGGATCACCTTAAGAGGTTCAAGTCACTCTGCCGACTTGTACCCCAAGCAGGAATTGCAATGGAAGCAATCATGTTACACCTTTTTCACTTCACCTTATCTGGAAGAGCACTAAGTTGGTACAACGCTTTGGATAGACACCCCATCATCACTACCTGGACTCCCTTAGAAGAGAAGTTTCTTGAGAAATTCTTCCCACCTTCGCTAACCTATGAGATAAGGGGACAAATTAATCACTTTTCCCAACTACCTGGAGAAACACTTGCTGAAGCTTGGGAAAGATTCAAAGAACTCCTGAGAAAATGTCCTCACCATGGCATTTCTCAAAATCAACTTATAGAAACATTTTACAGAGGAGTAAGTGATGATATTAAGCAATTCCTAGATTCCTCATCTGGAGGAAACTTTATGAGAAAGAATTATGAAGATGCCTGGAATATAGTTACGCTGGGAGCCGAGAACCAATCCAATTGGGGAAGGTCATCTAACCAACCCAAAGGCGTTCTCAAGGTTTACAAAGCGGAAGAATCCATGGAACTCAAGGCCATTGCTGAGGCTTTGAAGACTATCGCTAGCAAGCAACAAGCCCTCGAAACTTCTTTCGGGGAATATGATAAGAAGAAAAGCTCTCAGGTTCAACAAGTTAAGTCAGCTACTGGAACTTGTGAAGCCTGTCATGCATCCGATCATCCCACATTATCATGTGGATTGTTGTACAATGTCATGATGGATTTACAACCACCTATGCCGCAATATGAACCCATCATCGAGCATCCCGAAGATCAAATGCCAGAGCAAGTTAACTCCATACATTCAATACCTGGCCAAGTGTATTACAACCCAGACAAACCAAGGAACCATCCTGGTTTCCAATACGGGAATCCTGCAGGGACTGCCAACCCACAGCAGCAGGCACAAGGTGGATCTTTCAATAGACAACCACCAGGATTTCAAAATAACTTCAATCAAGGGAATTACAGACAAGGTTTTCAAAGATCCAACTATCCCAGAAATCCTTCTTACCAATATGCCCATTCAGGACTGCACCCTCAGTTGCAACAACCCCAGTTGCAGCAGCCGCAGCAACCCCAGTTGCAGCAGCCCCCGCAGCCACAGTTAACTACACCTCTACAACAACCAGGACAGCAAGTCACTCAGTATCAACAAAGGGGTAATCTTCCCCAATCATCTGATGAGATATCCTTGATTAGACAAATGCTTCAATCGCAACAAACCATGCTTGCAAACCAACAAGCTCAACAAAAAGCCGTAGAAGCCCAATTGGCGCAGATTGCCGCTCAATTGAAACCTCAAGCCGGCACTTTTGCTGGGCAACCAGAGGCAAACCCCCGTCATAACCCAAACAGACCAGAACAACTTAATGCCGTCACCACGCGGTCTGGTCGTGTCCTGCCTGATGTCACAAGAATCGACCATGATGATGATAACGTAGCCATCCCTTCCCCAACAGGGAATTCAAGCAGAGAAACAGAAACTTTTACAGAGAACGAAAAAGAAAAGGAACCTATCTCAGAAGTCCCGCCACGAATTCCTTACCCAGACAGACTAAAAGGGACCAAAATGGACACTAGGTTCCAAAAATTTAAAGAAGCTATGAAAAAGTTATACATCGATATTCCTTTTCTTGATGCCCTTTCCGAAGTGCCAGCTTGGGCAAAATACCTGAAAACCCTCTTGTCGAGAAAGTATATGACAGAGGAGCATGAAACAGTGAAACTTGCTCAGACCACTTCAGATATTCTGCTTAATAAAATGCCAAAGAAAAAGAAGGACCCAGGTTCCTTCGGCATTCAGTGTTCCATCGGAAATGGCTCCAGCAAGAAAGGATTGGCAGACCTAGGAGCAAGCATATCTATTATGCCTTATTCAATGTGTAAAAGATTAGGCTTTACTGATTTGTTACCTACGACTATGACAATCCAGTTAGCCGATTCTACCATAACTGCCCCCCTTGGCATTATCGAAGACATCCCTGTCAGAATAGGAACAAATTCTTATGTCCCGTGTGATTTTGTTATTATGGACATACAAGAAGACCTGAGATATCCGATAATCTTTGGAAGACCTTTCCTAGCTACCGCCCGAGCTCTCATTGATGTCGAAGCAGGAACTATTATTCTGAGACTTGGGAGGGAGGCTTTCCAGTTCAGAGTTCTAAACAGCATGAAAGGTCCAAGCATTCAAGAGGAAGTCTTTCTCCTGGATGCTATTTATCAAATGTCCCAGTTAGAAATGTCTGAACCATCCGACGAATTGGAAAATATTCTTACAAACCCGGATGTCGAATTCTCGGCCAGTGAACTAGTACAACAGTGCTTGCAATACTTAGAAAAAGCTGAAGAAGCTCCGACAGCCACGTTTGAAGAACTTAAAGCCATCACAATTATAGAAGCCACTGAGCCACCTAAGGCTCCAGAAATGAAAGCCTTACCCGAGGGACTTAAACATGTTTTTCTTGATGATGAGAAGCTCTGTCCGGTTATCATCAGCTCCACTCTGGAGGAGGATCAAGAAAACAGACTCCTCGATGAACTGAAGAAGCATAAGAAAGCAATTGGCTATAAAATGACTGATCTGACGGGCATAAACCCTGCTCTATGTATGCACAAACTGCCCATGGTTGAAGAGTTTAAACCATCGCGAGAACACCAGAGAAAGTTAAACCCCAACCTCAAAGAGGTGGTTCGCCTCGAGGTCCTCAAACTTCTAAAGGCAGGCATTATCTACCCAATTTCTGATTCTCAGTGGGTAAGCCCAGTGCAGGTGGTCCCTAAAAAGGGGGGAACCACCGTTGTTCTTAATGACAAAAACGAACTGGTACCCACTAGAACCATTACAGGGTGGCGTATGTGCATTGATTATAGGAAACTTAATAAATCAACACGAAAAGATCACTACCCCCTGCCTTTCCTAGATGAGGTCCTCGAGCGCCTAGCTCATCAGAAGTTCTTTTGTTACCTCGATGGATATTCCGGCTTTTACCAAATCCCGATACATCCGGACGATCAAGAAAAAACTACTTTTACATGTCCCTTTGGAACGTACGCTTTCAGAAGAATGCCATTCGGGCTCTGTAATGCACCAGCTACTTTCCAAAGATGCATGTCCGCTATCTTTGCGGGATTGACAGAGTCTATAATGGAGGTATTCATGGATGATTTTTCAGTTTACGGAAACTCCTTCGACAACTGTCTGCTCAACCTGGTTCAAGTCCTACAAAGATGTGAGGAAACAAACCTCATTTTAAATTGGGAAAAATGCCATTTTATGGTAACAGAAGGTGTTGTTTTAGGACACAGAGTGAGCGACAGAGGGATCGAGGTGGATCAAGCAAAAATTGACGTTATCTCAAAATTGATGCCACCAAAAGACGTAAAAGGAGTCCGTGCCTTCTTAGGACATGCTGGATTTTACAGAAGATTTATTAAAGATTTCTCCAAAATAGCAAAACCAATGACACAACTGCTGACCAAGGACACAGAGTTCAATTTTAACCAAGAATGCTTGCAAAGCTTCACAACTCTGAAAGATGCCCTGATCTCTGCACCAATATTACGAGCTCCAGATTGGTCATTACCTTTCGAAATCATGTGTGATGCAAGCGATTTTGCCATAGGGGCCGTTTTAGGGCAAAGAATCGACAAGAAACCCCATGTCATATACTACGCATCTAAAACGCTGGATGAAGCACAAAAAAATTACACCACTACAGAAAAAGAATTTTTAGCTGTCATCTACGCATTCGAAAAATTCCGCTCATATCTGATAGGAGCTAAAGTTATTGTCTACACTGACCATTCCGCTATACGATATCTGATTCAGAAGCAAGACGCAAAACCTAGACTTATCCGCTGGGTGCTAATGCTCCAAGAATTTGATTTGGAAATTAAAGACAAAAGCGGACTGGAAAACGTCGTCGCCGATCATCTTAGCCGTATTAGAGTTGAGGATGACGACAAGGTTCCTATCCAAGATTCCCTCCCAGACGACCACTTAATGAAAGTTTCTAATGGATTTCCCTGGTATGCCGACATTGTCAACTATTTGGCAACAGGAATCATTCACCCATCCGCATCCTATCACGATAAAAAGAAGTTCATTTACGACGCTAAGCAATATTTCTGGGACGAACCCTATCTTTTTCGCTTATGTGCAGATGGACTCTTTCGTAGATGCATCCCAGAGACAGAAATCACTCCGGTCCTTGAGCACTGTCACTCAGGCCCTACTGGGGGGCACATGAGTTCTAAGAAGACGGCCCTCAAGGTCTTGCAATCTGGCTTTTATTGGCCCACCATCGCTAAAGACGCACATGAATATGTGCGATCATGCGACAAGTGCCAACTTTCCGGAGGAATAACAAGAAGAAATGAAATGCCATTAAACATATGGCAAGAAATCGAACTTTTTGACGTATGGGGAATAGATTATATGGGCCCTTTCCCCTCGTCTTATGGATTCAAGTATATCTTGGTTGCTGTGGATTACGTTTCAAAATGGGTAGAAGCTCTACCAACCACCTCTTGCGATTCAAAACCAGTCATCAAGATGTTTAAAGAGATAATTTTTCCCAGATTCGGCGTCCCAAGAACGATTATATCTGACGGCGGATCACATTTTTTGGAACGGAGCTTTGAAGCCTTATTAAGAAAATATGGAGTCAACCACAAAGTTTCTACACCATACCACCCACAGACATGTGGACAGGTTGAAGTCTCCAATAGGCAAATTAAAGTTATTCTGGAAAAAACCGTCAATCGACACCGCACCGATTGGTCAACCAAATTATCCGACGCTCTATGGGCTTACCGTACAGCTTTCAAAACACCCATCGGAACAACACCGTTTCGATTAGTGTATGGGAAGTCTTGCCATTTGCCAGTTGAATTAGAGCATAAGGCTTGGTGGGCCATTAAGCAACTAAATTTCGATCTCAAAGGTGCTGGTGAATTCCGACAACTTCAACTCCAAGAGTTAGAAGAACTACGAATGACAGCCTACCACAACGCAAGAATCTATAAAGAACAAACTAAGATGTGGCACGATGGCCACATCAAAAGGAAAGATATAATCGTCGGAAACAAAGTCCTCCTATTCAACTCCAGATTAAAAATGTTTCCTGGAAAACTGCGTACCAAATGGTCGGGTCCCTTTACAATCAAACATATTTACCCGACAGGAGCTGTCATTATTATTGACGATAATGGAGGAGAGAGGATCGTCAATGGCCACAGATTAAAAAAGTACCACACTCCAGCAGACAAGTTACCAAGACAAACCACCGAGATTCATGACCCTATAAAGTCAGCATAGCCGGAGCAATAATCCTGTCGAGCCAGCGACGTTAAACCAAGGCGCTTCTTGAGAGGCAACCCAAGGCCTGATTATCACCTCCCCTAGCCTTTTCTTTTGTTTTTAAACACCCTTTTATCTATCTTTGTTTTTCCCTCTTCTTTTGTTTTCTGTAAAATCCAAAAATACATAAAAATCCTCTTGATCTTGCGGTCAAACGGTCTGAGAGACCGTGAGGCCCCTCGCGGTCTCACGACCGTGAGGCCCCTCGCGGTCTCACGACCGTGAGGCCCCTCGCGGTCTCACGACTGTGAGGCCCCTCGCGGTCTCACGACCGTGAGGCCCCTCGCGGTCTCACGACCGGGAGGCCCATCGCGGTCTCACGACCGGGAAGCCCCTCGCGGTCGCACGACCGTGAAGCTCCTCGAAACTTATAAATATACCCCCCCACTTACACACCCCTCTTCTTGATTCTCGATTTCTCGATCTCTCCTGTTTCATTCCGCTCTGACCTTCGTCTCTCCATTCCCGCGCGTCGCTGTTTCAAGTGCTTCGCCGACGACTCGGCTTCGTCGCCGTCGTTCTCGACTTTGTCGTCGTCGTTCCTCGCTCGTCGTTGCTCCCGGCTCATCGACAGCTCTGCTGCCGCTACCCCTTCGCCGACCCACCGACCACAGCGACAGGTGACGCATCACTTTTTCTTACTCGCGTTCGAACCCCCCCCCCCCCGCCGTTGTCGCCATCATCGTCTCCGCAGCTCTTAGCCAACGAACAGCCGCGCGGTTCGTCTCCCGCGCGGTTCGTCTCCCGCGCTGTCCGTCTTCCTCGCGGTCTCCAGACCGTGAGGCTCCTCGCGGTCTCACGACCGTGAGACCCCTCGCGGTTTGAGACCAAACGGTTTAGACACCGTTTGGGAACTTTTGTGAAATCATGCAGCACTTATCGCAGTGCACTCCTTTGCAATTTTGTCTTGATATTGTCTAGCAGATTCATTGCTAGAATTGCAAATTTCATCTACAATATCAAGACACAATTGCAAAAGACTGCACTGCGACATCAATAAAGTTTTCGTCCTCCTCGCGATCTCACGACCGAGAGGCCCTTCGCGGTCTCACGACCGTGAGGCCTCTCGCGGTCTCACGACCGAGAGGCCCCTCGCGGTCTCACGACCGTGAGGCCTCTCGCGGTCTCACGACCGAGAGGCCCCTCGCGGTCTCACGACCGTGAGGCCTCTCGCGGTCTCACGACCGAGAGGCCCCTCGCGGTCTCACGACCGTGAGGCCCCTCACGGTCTCCAGACCGTTTGAGACCAAATGGTCTCTGGACCGCTTGCACTATATCAAACTAATAAAACTCAAATTCAAAATTTTTACTTTGTTATAATTTCAAACTTTAAGATTTCTAACTTTCGTTTCTTATCAATTATTTCAGAATGACTTCACCTGCTAAGCAAGGACCAACAGACACTCCTTTCTGGACAAAAGAGCAGCTCATTATTGAACGAGCAAATCTGCAAAGCCTAGTTGACGACTTCAAAAGGACTGGAAAAGTCCCAGCAGAAGTAAACCTGACTGCTGTTTTGAAGGACATCAAGAGAATCAACCGCTGCTTAGACGAAGAACCTTCTGACGAGGCGGTCAACGAGACCTCATCCGACGAAGCCTCCGAATACCAGCCTTCCCCTGAGCAAGAATCCCCCACTACAAAATCTAAGGGGAAGAGATTGGCTCAAGAACCAACAACTGACCTCACATCTAAGAAGAGAGCCAGGAAGCAGGTCAACCCTGCCTGTGCAAGAGAACAAATTTTAGCAGAGTACATCCCACCACCCTCCACCACCGTCACCAACCCTGCCACAATAACTGTTCCTACCTTTCCTCCCATCACCACCACAGCACCACCACCCGAGAACCTTCACCTCCAAACCATTCCCCCCATCAGCCAACTCCTTAAACCAACCAAGTATGCTTGCCCCAGCATACTGATGAAGATGGGGATCTACCACAGAATCCTCGCCCTTCTTGACAATTCTAACCTCTCCCGGCTCTGCTTTGTATCGGAAATTTCCTACTCTGAGCCAACTACTGAATTCTTCACTTACTTCAACAAAGAAGTAGTGGACATCTCGCATAAAGAAAGGGACGGTGGTGACCGTAGAATAACCTCAAGAATCTTCAACAATGAGGTAGTCATCACCGAAAATGTCCTGAACGAAATTTTCATTGACAATAAAGACCAGCTGCAGAAAGCCAAAGCTGCTAGCACAGACCACCCCAGTTTCAACAAGCATAAATTCTGGAAGTCTTTAACGGGGTTACCAACCTTCGACCCAAGGACAAGCAAGGCCTCCAACGTTCACTCTGGCCTAGTGCGCACGCTACACAAAATTATAGTCGGCGCACTTTTTCCTAGAACCGAAGGGGGCAATGTCTCCATATCTGACCTTTTTGTCCTCTGGTCAGTCCTCAACGGATTGCCAGTCAACATCGGACGGCACATGCTGCTCAAGCTCTCAGCCTTCGCCCTCGGGAAAGAAATCTGCACGGGTGGTCATATCACATCTATCATTAAATATCTCAAGATGGATAGACTTCTACCCAAATGCAGCCCAATAAAAGGCGACATTCTTACCAATGAACAGACACTAAAGAACTCTCACATCTTAAAAAATAAGGATGGGAGGCTGCACTACGCATTCTGCCCCACAAAATCTTCACGAACCCTACTGCCACTTCCTGAGCTTGCGGACTATGATAAAGACAAGCTCCTGTTCACAGATGATGAGATCGCCACACTCATCGCTTCACTCAAAACCAGAGAAAAGAAACCAAAGGCAGGGCAGGCAGAGCTTAGTATAACTGCCCCGGCAACTAAAACAGCAAAGCTCCTAGTCAAACGACCTTCCAGAAGGCTCGTCAAAACTCATGAGCTGTCCGGGACACCCACATCGAAACCTAATCCTGAATCTGAACCTCCCCTCCCCGACGAACATATTACATCCTCATCAATAGACTCTTTTATAATGAGTCTAAATGCTGAGCTCAATACCACCTCTCCACCCTCCACCACCCCAATACCCACCACCCCACCACCATCAACCACCCTTCAATCTTCCTCCGCTCCACCTTCCTTCACCACCTCTCCACCACCTCCACCCTTCTTTACTTCGGGCACCCCATTCTCCACCACAATGCCTGAATTCTCCTCCTTCACATCCACCGCCTTTCCATCAACATTTCCGAAACCACTTCCATCTTCGGGAATGCCACCATTTTTTCCACCCTCCACCACCCCGACATCGCTAGTGACTCCATCTACAGTCACCTCGCAATTCGCGGGTCCATCAACTGTGTCTTTTTCGCATGACACTATCATTCCACCCCAACCCCAGCCTCCTCACCCTTCAATCACTGGGGTCCCTTTTACTAACGTCGGTGAGGAATTCGGACGTCAATTTGACACCATCCGAAACCTCCTCACCGACCCATCTAACATTTTAAATTCTATTTTTTCATGTGTGCAGGGTCTAACTAAGCAAGTTGCCCAGATCGGCGAGCAGAACCGCACAATGCCAGGAATCCTCCAAGGAATCCAACAACGTCAAGCTTCAGTGGCCAAGCAAGTCGACCACATCGACGGCCACTGCAACAACTTGCCCAAGTTGATCCAGGGAGTACAACGCCAGCATGAGGTGTTGGCAACACAAGTCGATAGGATTTCCGCGCAGACTTCACCTCTGCCAGAGACCCTACGCGAGCTGCAGCAACAACAACAAGCTTTCAGCACGCGCCTGGACGACATCACTACCACCCTCACGCAGCTAAATAATCGCCAAGAGGAGTCATCACATAATGAGCTCATTCAGCTAAGAGCTCAAGTAACAGATCTCACAGCAAGACTCCTCTCGGCTGAACAACGTTTTCTAGATCTTAAAGAAAACCATGAAGCACTGCTCGAAACACACGAGCACGTGCAAGTGGCTTATGATGAACTCCAATCCATCCATCGTCTGTGCAAAAAGAAAGCACAACAGAAGACAACTAATGACGATGAAGATGCTGCTGCTAATGATGACGATTCTGATTCTTCAGCAGACTCCACCAACAGTACCTCCTCAGATGAAGAATCTGACAAACCAGATAATGCTGGGGAGGGTCCAAGCCAAGAAGCAGAACCCAGCCAACAAACAGATCACCATGACGGCGATAAGGATCCCAACTCCCCACACCATGATAATGTTCATATATCATATGGGGATCAATTTCTTGACTACTCTGCTATGGGATCCATCGGGGAAGCTGCTAAAGAAGCAGCCTTCGCCGAGTTCCACCAATGCATAATAGGAACTGGCGCCACCCCTCCTACAACAGCTGCCTTACCCATCTCAGAGCCCACCACGAAGGCAAGCTCACCCCTTGACGAGTACGAGTCAGAACGAGTGCAATTGGATACTGATGAAGAGCTCGATTCTGCCTCGGACTCGGACAATGATACTATTGGCTCTGAGGAAGCTCCAGAAATACATCCTTCCCCCCCTCCACAGGAGCTTCCCCCACCACCACCCTTGCCGCACAAAATGCATGACCTTGATATGGCGGCCATTTCCACTTTAGATGCCCAGGATATCTTTATACTGAATACTATCATAGACGATACAAAGGCAGGAGACGATATTATCTACCACAACACTAAAACGAAGCGCAAGCTGACACGTGAAGATTTTCGCAAAATCCTGCGACCTGGGTCGACGATGCCGATGTCTATCTTCCGTGTCCTCCTCGCCAATTGTATCGAAATTTACAGAAGTCACAAAAGGAAGCAGCCTGTCTTCAACGCCTCACCAGCCCTATCCTTGGGCCTCCTATACAAGGACATCCAAGAAAAATCCATCGAACGTCTGCGTATCGGGCTAGCACGGCGAGCACGTTATCTAACTGTGCCATTCCAAATCTTAAACCATTGGCTAGCCATGATTGTCGATACAGAGGCTCGGGACGCCACAGTTTATAACTTCTGCAGCACCGAGCTACCCGCCGGCACGATAAACTTTGTGGGTGAAGCAGCCGGCGAAGCAAGATGCATACCCTTTCGGCTGCTTAAGCTAATTTGGGCTGCACGCCCATCTCTCCGCCAAGACTGGAGCCAGCCCTGGTTCAAAATTATCAACCCTCCAGTTCAAGCCGCAGAAGGATCCGGGGATTGCGCTTTCTGCACTATTCGCCACATCCAAGCGCTAAACCAAGAAATCCCTTTCTCCGCCCTGGTCACCGAAGATTTTCATTCTTTGAGAGGACGTTATGCGATGGAACTCATCTGCGACAGACGGTTCTTCAAAGACCAAACGATGGCACCAGATGATGTCCCTCGCTACCTTTTCTCTGCTATCCAGCGACCACAGCGGCGACCCTTCCGCCAAGCTCTAAAAGAGTTATCAAAATCAAAAGAACCGGCTTCCGCTACCGAGCAACGCCAAGATGCCAGCAACCCGTTGTCTGCCATCACACCATCTTTTCCGGACTTCGATCTCAGTGCTTGCAACGGCCTATCCAGCTACGACCTACGGCTCATTATGTCAAAGCTTTCTGCTACGAATGATGAACTCGTTTTCATGTCTGGTGACATTCTTATAATGGCAGACACCCTGCGAGAATCTTTACAAATTAAAGGATCCCTCTCTGTTGGCCTTATGTCCGCCTATCAGCTTCTTATCGGACAAGATCACCCCACTGCATACATGGCGTCTCCATATCTGAAGGATGATCTTTTAAAGCTCAAGAACTTCGGCGCAGCTGAAACGCTAATCTCATATCTACAACACACAACGCCGAAGTTCATCATGCTACCCTTCCTCTACCATGAGCACTGGCTACTCCTGGCAGCAAACCTACCGGATGGAACAATTACAATCTATAACAGTTCCGATAGCCAGTACAACCCACGACAGAAAGTTTACGTCGTAACGCCAAAAACACCCACAGAGGTAGTGGCAAAAGAATGTGCTGAAAGATTAATTGATCTCCTTAGTCAGCACACAAAAGCTTACGCCAAAGAACACTTTCACCGCCCTTCCTTCTGCCATAAGTGTCCCCAGCAAATCCGCCAATCAAACGACTGCGGCTTCCATGTCCTCTACTGGATGTACACCATCCTCGTTCTTCAAAAACCAGTAGAGGATATGACTGACGTAGACTATCACGCCCTACGTGGACAGTTCGCAGCGAAGCTCCTCCAAGCACCAGGGGCAAGCTCAGGATTATCTGACACCTAAATGCCCTTGTCCAAGCACCTCTCATCCTATCCCTTTGACACTCTGAGGACAGAGTGCGTGATAAGTTAGGGGGGAGTGCACTGGACAAGGGCGAGGTATCATTCTTTTCCAACTCTTCTAACTCATTTTTCTTTTTTCGCACATTCGTTTTCAAATTTTCCTTTTCAATAAAACAACTTCTAAATATAACTTTCATAATGAAAAGCATCACCCTTACCGAAGTTAGAGATAAAGTAGTCCTCATATAAATAATAAGATTAGCTTACAGGCTTGAAATGGCGAATCCACAAAATTCATTCACCAGTGGTTTCTATATTTTTGCTCCAATTCTTTATCTGACTCTCCACAGGTCAAAATCAGGGCAGAAATAAGCCGAGATCTCAAGGATGAGAGGGAAATCAGGCAATTTCCAAGTCAAAAAGCTCTGCAAGTGGACCACAAACCAAATAAGTGCATTCTGAAAAACTTTAAGAACAACTTTCCTCTCTTCAAAATAAAAGAGGCTTGGCCGCCCAAAATAAATCCTCATCCCAAAACCCAAGCCTGTGAGTTTTTGAATAAAAGCCAGAGAGACGAATAAAATTATGAGAGTTGTGCCATGAATAAGGACCTATATTAAGAACTGATAAAGGGCTCACCCGGCCGGCACATTCCGCTGCCCTCACAAAGGCAGATGTGTCGCGTCCGGTAGTGAAACCCTAAAAGTTCCAAGTATATGAAAAGGCTAATAAAGGACTTGCCCGGCCGGTACATTCAGCTGCCCTCATAAAGGCAGATGTGTCGTGTCCGGTAGTGAGATCCTAAAAAGCATAGACAGCCCCTCCCCCACTCGAAGGGGAGTTACACTTCAAAGCCTTTAGCCAACCCTCATACCCTCTCTAGCTTCCAATAGGTCTTTAGAGAGGTATAAAGTTGATTAGAGTCAACAGCATGCACAAAATAAATGTGGTCCCAAGGCGAACTTTGAGATACGGAAAAATCTGAAATCCAAGCAACTCTCGAAATCCAAAAGGATCAAGGCATGCAATAAGCCTCGATACGACCCCTGGGGAACTCAGGTCAAGAATTGAAGCAAGAGTATGGAAATCTTAATTGAGATCGCCTCGCCATTTCATGTCTCAGCTCTATCTAACTTGAGGACAAGCTAGACTCTAAGTTAGGGGGGGTGATAACCTCCTATTTTAGTAGTTTATCTTAGCCTTTTTCTTTAGTTTTCCATACTTTTTCTTAGATAAACTAAATAGAATCATTAAACCTCCTTACTTTATTGCAGATACATCAGTAAATAACTTTTCCTCTTTTTTCATTACAGAAAACACAAAAAATTCTCAAAGACTCCTCACAGTCCCAAGACCGCGAGAAACCTCACGGTCCCAAGACCGCGAGAAGCCTCACGGTCCCAAGACCGCGACAAGCCTCACGGTCCCAAGACCGCGAGAAGCCTCACGGTCCCAAGACCGCGAGAAGCCTCACGGACCCAAGACCGCGACAAGCCTCACGGTCCCAAGACCGCGAGAAGCCTCACGGTCCCAAGACCGCGAGAAGCCTCACGGTCCCAAGACCGCGAGAAGCCTCACGGACCCAAGACCGCGACAAGCCTCACGGTCCCAAGACCGCGAGAAGCCTCACGGTCCCAAGACCGCGAGAAGCCTCACGGTCCCAAGACCGCGAGAAGCCTCACGGTCCCAAGACCGCGAGAAGCCTCACGATCCCAAGACCGCGAGAAGCCTCACGGTCCCAAGACCGCGAGAAGCCTCACGGTCCCAAGACCGCGAGAAGCCTCACGGTCCCAAGACCGCGAGAAGCCACTTGAAGCCTATAAATAGGACCTCAAAGGTCACTTCAGGGGGATCGAATTCCAAGACGCCCAAAGGCTGCCTCTCCAGACCCAGAGCATTCTGATCTTCCGTCACTGCCCCAAGGCTGCTAGTTTTGGGATCCGTGCTCATCATCAAGCTTCCTTCTCTCTCTCTTCTTTCCATCTCTTCAACAAAGAAGGTGGGAAGAGAATATCCTTCATCAAAGCAACCACGAAGTGCGAAGATCGTTGCTCTCTTCACCAAGAGTTCAACCTTCCCTCCTCCGTGGAGATGACGTTCTTTCTCTCTCTTCTCACCTCCTTTGCCATGAGCGAGTAGTTTCTTTCACTAGGGTGCGGGGAGTAGCCCCGCTACCCATGTTTTCATTTCATGCGATGTAATTCAACAACTTGTAATAAAGATACTCTTCCTTTCAGTTTGACTTCAATCGCCTAATGAATACTAGTTGCTTGATCATCAACTTGTGTTACATATTGTCTTTTGGTATGAATTGTCTACGTTTATACCCTTAGATCTAAATGTCGATTGAATGTTGGTTATGGATGTATGTAGTCACCATACGTCTGTTTCGGTGTCTAGAAGTGTTTTCAGGAGTGGAGTAAACTCACCCCCATCGTTGCACTTCCATACTATGAAATGGAATCAGTTGACGTATGGAAGTGCAACCTTGGTAAGGTCGAGGAACACATTTCATGAAGGAGTAATGCAAGGCATGTGACCATTCGTTATGGGATGGCCGGCATTGCAATACTCCACACTTCTCGTGGCTAGTTATCCGAAAGGAAGCTAGGACTACAAGGTACTAACTGATTTGACCCTTTTTGCAGGTTGTTTTATTATGTTGCATGACTTGATCCATGTGTAGTGGTGTGAAACCTGATAACATCCTAGTGGTTTTTTATCATTTGTTTACAACTTTAATCTTTACCTTCTTGCTTTGCTTTCCTCGCATCTAGCTTTAGAACCAACATCAAACTTTCGATCTAAATATCAACTGTTGAGTAGTTAAGTAGAACTAAAACGTTTTCCATCTTGACTTCGTCAAGACCGTTGTCCCGAGGATTCGACCCTTAACTATACTACGATAAGACTTCCGCGTGTCTTAACACACGTGGGTGGAGTTCTTACCATAGTACTAGCAAGGCTAAACCTAAGGATTCATCACCTTAGGATTTTTAGTGGTGTTGCAAAACTCCATCAGCGGACGACCTGAGACAATCAGTTCAAGGCGTGAACCGATCGGTTGGCATTCCAGACGACCGGTTCGAGGAGCGAGCCGAGCGGGTGGTGACCTGAGGAGATGCACGACGACTGGTGAACCAATCGGCTGGAGGCGCCAGTCGATCGGATGGTGGCACCCAAACAACCAACTTGATGGCGAGCCGATCAGTCATGGAGATGAGTTGATCAAACCCAGAAAGGAAGGCACATATTTCATCTTGTACGGGTTGCATGTGATGTAGACCTAGATGACCGTGATTCCTCTTGGCTCGAGGAATCACAATAGGATGGCCATAATCATTGCTTTTATCGTTTTGCATGTTTTTTTTGGGATATAGCATGTATATGATATGTACTATATATTGTGGTGATTGGATATGTATATGTATATAAAAACCAAATCCCTCATTAATATTAAAGTTTTAGATGCCTTCCAAATGAGACACACGTGAATAGCTTGATCGACCAAGTGTGGGCACGCCCTAGCGTGGTGCACCGTCTATCTCGTGGAAGCGTGAAGGATGAATGTGTGGGTCTGCAATAGAAGGGTGCATATTCATCGTGTTGGCTTTGGGTCGGACTTAACAAGGTGACCTAGATAGGATCTAGCACCTTGAGGCATGGAGATGATCATGACAAGGAGTTGCATATGACATCTTTCAAGAGTTGCATATGATGCAATTGGCAAGAGTTGCCTACCTGGGAGATCTGAGTTGTGGGTGACAGCCCTAACTGGTCCATGGCTCAGAGGATTTCAGGATCTTGACCCACTAGAAGATTGTACGCTGCAATCTTCCGAATTGATGGTGAGGGCTGTCAATTTGAATGAAAATAGTGGGAGTGATAATTAATTAAAGGCCTAATTAACTATCGTCAAATTTTATTCAAATCAAATCAAAAGGAGTTTTGACAAATGCAATTTTATCTTGTAGAATGGAAAAAGAATCATCTTTTAAAATGGGCAAATTAATTGAGAACAAATTCCATAACTGGTTGAGGACTGTGATAAGTGTTCTGCAAAATCCAGATATACCAGGAGCCTTTGAATCCACTCTATGTATGCTTAATGCGTTGGTGAAGAGGAAAGAAAGTTCATTGATAGAGATCAATGGAACGGAAGGTAAGGGAGAGAAGGGTTCTCTCGCCAAACCAATTTCTTCTACATGGAGAGAATGGAAGGAATGATGGAAGAAGAAGTCAGAGATAGAGATCTCTACTTCTGGTGTATACGTGATAGAGATTAACTTTACTACTTCTTCGTCATGGGTACTTGATACCGGATTCAGATCTCACATTTGTTCAAATGTGAAGGATCTTAAGAGAAGTAGGCCTTTGGGGAAAGGTGAGGTTGAACTATGTGTTGCCAATGGGGCAAGGGTTGCCGCCAGTGCCATAGGAACCTATGAGTTAACTCTACCAAGTGGGCTAATAATAGAGTTGAAGAACTGCTATTATGTACCTGCCATAAATTGGAATATCATTTCCGTCTCTTGTTTGGACAAGGATGGATTTGAATTTCTTATTAAGAATGGAAATTGTTCCATTTCTAAAGATGGGATCTTTTATGGCAGTGCCCCAATGTCTTATGGTCTATACTTGATAGATTTGGAGACAAGTGTATACAATGTAAACACCAAAAAGCAAAAACTCAACGACTCAAACAAAACATATCTTTGGCATTGTCGTCTAGGGTACATAAATGAGAAATGCATATCTAGACTCCATAAAGATGGTTATCTAGACTCTTTTGATTGTGAATCAATAGAGACCTGTGAATCTTGTTTGTTGGGCAAGATGACCAAGACTCCCTTTTCAGGTAAAGGTGAGAGAGCTAGTGATCTACTAGGACTCATACATACTGATGTATGTGGGCCTTTTAGAACTAATGTCATAGGTGGGTATCAGTACTTCATTACCTTTACTGATGACTTCAGTAGGTATGGCTATGTGTACCTGATGAAACATAAGTCAGAAACCCTTGAAAGGTTCAAGGATTTCATGAATGAAGTACAGAACCAACTTGGTAAAAGTATTAAGGCACTTTGATCCAATCGAGGTGGAGAATACTTAAGCCAAGAGTTTGAGGACCTTCTGCGAGCCCGTTGTATTGTATCATAATGGACTCCGCCTGGAACACCACAGCATTATGGTGTGTCTGAAAGAAGGAATCGCACATTGTTAGATATGGTGCGATCAATGATGAGTTTTACTGATCTTCCGATTTCTTTCTGGGGTCATGCTCTTGAAACCGCCGCATTTACACTTAACCAAGTACCATCTAAATCGGTTCAAAAGACACCATATGAGATATGGTATGGGAAGCGTCCCGATTTGTCTTTTCTGAAGATTTGGGGTTGTGAGGCTTACGTTAGGAAAATGTTTCCTGATAAGCTTGGACCCAAATCTGATAAATGTTATTTTGTTGGATACCCCAAGGAAACGAGGGGATATTATCTATACCACCCTACTGACAACAAAGTGTTTGTTTCCAGGACAGTTGTTTTCCTAGAGAAGGAATTTATTTTCAAAGGAAACAGTGGGAGGAAAATAGAGCTTGAAGAGGTTCAAGCCCAACAAGAAAACATTGAACCAATAGATGTACGAGAGGAACATGGAGATTCGCAAGGTGTTGTGGAGTCTCCGTCTCCTCAGGTAACACAAGGACCTCGTAGATCTAGTAGGACCCGCCTTGAACCTGAGAGGTTTGGATACCTTGTAACTCAGGAAGGTGGTGAGTTGATCATAGATGATGATCCAACTACCTACGTAGAGGCTATGGAGGGACCAGATTATGAGAAATGGCTTGAAGCCATGAGATCCGAGATGGAATCCATATACTCCAACAAAGTATGGACTTTGGTGGAACCACCCGAAGGGGTAAAACCCATAGGGTGCAAGTGGGTCTTTAAGAAGAAGACCGACATGGATGGCAATGTGCAAACTTATAAAGGCAGATTGGTTGCTAAGGGATTTCGACAAGTTCAAGGTGTTGACTATGACAAAACCTTTTCTCCAGTTGCCATGATTAAGTCCATCAGGATCATGCTTGCTATTGCAGCTTATTATGACTATGAGATTTGGCAGATGGATGTTAAAACTGCATTCCTTAATGGGAATATAAATGAGGATGTGTACATGACACAACTTGAAGGTTTTGTAGATCCAAAGAATGACAATAAAGTCTTTAAGCTGCAAAGGTCAATCTATGGATTGAAGCAAGCATCTCGGAGTTGGAATCTTTGATTTGATGAGGAAGTCAAAGTGTTTGGCTATATTCAAAATGAAGATGAACCTTGTGTGTACAAGAAGGTTAATGGGAGCTCGACCACATTCCTCATATTGTATGTGGATGACATACTTTTGATGGGGAATGAAGTCTTAGCCTTAGAGAAGGTAAAGACTTGGCTTGGGAATACTTTCTCAATGAAGGACTTAGGAGAAGCGTCCTACATTCTAGGAATTTAGATCTACAGAGATAGATCTAGAAGGCTTCTCAGACTAAGTCAGAGCACGTACATTGATAAAGTGCTGAAGCGGTTCAGCATGGAGAACTCAAAGAGAGGCAACATCCCCATGATGCGTGGAGTCACCATCTTTAGAGCTCAATGTCCCCAATCTTATGAAGAGAGGGAGCATATGAATGGGATCCCATATGCATCAGCCATCAGATCCATCATGTATGCTATGTTGTGCACACGCCCAGATATCTCGTATGCTCTCAACATGACGGGCAGGTACCAGTCAGATCCTGGGGATGCTCACTGGACAGCCATAAAGAACATACTCAAGTACTTGCGAATGACTAAGGATCAGTTTCTTTTTACGGCGGCGAGGAAGAGCTGGTTGTAAAGGGTTACACCGATGCAAGCTTCCAAACCGATAAAGATGATTACAGATCGCAGTCAGGATTTGTATTTTGCCTAAATAATGGAGCTGTGAGCTGGAAGAGTTCCAAGCAAGAAACAGTTGCCGATTCTACTACAGAGGCTGAGTATATTGCTGCTTCACATGCAGCAAAGGAGGCTGTGTGGATCAGGAAGTTCATCTCTGAACTTGGTGTAGTTCCCAGTAGCTGTGATGCAATTGAGCTTTATTGTGACAATAATGGAGCTATTTCTCAAGATAAGGAACCCAGATCACATCAGCGATCCAAGTACATACTGCGGTGCTTCCATATCATACGAGAGATCGTACAGTGAGGAGATGTGAAGATTTGCAAAGTACCAACTGAAGACAACATAGATGATCCACTGACGAAGGCCCTTTCTCAGTAGAAGCATGATGGTCATGCTAGGTCACAAGGAATGAGATTCCTTGGTGACTGGCTCTAAGTGCAAGTGGGAGTCTGTTGGTATGTATGCCCATAGAGCAAGTCATATGATGATTGTAATGGGATACTTTGTAAATGATTTGAATAATAATAAAGGCAATTTCCGATCTATATGTTTAAACTATTTCTGAGATGATGGTGTAACATGATAGATGTCTAAAGAATTGTTTTACTCAATGACATATGCTTTTGGGTTGAGGACCTAAATGATGAGATCATACGAATGTTAAGAGTATACATTCTTGTTTAGTCCCTAGTCGGTTGTTATTGTGGAAATAACCATAGACATCAATAACACTAAAGACTAGATTGTGTGTTGGTTGATGACAGAATCTCATTAGTCATGATATAGAGATATCAAACCAAGCACATAGGTACTTGTTGGAGAACAAGGTACCGGACAGACCCACCGTGAGAGTGACACATGGAACCATGACTTGGTAGTCACAGTCAGCTCTCACAGTGACGGTGGTGAGTGTGATTCTTAGACCTGAAATCACTACACTCAACACATGTCGTTGGGTACACTTTGACATCATCAAACGCAGTCCTAAAACATGGGTTGTTATAAAGGTGATGATTGAGTGGCTTTGACACATGGGGCTTTTGAGGGGTGAGTGATAGATATGGGATTTGTCCCTCCTGAGGGATTTTGATGTCCTTGGCCACTTGATGAGTAGAATTGAGAAAGGCATGTGCATGCACGTGTGAATCAATATGTGATATTGATGTCACAGACATCTCACCCAGTCTGCTCTGAGATCAAGGAAATGAATGAACGTTGAAAGAATGACTGTTCCATGCCTCGAGTTCATTCAGGATATCAGTGACAACGGAATTATACATTCACTGTAACACCATTCACGGATTGTAGGATTGAAAGTTTTTCTCCAACTTTCCATTTCACTTGGGTAGCACTGATGTGTGACTAGGCACCACTCTTTGCTTGTGAAGTCATAAGTGTTATGGACTTTTACAGCCAACGTGAAATGGACCTGCAGGGTCATACACATAGGATTTAACCTGGAAGAGGAGTTTGTCCACAAACAATGTTTAGATTGATTGCTAAAGGAGTTTAGTAGTTAAATTAAACACTCAATCAATTGATAGCTCTGTATCATAGTGTTCAAGGTGTTGGACAGCTTGATTGGAGTATCAGATTGATTGAAACTACAATTAACTAATTCTGCACAATCTGCACTCCCAACCGATCAGCTCATGAGATGAACCGATCGGATGATCTTGGTGAACCGATCGGCTCAACTGGTGAGTCGATCGGCTCATGGGCAGAGTGAAATGACCGGTTCAAGTGTTGAACCGATCGGCTCAACTGGTCCAACCGAGCAAGTTGGGAAAGTAAGATTGGTGAGAAATTCTTTTTTTTACTTGTCCAATACGATTGGAATAAGGATTGATATTTGATATCAATTAGAAACGAAAGAAGAAAAGTCAATCGGGAACTGATCAGGACCACGAACCGATCGGTTCACATGTGAACCGACCGTTTCATGGGTCCCAACCGATCGGTTGAGGAGTCAACCGACCGGCTTAGATCCCCAACCGACTGTTTTAGTTGTGAAACGATTGGTTCAGGTTACGCAGATGATTGTTTTTGTGGAAAATCTCGAACCCTTCTACTCCTGCTTTAGTCCCGCATTGCCCGAGATAGAGAACCCTGTCCCATGACCCTCCTATATATAGGGGTATTGGGGGCTTCTCAAAGTACAACTCAGAGTGCCATTTTCTCTGCAAAGTTGTCGTTCTCTCTGGTTTTGGTAACCGAGAGAGCCCGAGCAAGTGCTACCCGATAAGGGAGGCGCAGCAAGGGAAAGACAACTGCAGAAAGGAAACTGGTTGCAGGAGAGTGTGTCGGTGACTAGTACACCGACAAGAGGGTGTCACTCCTTTCGATTCCTTGTGCGACAAGTAGATCGGAGTTCCAGGCAGTCCGTGTGGACGACTGCAGAGGCGGGAGACCTCTGTCGCTCGGAGGACAACTGTCAATCCCGACAGTCCCAGTGAGACCAGGAGTCTTCAGTCCCGATGCGACCAGGAGCTGCACAGACACCGTCTAAGACCGGAGGTGAAGACTGTGCAAGGCGCGAGGTACTGTCGCTGAGCGAGCCTCGGGACAAGGTATGCATCCCCAAACCATCTTTCCTATTGTATAGACGTTGACGCGATTCCTTTTGTTCTGGGTTTTGGGGAGAAAATTTTTGTTTCCGCTGCTTCTCTGCCTCCCATAAAACCCCACACTTTTTACCCACATCTGTAGAACCTTGGAGTGGAGGATGAGTATGAATTTCCCTTGAAGTGCTTCCCCTTAGAGTGGTTAGCTTTATGGTTGCTAGGGGCTTCATCTTCACTTGAGGAAGATTGGCAAGCAAGTTGTTGTTGTAGACTAGTGGCCTCCACTTGATCTTTGAATGCATTTTCCTTGATTTTCTTTGACTCCTATGCTTCTTGCTTCTCCTCTTCCTCTAGCTCATCAAGTCTTGGCTCATACGCTTGAAGATTTCAAATGAGCTCTTTGGTAGCAATGTCACCAAGGCTTCTTATTTCTTCAATGGAAGTTACCTCAGATTGCCACCTATTTGGGAGAGACCTAAGGATCTTCGAGTTGATGGTGCCTCTATCCATAGGGTGACCCAAAGAAGAAAGACCATTTATGATGGTGTTGAGTCTTATGTATATCTTGACCACTCTCTCCTTGTTACCCATCTTGAAGTTTTCAAGGAGACCCTTGAGTTGTACACCTTGGACTCCTTGACTTGCTTGCTCCATTCATAGATGATGACTAATTTGTTCCATATCTCATGGGTTGCGTCCCAAAAGGAGATCCGATTGAACTCGAAGGTGGTGAGGGTTGCACAAATGATGTTTATAGCCTTTGCATTCAACTATGACTTCTTAAGTGTAGCTTCATCCCAAGTAGATACATCTCCCGATGGCTCCTTATATGGAAGGATGACTACTTTCCACATGTTGTAGCTCATCCCTTATAGATAGAACTGCATCTGCCTCTTCCAATAGAGGAAGTTTATGTCTTCAAAGATTGGGGGTCTCGTGGAGAAACCACCTTCCAAGATGAGATACCCAAGTAGGTTGTCACCCATCTTCTTG
Organism: Alisma plantago-aquatica; assembly: GCA_963693085.1. Lineage (NCBI taxonomy): Eukaryota > Viridiplantae > Streptophyta > Magnoliopsida > Alismatales > Alismataceae > Alisma > Alisma plantago-aquatica. The sequence goes on along the minus strand of OY856413.1, from coordinate 479,222,351 downwards.
TCTCATGGGAAATCTTGTTCGAGAAGACTGTGGCTCTGATACCACTTATTGGATTAATGAGATCTAGAGGGAGGTGAATAGAGCTAAAAACACTCTCACCAAATTTGTTAGACCTTCAAGTTACTTCAAGTAGGACTATTACAAGTATGGAATTTGATGTCCAACTAAGCTACATAGAAAGGATGAGAGATATTGAATGAGATCAAGAACATACTATGCAGAGTGGTTCCAATCTCCAAACTAGGAGAAAGTCAGTCCACTACCTATAGATGTCAAGCTCTAGGATTTTGCAACCATTTCATACTTATATTCCATTATAAGATATACAAGTAGTCCTTCCTCTTACATGGAAAAGATACCTACCCTTCCTTTTTAAAGACCAAAAGGAGCCAATAACCTTACAAGGACTTACCTATCCTTCGAACAAGAGTTTTCAACCTCTATCAGGGCTTACTTACTTTTGCAAGGAGCTAGATGCCTTCATCAAGGAGTTCCCCTTCTTGCAACAAGTCTTCCTCCTTGAAGGAATTACCCACTCTTTTTAAGGATCTACAACCTTCACCTTGGAGAAGCTTTCACCAACTTTGCACTTGAAGAAATGGGTAGAGAAAGGGAAACTTTGAGAGATTTTGAAGACTACAATGGAGTATCTCTCTCACACATAGCCTATCTCACTCGTATAGATGTTTTGAAGTGTAAGAAAGAGAGAAAAAGGGGCTCCAGTGGACAATATGCACTCAACTATAACTAGGATCTTGAATAGCATGTAGGAACAAACTTGGGATGAAGCCCAAGTGCTCTTGTTTATAGTTGGAGATGTCCAATAGCCACTAGAAGCAGTTAGGATCGATTTCTAGTTGTTTGAGGTTTTGTAGAAGATCTACTTTTGATGTTTGCAAAACTCCAACGACTAGAATCACTTTTATACACATTCTATACAGTGTGATCGATCGAGTTTTCTATTTGGTGTGTTTCAATGGATCTATTTTTGATGTTTGTAACACTCCGATGACTAGAATCACTTTTCCTTCACATTCTATATAGTGCAGTTGGTCAAATTTTGATAAAGGTAACTCGGTTGATAGCACTATGAGACAAGTTAATTTTGAGTTGTTGATCGAGTTTATCCTGGATGAAACTTGACCGATCACCTAAAATCAGTTTGCCTATGCAGGGTGTTGGTCAATTTTATCTGAGGTAAACTCGACTGAACCTGGACATTCCCAAAATCCATCAAGGGTGTCGGGAGAGTTTATCAATGATGAAACTCGACCGAATAGGCACTCTGTGATGAATTTTAGAAATTTTCATTAGAGTGATTAAAAGTTTGAATTAAGTGCTCCTTATGTTCTCTCATCTTAGTTACAAGTCAAAGCATCAATAATATTGGTTACAAAAATTGTTGTAAGGGTTTTAGGGCATTTTCCACATATGTGCATTTGCATTAATTTTGACTTAAACTTGATCAAGTTGGGGCTTGATTGAATTGATCATTTTCATGTCTCTAGTACCTGAAATCAATCTCAAATAGACATATTGGATACAGATAAATGGAATGTTTGAGTCATCATCAAAATTGGACAATGTATAACTATTAAGTAAATAGTAAGCTCATGCAGATGTTTCAATCAAGGAGACCTCAAACTGTGATCTTGAGGTGGCACCAAGGCCCTTAACTAGAGGTAGGGTATGACCCCCCCCCAATTGGTAGATCTGTGATCCGGGTGAGCCAAAGACTAATAAAGTAGGCAGTGGTGGATCTAAAGAATCACAATAGGGGGGATGAATTATAAGGGCGGGTGTTGAGTTATGTTGGGGTGGGTGAGGTAGAAAAATATGATAACTAAGAATGGAATTCACGCCGAAACAATGCACCATCTACCAATGCAACCAACTACTCTTATTTAGAAGCTTGAACCCCATGTATATCAATATATAAAATGGTATATGTAAAAATTTATTTAATATTTGTAAGTGTATTTTTTTTTTGGGGGGGGGCTAGATCCCCTATAGCCCCCCCCCAGATCTACCCATGAAGTAGTGGATGGGGTACAACCACTAGGATTTGGGCAGTAAGAGGGCCTACCCTCATATCAAAAGGAAGGGCTAGTAAAAAGGGTGCGAGCTAGTTAGATGACACAATAAAAATTTAGTTAGGGGTTTTCGATGATTTTAAGACCATTTCTGATGTAAATCATAACTATAAGTCTATATCTCAAAATCTAACCAAGTTTTAGGGATCAATATCCCTTAAACTCCATCAATACTCATCATCAAGAATGTAAGAGATAGAGGTATGTATGGATAAAACTTAAATTGATTTACATCTAGATAAAATATCAATATTAAATTTAGATTTTGAACTTTGGGAACTCCAGACTATGCAAGAACGATCATGGATTAAAAGTTGAAAATTGTGATAGTTAACACTGTAACGACCGACAATCAAATCGTTACTAATTAAGAGGAATTAAACATAAACATCTGATTAACAAAAATCACTAAAAATTAAAACCATTTTGCAAAGAGATCTATTTCTAGGAAAACTCTTTAAGGCAGAACCAAAACTTTATATACATCATTGTTCACATTGTACATATACTGTACCATCTCTTCTCGAGGATAACATATAACAGTTACTTTGTCAAAACATATAATGAAGCAACATAAAATCTCGAGGCTTACAAGCCAAAACCTCAGATCAGTCGTGGTAGCAGCCAGGTCTAGCCGAGCGATGGGAGAAGAGAGAGTAGCAGCCAGGTGAACCCGAGAAGTGCAACATCCAGTCTTATTCACATCAGCCGTGGTAAGGTAATGACCCCTTTTCTTCTTTCCCTCAATCGGTCCCCGTGCTATTCCTCTGTTCCTCTTTCCCTCACTCTTCATGTGGGTAGGGGCCATCTCTCTAGGTTGTTTGTGTACTCCTCAACCACAGCGACAACCACTTATTAATGTTATCGTGTTAGATTATATAAGATAATTTGGCAGATGTGCATGTACATCTGTATCGGTGCCAACTCGCAGTCATTTGCTAATACCGGCTCACTCGTTACCTGTGTCAAGAACATCCCCGGGAGTAGAGGGATTGTGTTGGGGTTGCTGAAAGGGTCTGTGGGGCTTAATGCGGAAATACTGACCCAGTTTTACCTGGCATTTTATGGGGATGATTCCAAGTTGCTGGTGTTGTTGATTGTGTGGTTGCCGGCTGCGATCTCGATTGTGTTTCTGCACACGATTTGGATCATGAAGGTTGTGAGGGATCCCAGGGAGTTGAAGGTGTTTTATTTGTTTCTGTATGCGTCCATGGCGCTTGCGGGGTATTTGATAGTGATTATTATTGTGGAGAAGGTCAGGGTGCAGTTTACGCACCCGGAGTACAGTGGGAGGTCATTTAGTTACTTAATTATCCCCTTGCTAGTAATTTTTATACTATTTTCTAATTTTAATTTCGATGTGCATTAAGTTATTAACATTGTATGAAAGCAATAAGACGAATGGTGCATCACAACACACTGTTATTTTTGTAACATTGTAATCATTTTTCATGAAGATAGTTGCATACATATTTGCTAAATTTCTTTAAACATTTACACATCCTGATTTTGCTAATGTTTTATGTGTATATATTCTTAGAAGATTTTGATGATGATGTGTAGGAAGCATGTTGGCTAGCGAGGTTAAATGAAGACCAAAAATGTACATATATTTATAAAGGTTGAAGGATGATGAGTCGGGTTTGATTGTACGCTAGTGGTATGTCAATTGAAACATGTATTTTAGTTGTTTAAGGGGTAGAATGTTTAAAAATATTAGATATATTTGGTATTTTTGTTGATATAGTTTTCTATATTCGTTAAATCTTGTTTCTATATTGCTCTTTGCAAATCAAGCCAAATTGGAATAGTTTTCTATACAACTATAAAAAGAGTGAATAACTTATTTTAATTACCATTGTGCCACCTACCAATCAGCTAGCAGCATTTTGAGAATGGTGTGATCTCCTTTATTCTCTCTCCTCTCATATTTTTTCAAACGTTTTTTCCATTAAAAAATTCAATAAAAATTCAACGTGAATTTCATGGCCTCCAACAAACCCACGATTCTTTTGGCCACTCTCTCCATCTCGCTAACATCCTCATAACTATCCTGTCGTACAGTCTCATTCATCGCACAAAGCGGAAAAGCACTGCCATGACCGAGGGAGTGGTGCCACACGTTCCCTGGGGTAAGTTCCTTGCCTACATGTTCATTCAAATATAACTCCTCGCCCCTTCTCCTCTATCTCCCATTCTAGCAGATCTTCCACAACTATCTCTCATGAAGGAACGCTCAAAGGAAGACGGTGGCAAATGTATCTCCTGTGTGAGCGATCCACGACTATCGCCGAACAAAAGAAGGGTGAACAGGGTTGCATTGTTGGAACCGCATTGATGGGTTGCGAGTGTGTCACCACAGCAAGCTTAAAGGACGGCTATCATACTGCTTCCTAGGCTAGCTTTTTAGGGTCTTCGTCAATACTCCATCCAACAAATATTTCAATATGCCTATACCCTCCGTCAAGATGAAATATGCCGAAGCCGGAAACGACACACATCTGTAATTGTAACCCATCCTCCCATATTGTGTGTTTCTACATTGCCGGTTGTAGCAGTTGATTAGATGCATTGTTCGTGGAGGATTCATGATACATGATACAAAGTCAAAAAATATCCAGGGAGCTCGCCTTACTCTACAGGTTCACACATTTTTTCAACATCTTATTTATTCTAATTGAATTCTTCCTCTCAATACGTGTTCTCTCCATAATGACTTCATTATCAAGTCCATTCAATTACGGAAACATGTCTAGGTGAATTTTTGTTACTATATAATGTCTATTTATCTTTCTTGCTGGAAAGAAAAGGATCATCCCAAAAAATCAACCACCACGGACCACTTATGTATGATATTATTGTTTTTTAAAATAGCTACTGAAACTGAAGTTAATTATCTAGATAAATGATGTGCCTATTTTACAATCAAGAGTTGAGATGTGTTATTTTTGGTGTTAGATCAGGTCCTGCTAGAGGTTTAAAACTATTTGTTTTATCTTTCAGCCACAGTGTCGGGGCTTTGGCAAGTCTGAGAATGAAAGTAAGGGAACCAACATGAATCGGCTTAATGTGATGATGCATATTGACAATGAAGAAGGCGAAGTCGACATTCGCAATTGGGTGGAATAAGAGACGTATTTTATTTTTCTTGAGCTGGATGTCCAAAACTTAATTTTTAATTTTGCTTCACTCCTCTCATCCCATAAAAAAATGATTCGACAACTTTCTCTTTCCCACTCCAATTAATTCGGTCCTCCATTATAATTTATTACGATCTTCTTGTTTTTCTCCTTTCACACATATTTTTTATCAGATAAATTATTTTTAGTCAAATTAAAACTAAAAAAAACATGTCCAATCTCAGAATATTTCTCCTTAAATTGAATACTTGATCGTCTTATTTTCCATTCCGTTATATTTACTAACAATTAATCTTCAACGTTTCTAATATTCCTAAATCCCACCCATTAATCTCTTGCGCTCATCTTCATTACTGTTTTTCTGGTCTGTACCACTCCTCAAATTTCCCCCCTATTTTCTCTCCTCAAATATCTCTCCTATTTACTCGGTCCTTTCCTTCCCATCTTAATAGTGATTCCCAACCCCACTCTCATTATTTATGACCAAGTATCAAACCAATAGTCCCCTAGCCCCACAGTCTTCGGTTTCTATTTTTCTCTTTAAAAGGAAGATGAATTAAAATATACAAAAGACTCTGTTTGTTTATCAACTATCATTCAACCACCAACCAACATCTCACAATCTCCATTTTTATCTCACTTTCAAAACTGATGTGAGCCCATTTGTAAAATATCTTGTCATTTTTATGATAATAACATGTATACTTATCTATATTTTTGTAAAAAAAGCATATTTGTTGAACAAATTGTTCTCCACTCTCTTCATTCCCTCAAATATCCACGATTCCAACTAACCCACAAGTCACCAACAAAAATTTCTCATTGAACAACCAACACTTTGCCATTGAACAAAATTAACAAACCTCATCCCACATCTAAAACAAATCCGTCACACCAGGTTTTTTTGCTAACCAAATTATTTTTTGGTGAAATTAATAGAGAATACAATCACAACCAATATGTTATTAACAGACTGTCAATATCTCCCCTTAAATTAGAAGCTTGATCGTAACATTTTTCATCATTTTTAAGGAAAATTACTCTTCAACGTTTGCAATAGTCCCAACCCCCACTCCATTAATTTTTTGCACTCATCTCTATTGTATTTTTGGTGGACCATTCTTCAAATTTCTCCCTTATTTTGCGGTCTTTTCTTTCACAAACTAAATGCTTTTCTAAACCTTACTCTTAGTATTGATGATGATTGATGAGTACATAACTATCACTCCCTTAACCCCCACAATCTTCGGTTTTTGGTTCCAACAATACCAAATAACCCATTTTTCTTCTCTCTTTGCCCCACTCAACTTGTTTATCACCTAGCCGCCAAAAAACTTATCACAACCCCAACTCTCTGTCACTTTCTATAACTAATATGAGCCCTTAGGTAAAAAAATGTTATTTTTATACTAATAACATTTATACTTATCTATATTTTGTAAATAAGTATATTAATTTATAAATTATCAACAAATTACTTTTATGTAAGCAGTTAAAATATTGCACCCTTCTAAATTCTCTTTCCTCACATTTTTTACTTGTTCGATGCATATATTCGTCCATAACTTCTCTTTATTTCTTTTTCCACTCCCTCAATTTCTCCTACCACATCCCAACGATTCCTCACCTCCCACGTCTCCCACTCAGTTGCTAACCTCACACCATAATTCAATTACTCGCCTCCGTTGTCCTGTAATGAAACAACCACCACACACACTATTCAACTCCCTCCTCTACTGTCAACTCTAGATGGAATCGAGAGTCGTTGACTGTTGGCTTACCCATCATTTTCCAACTGAAGTCGCTGGGAGACCCGTCCCCCGAGTAGCTGTAAAAACAGACTTAGTTTTTGTTAGGGATAAGCCTGACAAAATTGTATTGCTTGACTTAACTCTTTTTCCCCTTTCATTCTCAATCTTCATTCCATCTCCAAATTTAAGTTTGATTTCGTGAGAAGAGATTCAATATTTGTGGGGTTGGAGGTTGTTCGATTTGGTGCTACACAAGGACGGTATACGATGATCCATGGTCTTACAAAAGAGTTACAAGCATGTTATGATCTTATTGTAAACTTAGTAAAATAAATTTGACACTTTGGCAGCAGATTCTATCACTATCAATGGTCCCCATTGGCATCTTTGAACTTATCATCTACCGTGACTTCAAAGTATTTGACATCCTTCTCCGTTCAATAAGCTTTTTCCCTGACCCCACTGTTTTATTTCTACTTCTTTGTCTTCTTTGCATTCCTACCTTACAAATGTATGAGGTATTCTTCTGATTGAAATGGTTGCCTCTTTTTTCTGACTCTCTAGCGTATGCCTTTTTAGAATGTGGACTTGATACAAGTGACACTAGCGATTGCAGTTGGAACATGTTAGAATTTTGTTCAGTTTCTACTTTTCTATTGGGAGGTTCTTGTTAGGATTTATTTGAGTTTGATCTATTTGGATCATACTACAAATATCTTTCAATTTCTCCCACGTATTTTTTGTAAACATTATTTATGTAAGAATATCTTCTGTAACGTGTAACGTTGATCATAAGACATGTAATTGTTGGGTATATCATTCTATTCATGTAGTCTGGTCGAGCTACATGTTTGCAATGTCCTTTGTAGTGAACCATACTGTTCTGCGACGTGATTAATTTTGATGTTGGTCATGCATCCATGATGAGCCGATGCCTAAAATTGGTTCGGAAGATGATCTCAGTTGGGTAACCGAAGATGAGAGTGAAAAGTATGTAAAATTTTACCGGTTGTTAATTTGACGTTTCATGATCGCGTTATCAAACGGAGCACTGATGACTGGCATAGGATGTTTTACAACTATTTATTAAACCAAACAAATCATTGTTGGCCTCATCTTTAGGATGTTTTAACTATATACTCATCATCATGAAATGTTTCTTTTTTGGAAGTGGATGTGTAGTGACATACTTTTGTTTCTCATACACAATAATTGTGTTTTTATGATGACAAATATTTAAACTATGTCTATATTTAAAACTTCTATTAATAAACATAATTCATTATGGTTCATCATGTTAATGACACTTCTAATTAGATAGAAAATATATTCCTTATGAAAAAATATTTTCATTAAATTATAAACATTATTAGTCACATACAAAAAAAATGTGAGTACAACTGAACTCTAACGTGACATTTACATATGCTAAATTCACAGATGTTATACTATACATCATTTTTTTTCTATTGTCATTATATTAACTCGCGCCACAATAACTTCAACTGCCTTCACATAATAAATATGACAATGGAAACTCATCTTATATTATTGAATATTTTTAATTATATTAACATCAATTTACTTTTGAAAATGTTTTTTTCCTATCTTAGGCCTTTAATAAAAAAATTATTTAGATTTGATATTTAATTTTAAAAATTATCTATTATAAGATTAATATCTTTAATTTGACACGTGCATGTGCGCGTGTGTGTTCACTAGTACCAAAGAGACAACTAAGTAAGAATGCAAATGTTTCAAACATAATGGAATTAAGATCAGTTTCATATTCTCCACGCATGATGCCTCAAAGACAACCAACTACATAGAAAGTCTGATAGTGACAACAAGGAGTCTGATTATTTATGCAAGTATGCGACAAACACAGGAAGTCCTATAAAGAACCTCAAACAACTTTGAGATGTATTCTAGGCAAGCATGCAACATACACAAGAAAAGAAGTCAGTACGATTAATTATTGCGAGAAAAACCACTAATACATACCAAGCATTTTATATAACTCATCAGGCCAAATTTGCATTTAGTTTGCTCACTATTCCTGCTGATGATGTGTCCTCAATCGATCTGGCTGGAGGGTATATGGCCAGGAGGGTCTGTGGAATGGGACATAGAAAGATCTTACATCAAATTGAATTGGCTCAAATTCGCCGCTTTCTAGATTGTACGCCTTGTCATTAATGAAAGATATGACAAGATAATTTGGGCCATCAAATCCAACTATATTACCGCATAACTTCTCCCACACTTCTTCATTAGAAATTGACTCTGAAGATCCCATCCACCTAGTCAATTGTGCAAATTCCAATCGATGGGTCCTCGTCCATAGTTGATGGGCAGATGTTTGTATATCGTGGGTAGCACTGGCTGTGGTATTGCATAACTTAAACACATCCATTCTATCATGGTAAAAGATGCAGCAGAGAAGTGCTTCAGAAGCATCCTGCCCAAGCACGGGATACTTGCATTTTCGTGGCTTGAAGACGGGTGGCAGTGGAAGAGCTTCGACCTGCCCAGTTGCTGGGTCATATACTGCAACATCTTGGTGCCGAGTGGACAAATACACCTTCCCCCTCACAACTGCTAACCCATCTTCTAAAATAGCCAACCTCCTTAGAAGCCGCCCTGGAACAGGGGCCCTCGACCACTGGCTCGTGTTTGAAGAGTATGTTGAAATCATCATCGAATTGTCCTGGTCTAATCCTGCATGATCAGGCGCAGGTATCATTACCACCTCGAAGTCGTAATTGGAGCCACAACCGTGTGGTTCTCTACAGATGAAGAACAAATTTGAAGTTGGTCACAGCGGGTGGTGATGGGGATAACTCGATCATGGCTCCAGATAGTGGGCTGTAGACAAGAAACTGGTCGTGGTCGAAATTGAAGAGGAGTACCACACCGCATGAACTCTGCACCAGCCAGATGTTGTCGGGGAAGCAAACATTGGGGCTGCTACGGCAGATTGAGCTCAACAAGTCGTCCTTCTCGGGCTCTTCCTGTTGTTTCCCAACTATTCCAAAGCGTAGGATGGTACATTCTTGCTCCCCCTGGTGACTTTTACAGCGATGAAGATGACTCTGCAAGTAGACCTCTAGCTGGGGGGCATTGAGGGATTTGCTTCTAGGACAAGTGGAAAGATATTGGCGGCGAAATGTTGGATCTGAGATGACAGAATTCCACACTTTGCACACAGACTTGCACTGAAACAAGTTCAGCAAAGGGAAGCGTTGTAGGATTAGCCACAACATATGACCTTCAGCCAATACGCTTGCCATGGCGCCTTCGTTTTCCCAGCCTTGACCATTGCCTCGGCAGCAACCAGTGATTGGTTCTGATCTCCGCCGCTTCCCCGTTGTACGGGGTGTACACACCATTGCCAGCGGAAGTGGAAGCAAGCAGTTCTAGCAATGGGACCTAATCCCGAATCTCACTTATATGCAGTAACACCTTATCAGAGCCAAAGGAGGCAGCGGATGTGGGGTCTCGCGGTCGCGGAAAGGCAACCTAGGGCTTCTCCGCTACGGCCCTTCGGCTCGGGGGAGGAGGCCGGCTGCCGGCCCTTCTCCCTCTGGGCTCCCCCACCCCCCTCTGCAGGTCGCTCGTGTCTCAGATCTCGCCGGCCGGCCGGTCTCCGCCCTCCCTTCTGGGCGGCGGCCCGGATACAGGTCCGCGGTTCCTCGTCTTTGGGGCGTGGAGAGAAAACTTGAGCTTTGGCTTCAGCTCCAGGCGCAGCGATCGTTCACCGGCAGCGTGGAGGTTGCCAGGGTCGTTCCCCCTGGCGTGCCTTTCCAGTTGTTTGATTAATTTTGATAAAATATCTCATAAAGTTATTCCCCGGAAAGAGAAGGTAAGCAATCTAACACCATTAGGACTGGCTTTCGTTTTCTAGTCCGTTTTCTTAGTCGGCAGACAGGGAAGAGGGGAAGCTGCTGTAAAAATATCTTCTTGTGTCCACTACACGTATCGCCTGGAATCCTATTCCTGTCGGAGATACCCGCCACGGGCCTCCTCTATCCTAGAAGAGGCCTTGGATCTGTGGAAGAAACAAAGCAAGCTGCTGCCTAAAGAGTCTGGCGGCGGAGCGGTTGCTCGAGGGAGACAGTAATCAGGCGCCGTGATGGGTGGAATTGATGCGCGCGATTTCTGAGGAAGATGCGCCGGAAGTTGAGCTCAAGGGGTCCTGTGGAAGAAACGAAGCAGGCTGTTGAGAAAGATGCAGCACTGCCGGGTCAAATGCAAGTGTCTGAAATGCCTGGCGTCGGAGCGGCTGCACGAGGGAGACCGTGATGAGACGCCGCGTTGCGTGATATTGAGACGCTCGATTTCTAAGGAGGATCTGCCGGAAGCGACGAGGGATAGCGCGGTGGAGAGATTCTGCGTAGGAGCCGAAGGGGGAAGGCTTTATGTTTTGGTACATGATGAATGAAGGGGAGGGGAAGAGGAGGAGGGACACTTATAGGCTGTATACGGTGAAATAAAAAATGTTGTTTGTTTAGGACTTAGGATGAAATAAAAAATGTTATTTATAAAATCGCGGTGAATCTATTTATGAGGGTGAAATAAAAAATATTATTTATTTATCGTGGTCACATGGAATCGTGGTGAATTTATTTATTTATATAAAAAAATATGTTGAGGGCTGTAATTTTTTTTTTGAAATTAGTGAACACACGTCCATATGATCTATAATTTTAACCGATTCGTATAAAAAAAATCTAAAATAAAATTGTATAAGTTTGTGGTTTTTATTTACAAAAGACGTGACATTATATATTACAAATATTGGATTTTTTTTAAATAGAATTAAATAGTTAAGAAAATGAACATGTCCTCAGACATACAGTTCTATGCTTTATAATTAATAAGAGAAAATGATGAGCATATAACACTCAAGGAAAAAGTATAATTAATTCACACAAATCGTAATGGTAGCATACCATACCAAGTAGCGTTTTTAATATTTCGTAATACCAAACAAAAGATTAATAATCAAACCTCAAACATCATAAGACAAAATCAAATGATAAAGATAAGAACACCTATGAGCTACTATGGTAAGCATCATTATTAGAATATGACTTCGTGGGAAAAATTCTCTAAGCAACCACTATCGTTCTACATAATAGTAATGAGAAAGCACGGCATGCGGGAAAATAAACTAACATCTTTTTTCATCAAAGGCCCACTCCAAACTCACTCTTTATTCACCATTGAGAGTTTGAACATGACCGTATTTGTGGAAGGAAGTTAGCAGGAGTTAATTTAAGAAAAAGTAAGCAACAGAATCCCATCCCCATATACTCCCTTCCATCATGTTTAACTGATAATCAAGATTAATTTAATTGAAGGAACACGTAAGTATACAGAAATAAATAATTTTAAAGAAATACATGGGATCCGCTGGACATAGGAAAATAAAAACTAAGACGTTGTAGTTTTCAGTGGTGAGTAAAATCTCCCTTACAAGTTACAAGTCTCGTACCACCGGACGCCTTTCTTTGTACTAATTTTTCATACCAATGATGTGTACAATACACACTTGTACACTGTTGGGCCAGCCAGGTGTTGGCATCGGAAGCTTCAGTGGATGCTCCTTGATGTTTGTTCCATAGAAGTGTTGTTCTTGGAAAATTTAAGGGGCCGTAGGAAGTGGTTCTTCAGCTACTCTGCAATATCACACATGTTCCTGTGCGGTGAATAAAAAACGGTAGGAAGTGGCTCATAAAATATAAAGCTTTAAAAGTTTACCGACCTTGAGAGATGCAGGTTAGTTAGTAAATAGGACGACAACTTCATTGTTGCTTCCTCTCAGATCTACTTCTTTATCTTTAGAATACATGGCCTCTTTGTAAAGCCACGGATGCAGTGGACAGTCATGGTTGCACTTTTGGATCTGTAAAACAGTGAAAGTGTGTAACTGTAGCAAATTACCCGCAAGAACTATAAAGATTTTTGTATGAGAACGGAAGCTATCCTACGGCACCTCTACATATTAATAGTGAGTGAAGCTTGGATGTCGAACAAGAGTAGAGCACAAGGGACTGTGACCTACAACAATGGGAAGGAATAGTCGGGGAGGAAGATGGAGCGGAAGAAAATGAGTATAGGAAGTGATTGTTGCATATGTGAGATGGAAGTAATAAGATAATGAGGTAGTGGATGCGAGTCAGTTACACTAAAACGTAAATACAGAGAACTTATTGACTAATGGAAAGAAAATTGTGGAAAAAGTGAGGAAAATAGAAAAATAATTGGAGTCGGCTAGAATAAATAGAGAATTAAACGTGAAGAAAATAGAGAGCTAAATATTTTTAACGTAGTTCTGTGATATAGTAATAATCACGGATTGAAGTCACATATGAGTATGATGTAGTAACTACAATCATTAAAACCCACTCGTTCGTCTTGTATACACAAGGATCGGAAGTTGTTGAATATGAGAAGTGGGGTAGAGAGAGAGAGAAAGAGAGAGCCAATGACCTCGTCGGATAGAAAAAGTGGGGTGGGGGAGCGGAAGGGATGAAAGAACGTGTGTTTAAGTTGGAAGCAAACGGTTAACAATAAAAGGAAGAACGTCAGTTTACATTGGCGAGCCGTTAACAACAAAAGCAAGAGAACCCTCAAAACAAAGAGAGAAGAGAGACAATTAAGGACACTGAAGCATTTTGAAAATGGTATAATTTGATTGGTGGGTGCCATATTTGTAATTAATTCAATAGATTCATTCTTTTTATATTTAAAAATTATGAAGCAACATAAAATCACGTGTTTTAAAAATTACTTTAAAAAAGGCGAATGTTTGAAAACAATTGCAGTAGCGTCAGTTCTACACTATACAAGTCGTCCAACCAATCACGTTTCAGCTTTTTCAAAATGTTGGTCTCCCCTTCAACCTCTCCTCACACGGTTCCTCTCAGTTTTACTAAGTCCTCACATTCCGCTAACTGAACCCACGTTCATCTGCTGACGTCACCGTTCAAAGCATTTAAAATCCTATACGAATTCTGAATTGTTGTTTTTCCAGATTTCTCTCACCCGTTTTTATAGGAACTCATCTTTTCCCACACATCACTCGTCCTTGCTTGGCAAATAGTGGTTCCACTACATTAGATAATTCAAATATAAAATATAATTTGAGACGTCATAATAATCCTCACAGAAAATCACAAAAGAATTTTCTACAACAACAGAACCGAATCCTATGTCATTTCAATAAAATATCTACCTTAGATAATCCAAATACAAAACAGAATCTGAACCACGTCAAAAATATCAACAGAATTTGTTACAACATAACCAAAACTTCCCTCTACAGATAATTCAAATAAAAACAAAATTTGTTGCAAAGGCCACGTCCTTCACGACATCCAATATTATCGCCCACCTCTTTAACTCCAACTTGACACCACGATAACAAAACACGGGCGCCACACTTTAGTTGTTCCTCTACTTCTGAAGGTCGGAGCATATTCCTCGACTGCATTTAGAAGAAAAGCAGGTGCTTTAGTTGTTCCTCAAGTTTTGAAGGCCAGAGCATGTTCCTCGACTACATTTATAAGAAAACTTCAACAGGTGAGAAGTTTAATCACTAAATATATATTTTATGCATTGTGTACAAGTCTAATCACCTCCTACAACCTTATGCAGCATGCCTAATGAGCAGATCTGCCAACCCCTTTAGCCTTCCTATCAAGAGGAAAAACAACAATAAACGTTATTCTATACTCTGTGTTTTGGAGCGTACAACAATCAAACCTATCTTTGAAAGATGCTTACTAGAAGAAAACGCTTCAAGGTACGGAACTTATAAAACATCAGCTGGTTAGATGTTTAATAACTACATACATATACATACATATTTTATGCATTGCTTACAAGCCTACTCACCGCCTACAGCCTTATACAGCATGCCTAACGAGAAGATCTGCCAACCCCTATAGTCGGGGGCGGAGCCAGCACTTCATAACTGGGGGGCCAATAAAATCTTAAAAAAATAAAAATAGAATGTATGGGAAAAAAAGAACATTGAGTCTTGAACTTGGGTTCCTTGCACAAGTAAACATTGTATGGAAAGGATGCTTACCACTCGACTACTTCTCTCTTCTTGGCTTCTGTATGTGTAATTTTTCTATTTATGCAGTACATATCGATGAATCGAACGGATTTTATTAAAAATTGTGGACGGCGGGTTTCAAACCTTGGTCTGTAGGACAGACACAGACAAAATCCACGCTCAAACCACTGGGCCAGTTAACTATCTTTGACAATAGAGGCGACAAACTATATATATATTAAGACTAATATACATACATATACGCTTATATATAAACAAATTAATATCTTTTTTTTTGGGGGGGGGGCCGCGGCCCCCGCTTGCCCCCCTGTGGCTCCGCCACTGCCTATAGTCTTCCAGTCAACAGGACACGTGATTTCATACTCCGCGTTGTTGTTGTTGCCGTACAAAAACCTTGTTCATTAACTTCCAGGTAAGATTTAACCAACGAGTGAGACATGTAATTTGTAGTATCATATAAATAATGCGCATTCAGATGCTATTGAATACCAATATTCTCAACTTTTCAATCCTCATACAATAACATATACAGCAGAGACAGCAGCCACAACAACCCTACTCTGGAGCGTACAACAATCAAACCTATCTATGAAAGTTGCTCTTAAAAGAAAATACGTCTAGGTAAGATTTCATCTTATATAAATTACATACATTTAATTACAATATTCTCACCTCATTAATTCCCCATTTAACCTAATTTGCAGAGCTACCGACCATATTGATCTTGCTAAAGTAACCGCAGTTCACCACAATCAATATCTGAAATTGGATATTATTTTCTTATTGTTCCTGTAATTGGGGAGCCTTCTACTAGAAGAAAACACTTCCAGGTACGAAATTTATCCAACAAAATATTACATGCATTAACAAATCACGAATGCATTATTTTAAAAGTTGTACATTGCTATTTTGTATATATACCAAGATTAAATCTGAGGAAATAAGAGCAATAACAAATTAGCATGAATA
This sequence comes from Alisma plantago-aquatica, assembly GCA_963693085.1. Lineage (NCBI taxonomy): Eukaryota > Viridiplantae > Streptophyta > Magnoliopsida > Alismatales > Alismataceae > Alisma > Alisma plantago-aquatica. Next base: position 479,206,306 of record OY856413.1, on the reverse strand, counting down.
TCACATTGAAAGCCATTACTTCTTGCAAAGTAGCTTATGAAATAGACAATGACAACTATACTAAAATTTAATCTATTGGAAAACAACATTGTAAGTTAACAAGGGAATTGTAAATAATGCTTGAATACCTCCTACTGTGGTGCTGCAAATTTTCTAAACATGCTGGAGGAGTATCTTGATATGTTGGTCCCATGTAGCCTATGAAAAACAATGAGATCATGGTCTTTGTGTCTAGATGATTTTCCAAGTAGGGAAACCTTTTCCTAGCATGGCAAGCTTGGTAGCGGAGAGTCTCGCATTGAAGTCATTTTGTCAGGCAGTAAAAAGTCTAAATTTTGGAAAAGAAATAATTTGTAAGGAATATAAAGTCAAGTATGAATCCAAACCTGTCCATTTACAATAATTGTAGGAAAAGGTAGAGATGTTAAGTTCCAAGCCAAACTCATACATTTAGAATAAGCTTTAAGTGTACAAACTAATAAGTGTTAAGTCTTTTAGGAAATACTACCAACATTATAAAAAAAGAGGGATTTTTAAGAATAGAACCTGGGAACAAATAAGCCATTGTTAGTAAACTGGTATTAACATACATCCGTCTACCTTTCATATAGCATATGAATAGAATTTGAAAAGGATATATAAAAAATGTCCAACAAATTCTAATAGGTTTATTAGAAAGAAAAGAATATCCCAAATCTACCCTTCAGATTAAGAGAAGAATAATTCAAACATACCATGTACGCCCTTCACTCAGCTAAAGGAATTTTATACATTCTATAGATAACAATTTTTAGAGAGCAATATAGAATCAAGATTTACCAAATATAGATAACAATTTTTAAACATTCTAAACCTTAAATATATATATGTAATTGGGTTGCTTTAGCATTACACGACAAGAATATATAAATCACAAAATCTATTACATTTATTTGGATTTGGATTGATTTTCATAGAGTAATATAAAAACAAGATTTACCAGATCTAGATAATAATTTTTAAACATTAACCCTTAAATAAATTAAATACACATTTCCATTGACATACCCCTGGTGAATAATCAAACCTGGCTCATCATCCTTCAACCTTAATAAAAGAGGGATTTAAAAGAATAGAACCTGGGAACAAATAAGCCATTGTAAGTAAACTGGTATTAACATATATGCTTCTAAATTGCATATATCATATGAATAGAATTTGAAAAGGATATATAAAAAATGTCCAACACATTCTTATAGGTTTATTAGAAAGAAAAGAATATCCCAAATCTACCCTTCAGATTAAGAGAAGAATAATTCAAACATACCATGTACGCCCTTCACTAAGCTAAAGGAATTTTATACATTCTATAGATAACAATTTTTAGAGAGCAATATAGAATCAAGATTTACCAAATATAGATAATGATTTTTAAACATTCTAAACCTTAAATATATATATGTAATTGGGTTGCTTTAGCATTACACGACAAGAATATATAAATCACAAAATCTATTGCATTTATTTGGATTTGGATTGATTTTCATAGAGTAATATAAAAACAAGATTTACCAGATCTAGATAATAATTTTTAAACATTAACCCTTAAATAAATTAAATACACATTTCCATTGACATACCCCTGGTGTATAATCAAACCTGGCTCATCATCCTACAACCTTAATAAAGTTATGTACATTATTGGTCTTCATTTAACCTCGCTAGCCAACATACTTCCTATACATCATCATCAAATTCTTCTATAAATATATGTACATTGAACATTTGTGAAATTAGGATGTATAAATGTTTAAACAAATTTAGCAAATATTTATACAACAGATTTCCCAAATCTTAAAATTTTTCATTCCTACATATAAATATTGTTCTTATATAACAAATTTGAAGTAGACCATATATATACAGACAAATACATCTAATCATCCTTGCATATTATAGGCTAGGTATAACATGGATAATAAAGATGTGATTATAGAAGAGAAAATATCATTAGGTGCCTCAACCTCGCAAGAGACTAGCATGTACTACACTTTACAACTATAAATGTAATTAGTAGTACCAAAATAGAAGAAAAAACACCTAATATATAAATGTGATTAGGTTGCATTAGCATCACACAATAAGAATATATAAATCACAAAAACTATTACATCTAATCAGATTTGGATTGATTTTTAGAGAGCAATACGAGCCAATATGGAAACAAGATTTACCAAATATAGATAACATTTTTTAAACATTCTAACCGTTGAATATATATATTTAGTTAGGTTGCTTTAGCATCACACGGGTATATATAAATCAAAAATTATTACATCTATTCCAATTTGGCTTGATTTGCAAAGAGCAATAAAGAAACAAGATTTATCGAATATAGAAAACTATATCAAAAAAAATACCAAATATATCTAATATTTTTAAACATTCTACCTCTTAAACAACTAAAACACATGTTTCAATTGACATACCACTGGCGTACAATCAAATCTGACTCATCATCTTTCAACCTTTATAAATATATGTACATTTTTGGTCTTCATTTAACCTCGCTAGCCAACATGCTTCCTACACATCATCATCAAAATATTCTAAGAATATATACACATAAAACATTAGCAAAATCAGGATGTGTAAATGTTTAAAGAAATTTAGCAAATATGTATGCAACTATCTTCATGAAAAATGATTACAATGTTACAAAAATAACAGTGTGTTGTGATGCACCATTCGTCTTATTGCTTTCATACAATGTTAATAACTTAATACACACCGAAATTAAAATTAGCAAATAGTATAAAAATTACTAGCAAGGGGATAGTTAAGTAACTAAATGACCTCCCACTGTACTCTGGGTGCGTAAACTGCACCCTGACCTTCTCCACAATAATAATCACTATCAAATACCCCGCAAGCGCCATGGACGCATACAAAAATAGATAAAACACCTTCAACTCCCTGGGATCCCTCACAACCTTCATGATCCAAATCGTGTGCAGAAACACAATCGAGATCGCAGCCGGCAACCACGCAATCAGCAACACCAACAACTTGGAATCATCCCCATAAAATGCCAGGTAAAACTGGGTCAGTATTGCCACATTAAGCCCCACATACCCTTTCAGCAACCCCAGCACAATCCCTCTACTCCCGGGGATGTTCTTGACACAGGTAACGAGTGAGCCGGTATTAGAAAATGACTACGAGTTGGCACCGATACAGATGTACAAGCACATCTGCCAGATTATCTTATATAATCTAACACGATAACATTAATAAGTGGCTGCCGCTGTGGTTGAGTTGTACACAAACAACCTACAGAGATGGTCCCTACCCACATGAAGAGTGAGGGAAAGAGGAACGTAGGAATAGCACGGGGATCTATTGAGGGAAAGAAGAAAAGCGGTCATTACCTTACCACGACTGATGTGAATAAGACTGGATGTTGCACTTCTCGGCTTCACCTGGCTGCTACTCTCTCTTCTCCCATCACTCGGTTGGACCTGGCTGCTACTACGACTCTTATTTTTAAAACACGTGCACGATATTCCACTCCTCTTGCACGATATGGCACTCACTTGCATGATATGACACTCACTTGGAGTCAAAACTTCACTCTATGGCCGATATCACCCTATATGGCCAATATCACCTACTTGGGCGATATGCTCTTGCCATGGGTGATATCCCAAGGCCCATGCAAGATACCACAGCATCCCTTCACGATGTGGGAGCTCTATTCAAGATACCTTAGGGTAGGAGGGTGGTAAGGGTCGCAAAATTGCACCAAGGGGTCAAACTAGGGGTATATATACTTGTTGTTCATGAAGGAAGGCAAAAATGAGGTGTCAATATTTTGAGCTAGTAGGTGCCACGTGTCATGCATGGGTGACACGTGTACATGCATGCATCAACATTTATCTTGTCTCACAAAATGGTTGATGATCATCTTGAGATGCAAATTCGTCCATTACTTATCCATTTGGATAAGTCATCTAGGTTTAATCACTATTTTAAATCAAGCCGATACACTATTTCTAAGGAAACTTGTTGGCCGTCACACCTCACCTCCTTGAGATGATTTGCACGATATGTAATTTTTAAAGAGTTCAAAAAATGATATGGGACACCTCCTTGGGCTCCTTGGCCGATAGGCACTCATATATAAGCTTTTCATCTTGATACAACTCAAGTTAAGCTTTCAAATTCAACCCTTTTCTTGGTCATTTCTTCACCAAGATTACCATCATTCATAATGGAATCAAGCATGGCGTATCCTCCTTTATCTCTCCTATATATGATTCTAGGAGGGAGTAGGAACATTCTATATGTGGTAATTTGCATATCAACCCCATATTTTGGATAAATTACAATTTGTACCAAAATTGGTGCACAAAGTACCAGCATTGTTCAAACAAGTTCAAACTTGGAATTTAGGCTTTCCACAAGACACCACCTTGCATCATTCTCTCTATTATGATTCTAAAACATATAAGGCACGTTCAACATGTGACATATTGCAATATAACCCCTCAACTTGGGTAAATTGCACTTTGGTCCAAAACAAAGGAAAATTATTCAAACAACATTCAATCGAGACCAAAATTGAAACATAAATGTGTCACATGATAACAAAGCACCTTAGAGGATTATATTAAAGTTCTAAGAAACTTTATTAGACAAAACAAATAGGGTTACCTCATAACCCAAGTCAGGGTCGTTACAAACACAATTTGAAATTGCAAATCATAAAGAATAAAATAAAATTGAGTATTATAAATATAACAATAGATATGTAAACTCACTATGTTACACTATAGTTCTTTTTTTTTTTGCAACCTTACGTGGCATGTTTCCATTTATGAGGATATGTTACATAGAAGCATGGCACCCTATTCGAAGCTCATTCTTGATTCTTTTTTAATGCTTTTGCTAGAACAAGATGACTTTCTCTCTCCCCATATCTTATTACAACCAATGCTCAGAAATCTCCTTGATTAAGATCAAGAGTAACCCATTTAGGATCAAGAGAAACCCAATTGCATCTCCATTTGATACTCTTCATCATAACAATGAAAAATGATCCCCATCACACTTGTAATGTTGCTGGCATGTTGTAGTCAAAGTTGAATCTGTTAACATCACCTGATGTTTTCTCTATAATCAAAATTTGGTGTCTTATTTTAGGGAATAGTGGGCTAAATTACAAAATATGTATGTATCTAATGCGGGTTTTTCTATATAAATTTTCTTCATGTTGCAAAGTATTCTAAAATGTACATCTTGAGTAAAATCAAGTGACTCATTTTATCTGAAATTTCTCTTTGTTTATTATTAGAAACATAATATTCATTATGTGACATGCTTTTATTCTCTTTTGATGTCTGAACTACACTAGAGTCAAATTTGAAGGTACAACCTATATATTTTAGGATTTTGAAACCACCAGTATTCTTGTATGGAGTAAAATTAACAATGGTTGATTAGAATTTCTGTCCCCGTCTTTACTTTTATCTTGCTAGGAACATTGCTTCATACGATATAATATTTTGGATTCTGCGATATGAAATGAGTCATCAAGGAAGCTTCCTCTCTTAGACCCCTCATTGACCTGTGGAGGTCCCACAGGGTTCTGCTATATGGTTCCTACAATCATGTCATAATAATCTTTTAGGGAAAAATACATTTCAGTGCTCGGCCTAGCACTTCTAATATAATTATGTATATGTTTGTGCCCTTGGTGTTTGTCCTCACCTATTGTCTCTATCCAAGCTAACGCGTCTGAATGGAACATTAGCTAGAAACATAAGGGAGGATCATCATGCGGACTTCAATTATCAAGGCCAAAATAACTCTATTACCCAAGTGTGCCTCTTTTTGTAGTTGTCAATTCTGCTGAGACACTTGACCTGACCTGAAGTTGCCTCCTTTTGTAATGAAATATGATAGTTGGACACCATTTAGGAACCTAAAATGGAACTACATTCATTCTCCACCACATATCACTACTACAGAAACAACCTTTGGCGTCAGTTTTTTAACCCCCTTTGGCGACGGTTTTCAAGCGACGCCTATGTGGGCGCCGCTAAAGGGTAAACTCTTCGACGTCGGTTTTATAACCGACGCCTATATGATCTATAGGCATCGATTATATATAGTTTTCCGACGTCTATAGGGTTCGCGCCACAAAAAAGGGCGCCACCTAGGACACTTTCAGCGTCGGTTAACAAATGAACAACCGACGCCATACTCCCAGACGACACGGCCGTGCTTCGCTGCACGGCCGTGTTTAGTACTATAGGCGTCGGTTTTATACTAATAAGTGACGCCTGTTCCACCACGACCGTGCTTTCCTGCACGGTCGGGTTGTTTGTCCTATTAGGCGTCAGTTTTATACAAATAACTGACGATGTAGGCCTTTGATGACGGTGTTCTATAAATAACCGACGCCTATACTTTAATTTTTTTTTCTTATCAGTTTGCAGGCCTGCTGTGGCTGGTCAGCAGGATGAGAACCTGCAGTTCAGTTTCCTGAACTGCAAGTTTATGACATCCATTGATATCAGCCTACAAACATGCCACAAACTTGCAAAATCAACAAATATTTTTTCACACAAGTAGATACATTCAGACATCAATTCAATTCTCACATTCACACATGTAGAAACATTCATACTTGTATAAACATTCATAAATATTCATTTACAAAATATCATTCAGCATCCCAATTATATCTTACAATCGCCACTGCTTGTATGGCTTTTGCCCATTCTTCTCTTATTTCATTTAATGCTTCCATCGTATATGGAGCATGTACATTTTTAAGCGTTTACCTATAGTGTGGTCAATTTTAAACACCTGCAAAGAGAATGATGTATATATATAAGTAATAATATAAAAAATAAGATTGATATATTTTATACTAACTAATGAGACTATATATAATACCTCATGTATGGTATTAATATCCAATGCGGCATGTCGGATAATCATCTCCATAAATAGCATCACATAGTATGCGCATGCCCAGCCGTTGTCTTGTGTAGCGCACTATAAATTGAAACATACAAAATTTTAAAAAATACAACTAAGCACAGTTCACATAAATAATATATACATTGGAGTCAGGAACTTACTTTTACGTTCTCCCAAATTATTGTCTGGTTCTTTCTCCTTGGGACATTTCCTCCAGTATTTTTGAATGCATCTAAACCCCTACATGTTAATGTAACACAGTAAATTGCATAATTAAATAGTGATGTAATTACAGATGTTAACGGATATAAAAATGAAATATTTCTCACCAGAATAATGGCATTCTCAATATATGGATGTATAAACAAGATCTCACCTGTTTTGTTACAGTGGCAGGTGTTACTCTCCTCCAGTATCTCCCTCGGTCCCTCCACAGACTGGCAGTGAATCATGTTACTTTAGTATATATGTCCTGGCATGAACTAAGTTGTTCCTCACCTGCCTACTACCATTCCCTCACAAACTCCTGTGCGGAGAGGGACATTCCAACTCGAGATATCGTCTTTCGTTTCCTCCTCCGCAGCAATATCCTCATCTCTGAATGTTTCTCGCAGGATTCTGAACCCCTTCCTTCCCTCAACTACATCGAAGCCATGCCGCAGTTGAACCCTTTCACCGAGCCCTACCCGGCCAAGCCGGCGTCGCCTGAAGCACCACCACCGTCGTCGTCTCCACCTCCATCACAACTTGCTGCGCCAGTCCAGGCAGTTTATCACCCCACATGCCTTCCTCCCCAGTTCCTGCCGCTAGAGGCGCTCCCGCAGCACCCCCATCCTTTCTTCCCACACAGATCCTTGATATGTCCTACGTTTTATGCCAAACCCTACGGCATGTACCCTCCGATACCCACCAAGCAACTGAGGGTTGACAACTTGGTAGGACAAGCGAACACGCTACTCTATCCTCCATATCAACCGGGGTCGGCCGTTGAGGTGTACGACGCCTCCATGGGCGTCCACCAGCAAGTGGTCGTCTATCAACCGGGGTCGGCCGTTGAGGTGTACGACACCTCCATGGGCGTCCACCAGCAAGTGGTCGTCTCCCGATCATCTGAATGGCCCATTCAGATGATCGGGAGACGACCACTTGCTGGTGGACGCCCATGGAGGCGTCGTACACCTCAACGGCCGACCCCGGTTGATATGGAGGATAGAGTAGCGGGTTCGCTTGTCCTACCAAGTTGTCGACCCTCAGTTTCTCGGTGGGTATCGTAGGGTAAATCCCGCAGGGTTTGGCATAAAACGTAGGACATATCAAGGATCTGTGTGGGAAGAAAGGATGGGGGTGCTACGGGAGCGCCTCTAGCGGCAGGAACTGGGGAGGAAGGCATGTGGGGTGATAAACTGCCTGGACTGGCGCAACAATTTGTGATGGAGGTGGAGACGACGACGGCGGTGGTGCTTCAGGAAACGCCTGCTTGGCCAGGTAGGGCTCGGCGAAAGGGTTCAACTACGGCATGGCTTCGATGTAGTAGAGGGAACGAAGGGGTTCAGAATCCTGCGAGAAACGTTCAGAGATGAGGATATTGCTGCGGAGGAGGAGGAAACGGTAGACGATATCTCGAGTTGGAATGTCCCTCTCCACGCATCAAGTTGCTCCAGTGCTTCAGTGGATACATGTGCATCATCAACCTAAAATTTGACAAAAATAAACACACTGAATTAGCATTTGTATTAAAAAAGCAAACATTTAGCTTCAATAAAAAAATATAAACATACATGTCTCTAAAATTGTGATCTTTTATCAATTAACAATCCTTCACTGTGATCTTCGCGCACATATAAGTCATCATTAGCTTCAATATTTTGTGGAGTTGGAAACCCAACTGAGAATGGACTAGAGTCATCATACTTATCATAGTACTCTTCTTCATCTATAGGATCTTCAATGAACTGTCTTTTACCATGAAGAACAACCGACCATTTATCATTTGCAGGATCATCGATATAGAATTTTTGTTTCGCCTGTGATGCCAATATGAATGGTTCACCCTTCTCGCCAATCTTTTCAAAGTTCACCAAAGTGAAACCCAATTCATCCACTATAACTCCTTTGGTGTTATCAACCCAATTTTTTTTAAAGAGCGGAATTCTGAAATCTATGTAGTCAAACTCCCATATGTCTTCAATGACACTGTAATATGACATTTTAGCTTCATGAGGACTCTTATCCTTTGCACTTGCAAAATACATAGTCGACGCTTGAAGAGTGACCCCACTATTTTGGATGACACTCTTATCATCTTGGCACTTTGTGTAAATGTGAACCCATTAATTTCAAACCCTTCATAAGACATAACATTCGGTTTTGGTTTCTGTAATATCATTTGATAGTTTATGTAAGACTTTATCTTCAAACCACTTAGTAAAAGTCTTATTATGCTCTCTAGCAAGCCACATTGAACTTGCTCGAGGATGTTGTCTCTTGATGAAATTGGTATGTTCCTCGATATAAACACTCACTTCATCCATGTTGTGTAAAATATACAAGTGAGCTTGTTCCAACTGCTCACGGCTGATTACTTTCACCCGTGATCCCAAAATTCCTTTGCCCTCCTCAATATTCTTGTCATTAACAGGAGTGTTATTACCACTCAGAAAGTCATTGAAAAAATACATAACCTTTCTCGCCACATAACCTTCAATAATACTCCCTTCAGGCCGATAACGGTTTCGAACATCACCTTTAAAAATGCTCATGTATCGTTCAAAGGGATACATCTAATGTAAGAAAACTGGTCCCAACATTTTCACTTCCCTAGTCAAGTGGACAACAAGATGTACCATGATATCAAAGAACGAAGGAGGGAAATACATCTCAAGCTGACATAGGGTAACAACCACTTCTCTTTGCAAATTATCGAGAGTATCAGGGTCAATAACTTTACTGCATAGTCTGTTGAAAAAGAAACAAAGTCTGGTGATTGCAAACCTTATATGCTTCGACAATATAGATCGAGTTGCCACGGGAAATATTTGTTGCAGTAGAGTATGACAATCATGATATTTAAGACCTATCAACTTCAGATCTTTCATTGATACCAATCTACGGATGTTGGATGAGTAACCATGTGGCACCTTAACATTTACCAAGCATTCACAAAAAGCTTTCTTCTCCTTTCTAGACAACGTGTAACAAGTGGGAGGTAAGTATGTTCTTTTATTACCCATTTCACGTAATTCTGTTAATTCTGACCTTATTCCCATTTCACGTAGGTCCGGTCTGGATTTTATCCCATCTTTAGTCTTACCTGGTATATTTAACAGAGTACCAATGATGCTATCACATACATTTTTCTCAACGTGCATTACATCGATACAATGTCTAACTGTCAAAGAACTCCAATAAGGAAGATCCCAAAATATTGACTTCTTCTTGAATGAAGAATTGTCACTCCGTGTGGCCATACTACATTGTGATTTCTTACCAAATTCATTGACAATATCTTTTACTCTTTCATAAACAACATCCCCTGGTATAGGTTTAGGTGCACTCCGTTCATCATTCCATCCATTGAATGCTTTGCGCTTCCTACGATACAGATGGAATTTTGAAAGAAACCTTCGATGACCAAGATATACAGTCTTACCGCCATGTTTTAGTCTTATTGAATCAGTGTTTTCTTCACATATAGGACACACTTTAGCTCCTTTGACAATATATCCAGACAAATTCCCATATGCTGGAAAGTCATTAATAGTGCAAAACAACATAGCGTGCAAATGAAATGTCTCTCTTCTTGAAGCATCATAGGTCATCACACCTTCAGCCTAAAGTTTCTTTAAGTCATCAATCAGAGGTTCAAGATAAACATCGATATCATTTTCGGGTTGTTTAGGGCCCGATATCAACAATGACAACATAACGTACTTATTTTTCATACACAGCCAGGGAGGAAGATTGTATATAACAAGCATGACTGGCCAAGTGCTATGTTGGCTGCTCAATGTCCCGTACAGATTCATCCCATCTGTACAAAGCCCAAGTCTTAGATTCCTATCTTCTTCACCAAATTTGGGGTACAATAGATCAATCTTCTTCCACTGTGGGGAATCAGATGCATGTCGTAGGATTCCATCATTATTTTTCTTAACATCTGCATGCCACCTCAAATTCTTTGCATCTTTCGGATTTGCAAACAAGCGTTGAAACCATAATATTATAGGTAGATACCACAACACCTTGGCAGGAGAACCAGTTTTGGACTCCCCCGAAGTCGTCAATTTATACTGTGACGCACCACATTTTGGACAATCTTTCAAATCTACATAGTCCTTTTGAAATAATACACAATCATTCGGGCATGTGTGTATCTTCTTGGCCTCCATTCCCATTGGGCACAATATTTTCTTTACCTGGTATGTTGAGATTGGCAGCTCGTTTCCTTCAGGAAGCATTTCTTTCAACAAAGTCAACAATGAAGTGAAGCTTTTGTCGCTCCATCTATTGTTAGCTTTCAACTTATACAATCTCAACACAGTGCTAAGCTTCGTAAACTTAGCACAGCATGTGTATAACGGTATCTCAACATCATGCACAATGTTTCTAAAGATAGGAGGTGGATCGGTGTGCTCTACCCTACAACTATCCAGCATCGCATCAACGATGTCTACTGGAACTGGTTCGTTCACATCTACGTCATCGGAGGCAATTTCTTCTTCCACCCAAGCACTGCTATCGACATCTACTGGTTTCAAGTTTGAAATCTCTCCATGCCAGTGCCATTCTGTATAGCCTTGTACAATCTCGTTGCATATGACATGACTTTTGATTTCCTCACCAGTGTTGACTTTCAAGTTGTTACCGCAATGCCTACATGGACAGTAGAACCTATCTGTAGGTTTTTTCCTATGTTCCTCGGAAAATCTAATAAACTGATCAAGACCAGATATAAACTCTGGGGTGCAGCGATTGTGAATGGACATCCATGATCTATCCATTCTATGATCAAAGAGAAAACAAGGCTATATTAGGACAAGATTAGGGTATACACTTACATCCTATCCAAGATTTACTCCTATTATCTACAATGAAGTTGGACTCCATACAAACAGTATATAATTTAGTGATTGTTCATTCTAATTTATACCAATGTACAAGTAATATAAAGAACAATGATTGTTCACTTTCTAGACCAACAAACACATTTGATGTCATTTATATATAATAAATGTGTACCACCTATCCCATCCTTGAACACCTAATCTCACTAGTAAGTGTATAATGTGTATTGGGTTTTCAAGAAAATTTCGGCAGCATTTCCCCGTTGTTCTCTAAGTACATATGTACTTAGAGAACAAACGAGGAAATGCTGCCGAAATTTTCTCAAAAACCCAATACACATTATACACTTACATCCTAAGTGAGATTAGGTGTTCAAGAACAGTCCCAAACCGGGGACTATCAAAGATTTACTCCTAATGAGTAAATCTTGGACGGGTTTCTAGGCCAACAAATACAATAATAGATATGTACATGTTAGAGTTTCATCACAATTGATGTTAGGGTTTCATCAATGTTAGGGTTTAATCAAATCAAATTAGGATGCTAGAATGGACAAGTTCAAATCTTATTTCAACATGCATCAAAATTTACTGAATTAGGTCAAGCATTAGGATTAGAAGCACAAATATATGCAAGCAAAAGATTTGTTCGTATCCCAGAATTTACATAAAGCATTACATATAGATTTGTTCATATCGTTACCAACAGCGAACACGGCCGTGGTAGGCCATTCTTCTCAGTTCTCAATGAAAGAAGTAGAACACTAACTAGTCTTTAACAAAATTGATTGATTATTTAGTCGGGAAGAAAGTGAAGTAAGGACTTCTATAACTAGAAGGTATCTCACTGAATTTCCTGGTAACCGTAGCCAAGTGGCTAAGGTGCTTAGGTTTTGAAATCAAAGCAGCAAGCAGAGTAGAGCAGTGGGCGGCAAGGAAGAAGACAAGGAAGAAGGTGCTACGGCTAATACCTGGAGAGCAGAGCAGCAAGCAGCGGGCGAAGGCAAGGAAGAAGACAGCGCCGCAGTAGGGCGTGAGCAATGAGGAAAGGAGGCGAGCCGGCGACGCAAGGAGGAAGGCGGCGGGCGGCGGTGGCGACGCAGAGCAGCAGTAGGGATCGTCGGCGGCGAGCGAGAAGCAGCAGGCACCAGGCAGCGATTTTGGGAGAGCGACGACGAGTAGCGCACATGAGAATCGACGAAACAGGAAGAAAGGGGGAAGAGCCGGGTGATCGGGCCTCTATTAAGTTGGTCAACGGCGTCGGTTATCTACAACACCGATGCCTATTATGCTTTAGCGTCGGTTGATAGTAAAAGACCGACGCCCAACTAGACAACCTTTGCCCTAAATTATTTGGCGGGAACCATTATCAGCGTCGGTTATCTAAGGATAACCGACACTGAAAGTGGGACTTTTCGCGCAAATTTTCATTTTAAATAGGCGTCGGTGTTTTGACGCTGTAGGTGACCTAAAATGTTTTCGCTCGAAAATTGGATTTCGCAGGCGATTTTAGGCGTCGGTCTGTTATACGCAATCGACACTGAATACAAAGTGGTACTCGTGTCTGGCTGGTCTTCCAATATAGACATCGGTTTGCCTAAATATACGACGCCGAATAGTATAGGCGTTGGTTTTCCTACATAACCGACGCCCAGAAAAGTGACACTGAACGCTGTTTTTGTAGTAGTGTATTTAAAGGTACTAGTGAAAACAAATGTGCACATGCACGTGTTATACTATAAATGTTTAACATTTATTAGATAGTTGTAGAGTGTATGATTGAGAATATTTATATTTGTTAATAAAATCAGTAGTAGACATTCAATTATTCTAAAAATACTCTAATTTTAGATAAAATGATATATAAAAATTTAAAAATGATTCTCAATGAAAATTGATGCTTTTGCCATCACTATATGAATACTTTTTAATAGGATATTGTCATATTATTGTGGCACAAGTGTTATACACATGTGAAACTACATCTTTTATGTTGACGAAAGTATATGTTTATGTTTGAAAAGAGTTTTGAAAGTGAAAAAACACATGCAAACAATTATTTTATAAATTTACAATAAATAAATGTTGCAAATTTGTAAATCTAAATTTACTCTTATTTGAATAGATTGTATATTTAATTAAGGACCTCTGAAAATATAATAACCCCAATTAACAAAGTTTTGAGAAAAAATACTACTTTTTATCAAAGGTATAAGTTCTAACTATGTAAGCCTCCTATTGGTTTTGTGTAAATCATAAGTTCTGTGGAACTCATTTTCTGGAAACTCTAGTTAATTTTCTGGAATTTGAGTTCCATTTAGTTCCATGTGATTGGTTTGTTGTAAGTATAAATTTAGAAATCATTAAAAATATAGTTAATATTTATTGCGTAATATAAATAAGGATGACAAAGACATAAAAAAAGAATCATATCTGTGAAAAAATCATAATATTCCTAAGTCATAATAACCTCAACAAGTGGTTATGGTACATATGTTTTTTCTTTGCAAATATTTTATTATGGTACAATTATAATCATAATAAAGATGTTATGATTAAAACCACATCATATTTTTTTATTTTACTTTGTATGTACAAAGTATTGTAATACTTTCCACATTTCATTTGTTTGAAAAATTAAGTTTTGATTCATCATTGTTTAACAATGTAGAATAATATCTTTTACATTATTTTTGTAGAAAATTTTTACTATATTATTTGTGTATGGTAATAGTTAATTATTTTTCTCATCACATTGTTTAAACATGAAGAATAAAAATATATGCCAATGTTGTGGCACCCGAGTGGAAACATGATGTTGTATGACTGTGAAGTCAGGAATTCGAACCGTTGGTGACAAGATGAATGAATCACCAATTTTTTTTATAAAAATGAAGAATAAAAATATATTAGGTAATTCACATCATTTTCACATGGTGTGGTATTTTTTTTCATGTGTGTGTATATTTTTATTTTGTAAATCATATAGATAGTGGTGGTTATAGTGTACAATGTTTTACATAGTGTGATTATAATTTATTATATTTTTTCATATTATATTATGATTTTACAACAAACTGTCTCTACATCACTAATATTTATAGTAATAAATATTTTACATGTGTCACTTATGAGGAATGAAGAATATAATTATATAAGAAATATTGCTAGTTGTCCTGGAACTCGTTTTCCACTCTTTTTAAAAGAGAACTCAGGACTCTATTTTGCATCAAAGTTTGTAACTCACCGAAAGTCATGAAACTCGAGTTCCAACACTTACATTAAACCAATCATGAAAAGTTACTTAGGGAACTCCAGTTCATAAGTTTTCTGGACCAGCTACGACAAATCGAATGGTGAATTTTTTTGGAAATCAATTTGATAATGATTATTTGGTTATAAGAAATGATTTTCCCATATCTGGTTAGTTCATGTTATGATGACACAAAAATGCATCATGCTACTGGAAAACACCAGAGAACCTTCCAAACTAATATACATATCATACAAGGGATTTTTATAATTTAAATTTTGTTGGGTACCGTTTCAACTCATAAGTCACACGTTACAACTCATAAGTCACATGTTATATATATAAATACTATGTAAAATAAGAGAACTACTTACAATGTGGGTGTTCTATGTGTCGATATACTTACACCCAAGAGCATGTCTTGCATAAACTCAATCATGAAGAGGATTAACATGTCATTCTATAAGGAATGACTGAACTCAAGAAACCACTGAAGTATAAAATAAACCTTTGAAGACAATTCAATCATACACATAGGTGATAAGAAATATACATTCTTTATGTAAATTGAGTCTCAGTTCAACATTACAAAAAAGTAAGACAAGATCACACACATGCATATGAAATATCCTCCATACTAATATTAAATTCACTTACAAGGACATCTTTTTCAAGTTTTTTCCCTTGAATTGTTTGCTAACCTTTTAGTAAAATATTATCATAAATCTTGAGAAATTGAGAGACAAAATTACAATTACCTTGTGTATAAATAACACATTTGTTTGAATTAAACTGTATGAAAGCGTCACAATTGATTTTTTCTTCTTTTAGTTGTCATTAACTTCGAGCTTCTTGATGTTAACATTTTTTATATGACTAACACGATTTAATAGAGAGAGAAACATAAAACTAACTCTTTGGATAAAGATTATTGAATTTTAGGACACTACTCAATTTTTATATTACTCCTTTATATATAAATATAGGATAGATACAATGGATTTTGAAAAGTGGTGATAACAGGGAAACGTAACTTGCAAGTTTATAGTGACATTATTCAACAAAATAATATCTTATACAAAATTTCAATCAATTTTTGTAATCTTACAATGACATGGTTGGGAGTCATGAATCACAATAAGCATGTGTCACAACTAATATTGGACAAACAATTCACTTGCATCACGTAATTACCTTTTGTGAGAAATAATGTTTTCCAAGGTGAGACAACAACCAATAACCATCTAACGTTCTTAAATTAGGATTAATTCTATTATTAACGTATTATCGTGGAGTCTAGTCTAGCAATAAAAAAGCTCTAGCGCCTGAAAACTTGCTCCACCACCTTGGCTTCATATATCATGTCCTTTGCAGATATGAACATGTACTGGTTTTGTGTGAGGATAATGGCTATTGCAGCCTCACCTACGTGCAAAACAAAGAGATTAGAGATGACAAACGGTCAATAGAAGGATAATAAACTATGGTGAAGGAAAATGACATTATTTAAAAGGAAACCAAGATTTATGGGATGTCTTTGTGGTTTAACTCGTTCCTATTCATGAATGCATCTTGACTTGTTGAGAATAGCTAATCAGTTACTAAAACTGATATTTAGCATAATTGTTTATGTATATGGAAGGTTAGGCCATGCATATATACAATCTAGAATAACAACTTATGCTTATTGTTGATTTATTGTAACAATCAATCAACTCTATCTAAAAATAATTAAGTTTGTTTGCTTGATTTTTCTTACTAATTATTTCTTCATAAGTGCAAAATCAATTATATGAAAGCTACTATAGCAACAAAAGAAATGAAACAATAAATATAGTTTTTACTTTGGTTGGGGATTGAAGAAGCAACATCACTCAATTGAGAAATAAATCTGTCTCCAAATAAATGATAGTAAAAAAGAATGGCAATGAAAAACAAAGATCATTCATTGAGGCATACATACCTTTTATCTATATATTAACATGTGCAGAAATGGTATAGCCCAACTGTAATTTTGCATACTTGTAGTCTTAATATTCTGGCAGGCATTCACTTTAGTAATTGGAAAATCAACTCGATACTACGTGGGATCCCTCCCAGTAATAAGAACGAATTCAACATATTAAAGTCCGGCAATCCAAGCATAAACATGAAACTGCTAATTTTTGAGGAAGGAACAAAACATGGGGACACCTTTACTGGAGATAATTAGTGGAGAAGTATAAATTATTAATGATGAAGGATGCAAGTAGACAATACAAATGGATATAATTCATTGTCTTCTCAATTAAGATAGAAAGTCCATTGTTTTGAACAGAAGATGCATGGAGGGAAATGTCTACAAACACTGACCTTATATCCATATTTGAACATGTGCATGCAGGATATACCCAAACTGTGATTTTGCACACTTCTAGTTCTCAATTTTCTGGAAATGAATCAGTCATTGAAATTCAAGCTATAAACTTTGTGGGATCCCTCGTGGAGAAAAGAATGAATGCAATATTGTAATGTCCTGCAACCTAAACATAAACATTAGACTGGAATCTTTTGATGAGGAACAAAATAACAGAGGACACCTATGTTGAAGATAATAAGAGGAAAAGTATACAATAGAAATTATGAGAATGGAGGCAATACATATGGACACGGACATGTGTCCAGTCCAGCGGTGCAGCGCAAATATCTTCTTCATTTGATATCGTGTCTAGAAAAACAATGAGGCAAATTTGAAGGGGGTAATCTTTCACGTCTTTCGTATGGTGCATCTTGCATGTGTGAACGTGTCATATCTGACATTTTGAATGATTGTTTCTTCTTAAGACAGGTACGTTTGTAGAGTAGAAGGAAGTTGAGAAGTCAGAAGTTGAGATTGAGGTTTATAGAAGGAGTCATGAGAGCTAGTGGATGGTCAGCGTGAATGAGAGGAGGAGATATTAAGTTCCGTAATCTTCGTCCAACACATACCTGCATGACCGCATTTGTTAACCGTCTAGATTTTGAAGATGTCGGTATTAACACCATGTTTATCGTTCCACAAGGTAACTAATGTGAGAGATTTATGACCCAAATTGGGATTACTATTAGATATAGTATAGGAAAGAGTAGTGGATAGAGGAGTGGAATGTGTAGCGGGTAGTTAAGTATGAAAGAGAAGGCAAATTATCGCTGAGTTAACGGGATGTTGTTAATGCGATGAGGGGAGAGAAAGACTTAAACACAATAGGAGTTACATGAAGAGTGGGGCGGAGTGGGGAAGTGGGAATCCGCTATTTCTATATGAATGAGATTCCTCGACATTTTTGTGGAAGGAGGAAATATATTATAAATTTTAAAAAAAATCTTAAAAACGGGTGAGAAGAGGGAGATAGGCAAAATGCACTATTTTAAAAAATGTCGAATCTGATTGGTGATGGTGTAATTATAATTAAAGAAAACTATTGTTCTGTATAGTAATATAGACTATAGATCACAAGCATTGATCAAAAGAATATATATAGCAGTTTATAGTATTAGAAATACTCAAAAAGTGTCCCCGCATACATTCAAAATTAGTATAGGAAGTAACGTAAAATGGAATTTTTGAAATATGAGTATCGCTTTTGTTAATAGAATATTAATAACCATTCATAATTAGCGAAATACCATCTTTTTATAATTTCTATGGACAAAACATTTATTGAAAGAAATGTAGTTATTGGTTGTAATTTTTAAAGTTCTTGACCAGTTGTTGAGGATCGGAGAAAAAGTAACGTTCTCTTAATATAGGGAGTTTAGTGGAGAGCCCAACATGTTTTCAGTGCGATTAGTGGGGAGTTAAGATAAGAAGAAGTGGTCCGCATATGTTGTTCATTCCGAACAAGTGTACGAGGAGCGCGGACGTGAGTGAGAGAGGAGTTCGGGAGTAGTTATTCTAATCCTTACATTAAGAGAAACGTGGGAAGAAAACGTTGGAAGGTGGGAAGGAAAAAAAAGTATGAGGAAATAGTAAAATCTTCAAAAAAAAAGGAGAGAAAAGAGAGAGTTAATGAGAACGTAGGATTTTGTAAACGGTGGAATCTGATTGGCTAGTGGCATCGTTGTAATTTATTTTAAAAATTCACTCTTTTTATATTAGTATAGATAACAAATAAAATACATATTTTGCAATTCACAAGGCTAGGCGACCCATGTACAATTCATTCACTCCCCCACTAAATCCTTTCTCCTTCTCTAGCCCGAATGAAGCCGTGCAGGCTTCAAATTTCATCCCAGGTGCCACCCAACTATGATCGGGAGCGTCACAACAGAACCCACTTCGTACGCCGCAGCTGTGGCAGCTGAGCTTCAAGGACTTGATAGAACAAGTTTCCAGTTTAGAGGTAATTTTGGATCCTGTTTATACCTGGGGATCCACATCAGTTTGCTACATTTCAATTGGTGATTCTATACGAGATCATCTACAAATATTTGTGTCCATGTAAATTTCACATTTAGTAAAAAGAAACATAAAAGGATCATGTTGCCATGCCTTTCCACTCGAGCCTATGGATGGATATGGGGCGCTTCAGGATGGACTTTCATTTCATTGTTTGCCATCATTTGGAAATGAGTGTACGTTGATAATGGCCACCGTTACAAACAGTTTTTTCATATTTACTTCTTTTTCTTTCAAAAATGGAACCTGGCTCTTTTACTGGCTGCTACAGGAATATTTACTTCTTTTTTCTTTCTAGACTGACTAGGGCTCTTGAACTTACTGAAATTTCTGAAGTGTATCTTTATGTAGACACTATTTGACTATATAGAGCTCCTAGTTTCCAGTACCATACTCTTAAGGGATGGTCGTGCATAAACCCAATCAATTGCTTTAGCTTGTATTTTTTATTTCTATTTTGCCTTCCTAGTTTGGGGGGATGGGTGCCTTCCTACTTTGGGGGAATGGTTGGGTTCCTTGATTATTGATCCTCAAGAATTCCTAAGGCTTTGGGTATTATTAATACAGTTTGATATGGCCAAAGAAACATGTGTGATTTAAAGGAGGTACATTTATAGTCGGTATGGATCAGAATATATAAAGGGCTTCGTAACTCGTAAGTGAGGGCACATCAATGATCAATGTTGACTCCCTAGTAATTCCTTCCAGTTATGGACGATCCAACTAAACATGCTTAAGATGATACTATTAGGTCCATGTTATTTGCTACTAGTATCGTATTGAATGATGAAACTAAAGATTGAGAGTCCAAAAGTATTTAGGTCTTCTTCACAAAATAGAGTTCTTGCATTGCCATTTTGGCAAATGTAGAAGTCTAGGAGGTCGATCGAGTCCAAGCTACATGGAGTAGATTTCCTAAAATGATTTATAGTAAATACAACATAACGTCTCTCATAGGATTACAATCTAAGAAGCAATGGCACGTTAGGTGACTCTCGGTTTCTTTGCTTGTGACTCATAGGGGAGAAAAAACAAGGACGTGGACGAAGAAGTATCCAACATCCATAAAAATAGAAGAAAATATAGGGAGAACACGATTTGGAAGTTGCTTCCTGGATAATGGATTTGCTAGCTTATGTAACAAGTTTTGTATGTAAGTGTAGCAACAAAATCAAATTTGGAGTAGCAAGAAAATCAGAACTGGAGCCTGTTAATTATGCCCAACTATATAGATTGAAATTCAAGATAGATCACATTCCACATGCTCTTATAAACTACATTTACACCTTACATATGATGAGAACCATAGTCATCTATTTCTTTTTGCACTCATTTAATTGTCTAGAAAATACACATCTTCTTTAAACGTAAGACCAAACATAGTCAAAGATTCATCACTTGGGCATTTTTCAACTCGCTTGAAAAGTCATAGTCCAGATTATTGGGAAGAAAAGAACATTGTAAAAGTTCAATAAACAACCCTGGCCAAAAAGCGAGAAAAGTCATGTATATACAAGTGTGCATAAACATATGTATGCATGTATGTGTATCACACATAAGTATGTATATCTAGATATATTGCACACATATGATACATATGTATGCACATGTATATCTATATGGAAATATGTGTGCATGCATAACATGGAATATCTTGTCAATATGTAAGTGGCTTCTATTTCCCAAGATGGATAGAGGCCCTTACATAGTTGTCATGTGGGAGAGTGAGGGGATGTGCGATATGGGATTTGGTTATGACATCTCATAAGAGGGCCACTAAAGTTGATTGGAAAACATGGAACTTAACTTACAAAGTTTGATTTAAAAGAGATTGTGAAAAACCGTGAAATCTTGTAATCGTGAAAATGGCAAACAAGCAGATTTTTTTGTCAACCTACACTTTCTATGGGAAGAATACCGGACCGGACAAAATATCTTAAAAGATTGAGCCATTTCATTATCAAGCGACATAAATGTCTAATTGAGTTGGTCTGTTAATATAAATATATGTAACACAAACAAATCCCATATGTCAGATTATATAGTGGAGCATTGGACATATGAGTATACTCATTCACACACACAAATTGCACATGTTATTGATATCTAACTATGTATCTCTCCCTCCCTCCGTCCGTCCCTCCCTCTCTCTATTATATATTAACATTTATAAATATACCCTCAAACAAAGTGAGGGTTTTATAATAGTTTATGAAAAGAAGGTATAAAGAGGTGGACTATGAAATATACATGAATAGAGTGTATTATTTCACAAATAGAGTCATATGTTCTTTGTTGATCATATGTCGTTATTTTTGGTATAAACTATAATTTTTGAAAATGCATGAAGTCTAGTAAAACTACTTAAAAATGCATGTGTAAACACCCAAACATTTAGAGTCTTGGACAATAAAAAAGAGAGAGAGGAAAAGCTTATCATGGTGCCCAAAAACACATCAATTGGGAAAGGGAAATTATAAGACAACTACATGGCTATAAGGAAATTTTCATTCACAATAGTCCTGCATGATGTCATCTTGGCATACATGTCGCATAACATCATATGATTACTAATTGCAAGGTGGGTCAAGCTTTTGATGTCATTTGAAATGGGATTAGTAGTTAGAATCAAGTTCATCATTGAAGTTTTTTTAATATATTAACTACAAAGTAAATATTATTCATTCTATACTGCTGAACCAGATTTTACATGCATTACATTTGTGTTCCCTAATGCTATTTCCTCACATTCATTGTCAGTCAGAAATTCAGACCATTGGGTCCACCTCCACCTTTGGTTGTCCTTTAGTGCTACCCATTTTGCTATTTTTTCAGGAAAAACATTTTTGGATTGTGCACAATATTCAATTATGAGGTTAGACATTTAGGTCATCAATCTCCTAATATGTAGGCAGTCTGGTTTGCATATAGAAGTTATTACTTTTTTCCAAGTTATAAATTGTTGAGTAATTAGGTTAACTTTGAATACTGTGAAGGGACATTGAGGGTTCTTCCTTCCTTCAAACCTTCAGCTACTGCTGATAGCACCATGAGTAACACATCCTCGGATTACCATTCTTGTGCTTCCCAGAACACATCTTCCTCTACAGTCTCGTACAACATAGATTGTGACTACCTTTTCCTCCTGAAGCAAGCAACATCAACATTCATCACAAGCCTTTCTTTATGTGGTGACCTCCACATTCCTCCCTCCATGGCTATAGTTATATCTCTGATCTCCTACTTGCACTTTGATGGATAGAAGGATTTATGTTTGTATTCTTCCACTGATGAACCTGATCGGTTCTATGTCAATATTAAATATTGAAGCACACCTATTCTTCCAAGCATCCATAATGTGATTGGAAAACTACACTGGAAAATGATGAGATTATTTGAAGTGTCTAACATTTGCATCAATCCATGATTTTGGGTTGGTTGATGTCACCAAGGCCATCTCTCCATCTGCAATTCTTTGGATGTCTACCCACACTAACCTACTGTCAGTGAAATCTTTAATGGTGTGGATTCCCATTTTCTCAACACTGCCACATCTGGGACATCTCTTGTCTGAGCCACGATTGTGGTTTGTCATTAACCCTTCATGCATGATCATCTATACAATGGACTTGGCTGTATTTGTATTCCCAAATTCCATACAGTCAATCATCTACCTAGATTTTATGTTGTGTTTGGATGGATCAAGTTATCATATATCTTCTTTGAAGAGAAGATACCCTTCCCTTTGGTTAGATAGAAGTATCCATCCTCATCCACATCCATGTGCTGCCATATCACAATGATGATGTTGTGCATGGTCTCCTCTTAAAACAAGTAGGTGAAAAATTCCCCATCCATTCTCTATCTAGGTTGATTATAGCCAATTCCTTCAGATCCTTTGAGATTGCAACTCCCTACTTCAGAACAAGAGGCTCATGTCCTATTACACATCTATTATACCAGACTCAGGTATATTCTCTAAATAACACCTCTTCCCCTCTTTTGGCTTCCATCTACGTCTTCTACTTGGCTATGAACTTCCATAACCTTGACCTAGTTGAGATCCTCGATTGGTGTTTATGCTCATATTATTTGGTTCCACAATCTCCCTCAAGTGCACTTTCCTCTTCGAGACAAATTTTCAACATGAGTTCATCAACAAGGCCTCATTTTGAATACATGGTGACTTGATTGCTAAACCCCATCCTCTCTTTTAGCTATGACCTTCCTCCATGAAACCAAGCTCATTTTTGTATTGATACTCACCCCACTCCACAAGAATCTTTGTATGACTTGATCAATGCTATCACATACCCCGACAAGCAGAAGGGTGGTCACAATAGGTATGTTGAAATGTAATACCCCGATTTTCATAACACATGAGCGGAAGTTATTTTTTTCTCTTCATCTGGGAGTGTCACAAATAGGATAATCATTGCAATTAAAGCAAATGAAACACTTTGCATAACTGGAAAACTGATTCATACATAGTTTTGGTAAAGAAAAACAATTCATCTAATCTACTCTGATAATAAGATTATACATAATAAAAGATGTCTAAACTCTGGATCGTCGCGGTAGATGGCACCCCACTAGGCAAGCTCAAAATCTCTTAGGCCTTTTCTCATCCTTTTATTCTTCAATTGCTCCAAAACCTGTGACATTGCATCCCCAACCATGCATTGGGATAAATAGTCATTAGAGTAAGTGGCATGAGTATTCTAAAAAATATATTTCTAAAGAACTGAAATTGGGCATTATAAACATGAAACTAACATCAAGCTCTAAATAAAATCTGAAACATAAAGTCTCGTATTTCTTAATCTGAAATCTTATCTTTTACCTCATCTTATTCTGGAGTCATGTACTCTGGTACATGGATCTCATGACCTACACCAAAGTACCCAGGTCATACTTATCTTATCTAGTTCACTCTCATCATACTCATGGATGAGGTTATGGGCATCTCTAATCTAAGGTATTTTTTACTTACGATTTTTTATCTGACTATGGCCACCATTATACAATAAGTCCTCCCAAATTGGGGTATCTACGCCCTGAATTGGTACTGAAGTACCCTGAATTGGCACTACATGCCTCTGAATGACACCGAGGTGTCTCTGAATTGGTGTAACTACACCCTACTTGGTACCAAAGTACCTATGAATTGGAGTAAACACTCCTATAAATTGGCAACATATGCCTCTGAATCGTCCCAGGACTAACTGAATGAGGACTTATCATATAATGTCTTATGTGAAGGTTTCGACTTATTTATCTAAAGTCTACAACTACTTAATTCTTAATCTAAACTGAAGCTGAATACTGACAGCTTTACTGAATACTGAATCTGAACTTACCTTATATTAAAACTGAACATTAATAACTGAACTTATCTAAAATGGATTATTGAGTACTGAGCATATATTGGATTCTAAATCTAAATTTCTACTGAACTGAATCGACATCTGAATATAAATGTGTATCTCAATTACTATATAATTGAGATCGGGTCTAAAACCCTTATCACGCATCTTTATTCAATATCTGGCTACTCACACAATGAGTAACCTAAATCTGAATCTAAATCTGGTATTCTTATTCTTGGGTAAACCTTTATCAAAAACTCTAATTTGGTATAAATGATTTTATTGATACTGAATATGACAACTGAGTCTAAAGGATTATGAAAATGCTCTAAACTGAATATAGAGATACTAGGTAACTTAAGTAGAGTATATGAAAGTAAGATATGTATGAAATGTCTAAAAATATTATTTTTGATAAGATAACTTCATCTCCACAAACTCTCATTAAGTATGATCTTAATGTGTTCATATGAACTTAAATCTTAAGTCTTGAAAAAAAAATATAATCTTATAAAATGCCATCTTGCAACTTAATCATGACCTAATGCATCATAATCTTATAACATTATCCTAAACTCATTTTATAATTCATATTAATCTCAATAATAACTTTATTTTGGAAACTAAACCATGTGAAAACGTGTATCCTATGATTTCACTTAAATCTTAGATTTTAAACATTCTGAGGGATCTAATTGACTTTTTATTTCTTGGATATATACATATGTAAGAAATCTTGGAAACATGTTTATACTTAAAATCTTAATACATGATTATATGCATAAGTACGCAAAGTTCATAATATCATATGTGTATTTAGAATCTTAACACAAAGATATCCCAAATCATCAACTATGAATGCATATAAATCATTGACACTAAATCTTAGAGGAACTTAATTCCTTAACTTTTCTCATGGTCTTGGTCCATGAATCACAACCATAGTGAGCAACATATCTCTATTTGAGGTTTTGAGTATAAGAACTTACATAATGATAGAAGTATGGGAATAATCATGTTTACACATCTTAACATTAAGGTCTTAGCATATTGAATCACATAAATCATGAAAGTCTCATTATCTAAGTGACATGTAAACATACTCAGCTTAAAACATGAGTACTCATGGGCATGGACCACTTACTTGTGTCATAGAGTATAAAATATTCATCTTGGATTCCTCTAGTCGGGTCTAAATCCTATAAAACTTGTGGTGTAACACTTCCTTGAAGTTCAATGATGAGTTTCACACATATCACATTGATTTAACAAATATCAACATAAATGGACATAATGTACTTATCTAACCTTTCCTCAAATTAAATTACCTTATCTAGATTTAATAGTCTTAAACCTCCTTAAATATGTTCTTCATATCTCTATCTTTCCAACAAGTCCTCATACACCCAATTATGACAATCAAATCAATATATATGAATCCCTAAAGTTCATAACAAATTAAATTATAATCATTTTTATTACCTTATTTTCCTACACCCTTTAGACTAATTGAGCCTCATGGCCTGGAGGCCCAGTAAGAGGAAACCGCCTCTCTTCCTCACTCACATGGGCATGATTTAAGCTATGTGCTACCCCTATTTTTCCACAGGAACAAAGCATCGGATCTCTCAGCTTCTAGCAGCCTAGATCACGGCCCTAGTTGGCTATAGACTCGAAAAAGATTGTCTAGCCACCTCCCCTTCCCATATTCATCTCTATTCATGCTGGCACTATCTTGGTGGCTGCTGTGTGAAGCCCCTTTTTACATATGTTGTTTCCCTTGTTTCATGTCAGCCCTCCCCTGTTTGTGATGTTGTCATGTACGGAGGGCATCGAACACCCCCATCTTCACGGATGTTGTGTTAGATGAGGTTGCCAATGTTCTGGGCGACTTCCCTACCTAGGGAGGCACCATCTCTGGGCACGCCATGGGTAGGGATGTGTAAGCCTAACCTGATACAGTTCCTCCCTTGCATCATCTTTGTTTTGTCCTTCTTCTTCTATCCCTCTCACACTGCCACTCAAAACCCTAGGGGAGTTCCTCCTTTACGACGCCAAAGTCTACAACTTTTATAGGCCCTGCTCAATCTCATAATGAGATCTGATTCAACCCGGGTTCTAGTCTTTTACCTATTTCTGAATAATAGAGGGTCGCGATATTTTTCCCCTATGCCAGCATTCTTTAAAGAACGGGTCCGGCTCAACCGAACCAAAGGGTTGTTCATGAAGCAATAGTTCAGCCTTGGTTCACCATTAAAAGTGCATCAAAATTCTAGATTTCTTCTATAATTTCTATTGGGTACTCCTTACTCTGGATGGGTATCAAAATTTGATGAACACCTCATGTATTATCATGTTCTTGTATAAAATTATCACAACCTAATTCACTAACCAGACCACACCAGTATAGTGTGTGTGATTTCACTTGTCCCATGACCTAGATCAACAAATTGAATCATCAATTACCTCTAAACTTCATCAAAACAACAGCATCTCATATACATTTCATAAATAACATAATACCAAACTTAATTTCACTAGTTCATGCATCTAAGAGCCTAATTTAGAAAAAAGCCCTGATTACATAGCATAATGTGTCCTTGATTATTGGGTTTCCATTGAAATCTGAAAGAACACTAATCTCGTCATATTGATATCATCTCTTTTCTTATGATCACTATAGCATTGCATGGTGGTGAATTTCCAAATTGATGATCGGACAAAGAGCTACTACTAGGAATTGATTAGTATTAATTATGTACATTTGATGGCTTATGATTGATTCCCCAGTGATACATCTTTCCATTGAAGGTCACTTATGGTTTACCTTTAGTTGTATTGAATCTATTTGAAGAAACTAGGCAAATTAAGGCGCACATGGGGATGAAGCTACATTAAGGAGAGAGAAAGTACATTATATTTTAGCTTTGGTTTAGGTAATGATTCCTCATGATTAAGGGGCATCCATTGGCATCATTATTGAAATGGTAAGAGAGAATCATGTTATTCATATCTTGTAATATTTAAATGTACAATCATTTAATTGGATTGTTTACATTGAGGTCCAATGAGTTTAAATGAATGACTCAAATGTAATTATTTTATGCGTAATTTTTTTTGGGGATGGTACATGAACCGTATTGAGAATGAACTTGATCAAAGTCATTTGGCTAACTAAAGATAAAGATTTTTTTTACCAAAGATAAGTTTCTAGATTCAATTCTTGTCATTATGTTAAGGCATAGTTTCTTCATTGGCTCTGGTATGAAAAATTGGTACCCACAAGTGTTTCCTCAAGTATGTTGTTTGTTGGATCGTGGTACATATACATATTGTTCATTTTAGACTTTTCTGCGTGTTTGTGGAGAAGAACATTGCATATTTTTCCTTTGCAAGTGTATGCCCATATGATTCTTCAAACTTCTTCAAACATTCATCATTGTGAGCGCCTGCTAGACTGTGGCTTTGCCAAACAGGATGAGGTCATCAACGAAACATATATGGGAAATGCTTGGTCCCCTTCTCTCTGGAGTAAATCTCCTCCATCTATTACATCTCTCTTCTTCAATAGTTTCTTGACTAAGCCTATCATAGCATAAAACAATAATCTACAAAGAAAGCAGGTATCCTTGCTGAACCCCCTGAAAGCTTGAAATACTGGTAGGGTATCACTGTACCAGATAATTGAAATTTGGTCTGAAGTGGTTATGTTCATAATTAAATTAATGATGTTCATTGGAAGTGTTGTTCTCTTTAGTGTGTCTTCAATGAATATCCAACTTATTCTATCATACACCTTGGACAGAATGAGTTTAAGTGCCATAATTTCTCTTTCTTCTTCCTTTACCCCCATGGTATGTATTATCTCCTGAATCACGATTATATGGTCCTTAATTTATCTCCTAGGGTGAAGTATTGGTATGTATGCCCATAGATCCAATAATATGATGATTGTCATGGGGCATGAGATATCTGATTTGAAAATGATAAATGTAATTTGTCTATTATGTTTGTATCAATCACAAGTTGATGATCCAGACATAGTAGATGTCTAAATATTGATGTTACTTGATGACATATGTATTTAGGTTTAGGAATTGGATAATGAGATCACATGTATGATAAAAGTACATACATGCTTGTTATGTCCCTAGTCAGATATTATTATGGAAGAAAAATAGACAACAACAATACATAAGACTAGAGTGTGTGTTGACTGATGATAGAATGTCACTAGTCATGATATGGGATATCAAGTCAAACAAATAAATACTTGTTAGAGAATAATGTACATGATAGACCCAACTTAAGAGTGATACATAGAGACCATGGAATGGTATGGTGATGCTCAGGTACGTTGTGACACATGGGAATTGATTGTGAGTGATGTAGATGGGATTTGTCCCTCCTATGGGATATTGATATCCTGACCACTTGATAAGCATGACTAAGAAAAATATGGCTATACTCATGTGACTCAATATGTGATATGTGAACTCACATTCATCTCATATAGTATGCTGGAGTTCAAGGAACATTGATTGAAGATTGAAAGCATGACGATTCCATGCCACAAGTTCAATCCGGATATCAGGGACAAAGGAACTATATGATCATTGTAACATTGAACACAGATTGTAGGTTGAAGATGTTCTCCAACATTTGAATTACTCGGGTAGCAATGATGTGTTGGTAGATACCACTCATTGCTTGTGATGTCATAATTTTCTTATGGACATTCATTGCTAATGTAACTTGAGACCTATAGGGTCACACACATAGGATGCAACTGGAATAGGAGAATAACATTTAACTTGATTACTAAGATGTTTAGGTATTCAATTTAAATTACATTGGCTGAAAATTGGTTGTCTAAGAATGTGAGTCGACTGACTCAAGTGTTGGCTTGACCAATTCAGGTATTGAGTCAATTTAGACAATATCGGTTGAGTTGGAATGTGAATGGACCAATTTAGAATGTGAACTGACCAATTCAAAATGTGAATCAATCGGTTGAGAGATCAGTATGACTGGACAAAGAATGGATGTTGACATCAATTTG
Organism: Alisma plantago-aquatica; assembly: GCA_963693085.1. NCBI lineage: Eukaryota > Viridiplantae > Streptophyta > Magnoliopsida > Alismatales > Alismataceae > Alisma > Alisma plantago-aquatica. Next base: position 479,176,170 of record OY856413.1, on the reverse strand, counting down.
TGCATTAATCATCCCATTGAAAGCTAATATATTTGCAAATAGGAAATATAGTGAACCAACTAATTCAAGTGTTGACTCAACCAATTCACATGCAAACCGAGTGGTTCAAATTGTGAACTGATCGATTCACAATATGAAATAGCTCGAAATTTGTGAAAATAAGCCTCTTCAACTCCTAGTTAATCTGGAAACCCTGACCCTCACACTCCTATAAATAAAGGGCTAGTCAAAGTTTTTAGAATACACAACTAACACTGACAAACATTGTCCTCTCACAATTTTGGTAACATGAGAGACCAAAGCAAGTCTTACTCATAAAAGGGAGAGATAACTAGGGAGAGCTAGTCAGTGGTAGCACGTTGACATTGAAGGGTCAACTCCTTCCCATTGTCTCTAGGAAGTGCAACAAGGAGTTCTTAGTGGTCTACATAGACTATGTATAGGTGTGGAGGCCATAGCCATCACAGTTAGGAGAACATTATCAACCGCCATTCATGGTGTTGCATCAAGAGGCCATTGTTGATGACTGTTCATGTACTGCTTGATGAAGAAGCACGACATTGTAAGGATTACCATTGGATTTGATCCAGATGAGGTATATACCTCCCAAACCCTCTTTCATAAATAAATCATTTTTGATGAGATCTGGTAGTATGGGATACATGTAGAAACTTTTTGTTTCTGCTGTCCCACTTTCCCAACAGTGGTATCAAAGCCACATCAATTTAAAGTGTATTGGGATTTAATCGATATGATCAGATTTTATTTTATCATTTATTTATTGCATACAATGAAATATTCAAAATGATTAATGTCCATATTGATGTGCACAAATCATATCACATTTCAAACCACTTTTGATTGCACATTTCACTCAATTTAACCATAATTCTACACCCATTCATGCTAGAATAATTTCTTTTTGTCGTTCTTACTCGTGGCATGGTTTTCACATACCTTTGTCAGTTTGCACACAACTAGCTCTTTGGAGACATTATACCTTCTTTTCTTTACATGATTCTTAAGATGTGTTACCATCTCAAGAATGTCCATGTTTTTCATGCAACTAATAGTTCATACAACAGATCATTAGGCATTTAAATGTATGTGGAATCATTGGCATGCTTCTAATAAGTATCCATTTAGCCTTAGGTGCATTTGGAGCAGGTTCCTATGGCATTGGTCTATCACGGACATAGATCTTTTGCTAGTTGATGAGAACATTTCTCAAAGTCCTTAACCAATTGTGGAACGTTATCCCGTTTTGTCCTTCTTGAAGACTAATCACAATTTTAATGTGTTTGTGTTTGACATTTGATTCTGCAAAGAAATATTGCAATGTTTTCAAAAAAATTTTGATTTGGTTTGATTTGATAAATTTGACGATATTAATTAGGTATTTAATTAACTATTACTCCCACTATTTTATTCAAATTGATAGCCCTCAATATCAATTCAAAATATTGTAGTGCACAATATTCTAATGAGCCAGATCCAAGATAGTTCAACTGTGGCCCGATGAACACAGCAAACACAATCAACCATCAAGGTAGGAAACTCTTTCCAATTACATCATATGCAATTGTGGATCCAATTGCATCATATGCAATTGTGGATAGATGATATTCACAACCCCTTGCCATTTACATTTGCATGCTTCTTGGCCCAGACACTCAGAGAATCACCAGTCAAGCCTGACCCAAAAGCTGACATGATAATAATGCACCCCGTGGAGGCGGAACCTACACTATTACCATCACACTTCCATGAGATAGATGGTGCACCCCGCGGAGGCGGAACCTATGCTTAGTCGATCTAGGTTTTCATGTAGGCCACTTTTAGAAAGCATCTAAGACTTGGTATTATAATTGAGGGAGCTTATATATATAAATACATACACTTTATCCAATCACTACATATATAGTATGTATCATATATATGCTACAACCACAAACAAGAACATGCAATAAATAAAACACACAAGCAATGGTTATGGCCATACCAATGTAATTCCTTGAAACCATAAGGAATTACTACCACCTGTGGTCCACATCATATGAAACCTATTGTTGGTGAAGATCTATGCTCGAAAAAATCTAGCTTGATCGACTGAACTCTTGAACCGGTTAGCTCGCATCATGGTCACTTAGTTGGACTCTTCTAAAATGATCGTTTAGTTCTCAGGTCCAAGTAGTATCTACACACTTCCAGCCAATCCGTTGGGCCACCAGTTGATCAGTTTATCCTCCTGTCATCAATCCTCCTTGGTTCTCTAGTTTATTGGGTTGTCTCGTGAGCCGCTCATTTTGGCTTTCTACAGATCATCATCTCATGTTGAAACATAAATTAAAACTATCATATTTCTTATTACATTGAAAATGGGGAAAACCTCGAGTTACAATTGAGGGGAAAAAGAAAGAAGAGCATTAATTTACATTTGGAAAGAAGAGAGAGAGGCTTGATGCACAGACTGATTAACAACATGAATAATAACTATGACCATGCACACACAGATCTGGGGTTTTGTCCATAAGCATGCTTCACGTGCACCATCAAAACTGATTTTATGGTGCCACATGTAAATTGTATATATATATATGTATATATATATATACATATATATATCAGTTCTTTATGTGGTGATTATACAGACATGCACATCAACCAGTTTAATATTTACATCGCATGCAATAAATAAAAACGGGAAAACCAAAATCCGATCATATTGGTTATCCGTACACATAATTAATTGACATGGCTCTAATACCACTGTAGGAAAATATGACATCAGATAGGCAACAGAAACAAAAAAATGACTAACATATTTCCCATTAACCATTAGATCGTTCAATAACTATGCAATGGGAAGGATGGTTTCACGAAGATATACTTGGTCTTGGAGCAACTCCAGTGACAATCCTCATCGATGTACATGTGCACTCTGTCTTGGACAGTGTCTGTGCAGCTTCTAGTCGTACTCATACTTGTCTGACTGCTCCTCCATAGATAGTAGAATCAAGCAACTACTATATTATCTCCTCAGATCTTGCCACAGACTACGAGTTGACGTTGCCCTCCTAGCATTAGCCAAAGGACTCTTGCCTCTAGAGTATTTCACACAGACCAACTAGAACTCCTATCATCCTATAGGAACGGACATGAAGGAGTTGTCCCTCCTATTGGCTTACTAGTTGCCAATATGATCTCCCACAACAATGATCCTCATGTTGGTAAGGTATGCCCATATAGCTAATCATATGATGATTGGCATGGTACAATTACCTAAAAGGATTTGATTAACAATAACATACATAAAGGCAAGCTTCCAATTCATCTGTTTCTCTTAGTTATGAGATAATAAGGATACATAATGAATGTCTAGAGAATTATATTACTCAATGATGTATATTGTCAAGTTCCTATCCTTGTAATGAGATCATACAAATGTTAATTGTACATATACATATTAACATTATGTTCATGATCGATTGTTATTGTGGAAGGTTGATAGACAACAATAACACACAAGATCAGAGTGTGAGTTGGTTAATGACTAAATCTCATTAGTCGTGATATTACAATATCAAACCAAGAAGACAGACACATGTTAGAGAACAGTGTATCAGACAGACCCACCTTGAGAGTGACACATGGTTATGGTGGTCACAATCATCTCTCATAGTGAAGGTGGTGATTGTGATTCTTAGACCTTACGCTTTGCCATCATCAAAAGAGGTCTTGAAACATGGGTTGTTATAATGGTGATGATTGGGTGACTTTGACACATGGGGATATACTTTGAGTGATAGATACTGGATTTGTCCCTCCTACTGGAGTATGATATCCTAACCACTTGATTAGCAAGACTGAGAAACGCATGTGCATGCACATGTGAATCAATATATGATATTGAGGTCACATTATCTCAGACAGTCTGCTCTTGGTTCAAGAAACATGGATTGAATGTTGAGAGGATGACCTACCATGTCTCGAGTTCATCCTAGATATCAGCGACAAAGGAACTATACAATCACTGCAACACCTTACATAGGTTGTAGGTTGAAGTTGTTCTCCAACTTTCCATTTCACTTGGGTAGCACTGATGTGTGACTAGGCACCACTCTTTGCTTGTGATTTCATAAGCTAGTTATGGACATTCATTGTCAATGTGCCATGGGACCTATAGGGTCACACACATAGGAACTCATCTAGAATAGGAGTTTAATCTTGAATGATAATTGGATTGATTATTAAAGTGTTTAGGTATTCAATTCACACAACTGATTTCTTGATTGGCTGACCAGGTCTACCAAATGATCATCTCTTTGAGTGAGATGGTTGTTTGGATAGCCAGATGGGAGTCTCAAGTAGTTGAGATGATTGTTTGGGGGTCAGGTTGATCAGAGTTTGATTTGGCTAAGTTTTGCCCATTAACCGACCGATTCAATGTGATTGAACTGACTGACTCAACTCAACTCACTAGACAGCCATCTGAGTGAGTGGGACGAGCATGTCCCTTGGGTGAGATGACCCAATTGGATTGAACAAAGGTTCATGATGTTTCCCAAATAGTTTCAATTGTTCTTTACTTGAGGAACAAGGAAATTAATATGAGATATTAATTGGATTTGAAATAGCCAAATTCGTTTCAGATTGGGAATTACCAAATGGCCATTTGACAGTGTGAGATGGCTGCCTCATGCAGAACGGCCGTTTTGGATATTGCAGGATGCAAAAATCAAGATCTTCTGGTTCTTTCCACTCCCGCACATTAATCCCATATTAGATAGCAACTGGGAACCTTGACCCTATCCTCTACTATATATAGAGGGGTACTGGGGGATTCCCAGAGTACAACACAACAACAGACAACTGAGAATTAGTTCTTCTAACAACTTTTGTCCTCTCTAGTTATGGTAACGAAGAGAGCTCGGGCAAGTCCTATCTGAAAAGGAGTGATAGCCAACGGTAGAGAACAATTGAGAAGTTATCGTTGTGGGAGAGTATGTTGGTGACAAGTATACCAAAGGGAAGGACAACTCCATCCTATCCGTTCTTGGTGAACGATAGGATTTTTAGTTGGTATGTGTGGACTATTGTAGAGGAAGGAGTCCTTTGGCTATTTCTTAGAGTGCAAAGTCAACCTACAGTCCATGGTGAGACCATAAGAGTTGCTACAGAGGTTGCACAGATAGTTGATCGTGGTAAAGACCAGGAGCTGCACAACCACTATCCAAGAGAAACTTATTAGAAGTTGTAAAGAAGTGAGTTTTGTCACTGGACTTTCTCCAGGACTAGATATAACTTGCTAAAACCATCCTTCCTATTTCATAGTAGTTGACGCAATCTTGTTGTATTGGGGAATATGGATAGATAAATTTTTTCTTTTCACTGATATACTCTATGCCCGTATTCACCAATAGTTGTTTTAGAGCCATGTCAATTTACTATGTTTTAGGATAATTGATATGAAAAAATTTTGGTTTTAACATTTATTTATTTCATACGATGCAAATATTTAAATTTCTCTCATATGCGCATCCAATCAAAGACAACATAATCCCAAAATAATATATATGATATGATATAATCCAATTTACACGCATCGCCCTAAAAGTGGTTTTGATGGTGGATGTGTAGCGTGGTTATGGACTAAACCCTAAATTTATGTGTGGTTGGATGGTTTGGTTTTGTTTATCTCGCTCTATGTACCGAGCGTCTCTCTCCCATTTCCCAATGTAAATTTAATGCTTTCCTACCTTTTCTCCCCTCGAATGTAACTCAAGGTTTCTCTCATTCAATGTAATAAAGTAGAAATACGATAGTTTCTTTTCATACAATGATGTTGAAGATCTTAATTCCACTATGGGACAAAACCCCACGAGAGGGCATCCCGGAGATTAAGCAAACAAGGATTAAGAAGTTATAATAGAAAATGCATATTTAGGTTGCATAAAAATGAAAATATGAAACCGGTTGGTTTCCTGACCTGGTCTGGGTCTACCCAAAATGGGAAAATGACCTATTGGGGAGGAAAAACCCTAAACATATGGGGTCAGGTTATATCTAGAGAGCATGCCCTCATCCTATGAGTAAAAAAGACACCCTAGGTTAGGACCTCCCCTAGCAGGGTGAGTTGACCAATCAGTTTGAGAATTGAGGAAACCTTGATTGTCACCTAGATCTTGGAAAAATTATGTATACCAAAACATTAAGGGGCATACATTCTTTGAACCCAAGTATGCAATATCTAGGGGACGAAAGAAAAATTCATTGCAAAGTGGCAGACATTATTGGGACAAGACTAGAAAGGAAGGCATCCATGAGCCAAATGAAGGGACACAAAGTGAACAATGTGTACCCAAAGAGATGAAGGAAAAATCAAAGTTAAAGAATCACACAAGAGAATAATGTGCTCAAAAAATTTGAAGGTTGTGATATCTCAATAAATCTTGGGCAGGGTAGATCCCTAAGTCAATCCTAAGGCCAATAAGGGATGACTAAAGGTACACAAGACCATGGGGCCACGAGATAGTGATCCATGTTTTCCTGAGGCCCATGGGTTAGGAGGATGGCCACCTTCACGAGTTCATGAGTCCAAAGGGTAAATGTGAGGGGCACTCCCTTAGAGCATAAGGTCCATGAGGCTAGGACAAAATCACTTCAAAGGTACATGTACCCCTAGGGACCTTTAGGAAATGACAAATGTTAATGAGACATGAGATGTAAATGTAGAAGATACAAGAATTCATGTAGTAATGAGATATGAAAGGAATTATTCACAAACTCAACAGTGAGAAATGCACTTGACTTCATGAAATGTAAGAATATTGTGGGATAAAAAAAGTAATTACGATTTGGAACCTAAAATTCAAAATTTTGAGATAATGTGTGGATACTTCATCTATGCTCTTGGAATGGGATGAAATTTGTATTTGGGTTGTAGTCAATTGCTTATTTAATGTTTTTATGAGAGAGAGATTAGGTAGACACATGTTATGATCAAAGTGACATATGACAAAAAATACCCTAAATTGATTGATAATGACATGATATAGGGTTTGAGGTGTTACCTCACCCTCATGTGAAGATAATAATAGGTTGGAAACCTAAGCGAAAAGATAACCACCAAGTGAAACTAAAATCACAAATGAAAATGCAATGCCCAGAAATGATATCATGTAAATCCAACAAACCTTAAATTCAATTTAGGTATCGATATCAATAATAATGTGAGGAATTCACACATCAATAAAAGTTTTTATAAATAATCCAAGAAGGGATACTAACCCTAAGGTTTGAGACTAAAATGAGTTACATTCACCTTTAGCTTACTTGGTTAAAATTTTGGAAACAAAATTCCTTTTAAGGAAGGATGACTATAATATTCTCAAGTTTGATTAATTTGAAATATATAAGAACAAGACTCAATTTGATAAATAAATTACTTAATTATTAGTGACTTAATAATGATGTTGTCCACTTTGTGGCATGGGTGCAACCCATGGCCTAAGGCCCAAAGATTAGTTTCTTTACAAATTAATCCTTGTGGCACAAAATAAAAGGAAATCATGCATAAATGAATATTAATGGCTTTATGAGTAGTTGTATAATGAAATATGGAATAATAAGCAACTTTAAAAATAAAATAATATATGTGATGTTTTAGAAACACAAAACTTGAGGCAGGAAGCAAGAATATATCGGCCAAAATTTTGGTATACTTGAAGATAATATGGAAAAGAAGAGAATTATATAATTTGAGAGAAAATTGATTTTCCATGTGGTGTGGGTTATTAATTTAAGGATACACTAGATGAGAACTATTAAACTTATTCCAATAAATTCCAATACTTAGATATTGGTTGGGAAAGTTTTTAATGATTTTCTCTTCATGTTTCATGGAAAAAGGGTAATCCTGGTATACTATAGATTTCAAGAAGAAAGAGGGATCTATGTGTAATAATGTATAAAATCCTATTTTGGAAGGGAATAAATCACTATCAACTTTAGTAAGTGATGATGCACGTGACTTAATGTTTCTCTCCTACTGGGACCGCTAGATCTGGGATCAAATAGCCCAACCATCATCCCCTAACTTGCAACTAGAAAAGGGAATAAGGGGAATAATAACGTGATTTTCTCTTCACCCATATTATCTCTTGGAATCACTTTATTCTCCACCTTTTGTCCCTAAAGAACCAAGAGCAAGAGATAAATTTGGAAATCCTTTACTAAATAGTTACCTTATCGTACCTAGAAAATACCAAAATCCCCTCTCTATCAGGATTCTAGGGAAGGATTAAAAATCACGGTCCCCTACTTCTTGTACCTATATAAGGCATGAGGGGGGTTGAGTGTCGATCCCTAGAAATCCTCACCTCACTCAATTTTCCCTTCAAGTCTCCATGTCCACCTGCCATTCACTTCGTCTTCCCCAATGACGGAGACTGTTCATACCTTGTTCTTGGGAATTTCATAACAAAACATAGAATTTCCCCAGGAAGCCACTGATAGGGTCTGGAACACTTGGAGGTAAGGAAGCCTTGATACCATCCTCCTATCACTAGAGCCCTAAAGAGACAAATTGACTGGCAGCGATCATGAGCGCAACATTGCAACGTAATTAGAGTGGCATGGAGACACCCTACAGGTCCTAATGACTCTTGAAAACTCTTTAGGATACTTGGCATCAAATGTATTGTTTTTTCCTATATTTGGGCAAGAAGAGCGTGGGGCTATGTTGTAGAACCTGCACCCCTAGCCACTATAGATATCCTTAAAAGGTTCTTTCCGTTCACCACTGCCTATCGAACCTGATCACAACATCAGGTGGAGCTACTAGACCTTGGACTTGAGAGTCAACTATTTGATTGACCTCACCATTACCATGAGAAATGTCATTGAACAGCTGATCAGGATGACCGATCCTCCCGGTGGTTTGACCCCAACACCCTGACCTGCGTGACTAATCCCAGTTACCGCAAAAGGGTAGTTCCATCCTTTTGTTCCTAATACATGAGGGTCGGTCATGCTGAGTAGGTGCTAATATGGCCAAACCTCATTGGCCAGGGCTAGAACCACTCTAGAAGTGGATAAAGCCGATTGATGTTGATGTGGCCTCTCCTGATTGGCTAGATTATAATAATTTTACAACTAACATATATGATTATTGGTAACTCAGATTAAGACAAATTATATATGAAAGTTGATTCTAGAAACCTATAGGAACAACAGTTAAATATAATATATGCCTAATTCTTATCCCAGTTCCAAAAGTAACTTGAATATATGTTTAGTAAGTGAATGTACATGACAACCTAAGGTTTGTGTATCAACATGTTGAATACATTAATTGCTCTCAGATCATGTTATAATATGATATTGTTGAATATAATGAGATCCATGATAATAATGATGATAATTAGGCTTTCTAATGTGAATTACCATACACATGAATAATTAGGATTTAAAATCCAAAGATTATAAACTATGACTATCTTAATGAACTTAACATGATCTATGTGTTCATAATGAAAAATATGTTGGATATAATAATTGGGATTTTGCCTAATGTTTAATGTGTGATGGAATTAGGGATTGTACTCGCATTCCTTATCCAAACCCGAGAGTGTCACTAAAACCTATATTATGACCTGAGTAGTGTTTAATATGAATAATATGATGGTGACACTAGGATTTACATACATGCAAATTTAGTGTTGATTGCTTCGATTTGTTGATTAAAATTCTTGAACATACTTGAAGTTTATATTGCATGATAATTTGCATGGTTCTACATAAAGTATGTGGTTACTATTATGACTTCTCACAATATCGATTGTCGAGGTTTGTCGAGTGTTTCATGAAAATTTTGAAATAAATTGTTGGATGTTTATTTACATTCTATTCAATTATAATGCCACTATGAGTATCACATAAGTGAGATATTATATTTTGAACCATAGACTGACATGTATTGAAGGGTGATGCACATGATCCCCAGAAGGGATAGTGGTCACACCTAAGATGTCATATCAAGCATGGGTTTGAATATGCAAGGAAAATGTCAGTTCTTGTTTACAAGTAATTTAATTATCATATGTTGTTATGTATTTGCGCACTTGTTCATGCAGCCCACGTACATAGTGTAGTAATATACTGATCTGTGTTTTGTTGCATGTCATTTTGGGTAAATTATATACATGAAGATTTCAAGATACGATGAACAGATGAAATCAATTGAAGACTTCAAAGCTAAGTAAGGGGGATAAGTTAGATACTTATTGTCACATGTAACAGATCTCGTGTAAAAATTCATGTAACTCCTTTAAGGGATATCATTCTATGATTTTTGAATAATATATTTTTAAAATAAATGGAAATTGTTTGACATTATCTGTTATTTGATTTAATTTGGATCTTGAGAATTTTTTGGTGATGAACTTGAAGGTCTTTCCTTAATTGAGGGACACTGAAGGTGAGATCGTTATAATAATCCATCATCAACAATAAATAACCTATGTGATATGAGATAAATGAAACACTAGTGTAAATATAAAGTGTGTGGAGGTTAGGGGCAAAAAACCCATAACCTGATAGACAATTATGTACAACCAGGCTCCCAAGAACATAATATCAGGTGGAAAGACAGATTGAGTATGTAAAGATGTAATGATATATTTAATATGAGTGGAAAGATGCACTCGGCAAGTAATAAAACCCAACAAAACCAAATATTTATATAACTATGGGGCTATTGAATCACAAAGCATGAATAACATAGATGCTAGTGAAAGTTCAGTCATAAGAATATAATTAATGATACTTCCATCATTCAAATAGACAACATGCAACATACACCACATAAGTGGGAAAAAATAGTTTGTATTCACAATTAGGGTTTCATCATGAAGTAAGAGTACAATTTTAGAGTCCGACATAAATTATAGTCAGTTCAAGAATATCAAGACTCATAATCATGAAAATTAGACCCTAAATAGGACATCAAGTCAAGAAAGAGAAATTCATTAACAAATTACCTCAAAGATGTTTGTTATCTTTTCAAAGTTTAAACCCTATATTTGAGTTAGGGTTCCAAGGTTTTGACCATCAGTGGTTGAGAAAACATCACCAAATGAATTGTTTCATGTGATTACAAGTCTTTGACAACTATTCTAAGGAACTTGAATAGGAGGATAATGTATGAGGCTAGAAGACATGTCATATTGGGAGTGTGAAGGAAATTATACATAAAGGAGTTATAAAGGTTCACAATAAGAGAATTTGGCATAGAACATGTAGTGATTTCTATGTGTATGAAAGACATGGTGAGGGGTCTATATATAGAACTATTAGGCTTGGGTAGTAAGAAACTTATCTATTTTATTACTAGATAAAAATATAAAGTATATTCTAAAGGAGAAAGACCGACTAAAAAAGCATAATATTGGAACTTAAATAAATTGTGGAAAGTAAAAGAAATGGTTATGAATCATTGAAGAAAAAAAATAACAAAGACAAAGAGAAAATTAATAAGAATAAATATTATCTAATTGTAAGGAGAGAAGTTAAGAAGTCTTTAACACATAATATGAAAGAAGAAATATAGGACACGTTTGTTTTGATGGATGTATCTGTATTGGATTGCATTTCATGCTCTAGCAAAGAAAATAATATGCTTGGTTTGGAAGAGTGGAAAAATGACAGAAATCCTATATTTTTGGACAAGTTCTAAATGTTGGACGGGCCTTCCCTTGTTGGGTGCCGAGATCCAGTTGTTAGCCACGTACACTAGCACTTTCATTCAATAAAAAAACAACAAAGTCCCTTACAGACCTCATGGAAATACAGATCAACAAAACAAAAATGTTGATGTTGTGGGATCTTTTTCATCCAGGAATTCTTTCTACTGTGATGATCTAAATGTTGTAATCCTACAAATCTGTCCAAATGAAGCAATCCATAAGTCCCCATAATAAAATGTCATTTCCCTTCAAATGCTTTATTCCTACATTATTTTCACCATTTTATCTATGTTATTGACTACTACATCAACCATTAAGAGACTTCTAAATATCTCGTTGTGTAATTATTTACTCAATATATATGCGTACGATAAGTTAATGTACAATTGTAATAGATATATTGGGTTCCATTTCCTTCATTCTGTTTATCAACCACTAGTATACACTTATTCATCCCATTATGAAATATCGTTCTCACAGTATTTCTAGTCTCACCTTAGAGTCATTGAAAACATGTATAAATTTTTTATTTAAATAAAAGGTATCTATTTAGTTAATATTAAGTTATATCCAAAATTCTAAATTTGAGGCAACCATATATTAATAATATATATTTTACTTTGATTATTTGTTTAGGATATAAGTTCTAATAATTTATATATTTAAAAATAACTATTATAGATACACAAATTTCAAATCAGAAGGGTTAAAACATCATCTATCGAACAACTTTCCCTTTTTTCTTTATTGTTAAAGATTTCAGGAGGTAATAGTGAAGTCTATTAAGGAAATCATTTAGTCAATGTTTTTATTATTTATTATTTGGGTTAAGTAATTGATTATATAAATTTCAAGATGTTTGTTTGTTTCTAAAAAAAATTTATAATTGAGTTAAATATTTAATTCATTATGACATGTTAATGTGGTTGTTTTCATATATTTATTATTTTCAAACATTACTTCTTTAAACTTTTTTATTTTTTTAAAATATCTTATACATTCCACATTGTTGCAATTACCTTGATTTATATTTCTATAAATCATATTGTATATGAAAAGTAAATCCATTTTGAGATTTTTCCACCATGATGAATTTTCGGTAGATTTATCGTGCATGTACAACATTGTTTCCCTTTGTGTTATATCACACTTTTATTTATTACAACCTCACCTAATTATATATGTATAAGACTTAAAAGTTGGTTTATACTATTTATTTAATATATTCGATTTTCTAATAGTTAAATTAATATTTATGGCCTTATCTTACATTTTCTTTTCTTAATGATGTTAAGATAGTTATGATTGTTCAAATAAGGTGAATATTGGCAACTAATGTAACTGGGACCCAAGGAACATAAATTTATCATTATATTTAGGTTTTGAAATTCTCTTTATGAGTTTTAATAGAATTCGAGTTTTGCGCTCATCACCATTATATTATTATAACATTACATCATTACTATCATTATATATTGTTTAAAGTCCTATTATCTTCACATTGTTATCGAAGAGACTTCTTATATTATTATGTATGGATTATTATATTTTGTCTATTTATTATATTAAGTCCATTAATTTAATATATGTTTAGTTAATGGCACACTTTTCATATTTACAGACATTGAAACACCAATTATTATTCTAATTTTTGTATCAAGCGTATTATACTTCTTATTAAATATATTTTAGCCATTATGAATATACTAGTTAGCAAAGGAAACATACATGACATATTTAGGGAATTTACTTATATTTTAGGACATAATTAATTTATTATGTTAATATGGGATGTTGATTATAAAACCTTATGCCACTTAACATATTATATACATTAACAATATTCACTAAGGTATAACTTTTTCCTTGTTTGATCAAATATAAGGAACCAAGCTTACTAACCATCCTAGTCATGAAATAAGGTGAGTTTATAGGTTTTGGGGTGTTACAATTACCCTACCTGACATGTTGAATGTCGACTCTGAGACAAAATGGAGGCTAGAATAGATATTGTAACATCCCAAATTTTATGGAAAACACTCCATTCAAAAAATCTAAACTATGTACTCTAATGAAAATTTATTAACTTAATCTGTTATGCAAAAAAAATCATGTAGAGAAAGTATGTTTGTAAAATATGAAATAATGAGAAATATCATACTTATCATTATATGGTGAGTCAATCATCGATTTTTAGAAGATTATGGTTGGTTTTGTCATTAAATATAATGGAAGATTATTTGGGATGACAATATTCACTAACGTAAAACTTTATCCTTGTTTGGTCAAATCTAAGGAACCAAGCTTACTAACCATCCTTGTCATGGAATAAGGTGAGTTTCTAGGTTTTGGTATTTTACAACTACCCTCCCTAACATGCTGAATGTCAACTCTGCGACAAAAATGGAGACTGGAATAGCTATTGTAACATCCCAAATTTTAAGGAAAACATTCCATTGAAAAAATAGCTAAACTATGTACTCGAATGAAATTTTTTGAACTTAAGGATCTTTTATGCAAAAAAATCATGCAAAGCTAGTATGTTTTTAAAAAATAAAATAATGAAATATCTCAAACTTATCATTATATTATGAGTCAATGCCTCGATTTTAGAATAACATGATTGTTATGTCATTAAATATAATGGAAGATTATTTGGGATAACAATATTTACTAACATATAACTTTATCCTTTTTTGGTCAAATCTAAGGAACCAAGCTTACTAACCTTCCTAGTCATGAAATAAGGTGACTTTCTAGGTTTTAGTATTTTACAATTGTTGGTGTGTATGCCTAGAGAGACAATCATGTGATGATTGTAATGGCATAACTTGTGAATGATTTGATTAATAATAAATGCACACTTCAACCTTATTTTTTCAGTTCAGTTGTGAGATAATGATGTAACATAATAATTCCTAAAGGATGATATTACTCAATGACACATGTCTTCATGTTGAGGTCCTAAACAATGGGATCATACATATGTCAAGAGTTTGCATTCTTGTTATGTCCCTAGTCAGTAATTATTACTGTGGAATCAATGTAGACAATAGTAATACATAAGACTAGAGTGTGTGTTGGTTGATGATAGAACCTCATCAGTCATGATATGTAATGTCAAACCATACACATAGATACATGTTAGAGAATATTGTATCGGAAAAAGCCACCATGAGAGTGGCACATGGTAGCCATTATAATGGTCATCATACTTGGCCCTCATAGTGTTGTTGGTGATTGTGGTTCTTATACCTGAAGTCACAACATTCATCACACGTCATTCAGTGTGTTTTGACATCATCCACCATAATCTTGAATAAGGGTTTCCATAAAGGTGATGATTGGGTGCATTGTGTCACATGGGGATGATTGTGAGTGATGTAGATGGGATTCATCCCTCCTATAGGAGTATGATATGCTAGGCCTTTTGATAAGTGAGACTAAGAAAAGCATGTCCCTGCACATGTGAGTCAATGTGTGCACTCTTCTCTGGTTTAAGGAACATAGACTGAATGTTGAATAGGATGACTATTCCATGACTTGAGTTTCATTTGAATATCAGTGACAAAGGAACTATACAAACACTATAACACCAATAAAAGATTATAGGTTGAAGTTGTTCTCCAACTTCCTATTTACTTGGGTAGAAATGATGTGTGAATAGGCACTGCTCTTTACTCGTTTTCATAATTGGTTATGGATATTCATTGTCAACATAAAATGGGACCTATAGGGTCTCACACATAGGATACACCTAGAAGATGAGTTTGATCATGAATGATAATTCAATTTATTGCTAAAGTGTTTAGGTATTCAATTCAAGTAATAAATCAATTGACTGGACTCCCAATCGATCGGTTGGAGTGTCAAGCTGATTGGATATTGCATTGGCCAAATTCTAGATGAGTTGTGGTGTGAACCGACTGATTCATCGAGTTAACTGATCGACTCAAGGTCTCCAGTCGATCAACTCATTGGATGAGATACTCAATTTGTGATGCAATTCAATTGCATCAAGGATTAGTGTTGATATCATGTCCTACAATAATTTGATTACAATTTTCAATTCATATGTGATCGAGAAACATGACGAAGTGACTGGTTCATTGGGTGAACCGATCGGCTCTCATGCCAACCAATAAAGTCACCTAGCAAACTGACTATTTTTCCATTCGTAGGTGGTGAATTCGCAAGAAATTCCGGTCCCTTCCACTCCCACACAGACTAGGAACCCTGACCATAACCCTTATATAAATAAAGGGGTATTGAGGGCTTCTTAGACACATCAATTGCCTCTAAAAATTATTTCTCCTCTGGTTGTGGTAATTGAGAGAACCCGACCAAGTCCTACCCGATAAAGGGAGGTATAGGAAGTGAGAACAATTGTTGGAGAAAAAGTTGGTAACTAGTACACAAAAGGGGGGATAACTCCTACCTATATGTTCTAGTAGAACTATATAACTTCCAGGTGTCTGGCCATAGTAGCCCGGGTGGTAAGAGCTCAGTAAATCCAAATGAAGGACCCAGGTTCGAACCTCACCGAAGGCACTTTGCGAACGGAAATCCACGCTGATTAGGCATGGGTGTGGGGTGAACGAACCACACCCTCTCATGCCTCGAGAGTTTACCATCTCGGCTTCGCCTGGGGTGGGTTCTCTTGGTCATCAAAAAATATATATATAACTTCCAGGTGGTCCGTATGGACTTCCATAGAGATGAGGAGTATGTTGCCTACCACTAGGAGGACAAAGTCATCATGCTACATGTGGTGTAGACCAAGAGCTATTGTAGACATCATCCAAGTGCATCTAAAAGATAGTCGCACAACTACAATGATGAGGAGATTGTCACTAGACTTGCTCCAAGACAATGTATATCCTTAAAACCATCCTTTCTATTATATAGTTTTTAATATGATCTACTGGTTTAATGGGGAATATGATAGTAAGTTTTTTGTTTCGCTGCCTATCTGATGCCATTTTTTCCCTATAGTGGTATCAGAGCCACACCAATTTACTATATATTTGGATAATTTATATGATAAGATTTTTGCTTTTCATTGTTTATTTATTACATATGATGCAAATATTAATGTCCAATCAAGTACTACATGTAATCCCAAACTAATATATATGTAATTTACACGTGTCATATTAAAATTTAGTTTTGATAATGGATGTATAGCATGGTTATGGCCAATAATCCTAGTTTTCTATGCATGGTGGTTGTGTATTTATTTCCGATTTCATCTCGGTTTGCATACCGAGCATGTACCTTATCTTCCAAATTGTAAAACTATTATTCTCTTCTACCTTTGCTCCCCTCGAATGTGACTCGAGGTATCTCTATAATCATGTAATAGTAGGATACTTTATTTTCTTATTACAATGAAGAAGGGCCTACAAGATGGAGGACCGATCAACTGGAGGACCTAGAAGTTGGTGTACTGGAGTCCAGATGACAAGGGAGACAACCAAATGACCAACGAGCAGGCGTGCTGATTGGTTCAAGGGGTGAACCGATCAATGCAAATTGGCAAGCACAGATCTTCATCAACAACATGTTTCTACATGAGATGTAGACCCTAGGTTGTGGTAGTTCCTTGTGGCTCCAAGGAATTACATTAGAACGACCATAACCATCACTTTTTTTATTTCATGTTGATATACCATGTATATGATATGTAATACATATGCGGTGATTGGATAAAGTATATTGTATGTATAAATATATATACCTCAATGTAATATGAAGCCTAAGATGCTTTCCATAAGAAGCACACTTAAAAATATTGATCGACAAAGCGTAGGTTATGCTAAAGTGGGGTGCTCCGTCTATGTTATGGAAGTGTGATGTTAGATATGTAGATCTACCAAACTAGGGTACATATTCTATTGTGCTGTCTTTTAGGTCAGGCTTAAATAGGTTATCTTAATGAGATTAAGCACCTAGAAGCATAGAGATGGATTATTATAAAAAGTTTTGTATGCCATCTATCCAAGAGTTACATTTATATGCAATTGGAAAAAGTTGCCTACCTAAATAGTCAACTGGTGGGCTATTAGCCAAACATGACTCATGATTTGATGAAATATGGATTTTGACTCACTATAAAAGTGTACATTGCAATCTTATGAATTAGTAGTGAGGCTATCAATTTGAAAAAAATAGTGAGAGAGATAATTAATTAAAAGCCTAATTAAATATCATCAAATATTATTGAAATCAAATCAAATCAAAAGGTGTTTTGATAGAATGCAAAATTTTCTCTTGTAGAATAAAATTACAATCAAATCATCATTGTGATCGGTCCTTATAAAGGACAATCTATATGTGGTATATTTACATAACTTGTTTGATACTTTCAGATGTGTTCTCTGTGTTCCTAAAACACCAGTGCAAGTGAAATTTTCTCCATGTGCACCTAAGGCTGAAATGGATGAGTACTTGAAGCATGCCAATGATGTCGTCTACATTAATGAGCTATATGGACTATGAGTTGCATGAGAAACATGAAATGTATAATCTCTCTATGGTGTTGTTTCAGTGCAAAATGATAGAATGGACCGAGTAGAGTCCCATGTGCTCAATATGACTGGGCATGTAGAACATCTAGAAAGACGGGGATTTCCTTTTCATCAAGAGTTGGCCACGAATATGATTTTACAATCATTTCCTAAATCATATAGCAATATTATTAAGTGTTACAACTTGAGTAACATGGCTAGACTACTGTCTGAGTTGCTTGACATGTTGGTATACGTCAAACCACAAATGAAGAAGGACAAATCTGTGATGGATATCGATGAAATAGAGTCCAAGGACAAAGGCAAGGACAAGAAGTGTTCTGAGGAAAAACTAAAGTGCAAGTCTTCTACACTCAAAATAAGGAGAAAGATAAGAAAACATAAGAAGATGAAGCAAGGGATAGAGATCTCTACTTTAGATATATATGTAATTGAGATGAATTTCACTAGTTCTTCATCATGGGTACTAGATACCGGATGTGGATCACACATTTGCTCAAATGTGAAGGATCTGAAAAGAAGTAGACCTTTAGCAAAAGGTGAGGTTGAACTGCGCTTTGCTAATGGAGCTAGAGTTGCTGCTTGTGGAGTTGGAACCTATGAGTTATCTCTGTCAAGTGGGCTTATAAAAGAGTTGGAGAACAACTATTATGTACTTGCCATTAATAGGAACATCATATATGAATCTTGTTTGGACAAGAATAGATTTGAATTTTTTTATAAAAAATGGTCGTAGTTTGATTAGTAAAGATGAGATCCTTTATGGCAGTGCCCTAATGTCTTATGGTCTACACTTGACAGATCTAGTGACAAGTGTGTATAACATAAATACCAAAAGACAAAAACTCGATAACTCAAACCAAGAATACCTTTGGCATTTCCGTCTAGAGAACATAAATGAGAAACACATATCTAAACTCCATAAACATGGTTATATAGGCTCTTTTGATTTTGAATTAATTGAGACATGTGAGTCTTGTTTGTTGGGCAATATGACAAAGACTCCCTTCACTAGAAATAGTGAGAGGATTGGTGATCTATTAAGACTCATACATACCGACGTGTGTGACCTCCTTTTAGAACAACTTCTATAGGTGGGTATCAGTACTTCATTACCTTCACTTATGATTTTAGTAGGTATGGTTATGTTTACTTGATGAAACAAAAGTCAAGTGCTCTTGAAAAGTTCAAGCAGTTTATAAATGAAGTACATAACCAACTCAAAAAAAGTATTAAGCCACTTCATTTTGATTGAGATGTAGAATAATTAAGCCAAGAGTTTGAAGACCTTCTAAGAGAACATAGTATCGTATCACAATGGACTCCACTAGGAACTCCACATCATAATTGTGTATTAGAAAGAAGGAATCACACATTGTTGGATATGGTGCAATTAATGATGAGTTTAGCTAAGCTTCCTACTACCTCCTGGGTTTATGCTCTTGAAACCATCGTGTTTACACTAAACCAAGTACCATCTAACTTGATTCAAAACACACCATATTAGATATGGTATGGGAAGCATCCCAATGTGTCTTTTATGAGAATTTGGCATTTTAAAGCTTATGTGAGGAAAATATTTCCTAAAAAGCCTGGCCCTAAACCTGATAAATGTTATTTTGTTGCATATCCTAAGGAGACTAAAGGAAATTAGTTTTATTTCCTATCTTACAACAAAGTGTTTCTTTCCAAAGATGCTGCATTCCTAGAAAAGGAATTAATTTCCAAAGGAATTACTAGGAAGAAAGTGGAACTCAAAGAGGTTTGTGACCAACAAGAAAACATTGAACCGATAGATGTACAAGAGGAACCAGGCGAATCACAATTCATTGTGGAATCTCAAATTCTTCAAGTAGAACATGAACCTCATAGATATGGTAGGATATGCCTTGAACCTGAAAGATTTGGATATCTTGTGACTTAAGAAGGTGGTGAGTTGGTCATAGATGATGAGCCAACAACCTATCTACAAGCTACTAAGGGACTAGAGTCTGAGAAATATATTGAGGCCATGAGATTTGAGATGGTATCCATGTACACCAATAAGGTATGGACCTTGGTGGATCCACTTGAAGGGGTAAAATTCATAGCATTCAAGTGGGTCTTCAAGGAGAAGACTGACATGGATGGTAAACTTGTAAGGAAAAATTGGTTGCAAAGAGTTTCAAAGAGATTCGTTCCACAATCATATTGAAAAGGATATCTAAAGTTATACCTTAGCCTTGTGAATTGCATGGAGATTCATGATTTTAACAATGTGAATTTCTCCCCTTCAATCTATAATTACTCTTACCTGCATAGTTAGTCTTTCTACAAAAAACAATATAGCATGTATACTATATGCTCCTTTAGCAAGTCACATGATAAAGCATATAATGAATAAGAAAAGGATCACATAGACAACAAAAGCTATATGGTTGAGCTTCAACACATTGAACTTCTCTTCCCCTTTTGACATTATCAAAAAGGAAGGGGGGTAGAAGAGCACAAAAATAAGTCTTCTCCAAGAACAACCAAAACATACATCCACAAGATAAAACATGCAATCTCAAAGCATACACCAAATAGATATGAGAGAAAAACAAGAAATCTAAGTCATAATCAAAATATGGGAAACATGGCACCAACTCATGAGATATAGTAAATCAAAGAGTAAGTGTACATATGATTAAGATTACAACACAGAAAACATGTCCTCAAAAATAACCACAAACCAAAATGATGAAACCAAACATGATGATGAAAATAGTACATCTTAGATAATGTGCCTAGATGTTTTTAGTACCAAATAGTTTAGAATGATATATATATAGTCAGCATCTACAGACTAAAACTAAAACATTTAAATGTCTAGTCTATCTATGTCTACAACATCATCAACAGAGGCTTCTGGCTCATAGTCATCATCTTTGTCTGAAGGTGCACCAGAGACAGTAATGTCACCTTCATCACCAGAACCACCAGCAGAGCCATTAGAACCATCATTGCCGTCATTCTTAGATCCCTCCTCATCGATAGCAGCAGCTTCCTCACCAGCCTGATCTGGCATCTCCTCATCGACAAAGGAACCGAAACCAAGACTGGGCCACCTGGCATTTTGTTCAGCCCAAGACATACCTAGGTCATGCACCTCCTGGGATTGAGGATAAGAAGGATGAGAACTGCCAAGTCCTAGAAGCAGGGAGAGGTAGCACAATAGGGGTAGAATCACCAGTAGCAGAGGGTTTGGTAGCAAAACAAACAGGTGGATGCGCAGGGTAAAAGTGATTGTATGCATAGGATGCATAATTATCTCCTGGGTAGGGCTGGTAGGCAGGGTAAGGATGTACACATGAGAGGGTCATGGTAGACATGATAGCACAGAGGTCCTGATGCATATTCTCCTCAACCTGAAGGTTATACACCTGTTGATGCATCATTTAACCCATGATGGTTTCATTTGATACAAGGAAAGAGGCGTAGGTAGGTCGGGATGGCTGAAGAGGTGGAGGTGAATGGGTGGAGGTGGAGGATCCAAGTGTGGCAGAGGAAGGGGTAGGCACATTCTTTTGAAGTGTGGTCTCACTAATCAAACTCCTTTTCAGGCAAGTTTGTAATGAAGATCATGAAAAAGGGATTTCCTAGTGACAGTCTGAAGAAGACCACAAATCAGGGATGGGTAGGGTGGGTGGGTGCCACGGGTGTTCTTACATGAGTCAAATTTGGTCATGTGGTGGAGAACATATCTGGCCCACTTGACTCTAATGTTATTTATGATATAGAACATAATCACTACAGTATTCTCTGTAATTTCAGTTTGGTTTTTCTTAATGAATATTGTAGTTGACTACTATGGCGAGTATGCAGTTCTTGAGGTATAAGGTAGAGGAGGGAAGGGTAGACTTATTCCTATAGAGAAACTGAGGCTTCTTCAAGAATTATGAATGTCAGGGAGAGTGAGATCATATTGCTTGTATAAGGCCTTAGGGTCTAGGAGGTAAAAATACTCGGGGTAATCCTTCCTCCATGTATCAGTCACCTTAGTACCTGAGAAAAAGATATTCAAGGTATCCTATGAGACTTTAAGTTCTTCCCGGCTATCATTGAAGTAAGGACTACTTGAACATTCGGGGGGAGGGGATATGAGAGTGTTGTAATTCCAATGCAAATTTTCATAGATTTCATGAACGGCTTTGGTGCTTGTAATGGAATTGTGGTAGCACGTATGTTCAACACTCAAGGCGGAGAGGTGGTGGTCATACAACAATTTGGCTACTTGATCAATAACCTTTTGTCTACATGGGCTTGGCTCAAATAGGGCACTAAAAGGAAAGGGGTTCCTAGGAAGGAGCTCCATGTACCTATTTAGAGCATCATTGGAGACAAATAAGGTATCATCAAAGGGTATAAGGCACGAGTTGGAAGATGAGGATGGTGCTCCGAATGGGGCAGCTCTCTTTCTCATATTGGAAGTCATGGAGGTGAGATAAGAGGATTGAGAGGTCAAAAACGTAGGAAACACCACCAAAAATTGACCAAACATTTAGGGTTGATGAGTACGAGGTCAAGGGAGGTCGATCAAGGTTGAACTAGGGATACAAAGAGGATGGTTGAGGACAACGTTGAGAGATTGAGGGAGTTGGAGAGTGAACCGGTCAATTTTTCTCTAATTGAGAGGGAGAAAAGTTGACCAAACCACACTTAAGTTTGCTCCAGACAGTCATTGATCGAGTTATATGACTAGAAAACTCGACCGAATGGCTCTTTAAAAAAGCCCTCGGCAATGGATTGGTTGAGTTCACAACTCGATCGGTGGTCAACCTGAACCAACTTTAGAAATTTTAATTTCTAGCCATTATAGTGATATTTAAATTTATTTTCAAGTCCACTTTGTATTTTAAACATACTTAGACACATATCACTCTTCATTGGGTATTATTTTATGATAAAATAAGAATTTGTGATAAATATCCAAAACAAGCAAAAAATAAGGCATGTGAACATGAAACGTTTAGACTAAGTAGGCAAGAGTGATCAAGACATAAGCAAAGCATATGCGATAGATAGCAACTAGCTAGAAGGCATATCAGATTCATTCAAAGCAGTTATGAGTAGTTTAGATACAATAAAACTAAATTTCTCTCTAGCTAGAGGTTTAGTAAAAATGTTCACCAACTGGTTTTTTGTGTCCACATGCATGATATTGATATTCTTTTTGGCAATGTGATCACGAAGAAAATGATGGCAAACCTCTATGTGCTTGGATCTACAATCCAATATAGGATTGTAAGATAAATTTATTGCACGAGTATTATCACAATAGATAGGACAAGCATCAAAATGAATGTTAGAGTCTTGGAGGATTTTCTTCATCCATAGCACCTAGGCACAACAACTCACTGTTGCAATGTATTCAGCCCCCGTAGTTGATAATGCATTGTGCTCTATTTCTTGAAGAACCAAGGCACCAAGCATGGTCCTAGGAGAAAGCAAGTGTCACTTGTGCACTTTTTATCAATCAAGCAATCTATGTAATCTGCATCACTACAAGCCGTAAGAGTAAAGTCTCTTGTCTTGGTATACCATAGTCTAAAATTTGGAGTTTTAACTAAGTACCTTAAGATCCTCTCAACAACTATAAGATGTAATTTCTTGGGATTTGATTGAAAGTGAGAACACAAGCCAACACTAAACATTATATCAGGTCTAGAGTCGGTTAAATAAAGTAAACTTTCAATCATACCTCTATACATCATCTCATGTACCTTCTCACCTTCTTCATTTTTATCAAGTTTGGAGGTGTTTGACATGGGTGTGTCCATCAACTTGGTGTTCTCCATCCCAAAGTGCTTAAGTAGTTGACTTGTATACTTGCCTTGGTTGATGAAGTTCCCATCTTTAGTTTACTTGATTTGAAATCGGAGGAAGAATGTAAGCTCACCCATCATGCTCATCTCAAACTCACTCTACATAAGATCACTAAACTCATTACAAAGATCAAGATTAGTTTAGCCAAAAATGATATCATCAACATATATTTTAATGATAAGAAATTTGTTAGAAGTGTGTTTGAGAAACAAGGTAGAATCTACTTTTCTCATGATATACCCATCATCTAACAAAAAGTTCTTTAATTTCTCATACCAAGCTCTAGGTGCTTGTTTGAGTCCATAGAGAGATTTTTGCAACAAATAAACATGGTTAGGTAAGCTATCATGTTCAAAACCCAGAGGTTGTGCAACATACACATCGTCCTCAATTGTACCATTCAAAAATGCACTTTTAACATCCATTTGATAAAGAAGAAATTTTTATAACTAGGAAAAGAAAGCAACATATGAATGCACTCAAGTCTAGCTAAAGGTGCATATATTTCATCAAAATCTATACCTTCTTGTTGATTGTAACCTTGAGCCATTAACCTTGCTTTGTTCCTTACCACTTTGCCACTTTCATCTAGCTTGTTGTGCTAGACCCACTTGGTTCCTATGATCTTTCTATCACTTGGTCTTGGTGCTAGGGTCCATACTTTGTTCTTTTCAAATTTTTCCAATTCTTCTTGCATGTCTAGGATCCATTCATCATCCCCAAGAGCTTCTTTGATGTTCTTTGACTTGAGTTGTGGGATGAAGGCGTTTTTGGGTTGTTCTTTGTTGAAGGCAACCCACATCTTCAATCTTTTAAAATGGACACCTAAAATCATCTCTTTTGGATGATTCTTTTCAAAGAGGGTCGTTGGATCCTTATTCTCTTCATCTTTCTCTTCTTCTTGAGTGACCACCTCTTTTCCCTTTTGGGTGATGTTGAGTTCTTCAAAAATGGGAATCACCTCACCTGCAACATCATCATTTGGAACAATATATTTGGGAATGGAGGGGTTAGTATCAATAAACTTAACATTTATAGAATCTTCTACTTTAGCAAGATCAACATTAAACATCCTATAAGCCTTGCTAGTAGTGCTATAGCCAAGAAAGAAAGCCTTGTAAGATTTCAGATGAAACTTGTCGAGTGAATCTTTTATATTCAAAACAAAACAAGGACATATGAAAACATGAAAATACATGATAGAAGGCTTCCTCCCATGCCATAGCTCATAGGGGGTTTTCTTTAAAGAAGGATGTGTAAAAACACGATTCTGCACAAAACATGAGGTACAAACGGCTTCGGCCCAAAACTTCTTTAGAGTGACATACTCTAAAAGCGCTGTCCTATCCATCTCTTGTAGTGACCTATTCTTCCTCTCTACAACCCCATTTTGTTGAGGTGTTCTAGGTGAAGAAAAATTATGTGCATAACCAGATTCTTCACAAAAATGTTCAAAAGATCATTTTCAAATTCTCCCCCGCGATCACTATGGATGGAAACAATATGACCAAAAGCTTAATTCTCAACTCATTTACAAAAACTAGAGAAAACATCAAGTGTATCACTTTTAGAAATGAGAAAGAAGGTTCAAGTATATCTAGAGAAATCATCAGCAATAACAAGACAATACTTAGAACCACAAAGTGTTTGCGTTCTCATTGGTCCAAATAGATTGGTATGAAGAAGTTCAAGAGCTCTCTTTGCACTAAGGACACCTTTGGATTTGAAGGAGGACTTGGTTTGCTTTCCTGGGTACAAGGTTGGCATTCCTCACACTTTTTAAAATCTAATTTGGGAAGACCCTTGACCAAGTCCTTTTTTCTCAACTTCTTCAACTAATGCATATTTACATGACCAAGCTAACGATGCCAAAGACAAATATCATTTGAATTGACTACTAGGCATCTACCAACAATAGGCTTAATATAGTCAAGCATAATGACATAAAGATTACCACTTCTAGTTCCCTTATATATGACTTGATAGGTTAGGGAATCTAGAATCACACATTCAAAAAAAGTAAACAGAACAAGGTAACCATTATCACATAATTGACTTACACACATTAAATTGTGATGTAGTCCATCAAAAAAAAAACATTCTTGGTACAAAAGGATTCACCTACATCACCCTCACCTTTTACCTTACATTTCTTGTTGTTCCCATCCTTTCTTCTCAGTGAAATTGTTGAAATGGCTTATATCACATGTCATGTGTTTAGTGCAGCCACTATCAACAATCCGTCTTCCTTTTTCCTACAAGAAAGGAGAGTGGCAGTTCCCAACTCAAATTTTGGGATCCAGAGTTAGCTTGGGGACCCATTTCATCTTTGGGTTGGTCCCCTTAGGCTTGTAAGGACAATAAGTAGAATAATGATCATCACATTTGCAATGAGAACAAATCTTAGGGTTCTTAGTGTCAGAATACTCACAAAAAAAGGAGTTTTCCTTACTCTTTTTCTTACCTTTGGCTTTGTTCTTTCCCTTAGGGGCTACCCCTACGAATCTCAAACCACTAGTACCACTTTTTTGGTAGAATGGTCAAGGATTTTATTTAGGGAGTTTTTCCCTTTGAGGAGTTTCTATAGAGAGGCTCTAAGTCTATGATTGTCATCATTAAGGGATATGATAGTAGATGACAAACTAGCAAGATCATCTCTATCATGAACAAGGTCGGCCTCTAAATAGAGAGCTTTGGTCAAATAAGAATCTTTCTCAAGAAAAATAGAAGCAACATCATTACTAGGCAAGATAGGTCTAGAAGATAAATCATTAACTTGACCAAGCAACCTAGCATTTTTAGATTTAATAAATTGAATTTCCTTGAGATAAACATCCCTCTCATCTCTACAAGCATAAAAAAAGCTTGAATTCAACATTTTTAGTTTTAAGAGTTTCAAGCTCATTTAGGCAATTTTGGTTGTCTTCCTTTAGAGTTTCAATGTTATTAAGGTAAACACCATTCTTTACCTCAACCTCATTGTATTGGATATAAAGTCAATAAATTGGCCTTGCAAGTTATCAATGCTCTGAAGATGAGTTTTCTCATTTTGTTCAAGAATCTCAAGTTTAGCATGCAAATCATCAATAATTTTTCCTAGCCTCTTTCTTTTAGATTTACATTTAGTAAAAGAAGAATGGGTAGAAATAAGCATGTTAATAAGATTTCCTTTAGCTAACTCATGTAAGCTTACCTCACTTGCCTCACCAATTTTTCCACTTGTAGAGGCCATGAGTGCAAGGTGGCACTCCCCATCTTTATCAAAGCTAGAGCCACTTGAGGATGATGCTTCCCAAGCTACATGAGCTGCATTCTTATGTCTTGTCTCCTCCTTTTCTTTCCTCTTGTACTTCTCTCCTTCTTGTACCCTTCCTCCTTCTTGGAGCTTCCCTTGTGGTGTGACTTTCTTGACTTAGGACATTCACTCTTGTAGTGTCCCTTTTGGCCACACTTGTAGCATCTTGGAGTGGAGGAGAAGGATTGATTTCCCTTGAAGTGCTTGCCCTTGGAGTAGTTGGATTCATGCTCACTAGGGCCATCATCTTCACTAGATGAGGAGGGAGAGGTCTGGCAAGCAAGTTGTTTTTGAAAAATGATAGCTTCCACTTGATCTTTGAAGGCACTATCTTTGATTTTTCATTCTTCCTTCTCTTCTTGGTTGGCTTCTTCTTTTTGCTTGTCAAGCCTTGGCTCATGATCTTGTAGATTGCCAATGAGCTCTTTGGTTGGGATGTCAGCAAGGCTTATTAATTCTTCAATGGAGGTCACCTAAGAATATCATGTCTTTGGTAGAGTCCTCAAGATCTTGGAGTTGATTGCTCCTCTATCCAAAGTGTTTCCCAAAGAAGCTAGGCCATTGATGATGATGTTGATCCTAGAGTACATCTCAACAATTCCTTCTTTATCACCCATCTTGAAGTTCTCTAGAAGGCTATTCAATATGTAGATCTTGAATTCCTTAACTTGCTTTGTGCCCTCATAGGTGATGCACAACTTATCCCAAATCTCATAGGTTGTATCCAGTGAGGAGATGTGGTTGAACTTCATTGGGGTGAGGGCTTCATATAGGATGTTTATATCTTAGGCATTAAGCTAGGCTTCTTTTAGTGTAGCTTCATTCCATGTTGACACAGCTCTAGTTGGCTCCTTGTATGGAGTGATCATCACCTTCCACATATCAAAGGTCATCCCTTGAATGTATAACTACATATGCCTCTTCCAATAGATGAAGTTAGTGTCATCGAAGATCGAAGGACTCATGGAGAAGCCTCCCTCTAGGTTGAGTGAACCAAGTAGATTCTCACCCATCTTCTCATCTCGTGGGAGATTGTTGGAGAAGATCCTTAGCTCTAATACCACTTGTTGGATCTAGGTCTCTAGAGGGGCGGTTAATAGAGCTTCAAAATTCTCACAAGAAATGTTAGACCTTCAAATTATATAAATTGAAACCAAATGCGTAAGATCAATTTGAAGTCCTATCTAAGAAAGCATAGCAAGGATGAGAGAAGTTGAAACATGCATTTGGACAAGGTGGTTAGAGTATTTCCAATCTCCTAACTAAGAGATAGTCAATCCACTACCTAGAGAGGTCAACCTCTGGGACTTTGCAATCCATTTATACTTATATTGCATCATAAGATATACAAGGAGACAACTATACATCCAGGACTTACCTACTCAAGACAAGAGTCTTTCACCTACACAAGGACTTACCCACTTGATCAAGATGTCTGTATCCTTTAACAAGGACTTACCCACACTTGCATCAAGTCTTTGTCCTTGAAGTAATTACCCAATCTTCTTGAATCTTGGCCTTTCCCATCTCTTTCACCTAAAGAAGATCTTCACCTCTTCTTCAACCTTGAAGAAGACCAGCATCAACTTCACCTTCACTCAGAGTAGCTTGCTTCAACTTTTTCTCTTTGAGAAAGGGGGTTGGAAAGATGGAAGGAATGAGAGATTTACAAACACATGGAGGTAGCTCTCTAACAACATCCCTAACTCACTCATAGTCATGAAATGCTTTGTAAATGAGAGAGAGAGAAAGGGGCTCAAAGGGTTGCAACACACTCAACTATAGCAAGGCCATAGAATATCATGAATGAGCAAACTTGGAATGAACTCCTAGGGGTCCTATCTATAGACGGCGGTGTTCTTTTGAGTGTGGGATCACTTAAGAATGAAAATAGTCATTTTATAACTTGCAATGGATCTATTTTCATTTACAAAAACTCTCCAATGGTTATAATCACTTTTTCTACATTTTTAGTATAGTGCATTTGGTCAAATTTAAATAAAGATAACTCGACCGACCCACTAACCGATGAAGCCAATTTTCAAACAATCAGTCGAGTTTTTTCTTGAAAACTCGACCGATGAGTCAAAATTAGTTTTTCTTAGTTGAACGATCGGTCGAGTTCTGTGAGTGTACAACTCAATCGATTGCTCATTTAAAAAAATCCATCACTGGATTGGTCAAGTTTCCAATTCGACCAACAAAGTGCATGTGAAAAAATTTCCCAAATGAATTTTGAGTGACCAAATGTTGGAATTAAGTGTCCCTGGCTTTTTATCATCTTTTTTACAAATCATATCATCAATACAAGTGATTACAAAAATAATCCAAGGTGATTTGGAGTGATTTCCCAAAAAGCACACTTACTTTTGACTTGAACTTGAACAAGCTAGGGCTTGTGTAATTTGATCCCTTTCATGTACCTAAAGCCTGAAACCAATCTTGAACAAACATATTAGATACATAGGAATGGAATGGTTAAGTCATTATCAAAATATGGACAATGTATAACTCTCAATCAGCACTCCCTTGATATGTTCCCAAGTATCAAGTCAGGGGTTATCCTTGCATTGTGAGGTCATTAATAGTCATGATGCTATTAATGACTATACTTCCAACTATTATTCTCAAGTTTTCAATTCTGCCCCGACCAATAGGGTTTATTGGGATGAGAACCGGTCTATTCCCTCCATTTCCTCTAAACAATTTAAGTTTCTCAAATGTTGGGTTACCAAAGATGAGGTAGAGCAGGTTGTTAAGAAGATGAAGGTGGATAAGCCCCCCGGGCCAGATGGTTTTAATGCCATGTTTTTTTGAGAATGTTGGACATTATTGGCAAGGATGTCTTAGATGCTATTTTGATCTTCTTTAATGTAAGGAAACTTTTGGGTGAATGCAATCAAACCTTTATTACTCATATTCCCAAGGTAAATGGTGATGACTGTTTAAAGGATTTCTAGCCCATCTCTTTATGTAACGTTATGTAAAAGATTATCGCTAAAGTCCTAGCAAACAAGTTAAGTATTGTCTTTCCTGATCTTATCTCCTCTATTCAGTTTGCTTTTATAAAAGGAAGAAATATTAAAGAAGCTATTCTTCTTGCTAATGACCTTTTGAGCTCCTTTCCAAATCAATATGGATATGGCAAAATGTGTGTTAAATTTGACCTCTCAAAGGCAAATGACACTGTGAGGAGATACTACATCTTGTTTTTTTATTGAGAAGATGGACTTTCCACCTTGTTGGTTGAAATGGCTAGATTTCTATTTTAACTCTGCTTCTTATCAGGTTTTGATTAATGACTCTCCTACTAGCTCTTTCAAAGAATCAAATGGTGTGAAGCGGGGTGATCCCTTATCCCCATAACTCTTTGTTGTTGCTATGTAAGGTTTTGCTTCAATTATCGATGACTCGATAAAGAAAGGTGTCCTAGTTCCTTTTGCTAATTCAAGCCTGATTAACATTTCTCATATCATCTTCACTGGTGACTTACTCATTTTTTCCAAAGTTGATGATTCTATTGCCATGGATTCAAAGAATGTGCTCAATGTGTTCCAAAGTATTTCTGGTCCCAAATTGAATAATGATAAAAGTCAACTTTTCTTTAGTAGAACTGTAGTTGAAGGGCACATATCTAATATCTTAGGTATTACATTGACTCCTCTTCCCAAGTCAGATATCTTAGTTTACCTTTATTTATAGGAAGGCTTACAAGTGCCATGTGTGGTCCCATCATTATGAAGATTAAGAAGAGATTAGATACCTAGAAAGGTAATCTCCTATCTCAGGCTGGCAGAGTTGAGCTGGTCATTTTGACCCTCTCTAACTTTCATATATTTTGGACTTTAATTCCCTCTTCCAAAATCCATTATCTGTCATATTGAGAAACTTTTATGTGACTTCCTTTGGAATGATAGTGAAGAGAAAAAACATATTTATCTTGTTCCTTGGGATGTTATTTGCAAGCTGAGGAAGGAAGGTGGCCTAGGGGTTAGGCGTGTAGAGGAATGGTTTAAAGATGGGATTGTTAAAAACTTTTGGGCCATTGCAAATAATAAGCAATCCTTGTGGGTGAAGTGGGTACATGAGAAGTACCTTTGTGATGATTCTATTTGGGTTGTTTCCCCTAAAAACAACATGTCATGGATTTGGAGGAAACTACTCAATCATAGGTATCTCCTATTGCCTCATCTTAAATTCGTTGTTGGTATTGGAGATGGGTTTTTCTTATGGAGAGACCCTTGGCTTCCAAGAGGAATGATGTTGTCGAATCTGGTGGATAAGAAACTTATTTTTAGGCTTGTTAATGGTGACAGGTGTAAAGTTAGCTCTGGCATCAAGGATGGTTCTTGGTTTCTTCCTTAGATTCAAGGGGGTGAGTCTTTGAGTGATGTTTTATCCTCCCTCTCCCCTCCTTTGGGTGATTGTGACAGTATCTTCTTTAAAGGTAACCTAAATCTTAAGCTCAAGGATGCTTGGGGCTTGATGAGAGCTATAAATCCCATGGTCATTTGGGATCACTGGGTCTAGAAGAATCCTATTCCTAGAAGATGGTCTTGCTTCTTATGTAAATGTTTTTTAAACAAGTTGTCGAATGTTGAGTATCTCTAAAGGATTGGTATACCCAGTGTCCCAATATACATTCTTTATGAAAAGGATTATGAGAATATCGATCATCTATTCTTTAATTACAGTTATGCCTCCTTTGTTTGGGAGTATTTTATCTCTGATTTTGGGAAAATCCCTCGTTGTCTTAATGATATGCTTTCCTTTTTTGGAGAGAAGAGGACTGCTGCTATAGCAGTCATTTACTACATCTGGTGGGAGAGGTGTAATCGGCTCTTTTCTAGTTTGACCAAGGATCCTGGCATCACATAGAATCTTTGCATTAGGGATACTTACAGTTTGTATAGATAGGGATCTATTTTATATATTTTTTCTTTGCATTTGTTTTCCCTCCATTTTTATTTTCCTTTCTTTTCATGTTGATGTACATATTTTTTGACCCAAAAATTAATAGAAAGAGAAAGAGGCATGCTGGTTACACCAAAAAAAGATGTTGAACATGATGAAAACTTGTCACTAGTTGCCATGGTTAAATCTATTAGGATAATGCTTGCTATTGGAACTTAATATGACTATGAGACTTGGCAAAATTGATGTTAAAACTACATTCCTTAAAAGTAATATTGAGAGGATGTGAATGTGACATGGCCTAAAGGCTCTATAAATCCAATAATGCAAATAAAGTCTGTAAGCTACAAAAATCCATCAATGTGATTCAAGCAACCATCTCAGAATTGGAATCTTCAATTTTACAAGATAGTCAAAGAGTTCGACTTGAGTCAGAATGAAGAAGACAATTGTGAGTACAAAAGATTTAGTGGGACTATATGTATATTCCACATACATATGGGGAATAACATCCTTATAGTGCATATGTTAAAACCTGGCAATGTAATTTCCTTCTCTATGAAACCATCCTATGTAATAGGAATTGAGATCTATACAAATAGATCTGGAAAGCTTCTTAACCTAAGAGCACATATATGGCAATATGATGAAGGGTTCAACATGCAGGACCCAATGAGAGAAAGCTAGTCCATATTCCATAGAGTTAGTCTCTCTGGAGCCCAATGTTGCAATTCTTGTAAAGAATGGGAAAACATTAATTAGATTCCATATGCATCAACAATTGGATCTATCATGTACCCAATGTTGTGTACCCATCGCATTGTCTCGATTGTATTGGACATCCCAGTGAAAGTCACTGGAATGCCGTAAGAACATTCTAAACTACTTGAGAAGTATTCAAAGGATTATTTCCTTAGTATGGTAATAAGGAAGAGTTGGGTGTAAAGGGTTACATTTATGCAAGCTTCCACAATGAGAAATAAAATTAATGATTGCAATCTAAATTTGTGTTTGAACTTAAAAGGAGAGATGTAAGTTGGAAAGGGTTCTGAGCTAGAGTAGTTGTTTAAATTCTACAACAGAAGTTGAGTATCTCTGTGTTATGAGAACAACAGAGGATACTGTATGGATCAAGAAGTTTAGATATGTGAACTTGTGAGAGGTTACAAACCATTGATGACACATCATATATACCGTGACTACTAGATAGGTTGGGAATCTCATATAACATACTATGGTAATTCCATCTCATACGAGAAATCATACAACAAGGAGATGTGAAACTTGCAAAATACCAACTTCAAGCAAACATTGCTAACCCGCTATAAAAGTACTTTCACAACAGAAGATTAATGGTCATGTTAGATCACTTGGAATAAAATTCATGGGTTATTGGCTCTAAGTGCAAGTGGAAGTCTATTGGTATGTATACCCATAAAGCCAATCATGTGATTATTATAATGACATAACTTGTAAGTGATTTGATTAATAATAAAGGCAAATTTCCAATTTATTTTGTTCTATTCAATTATGAGATAATTATGTAACATAATAAATGTCTAAAGGATGATTTTACTCAATGACATATTTCTTTGGGTTGAGGACCTGAACAATGGGATCATATGGATGTCAAGAGTATACATTCTTGTTATGTCCCTAGTAGGTTAATATTGTGAAAGTAATGTAGACAATAGTATTACATAAGATGAGAGTGTGTGTCGGTTGATGATAGAATCTCATCAATCATGATATGTGATGTCAAACCAAACAAATAGATACATGTTAAAGAATAGTATATTGGATAGTACCATCATGAGAGTAACACATGGAAACCATACAATGGTAGTCATAGTCAACTCTCATAGTGTTGGTGGTGATTGTGGTTCTTAGACCTAAAGTCACTACATTTATCACATGTCGTTCAGTCTGCTTTGACATCATCCACTGTAACCTTGAATAAGGGTAGACATAAAGGTGATGATTGGTTGTGTTGTGACACATGGGGATGACTGTGAGTGATTTAGATGGTATTTTTCGCTCCCATAGGAATATGATATCCTAAGCCTCTTGATAAGTGAGATTGAGAAAAACATCGCGATGCACATTTGAGTCAATATGTGATATTGAGCTTATATATATCTCAGATAGTCTGCTCCAGTTCAAGAAATATAGATTGAATGTTGAAGAGGATGAATATTCCATGCCTTGAGTTCAATCAAGATATTAGTGATAAAGGAACTAGACAAACAATACAACACCAATCACTGGTTGTAGGTTGAAGTTGTTCTCCACCTTTCCATTTACTTTGATAGCAATGATGTGTGACTAGGCACCATTCTTTGCTCACGATGTCATGATTGGTTATGGGCATTCCTTGCCAACGTAATATGTGACCTATAGGGTCACACACATAGGATACACCTAGAAGAGGAGTTTGATCATGAATGATAATTGAATATATTCTTAAAGTGTCTAGGTAATGTGTAACTTTGATTTCAGTCTTATGTACGAAATTCATGTTCACTGGAAGCTAATGTGGAACTTTGATTTAGGTCTTATGCACAAAATTCATGTTATATGAAGAGCACCCTTAATACATGAGATGTAACCCTAATATGGTTAATGAAAGTGACATAATGTTAAATATGTCCACATAATAATGTGACACATGAGTATATCTAGTTGATGAACTATAATCTAGAATATGACATCAGTAAGATAAATATAAGGCAAGAATACAAGTAATCACGAGAATATCATAATGATATAAACAAACCCTAATATGAACACGATTAGGGTTAAGATGAGATGTAAGATGATGTGAACCTGATGATACTATATGATCTTGTCTTGATCAGGTTTAACAAGATATATATATGACATGAGGAATATGTGGTTTAGATTATCTCTTGATCAAGGTACGTCATTACCTCTTACTTGGCTTATTATACAATATGCTTGTGTTATATGTGTACTAAAATACTTGGCATATGGTATTGGATGAAATGATTGTTCTTGTATGATATGTTGCATGATTTTCCATACTTATGGCTATGAACACATGAAACATAAGATATTGGATCCATCATATGATAGCACTAAACTCTTTGGTAGTATAGTGCATTGAAGTGATCTCAAACTCTTTGGTAGTAGATCACATGTGTTAGATCTCAAACTATTTGGTAGTAGATCTCACGTAAAATGATCTCAAACTCTTTGGTAGTAGATCATAAGGCCTAAAAATACGAGATATATGATGGAAATGTGCTTAAAATATGTGTTCTCTTTTGTTAATGAATAACCTTGTGTAAGTATGCATTTTTCTTATATTCGTCTGTTACTTCCAAGTATATTAGTTTTATCTTATTGCCAAGATATGATGAGAGGTATATTAAAGACACGTAGGCGTACTCAGTACAATATTCTTGAATATTGTGCTGACATGTACCACATGTAATCTTTTATTTTAGGTATGTGGACATGTGATCATATCAGGACCTGGATAGTTGAGAGTTCTATGGCGAGCTGATGTACAGGTGGACCTGTTGTCTTAAGATCCTATAGTTTAGTTGTAGTATATGTATATGTAGAAGATTGTTGTTCAATATGTAATACCAAATGTTGTAACAATTCATGTTGTAATTATATGTTGAATGGTGAACATGTGTTGTGGTTTGTTTATTGTTCATATGCATGTGCTACTGTTGTTTCCTTCTAACTCCCTTGATTTTCTTCTTCTTAGCCTAGTGTGTGGTGTTTAAATTGGGATTCTCGCTGAGGTGAGGGTTTCAATTTGGACGTCACA
Organism: Alisma plantago-aquatica; assembly: GCA_963693085.1. Taxonomy (NCBI): domain Eukaryota; kingdom Viridiplantae; phylum Streptophyta; class Magnoliopsida; order Alismatales; family Alismataceae; genus Alisma; species Alisma plantago-aquatica. The sequence goes on along the minus strand of OY856413.1, from coordinate 479,140,032 downwards.
CAGTAGATTAAGTTTTGGGAGAAAATATGGGGACGTCACAGGGTATCAATTAAAGCAACAAATCAACTAATTGAACTCTCAATCGACTAGTTGGAGTGTCAGGTTGATTGAATATTGTAGTGGATGAATTCCGGATGAGTCGGGAGCGAACTGACTGGTTCACTGAGTGAACCAATTGACTCAAGGTTTCCAATCGATTGACTCATGGGATGAGACACTCGATTTGTGGTGCAATTGGATTGCATCAAGGATTCGTATTGACGTCATGTCATGCATTAATTTCATTAGAATTGTTGATACATATGTGCTTGGAAAATATGATAAAATGATAGGTTCATTGGGTGAACCAATTGGCTCGCATGCCAACTAATTGGTTTGGCTAGCAAACTGATTGTTTCTTCATTTGCATGTTGTGAATGTTCATGAGATTTTGGTCCCTTCCACTCCCACACAGATTGGGAACCCTAACCCTAACCCTCCTATAAATAGAGGGGTATTGGGGGCTTATCAAACACATCAAATGCCTCTTAAAATTAATTATGTTCTCTGGTTGTGGTAACTGAGAGAACTGGAGCAAGTCCTACCTGATGAAGGGAGGGATTGCAAGGGAGAACAATTGCGGCATAGAAAGTTGGTGACTAGTACACTAACGGGAGGGACAACTCCTTCTTATCTTCTCTAATAGAATGATAAGAGTTCCAGGCAGTTCTTGTGGACTTCCATAGCTGTGAGGAGGTTGTTTCCTGTCACTAGGAGGACAACACCAGCCTATTGTTTGTTGTGTAGACCAAGAGTTGTTGTAGACGTCGTCTGAGTGCAACTAGAAGACAATTGCACAACTAGAATGATGATGAGATTTTTGTTGGACTTACTCCAAGACCAGGTATATCCTCGACGTCATCCTTTCTATTATATAGTTGTTGAGGCAATCCACTGGTTTAAGGGGAATATGGCAGTAATATTTTTATTTTTGCTACCTATCTGATGTCATATTTTCCTACAATAGTTATCCTCCGTAACATGTTGAATGGAAACTCTGAGAGAAAAATGGAGGCTAGAATATCTATTATAACATCCCATAATTTAGGGGAAACTCTCCATTCAAAAAATATCTAAACTATGTACTCGAATGAAAATTTATTAACTTAAGGATATTTTATGCAAAAAAAACATACAAAGCAAGTATGTTTTTAAAATATGAAATAATGTGATGTCTCAGACTTATCATTATACTATGAGCCAATGCCTCAATTTATAGAAGCTTATGGTTAGTTTTGTCAATAAATATAATGGAAGATTATTTGGGACAACAATATTTACTAAAGTATAATTTTATCCTTTTTTGGTCAAATCTAAGGAACCAAGCTTACTAACCATTCTAGTCATGAAATAAGGTGCGTTTCAAGGTTTTCGTATGTTACAATTACCCCCCTAAAATGTTCAATGCCGAATTTGAGGCCAAAATGGAGACTGGAATAACTATTGTAACATCCCAAATTTTAAGGAAAACACTCCATTAGAAAAATATCTAAACTATGTACTTCAAATGAAAATTTATTAACTTAGGATCTTTTATGCAAAAATTTGCATATAGAGCAAGCATGTTTTAAAAATATGAAATAATGTGATATCTCAGACTTATAATTATGTTATGAATCAATGCCTCCATTTTAATAAGATTATGGTTAGTTTGTCATCAAATATAATGGAAGTTTATTTGGGATAACAATATTCAGTAAGGTATAACTTTATCCTTATTTAGTCAAATTCAAGGAACCAAGCATACTAACCATCCTACTCATGAAATAAGGTGTGTTTCTTGGTTTTGATATTTTATAATTACCCTCCATGTAATGTTGAATGCTGACACTGAGGCCAAAATGGAGACTGGAATAGCTATTGTAACATCCAAAATTTTAAGGAAAACACTCTACTAAAAAATAGCTAAACTATCTGCTCAAAAGAAATTTTATTAACTTAAGGATCTTTTATGTAAAAATTTCCATATAGAGCATGCATGTTTTTAAAATATGAAATAATGTGATATCTCAGACTTATCACTATATTATGAGTCAATGCATCAATTTTTAGAAGATTATGGTTAGTTTTGTCATTAAATATAATGAAATATCATTTGGGATAACAATATTCACTAAGGTATAACTTTATCCTTGTTTGGTTAAATTCAAAGAACCAAGCTCACTAACCATCCTAGTCATGAAATAAGGTGTGTTTCTTGGTTTTGATATTTTATAATTACCCTCCATGTACTGTTGAATGCCGATTTTGAGGCCAAAATGGAGACTGGAATAGATATTGTAACAACCCAAATTTCTAGGAAAACACTCCACTCAAAAATAGCTAAACTATCTACTCAGATGAAAGTTTATTTAACTTAAGGATCTTTTATGCAAAAATTTCATATAGAGAAGGTATGTTTTTAAAATATGAAATAATGCGATATCTCAAACTTATCATTATATTATGAGTCAATGCTTCAAAATTTTAAAAGATTATGGTTAGTTCTGTCATTAAATATAATGAAATATTATTTGGGATAACAATATTCACTAAGGTATAACTTTATCCTTATCTGGTCAAATCTAAGGAACCAGGCTTACTAACCATCCTAGTCATGAATAAGGTGAGTTTCTAGGTTTTGGTATGTTACAATTACCCTCCCTCACATGTTCAATGTTGACTCTAAGGCCAAAATGGTGACTAGAATAGCAATTGTAATATCCCAAATTTTAAGGAAAACACTCCATTCAAAAAATAGCTAAACCATGTACTCAAATGCAAATTTATTAACTTAAGGATCTTTTATGAAAAATTTTCATATAGAAGCAAGTATGTTTTCAAAATATGAAATAATGAGATTTATCAGACTTATCATGTAATGATCAGTCGATGCCTCGATTTTTAGAAGATTTTATTTGGTTTTGTCATTAGATATAATGGAATATTATTTGGGATAGTATGAATATCTACTTAAGGCTACTTTAATTTATATCATCAAACATATAGTTTTGGTTAACTTCATACTTGGAAGTATTCTTGTTTGATGATAAGATGGTTTTAATTGTCAAATTTGGCAAAAAAATGTTGACTCTGAGGCCAAAATGGAGATTAGAATAGCAATTATAACATCACAAATTTTGAGGAAAACACTCCATTCAAAAATAGCAAACTATGTACTCAAATGCAAATATATTAACTTAAGGGTCTTTTATGCAAAAAAAATCATATAGAAGCAAGTATGTTTTTTTAAAATATGAAATAATGAGATGTATCAGACTTATCATTATATGATCAATCAATGCCTCAATTTTTAGAAGATTTGGTTGGTTTTGTCATTAAAAATAATGGAAGATTATTTGGGATAACAATATTCACTAAGGTATAAGTTTATCCTAGTTTGGTCAAATCTAAAGAGCTAAGTTCACTAAGCATCCTAGTCACGAAATAAGGTGAGTTTCTAGGTTTTGGTATGTTACAATTACCCTCCCTGACATGTTGAATGTCAACTCTGAGGCCAAAATGGAGGCTGGAATAGCTATTGTAACATCCCAAATTTTAAGGAAGACACTCCATTAAAAAAGTAGCTAAACTATGTACTCAAATGCAAATTTATTAACTTAAGGATATTTTATGCTAAATTTTCATATAGAATGAAGTATGTTTTTTAAAATATGAAATAATGATATTTATCATACTTGTCATTTATTGATCAGTCAATGCCTCAATCTTTAGAAGATCGTGGTTGGTTTTGTCATTAAATATAATAAAAGACTATTTGGGATAGTGTGAATATCTACTTAAGGCTAGTTTTATTTATATGATGAAACATATAGGTTTGGTTGACTTTGTACTTGGAAGTCATCTTGTGCTATGATAAGACAAATTTAAATTTCAGATTTGGAAAATAAATGTCGATTCCTAGCCAAAATGGAGACTGGAATAGCAATTGTAACATCCCAAATTTTGAGGAAAACACTCCATCCAAAAATAGCAAAACTCTGTACTCAAATGCAGATTTATTAACTTATGGATCTTTTATGCAAAATTTTCATGTAGAAGAAAGTATGTTTTTAAAATATAAACCAATGAGATATATCGTATTATCATTAAATGATCAGTCAATGCCTCAATTTTTAGAACATTTTGGTTGGTTTTGTCATTAAGAATAATGGAGATTATTTGGGATAACAATATTCGCTAAGGTATAATTTTATCCTTGTTTGGTCAAATATAAAGAACCAAGCTTACTAAGCATCCTATTCACGAAATAAGGTGAGTTTCTAGGTTTTGGTATGTTATAGTTTGTAACGACCCTCAAAATTTAGTCCCAAAGTTTCTTACCTCTACTAAAGATGAAACCCTAAGTTGAAACAATTCATCTTTCATATGATGACTTAAGTCGAGACCATGCTTAATTAATTCCAAAATGAGCCAAAGATATCAAGTGGACCTTGAATTGAATCATTTACATCAATATGTATTCACATCAATGTCATTTATAATGCACAAAAACCTAACCCTAATTATGCAATGGTGACTAGTTAGGGGTTAAGTGATAGTTTGGACCCACGTACATGTATAATGTATCCCACTTATTGGTATATAAGTAGATAATAGAATAATAGATCTTCCCTCAGATTTTGGTAATATAATTCCTTTTCAGTGATTATTAATGTGTTAATTACCCTAAGTAGCTAATAATATAGAATACATGCTTCCCTAACTCATATCTGAAATCTAATTGGATAATTGAATTCCTCATGGTCAAATCAGCTTGTCTACCAAATTTGGTTTGTATTGGATAATCCTAGATGCCTCAATTGTTATTAGGAAGAAAGGGGGAGATAATGTCATTTCTTTGATTAATCAACTTGATAATACGTATGATTATCCACGAATTTTCCAAAGTCCAGGATAAATGCACGTCACAGCAGCTTGAGAGAATCAGGCTCTTTGTGAGCCGTAGGATAAATGATCAAAGGGTAGGGCATTCATCCTCTACCTCACGCAGAGTCCGCATGGGGGAGGGAACAGAACCGCGACCCGAGTGGCCTGCGGTAACTCAATCTTCTCTCAATGATTCACAATTATCTTGGCACCAACAGAATCGAGAGACGATCCTGAGTTCATGGAACCCTAACTTCACTCCTATATTTAGCCCTAGAGAAAACACCTATTTTCCCGCTTTCTACAGTTCAAATGGCGGCCACGCCACCCTACCTATTGGCATAGGAACGACTCCAGTTGATACCTAAAGCATCGAAAGATGTCGTAGGACTTGTTCTCAGTTTCAATTTCAAGTGAGGCCACCGGTGGAGGTGCCACACACTCGATTTTCTCTGGCAAAGATGAAGAGCTCAAGTGAGAGTTCTAAGGACTTGCAATCAAATTGAACATCTTGTAAGCATCCTCACACACCATTATAGTTACCCTTGATGTCCTTAGCCCTCACAATTCACTCCAACGCTATACCCACAAAATCAGTTTTGGCCAGTAAAGCTTCACTTCCAGCTAGGTCTCTCGACCATAGTCAGGCCATAGAAAACACTGCCATGGATTCAGTAGACTATTGTGAAGATGATGAGATTTTTTTTATACTCGAGACACCGTTTCATCATGGTTTTTGATTTTGAGCAATATGTCCTTTGTTTCTTTCCTTCAACGATCCTAATAATGGATATGGATTTAGAGGTGTTATTCTATACCGCAGTTTGTTCTCGCATATCTTCCTGAAACACATTAAATATGTACAACCTTTAGGTTTCAATTTTGTGCAGTGAATAACCTCTGTTCCTCCCAGATTCTTCTGGCCATGGTGGCTATGTTGGATATGGGTTTTCTAATCATCTCTGGGCTTTGTCCGAGGCTCATCGGGATCATGGGATGATGGCATAATTAGTAGACACCCAGGTCACAAGCAGAGCGGCGTTGGGGTACAACTATGTGCTCCAGGCAAGTGGCTTGCTCCATGAACTACTGAAGGAATCTTGGGTTTAGGGCGTGGGGGAGAAGGGTACATAATGTCCCTGTATTTGTTTACATGTGTCACAGTCAGTTTTGACTAACTTAGTTCTTAGGTTGTTTTTGTCCAGCGTTACCTAATGTTTTTGATCTAGGCGAGTTTACAGAGACACCCCTGTCACGTGAATGATACTAAATATGGCACCAAGGTCACATCGGTCTTTTACTTTTAGTTTATCTAAATCCCAGAAATTGGTAAATTCGATTTATCCAGGTCTTGATTGGTTAAGACAAGATAATTCATATCTTTTGCATCCAATGTTAGAAGATTTAGTATAAATACTCTTTGGAAAGGTCTTGGAACGAGGAACCCCCATGCCCCATTATTAGACTTTGTTTCCAAGCCCAACTTCCCCTATTTCAATTATAAACCCTGAAACTATGTTAATAATGTGTAAATTAATTCATGGTTATGCGAAATACAGGAAATTAGGTTTTGATCAGGAATCAAGACTATAATAGTATCCTCCTCAGACCTAGGTGAGTGGATCATGCACATTGAGTATAATTCTAGGGTAAATGGTTTACATTATTGATTTATTTGGTTATGATTACTCAATAAAGTGCAACTATGCTATTATTCAATTTATGCTTATGAAAACCATGCAAATGCTATGAATTTACGTTTTCTACTGATTTAATGAATATGCTTTCATTTGGAACACTATGAATCACTGACATGCTAATTGATCAAGAAATCATAATAACTATCTTCAAGTATAATCATGTTATGTTGGTATAGTCCTCTCAATCATGTTATGTGAGCCTTAATTGGCCTTATGAGATCTGTGGGAGCATTATGTGAACCTTAATCGACTTTATGTGAGCCTTAATGGCCTTATGAGCACTGTGGGTGCAAATTAGGAGATGACTATATCAACTCAAGAAAAAATCCATCTTATTACGAAATCATGTTAAGTTAATCGTGATCTCATGTAATCATGTTAATAATGTTATGTAATTATGTTCCAAGTTATTCCTCATGTTATTTCAATTATAAGCTATTCTTCTTATATAACTGCTCAGTGCCACTCACATTGTAGTTTTACGTTGCCTTGCATGGGCTGGGGACAAGATGCTCGCAGATGAGGAGAAGGAAAGGAAGTAGACCTCAGGGACGTCATCTCAAGCTCAAGGATAGTTCGTGAATCCTACTTGGTGGGGTGCCATTCTAGATAGTTGTCTTTCCTTTTAGTTATGTTATCTTGGAGTTTCATTCTTTGAACTCTTTTATGTTGGACTAAGAGTCTTTTTTTATGGTATGTAATAAGGCAATCTGGTGGATATCTCTTTTATTCTATGGATTTTTCTTGGTCAATGATATCATTTCACGATTTGTCATGATCTCCAATATGTGCAATGCTTCCTCTATGGTTGTGTTATTATTAGAAGGGAGGTCATGACTTAGTTACCCTCCCTGACATGATAATGTTGACTCTGAGGCCAAAATGGAGATTGGAATAGCTATTGTGACATCCCAATTTTTAAGAAAAACACTCCATTAAAAAATAGCTAACTATGTACTCAAATGCAAAAATATTAACTTAAGGATCTTTTATGCAAAATTTTCATATAGAAGCAAGTATTTTTTTTAAATATTAAATAATGAGATTTATCATACTTATCATTATATGATCAGTGAATGCCTCTATTTTTAGAAGATTGTAGTTGGTTTTGTCATCAAATATATTGGAAGATTATTTGGGATAATACAAATATCTATTTAAGGCTAGTTTTATTTATATGACGAAACATATAGGTTCGGTTGACTTCATACTTGGAAGTCTTTTTGTGTGATGATAAGACATATTTGATTGTAAATTTTGGCAAAAAAATGTCGATTCTGAGGCCAAAATGGAGATTGGAATAACAATTGTCACGACCCAAATTTTAAGGAAAACACTCCATTCAAAAAATAGTTGAACTATGTACTCAAATGCAATATATTAACTTAAGTATCATTTATGAAAAAAATTCATATAGAAGGAAATATTTTTTCAAATATGAAATAATGAGTTTTATCAGAGTTATCATTATATGATCAATCAATGCCTCATTTTTAGAAGATTGTAGTTGGTTTTGTCATTATATATATTGGAAGATTATTTGGGATAATATGAATATCTACTTAAGTCTAGTTTCATTTATATGTCGAAATGTATAGGTTTGGTTGACTTCATACTTGGAAGTCTTCTTATGTGATGATAAGACATATTTAATTGTCAAATTGGAAAATAAATGTCCATTTTGAGGCCAAAAGGAAACTGGAATAACTATTGTAACATCCCAAATTTTAAGGAAAACACTCCATTCAAAAAATAGCTAACTATGCACTCAAATGCAAATTTATTAACTTAAGGATTTTATGCAAAATTTTCATATAGAAGCAAGTATGTTTTTAAAATATTAAATAATGAGATTTATCAGACTTATCATTATATGATCCATGAATGCCTCTATTTTTAGAAGATTGTAGTTCTTTTTGTATTAAATATATTGGAAGATTATTTGGGATAATACGATTATCTATTTAAGGCTAGTTTTATTTATATGACGAAACATATATGTTTGGTTGACTTCATACTTGGAAGTCTTCTTGTGTGATGATAAGATAGATTTAATTGTCAAATTTGGCAAATAAATGTCGATTCTGAGGCCAAAATGGAGATTGGAATATCTATTGTCACGACCCAAATTTTAATGAAAACACTCCATTCAAAAAATAGTTGAACTATGTACTCAAATACAAATTTATTAACTTAATGATCGCTTATGCAATATTTTCATATTGAAGGAAATATTTTTTAAAAATATGAAATAATGAGATTTATTAGACTTATCATTATATGATCAGTCAATGCCTCGAGTTTTAGAAGATTGCAGTTGGTTTTGTCATTAAATATATTGGAAGATTATTTGGGATAATACGAATATCTACTTAAGTCTAGTTTTATTTATATGTCGAAACATATAGGTTTGGTTGACTTCATACTTGGAAGTCTTCTTGTGTGATGATAAGACATATTTAATTGTCAAATTTGGCAAATAAATGTCGATTCTGAGGCCAAAATGGATACTAGAATAGCAATTGTCACGTCCCAAATTTTAAGGAAAATAGTCCATTCAAAAAATAGTTAAACTATGTACTCAAATACAAATTTATTAACTTAAGGATCGTTTATGCAAAAAGTTTCGTATAGATGGAAGTATTTTTGAAAATATTAAATAAAGATATTTATCTGACTTATCATTATAAGATCAGTCAATGCCTCTATTTATAAATGATTGTGGTAGGTTTTGTCATCAAATATAATAGAATATTATTTGGGATAGTATGAATATCTACTTAAGGCTAGTTTTATTTATATGACAAAATATATAGGTTTGGTTGACTTCATACTTGGAAGTCTTCTAGTGTGATGCCGAGACATATTTAATTGTCAAATTTGGCAAATAAATGTTGATTTTGAGGCCAAAATGGAGATGGAATAACAATTGTCACGTACCAAATTTTAAGGAAAACACTCCATTCAAAAAATAGTTGAACTATGTATTCAAATGCAAATTTATTAACTTAAGGATCGTTTATGCAAATTTTTCATGTAGAAGGAAGTACTATGTATTCAAATGAAAATTTATAAATTTAAGGATCTTTTATATAAAAATTTCATATAGAAGCAAGTATGTTTTTAAAATATGAAATAATGAGATTTATCAGACTTATCATTATATGATCAGTGAATGCCTCGATTTTTTTAGAAGATTGTGATTGGTTTTGTCACTAAATACAATGGAAGATATTTGGGATAATATGAATATCTACGTAAGGCTAGTTTTATTTATAACATATAGGTTTGGTTGATTTCATACTTGAACGTCTTCTTATGTGATAACACATATTTAATTGTCTAATTTGGCAAACAAATGCCGATTCTGAGGCCAAAATGGAGACTGGGATAGCAATTGTCACATCCCAAATTTTGAGGAAAACACTCCATTCAAAAAATAGCTGAACTATGTACTCAAATGCAGATTTATTCACTTAAGGATCGTTTATGCAAAACTTTCATATCAAAGGATCTATTTTTTTAATGAAATAATGATATTTATTAGATTTATCATCTTATGATCAGTCAATGCCTCGATTTTTAGAAGATTGTGGTTTATTTTGTCATTAAATATAATGGAAGATTATTTTGGGTGTATGAATATCTATTTAAGGCTAGTTTTATTTATATGACGAAACATATATGTTTGGTTGACTTCATACTTGGACGTCTTCCTGTATGATGATTAGACATATTTAATTATAAATTTGGCAAATAAGTGCAGACTCTGAGTCAAAAATGGTGACTGGAATAGCAACTGTAACGTCCCAAATTTTGAGGAAAACACTCTATTCCAAAAATAGATAAATTATGTACATAAATGAAAATTTATTAACTTGAGGATCTTTCAAAATTTTAATATAGAAGCAAGTATGTTTTTAAAATATGAAATAATGAGATTTATCAGACTTGTCATTATATGATCAGTCAATGCCTCAATTTTTAGAAGATTGTGGTTGGTTTTGTCATTAAATATAATAGAAGATTATTTGGGATAGTATGAATATCTACTTAAAGGCCAATTTTATTTATATGATGAAACATATATGTTTGGTTGACTTCATACTTGGACGTCTTCTTGTTTGATGATAAGACGTATTTAATTATCAAATTTGGCAAATAAATGCTGACTCTATGTCCAAAATGGAGACCGGAATAGCAACTGTAACGTCCCAAACTTTGAGTAAAATAGTCTATTCCAAAAATAGATAAATTCTGTACTCAAATGAAAATTTAATAACTTAAGGATCGTTTATTCAAAAAATTTATATAGAAGGATGTATTTAAAAAAAATGAAATAATGACATTCATCATACTTATCATCATATGGTCAGTCAATGCCTCAATTTTTAGAAGATTGTGGTTCATTTTGTCATCAAATATAACGGAATATTATTTTGGATAGTATGAATATCTAGTTAAGGCTAGTTTTATTGATATGATGAAACATATATGTCTAGTTGACTTCATACTTGGACGTCTTCTTGTATGATGATAAGACATATTTAATTATCAAATTTGGAAAATAAATGCCGACTCTAGGTCCAAAATGGAGACTGGAATAGCAATTGTAACGTTCCAAATTTTGAGGAAACACTCCCTTCTAAAAATAGATAAACAATGTACTCAAATGTAAATTTATTAGTTTAAGGATAGTTTATGTGAAATTTTCATATAGAAGCAAGAATGTTTTTAAAATATGAAATAATGAGATTTATCAGACTTATCATTATATGATATATAAATGCCTCGATTTTAGAAGATTGTGGTTGGTTTTATCATTAAATACAATGATGCTTATTTGAGATAGTATCAATATCTACTTAAAGGCTAGTTTTATTTATATGACGAAATATATATGTTTGGTTGACTTCATACTTGGACGTCTTCTTGTGTGATGATAAGACAAATTTAATTGTCAAATTTGGCAAATAAATGTCGATTCTAAGGCCAAAATGGAGACTGGATTAGCAATCGTCACATCCCAAATTTTGAGGAAAACACTCCATTAAAAAATAGCTGAACTATGTACTCAAATGCAAATTTATTCACTTAAGGATTGTTTATGCAAAATTTTCATATAGACGGATCTATTTTTTAAAAATATGAAATAATGAGATTTATCGGACTTATCATCATATGATCATTCAATGCCTTGATTTTTACAAGATTGTTGTCGGTTTTGTCATTAAATATAATGGAAGATAGTATGGATATCTACTTAAGGCTTGTTTTATTTATATGACGAAACATATATGTTTGGTTGACTTCATACTTGAACGTCTTCCTGTACGATGATAAGACATATTTAATTATAAAATTTGCCAAATAAATGCAGACTTTAAGTCCAAAATGGAGATTGGAATAGCAACTGCAACGTCCCAAATTTTGAGGAAACACTATATTCCAAAGATAGATGAATTATGTACTCAAATGCAAATTTATTAACTTGAGGATCTTTTATGCAAAATGTTCATATAGAAGCAAGTATGTTTTTAAAATATGAAATAATGATATTTATCAGACTCATCATTATATGATCAGTCAATGCCACGACTTTTAGAAGATTGTGGTTGGTTTAATAATTAAATATAATGGAAGATTAATTAGGATAGTATGAATATGTACTTATTGGCTAGTTTTATTTATATGATGAAACATATATGTTTGGTTGACTTCATACTTGGATGTGATGATAAGCCATATTATAAATCTCATTTGCAAGAATAATTATTACACGTTACAAAGAAATGGAAGGGAGACGAGCAACAAGTTGCTCCGCCCACATCCATAGACCTAGGGGTCATAACATTACTATACATAATTTTTTTGACCCTCTTTAGAAGATCTAGAGGCATATTTAATTATCAAATTTGGCTAATAAATGCTGACTCTGAGTCCAAAACGGAGACTAAAATAGCAATTGTAACGTCCCAAATTTTGAGGAAGACGCTCCATTCCAAAAATTGATAAAATAAGTACTCAAATGCAAATTTATTACCTTAAGGGTCTTTTATGCTAAATTTTCATATAGAAGAAAGTATGTTTTTATAATATGATGACTCTGAGTCCAAAACAGAGACTGAAATAACAATTGTAACGTCCCAAATTTTGAGGAAGACACTCCATTCCAAAAAATAGATAAAATAAGTACTCAAATGCAAATTTATTACCTTAAGGGTCTTTTATGCTAAACTTTGATATAGAAGCAAGTATGTTTTTAAAGTATGTTGACTCTGAGTCCAAAACAAAGATTGAAATAGAAATTGTAACGTCCCAAATTTTGAGGAAGACACTGCATTCCAAAAATAGATAAAATAAGTACTCAAATGCAAATCTATTACCTTAAAGGTCTTTTATGCTAAATTTTCATATAGAAGAAAGTATGTTTTTAAAATATGAAATAATGGGGTATCAATAAATACCTTGGTTTTTAGAAGATTTTGGTTGTTTTTGTCATTAAATATAATGGAAAATTATTTGGGATAGCATGAACATCTATTTAAAGCTAGTTTTATTTATACAACGAAACATATACGTTTGGTTGGCTTCATACTTGGACGTTTTCTTGTGTGATGATAAGACATATTTAATTATCAAATTTGGTAAATAAATGCCAACTCTGAGTCCAAAATAGAGATTGGAATAGAAATTGTTACGTACCAAATTTTGGAGAAGACACTTCATTCCAAAAGTAGATAAAGTATGTATTCAAATGCAAATTTATTAACTTAAGGATCTTTTATGCAAAATTTTCATATAGAATGAAGTATATTTTTTAATATGAAATAATTATATTTATTAGACTTGTCATTATATGATCAGTCAATGCCTCGATTTTTAGAAGATTTTGGTTGGTTTTGTCACTAAATATAATGGAAGATTATTTGGGATAGTGTGAATATCTACTTAAGGCTAGTTTTATTTATATCACGAAACATATATATTTGGCTGACTTAATACTTGGACGTCTTCTTGTGTGATGATAAGACAAATCTAATTATCCAATTTGGCAAATAATGATATTCTTAGAATTTTTGAAATATGTAAGTTCAAACAATATCAATTAATTTAGAGGTCTCCACTACCCAAATTAAGAATACAAGGAAATGATATTTGGGTCAAATCATGTGATACTTATGATTACAAAAAGTGTCTTGTAGTTTTGAAAATTTTAGAACGTCTAATACCATACTCTCCATTTAATATCAATCATCATTAACATTTATGATTTATCAATTATATATTTTAGTGGAGCGGATATGTGATATTGATTAATTGACTCTGATTTAGCCAAGTTTGGTGTAGGAAATAGTTATTTAGAAATCTGCCACTTAAGGCAAAAAATTTTGTAAGGCGTGTCAAACATCCGACGTGGGAATTGGCAATTGGTAGTATAGCGGTGATGCATTTTGTATCCTGTCGGGGTGGGTCAACATAAGGAATTCTCATAGTTACGGTGTGCACACGATTCATTATTTTGTGAAGTGGTGTGTCTGGTATCGTCCCCTCACCCGTAGGAAGATGTGATTATGTTTGAATACTATACCCAAGTCAAGGTTAAACACGTACAGGATAAAACTAGTGGAAAGTCCTGGGCTGTTTGGCTTTTAAACATAACTTGAACTGATATGCTGTATCAGCTTTATAAATAAACAAACTGTATATATAGCTTCATCTCTCTATAAACTATAAAGACAAGGATGTGATCAACTCGAAGATGTGATCAACTCGAACATAGTTGTTCGATCGTTAGTTACCCTTAATCACTGCCATTACTGTTGCGAAAGAAAAATAACGTGGCAGTCATTGAGCGGCTCTGTTTGTTGACCACGGCAATAATTTCCTGTAACTCTTTAGAAATGTAGTCCATGTACTTTGGCATGGTGAAAAGTAGGCTGCAATCAGTGAGGCGTGTGCTATGGGTAGTTCCATCGGCGTCCTCACTTTGCTCGATTTGTCTGACCAAATTCTTCAGTTCCGTGAGGCGTTCATATACTTCTTGAGGTTTTAGCAAGCGCGAATGGCAATTTGCCTGTTCCGGATTCATTGCTGCCACCAAGGTTTCCACCAACTGCATACGAATTGGGAGCACAATTTCCACTTCTGATTTGAGTTTATCTGCTACAGCCTGTACACAAGCTTCTTCTTCTTCTCCAATTCGTCGCGTAGGAACGACCCACCTGGCTCTTTAAAACCCTGTTGGACTCAATACGGAAAAAGGACGGCAGACCCAAAAACAGAAGAATAATTCTTTGCGTATGACCGACCCACTTATGGTGCTGCGCTTTGAAACCCTGTTGGACTTGATAAGGGAGAATCAACAACTATAAGACGTCGACCCAAAAACAATAATTTTACAGAGTAGACAAACCGGTCTGTCCCTCTCTCAACTCTCAACAGTTTTAATTTACGGGGTGATGCGAAAAGTAGAGAGAGAGAGAGAGAGAGATCAATGACGACAGAATTCATATCAATAAACAGATTTAATATATATTGCCAATGATTTGGTCTCACGTTGGCATTGCCGCCGGATCATAATGTCTGTTGGCTATTGCATAATGCCAATGAGTAGATTATGAATGGAGTGCTTGAGTTCAATACTGTATTAATTAAATCATATGACCACCGTGACCATGCACTTAATAGTCTTAGTCATTAAGTGTACTTTGATATCTTCTTCCCATACTATAATACACAACGGACATTAAAGTATGTCAGATTTAAACACACCCATTCACTATCTTTATAACAACATTTTTCAACTTCAGTACCGATAGTCAGGACTAAGTGTGATGACCAATTTATTATTGCATGATTGATGTTGTGGCTTCGGGTAATTAAGGAGTTCACAAACGTTGTAACTTACTTGCCTATAACAATCATATACCATCATTTCTTACATCACTTTTAAGTAATGGTTCTAGCCAATAGAATTTGCTCCAAACGAGTATACCTTTTTTCTACCATAAATTATACCACCAATGACGCGTGTCACCACACATTATGATTCTCACATGAATTACTTCTGTCCTAGCTCCACGATAATACATGAATGATTAGACTGTTGATTCTTGGTATATATCTATCTAGGGTCACCTTCTTTAATTTATATAGCAATAAATCAAACTATTACAATGTTCATAACAAACTTTATTTACTCAAAACCAAAATCTGCTCGTACAATCATCTATGTAGGCTCTACAAAAACCCTCCCCCGACTTTAATCACCACTAGGCACTTGTTTTAGTCATACACAAATTAAGCATTTTTCTCATGTTCTTCTTGTTTACTTGATTAATTTCTAAGCATTTCTCATCCTTTTTCCTTGGGAATTGTATCATTGATGTCGTTGTGGATTTGCAACTTGAGACAACACTTCTTGAATGTGGTAATCGTGTATGTTCTCTATTCTTCTACTCACCACGGTGGTAGAATTGAGATAACACTCTAGGGTGCCAAAGAGCCAAATTTTTGTATCATTGGCTTTGTCAATATAAGGAGATCATGAAGAAGAGTTTTGGTGTGTCAATGTCTATCTATAATTTCGAGTGCCAATTGAAGCTCTTTAATTTCGATAAAAAAAATAAATAGCCATGATTCAGGGTTCAATGTCTCATGTATTTCCTCGATCTTACGCAAAACGGTTGTTTTAGTTTATTATGTTGTGATTGGTATGAGTGAGTCACACCTGTACTTCCCCTATTTAACCCCGTGTAGTTGACATAGCTGTCACATCCTTTTAGGTTTATCAGTAATTTTGCCCAAAAAACATATAATATTGGACTATGCCAAATTGGAAAAATAAAGGCAATGTATATTTTATCTATTGTGACATCGACCATAACTATAGACATTCACAATAATTACATTGAACCTGAGATAAATGCTCACAACACTCGTTGGAATGATAAATGTGAAACCAACTCATACATTGATGTCTAAACCATAAATTAACCACTATATCTTACGATAATTGAGAAATTGTAATAAAACGTTAAGAATCATATATAACATGATATAGAATAAATTAAACCCTAAGGTAGTATATTATTAGAATGAGGTGGGTAAACACCACAAGTAAAGAATGCGAAATAGAGTCCGTGAGTCATTTTGTGTGTAAAGAATAGAGGAGGTAAGGTAACAGACTATACAAGACAAAGGCAAACTATCGACACATGGTTAGCAATTTAAAAATAAGCTAACACCATGTAAACAAACAAGAAACAAAAGTTGTGAGGACATGTCTCGCTGATCATATTATAATTGTATCACTAAGAAAAATTCCTAGACAAAACCAACTTATAACTAACAACCATAAAAAATTGAGTCAGAAGAATTCTGAATAAGGTGGTCCACATGAAGATCCAATTAAGAATGACTATCATAAAATTTCACATGATGTTGTATAAAACTGTGTTATTTTACATTAGAACCATACTAAAAGAAGACGTACTAGGGATTCCAAATAGAAACCTTTTATTTACTTCATCAAAGTACGATTACTAGATGATTCATGTCCATAAAGACATAACAACACATAAGATCCAAAGAAATCTACAACTCGTATTCATAACAAAATGTTGGATAAAGAAACCTATCATATACTTCAACATGTATCTCTCCATCACTCCGGAAAATGAGAGTACATGAACACTCTAGACTCCAATGTAGTATATCTTATACATATTGGTCAATACGCCCCTTCAACTACTCCACTATAGCTAAACGATGTGGAAAATCATTATATTATAACCTAGTGTAGGGATGCGATATATCTAGTGACAACATATTTATTGCTTACATGCATATTATGATTAGAAGACAACGAGTAAATATCTATACAAATAATATATTCATCAATGTCATAAACCATAACTTAACCACTATATCTTATGATAATTGACAAGTTATAATCCTAACATGACATAGAATGAATTAAACCCTAAGGCGGTATATTATGCTCATGTTAACCTATCCTACAAACCCTAATTAATAGCATACCCCTAACTAACACACTAGTTGTATATGCTTAAACAAAGTATTTTAAGTAATATACTGTGAAATATGTAGCGAAACTAAAAATTGAGTCCCTTATAGTGTAGAAAGACCCACTTAGTAATAGGAGAGAGTTTGTTAAAGAGTATATTTACTTAACTGGTGTAGTATATTTACTTAAGTTGTTTAGTTTATTTGTAATATGGGCCCAACTAAGTATTGGCCCATTAGGGTTTGTCTTGTGTCTGTATACTTCCCCCTTATCCTATTTATGGGAAAGGCGGGTTGCCTCCTATCAATATGAAAAACCTACACAAAAGGGGATTTCCCCTATCATATCATTTTTTGACATGGTATCAAAGAAGTCTATCATATGTCGCCCCAACCCTAGGAGAGAGAGAGAGAGAGAGAGAGAGAGAGAGTATAAAGGAGTGATGCCTCCCCTTGCCGGTGGCCACCGCCGCTAGGCATTGCTCTGGCTAACCGCACGGATCTCTCAGCCCTACTTTTTCTTGGAGTCATCGCCTTTGAGTCATCTCCATCTTCAACAAAACCCATCATTTGAACTTGCTTCTACCAAATCTACAAGGGCCACCATGCCTCTATCAATCTTTCTTTCTAATGGAGTTGTCTCTATCCTATTCACCGCCATCATTACAAATCTACACTGCCATTATCTACTATATTGTTGATCTAATCCATCCCACCACCTTTTAGATCTTATCCAAAATCTTGTATAAAGGTCTCCCTTTTCTATTTATAAAGGGGTACATCATCCTCATATTGCTTGGTGGAGATCTAGAAGGGATTCCCCCTCTTTTGCTGCTATCTCTGGGTTTTTTCTGGTTCTTTTTGCTACTAACACGGCATGCCATTGCTTGATACAACATGTTAGTAGAGATCTACTTTGTTTGTGATTTCTCTCACAAAATCTACCCGTAATGACATGACATGTCGCTTCTTGACACGGTGTGTTGCCTGCACTATAACATGGTGTGTCACCTAAAGAGATGACATGCCACTTGTAACATCCCTAACCTGGGTTATGAATTAACCCTAGGTGTTTTGCATAATGAGAGTGATTATATGCATGCTTTTGTCTTTGAAAAGTAATTAGGGCTCAAGAGGAACTTATGTTACAATTTTAGTCCTTTTTGAATATTGTTGAAATCAATATTTTGCCTATTTTGGACTAAGGTGCAATTTACCCAAGTTGAGGGGTCTATTTGCAAATTTTGCATGATAATATGTTCCTCATGTGTTGAAGCATCATGAGAGTGAAGATGATGCAGAAGTATATATGTCTTATGGTAGTCTGAATTCCACGAAAGAGCTAATTAATCAACGTTTGTGCATGAAACCTAGTTTTGGTGTAAAGTGCAAATTACCCAAAACCTATGGTACAATAAGTAAATTATCACTTCAATTAGGTCCCCAATGTTTCTTGACATCAAGTGGAGAAAATAAATTGAGAGGGGCGCCTCATTTGAATTAAGTTGAAGGAGAGAGAATCTTGATATTAAAATAATCAAGATTTAAGCATAATGGATATATTAATGCAAAAATAAATAAAATAATTCAAGGGCCTTCAAAAAAAATTAATTTGGTAGAATTCAGATGTGTGTATGGACGTCCTTGAGGTTTGCAAGGGACGAAAATATTTTAAGGAGGTGAAATTCCACTCACCTTGTTATAAGGAAAAGAATTTCCACTCAAAAAGATATATTAGTATTATAATGGATTAAGGTGCTTAATTTCTTTTCCCTTAATCCATGGATAATGGAAGGGAGTTAGGTGGATTTGAGTTGCCTTTGCATGAAATAAAACCAAGGAGGAAGAGGTGGCACCATTTTTGGAATTAATTGAATTTTAATTAAACATTTGCTCTTTCATCAATTTCTTATAAAAGAGCCTTTTTCAACCCACCTAAGGATCTTTTTCGATTCCTTTTCTTTCCCTTGCTTGCAAAACCGACCAAGAAGGCTAAGGACAGTAGGGAGCACTTCCCCAACCTGTTGGTAAGCCTTTGATCTTCGTTCTTCATGATTTCATGGTGAAAATCATAAAACAATGTGTAATTCCTTCATTTCTTCACTCCATCTTCAACCCTAGCCGATCCTTTCACTCCAAAAGCTTGAGAAACGACCTTGGGAGGTTGCTAGAGCTTCAAACACACTACTACAGAAATGGCTTGTAAAGTCACTTTTTAAGGTGTCAGTTGTATACAAAAACCGACAACTATAGTCTACAGTGTCGGTTTATAACATAAACCGACATCCAATCTACGAAGGTCGACCAGACACGGGTACCGCTTTTATTAAGTGTCGGTTAATTAATAAACAACCGACACCTAAACTCAACCGCCAAAAACCCAAAATTCCAGTGAAAAAATTGGCTCCAAAATTATAGTATAGGTGTCGGTTCATAACTATATAACCGACACTATAGGTTTAGTTGTCGGTTCTTTTAAATAACCGACAACTATTGTGAACTTAATAGCTCAGCAGCAACCGATTCTTCCCCTTTCCCTGTTTCATTCATTCCCGATCGATTTCCCTAACCTCCTCCGGCAATTTCTTGCTGCTCCCTGCCACCACCGCCGCCCCTCCCTTCCCGTCGCCGCCGCTCCTTCGTTGCCGTCGCTGCGAGAAGCTGTCGCCGCCCATCGGCCGCCATCTCTGCCGTCGCCGGTAGCAGCTAGGACCGGCCGCTCCTCTCCTCGCCTCGCTGCCCTCTCCGCCGCTCCTCTCCTCGCCGCCGGCAGCTGCTAGGACCGGCCGCTACTCCTCTTTCCTCAAGGTGCCCGCCCTAGCCTGCCTTCTTCTTCTTCCTCTGCTCCTCTTCTCTCAAGCTTCCTGCCATGCTTCTGGGAATTTTTTTTTAATCTATTTACTTGCCTGCCTGTCCATACACATATTGATGTACATAGAATAAATGCTAAAAAGGTGTGATTTTAGGGTTTAGGTACTGATTTTGTGCTTCTACTAAGATGAATCCTCTATTGTCTATACAATATATACATGTTCTATGATAAGCCTTAGTTAATTTAATATGCATACTTTGTATGTAAAACATAGTAATCGGGTACTGCTGTATATCCAAGTAAATTACATGTAACTAATCATGATATAGATTTTAGAATGCATACTTTGGTTAAATGTACTGCTGTAATTTTTGATGAAGTGATGATATGTAAATGTAGCAATAAGTTAGTAAGGTATCAATGATAAGTCTGTTGTAATGTGATGCAAAATAGTTATTGTATCATGCATATATACTTAATAATTTTTTGTTTTATAGTTGTATAGGGTGTTTTATGTGTGGCAAGTCTATTGTTTAATAGTTTAGCTATAATCATTGTTTAATAGTTTAGCTATATTATTGGTGACAATCCTAATCACCCTTCTTTTGCTTACTGATGAACTGTAATGCACACATGTGACATGCTTGGAATGTAAATGATGAACTTTTCCCTAAATTGCCAATCATGCTTTTAAAGACATCAATAATCACCCTAACTTGAAGAACTAGGATTTTAGGTATAAGAATGACAACACATTATTTGTTGGCCTAGAAACCCATCCAAGATTTACTCATTAGGAGTAAATCTTGGATAGTCCCCGGTTTGGGACTGTTCTTGAACACCTAATCTCGCTTAGGATGTAAGTGTATATAATGTGTGTTGGGTTTTCAAGAAAATTTCCGCATCATTTCCCCATTTGTTCTCTAAGTACATATGTACTTGGAGAACAACGGGGAAATGCTGCCGAAATTTTCTTGAAAACCCAATACACATTATACACTTACTAGTGAGATTATGTATTCAAGAATGGGATAGGTGATACACATTTATTATATATAAGAATGACATCACATGTATTTGTTAACCCTAGTCCCTAATATTGTCCTAATATATACTTGTTTTCTCTTTGATCATAGAATGGATAGATCATGGATGTCCATTCGCAATCGCTGCACCCCAGATTTTATTTCTAGTCTTGACCAGTTTATTAGATTTGCCGAGGAACATAGGAAGCAACCTGGAGATAGGTTCTACTGTCCATGTAGGCATTGCGGTAACCACTTGAAAGTCAACACTGGTGACGAAATCAAAACTCATGTCATGTGCAACGGGATTATACAAGGCTATACAGAATGGCACTGGCATGGAGAGATTTCAAACCCGAAACCAGTGGATGTCGATAGCACTGCTTGTGTGGAAGAAGAAATTGCCTACGATGACGTAGATGTGAATGAACCATTTCCAGTAGACATCGTTGATGCGATGCTGGATAGTTGTGGGGTAGAGCACACCGATCCACCTCCCATTTTTAGAAACATTGAGCATGATGCTGAGATGCCATTATACACAGGTTGTACTAAGTTTACGAAGCTTAGCGCTGTGTTGAGATTGTATAAGTTGAAAGCTAACAATAGATGGAGCGACAAAAGCTTCACGTCATTACTGTGTTGATATTGTAACTTACTTGCCACCATCATTTCTTACATCACTTTTAAGTAATGGTTCTAGCCAATAGAATTTGCTCCAAACGAGTATACCTTTTTTCTACCATAAATTATACCACCGATGACGTGTGTCACCACACATTATGATTCTCACATGAATTACTTCTGTCCTAGCTCCACGATAATACATGAATGATTAGACTGTTGATTCTTGGTATATATCTATCTCGGGTCACCTACTTTAATTTATATAGCAATAAATCAAACTATTACAATGTTCATAACAAACTTTATTTACTCAAAACCAAAATATGCTCGTACAATCATCTATATAGGCTCTACAAAACCCTCCCCCGACTTTAATCACCACTAGGCACTTGTTTTAGTGATAGACAAATTAAGCATTTTTCTCATGTTCTTCTTGTTTACTTGATTAATTTCCAAGCATTTCTCATCCTTTTTCCTTGGGAATTGTATCATTGATGTCGTTGTGGATTTGCAACTTGAGACAACACTTCTTGAATGTGGTAATCGTGTATGTTCTCTATTCTTCTACTCACCACGGTGGTAGAATTGAGATAACACTCTAGGGTGCCAAAGAGCCAAATTTTTGTATCATTGGCTTTGTAAATTTAAGGAGATCATGAAGAAGAGTTTTGGTGTGTCAATGTCTATCTATAATTTCGAGTGCCAATTGACGCTCTTTAATTTCGATAAAAAAATAGCCATGATTTAGGGTTCAATGTCTCATGTATTTCCTCGATCTTACGCAAAACGGTTGTTTTAGTTTATTATGTTGTGATTGGTATGAGTGAGTCACACTTGTACTTCCCCTATTTAACCCCGTGTAGTTGACATAGTTGTCACATCCTTTTAGGTTTATCAGTAACTTTGCCCAAAAAACATATAATATTGGACTATGCCAAATTGGAAAAATAAAGGCAATGTATATTTTTTCTATTGTGACATCGACCATAACTATAGACATTCACAATAATTACATTGAATCTGAGATAAATGCTCAAAGCACTCGTTGGAATGATAAATGTGAAACCAATTCATACATCGATGTCTAAACCATAAATTAGCCACTATATCTTACGATAATTGAGAAATTGTAATAAAACGTTAAGAATCATATATAACATGATATAGAATGAATTAAACCCTAAGGTAGTATATTATTAAAATGAGGTGGGTAAACACCACAAGTAAAGAATGTGAAATAGAGTCTGTGAGTCATTTTGTGTGTAAAGAATAGAGGAGGTAAGGTAACAGACTATACAAGACAAAAGGCAAACTATCGACACATGGTTATCAATTTAAAAATAAGCTAACACCATGTAAACAAACAAGAAACAAAAGTTGTGAGGACATGTCTCGCTGATCATATTATAATTGTATCACTAAGAAAAATTCCTAGACAAAACCAACCTGTAACTAACAACCATAAAAAATTGAGTGAGAAGAATTCTGAATAAGGTGGTCCACATGAAGATCCAATTAAGAATGACTATCATAAAATTTCACATGATGTTGTATAAAACTGTGTTATTTTATATTAGAACCATACTAAAAGAAGACGTACTAGGGATGCCAAATAGAAACCTTTTATTTACTTCATCAAAGTACAATTACTAAATGATTCATGTCCATAAAGACATAACAACATGTTGGGTTTTAGGGGAGGCAGAGATGGCAGCGGAAACAAAAAAAAATTCTCCCCAAACCCGGAACAAGGAAACGCGTCAACGTCTATATAATAGGAAATGATGGTTTGTGGAATCATACTTTGTCCCGAGGCTTGCTCGGCGACAATACCTCGCGGCTTATGCAGTCTTCAACTCCGGTCTTCGACGGTGTCTCTGCAGCTCCTGGTCGCACCGGGACTGACGACTCCTGGTCTCACCGGACTGTCAGGATTGACAGTTGTCCTCCTAAGCGGCAGAAACCTCCCGCCTCTGAAGTAGTCCACAGGGACCACCTGGAACTCCACACTCCTTGTTCCACAAGGAGTTGGAAGGAGTCACACCCTCTTGTTGACGTACTAGTCGCCAACGCACTCTCCTGCCTCCAGTTGTAACTGTAGTTGTCTTTCCCTTGTTACGCCTCCCTTTGCGGGTAGCACTTGCTCGGTCTCTCTCGGTTACCAAAACCAGAGAGAACGACAACTTTGCAGAGCAACTGATTGCACTGAGTTGTACTTTGTGAAGCCCCCAATACCCCTATATATATAGGAGGGTCATGGGACAGGGTTCTCCATCCCGAGCAATGCGGGACTAAAAGCAGGAGTAGAAGGGTTCGATATTTTCCACAAAAGCAACCAACTCGCAACCTGAACCGATCGTTTCACAATTGAAACGGTTGGTTGGGGACCTGAACCGGTCGGTTGACACCTCAACCAATCGGTTGGGACACCTCAACCGGTCGTTTCACAAGTGAACTGGTCGGTTGGTGGTCATGGTCGGTTCTCGATTGACTTTCCTTCTTTTGTTTCTAATTGGTATCGAATACCAATCCTATTTCCCAATCAAATTGGGAAATTAAAACGAAAGGAAAATTCTCACCAATCCTACTTTCCCAACTTGCTCGGTTGCACCAGTTGAATCGATCATTTCAACACTTGAAGAAATCGATTCAACCTGATCTTGAGCCGATCAGTTCAACACTTGAGCCGATCGGTTCACCAAGCTCAGCCGATCGGTTCATCACATGAGCCGATCAGTTGGGAGTGCAGATTGTGCAGAATTAGTCAATTGCGATTTCAATAAATCTGATACTCCAATCAATATGTCCAACACCTTGAACATTATGATATTGAGCTATCAATTAATTGAGTGTTGAATTGAACTACTAAACTCCTTTAGTAATCAATCTAAACATTTCTTGTGGAAAAAACTCCTCTTCCAAGTTAAATCCTATGTGTGTGACCCTACAGGTCCATTTCAAGTTGGCAGGGAAAGTCCATAACACTTATGACTTCACAAGCAAAGAGCGGTGCCTAGTCACACATCAATGTTACCCAAGTGAAAGTAGAAAGTTGGAGAACAACTTTCAATCCTACAATCCGCGAAAGGTGCTACAGTGAATGTATAATTCCTTTATCACTGATATCCCGAATGAACTCGAGGCATGGAACAATCATCCTGTCAACGTTCATTCACTTTCTTGATCTCAGAGTAGATTGGAAGAGATATGTATGACTTCAATATCACATACTGATTCACACATGCATGCACGCCTTTCTCAATCCTACTCATCAAGTGGACATGGATATCATACTCCCTCAGGAGGGACAAATCCCATATCTATCACTCACCCCTCAAAAGCCCCATGTGTCAAAGCCACCCAATCATCACCTTTATAACAACCCATGTTTCAGGACTGCATTTGATGATGTCAAAGTGTGCCCAACGACATGTGTTGAGTGTAGTGATTTCAGGTCAAAGAATCACACTCACCACCATCACTTGTGAGTACTGAATGTGACTACCATGTTATGGTTCTATGTGTCAAACTCACGGTGGGTCTGTCCGGTACACTTGTTCTCTAACAAGTACCTATGTGTTTGGTTTGATATCTCTATATCTTGACTAATGAGTTTCTGTCATCAACTAACACCACAATATAGTCTTGTGTGTCATTGTTGTCTATCTACCTTCCACAATGACATCTGACTAGGGACATAACAAGAATGTACAAACTCTTAGCATCCGTATGATCTCATCATTCAGGCCCTCAACCTGAAAGCATACGTCATTGAGTATTGTCATTCCTTAGACATTCAATCTGTTCTATCACTATCTCATATGACTAAACCAGAAAGAATTGGAAGCTTGCCTTTGATGTTTATCAAATCAATCTTAATGTATCCCACCAATCATCCCATGATTGGCTCTCAGGGCATACATACCAACAGACTCCCACTTGCACTGCGAGCCAATCACCATTGAATCATATTCATATTGATCTTCAAACATGCCCCACATGTTATTGTGCTCTTGTGCTATTATAGTGAGTAATGGCAACATCTTGCCAAAGTCAGTATAAATTACATATCTCTCATCTCTTTGTTGTACGTCACACGTATGAGATGGAGTTGTCATAATATGCAATCTTATATTCCTATGCTAACCTTTAGCCACATTGCATGATCAAGGATTCCATACTTGTCATCAATGAGCGAAATATCTATAAGTTCATCTCATGAACTTCCAGATCCATATAGTATCTACTGCTGTTCTCTAACGCATAGATACTCGAAATTTCCTTTTAAGTGGTTTTATTGGAATACTTCCAATTATCAACAATCTTTCACTTTTATACATCCCATGTATATTTTGCGATTAATTTTCTGTCCTTTCGGAAGTTCGCATCAATGTAACTCTTTACATCGAACTCTTCCTTATCTCCATAAAACTAGTACTTCTCAAGTACTTATCAAGTTCTCATGGTATTCCAGTAACCCTTACTGGAAGTAGACAGACATCCACTCGTCATGTCCCACATACGCGTTATCAGGATGAGCACATCATATTGCCATATCCTACACACAAGATGATGAATGCATTTTATTCTTGCCATGTCGATACATGCAAGATAATGGGATGATTACATACATGATAGATCCATATCTATTCTTAGCGTTCCCATTCTTCATAAGAATTGGACACTTGGCCTTGGGATACTAACTCCATAGACAAGTATTCTCCCACTGAATCTGTGCATACTGAACCCTTCAGTACAGATCACCAATGTATGCTTTCTCTTTTCAGGTCAAGAGGTTCTTTGAGAACTATCTCTATAGATCTCTATTCCTATCACATAGGAAACATCTCTATCTTCCTTAAAGATAATTTACACTTTTAGATTTCCATTTTAGAACATTTACATTTCACATCAATATGTGAAATGTGAACACGCTCCCACTAAATCACATATCCCTTCTTTATCTTTAACATATCAGTCAAACCCTTTTTACTATATCATCAAAGTAAAGATCCAATTCTGAGTTGCTTGTACTTAATCAATCATATTGATTAGTCCATTGTAACTTATAGACTTCATTTGCATTATTGGATTCATAAACCTTATAGGTTGGGTCACGTACACATCCTTGTTTTATTCCTCATAGGAATGCGGTTTTAGTATCCATATGCCAAATGCCTCAGTCATTAAGTTGCAACCAACAAGCATCATCCTTCTCAAAATGTTATCCATGTATCTTAACACTTAAGATTCATTGGCACTTATGGATTTCATCCAATGGGTGCTACCATCAAGGTCATACCTTATGGTTCACATGGATGTCATTTAGGATGTAATGGTCATAAACCATAACTCAAAATTTGATTCCTCATATTCATCTAGATAGTTGACTCATCACATGAACAACTCATCACATAGATAATTGAGGTGTATCTGTTAAGGATATAAGAACTCACAACCCTTGTGATTCTTAATTTCTTTTATTAGTGTGGGGTATTCTTTTATTAAGAAGAATTCAGTTATTCGATAATCATTCTCTAACTCCTTAGAGTATGATTCCTTCTTGATTTAGACATAACCATGCCTTAATCATGAGTTCACTATGATACATTATCATAATCACTCATAAGGATCTCAAACATTTGGTCCAAGTATTTCATTCATTGATCTCATCAAGAATTAACACTTTACCAAATTTGTACTTCATCTATGATAATCTTGAACACTTCAAGATATTCATATTGGCATTTATCTAAACACCATTAGAAATATTAGCATTTATTCCAATAGGTATGTAAATACATCACATGTATTATACCTAATTGGATAATCATTCTCCCACTACCATTAGTGAAGGTTGGTTAATGATGTCCAAGATATCCATGTCTCTTACTAGTTCTCTAACCAAAAGAGTCTAGATTTATCCATCATATGGAAACTAGAAATGAGTTTCTCATGATTGATGCTAATTTGATTGTTTGAGTTATCTATAACTTTCAGGTATCATTTTATCTTATGCATATCAAATACCACAAGATAAATAAGGCATTGCCACAAAGATCATATCTTTATAAATTGAAACATCCATTTATTAATTGCCATCATTGTCATACAATATGCAAAAATAAAGTGTTTCTATCTATTAGCAAATATGAAATAACAGTTCATAACTGTATTACATGCCTTTTAGGCTGAAAATAAACTAAAGTACTCCTATCTATGATGGAAACACTTGCCCCAATTATGAGTGCTTTACACTTTACATCTTGGTATCATATACCTAAAAAAGTTTTACAAGTTTACTTTCATAACACCTTTAATTAGAGACGGTTGTCGCCTCCTTCTTCTTTTGTTCTTCCAGATAGAGAGGACAATTCCTTTTCCAATGTCCTGGCTTTTGACAATGCTGGCAATTTCCTTTTTTGGTCACGCCTCCCTTGGCCGTGAGAGCTGAAGACGGCTTGGACTCCTTGCTAGCATGAGAACCTTTCTTAGCTTTGCCCTTGCCCTTGCGCTTGGACTTGTCTTTCTTGCTCGTGATCACCATCACAGGCTTAGGCTTGTCCTTCTTCATCTGTATCTCAACTGTCCTCAACATGCCCAACAACTCTGACAGTGGCCTATCAAAGTTGTTCATGTTGTAGTTCATCACAAACTGACTGTAGGATTCTGACAACGATTGCAATATCACGTCAGTAGCCAACTCTTGGCTCAGTGGAAATCCCAGTCTTTGCAGGTTCTCTACATATCCAATCATCTTGAGTGTGTGAGGACCAACTGGATCTCCTTCTGTCATGATGCACTTGAACAGTGCCCTTGAGACATTGTACCTCTCTTGCCGTGCCTGATCTTCATACATGTTCCTGAGATGCTGAATCATCTCAATGACACCCATGTTCTCATGCTGTCTCTACAACTCATGGTTCATAGAACATAACATCAAGCACTTTGCATCAATGGCATCATTAGAATGCTTCTTGTAAGCATCCCTTTCTGTCTTTGGTGCATTAGGAGTGGGTTCCTCTGGAATTGGAGTATCCAAGACATAGAGCTTACGCTCTTGAGTGAGAACAATTCTCAATGTATGATACCAGTCGTGGAAGTTTGTCCCATTTAGCTTGTCCTTTTCAAGGACCGATCACAAATAGAAGTGATTGTTGTTTGTCGTCATTTGTACTACAAAAGGAAATATGCAATTTTAGTCCAAAAACTCATTTTTGACTTATTTGATTGATTTGAAATGTTGACGATATAATTAGGCCTTTAATTAATTATCGCTCCCACTATTTTACTTCAAATTGATAGCCCTCACCATCAATTTGGAAGATTGCAGCGTACAACCTTCTAGTGGGCAAGATCTTGAAATCCTCTAAGTCATGGACCAGCTTGGGCTGTCACCCACAACATAGATCTCTCAGGTAGGCAACTCTTGCCAATTACATCATATGCAACTCTTGATAAGATGTCATATGCAACCCCTTGCCATGATCATCTCCATGCCTCAAGGTGCTAGATCCTATCTAGGTCACCTTATTAAGTCTGAACCAAAGCAAACACGATGAATATGCACCCTGCTTGGGCAGACCCACACATTCATCCTTCACGCTTCCACGAGATAGACGGTGCACCACGCTTGGGCGTTCCCACACTTGGTCGATCAAGCTTTTCACGTGTGTCACATTTGGAAGGCATCTAAAACTTAATATTTAATGAGGGATTTGGTTTTATATACATATGCATATCCAATCACCACAATACATAGTACGTATCATATACATGCTATATCCCACAGAAAACATGCAAAACGATAAAAGCGATGATTAGGCCATTCTAATGTGATTCCTCGAGCCAAGAGGAATCACAGTCATCTAGGTCAACATCACATGCAACCTGTACAAGATGAACTCTGTGCTTTGCCTTCAGAGTAGATCAACTCATCACATGATTGACATGCTCATTCTAGCCCAGTCGTCTGGGTGCCACCAGCCGATCGGTTGGCTCCTCCAACCGATCGGTTCGTCTGGTCGTCTTGCATCTCGTCATGTCCGCCACCTGCTTGTCTCGCTCCTTGAACGATCATCAACCAATCGGTTCACTCCTTGAACCGATCGTCTAGAACGTCAATCGATCGGTTCACGCCTTGAACCGATCGTTTCAGTTGTCGTCTCGATGTCCTCTGTTCTTTGACATAACAGGAAATAAAATTCTATCCTATTTTACATTGCATAAAGAGAAACCTCGAGTTACATTTGAGGGGAGCAAAGGTAGGAGAGAAATCTCGAATTATTTCGAGTTACATCAGGAATTGGAGAAGGAAGATCGGTGCACGGACCGAGATGCAAGCAACCACATACAACCATACACAGATAGGGTTTATTGGCCATAACCACGCTATACATCCACCATAAAACTCGTTTAAGGGTGACGCGTATCGAGTGCATTAATAATACATATCATATATGTAATTTGGGATTTGTGGATTTAGGATTGGACATGCATAAAGCCAATTTTATTCGCATAGTATGCAATAAATAAAGGCGAAAAACCAAAATTGATCATATCGATATTCCTAAAATATAGAGCAGTTGATGTGGCTCTGATACCACTGTTGGGTTTTAGGGGAGGCAGAGATGGCAGCGGAAAAAAAAATTCTCCCCAAACCCGGAACAAGGAAACACGTCAACGTCTATATAATAGGAAAGGATGGTTTGTGGAATCATACCTTGTCCCGAGGCTTGCTCGGCGAAAATACCTCGTGGCTTGCACGGTCTTCAACTCCGATCTTCGATGGTGTCTGTGAAGCTCCTGGTCGCACCAGGACTGACGACTCTTGGTCTCACCGGACTATCGAGATTGACAATTGTCCTCCTAAGCGATAGAAACCTCCTGCCTCTGAAGTAGTCCACAGGGACCACCTGGAACTCCACACTCCTTGTCCCACAAGGAGTTGGAAGGAGTCACACCCTCATGTTGATGTACTAGTCGCCAACACACTCTCCTGCCTCCAATTGCAACTGCAATTGTCTTTCCCTTGTTGCGCCTCCCTTTGCGGGTAGCACTTGCTCGGGCTCTCTCGGTTACCAAAACCAGAGAGAATGACAACTTTGCAGAGCAACTGGTTGCACTGAGTTGTACTTTGAGAAGACCCCAATACCCCTATATATAGGAGGGTCATGGGACAGGGTTCTCCATCCCGAGCAATGCAGGACTAAAAGTAGGAGTAGAAGGGTTCGAGATTTTCCACAAAAGCAACCAACTCGCAACCTGAACCGATCGTTTCACAACTAAAACAGTCAGTTGGGGACCTGAATCGGTCGGTTGACACCTCAATCGATCGGTTGGGACACCTCAACTGGTCGGTTCACAAGTGAATCGGTCGGTTGGTGGTCCTGGTCGGTTCCCGATTGACTTTCCTTCTTTTGTTTCTAATTGGTATCGAATACCAATCCTATTTCCCAATCAAATTGGGAAATTGAAACGAAAGGAAAATTCTCATCAATCCTACTTTCCCAACTTGCTCAGTTGCACCAGTTGAATCGACCATTTCAACACTTGAAGCAATCGATTCACCCTGATCTAGAGCCGATCGGTTCAACACTTGAGCCAACCGGTTCACCAAGATCAGCTGAACGGTTCATCACATGAGTCGATCAGTTGGGAGTGCAGATTGTGCAAAATTAGTCAATTGCGATTTCAATCAATCCGATACTCCAATCAATATGTCCAACACCTTGAACATTATGATATTGAGCTATCAATTAATTTAGTGTTTAATTGAACTACTAAACTCCTTTTGTAATCAATCTAAACATTGCTTGTGGACAAAACTCCTCTTCCAGGTTAAATCCTATGTGTGTGACCCTGCAGGTCCATTTCACATTGGCAGTGAAAGTCCATAACACTTATTGTAACGACCCTGCCTCCCGGTACCCCCTAATTAAGGGAGACCGAAAGGTCGGTGCCGTTATCTAATTAACAAGATCAAAGGTTCGAAAAATAATCAATAACAATTATGAAATTCTACTAACTAACTGGCATTTGGTATAAAATTAAAACTTTACTTACCTTTGAAAACCTTGTAAATCTATCTATCCAGGTCTTGAATTATTCTATCCAATCCTCCTTGCACTTTATTTCTTTTTCCGCAATGTGTCACTTTACTATTTTTTCTTTCAATTGTTGTTCCTAAAACGCCGACAAACAAAACGTTGGTCAGTATGTCGAAATATACTGGTATGTGGGAACAACCAAAATCTTGCAAATATGGCTAACAATTTAATAATCTCAATCAAATTAATTAACAAGCCAATTTACACTTTTTAGTATGACATTCTCCACCGCTTTTGCCCTAACCCTGGCATACCCACCTTAGGGTGCCCTTTTGCCAATGACTTAAGGCCACCTTCTCAATCCCGAGCTTGGTGCCTGGGGGTCACCACTCATGGTGCCCACTAGTCATGCAACATCATAGGCCACCTTCTTGGTGCCTGGGGTCACCACTCAAGGCGTCCATTGGTCTACCCATCTGGGCCTGACCTTTGGCATCATCCATCAGGGTGGCATGTAGGTGCGAGAATCCATACTTCTATTATTAATGTGATAATCATAGTGACTTTATAATTTGCAAGTATGAACATCCAAACTGATAATTTGCATTCAATGCGATTAACCATCCGGAAAATCCCCGAGAAACTAAGTCGATTACTCATAATTAACCACATACCTGATCTAGAGCAACTTGATTGTCCAAGCAATAAGGATAAAGAATCAATCAACAAGCAATCAACAATATCCTGAAATTAATGCATACGTTCCAAGTGTTATAGTTTATCCAGAACATTCTAAAGCTAGACTTGGATTCCACCTTAGGCTTTCTAGACCATATTAGGGTTTTATTAGGGTTTTTTCCTCCATAACTCTTTTATCATATTAAATTCTCTCTTAGTTCATAAACCCTAACTTCAACATCATAAGCCCAATTAAAGTCGATTAGTTCTCTTTTATACCAAAACTACCTTCTTTATCCTTTTAAGTCATTTCAAGGTCATTAGACTCAATTATCACCTTTAGTTTCTTTCAGATTAACAACACATAATTCATGATGGTCTAATTCCCATATGAACTCTATTTATTATTTATGTCATCAAGATCCATTAAGCCTATTTTACATTAAAGCTACAATTTTCATCCTTTTAATATATAACAAGATCATTATGCTCATTTATCGTCAATTCATAGTTCATTATGATCATATGAACCTGATTTGCCATTAATATTCATGAGAAAACCCTAATTACAACATTTAGGGTATTTATCCACAAATTAAGAATTTTATTGCTCGAAACAGCTTAGATTCAACATATTTCCACTTTAATCACGAAATTAACCAATTAAAGCCATTAATAGTCAAATTAGTCAACATTAGGGTTTCAAGGCCCATTAAAGTATTATTCATGCCCATTAAACTCGAAATTAAAATAATTACATGCAAATTCATTCTCTTTATTCCTAATGTGCCCTTTCATCATTAACAGGTTAATACTAACCCTAATCATCCATTAAACCCTTATAATTACATCATTCATCTCAAAATAGGGTTCTTTAAACATTAACACATTAAAGTTGCTATCTTCCATTACTTTTCGAATTACAAGAGAAATTAGCCTCTAAACATATTTTTATTAGATTCTTCTCATTTTTCTAAGCAAAATTCATGTATAAACTTTTGTCATCCGAGCTACTATTAAAGAGTTATGATTTTTGGAAGAAATACTTTTTTCGACCAACCGGAAGCTGCCACGTCATCCTATGCATGCAACTCGGCCCACGTTTGAGTTTATAACCAAATTACTGGTTTACCCTTGACTTAAGGTTCAGCTCTTTGGCATGCGAAGGGGCAGATTCGTCAAATGTCGGTTCGTAATCAAGCTTGCGACGCTCCTTGCTGTTGCCGGCTAGGTCCGTCTGCGGGAGGGTTTACTCCCCCTCCTCCCCGGGTCTGACGACCCCACCCACCGCCTCGCTCGCTCCGCAGCACCCTGTCGTGCCTAGGGCGCCACCCAGTTGCGGCCGAGGTGGCCGGAGTCAGGCCATCTGTGGCATCCAAAGCTGCAGACCCTGCAGATCGGCTAGTTGCTTGGAGCATTGCTGGGAGCAAAGGTGATGGAAGCCGATCAACCAGATCATTGGGGTAGCTTCGTTCCTTCACCATTAACTCACCACAGCCGCCAGTATGCTCCATGGTTTCTCTACCCTTTGGGGTTAGGGTTTGGACAAAGAAGAAGGAGAAGAGAGGGTTGAATACGTGGGATTTTTTCTTCAACTCGGGCCAGAGATCAACCTTTTATATAGGGGTGGTTGTCCACGCCCTAAGACTCTTGCCCATGAGGAAACAAAGTTCTCTTCTAATAGGAATTCAATTCCTTCATGGAGAAGCAAAATTCTCTCTCCTACTTACCAAAAAAAACTTTGTTCTTTAGATATTAGGAATTCGAAATTCCTCTCACCTATTCTCTTTATTCTTGGCTTTTAACTTATTAGCCACGAAATTATATTTCCTTTTTTATAGAAAATACCCTTTCTTCAACAAAACCATGAAATTCATTAATTAAGCATCATTTTATCTCCTTATTTTGCAATTTTGATACTTTCTCTTTCTTTCCTCTTTATTGGGACTCCTTGGATCCCAAGAAACTCTAATAATTCGAAATCCTTTTTATTGGATACTCATTATCCTTCTAGATGCATCTAAATACATTATTTCACATTATCTTGTTTACTTCTTCATTAAAATATATCTTTTTGAGAGTTTTCTCTTTGTTTCTATTTTATTTTCCTTATTGGTATTCTTTTCAACATTACAAATCCTTGGGATACGGAATTCCACCAAGGATTACTCCATTATACCTCTTTACACTTATTTTCCACATGTCATCAATATTTTCAATTTCTTTCTTAATAAAGAAATACTTAATTGATCTTTTCTTTTCTTATTGCTCTCTTTATGCAACTTTGGACTCCTTGGAACCCAAGGAACCCAAGAGGCACGAAATCCTTCCTTGGATTTGCCTTCTAGAGGTTTCTACCTCTTTATTTTCTCAAATATTCAATTATTCATTAATTAATTGAATTTCCTTGTTATTGGGCCCAATAGCCAATAAAGCCCACAAATCAAACAACAAGGCTATTTTAAACGAAATCCATTTATTCACAATAAATTATATTATTTTTCCAAATATCTTTAATATGAGAAATTACATTTCTCACCAAATGAACCCAAAATTTGGGGTTGTAACATCCTTCCCCTCTTATGAGAATTTTGCCCTCAAAATTCCATCAAGCAAGCAAACAAACAGGATAAGTCTTCTTATGTCCATCAGGGCTCCCATGTGGCTTCACCCTTTCCACGGTGTTTCCTAAGAACCTTCATTATCTCATTTTCTTCCATCTGAGTTCTTTCTTACCTTGGTATATCGTACCCTCATAGGTGACTCAGGACTTTTCAGCCTTTCAAAAGCTAAATAGGTTCAGGGCATAACACCTGGCTTGGGTACCTCACATAGTGCTCTAGATCGGACTCCTGCAACACATTATTTTATCCTGAGGGAGAAGGTTAACACAAACATCTCCACCAATCCATCTCAAATGGACCCATATATCGGGGACTCAACTTTCTCAGTTGTTGCTTAGAGGGGTCGGATTTTCACATCACGTATTCTCCCACTATAAACTGCATATCAGTCTACTTTGCATCTGCTCATGACCCATGTCACCACTGGGCTCTCTCTCAGCCATTGCACGATCAAAGCGACTTCATCTGCACACACTTGTGGTTCTTTTCTGACCTTCACGAGGTCTCCTTCATCAACATCATCATAATGAAGTGGTGACCGACACAACCTCCCTATAGAACTTCTTGCATCTCGATAAAGGCTATGGTGGTTAACATCACATCTTAAGAACTGTCTCTATGTATCACCCTAAATGAGCACACATGCTCTCATCAGACCCTCTAGTCTAGATCATATTGTCCATTAGTATGGGGTGATAAACTGTACAAACACTGAGCTCTTCATGTATCTACTTCCACCCCATGGAAGTGAACCTTTAGGTCACATCAAGAACTCTTGAATTCGCATCATGGTGTAGTGAAACCATCTCTTTTCATATGTATTTCAACCAGATATGTCCCTTGACAGAACTCTTCCTTTCTCATGTCATCCAGGTAAGGCGATCTACCATAACCCATATTGTATCTTGACCTTCTTGGTCTAGGAGAGACTCACAACATCCATAGTGATGAACTCCCATTCCCTCTCAGGAACTCTTTATACTTTATATCCATGCACTGGGTAATGGTGTTCGTCCTTCACCTCCTGGCTTGCATGGCCACATGCTACATGCAACTTTGTTTTAAGCCTCCTGTATTGTTATGATTCCTCAAGCTTGATACCTCGGAAACCCTAAACCACTCTCAAAAGGGTTTTATTACCTTCCTATCCAAAGGAGTGTATCTGAGGTTCTATCACCATCCTTTTACTACATCAAGGACTAAACTGGCTACCCAAACAACCCTTAACTTGTTCAACATATCTTATTACATCTGAGTGTTAGCCAAAACACATATTCTTCTCAAACTTAGGGTTAGCCAAACAACCTCAACTTCTTCTAGCCTCTAATTAGGCAGCTAGATCTCAACCGGAGCATTCATTACCACCTCTCATCTTTAAGTGTTAGGTAACATACACCTCCATGTATTATACTTATCATCTCATCTCAAACTCTAAGACTATCTTCATCAAGAAGCCCTGAGCTCATCCTCACTGTGATCGAACTCGACCTTGGTTAACTTGCAATTTCCACATAGTTCCTGGTAAAACATCCACAAAAGCTGACTACACTACCTCTCTTAGTGTTTGCAAATCATCCATGTATCATTCACTTCACCAGGGTATGTTATTATCTCTATCATCATACCTTGTAGCTACGTTCCAACTTACATCATCTTTATCCTTGGTGTAAGGCATGCGTACTGTCCTATCTCTCACTCACATAACAAGAAGAAATAAGCATTTGGCGGCCATCCAAATACAGAGTTCTTCCCATTCCAGGAGTAGAGATGGTACATCCCACCTTGCCAGTACACCTTCAAATCTAAGTTGAAACATGCCACTCATGTCTCCACATCACAAACATCATGATATCAAAAATTACTTCCATGGAAAACTGATCTGAAACCTACTTGGGTCACCACACAATCCTTGGTCATCTCCTCTAGGTATATAGGGTGTCGGCACTTTTGGGGTCGTCCCTCTTCCCTTATGCATCCAGAGAGTGCCCTACTCATCTGCCCTTTGGGTCCCATGAGTTCATGAAGGTGATCAATCTCCTAACCCATGGCCCTTAGACAATGATAGTTGTTACCTCCCGACCCTATGGTCATGTGCAACTAGGGACTTAGGCAACTTCGTCTTTCATCGGTCTTATCCTTACCTAACCCTTGGATAGACTTAGGATTCTATCATAGTACATGTTCAACTCAGAACCCTACCTAATCCTTCATCATCTCTCTCTGCATTCTTGGGCTGTCTCTTATCCTTTCATAAGGGTCATGGCGACCTGCCTACCCTGATCGAGCCCCATACCGGTTACTTCCATGGTAACACATCCACATGCACATAGAGGTGGTTATCTATGGGTCTATAGGTTCATTCTCATGCCATGTACTTAGCTTCTCAAGATCCTACGAAACCTCCTTAGGTTACCTCAAAACCAACCAAACTGGTAAACTCCCTACTAAAGGGTCCCTCTCCCAGGATGGGAGGAAACTACACCTTTATAAAAAAGGTCACAAGCATTCTTAGGGTTTACATCCATATGAGCATGCTTAAACCAAAAACTACTAAGGCACAAGCATATCTATAAAACCATGCTAGGTCGCACTTGTTCTCATCCTCAACATTACATCAACTTAGTTGTGAGGGGTTCATCAAACCTACCCTTAACGTAAGGGATTTCCTTTACCTCTACACATGAGGGGTACCATGCTCGAAACTATAGAGACTCAATCTCATCATGAGTATCGAATACACTGCTTCCCCTCTTAGGCCTAGGAACCCTAGGTTCTCCTTTGGGTATCTAACTACATGCTCAATCTCTTAACCATGAATCAAGCATGTCCAAGGTATGTCATGTACTTCCATGATCTTTCTACTCGAGCAACACTTCGGAGTTGAGTCCTCCTCAAGGACATTCAACTAGGTATAAAACCTCACAACAGGGTACTTAAACCTCCTCAGGGTCTAAGGAACTCTTTATCTCATCCATAAGGTAACCACTTATACCCTGGGTACTAGAAGCATCGTCCTCTTTCTAGGGTTTGGTTCCTCTAAAGGCAACTAAGATATCATCAGCCTCCAGGGATCAAGCATAAGGCAACCACTATCATCCACTTAGGCCGCATCGTTCTCGACTCCCCACTATTCCTCAAGTTTCAGGGTTTTAGGCTTCCAACCTCCTTGTTGGGTTCTTGCTCTCTCTCCCTAGAGCTAAGTCCACATCCAACCCTACTACCAGAGGTCCCCTCTCCATGAAGGCTCATGCTCACAAGCATACCACTATGTGGGTGAAGCCTATGCTTAACTCATGTTTGGCTCTAGATTATCCATATGCTTATCTCATAAGCTATCCATCATATCCTTCTGGCCTTAGTTTTAACCTACTGTTCACATTACTGATGTACTCAGGGTGCAAGCTATATCCTACTTGCAACAGCCCATAAGGTTTATATAGGTTCATCTCTAACCTTATCCAGGAAGGAGCTATCCTTTGCTCAAACATGCACGATCCTTCTCAGGGTTGGGTTGCCAAAGGTGCTAGGCCATCTAATCTCTCATGGCTCATATGACAAACCATAGGCATGTCCATCCAAACACCCAGTCTACCATGACATCTAATCTCATCATGTCTCTCTCTCTAACCTTCTCTTAGGGTTAGGGTTAACATCATCCCCAAAGGATGTGCTAGGTCTCTACCTTCAATGGAGGTCTCTACCTCCAAGACTAACTCTCTCAACTCATCCTCCTGACAAGGAGGTCTATCCTCAGGTCTCTCCTGAGGGCTATGACAACTCGTGTCATACAACCTAAGCATGTATCTATTCTTTATTTTGCGCTTAATCTATTAAGCTTACGTCCATGACATCTTATTTACATGCTTTTTATTAATTTGGTGGAGGATTCCTTAGACCTTATTAACCTTACCCATACCTCAATAGGGTGAGGAGAAGAGAGAAAACCCTAATCCTTAAGGTCCTTAACAGAATTTGAGTTGAGAAGGGATGAACAAGATGAGAGAGTCCTAAAGGTATCTTATTTCGAGTCATATCCTAAGACATCGTCCAGGCAGTCACACAATCCGGGAGTCCTCGTATTCCGACTAGAGGTGCGGAGGAAAATATTGCCAGCCCCCGGAAGTGATCCTTATCTAGACACCTCAATCTTTTGGACACTCCTCTAATAACTCCCTTGGTTCTATGGAATTTGTAAAATTTAATAGTTATTAAAGATTAATTGAGGAACCTATGCTCTGATACCAATTGTAACGACCCCGCCTCCCGGTACCCCCTAATTAAGGGAGACCGAAAGGTCAGTTCCGTTATCCAATTAACATGATCAAAGGTTCGACAAATAATGAATAACAATTATGAAATTCTACTAACTAACTGGAATTTGGTATAAAATTAAAACTTTACTTACCTTTGAAAACCTTGGAAATCTATCTATCCTGGTCTTGAATTATTCTATCTAATCCTCCTTGCACTTTATTTCTTTTTCTGCAATGTGTCACTTTACTGTTTGTTCTTTCAAATGTTGTTCCTAAAATGTCGACAAACAAAACATCAGTGAGTATATCAAAATATACTGGTATGTGGGAACAACCAAAATCTTGCAAATATGGCTAACAATTTAATAATCTCAATCAAATTAATTAACAAGCCAATTTACACTTTTCAGTATGACATTCTCCACCGCTTTTGCCCTAACCCTGGCATACCCACCTAAGGGTGCCCTTTTGCCAATGACTTAAGGCCACCTTCTCAATCCTGAGCTTGGTGCCTGGGGGTCACCACTCATGGTGCCCACTAGTCATGCAATATCATAGGCCACCTTCTTGGTGCCTGGGGTCACCACTCAAGGCGTCCATTGGTCTACCCATCTGGTCCTGACCTTTGGCATCATCCATCAGGGTGGCATGTAGGTGCGAGAATCCATACTTCTATTATTAATGAGATAATCATAGTGAATTTATAATTTGCAAGTATGAACATCCAAACTGATAATTTGCATTCAATGCGATTAACCATCCGGAAAATCCCCGAGAAACTAAGGCGGTTACTCATAATTAACCACATACCTGATCCAGAGCAACTTGATTGTCCAAGCAATAAGGATAAACAATCAATCAACAAGCAATCAACAATATCCTGAAATTAATGCATACGTTCCAAGTGTTATAGTTTATCCAGAACATTCTAAAGCTAGACTTGGATTCCACCTTAGGCTTTCTAGACCATATTAGGGTTTTATTAGGGTTTTTTCCTCCAAAACGCTTTTATCATATTAAATTCTCTCTTAGTTCATAAACCCTAACTTCAACATCATAAGCCCAATTAAAGTCGATTAGTTCTCTTTTATACCAAAACTACCTTCTTTATCCTTTTAAGTTATTTCAAGGTCATTAGACTCAATTATCACCTTTAGTTTCTTTCAGATTAACAACTCATAATTCATGATGGTCTAATTCCCATATGAACTCTATTTATTATTTATGTCATCAAGATCCATTAAGCCTATTTTACATTAAAGCTACAATTTTCATCCTTTTAATATATAACAAGATCATTATGCTCATTTATCGTCAATTCATAGTTCATTATGATCATATGAACCTAATTTGCCATTAATATTCATGAGAAAACCCTAATTACAACATTTAGGGTATTTATCCACAAATTAAGAATTTTATTGCTCGAAATAGCTTAGATTCAACATATTCCCACTTTAATCACGAAATTAACCAATTAAAGCCATTAATAGTCAAATTAGTCAACATTAGGGTTTCAAGGCCCATTAAAGTATTATTCATGCCCATTAAACTCGAAATTAAACTAATTACATGCAAATTCATTCTTTTTGTTCCTAATGTGCCCTTTCATCATTAACAGGTTAATACTAACCCTAATCATCCATTAAACCCTTATAATTACATTATTCATCTCAAAATAGGGTTCTTTAAACATTAACACATTAAAGTTGCTATCTTTGATTACTTTTCGAATTACAAGAGAAATTAGCCTCTAAACATATTTTTATTAGATTCTTCTCATTTTTCTGAGCAAAATTCATGTATAAACTTTTGTCATCCAAGCTACTATTAAAGAGTTATGATTTTTGGAAGAAATACCTTTTTTGACCAACCGAAAGCCGCCACGTCATCCTATGCATGCAACTCGGCCCACGTTTGAGTTTATAACCAAATTACTGGTTTACTCTTGACTTAAGGTTCGACTCTTTGGCATGCGAAGGGGCAGATTCGTCAAATGTCGGTTCATCATCAAGCTTGCGACACTCCTTGCTGTCGCCGGCCTGGTCCTTCTGTGGGAGGGTTTACTCCCCTCCTCCCAGGGTCCGACGACCCCACCCACCGCCTCGCTCGCTCTACAGCACCCTATCGTGCCTAGGGCGCCACCCAGTTGCGGTCGAGGTGGCCGGAGTCAGGCCAGCCGTGGCATCCAAAGCTGCAGACCCTGCAGATCAGCTAGTTGCTTGGAGCGTTGCTGGGAGCAAAGGTGATGGAAGCCGATCAACCAGATCATTGAGGTAGCTTCGTTCCTTCACCATTAACTCACCACAGCCGCCAGTATGCTCCATGGTTTTTTCTACCCTTTGGGGTTAGGGTTTGGACAAAGAAGAAGGAGAAGAGAGGGTTGAATACGTGGGATTTTTTCTTCAACTCGGGCCAGAGATCAACCTTTTATATAGGGGTGGTTGTCCACGCCCTAAGACTCTTGCCCATGAGGAAACAAAGTTCTCTTCTAATAGGAATTCAATTCCTTCATGGAGAAGCAAAATTCTCTCTCCTACTTACCAAAAAAAACTTTGTTCTTTAGATATTAGGAATTCGAAATTCCTCTCACCTATTCTCTTTATTCTTGGCTTTTAACTTATTAGCCACGAAATTATATTTCCTTTTTATAGAAAATACCCTTTCTTCAACAAAACCATGAAATTCATTAATTAAGCATCATTTTATCTCCTTATTTTGCAATTTTGATACTTTCTCTTTCTTTCCTCTTTATTGGGACTCCTTGGATCCCAAGAAACTCTAATAATTCGAAATCCTTTTTATTGGATACTCATTATCCTTCTAGATGCATCTAAATGCATTATTTCACATTATCTTGTTTACTTCTTCATTAAAATATATCTTTTTGAGAGTTTTCTCTTTGTTTCTCTTTTATTTTCCTTATTGGTATTCTTTTCAACATTACGAATCCTTGGGATACGAAATTCCACCAAGGATTACTCCATTATACCTCTTTTCACTTATTTTCCACATTTCATCAATATTTTCAATTTCTTTCTTAATAAATAAATACTTAATTGATCTTTTCTTTTCTTATTGCTCTCTTTATACAACTTTGGACTCCTTGGAACCCAAGTAACCCAAGAGGCACGAAATCCTTCCTTGGATTTTCCTTCTAGAGGTTTCTACCTCTTTCTTTTCTCAAATATTCAATTATTCATTAATTAATTGAATTTCCTTGTTATTGGGCCCAATAGCCAATAAAGCCCACAAATCAAACAACAAGGCTATTTTAAATGAAATCCATTTATTCACAACAAATTATATTATTTTTCCAAATATCTTTAATATGAGAAATTACATTTCTCACCAAATGAACCCAAAATTTGGGGTTGTAACACTTATGACTTCACAAGCAAAGAGCGGTGCCTAGTCAC
The DNA here is from genome assembly GCA_963693085.1 of Alisma plantago-aquatica. Lineage (NCBI taxonomy): Eukaryota > Viridiplantae > Streptophyta > Magnoliopsida > Alismatales > Alismataceae > Alisma > Alisma plantago-aquatica. Next base: position 479,096,906 of record OY856413.1, on the reverse strand, counting down.
ACATCAATGCTACCCAAGTGAAAGTAGAAAGTTGGAGAACAACTTTCAATCCTACAATCCGTGAAAGGTGTTAGAGTGAATGTATAATTCCTTTGTCACTGATATCCTGAATGAACTCGAGGCATGGAACAGTCATCATGTCAACGTTCATTCACTTTCTTGATCTCAGAGTAGACTGGAAGAGATATGTATGACATCAATATCACATACTGATTCACACATGCGTGCACGCCTTTCTCAATCCTACTCATCAATTGGCCATGGATATCATACTCCCTTAGGAGGGACAAATCCCATATCTATCACTCACCCCTCAAAAGCCCCATGTGTCAAAGCCACCCAATCATCACCTTTATAACAACCCATGTTTCAGGACTGTGTTAGATGATGTCAAAGTGTGCCCAACGACATGTGTTGAGTGTAGTGATTTCAGGTCAAAGAATCACACTCACCACCATCACTTGTGAGTACTGACTGTAACTACCATGTTATGGTTCCATGTGTCAAACTCACGGTGGGTCTGTCCGGTACACTTGTTCTCTAACAAGTACCTATGTGTTTTTGATATCTCTATATCATGACTAATGAGATTCTATCATGAACCAACACCACAATCTAGTCTTATGTGTCATTGCTGTCTATCTACCTTCCACAATGACATCCGACTAGGGACATAACAAGAATGTACAAACTCTTAGCATCCGTATGATCTCATCGTTCAGGTCCTCAACATGAAAGCGTACATCATTGAGTATTGTCATTCTCTAGACATTCAATCTGTTCTATCACTATCTCATATGACTGAACTAGAAAGAATTGGAAGCTTGCCTTTGATGTTTATCAAATCAATCTTAATATATCCCACCAATCATCCCATGATTGGGTCTCAGGACATACATACCAACATAACACACAAGATCCAAAGAAATCTACAACTCGTATTCATAACAAAATGTTGGATAAAGAAACCTATCATATACTTCAACATCTATCTCTCCATCACTCCAGAAAATGAGAGTACATGAACACTCTATCTTATACATATTGGTCAATACACCCCTTCAACTACTCCACTATAGCTAAACAATGTGGAAAATCATTATATTATAACCTAGTGCAGGGATGCGATATATCTAGTGACAACATATTTATTGCTTACATGCATATTATGATTAGAAGACAATGAGTAAATATCTATACAAATAATATATTCATCAATGTCATAAACCATAACTTAACCACTATATCTTATGACAATTGACAAGTTATAATCCTAACATGACATAGAATGAATTAAACCCTATAGTGGTATATTATGCTCATGTTAACCTATCCTACAAACCCTAATTAATATCATACCCCTAACTGACACGCTAGTTGTATATGCTTAAACAAAGTATTTTAAGTAATATAATGCAAAATATGTAGCGAAACTAAAAATTGAGTCCCTTATAGTGTAGAAAGACCCACTTAGTAATAGGAAAGAGTTTGTTAAAGAGTATATTTACTTAACTGGTGTAGTCTATTTACTTAAGTTGTTTAGTTTATTTGTAATGTGGGCCCAACTAAGTATTGGCCCATTAGGGTTTGTCTTGTGTATGTATACTTCCCCCTTATCCTATTTATGGGAAAGGTGGGTTGCCTCCTATCAATATGAAAAACCTACACAAAAGGGGATTTCCCCTATCATATCATCTTTTGACATGGTATCAAAGAAGTCTATCATATGTCACCCCAACCCTAAGAGAGAGAGAGAGAGTATAAAGGAGTGATGCCTCCCCTTGCAGGTGGCCACCGCTGCTAGGCATTGCTCTGGCTAACCGCACAGATCTCTCAGCCCTACTTTTTCTTGGAGTCATCTCCTTTGAGTCATCTCCATCTTCAAAAAAACCCATCATTTGAACTTGCTACTACCAAATCTACAAGGGCCGCCATGCCTCTATCAATCTTTCTTTCTAATGGAGTTCTCTCTATCCTATTCACCGCCATCATTACAAATCTACACTACCATTATCTACTATATTGTTGATCTAATCCATCCCACCACCTTTTAGATCTTATCCAAAATCTTGTATAAAGGTCTCCCTTTTCTATTTATTTAGGGGTACATCATCCTCATATTGCTTGGTGGAGATCTAGAAGGGATTCCCCCTCTTTTGCTGCTATCTCTGGGGTTTTTTCTGGTTCTATTTGCTACTAACATGGCATGTCATTTCTTGATACAGCATGTTAGTAGAGATCTACTTTGTTTGTTATTTCGCTCACAAAATCTACCCGCAATGACACGACATGTCGCTTCTTGACACAGTATGTTGCCTGCACTATAACATGGTGTGTCACCTAAAGAGATGACATGCCACTTGTAACATCCCTGACCTGGGTTATGAAGTAACCCTAAGTGTTTTGCATAATGAGAGTGATTATATGCATGATTTTGTCTTTGAAAAGTAATTAGGGCTCAAGAGGAACTTATGTTACAATTTTAGTCCTTTTTGAATATTGTTGAAATCAATATTTTGCCTATTTTGGACTAAGGTGCAATTTACCCAAGTTGAGGGGTCTATTTGCAAATTGTGCATGATAATATGTTCCTCATGTGTTGAAGCATCATGAGAGTGAAGAAGATGCAGAAGTATGGCTTATGGTAGTCTGAATTCCAAGAAAGAGCTAATTAATCAATGTTTGTGCATGAAACTTAGTTTTGGTGTAAAGTGCAAATTACCCAAAACCTATGGTACAATAAGTAAATTATCACTTCAATTACGTCCCCAATGTTTCTTGGCATCAAGTGGAGCAAATAAATTGAGAGGGGCGCCTCATTTGAATTAAGTTGAAGGAGAGAGAATCTTGATATTAAAATAATCAAGATTTAAGCATAATGGATATATTAATGCAAAAATAAATAAAATAATTCAAGGGCCTTCAACCAAAATTAATTTGGTAGAATTCATATGTGTGTATGGACGTCCTTGAGTTTTTCAAGGGCCGAAAATATTTTAAGGAGGTGAAATTCCACTCACCTTATTATAAGGAAAAGAATTTCCACTCAAAAAGATATATTAGTATTATAATGGATTAAGGTGCTTAATTTCTTTTCCCTTAATCCATGGATAATGGAAGGGAGTTATGTGGCTTTGAGTTGCCTTTGCATGAAAGAAAACCAAGGAGGAAGAGGTGGCACCATTTTTGGAATTAATTGAATTTTAATTAAACATTTTCTCTTTCATCAATTTCTTATAAAAGAGCCTTTTTCAAACCACCTAAGGATCTTTTTCGATTCCTTTTCTTTCCCTTGCTTGAAAAACCGACCAAGAAGGCTAAGGACAGAAGGGAGCACGTCCCCAACCTGTTGGTAAGCCTTTGATCTTCGTTATTCATGATTTCATGGTGAAAATCATAAAACAATGTGTAATCCCTTCATTTCTTCACTCCATCTTCAACCCTAGCCGATCCTTTCACTCCAAAAGCTTGAGAAACGACCTTGGGAGGTTGCTAGAGCTTCAACCACCATTGGAGCCGTGAAGCTTGGAGTTTGGGATCAGATTTGAAGGTGGGTTATATAACTTTAACCCTTAATCTTTGTCATTGTATTTGATTTCTACTTGCAATTGAATTAGTTGTTATTATTGCAACAACTTTGCTTGATTGATGGAGTTGCCATGGAAATGGCAGTAGCTTTCGTGATTCTAAGGGTTGAAGATGATAACTTGTTCATAAGAACACACCTTAATCAAAGAACAACAACAAGCAGTCTTGGACTTTTGGTCCAAACGGTTTTGTAAACCGTTTGGTAAAGTTGAATCCCAAACCGTTTGGTTTGGTTGACCGTTTGGTATAGTTGACCATTTGGAATCCAAACCACATGGCATGGTTGACCGTTTGGTATAGTTGACCGTTTGGGGTCTGAACTAGATCATTGGTTGGTGATGATCCAATGGACTCAATTGAGTGATCCAAGGTTTGCACGATCCATCAAGTTGTAACCCTAATCAAGTTGATTGATGAAACCCTTGATTGGTCCAATTGATTTCAAGAATTTTTGGGGCAAATAGTCTTGAGACCGTTTGATCCCAAACGGTCTTGAAACCATTTGGGACTAAACGGTTTCAAAACCGTTTGGTGGATTGAAGGTTGATCCTTGACCCATGGATGGTGATCTAATGGTTTGGATTGATGGACCTTCCAATTGAATAATATATGGCCATTCAATGGTGCAATTGGAAATCGATTTGTTTGAGAATTGACCTAGTTAGCCCTTACAGTTTTGGGACTGATTTGGCCCAAATGGGCTTGAGACCGTTTGATACCAAACGGTCTTGAAACCGTTTGGGGACAAACGGTCTCAAGCCCGTTTGGTGGCAAACGGTCTCAAAACCGTTTGGTGATGTAACTTCATGACCGCATGGAGGTTGTTAGTGGTTCAATCATTAGGATATTAAAGGCAATGGTGGTCCTAATTATCCAATGATGGTTAGTAATGTTAATCAATAAGGTACAAAGGTTGAAACCCTAAAAGTACCTATGTGATTAGTGTTAATCAAGGAAGAAACCCTAATTGCTAATAAGAACAATGACTTGGTACAATATGTCATTCATAGTGTATGAACTTAATTAAGGGTTGATATGACTTAATCAAGTTGAGAGGTATGATAACATAGAGTTGATACATGAGTATGACTCATATGGTGATTAAGGGTATGATTCTTAAGTAATAAGATCATGAAACCCTAATCATGGACCTAAACCCTAATTGACAAGGTTGTTGATCCTTAACCCTAATCCAAGGCAATTATAATAGTAAACCCTAATTATGGGAATGGATCATGAAACCCTAATTGGGATGAATAGTAAACCCTAATTATGGGAATGAACCATGAAACCCTTATTGGGATGAATAATAAACCCTAATTGTGAAACAATGAATGTAAATCCTTTTATAAGGTGAATGTGATGTGAAACCTTAACTAAAGATGGTTTCATGAGAAACCCTGATGTTTGATGTGCTGTAAAGCCCAAACCCTGGGTAATGCTATGTATTGCCTAATGAATCCTAATCTTGGGCAATATGGTGATAAACCATATCTTTGATGTGAATAGTTGGATGACTATCCTAAATGTCATGAAATGGGAAACCCTAACCCTGGTAAGGGAATAATGGTGTTACCCATGAATAGTGAATTCATATTTGTTGAAAATGGTTCTGATATGTACTTGATATCATTGTATCATTTGTGCTAACAATGCAGGTATCTTGAAATGATGATCATGGCTAGGTATGAGCTATGATGTTTAATTCATTTTTGTAATTGTTCCTTGAGTGCCATAATATACCTTGCTGCCTGGTAAGAGGTATCAAGAGAGTTATTGAGCATCAAGTACCATGTGTGATGCTTGTAATTAGAGCTGTCAATTGGGCGGGTCGGGTCGGGTCGGGTTTGGGTCGGGTCATTTCAGGTCAGGTCATTACGGGTCAAAGATAATTCAGGTTATTTTATTCTTTCAGGTCGGGTCAGGTTTGAGTCGGGTTAGTACTGGGTTGGGTCCCTTCGGGTCATTTTGTATTTTCGGGTCAACTCGGGTTCGGGTCGGGTCAATTTTGGTATAGAATTTTCTAGGTTACATTATCGGGTCTGGTCGGGTTCAAATCAAATCTTTTTGATTCGTCTTAATACCGAGTCGGGTCAAATTTCATTATTTCCTCAGGCTAATTTGACTTTGGGTTGAGTCATTTTCGGGTTGGGTAGTAATTGGATTGAGTCTTCTTGGGTTGTGTATTTTGTTCGGTCTAGTTGTTTTGGGTTGAGTCTCAGTCTTGTTAGGTTGGAGAGTTGGCAATCAAGAGGGCCAGTCGGGGTTTGGCCAAGGCCATTATGGGTCAAAGATTATTGAGGTTATTTTATCCTTTCTTGTCAAGTTGGTTAGTATCAGTTTGGTCCCTTCAATTCATTTTGCATTTTTAGGTCAACTCGTGTTCAAGTCGGGTCAAGTTTGACACAAGTTTGTTCAGATTCATTTATTGGGTTGGTTTGGGTTCGTCATATCACTTCAGGTCGTTTCAATTTACACTATTTCCTAGGACTAACTTGAGTTTGATTCGAGTCATTTTGAATTTGGTAGTTATCAAGTTGGGATTTCTTGGGTTGTATATTTGTATAATCAAGTTGTTTTGAGTTGGACCTCATTTAGGTCACACCGTGACTTGTGATAATGAGTAATGACTAATAAATTGCATTAATTAAAAAAAAAGAAAATATTCTTTTTACTTTTTAATTTCTTCTTTTAGTATCCATTATCCCATATATTTCCCCTTCCTTTTCCTTAATATCAAATTATTGAGCAAACTATTTTTCGTTAAAATAATATACTGATAAAGCCATATCAAAATCTATTCTAAAACTAAAACTTGACTTCTCATCTTCTCGCTAGTTTCTACTCGCTAGTACTCAGTCATGTTGACATTGGGTCGGGTCGGTGTTCGGTTGGATTGAGTTCGGGTCGGGTTGACATTGAGTCGATTGGTGTAGGGTCGGTTTGACGTTGAATCAGGTTGATATAGGGCCAGGTTGGTGTTGGATCGGGTTGACATTGGGTTGGGTTGGTGTTGGGTGGGTTGACGTCAGGTTGGGTCAATGTCAGGTTAGGTTGATAATGAGTCGGGTCAAGTCGGTTGTGATTATTTCAGGTTGATTTGGGTCACGCGATATCACCGGGCCAGGTTTGGGTCTGATAATTCTGGGTCATATTGAGTTTCGGGTAAACATCGGGTCGGGTCGGGTTGGATTCAGGTTTATATTTTTTTGGGTTTAATCGGGTTGGGTTGCGGATAGGACGGGTCGGGTTTCTTGGGTCGGGTCAGCTTTTGCCATCTCTACTTGTAATAGCAAGTATCATGTTTGCCTTGGTCAATTGACCTAAAGGTGATGGTTACCTGGAAAAGTGGTAACAATGCTTAATGATGAATTAAGGGTTTAATTACCCAAGGCCATATGATTATGGTGATGAAATTGAGAAAGGATTGAATTCCCAATATCTTTTAAGACTGTTAAGTAATTGATGGAATTAGTACATGTTTCCTTTTAGCATTGATATAATAAGTTATGTTTGAGAACTTGCCTGATGCTAAAAGAATATGAAAATGTACTTAATTAATCAAGTGCAATCTATTCATGTAGTGCTCTGACCATAGATCCATCATCGTCAGCAACTGGTGATGGTGAAACAAGTTTTCTATGGAATTCCTAGAATTCACATATTTTGAATATGTGGGGGTAAATGGGCGAAAATATCCTTACGTCCGGGTGGAGAGATTGAGGAAGGGTAAACACTAAACCTCTCAATCCTTCATGTGTCATGATAGATATATCATAAATCTCCCGATGGTTGGGATAGATGTAACATTAATCTCCCAATGATATTTAATGTCGGGTCAAGGAGATAAACATTAAATCTCTCGATGACCGATGAGAGTGCAGTTGACACTGTAACTCTATAGCGAAGTTCCAGTATACCCTGGAAAGCTATTTGAGCAGTCAACACAGTCCTGATTGTAGTCCTGTGCTGACCAGGATGTGGGAGGTCATGGGAATCCGGCTCTTCCATTGACCTATTTATGGTACCGATTTTGATTCTAGAAATGGTCAGTTGGAATATGAGTGGTATACCTCATCTCCTCAGAGATTAAACCTATTTGTAAATCATAATCATCCGTGTAGCGTATTTGCATAAGATTGAAATACGAGAAACACTGATTGATGATATACTGATTAGTATACCCTTGTTACAGGAATGTACTTATGTTCCTTTAATTCATAGTGACTATGAGAAATGTTGCTTAATCAAGCTGTAACTGTATTATTGCATAAGAATGTTGTTCTAGTCTGTATAGATGTGATTCACCTGCTATTGATTTATAATATCTCACTGTTCAGTTTATTTCTATTAAACTGCAATGACAATGTTTTGGCGGAGAGTTATATCTCCCGCTGGGGCAATTTTGATAATTGTCTCACCCCCGTGGAATTCAATGTTTTTGGGTAGACACAGACATCAAGGAAGAAACTCTTTTGTAGGAGAAGAGCAACAACAACAACAATAGACACAGGGATAACAGTGAGCCAACAGGTGGAGACATTGGCTGTCTAATTTTGTGTAGTTAGTCCTATGAGTCGTCTCTGTACTCTCAGGTCCTAGGAGTTAGTGTTTTGATACTTCGATCTGAGATTTTGTGTAATGATGCATGTAATGTATATATGAACCAGGATGTAATGTTTTACTTTGGTTCTGAATGAAAGAGTTTCCCTGTGAATGGATCTCATAATAAATGGTTTTAATTTTTAGTGATTTTCAGTAATCTGCTGCTAGTAATCGCTTCCGCTTTTAGTTAATCTTGTTTTCGCGAGACGGACGTCACACCACTTATGTTCTATCTTGATATTCTTTCTACTTACACAATGTGTCATCTGCTTCCTGTAAGCGTTGACTTCTGATGTTGTGGTATTACACACAACATGTATTTTCATCAACATGGTGTGTCACCTACTACTGATTATTACTATCTTAACTTTTGTCAACTGATACAATGTGTATGTAACCAATGTCATCAAACCGAAAACCAAATCATTACTAATTATGCGGAATTACCATAAACAGAGGATTAACAAAAATCACTAAAATTTAAAACCATTTTGCAAATGCATCCTCTTCCAAAAACTCTTATTAAGAGATCCAAAACTTATACATATCATGATTTACATTGTTCTACATTATTTCATCTCATCTCGAGGACAACATACAACAGTTACTCTATCAAAAAACATACTGGTACAATATAAAACCTCAAGGCTTACAAGCCAAAATCTTATATTATTCATGAAACCATTACAAACTGACTCCAAGGACCTGAGAGTACAGAGACGACACATAGGACTTCTATCTACAAGACACGACAGACAGTACACTCAACATGAGCTGTCACTGCTGCCTCAATTGTTGTTCCTCCTCTACAGAAAGGTCTCGACCGCCTCGTGCACATCCACCTAAAAATTTTGGATCCCACATGGTGAGACAATTGTCCCAATGAGAGATATAACTCTCTGCCAACCATATTATTATCACAGATAAGTATTTATAAAATTGAGCAGAGGTTCTTTTATATTAACAATAGGATTCATCATTGTATGAATAGAACAAAATAATCTCTTTTCTTAAGGAAAATGATGCATCTACCCATGGTAAAGTAATAAACCATCTATCTACTATACAAATAATGTAAAGAAATACAAATAACATCTATCAACTAAAATGTATAACTGAATTACACATCAAATAATGTTTTCCATATTCGATCCTTAAGAAAATATGCTCCATGACTGGACATATTTTAAAATCACACTTATGCCCTGAGGAGATGAAGTATATCGTTCATGCTCCAACCGACCACAAACTTCTCACAAGTCGGTACCATACAAGGTCAATGGAAGAGCCGGCTGTCAAGACCTCACATGTCTCAGTCAATACGAGACTACTGGTAGTTACATCTTGTGTCAATCTGCAAAAAGACCATGCCAGGGTATAGTGACATCTTTGCTCAGAGCTATAGCGTCAACTGCACTCTCTTAGGGGAACATCTACTAACAACCATTCCCAATTATGAAATTACTGAGTCATGGCATATAGCCACACTCTGAGCCACAGGCCAGTTCACCGTGCTAGACATTTATTTTGAGTTCTTAAGGGGATCGGCTCACACCTGGTCATCTGTACTTACACCCCCACATATTCAAAAATATGCACTCTGGGTTATGCCGCGGAAACCCGTTTCACCATTCAGCAAATTCTGACGTTGATGGATCTATGGTTAGGGCAACATTTTATGGTTTCTAGTGATATATTATGTGTATTACAACATTCTTTTAGCATCAAACAAGTTATTATTATTAATCACAACAAATGCTACCAAAGAAAAGTGTAATACATATTATCATGTACTTTTTAAGTCTTTAAAAAACATTTAGATACTTGGTACTTGGGATCTCAATCCCTTATCACATTATTGGGAATCATCATCCCTTCATATCATTATCATCATGATTACTGGATCTGGGTATTCAAACCCCTAGATCACCACATAGCATTGTTACCTCTGTAACATGTAACTATTACCTCCAGGTCCTCATACCAAGGTATTCATTTCACTTGTTGTACAATTATTTCACATAGCTCACATAGTTTGATTAAACATCTTGTCACCTCTCACTAGGCAAAAATTATTCACATGGATCACAAGGATCATTTAAAACATCTTGTCACCTCTTACTAGGCAACAATGATCTTTTAGGTCATCAAACCACATAATCATTATACAAGTATTTAGCATGCTTCACAAAGCTTATTTAATAAAAGAAGTACAACCTTCCCATTATTAGGGTTTCTCTTTATGGTCGAATAAGGTTTCAAGTTCATATTATCAATTTAAACCCTAATTCATTGCTCCACACATCTAGGAGCATATATTGATATCATATGTATGCAATCATACTCATCTATTATCACCATTTATAATTAAATGATTATCAACACAAAGTAAGAGTTTCTCTCTCATCCTTACTAGGATGTGGATTTCATCATACTTTATTAACTTGGATTAACCTTTTCTTAAGGTATATTAGCCTACACTTATCAAAGTGCATTAAACTCATTACATATTAATGTAACAGTTGACATGACACACTTCATGTGTTACTCATCCAAGTATATTGCATTTGAGGTGCATCAAGGTGTATTAACCTTGAGGTATAAGATATCATGCCTTGGTATATCACTTCCCTCATCACTTTTAACTAAGTTGGTTCAATCCTCCTTCTGAGGAACTTTAGATTACCAATAACCATCCTCACCATCCTTTATATTGGAATTAACTCATTACACAACATATATCACTCAATCACCTACATATTATTAAAGTGTCTCTACCTTATTAGAAATCAAAATTTGTGTATACCATTATATTATGCTTTAAGATACATTCTTTACTTCATGTTGTGTATCCATATCGGGCACGTGGTACAACTAGATCACCATGTCATGTTTTAGGGTGTATCCCCTAACATCATATCGTGTACCCATAGCAGATGGGCTATCACTTAGTTCTTATCATCTCAAGATAACTTCATATCGGGTATGAGCTAGGTGCTTAACCCCATATCGGGTAAAAGCTATGTTCTTGGTGCCATATCGTGCACAAGGTGTGCACCATATCAGTCATAAAGTGTATGCCTCATTATGTATGATTTAAATGGTATATATATAAGGTACCCTATCAGTTTCTCAACCAAGATTATCATATTGGATCCCCATGTTGGTTAACATATCGGGTTACCATGTTAGGTAAACCCTTAGGCCCAAAACCTCTGTACACCTTCAAGGATCAACCCTATCTTATAGTTTACATGACAAACTAGGTATCTAATTAAATTCCCTTATCAAATTTATTACTCAAAGGATAGGGATATCGGATTTCAATCCATCATCTAGGGTTATCCATCATATAAGGTAGGATGGGTCATATCGTGCATAAGGTATGAGTTAGACCTCATATCATTCACAAGGTAGAAGTAGGTGCTATTCATATCATCCAAGGGATATCAATCATATCATACATTTGGTATCATTCACCACTCATATCAGTTTACCCATCACTTTGGGTTTCCAAATCTATGTTGATTAGAGTACTTACTTCCTCTATATCGTGTAAGAGGTGTAATTCTAAAATTGTATCGTGTAAGTAGGTATCTCCCATATTGTCCATAAAACATGGCTCATATCGTGTATGAGCTAACATCTATCTTCATATCGGGTTAACCCCCATCTTGGGTTTCATATCGGGTTGAGGTATTTCAACCATATCGGGTTACACCTTGTATTTTAATCCATGTCTTATATTATTCATAAGTGTATACTCAATCAATCATATCATGAACCAGATGTGTGCATCAAGATATAGAGTACCAGGTTTATATTACATTTATACCATGCAAGGAGTACTTGTTATTCTTACTCATATCGGGTTACCCATACTAGGGTTTCATATTGTATTACAAGTATACACTTGTTCCTATATCATGCATGGAGTCTATACTTGACTTCCTATTGTGTAATAGGTATATGGTTAACACCATATCGTGTTCCAAGGTATGAACTTCATCTTCATATCATACAAGGAGATATAATCTCACAAGCGTATCATGCAAGTTATGCATGTATATTACCATATTGGGTATGAGCTACTTGTTTGTGTGCTTGAACTCGATATCACTTTATAAAGTGATATTATCTTCTTCAAGCTCTAGACCTTCATGATAACTGTTCTAGTTTATGAATAACAAGTCTAGGAAATTCTTAGAACTCATGGATTCATCAAGTATTCAATAAAAACTCGGAATTGAAGTGATCATCTAGTGTAACAAGTTAAGTGGTAAATAATAACATGATTGAGTTCAAGTTATATAACATGCCTTGTGAACAACTTCAAAGCTCCAAGCTCCTAAGCTTTACGTTCCTAATATTGAAGAAGAACTTCTCCAAGATCTAGGGCTCGTTCACAACTCCTCCATAGATAAGAAATCACCATAGTTAAGCAGTTTGGGGAAGAAGAAAATAAAGGAATATTCATAACCCGATATCCTACTTCAACCAAGGTTGAAGATGACCAAAGCCTTACCTAAAGCTTGGTTATCGAGCTCTCCTTGCTCCTTGAGATACTTATCATGATACCTAAGGGTCTTTGCATGATATCTCCAAGGGTTATGGTCGTGAGGATCATAAACTTTCATAAGTTGGTGAAAGGTGAAGTATATATACTTGGTCTCATGAGATAAAGTGTATAAGAGGTGTCTTCACCTCATGCTACTAGATGACATGTGGCCATGCATGGTTGAAACGTGTCCATGCATGCACACATATAAATCTTAATATGAAAGGATCTTGAGTATAAGCTAGAGAGAATATCTCGGCCATCCTTTATCTTGTTTGGATAAGTTATCCCTTCTTTATCTCACCAATAATGCAATCTGATACACTTTTGCAAAGGAGCTTGCAATCCGTCATGGGCCACCCCCTTGAGGTTCCTTGCTTGTCATGGCCTTTTCCAAGGATCAACAAACCAATAGGAGACTTCTACTATGTCTCTTTGACTAATAGGACTCCTATATCAAGTCCATAACTCGATACAACATACATATAAAACTTTACCTTTAATTCTTCCTTGGTTTATTTATCACCAATAGCATCATAGTTCAAATATGACTCAAACATAAAGTATCCTTCTTTCTATTTCCTCTAAATATTCATAGAGGGATTAGGAACACTCTAGAGGTGGTAATTTTGTATTTCAACCCCATATATTGGGTAAATTATAATTTGTACCAAAATTGGTGCACATAGTACTAGCATTGTTTAACCAAGTTATAACTTGAGATTTAGGCTTTCCACAAGCCATTACTTAGCATCTTACTCTCTATTATTATACTAGAACACATTCAACATGTGACACTTTGCGATGTAACCCCTCATCTTGGGTAAAGTGCACATTTCACTCAGACTATCAAATAATGCACAAATAGTTTGCAATTAAACTCAAACTTGACAATAAACTTCACAAGAAGCCTTAATTTCTTTTCAAAAGATTAGAATCAGTTTGTAAGTAACTTACTTAATAAAAACTCCTAGGGTTAATCCATAACCTAGGTCAGGGGTGTTATAGTGTCACTGTACGATATGACGTGACGGCTGATCCTTGCCAGTGTTGACTATTGTTGATGCATCTGCTAATGTGAAAAATGACGTGTCTCTTCACTGACATGGCGTGTCAACTTCTACTACTGCTATAACTTGGTGTGCTTCAATGATTCTATTCCATGGTGAAGGTATCTACACATGGTGCGTCCCTCTCAATCCTTACCAGCAATAATTATCTTTCTTTTTTAGCACTTTAATCTGTCTTTTTTTGTTTCACCTCCTACCCTTCCCATCCCTACATACCTTTTTTACTACCTCCTCCATACTTTTCCTATCCCTATATACATATTGAACCTACTGATACTAAAAAAATGATTTTTTGACCATGTTTAAAAATCTTTTCAGATGGTAAAAAGATACATTTATTTTTCTATTTGGATCTATGTAATCATGTAATGTTGCACATTCATTCGAGTTGTCACTTACCTCCTTCACACATTTTCCTATATAAACCCTACCTCTACCATTATTTTTGACTCTCCACCCCGACTACTCTCTTAACTCTTTTTGTGGTTGGCATGAGGGGAAGAATAGAGGACAATGAGTAGAGGGTAGAGATGAGATAAAAGAAATAAGAAGACTTCCATTCTACTATTCTATGGATCTTCATGCTAAATTTACTATATGGATACTTTTCTGCTATGTGGTGTTCCTTTTACTTCTATGTGGATCCTTATATTGTTATGTGGATAGTTCATGATAGTTTTTCTACTATGTGGAGCTTTCTGCTGCTACTATTTCTTATTCATCATCATCTCAATTGTTGTTATGGAGTTGTCTACTTCATTGAGGCTATTTGTTGATTGATTTTCTATCCGACGATGTCATTCTTGCAACTTGTTTTATGATTAGAATATTTTACTTGTTGAATTGTGCATTTGCACTGTCTGTTGTTTGTTCTTTGTTTGCATGTTGGCCCTTTGTATGTGCCTTACACACATGTACTACTATTGTTGTTGTAATAAAGCACTCTCTAAGGATTGTGACCTAGTACTTTCTAGACTGTGACGTATGCTACTAGGATGTAAATTATATGATGAAAAGATGATGGTACCTTTGGTGACTTACATGTGTATGATGGAGCTTCATGATTTTTACTACTATTTGTCATCTTGGAGTCTTTTTTCAGATCCCTACTTCAGGAACAATGGTCTTTTATCTGACTATACCATCTATTTTGTGACATTGTGTTCCAGGACTCTCAGGCTTGTCTTTGTGCACGTTGACTCTCTACTTGTCCATGCTTTGTGTGCATGTTGACTTTCTGCTACTATGATCTACCACTCTCTGGTTAGTTCATGCTCTGTTTGCACATTGACTACTACTGTTGTTGTGACCCAACATTCTCTGGGATGCGACGTCAACCATTGTGATGAAGACCATGATGCCTACATGTTGATTTTTTATTTTCTCTAGATGATACTTCAAGTGATCAAGAATCTCATGCTACTTGTCTTTGTATATACTTTTGGGTTACTGGTTTGAGGGGGAGTATTTGAGTACTTGAGTGATTTATTGTAACAATGAGGGTGAGAAATTCTTGTATGGGCTTGGTTATCTTTTTATTCTTTTTAGTATGTTTGTCTATTTGCAAGCAGACTTGGAATTATTCCAAGATCTAGGTTGAGGGGAAGTGTTAGAGAGTATATTTACTTAATTGGTTCAGTCTATTTACTAAAGTTGTTTAGACTATTTGTAATATGAGCCAATTGTGTATTGGCTCATTGGGGAATGTTTTGATTCCCGCTATTCTATTTATAGGAAAGGGGGGTCTTTCTCTATCAATAAGAAAAAACTAAAAAGGGAATTTCCCCCATCATATCGTCTTTTCACAAGTAATATTATGAATATGTAACACATCTAAAAATTGGTGCAAACCTAACTACTACTAGTAAACGAAACTACCCATATCTACTATACATAATACCATAATCATATAAATATTGAGATTTATTATAGAAGAAACAACAAAGATGACAGAACATAATGTAAAAACCAAGTAGGGCATAAAAGTGTAATTATAATAATGAGAGCCATTATATGGGTTTTCCTCCATAATCTCTAATTCAAAATATAACCCTAGAACCTAAAACCCAAATAAATTTGTAACTAGGTTTCTGGGTTAATAAGAGGTAGTGATGTTATTGGTTTACTTTCTAACTGATACTACATGTTGCATTTGCAATTATTACAAGATCATTTGTGTCCATAATGATATAAAATAATAAGAGATCTCAATTAATTTATAACTTGTATTCAAAACAAAACATCGAGTAAAGAAACTTATCGTATACTTCAATAAAAACCCATCCATCTCTCAAGAAAGTGAGAGTAATGGACACTTTATACTTTGAAGTATTATATATTATTACATATTTATCTTCACTCAAGAAAGTGAGAGTACATGGACATGTAATACTTTGATGTATTATATATTATTACATATTATCTACACGCCCCTTGATCTGCCCCTACATACCTAAATGATGTGGAACACCACGATATTATAAATCTAATTTTGTGTTGTGATATATCTAGTAACAGAACATCTATCACTTACATGCAAATTATGATCGTACTAATTTACAATATATTAGACAATGATTAAATATCTCTACAAATAATATGTTTATCAAGTGATAATACTATTTAGCATATACAAAGTAGAAGTGGATAGTATTCCAGTTAAAATACTAGGTTATTCATTAATACATAAAACCTACCACGAATATATTTGATCACACATATGACTTTATATAATATGAATCACATATATGTTATGCAAAAAGTAAAATCATAATATTAGAAAACCCATGTGAATCACCAATTAACCTTAAGTAAATATACTAAATTGGTGAATTTCATGTTTTATTAAGCCCTGAGTAGTTTAAGGTGTACCACACAAACTACAATTAGACTCATGTGGAGTCTCAATCAACACCTTAAAATATATTAGGATTATTGAACTAAATATCTCTTCCCCTAGTTAAATATGAGTGACAAACTACAATGGCACAATGATTTAGCTACAAGTAGGGGAAGAACAACCATCCCAGTAGAAATTGGTAATCCCTGGGTACACATGCCATAGTACCAAAACCAGGGTATACAACCTTCATATCTAAGTTATGGGCTTATCCGCTCCAAAACACATTTTAATTTAAACACAATTGTAATTGCTATTAAAATACTTTGAATCAATATGACAAAGAAAAACGTGTCATGCATGTGTGTATACTGAACAACATATGACATTGTTCTCCTTCTCACATTCCCCATATTGCTACAAGGAAATCATTTCACTATCCATCAAATTCTAACATTCATATAGTTCTACAGTAATAGGGCACTATAATTAGGGTCACACTTAATTAGTTAATCTAAGTACTCAGTTTTCAACTACATCAACCAAGTTACAGATAAGGCATAGAGATATAATTGTAATATTGATCATCTTAAAAAATTCTATAAGATATAAAATGTATATGTACATACCAAACCATCAAAAACAAAGTACCTAGTCTTAATTCATCAAACTAGGACACACTAAGCCCAAGTTTCAACCTAAGCAACAACATGGCCCAAGACCTCAAGTCAGGGCACTCCATGTCTTAAAAGGATTTCATTCTTGAAATATAAACATTCACATATTATAATTATATTAGGTCTCCACCTCTTAAAAGGTTTAACCTAATAAGGCAACTCTTATAGATATTAGGGTCACATATACATATTTTAATCGTGAACACTTTTAAAGTTGTTCATGCATCCAACTAACTTGTCATATACAACTAGGGTTGAATTTTATATCATTGTGATTCTGACCTAGAAACCCTAAGGTTCACATCTCAAAACTAAAGAATAACCTAGTACAACTTCCCACATATTAGAGGGGTAAAGAGGGTAGGTCCACTGAACTTTTTGTACATGAAATGTCTTTATAGGGTTAACATCCTAAGGGAAAAGATTGATATAATCAGATTAACTGACTATAAGTGGCTTTGATACCATCCTATAAGGAGTGGGACCCAAAAGGAGATCCACTACTCACTTAATTTGAGGAATAACCCATCTAATCACATCACACTGACATGCTGGAATAGGTGCATTTTTTCATTTCTTGAATAAATGGTAAACAAGACAAAAGTATAGCAGTAAAATATAAGATATCTAACTATTAGAATGATTTTTATATCATCATACTTCACCACATAGGGTGATACAAAAGGAGACTAAACTATATCATAGGATCAACAAAGGATTACCTAACCATCTTGAATCTATATCCCAAGAAGGATCTACTACACCTCAAGTTAACCTTGGCTCTCTCCTCTTTTCTCTCTACCTAAGGGGATGGAAACATACCCCACAAGAGAAGAGAAATATGGAAATTATCAGCATAATAGTTGGTATGACCATGTTTATAGAGATCTAAGGAACTTTAGGAAAGAAGACATCAAATATAACAAGGCTTGCTAGCCAAGTGGAAAGTACCATCCAAGTGGATATCAAAAGAATATGAATTTCAATGAGATGATAATTGGTAGTTGTACTTTCCATTAATCTAAAGTAAGATGCACCACAGAAGCATGCATACAGAATTTAGGGTACATAACCCATCGTGAACAATAAACAACCTGCATACAAGTGAGATAAATGCAACACTAGTGTAAATATAAAGTAAAGGATGGTTAGGGAATAAACCAATAACCTAATAGAGAATGATGTACTTCCACACTCCCAAAATATAATATAGGGCGGAAAGGCATACCATGGGTGGAAAGACGCACTCATAAATATAATACAAGGGGAAAGACGCATCGACAAGCAATGAAACCCAACAAATGCAAACCATTATACAACTCTAGTGGTAGTGAATCACAAAGCATGCATAACCATCAAGATGAAAAAACAAAATGTAAATACAAACTAGGACATAAAAATGTCATTCGAATAATGATAGATGTTATATTTCTTTTCCTTCAAAATCTCTAATTCAAAGTGTAACCCTAGAACCCAAAACCCAAATAATTTTGTAACTAGGTTTCTGGGTTAATAAGAGGTGTTGATGCTAGTGGTTTACTTTTTCAATGATACTACATGTTTCATTGGTAACTATTACAAGATGATTCATGTCCATGAAGATATAACAACATAAGAGATATCAATAAATCTATAACTCATATTCATAACAAAACACCGGGTAAAGAACCTTATCATGTACTTCAACAAATACCCATCAATCACTCAAGAAAGTGAGAGTACATGGACATTTTATACTAAAATGCATTATTTCTTATTACATCTTTATCGACATTCCCATTCAACTGCCCCAACATACCAAAACGATGTGGAAAACCTTGATATCATAAACCTAATTTTTTGTCATGATATAGCTTGTAACAACATATTTATCGCTTATTATATGCATATTAATTTACAATACAAGTAAATATCACTACAAATAATATTTTCATCAAGTACTAGCATATATAGAGAAGTAGTGGATAGTATTCAAGTTAATAGAGTAGGTTATTTGTCAATACATATACATATACCGTGAATGTATTTAAGCATACATGTGTCTTTACATAATATGCATCACATATATGTTCTATACGAAGTAAAATATATGAAATTTGTGAATTTCGTGTTTGATTAAGCCATGAGTAGTTTGAGGCGTGCCACATTAACTACAAGTTGACCAATGTGGATTCAGAATCAACACCTCATAAGATATTAGGATTATTAAACTCCTAAATATCTCTTCCCCTAGTTCACTATGAGTGGCAAACCACAGTGGCACAAAAATTCAACTACTAGTAGGAGCAGAACAACCATCCCACTTGAAATTGGTCATCCCTGGGTACACATGCCATAGTACCAAAACTAGGCTATACAACCTTCATATTGGATTTATGGGCTTATCCTCTCCCAATCACATATAAATTAAAACACAATCAAAATTTCTAATCAAAATTCTTTGAATAAATACGACAACAAAAAACATGCTATGCACCTGCATATATTGAACAACATATGCCTTTGTGTTCCTTCTCACAATTCCCATATTTCTATAAGGAAACTCATTTTACTATCCATCACATTCTAGCGTTCATATAGTTCTAAGGTTATAGGGCAATACATTATTAGGGTTACATTTTATTAGTTAATCCAACTACTCAGTTTTTAATTACATCAATCAAGTTACAAATAAGGCATAGAGATGTAATTTTAGTATTGATCAAGTTCAAAATTTCTAGAAGATATAAAAACTTATTTGTATATATAAAACCATCAAAAATAGAGTATAAGTAATCACCTTTGGCCATACCTTGTCCCAATTCAACAAATTAGGGAACAACGAGCCAAAGTTTCAACCTAAGACACAACAAGGCCCAAAACCTCAAGTCATGACACAAAAAATATAAATAAGTCATCAACATGAAATCCTTCTCCTTACACTATATCATTTCCAATATGCATATAAAAACATAGCACATATGCCATCAACCCATAAATAAAAAAATTTATAATCCACATTTAGCACAAGGCATGATTTGTAAGAAAATTATTCTTCATTACTCCAGTGTAAGGTATGACACGAGGCATTGTCATATTGTATTGTCTTTAAGAACATTTATTGTAACATCCCTGACCTGGGTTATGCTTTAACCCTAGAGGTTTTGTTTAAGAAAGATAATTATATGCTTGCTCATATATTTTGAAAAGTAATTAAGGCTCAAAAGGAACTTATGTTTCAATTTTAGTCCTTTTATAATAATGTTGAAACAATGTTTTGCCTATTTTGGACTAAAGTGCAAATTACCCAAGTTGAGGGGTTAACTTGCAAATGTTACATGATAAAATGTTAATCAAGTGTTGAAGCATCATAATAATGAAAATGACACAGAGGTATGTCTTCCACAAGCTTGAGTACCAAGAAAGAACTTGTTGAGAAATGTTGTGCATTAAAACCTAGTTTTGGTGTAAAGTGCAATTTACCCAAAACCTAGGGTTCAATATGCAAAATACCACTTCTAGAGAGTACCTCATGTTTCTTGGAATCATGTAGAGAAAATAAAATGAGAGGGTCGTCTCATTTGAATCACTTTGGAGGAGAGAGAATCTTGATATTAAAATCATCAAAATTTAAGCATAACTGAAACCCTAATTCAATTTAATGCAAAAATAAACATAATAATTGAATTGCCCTTCTACCAAAAATGGGATGGTTGAATTTGAATAAGTGTGGAATACCTTGTGCCTAGGAATGGCCACGAAATATCTAAAGTGAGTGGAGAGTCCACTCACATTAGAAAAAGAAAAAGTAATATCCACTAATTTTGGATATTATTATTATAATGATTAAGGTGCTTAATTTGCTTTCTTTTAATTCATGGATAATGAATAGGAAATACAAGGTGGGGGAGATGGATTCGTATGAAAGGGATGGAGGGGAGTATGTGGCACCAATTTAGGGAATTAAAAGATTATTATATCACTTTCTCTCTCATTGAAATTCCCTTATAAACATCTCATTTCCAACTCAAATGAAAGGCTTTTTCGACACTTCTTTCTTTCCTTACTTTGGTTGAACACAAAGGAGCTTAGGAGCAACAGGAGGACGTGCACCAACCTGTATGTAAGCTCCATAGTCATCTTCAACCTTGATTTCATGGTAAAAATCAGAGTTCAATGCTTAATTTCTTCTTTTCTTCATTCAATCTTCAACTCTAGCCAATCCTTTCACTCAAAGACTTGAGGACGAGCCTTGGGCTGTTGAGAAAACTTCATTCACCATTTAGGACGTGAAGCTTGAAGATTGGATTCAATTTTGAAGGCGGGTTATATAACTTGAACCCTTAAACATTGTTATTGATTTCATACCTTTATCATATGTTGATTCCTTCTTTACTTTCATATTTCCTTTTTATTGGTTGTTGAATTCACCACAATAATCACAATAGATTTTGAAGGTTTCAAGATTGAAGATGATGATGCCATCTTAAGCACACACCTCAACATAGAGAATGTGCAAACGGTTTTGCTTTTTGGTGATCAAACGGTCTCAAGACCGTTTGAGGGAAAACGGTCTCAAGACCGTTTGAGGTTAAGAGGACTCAAACTATTTGAAGGTCAATTGCTGATGTGGTTGGATGATAATCCAATGGTTCCCACTAATTGAATTTTAAAAGATTCCATGTTTATATGATCCATCAATTGTAAGCCCTAATCAATTGAATTGACTGGAACCCTAGTTGAGGGAATCGATTTCAAGGTTGATTGACCCAAACGGTCTCAAGACCATTTGGAGGTCAATGGTTGATTGTGGTAGATGGTTGGAGATCCAAGGGCTACAATCTAATGTACTTTCAATGGTTCAATTGATGGATGGTTCAATGAGTACAAATCATAAATCGATTTGATGTTGGAAACCTTAATTGGTCCAACCGGTTTTGAGGTGGTTTGGACCAAACGGTCTCAAGACTGTTTGAGTCCAAATGGTCTTGAAACCATTTGGAATCAAATAGTCTCATAACCATTTGAGATCAAATGGTCTCAAACCATTTGAATTGTCCAATCGATTTCAATACTCAATCGGTTTCAATGTTGGCTTGTCCATTCGATTTCATATAAATAATTGATGATTCGGTTTCAAGACCGAATGAGTTGATTTGGTTTCAAGACCAAATGGGTTGATTCGATTTCAAGACCAAATGACTTGATTTGATTTACAATTGGTCAATACCATTTAAAAATTTGATCAAGACCGTTTGGAGGTCTAAACGGTCTCAGATCGTTTGAAGGTCCAAACGTTCTCAAACCGTTCGGAGGAGTGATTCCAAATCATTTGAAGATTTATTAGTCAAAACTGTTGAAGGTTCAATTGATCTCAGAACTAAATGAGTACTATTAAAGTAACTCAAGATTGATTATAATGGTTGTACCTCTAAAGTACTTAGGTAATTAGTACCTTAGAGTGGTTAACCTTTGATTCTTATGGAAGCAATGACTTGATACACTATGTCAACTTTTCATTCAAGATTGATTCAATCTAATCAAGATTAAAGTAATTAATCTCCTAGAGGGGATGAGAGAGAGGAACTTATACATGAGTGATAATCATGTAGTGATTAAACCTCAACACTTCCAACATGAATAGAATATATATATTTAGGGTATGATTCTTGATAAAGAGATCATGAAACCCTAATCGAAAAGGTTGATGAGCCCTAACCCTAATTTAGGGCAATGTTAAGTGAAACCCTAATCTAGGGTAATAGTGTAACCGTAATCTAGGGTGATGATATGAGAAAACCCTAATTCAAGGTATTTTAATAACAAACCCTATTTTAAAGGATGTTATATGAAACACCTAAAGTAGTAGATAATGGACAACCTTATATCAACAATGACTCAACCTAAGATGAGTCCATATCAATTGAGGATTATTGGACAATTAAAATGTATAAATTATGACTAATACATGACATGATAAATATAGGATTAGTGCGTAAAGTGTTAGGATGGAAAATAACCTAATACAATATAAGTTGATGAACTTAAGCAAGTTAGAAGTGATGAGGGAAGTGATACATTCAAGATATGATAGGTATCATATTCAAAACTTCAAGGTTGATATACCTTTATACACTTAAAAATCAATATATTTGGATGAGAAACAGTTGAAGTGTGTTATGTTAATTGTTACATTAAGATGTAATGAGTTTAATACACTTTGATAAGTAAAGGCTAACATACTTGAGAAAGGGTTAAGCCAAGATAATAAAGTATGATGTAATCATACTCTTGTATGGATGAGAAAGAAACTCATACCTTGTGTTGATAATCATTTAGTGGTAAATGATGAGAATACATAAGTATGAATGAATACTTATGATAACAATGTATGCTCCTATATGTGTAAAACACTGAATCGGGGTCTAGATCAATAACATGTGATGAGAAACTCTAATTTAGAGTGATGTTATGTAATGTTATATGAAACCTTGATATGAAATCCTAACCCTAATATAGGGTGAAGGAATGTGAAACCCTAATTTTGGGTAATAGTGCAGGAAGCCCTAATCTTAGGTAATGTGATGATAAACCATAACCCTAATTTTGGGTAATGGGATGCGTAGCCCTAATTGACATGAAATGGGAAATCCTAACCCTAATGAGAGAATAGTGGTGTTACTCTTGTATTACAGGGTGTTGATATGTAATTGAAATGGTTGTTAACAGGTGTACTAATCATGTAGGTATCATAAGATGATGAGCATAGCCAGGTATGAGCTATGATATTATTTGTTAACAATTTTTACTGGGCTTTGTGAGAAATTATATTAATTATTGCCGAGTGAGAGGTAAAAAGATGTTTAATGGGCTTTGTGAGTTCTGTGAGATGCTATGTAGAAAGGATCATGTATACCTTGGTCAGATGACCTGAAGGTATTAGTTACCTAATAAGTGGTAATAAGTGTTCTATAATGAACAGAGGGTTTGAATACCCATATTCCTAAATCATGATGATGAGTTTGTGAATGGATGAGAATTCTACTTATGAGATAAGGGATTGAGATCCCAATGCTTCATAAAGTCTTGAAGAGTACTTGATGAAAGTATTATATATTCTTTGTCACATTTGTTATGATAATTCATGTTTGATAACTTGATTGATGCTAAAAGAATATAGTAATGTACTTAATTAATCAAGTGATATCGTATAATGTAGTTGCCTTGACCACAGATCCATTAGCGTCAGAATTTGCTAAATGGTGAAACAGGTTGCTCCGCGGCATAACCCGAACAACATACTTTAGAGTATGTGGGGGTAATGGGTAAACATATCCTTACGCCCCATAGGAATGGCTCCGGGCCATGTCCTATGCATGGATTGGTTACGGACCATACCCCAATAAGAGTATGGCTACGGGCCATGACTCCACAATATAATATCAGGCATTGGCTATGGGCCATATCCTGAATAGAGTATATGCTATGGGCTATAACTCTATAGAGAAGATTCCAATATACCTTGGCAAGCTATTTGCAGTTTGACACATGATGTCTCTTCCATATAATAGCGTACTGACCGAGAAGGTTGAGGTCTTGGATTCTGACTCTTCCATTGACCTTGTGTGGTACTGATGCTTAACGTAGTCATGGCCGGTTGGAGTATGAGTGGTATACCTCATCTCCTTAGGGCTTAAGTATGATTGTAGAATGTAATCAACCGTGTAGTGTATTTGCTTAAGGTTGAAATACGAGAATCATTGGTTGATGTTACCCTTCTTAGCATATCCTAGAAGGATAAATGTGATACATGTGCTTTAATTCCTTATTGGATAAATGATATGTTGTTTTATCAAGTTATAGCTGAAATGCTTTGAATAAGAATATTGTTCTAATCTGTGTAGACATTGATCTTTCTACTGTTGAATATATAAATCCTCTGCTCAGTTTTATTCTATTAAACTACAATAATAATGTTTTTGGCAGAGAGTTATATCTCTCGCTGGGGCAATTTACAATTGTCTCACCCCCGTGGGATCCAACATTTTTAAGTGAACGCGGACAAGGAAGTAGAAACCATAAAGTAAGGGAAGGATAGCAGCAACAGGAACAACAGTAATATCTCAGGTGGAGATATTGTCTGTCATGTTAAGTAGTTAAGAGTCCTATGTGTCGTCTCTGTACTCTCAGGTCCTCAGAGTTAGTAGTTAGTACTTTTAATGAATCAATCTGAGATTTTGGCTTGATGCCTCAAGGTTCTTATGCTTCCTGTGTATAGTTTTTAACAGGGCAGTTGATGTTTGTAACCCTCGAGAAGGGATGATACATGACATGTACTTATGAACCAGAATGTAAATAAAATACATTGGTTCTTGATAAAAGAGTTTTCTTGTGTTTGAATCTCTTTGTAAACGATTTAAATTTTTAGTGATTTTCAGTAATCCGTTGTTAATATCCGCTTCCGCTTAGTAAATATCGATTTGTATGCCACAATTTAGTGGTATCAGAGCTATAGGTTTGCTGAGTCTACAGAGACATAGGATTAAGGTTGTTGAATCTGTTCTAGTGTCTTCCAGTGTATCTGATAGTGTCTTCTGTTCATATAGGAGAAGAAGAACTTAAAGATGTTTGGATCACACGAAGAACATACTACTAAAAGCAGCATTGCTGCACCAGGAAGAGGTGCAAGGGACCAGACTAGGAAGGAACCAGTATCTAAACATCCTTAGTTTAACCAAGCAGAGATATAGAGCCCAACTTTCCATGCTCTGTTTGGGCAATTCAGGACAGCTACGATGCATATAGTGGATCGTGCATTAGCAATACAACCCAGATTACCAACCCCCAATGATGAAGTTTTGGACTCCAACGGGATTCTTAATCAACATCAACATGTTGAAGCAACAGAAAATGTTAGAAGAAATAGGTTACAACACAAAAGCAGAATCTGCCACAGGTGTGGGAAGCCTAGACATTTCAGAAAGAACTGTCCAACAAAGAATAAGGAAGAGAGAATCAAGAAGAGGCCTAACCAAACCCAGGAACAGAGGCCTAGTAATTCCAAAAAGGGAAAGTTTGTGGTACCACTAGTACAACCAATGTCTAATACACCAAGGCAATGGTTACCCAGAAGGGGTAAAGTACCATCTATGCCACAATGGGAGAATAGAAACTGTTATAAATGTGGGAAGATGGGACATCTAATGAAAGATTGTTGGGCTAGAGATGTGAGTGTAACCCAGCCACCAAGACAGAGTCAGCATGACTCTCATAGGCAGTGGTCTAGTAGTGGCACCCGAGGACGTAGACAGGCATCCCAAGCTGGTTCATCTGCATACAATAACTGAAAGTGTAGTCGGAAACCAACAACGGCAAGATTCTATGAAAAGAATCAGCCTGAGGCAGTGACCAATCTGCGAGGCAAAAATAGGTCAGATGAAATAAAATCATTTTGATATATCATTTTATATTTTTATGAGTTAAAAGTGAAAAAGTAGTTATTTTCGAGCTTCCCTCAATTAGTCCTATAAGGATACAAGGAAGATGAGGATTTATATTTTGTTCAATATTCTTTTAAAATGCTCTATTATCGCTCTTATCTGTGAAAGAGGATAAAATATAGAAGTGATGCTTGGTGAAAATCCAGGTATATTAAATCCTATGTATATAATGATACGAAAAGTAAGGAATATGATAGTAGACAAAGTGCATACGACCTAGTCTCAGTATTTGTATACCCTGGCCAGGTATTCAACTATTGAAGATAAGGTGAGTATGGAACTCCTAGATTGTCATCTTTCTAATTACCCTGATCAAGTAGTCATTTTGAGACAATCTAATGAGTATAATGAAACTGGAAATATGGTATGGACATTTGTAACACATCCTAAGTGCAATAAAATGGAATCTAAGATGATCTCAGATCAATCTGTGTATATGAGGAAATGAAGAGTATAATCCTCATAAGGTAAGAATGAGGACAAGAGAGGTGATCCCTATTTGATAAAGTTTGTTTGTATAGTAAATATCTTTTGCCATAATGTGGAAATGGGAAATGTGATGAAATCACAAAATGTTCATGAAAATGTTAGACAATAGCAAAGGAAGGAATAATGATATGTAATCATTCTTATAATTCCTATACTGACGGTAAGGAACCTAGAATGAAACAAGAGTCAATAACTCATGAACAGTTGAAAGTTCATATAATAATTAGAGAGGATGATAATCTCTTCTCTTTAATAAACAACCCTGGGTGATGATGGGGTGATAAGAGGAATGTATTTCCTTGTGCTCTTTCCTTTCTGGGAGATGGCAATCAAGTGAGTCTTATGACACTTGATGTGCATGAGTTAAAAATGTTCAATTAATGGATACCCAGAAAAGTATAAGTTTGTCTTGGACTTTGGTTCCAAGATAAAGATATGTGTAACAAGTAATGTCCCAAGAAGAAAGAAAATATGAGGATGTGATGTGTTTTCAACATATGTGACAGATACCAAGGTAAGAAATTCTATTATATAAGAAATATTAGGTGGTATGAGGAAGCAAAAGCATAACTCTTAATCAGATGATTAATATTAGTTACCTGGAATGGCCAATTGAGAAATCAGTTTAGTTACATAAAATAGTACATACATCATATGTTAGGTGTTTGTGCTCTGCATAAACATAACATTGTTAAGGATGTACTAATTGAAGGAACAATTGTAATTATTGTGGAAAAAATTATCAAGATAAAAATAATTCCATAAGAATACCCCTATATAGACCTGTTAAAGCAACTTATATATATATATATATATATATATATAATCTAGAGATATCTCTCAGAGAAGTTCTTAATTGACAAGTAACCTTCCCTTATAAAAAGGAGTATGTATAACTAATGAGATAGTTGGTACAAGTGATAAGAAAGATTAGTGTTGTGCTTGTAGATTGGATGGCACAACAGATGTATGGTAAGACTTGTAATCCCAAGTGGGTGACAGAACGTAACTCTCGACATTCCTTGGGAGTGGAATACTAAACTAAATAAGAAATATGGAAGAACTTTGTATTAATCAAAGCTCTATGGTATCTCCATGACATTAAGATGTTATGTGGAGATTTGATGATATGATGAATGAATAATATTTGTCTCTCCTTTTCTTGGGATTTCGGGGACAAAATCCTTGTTAGGGGTTTATAATTTGTAACATCCCTGACCTGGGTTATGCTTTAACCCTAGATGTTTTGTTTAAGAAAGATAATTATATGCTTGATCTTATATTTTGAAAAGTAATTAATGCTCAAGAGGAACTTATGTTTCAATTTTAGTCCTTTTAGAATAATGTTGAAACAGTGTTTTGCCTATTTTAGACTAAAGTGCAAATTACCCAAGTTGAGGGGTTAACTTGCAAATGTTACATGATAAAATGTTCCTCAAGTGTTGAAGAATCATAAGAATGAAAATTATGCAGAGGTATGGCTTCCACAAGCCTGAGTACCAAGAAAGAACTTGTTGAGCAATGTTGTGCATTAAAACCTAGTTTTGGTGTAATGTGCAATTTACCCAAAACTTAGGGTTCAATATGCAAAATACCACTTCTAGAGAGTACCTCATGTTTCTTGGAATCATGTAGAGAAAAGATAATGAGAGGGGCATCTCATTTGAATCACTTTGGATGAGAGAGAATCTTGATATTAAAATAATCAAGATTTAAGCATAATCAAAACCCTAATTCAATTTAATGCAAAAATAAACATAATAATTGAATTGCCCTTCAACCAAAAATGGGATGGTAGAATTTTCATAAGTGTGGACGACCTTGTGCCTAGAAATGGCCTCGAAATATCTAAAGTGAGTGGAGAGTCCACTCATATTAGTAAAAGAAAAAGTAATATCCACTAATTTTGGATATTATTATTATAATGATTAAGGTGCTTAATTTGCTTTCTTTTAATAAATGGATAATGAAGAGGAAATACAAGGTGGGGGAGATGGATTCTTATGAAAGGGATGGAGGGCAGTATGTGGCACCAATTTAGGGAATTAAAAGATTATTATATCACTTTCTCTCTCATTGAAATTCCCTTATAAACATATCATTTCCAACTCAAATGAAAGGCTTTTTTGACCCTTCTTTCTTTCCTTGCTTTAGTTGAATAGAAAGGATCTTAGGAGAAATAGGAGGACGTGCCCCAACCTGTAGGTAAGCTCCATGATGGAGCTTCCACTTACGTGGAATTGCATGCACCACTAAAAATCCTAAAGATGGTAAATCTTTAAGTTTAGCCTTGCTTATACTAGATCGAGAACTCCACCCACGTATGCTAAGATACGTGGAAGTCTTATCGTAGTATAGTTAAGGGTCGAAACCATGGGACAACGGTCTTGTTGAGAGCAACAAGATAGATAACGTTGGGATTTCACTTAATCTATTAATAGTAGGTACTTAGATCAAAAGGTTGGTTTGGTTGTTTTTAAACTAAGAGCAAGCAAAGTAAAGAAAAGAAGTAAATTTAATGATGTCAACAATGATAGAAAGCCACTAGGATGTGATCGGTTTTCACCGCCTCTACACACGGATCAAAACATGCAATATAAAACACAACCTGCAAAAAGAGCCCAGACAACTAGTATCTTTGTAGATTTAGCTTCCTTTCGGAGAGCTAACTGCGAGGGGTGTGGGGATGTTGCAAAGTCAGCCATCCCCGAACGAATGGTCACCTACTTTGCATCATTCCCTTCACAAAGTGATTTTCTTGACTTACCAAGGCTATACTTTCAGATGTCAACTGATTCCATTTCATGGTATGGAAGTACAAAATTGGTAGTGAGTCTACTCCACTTCTTGAAAAACACTCCTAGATACCGAAACAGATGCATGGTGGATTCATGCATCAAGAACCAACATTCAATCGAGTTTCGAATCTAGTTGTACAATCATAGACAAATCATACTAAAAGATAAAAGATAACACAAGTTGGTGATCAAGCAAAAAGCATTCATTAAGCGATTGATGTTGAACTGAAAAGAAAGAACTGTATATTGCAAACTATGGATTACATTACATTAAATGAAAACATGGGTAGCAGGGCTACTCCCCGCACCCTAGTGAAAGAGACTACTCGCTCATGGCTAGGACAAAGAAGGAGGCAAGAAGAGAGAGAGAGTGTCATCCCTACAAAAGAGAGAGGAAAGTCAACCCCTTGGAGAGAGAGGGAGAGTGACGATCTTCAAACTTCACAGGTTGCTCGATGATGAGATCTCCTCTTCCCACCTTCTTTGGTGAAGAAAGAGAAAGCAGCTTCAGAATGGAATGTGGATCTAAGACCGGCAGCCTTTGGGCGGAGGATGGAAGTTGGAAAAGCTTTGGAGTCGTGGAGGCAGCCTCTAGGCGTCTGAAAACTTGATGCCTTGGGAGGACCCCTTGGGTATTATTTATAGGCCTTAAGTGAAGTCCAAATGGTTTGGACAG
Source organism: Alisma plantago-aquatica (assembly GCA_963693085.1). NCBI lineage: Eukaryota > Viridiplantae > Streptophyta > Magnoliopsida > Alismatales > Alismataceae > Alisma > Alisma plantago-aquatica. Next base: position 479,066,127 of record OY856413.1, on the reverse strand, counting down.
TTTTGGATCCAAATGGTTTTGAAGACCGTTTGGATTCTGAAACCGTTTGGATCCTGAAACCGTTAGGACTCTGAAACTGTTTGGACCCCGAGACCGTTTGGACTCCATGCGGTCTTGGGACCGGTTGGATTCATGCAGTCTTGGGACCGTGTGACTCCATGCGGTCTTGGGACCATGTGACTCCATGCGGTCTTGGGACCGTGTGGCGTCATGCGGTCTTGGGACCGTGTGACTTCATGCGGTATTGGGACCGTGTGGCTTCATGCGGTCTTGGGACTGTGTGACTCCATGCGGTCTTGGGACCGTTTGGCTTCATGCGGTCTTGGGACCGTGTGAGTCCATGTGGTCATGAGACCGTTTGGCCTCATGCGGTCTTGAGACCGGTTAAGTCTTTTGTGATTTTTTTGTGTCTTTTTCTGTAGGTAAAAGGGAGAAAAGTTAATCTAATTGTATATTTGCAATAAAAGAGGATAACTAGGGATTCTATCTAATCTATCTAAGAAAGAATGTGAGAAATTGAAGAAAAATACTAAGATAACATCACAAAATTGGAGGTTATCACTCCATAGTCATCTTCAACCTTGATTTCATGGTAAAAAAATCGAAATTCAATGCTTAATTTCTTCTTTTCTTCATTCAATCTTCAACTCTAGCCAATCCTTTCACTCAAAGACTTGAGAACGAACCTTGGGAAGTTGAGAAAACTTCATTCACCATTGAGGACGTGAAGCTTGAAGCTTGTATTCAATTTTGAAAGCGGGTTATATAACTTGAACCCTTAAACATTGTTATTGATTTCATTCCTTTATCATATGTTGATTCCTCCTTTACTTTCGGATTTCCTTTTTATTGGTTGTTGAATTCACCACAAGAATCACAATAGATTTCGAAGGTTTCAAGCTTGAAGATGATGATGTCATCTTAAGCACACACCTCAACATAGAGCATGTGCAAACAGTTTTACTTTTTGGTGATCAAACGGTCTCAAGACCGTTTGAGGTTTAGAGGACTCAAACCATTTGAAGTTCAAATGCTGATGTGGTTGGATGATAATCCAATGGTTCCAATTAATTGAATTTTAAAAGATTCCATCTCTATATGATCCATCAATTGCAAGCCCTAATCGATTGAATTGCTTGGAACCCTAGTTGAGGGAATCGATTTCAAGGTTGATTGACCCAAACGATATCAAGACCATTTGGAGGTCAAACAATCTCAAGGCCGTTTGGAGGTCAATGGTTGATTGTGGTAGATGGTTGGAGTTCCAAGGGCTACAATCTTATGTACTTTCAATGGTTCAATTGATGGATGGTTCAATGAGTACAAATCATAAATCGATTTGATGTTGGAAACCTTAATTGGTCCAATCAGTTTTGAGGTGGTTTGGACCAAACGGTCTCAAGACCGTTTGAGTCCAAACGGTCTTGAAACCATTTGGAATCAAACGGTCTCAAAACTATTTGAGATCAAACGGTCTCAAACCGTTTGAATTGTCCAATCAGTTGCAATACTCAATCGGTTTCAATGTTGGCTTATCCATTCGGTTTCAAATAAATAATTGATGATTCAGTTTCAAGACCGAATGGGTTGATTCGGTTTCAAGACTGAATGGGTTGATTCGGTTTCAAGACCAAATGGGTTGATTCGTTTTCAAGACCGAATGAGTTGATTCGATTTACAATTGGTCAAGACCATTTGAAAAGTTGATCAAGACCGTTTGGAGGTCTAAACGGTCTCAGACCGTTTGAAGGTCCAAACGTTCTCAAACCGTTTGGAGGTGTGGGTCCAAACCGTTTGAAGATTTATTAGTCAAAACTGTTGAAGGTTCAATTGATCTAAGAACTAAATGAGTACTATTAAAGTAACTCAAGATTGATTATAATGGTTGTACCTCTAAAGTACTTAGGTGATTAGTACCTTTAGAGTGGTTAACCTTTGATGCTTATGGAAGAAATGACTTGATACACTATGTCAACTTGTCATTCAAGATTGATTCAATCTAATCAAGATTAAAGTAATTAGTCTCCTAGAGGGGATGAGAGAGAGGAACTTATACATGAGTGATAATCATGTAGTTATTAAACCTCAACACTTCCAAGATGAATAGAATATATATATTTAGGGTATGATCCTTGATAAAGAGATCATGAAACCCTAATCGAAAAGGTTGATGAGCCCTAACCCTAATTTAGGGCAATGTTAAGTGAAACCCTAATATAGGGTAATAGTGTAACCCTAATCTAGGGTGACGATATGAGAAAACCCTAATTTAGGGAATTTTAATAACAAACCCTATTTTAAAAGGATGTTATATGAAACACCTAAAGTAGTAGATAATGGACGACCTTATGTCAGCAATGACTCAACCGAAGATGAGTCCATATCAATTGATGATGATTGAACAATTCAAATGTATAAATTATGACTAATACATTACATGATAAATATAGGATTAGTGCATAAAGTGTTAGGATAGAAAATAACCTAATATAATATAAGTTGGTGAACTTAAGCAAGTTATAAGTGATGAGGGAAGTGATACATTCAAGTTATGATAGGTATCATATTCAACACTTCAAGGTTGATATACCTTTATACACTTCAAAATCAATATATTTGGATAAGAAACATTTGAAGTGTGTTATGTTAATTGTTACATTAAGATGTAATGAGTTTAATGCACTTTGATAAGTGAAGGCTAACATACTTCAGAAAGGGTTAAGCCAAGATAATAAAGTATGATGTAATCATACTCTTGTATGGATGAGAAAGAAATTCATACCTTGTGTTGATAATCATTTAGTGGTAAATGATGAGAATAAATAAGTATGAATGAATACTTATGATAACAATGTATGCTCCTAGATGTGTGAAGCACTGAATCAGAGTCTGGATCGATAATATGAACATGTGAAACCCTAATGCAGTAATGTGATGAGAAACTCTAATTTAGAGTGATGTTATGTAATGTTATATGAAACCCTTATATGAAATCCTAACCCTAATATAGGGTGAAGGAATGTGAAACCCTAATTTTGGGTAATAGTGCAGGAAGCCCTAATCTTGGGCAATATGATGATAAACCATAACCCTAATTTTGGGTAATGGGATGAGTAGCCCTAATTGACATGAAATGGGAAATCCTAACCCTAATGAGAGAATAGTGGTGTTACTCTTGTATTACAGGGTGTTGATATGTAATTGAAATGGCTGTTAATAGGTGTACTAATCATGTAGGTATCATAAGATGATGAGCATAGCCAGGTATGAGCTATGATATATTATTTGTTAACAATTTTTAATGGGATTTGTGAGAAATTATATTAATTACTTCCTAGAGAGGTAATAATATGTTTAATGGGCTTTGTGAGTTCTGTGAGATGCTATGTAGCAAGGATCATGTATACCTTGGTCAGATGATCTGAAGGTATTAGTTACCTAATAAGTGGTAACAAGTGTTCTATAATGAACGGAGGGTTTGAATATCCATATTCCTAAATCATGATGATGAGTTTGTGAATGGATGAGAATGCTACTTATGAGATAAGGGATTGAGATCCCAATGCTTCATAAAGTTTTGAAGAGTACTTGATGAAAGTAATATATATTCTTTGTAGCATTTGTTATGATAATTCATGTTTGATAACTTGAATGATGCTAAAATAATATAGTAATGTACATAATTAATCAAGTGATATCGTATAATGTAGTTGCCCTGACCAGAGATCCATCAACGTCAGAATTTGCTGAATGGTGAAACGGGTTGCTCCGCGGCATAACCTAGACAACATACTTTAGAGTATTAGGGGGTAATAGGCGAACATATCCTTACACCCCATAGGAACCTTGTCCTATGCATGGGATTGGTTATAGACCATACCCCAATAAGATTATGGCTACGGGACATGACTCCACAATATAATACCAAACATTAGCTATGGTTCATATCCTGAAGAGAGTATATGCTACGGGCTATAACTCTATAGCAAAGATGCCAATATACATTGGCAAGCTATATGCAGTTTGACACATGATGTCTCTACCATATAATCTCGTACTGACTGAGAAAGTTGAGGTCTTGGATTCTGACTCTTCCATTGACCTTGTTTGGTATCGATGCTTAATGTAATCATGGTCGGTTGGAGTATGAGTTGTATACCTCATCTCCTCAGGACTTAAGTATGATTCTAAAATGTAATAAGCTATGTAGCGTGTTTGATTAAGGTTGAAATATGAGAATCATTAGTTGATGTTACCCTGCTTAGCATATCCTAGAAGGATAAATGTGATACATGTTCTTTAATTCCTAATTGGATAAATGATATGTTGTCTTATCAAGTTATAGCTGAAATGCTTTGAATAAGAATATTGTTCTAATCTGTGTAGACATTGATCTTTCTACTGTTGAATATATAAATCCTCTACTCAGTTTTATTCTATTAAATTGCAATAATAATGTTTTTGGTGGAGAGTTATATCTCTCATTAGGGCAATTTACAACTGTCTCACCCATGTGGGATCCAACATTTTTAGGTGAACGCGGACAAGGAAGTAGAAACCATTTAGAAAGGGAAGGACAACAGCAGTAGGAACAACAGCAATATCTCAGGTGGAGATACTGTCTGTAATGTTAAGTAGTTAAGAGTCCTATGTGTCGTCTCTGTACTCTCAGGTCTTCGGAGTTAGTAGTTATTACTTTTAATGAATCAATATGAGATTTTGGCTTGATGCCTCGAGGTTCTTATGCTGCCTGTGTATTGTTTTTAACAGGGTAGTTGATGTTTGTAACCCTCAAGAAGGGATGATACATGACATGTACTTATGAACCAGAATGTAAATAAAATACATTGGTTCTTGATAAAAGAGTTTTCCTGTGTTTGAATCTCTTTGTAAACGATTTAAATTTTTAGTGATTTTTAGTAATCCGCTGTTAATAACCGCTTCCGCTTAGTGAATATCGATTTGTATGCCACATTTATATCAAGTCAATCGATCATTATTACATGTCTATTTTATGTGCTACTTTATAATAACAAAGTGATTATCATCATTTAAAAACTAGGTAATCAAACCCATAAGATCTCACAGTTCTTCTACGTTAACAATTTCACCAGCTTATTCCAACCCAGAAATGGATTAATTATAACCACATGACCCTTCCATGATTCCAATGATGAAACTCATATCATTTTGCTCACAATATCAATGTCAAAGCATCAATCCTACATGTGTTTATCCCATATCCAATATACTCTTTATTATGTTCATTTTATCACCCACTTAGAAAAACACTTAATATTATAGAAAGAGGAGTCATAGTTAATTATGTGAGGCATATAATCATCCCATTAAAGTTATTTTTCATGAAAAGACTTTCATCCTTTGTTAAAACTCATATTGGATTATGAAACCCCCAAGTTACTTCTTATTCACTTTGTTAATTATCCCTAAGATGTGTAACATTCACATTCTTGCATATTATACTTCTGGGTTAATAGTTAATTTTGTCTTTAGTAGTTTCAAAAATATGTTTACACAATCTCCATAGTTATAATATGGTTTTCATCATGGTTCCAAGTGTTCATTAGGGCACAAACCACCAATACTTGCTATGAAGAGGTCAACTTCACCATATGTAGCCACATCAAGATTAATACCTTAGTAATATCATGCCCCTATGAAATCATGTATTCCACTTCATATGATAATACCCCACCACTATACAAGTTTATATCTTCAAATTTGAAAGCATGTGTAAGTTATAACAAATACATGAATGTTCATTAAAAAACCTCATTTATGTATATATGAGATACTTTGAGACTTCAATATTGGTTCAAATGATATACATCAAATAATAGTTATATAAAAGACACAAAATCATTATTGGCCAACTCTAAATCAGTAACAATGATATGGATGTCACTTTTCTCATCATATGGTACCAATATACTATAAATATTATATGGTAAGTAACCTTTTAATTGTATTTCAAAATTCAATAGACACATGGCTATCTGAGAACAATATTAACACCAGGGAATAGTTTTTCTAAGATTGTAGGTAACATTGAATTTGTATTTTCCTCATATTTATTGAAAACAATTCACACCCTGATCATCTTTTAGCATGTTATGGGGCCACAGAGAAAATTAGGGCATTCTAGAGCATCAATACACTAACTTCAAAATTGTAGGTTTCAATGCACTTAAGAGAGTAGTCCATTTTGATAAAACATCATCATTGAAGAATTAAGGAATCCAAAAAATTCATAATCACATATTATAGCATAAAAACAATGATTAGATCTTCAACTTTACACTTGTCAATCAAGTTTAGAGCAAGTTTAGCTATTTGAATGCACATGTAGTAAAAAGTAGCTATCCCTTTTGATGATCAAGAGCTACACTCAAAAGATCCATGCAAAATCTTCCAAATCATATATCATTCATCCATCATATCTGAAATCAAATATCCAAGAAATATCTATCTTTCCTTAGAAGTAAGAGAGGTAAAAGGAAGATTCTTTAGTTATATGGGATAGGTACCACTATGTAACGAAGCATAACTTAGAATCCCACTCTATTTCTTGATTAGAAAGATAGTTGGGTTTGTTCTGTAGATGTTACCGAACAAGTATTAAAATTTAGAATACATTTACATGATAATTAAATTATGTGGCAATATATAAATAAAATCATGAGATATATTACATATATTTTCTTTACTAACATAATGGCTAAATAAAAAATAATTAATATTATTTGGAGTAATAAATGGTAAATTCATGTTCATAAATATTAATAACGTCTCATTATTTAAGGAATTAATGGGCTTAATGTGTAAAATGAGCAAAATGTAGATTTGTGTGCATAATAATAATGTATAAGTCTTTTTGTAACAATGAGACATTAATAGTACTTAGTTAAGTAAGTGTTGTTATAATGTTTTGATAAATATAGTGATAATGTGTCAAACTTATTAATGGTGCCATAACTCATAAAAAGAAATCTCAAAATAAAAATATAATAGTGAAAACATGTTCCTTCGGTGCCTGTTGCCTTGGGAACCAAGTTTCACATTATTTGCATATTAATAAATATTTTCATTCTTTTTGGAAAAGAAAATAGGATAAGATTTAAAAGTATTAAATAAATTACTAGAAGTCTCCAAAAGTAGATTAAGCCTCAAATTCAAACTCTAAACACAAAGATTATCATATGTGTGAATTTTCATCTAATTTGGAAAAACTTGCCTATCCCAGTGTAGTTAGGAAATAAAATGTACTTTTAAGCCCAAAATATTAAATAACATATTAAATATCCCCATAAGGGAAAATTAATTGTAAAATCATATTTTACATGTTTTAGTTTGCTTATGAGCCAAGTTTCACATTTTTGGAGAGCCTCTAGATGACTCAAATTCATAAAAGAAATAGAATATATGTTGTAGTATAAAATAAATAAATAAAATATGAAATCTCTTCAAAAGTAAAATCTAATTTTTGAGTTGGAATCTAGATGTCTTAATTAGCCTAGAGGTAAAATTTGACTTTATTTGGACCTTGTTTGCACCCTCAGTTGATGCGAGAGAGAAAAGGAAATAAGTATATCCACACTTTACTAAAAATTGGGTTAGGAATCGAATTAAATGTCATGTTTCATGTGATAGTCAGACTTTAGCATATGCACACATATTTTTCAATCATTGGATCACTGATCTCATGTTGGGAGATCATGTCCTATCTTGTGACATATTTGGAAACAAGCGTCAGTATTTTGAATTTTTTGAATTGCTAATTCTCACTTCACACTCAACCTTTTCATGAGATTTCTTCTCCCATGGATTCCTTTTTCAATTCAGAACCAATTAAGGGCTCACTTGAGGGTTTTGTTGAATAATTTGGATGCACCCAATTCTTATTCGCAATCATCTCTCGGCTACCTTGTAGAAGCTCTAGAGCCTAACCTCGCCTATATATATGGATACCCCGACCTCCACCTCCCCTTAGTCTATTCCCTCTCTCAATTTTCTCACACACTATTAGTATGACCTTTACCAATCGGGATTTGAATTTGTGCTTGTATCTATTTGTCTCGGCACTAGGCAGCACCGAAGTACAATCGTGCCAGGGGGTAAGAACCTTAAATCTTTGACTTCATTTCTGCACACTCAATGGGTCAAATTTCCTTGTCTTCATGTTTCTCCCAATCTCTAGCCTAGCAGTTTCTACTTCTTTGAGTAGAAATGGAGCACTGACAAAGGAGATGAATCCCATGTGTGTTATTACGTCTCTACCCCTATGTTTTTCTCTTTCGATTTGTTTTTCTACAATGGGAATTCTCGTCTTTTCTCCCTCATATTGGTTTCCTTTATCGCGCACCCCACTGGCCATTGACTGGGTGAGATGGCCGCCGCTGATTGGGCCATATCAATGAGCACATCTTGATCATGTGAATAATCTTTGCTTACATGATTTTTTTTAATTTTCTAATTGGTCAAATATTCAAAAAATATGTACTTAATTTCTAGTTATCCAAAAATTATGCAAAAATATTTGTTGGATTTAGAAAATTATCCTCTATCTTAGGATGTAGTTTTTTTCGCTTCATTTCAAAGTTTTAAAAACATGATTTTTAGGGTTTAATGATCCAAATTCACTTAAAATTAATTTAATAAATATTTTCATGGGTAAAAATTGGATTTTTGGATCAAATCCATAATTAGTAACCTCATACCCACCTTTTAGACTAAAATTATGAGTTAATTTAGGGTTTTGCCGAAGGTTTGGATTTTTAGAGTTTCACCTAATATAAATCATTAAACCCTAATTATTGGGCATACTCCTATATGTAGGTTGAGTTGACTTTAGACTTGGAGGATTAGGACTTGATCTCTGACTTAATACTCAGGTCAAGGAATGTTTTCATCCTCTATTATCCTTATTGAGCAATAAACATATTTTCTCTATTAATATATGATTGCATCCCACATTATTTATATATTGAGTAATTGTTAATATCTACCTCTTCATGTATGTTGGCATTCCATATTATTCCAAATTGAGAAATCAACTATCTTTTGATCTACTTGAGGAGCCAAAATCCTAATTGGATTACTACATGCATCTCCTTTGAGGTTTATTCTTGAAAGATAAATTGTGATTATTTTCTGTCACATCTTTGATATTGTTGAATCCTCTTTTATTGGTCCTTTGATCCCATTTATATTTATTGGATGTTCTCATCCCTCATACTTTGATTTAGACTTGTTTGCTCAATTGTTGTGCATCACGTGGTGACTACTAGCATAATGTGACATGTGTTATTTAATTGAATGTGTAAATTCCCAAACTTGATAATGCAGAGTGATAGTTCCTACAAGTTATTAGAGAATATGTGTATCCTATCCTGCTTAGAGCATATGTGTATATGTTTCTGCTCATCCCATATTTATGGTAGATGTGTCATTTCCTACCAACATGTTTATATTGTTCTAGTACTACTACATGTAAAACACATGGATTCCTTGCTCTTATTTATCATTTTATTGAATTGATATTCTTTTATGCCCAGTTGGGTAGTCTTTTCCTTTTCCCTTGGGAATCCTTTCTTATTTGACGTCCTTTATTTCACAATATTGCTCAATACTCGATCTAGCATGCACATAGCAGTGTTTCGTTGATGTATCTAAATTTCTCTTTTTTTGTTGGGGACGCTTCCAACCCCAGGTGTAGGTCAAAGAGAAGATAACCAAATTGGACCAGGACCTCATCAAGTATAATTGAAACCTTCTGGGAGACTTTCTTGAGGTGGTTAGATGACCTTCATATAATCATTTAGTTAATTTAGTTTTCATATATATCACTCTGTGCGGTGCAGTTTGGAGACAATATCAAGTTTTGTAATAGTTAAATATTTTGTTTCTACTGCTACATTTGGTTACTTGAATCATACTTTTGAATAAAATGGATTACCATCCCTTTATGATAAATTTGTAGTGGTGTTTGATATATGAGTTGTTTCCTTTTTATTTGATTTAGTAGGGAGTGGATCCCCTGTAACATCCCTGACCTGGGTTATGTTTTAACTCTAGGTGTTTTATTTAATAAAAGTGATTATATGCTTGCTCTTATCTTTTGAAAAGTAATTAAGGCTCAAGAGGAACTTATATTGCAATTTAGTCCTTTTTGGATATTGTTGAAATCAATGTTTTGCTTATTTTGGACTAAAGTGCAAATTACCCAAGTTGAGGGATGTATTTGCAAATTGTGTATGATAATATGTTCCTCATGTGTTGAAGCATTGTGAGAGTGAAGATGATGCAGATGTATGGCTTGTGATAGCCTGAATACCAAGAAAGAGCTGATAAATCAAAGTTTGTGCATTAAAACCTAGTTTTGGTGTAATGTGCAATTTACCCAAAACCTAGGGTTCAATATGCAAATTACCACTTCAAAATGATCCCTACTGTTTTTTTGGGATCATGTGGATCAATGAAAATGAGAGGGGCGTCTCATTTGTATCTCTTTGAAGGAGAGAGAATCTTGATATTAAAATAATCAAGATTTAAGCATAATGGAAACCTTAGTTCAAATTAATGCAAAAATAAATAAAATAATTGAAGGACCTTCAACCAAAATTGAAATGTTTGAATTCAGATATGTGTGGACGTCCTTGTGATTTGCAAGGGCCACGAAATATCTCAAGGAGGTGAAAAACCCACTCACATTATTATAAGAAAAAGAAATATCCACTGACTTATGGATATTACTATTAAATGGATTAAGGTGCTTAATTTTATTTTCTTTAAATTATGGATAATTGAGAGGAATAATAGGCAAGGAGGGTATCCTCGTATCTAAGGAAGAGAAGGGGGAAAGTGTCAAGGGAATTGCGGAGATAATTCCTACTTTCTCTCTCTTAATTGAATTTTCAATAAAATTCACATATAAGCTCATTTATCCATAGAATGAAAGGATAATTCGAATTCACTTCCACCCTTTTCTTGCAAAACGACCAAGGAAGCTTTTAAGGACCAGGGGGACGACCCCCAACCTGTTGGTAAGCTTCTTGACCTTCTTTCATCTTGATTTCATGGTGGAAATCATAAATCAATGCATAATTTCTTCTTTTCTACACTCCATCTTCAACCCTAGCCAATCTTTTCACTCCAAAACTTGAGGACGAGCCTTGGGGAGAGTTGCAAAATATTCTTACACCATTGTTAATGTGAAGATCCAAGCTTTGAAGCTCAATTGAAGGCGGGTTATATAACTTGAAACCTTATTCATTATTATTGAATTCAATTTCTCAACCCTTTATGTTCAATTGATCTTTTTGCAATTCCTTTGATTGATTAATGGAATCACCATGATAATGGTAGTAGTTTTTGATTGACTAAGGCTTGATGATGATGAAATCATCTTAGGCACACTTTCCAACAATTTTGAGTTGCAAATGATTTTGGACCTTTGGTCCAAACGGTTTCACCAAACCATTTGGAGACCAAACAGTTTGCAAACCGTTTGGTGATTTGAGTCCCAAACTGCATGAGAGTGTTGACCATTTGGATGGGTTGACCGTTTGAGGTCTGAACCCTAGTACATGTTGGATGATTATCCATTGGATCCAATTCATTGATTAAATGTATGGACAATCCACCAATTACAACCCCAATCGATTTGTTGGAGGTTCCATAAAGTGATCCATTCGATTTCAAGACTTTTTGGGTCAAACGGTCCTGATACCGTTTGAGCCCAAATGATCTTGAAACCATTTTGGATCAAACGGTTTTCAACACTGTTTGGTGATCCAATGGTTGAGATTTTAGGGTTGGAGATTCAAGAGCCAATAATTGTTGATCTTTAATAACACAATTGATTGAAGGTTTCAATGTAGCAAATCATGTTCAACCAATTGATAAATGTACCTAATGAACCCTTGTGGTTTTGAGACTGATTTGGCACAAACGGTCTTGAGACTGTTTGAGTCCAAACAGTCTTGAAACCGTTTGGGGTCAAACGGTTTCAAAACCATTTGGTGATGAAACCTCAAAACCAAATAAAGGTCAATTGTGGTTCAATCATTTGGAAATTGAAGGTGATGATTGTTCCAATGATCCAATGATTGATAGTGATGGTAATCAATGAAGGTACAAAGGTTGAAATCCTAAAAGTACCTAAATGATTAGTACATTAAAGGAATAAACCCTAATTGCTTATAAGAACAATAACTTAGTACACTATGTCAATCATAGTGATGAGTGCATACTCATCATGGAATTCAACTACCTTTTTGGAACAATTTCAACTCTCTTTCACACCTTTTCATCCTAATATGAATCATAATGTACAAAACTACTTAGCTGATTCAATAATCAAGGTTTTAACTAAATATCATTCATTTAATGCAGGTAAATCAAGCAATTCCACGCATGCGGTCCCAAGACCGTTTGAATCCATGCGGTCTCAAGACCGTTTGGGTCCATGCGGTCCCAAGACCGTTTGGGTCCATGCGGTCCCAAGACCGTTTGCTGGAATACGCAAAGAACGAATGACGAAATTGGTCGCCAAAGAAAACCACACGGTCCCAAGACCGTTTGGGTCCATGCGGTCCCAAGACCGTTTGGGTCCATGCAGTCCCGAGACCGTTTGGGTCCATGCGGTCCTGAGACCATTTGGGTCGATGCGGTCCTGAGACCGTTTGGGTCCATGCAGTCCCAAGACCGTTTGGGTCCATGCGGTCCCAAGACCGTTTGGATCCATGCGGTTTCCAAGACCGTTTGCCGCAAGAGCAAAGACCGATTGAAGAACAGAAGCCGCACGTTCACGCCGAGACTGAGACCGACCTCAAGATCAATCGACGCAAACCGTTTGACGCCGAAACGGACTCTAAACCGTTTGGCACCAAACGGTCTCCTAACTGTTTGGCACCAAACGGTCTCCAAACCGTTTGGAGAGGATATTTCCAGCAACTTATCCAAACCGTTTGGGATCAGATCTGAGCCTATAAATAGACCCCCAGGGTCCTCATTTGGAGGCATCAGATCCTGACGTCGATAGGCTGCCAGAGCACGACCCCGATAAAATTCCACTCCACCTACTACTAGTGTTTCATCCAATGAGGATGAGAAGAGAAGGAAGACGGAGCAAGGAGTGCATCTTCTTCACCGGGTTGCGACCACTCTCTGCACTGAGCTCATGGAGGATCTCTCTTTCTCTCTCATCCTTCTTGTATCTCACATCATGTGCGAGTAGTCCACTTTCGCTGGGGTGCGGGGACTAGCCCCGCTGCCCATGTAAACCATGTCCTTTTGTTAAACTTTCCATGGCAATGTATATACTAACTCTTCATTTTGTCGTTTATCGTTAAGCTCGTAGGTTGGCTGTGTGCTTGTTTTAATCTTTGTGCTCCCTTTGTTGCGAGAACTTCAATGCATGGGTATGAACGTCATTTAGCAAGTTAGACTCCTTGACGAGAACTTCTGATAGGATTCCTTGAGGTCGTAAGTGTGTGATCCGCGAGGGGACGAGCCATCTAGCCTTCGGTGACACTTCTGTGCGCCTGACACCCGTATGGGGGGTTCACAACCTTAGTTGGATTTTTTATCTTCTTGTTATTCGTCGATGTTTACTCGTACTATAATCACTTATTTGCTTATCGGTTGACGCGGTTGACTCCTTGACGAGAACTTTCGATGGGATTCCTTGAGGTCGTAAGTGTATGATCCGTGAGGGGACGAGCCATCTAGCCTTCGGTGACGCTTCTATGTGCCTGATGCCCGTATGGGGGGTTCACAGCCTTAGTTGGATGTTGTATCTTCAGAGCCGTAAGACATGTGATCTGGATGGTGACGAGACATCTGATGCCTATGGTGATGCTTACGCGGACTTGGCACCCGTATGGGGGGTTCTGCAGCAGCTCTACTTGGAGTGTTATGTATTGCCTGGATTGTTTGCAAAGGAGTATGTTTGTGTGTGTAGTGGTGGTCAAACTCGGTACCATCCCAGCGATTCCATATCATTGATCTAAACCTATCTTTAATTTCCTCTTTTACTTTCCTGCAATTAGTTTAAACAATCCAAATCAACCAATTGTTCTAAATATTAGTTTTACTTGAGCTAGATCTAACTGACAAGGATTCTTAAAAACGTTGTCCTTTGGGTTCGATCCTCAACTATATTGCGATAAGACTCGTCCGCTTGCGGGTGGTATTATTGCACTTGGTTTTGGTAAAAGCTCGGGGATTTCAGCCCCGGGTGAATTTGTTAGTGCATTCAAAACTCCACGTCACATAGTTGTATGTACTTGATTGAAGGGTTGATATAACCTAATCAAGTTGAGAGGATGATAGAATGGAATTCTTACATGAGTATGATTCATGTGGTGATTAAGGGTATGATCCTTACCAAAGAGATCATGAAACCCTAATCATGAGCATAAACCCTAATTGACAAGGTTATTGAACCCTAACCCTAATTCAGGGCAATTCTGAGTGAAACCCTAATCCAGGGTAAGGATGTAACCCTAATCCAGGGTGATGATATGTGTAAACTTAATTTAGGGTAATGTGATAAAAAATCCTAAATTGGGAAGAATAGTAAATTCGTATTATGGGTACTTGAATAGAAAACCTAATTGGGATGTTTAGTAAACCCTAATTAGAGATAATTGAATAGTAAACCCTAATTGTGGGTAATTGAATGTGAAACCCTAACTTAGGGTGATTTTATGAGAAACCCTGATGTTTGATGTGATGTGGATCTCAAATCCAGGGTGATACTATGTAATGCTTTATGAAACCCTAATCTTGGGAAATATGGTGATAAACCATAACCTTGATGTGGGTAATGGGATGAATATCCTCAAAAGACATGAAATGGGAAACCCTTACCCTAGTAAGGGAATAGTGGTGTTACCCTTGAATAGTGAATCCATATTTGTTTTACATGGTATTGATATGCAATTGATATCACTGTTATCATATGTGCTAACCATGCATGTATTTGAAATGATGATCATAGTTAGGTATGAGCTATGATGTTTAATTCACTATTGTGATTAGGCCTTGTGTGCCATAATATACCCTGCTGCCTGGTAAGAGGTAACAAGAGAGTTAATGGGCCTCAAGTACCATGAGTGATGCTTGTAATAGCAAGTATCATGTTTACCTTGGTCAGATGACCTGAAGGTGATAGTTACCTGGAAAAGTGGTAACAATGCTCAATGATGAGCTAAGGGTTTGAATACCCAGAACCATATGATTATGGTAATGAGATCGTGAAGGGATGAGAATTCCCAGTATCGAAATGAGGGGTTGAGTTCCCAATGTATTTTAAAGACTGATAAGTAATTGATGAAAATAGTACATGTCTCTTTATAACATTGTCATAATAAGTTATGTTTAAGAACTTGGATGATGCTAAAAGAATATGAAAATGTACTTAATTAATCAAGTGAAATATGTTCATGTAGTGCTCTGACCATAGATCCATCATCGTCAGTAGTTAGTGATGGTGAAACATGTTTTTGTTGGGTTTAGGGGAGGCAGAGAAGGCAGTGGAAACAAAAATTTCTCCTCCCCAAACCCAGAACAAGGAAACACATCAACGTCTACACAATAGGAAAGGATGGTTTGTGGAATCATACCTTGTCCCGAGGCTTGCTCGGCGACAATACCTTGCGGCTTGCGCGGTCTTCACCTCCAGTCTTGGACGGTGTCTGTGCAGCTCGTGGTCGTACCGGGACTGACAACTCTTGGTCTCATCGGGACTGTCAGGATTGACAGCTGTCCTCCGAGTGGCAGAAATCTCCCACCTCTGAAGTAGTCCACACGGACCACCTAGAACTCCAATCTCCTTGTCTCACAAGGAATTGGAAGGAGTCACACCCTCCTGTCAGCGTACTAGTCACTGACACACTCTCCTGCCACCAGTCGCTTTATGTAGTTGTCTTTCCCTTGCTGTGCCTCCCTTATCGGGTAGCACTTGCTCGGGCTCTCTCGGTTACCAAAACCAGAGAGAACGACAACTTTACAGAGCAACTGGTTGCACTGTGTTGTACTATGAGAAGCCCCCAATACCCCTATATATATAGGAGGGTCATGGGACAGGGTTCTCCATCCCGGGCAATATGGGACTAAAGCAGGAGTAGAAGGGTTCAAGATTTTCCACAAAAACAACCAACTACGCAACCTGAACTGATCGTTTCATTTCTGAAACAGTCAGTTGGGGACCTGAGCCGGTCGGTTGACACCTCAACCGATCGGTTGGGACCCATGAAACGGTCGGTTCACTTCTGAACCGGTCGGTTCGTGGTCCTGATCGGTTCCTGATTGACTTTTCTTCTTTTGTTTCTAATTGGTATCAAATACCAATCCTTGTTCCAATCAAATTGGGCAAGTGAAATGAAAGGAAATTTCTCACCAATCCTCTACTTTCCCAACTTTCTCGGTTGCAACAGTTGAATCGATCGTTACAACACTTGAAGCAATCATTTCACCCTGTCCATGAGCCGATCGACTCACCACCTGAGCCGATCAGTTCACCAAGCTCAGTCGATCGGTTCATCACTTGAGCTGATCGGTTGGGAGTGCAGATTGTGCAGAATCAGTCAATTGCAGTTTCAATCAATCTGATACTCCAATCAATGTGTCCAACACCTTGAACATTATGACATTGAGCTATCAATTAATTGAGTGTTTAATTGAACTACTAAACTCCTTTAGTAATCAATCTAAACATTGTTTGTGGACAAAAATCATCTTCCAGGTTAAATCCTATGTGTGTGACCCTGTAGGTCCATTTCACGTTGACAGTGAAAGTCCATAACACTTATGACTTCACAAGCAAAGAGCGGTGCCTAGTCACACATAAGTGCTACCCAAGTGAAATAGAAAGTTGGAGAACAACTTTCAATCCTACAATATGTGAATGGTGTTACAGTGAATGTATAATTCCTTTGTCACTGATATCCCAAATGAACTCGAGGCATGGAACAATCATCCTGTCAACATTCATTCACTTTGTTGATATCAGAGTAGATTGGAAGAGATATGTATGACATCAATATCACATATTGATTCACACATGCGTGCACGCCTTTCTCAATCCTACTCATCAAGTGGCCATGGATATCAAACTCCCTCAGGTGGGACAAATCCCATATCTATCACTCACCCCTCAAAAGCCCCATGTGTCAAAGTCACCCAATCATAACTTTTGTAACAACCCATGTTTCAGGACTACGTTTGATGATGTCAAAGTGTGCCCAACAACATGTGTTGAGTGTAGTGATTTCAGGTCACAGAATCACACTCACCACCATCATTGTGAGTACTGACTATGACTACCATGTCATGGTTCCAAGTGTCAAACTCACGGTGGGTCTATCCGGTACACTTGTTCTCTAACAAGTACCTATGTGTTTGGTTTGATATCTCTATATCATGACTAATGAGATTTTTTCATCAACCAACACCACAATCTAGTCTTGTGTGTCATTGTTGTCTATCTACCTTCCACAATGACATCCGAATAGGGACATAATGAGAATGTACAAACTCTTAGCATACATATGATCTCATCATTCAGGTCCTGGACCTGAAGGCATACGTCATTGAGTACTATCATTCTCTAGACATTCAATCTGTTCTATCACTATCTCATATGACTGAATCAGAAAGAATTGGAAGCTTGCCTTTGATGTTTGTCAAATCAATCTTAATGTATCCCACCAATCATCCCATGATTGGCTCTCAGGGCATACATACCAACAGACTCCCACTTGCACTGCGAGCCAATCACCCTTGAATCATATTCATAGTGATCTTCAAACATGTCCCACATGTTACTGTGCTCTAGTGCCAACATAGTGAGTAATGGCAACACCTTGCCAAAGTCAGTATAAATAGCATGTCTCTCATCTCTTCGTTGTATGTCATACGTATGAGATGGAGTTGACGTAATATGCGATCTAGTATTCCTTTGCTAACCTTTAGCCACATTGCATGATCAAGGATTACATACTTGTCATCAATGAGAGGAATATCTATAAGTTCATCTCATGAACTTCTAGATACATATAGTATCCACTGTTGTTCTCCAACACATAGATACTCGACATTTCCTTTTAAATGGTTTTATTGGAACATTTCCAATTATCAACAAACTTTCACTTTTATATATATCCTATACATATTTTGTGATTAATTTTATGTCCTTTTGGAAGTTCGCATCAATGTAACTCTTTACATTGAACTCTTCCTTATCTCCATAGAACTAGTACTTCTCAAGTACTTATCAAGTTCTCATGGTATTCCAGTAACCCTTACTGGAAGTAGACAGACATCCACTCGTCATGTCTCACATACGAGTTATCAGGATGAGCACATCATATTGCCATGTCCTACATACAAGATGATGAATACATTTTTGTTCTTGCCATGTCGATACATGTAAGATAATGGGATGATTACATACATGATATATCCATATCTATTATTAGTGTTCCCATTCTTCATAAGAATTGGAAACTTGGCCTTGGGATACTAACTCCATGTAACATGGACAAGTTTTCTTCCACTGAATTTGTGCATACTGAACCCTTTAGTACATATTGCCAATGTATGCTTTCTCTTTTCAGGTCAAGAGGTTTTTGAGAACTATCTCTATATATCTCTATTCCTATCACATAGGAAACACCTCTATCTTCCTTAAAGATAATTTCCACTTTTGGATTTCCATTCTAGAACATTTCCATTTCACATCAACAAGTGGAATGTGAACACACTCCCACTAATTCACAGATCCCTTCTTTATCTTTGACATATTAGTCAAACCCTTTGACTATATCATCAAAGTAAAGATCCAATTCTGAGTTGCTTGTACTCAATCAATCACATTGATTAGTCCATTGTAACTTATAGACTTCATTTGCATTAGTGGATTCATAAACCTTATAGGTTATGTCATGTACATATCCTTGTTTTATTCCTCATAGGAATGTGGTTTTAGTATCCATATGCCAGATGTCTTATTCATTAAGTTGCAATCAACAAGCATCATCCTTCTCAAAATGTTATCCATGTGTCTTAACACTTAAGATTCATTTGCAGTTATGGATTTCATCCAATGGGTTCTACCATCAAGGTCATACCTTATGGTTCACATGGATGTCATTTAGGATGTAATGGTCATAAACCATAACTCAAAATTCGGTTCCTCATATTTATCTAGATAGTTGACTCGTAACATGAACAACTCATCACATAGATAATTGAGGTGTAAGGATATAAGAATTCACAACCCTTGTGATTCTTAATTTCTTTTATTAGTGTAGAATATTCTTTTATTAAGAAGAATTTAGTTATTTGATAATCATTCTCTAACTCCTTAGAGTATGATTCCTTCTTGATTTATACATCACCATGCCTTAATCATGAGTTCACTATGATAAACTATCATAATCACTCATAAGGATCTCAAACATTTGGTCCAAGTATTTCATTCATTGATCTCATCAAGAATTAACACTTTACCAAATTTGCACTTCATCTATGATAATCTTGAACACTTCAAGATATTCATATTGGTATTTCTTTAAACATCATTTGAAGTATTAGCATTTGTTCCAGTAGGTATGTAAATACATCACATGTATCATACCTAATAGGATAATCATTCTCCCACTACCGTTAGTGAAGATTGATTAATCATGTCCAAGATATTCATGTCTCTTACTGGTTCTCTAACCAAAAGAGTCTAGATTTATCCATCACATGGAAACTAGAAATGAATTTCTCATGATTGATGCTAATTTGATTGTTTGGGTTATCTATAACTTTTAGGTATCATTTTATCTTATGCATATCAAATACCACAAGATAAACAAGGCATTGCCACAAAGATCATATCTTTAGAAATTGAAACATCTCTTTATTGATTGCCATCATTGTCATACAATATGCAAAAATAAAGTGTTTCTGCCTATTGACAAATGTGAAATAGCAGTTCATAACTGTATTACATGCCTTTTAGGATGAAAATAAACTAAAGTACTCCTATCTATGGCGGCAACACTTGCCCCATTTATTGAGTGCTTTACACTTTACATCTTGGTATCATATACCTCAAAAGTGTTACAAGTTTACTTTCATGACACCTTTAAGTAGAGAAGTTTGTCGCCTCCTTCTTCTTTTGTTCTTCCAGATAGAGAGGACAATTCCTTTTCCAATGTCCTGGCTTTTGACAATGGTGGCAATTGCCTTTCTTGGTCACGCCTCCCTTGGCCTTGAGAACTGAAGACGACTTGGGCTCCTGGCTAGCATTAGAACCTTTCTTAGCTTTGCCCTTGCCCTTGCGCTTGGACTTGCCTTTCTTGCTCATGATCACCATCACAGACTTAGGCTTGTCCTTCTTCATCTGTATCTCAATTGTCCTCAACATGCCCAACAACTTTGATAGTGGCCTATCAAAGTTGTTCATGTTGTAGTTCATCACAAACTGACTGTAGGATTCTGGCAACAATTGCAGTATCACGTCAGTAGCCAACTCTTAGCTCAGTGGAAATCCCAGTCTTGTCAGATTCTCCACATACCCAATCATCTGGAGTGTGTGAGGACCAACTGGATCTCCTTCTATCATGACGCACTTCAACAGTGCCCTTGAGACATTGTATCTCTCTTGTATAGCTTGATCTTCATACATGTTCCTGAGATGCTGAATCATCTCAATGACACCCATGTTCTAATGTTGTCTCTGCAACTCGTGGTTCATAGAGCACAACATCAAGCACTTCGCATCAATGGCATCATCAGAATGCTTCTTGTAAGCATCCCTTTCTGCCTTTGGTACATTAGGAGCAGGTTCCTCTGGAATTGGAGTATCCAGGACATAGAGCTTTCGCTCTTGAGTGAGAACAATTCTCAATGTCCTATACAGTCATGGAAGTTTGTCCCATTCAACTTGTCCTTTTCAAGGACAAATTGCAAAGAAAAGTGATTGTTGTTTGTTTCCATTTGTACTACAAAAGGAAATATGCAATTTTAGTCCAAAAACTCATTTTTGACTTATTTGATTGATTTGAAAAGTTGACGATATAATTAGGCCTTTAATTAATTATCGCTCCCACTATTTTAGTTCAAATTGATAGCCATCACCATCAATTCAGAAGATTGCAGCGTACAACCTTCTAGTGGGAAAGATCCTGAAATCCTCTAAGTCATGGACCAGCTAGGGCTGTCACCCACAACTTAGATCTCTCAAGTAAGCAACTCTTGCCAATTGCATCATATGCAACTCTTGATAAGATGTCATATGCAACTCCTTGACATGATCATCTCCATGCCTCAAGGTACTAGATCCCATCTAGATCACCTTGTTAAGTCCAACCCAAAGCAAACACGATGAGTATGCACCCCTCTAGGACAGACACACATATCCATCCTTCACGCTTCCACGAGATAGACGGTGCACCACGCTAGGGCGTGCCCACACTTGGTCGATCATGCTTTTCACGTGTGTCGCATTTGGAAGGCATCTAAAACTTAATATTTAATGAGAGATTTGGTTTTTATATACATATACATATCCAATCACCACAATACATAGTACATATCATATACATGCTATATCCCACAGAAAACATGCAAAACGATAAAAGCGATGATTATGGACATCCTAATGCGATTCCTCGAGCCAAGAGGAATCACGGTCATCTAGGTCTACATCACATGCAACCTGTACAAGATGAACTTTGTGCTTTGCCTTTCTGGGTTTGATCAACTCATCACATGACTGATCGGCTCACCATCAGGACGGTCAGCTGGGTGCCACCGGTCGATCATTTGTCTCCTCCAACCAATCGGTTCGCCTAGTTGTCGTGCATCTCATCATGGCCGCCACCCGCTCGTCTCGCTCCTCAAACCGGTCATCAACTGATTGGCTCACTCCTTGAACTGATCGTCTGGAACGTCAACCGATCGGTTCACTCCTTGAACCGATCGTCTCAGCTGTCGTCAGGATGAACGTTCTTTGACATAACAGGAAATAAAATTCTATCCTATTTTACATTGTAAAAGGAGAAACCTCAAGTTACATTTGAGGGAAGCAAAGGTAGGAAAGAAATATCGAATTATTTCGAGTTACATCAGGAATAGGAGAAGGAAGATCAGTGCGCAGACCGAGATGCAAGCAATCACATACAACCATACACAGATAGGGTTTGTTGGCCATAACCACGCTATACATCCACCGCAAAACTCGTTTAAGGGAGACATGTATCGAGTGCGTTCATAATACATATCATATATGTAAATTGGGATTTGTGGATTTAGGATTGGACATGCATAAAGCCAATTTTTGTTCGCATCATATGCAATAAATAAAGGCGACAAGCCAAAATCGATCATATCGGTAATCCTAAAGTATAGAGCAGTTGACGTGGCTCTGATACCACTGTTGGGTTTTAGGGGAGGCAGAGAAGGCAGCGGAAACAAAAATTTCTCCTCCCCAAACCTATAACAAGGAAACACGTAAACTTCTATACAATAGGAAAGGATGGTTTGTGGAATCATACCTTGTCCCGAGGCTTGCTCGGTGACAATACCTCGCGGCTTGCACGGTCTTCACCTCCGGTCTTGGACGGTGTCTGTGAAGCTCCTGGTCGCACCGGGACTGACACATCGTGGTCTCACCGGGACTATCGGGATTGACAGTTGTCCTCGAAGCGGCAAAAATCTCCCGCCTCTGAGGTAGTCCACACGGACCACCTGGAACTCCAATCTCCTTGTCTCATAAGGAATTGGAAGGAGTCACACCCTCCTGTCAACGTACTAGTCACTAACACACTCTCCTGCCACCAGTCACTTTTTGCAGTTGTCTTTCCCCTGATGTGCCTCCCTTATCGGGTAGCACTTGCTCGGGCTCTCTCAGTTACCAAAACCAGAGAGAACGACAACTTTACAGAGCAACTGGTTGCACTGTGTTATACTATGAGAAGCCCCCAATACCCCTATATATAGGAGGGTCATGGGATACTGTTCTCCATCCCGAGCAATATGGGACTAAAGCAGGAGCAGAAGGGTTTGAGATTTTCCACAAAAACAACCAACTGCGCAACCTGAACTGATCATTTCATTTATGAAATAGTCGGTTGGGGACCTGATCCGGTCAGTTGAAACCTCAACCGATCGTTTGGGACCCATGAAACGGTCGGTTCACTTCTGAACTGGTCGGTTCATGGTCTTGATCAGTTCCCGATTGACTTTTCTTCTTTTGTTTTTAATTGGTATCAAATACCAATCCTTGTTCCAATCAAATTGGGCAAGTGAAACGAAAGAAAATTTCTCACCAATCCTACTTTCCCAACTTGTTTGGTTGCAATAGTTGAATCGATCGTTTCAACACTTGAAGCAATCGTTTCACCCTATCCATGAGCCGGTCGACTCACCACCTGAGCCTATCAGTTCACCAAGCTCAGCCGATCGGTTCATCACATGAGCCGATCGATTGGGAGTGCAGATTGTGCAGAATCAGCCAATTGCAGTTTTAATCAATCTGATACTCCAATCAATGTGTCCAACACCTTGAACATTATGACATTGAGCTATCAATTAATTGAGTGTTTAATTGAACTACTAAACTCCTTTAGTAATCAATCTAAACATTGTTTGTGGACAAAACTCCTCTTCCAGGTTAAATCCTATGTGTGTGACCCTACAGGTCCATTTCACGTTGGCAGTGAAAGTCCATAACACTTATGACTTCACAAGAAAAGACCGGTGCCTAGTCACACATCAGTGCTACCCAAGTGAAATAGAAAGTTGGAGAACAACTTTCAATCCTACAATCAGTGAATGGTGTTACAGTGAATGTATAATTCCTTTGTCAGTGATATCCCGAATGAAATCGAGGCATGGAACAGTCATCCTGTCAACATTCATTCACTTTCTTGATCTCAGAGTAGATTGGAAGAGATATGTATGACATCAATATCACATACGGATTCACACATGCGTGCACGCCTTTCTCAATCCTACTCATCAAGTGGCAATGGATATCAAACTCCCTCAGGAGGGACAAATCCCATATCTATCACTGACCCCTCAAAAGCCCCATGTGTCAAAGCCACCCAATCATCACCTTTATAACAACCCATGTTTCAGGACTGCGTTTGATGATGTCAAAGTGTGCCCAACAACATGTGTTGAGTGTAGTGATTTCAGGTCAAAGAATCACACTCACCACCATCACTATGAGTACTGACTGTGACTACCATGTCATGGTTCCAAGTGTCAAACTCACGGTGGGTCTGTCCGGTACACTTGTTCTCTAAAAAGTACCTATGTGTTTGGTTTGATATCTCTATATCATGACTAATGAGATTCTATCATCAGCCAACACCACAATCTAGTCTTGTGTGTCATTGCTGTCTATCTACCTTCCACAATGACATCCGACTAGGGACATAATGATAATGTACAAACTCTTAGCATCCGTATGATCTCATCGTTCAGGTCCTGAACCTAAAGGCATACATCATTGAGTACTGTCATTCTCTAGACATTCAATCTGTTCTATCACTATCTCATATGACTGAATCAGAAAGAATTGGAAGCTTGCCTTTGATGTTTATCAAATCAATCTTAATGTATCCCACCAATCATCCCATGATTGGCTCTCAGGGCACACATACCAACAATTTTCCTATGGAATTTCCTGGAGTTCGCATATTCTGAATATGCGGGGGTAAATGGGCAAAAATATCCTTACATCTTGGTGAAGAGATTGATGGAAGGTGAACATTAAAGCTCTCAATCCTTCATGTGTAGGGATGGATGTATCACAAATCTCCCGATGGTTGGGATGGATGTATCATTAATCTCCCAATGATATTTAATGTCAGGTCGATTGAGATAAACATTAATTCTCTCGATTGCCGATGAGAGTGCAGTTGACGCTGTAACTCTATAGAGAAGTTGCCAGTATACCCTGGAAAGCTATATTGAGCAGTTGACATAGTCCTGCTTGTGGTCCCGTGCTGACCGGGATGTGGGAGGTCATGGGAATCCAACTCTTCCATTGACCTATTTATGGTACCGATGTCGATTTAGCAATGGTCGGTTGGAGTATGAGTGGTATACCTCATCTCCTCATAGCTTAAGTATGTTTGAAAAATGTAATAAGCCATGTAGCGTATTTGCATAATATTGAAATATGAGAATCACTGGTTGATGTTATCTGACTTAGTATATCCTAGATGGATAAGTGTGATAAATGTTCTTCAATTCTTTATTAAATATTAGACATGTTGTTATCATGTTACAACTGATAAGCTTAAGTGAAAATGTTTCTCTAATATGCATAGATATTAAATTTTCTGCTGTTAAGCTTGTGATTCCAATGCTCAGTTTATTTCTATTAAACTGCAATAATAATGTTTTTGGCGGAGAGTTATATCTCCCGCTGGGGAAATTTTTATAATTGTCTCACCCCCATGGGATCCAATATTTTTAGGTAGACGCAGACAAAAAGGCAGAAACCCTACTGCAGGGGAAGAGCAGCAGTAGCAACTACAAGGACAACAGTGATCCATTAGGTGGAGATATTGGCTGTCTGGTTTTGTATAGTTAGTCCTATGAGTCGTCTTTGTACTCTCGGGTCCTAGGAGTTAGTGCTTTTAATAATTCGATCTGAGATTTTGGGCTTCAAGCCTAGAGGTTCTTATACTACCTGTGTACAGCTGAGACAGAGTAGTGAATGCTTGTATGCCTCAAGAAACAATGATACATGATATGTATATGAACCAGGATGTAATGATTTACTTTGGTTCTGGATGAAATAGTTTTCCTGTGGATGGATCTCTTGATAAATGGTTTTAATTTTTAGTGATTTTCAATAATCCACTGTTAGTAATCGCTTCTGCATTAGTTAATCTTGTGTATGTAAGTTGGATGCCACAATTTAGTGGTATCAGAGCTCTAGGTTTGCTGAGTCTACAGAGACATAGGATTAAGGTTGTTGAGTCTGTTCTAGTGTCTTCCAGTCTGTTTGATAGTGTCTTCTGCTCATATAGGAGGAGAAGAAGAACTAAAGATGTCTGGATCACATGATGAACATGCTACTGAGAGCAGTGTTGCTACACTAGAAGGAGGTGCAAGAGATCAAGATAGGGAGGATCCTGAATTTGATCAATCGCAGTTCAACCAAGCTGATATGGGGAATCTAGCTTTCCAAAATATGTTTGGACAGTTTATGGCAGCTATGACCCATATGACGGATAGGATGACATTACCTACACCTAGGGCACCAGTCCATGATGAAATACATGGAGACGACAAGACTTTTGAACGGCTTATGAGGGTAGGAGCCATAGAGTATGCTAGTACAACCAACCCAACAGATGTTGACCTATGGTTGGCTGAACTGGAGAAAGCCTTCAGAATCCTCATGATTCCTTATGATGAGAAGGTGAGGCATGATGTATATCTCCTAAAAGGGAGTGTTGGCCACTGGTGGACCATTGAGGAAGGCAAAAGACCTGGTGTTGTGATTGGATGAGATGAATTCCGGCATGAATTCATCGCTAGATACTTTCCGAAGACGTATCTAGATGAGAAGATCTCTCAATTGGAGAGGTTGAGGAAAGGACAAATGAACATTAGCAAATATGAAGCTAGGTTCATGGAACTTTTGTAGTTTTGTCCGCATATGGCATCTACATATGAGGAGAGAGTTCAGCGATTTGAGAAGGGGTTGAACGCTGAATTGACCACTCTGGTGTCTGCTCTGGAGAACCAAGAGAGGTTTGCCACTTTTGTGGAGTCTGTAAGACGAATAGAGAGGGCTGTAGTTGAGAAGCGACAGACCAAGGGTAAGAAAGAGTACCCACAGTTCCAAGGATAGAGTTCTGGAAGTTTTAAGAAACCAAGGTATTCTGTGCCTACACCACCTCCAAGGTTCAATACCCAGATGCAATGGATGTCAAGTAAGGGTAGAGGCCATAGTTTACCACCAAAGGGAGCTCACAGCTCAGTCTCAATGTCAGTAATAGGACCACCCAGACTACAGAGGGGAAATGTAACCTGTTATAGATGTGGGAGAGAAGGCCATGTGGTGAGGGATTGTCCTGAAAAAGTCAAGAATGTGACCCAGCAACCGAGGCAGAGTCAGTAAGGCTCTCAAAGGCAGCAGTCTGGAAGTGGTTCTAGAGGACGTGGACAAACGTCCCAAACCAGTTCATTGACATCCAACAATCGAGCACAGGGTCAACATCAAGCAAAGGCTAGATTCTATGCAATGAATCAGCCCGAAGCAGTTGTCAGTCCCAAGGTTGTGACAAGTTAGATGGAATTATTTTATTCTAATATGTCTTCATCCTGCTTTGTATCTGTGTTAATTGATCCGGGTGCTACACACTCTTTTATAACTTGAGAAGTGATTCATGATTGTAACATGATTGTCAGTCATAGAGAATATAGCCTGTTGTTAGAAACACCTTTGCTGGGATTTGCAGTATTGCGGGATGTGTGTTCTCCCTACAATCTTTCCTTTTCTAATCACCGCATTCAGGTGGATCTTATACCACTTGAAATGCATGGGTTTGATATAATTCTTAGGATTGACACCTTAGAAAAGTATAAAGTTGTCTTGGATTGTGGTTCCAAGTAGGCTGTGTTCACAGATAATGGTGACACATGGATCTTTCAGGGAGATAGAAAGATTCTTCCAACATGTCTTGTATCATCTATGGTAGCTGAGAAGTTGATGAGACAAGGATGCTTTGCATTCTTAGCCCATGTGGTTGATACCACAATGGAGAGCCCTCATCTTTTTGAAGTTCCAATAGTCAGGAAATTTGATGATGTATTTCCTGAAGAACTTCTAGGTGTTCCACCACCCCGAGAGATTGATTTTGAAATTAATCTAATCCTAGGAATGCAACCAATAGCACAAACACCATATAGAATGGCACCTGCTGAAATGGCAGAGCTTAAGAAACAACTGCAAGAGTTGCTTGAGAAGGGTTTTATCCGACCGAGTACTTCACCATGGGGTGCTCCGGTCCTCTTTGTTAAGAAGAAGGATGGGTCTATGTGTTTATGCATCGACTATAGGTAGTTAAATAAAGTAACTATAAAGAACAAGTATCCTATACCTAGGATTGATGACTTGTTTGATCAGTTGTGTGGTGCAACTATCTTTTCTAATATAGATATGAGGTCGGGATACCATCAGTTGCGTATCAAGGAAAGTGACATACCTAAGTCTGCTTTCAGGACAAGGTATGGTCACTATGAGTTCATAGTTATGTCGTTTGGACTAACTAATGCACCAGCTGCATTTATGGAACTCACAAATAGAATCTTTCGACCTTTTTCTTGATCAATGTGTAGTTGTCTTTATAGATGACATCTTGATATATAGTAGAGATGATCAACAACATGAGTAGCATCTTCTTCAAGCTTTGACTTTGCTAAGAAAGCATAAGTTGTATGCTAAGTTTAGCAAATGTGAGTTTTGGTTACCAGAATTTTCTTTTCTTGGACACATAATATCTGCTTCAGGTATTCGTATTGATCCTAAGAAAGTAGAATCTATCCTGCAATGGGAACATCCAAAGACACCGACAGAGATACACAGTTTCCTAAGACAGGCAGGCTATTACAGGAGATTCATTAAGAACTTTAGTTCAATAGCTTTACCTCAAACCA
Organism: Alisma plantago-aquatica; assembly: GCA_963693085.1. Taxonomy (NCBI): domain Eukaryota; kingdom Viridiplantae; phylum Streptophyta; class Magnoliopsida; order Alismatales; family Alismataceae; genus Alisma; species Alisma plantago-aquatica. The sequence continues at coordinate 479,037,414 of OY856413.1, read as the reverse complement.
AGTTGACCAGGAAGGAGATTCCTTTTGTGTAGAATGACAAGTGTCAACAATCTTTCCAGTTGTTGAAGGAAAGGTTAACCAGTGCACCTGTGTTAGTGCTACCTGAGCAAGGAAAGGGGTACATAGTCTTCTGTGACGCATCTAAGAATGGCTTAGGATGTGTGTTGATGCAGGATAAACAAGTGATTTCTTTTGCTTCTCGACAGCTTCAGAAATACGAGGAGAATTATCTGACACATGATTTAGAGCTAGCTGCTATCATCCATGCCTTGAAGATCTTGAGACATTATCTCTACGGAGAAACATTCCAGATTTTCACAGACCATAAGAACCTAAAGTATATCTTTTCTCAGCATGAGCTAAACATGAGGCAATGCCGCTTGATGGAGTTAATCAAGGACTATGATTGTACAATTGATTATCATCCAGGGAAAGCCAATGTGGTTGCTGATGCACTAAGTAGAAAATCAACAACACCAGCCTTAAACAAAGCATAGTTGAACTCCTTAGTGTGCTCTAAGAGATATATGCTTATCTCCTTGAGGCAAGACAATGTACAACTTAAAGTGTCATTCTTAGCTGGGTTGTTAGCTGAGATGCTAATAAAACCTACTCTGAGACATCAAATTAAAGAAGCACAGCAGACTGATATTGTGATTCAACAGATCATGTCAAAGTATGGTAGTGAGAAATGGGATGGTTTCCATGATTAAGATGATCAGGTAGTCTGTTACCATGATAGGATGGTAGTACCTGATGTTGATAACTTAAGGAAGTTAGTTCTGGAAGAATCTCATTCTTTGATGTATACTATGCATCCAGGTTGCACCAAGATATATCATAACTTAAAAGATTTGTATTGGTGGCCTGGATTAAAGAAATATGTAGCTGAGTTTGTTATGCGGTGTCCAGTGTGTCAGCAGGTTAAAGCTGAACATCAAAAGCCTGCAGGAACAATGCAACCTCTGCATATACCACAATGGAAATGGGATCATGTAACCATGCACTTTGTGGTTGGTTTGCCTAGAACAACCAAAAGTCATGATTCCATATGGGTGATAGTTGATAGGTTGACAAAGATAGCACATTTTCTTCCTATCAAAACAGCCTACACTGCTGAGAAGCTTGCACAGATCTACATAGATGAGATAGTGTGGCTGCATGGGGTTCCAGTTACTATTGTATCCGATAGAGGTCCCCAGTTCAAAAGTCATTTCTGGGAGAGACTTCATAAAGCTTTGGGTACGTAGTTAAGGTTTAGTACAACCTTTCACCCACAGACAGATGGACAATCTGAGAGGACTATACAAACTTTGGAGGACTTTCTTAGAGCATGTGTCCTTCAATTTGTAGGAAGTTGAGATCTACATCTGAGCTTGATAGAGTTTTCTTATAATAGCTATCAGCCCAATATTGAGATGGCACCATATGAACCATTATATGGTAGACGTTGTAGATCTCCCTTATGTTGGTATGAAATAGGAGAGTACCAACTCTTGGGTCCTGAGCTGGTTCAACAAACAACTAAGAAGATGAAAGTCATACAACAACAGTTGAAAGTTTCACAGGATAGGCATAAATCATATGCTAGTAAGTGTCGTAGACCCTTATAATTCCAAGTGGGATATAGAGTATACCTCAAGGTCTCACCTTGGAAAGGTATCCTTAGATTTGTAAAGAAGGGGAAGTTAGCTCCTAGATTTATGGGACCTTATCCAATCATTGAGAGGATGGGAAAGGTAGCCTATAAGCTGGAGTTACCATCTGAGCTGCATAGATTGCACCCAGTGTTCCATATTTCCATGCTGAGGAAGTGTCATCCTGACACTGAATTAGTTCTACAACCTGTGGAGGTAGAACTAAATGATGATATATCTTATGTTGAAGGACGTGTTGATTCTTGACATAAGAATCAAGAAGTTGAAAAAGAAAGACATTTTTCTTGTAAAAGTTCTCTGGCATCACCGTGACATTGAAGAAGCTACTTGGGAGCTAGAGGAAGAGATGAGGAAGAAGTAGCCTTCTCTTTTCTCTTGATGTTTTCGTTGATGATTTTGGGGACGAAATGCTTGTAAGAGGTGGATAACTTGTAACATCCCTGACCTGGGTTATGTTTTAACCCTAGGTGTTTTGTTTAATAAAAGTGATTATATGCTTGCTCTTATCTTTTTAAAAGTAATTAAGGCTCAAGAGGAACTTATATTGCAATTTTAGTCCTTTTTGAATACTGTTGAAATCAATGTTTTACTTGTTTTGGACTAAAGTGAAAATTACCCAAGTTGAGGGGTTTATTTGCAAATTGTAACGACCCCATCTCCCAGTAACCCCCACTTAAGGAAGACCAAGAGATCAGAGCCGTTATCCCAATAAACCGGATCAAAGGTTCGACAAATAATCAATAATAATTATGAAATTCTACTAACTAAACTGGAATTGGGTATAAAATTAAAACTTTCCTTACCTTTGAAAAACTTTGGAAATCTATCTATCCAGAGCTTGAATTAATCTATCTAATCCTCCTTGCACTTTATTTATTAATTTCACAACGTGTCACTTTACTGTTTGTTCATTTCAGGGTGGTACCTAAAACACCGACAAATAAAACATCGATCAGTATACGGGGATATATTGGTATGTGTGGACATCCAAAATTTCACAGATATGGATAACAATTTAATAATCACAATCAAATTATTTAACAAGACAATTTACATCTTCAATGTGTCATTCTCCACCACTTTTTCCCTAACCCTGGCATACCCCTCTAGGGTTTCTCTTTTGCCATTGACTTAAGGCCACCTTCTCAATCCCGAGCTTGGTGTCTGGGGTCACCTCTCATGGTGCCCATGGATCTACCCTCCTGGGCCTGACCTTTATGGCATCTTCCATCAGGGTGGCATGTAGGTGTGAGAATTCACATGTATATATAACTGTGATAGCCATAGTGACTTTATAATTACAGTATGAACATCCAAACTGTTTATATTGCAATCAATGCGATTAACCATCCGGGAAACCTTCGGAAAAACTGATGTGATTAATCATAATTAACCAGATACCTGTCAAGCTGTCTTGAGTGTAGAATTAATCCAAACAATCAAGTAATCCAGAGTAAATCAAGCAAGCACAATTCAAACCTAAAATATTCATCCAATATTTTCTATCATGGATCAAGGTATACAAATCTAATAGGCCTAATCATCCTAGGGTTACTAGCCCCTTTTTAGGGTTTTGACCATAATTAAGGTTTCACTTCCTTTTTACCAATTTTACTTTACTTTTATCAAAATATCCATCAAACCCTAATTATCTCATCTTATAATCCATCAAGATCCTAAGATCATCTTTTAGCAATATGAAACCCTAATTTTGGATTATAAGCACTTTTCTTTTCTTTTTCTCTTACTTAGGGTTTCTAAGCATATTAACCATCATATTAGGTTTAAAACCCTAAACTTTGCAATTCCATCTTCAAAATAGGTTAAAATCTATCTTTATGATTATTCAAGTTAACCATGCTCGAATTCACTTGCAAGATTAAATCCATCCCTTATCAACAACTTAGGGGTTCTCACCACAAATTAATACTTTTTCCATCAAAAATATACACTTTTGCAAATAGGAATAGATTCAGGTTCTCAAACAAATTTTATTGTGTTCCTCATATTTTTCTAAGAAACTTTCATATTTTAACTTTATTTATCCGAGCTTCCTAGCAGAAGTTATGATTTTTGTAAGAAAATCACATTCTATTGATTTATTAGCAAATTCTAAAAAAACACGGATCATTAGATCAATGGTCCGTTGGTCCACTCAGGATCCAACGACCAGGGACACACTCACCTAACTTTGATTTAGGTTGCAAAGGATGAAAATTTCCTTACCATGATAGACGCAGACGGGAGGGTACTTGGGTAATTTTGCAGGGTCATCTTCTTCATCAATCTCACGATCCCTGTTTGTGAGCTAGCAACAGACTATAGTCAACCAAGGAGTTGACTTTGCGATCCTTGCTTCCCCAACAATAGGTGATGCCTCCTCCTCCTTCACCACAAGCCATCGGACTCAATGGCGGTCTCATATCTACTAGAGTCAGCCAGAGTCATCAGGATGGCTAGGAGGCTCCTCGTCCAGGGAGACATAGGTTGGAGAGGGCTCGCGGGAATGATGCCAAGAAATTGGCCAAACTACAGTGATTTTCCTTCGACCAGGCAGCAATAGACCCCCCTTATATAGACCTTGAGTGCAGGGTACATTGGGATTGATTTCTTGCCTGTGAACATGCTTCTATGATTTTGGGGAAAGTCCCAATCCAACACGGAACCAAGGCAAAAACAAGGATCTTTCCCTCCGATTTTTCTTCCCGAATTCAATGGCAAAGTGCTCACAGGTTCATATGGGCTGTGGTGAGAGCAACGTGCAAACATAAAGGAGCCAACTGTACCCAAGTTGCCTTTCTTATCTCTAGGTAGGTGACGATGGAATCACCATTAGATATCAGATCAACGGTCCACGTTTCCCACGCCCAAGAAGGCTGATAAAAGGAATTCCAATTTTAATGGTATTCCTCTCACCTTAGGAATACTTATAAAAATTACATCTCCCAAACCACACGTCAAAATAATCCCAAAATTTGAGGGAATCATAATAATGACTTAATTTATCATCATGCCAAATTTGGAACAATTATCTAAATAAATCCGGCCCCTTTCTTTAGTTGCAAGTTATTACTCAAACTTGTATATTTCTCACCTATTTTCTTTTTCTATAAAATTATTATTCTGAGTTCCTTGAACCTCAAGGAACCTTAATGGCTCGAAATCCCCTCTTAGGAATATTTCTTTAGCCTCTTTCCTTATCTTTCATCCTTTTTCTTATTATCTTATTTTTTTCTTATTAAAATATCTCTTTTTGAGAATTTCTCTTCTATTTCTCTTTTATTTTCCTCATTGGTATTCCTTTTAATATTTGTAATCCTTTGGATATGAAAATCCATCAAGGATATCTTAATTACACCTCTTTCCACTTGTTTTCCACATATTACCATTGTTTTCAATTTCTTTCTTAATAAAGAAATACTTATTTGATCTTTTCTTTTCTTATTGTCTTTTCTTCGCAATCTTGGACTCCTTGGCACCCAAGGAACCTAAGAGGAACGAAATACGTCCTTGGATTACATTCTTTTGCTTTCCACACCTTTCTTTTCTCAAAAACTCAATTATTCATTTACTAATTGAATTTCCTTGTTATTGGGCCCAATAGCCAATAAAGCCCAAAACACAATCATCAAGGCTATTGCAAACAAAACTCATTTATTCAAAACAAATTATATCATTATTTGTTCCAATTTCTTTAATATGAGAAATTAAATTTCTCACCAAATGAACCCAAAATTTGGGGTTGTAACATCCTTCCCCTGTTATAAGAATTTTGTCCTCAAAATTCTATCAAGCAAGCAAACAAACAGGATAAGCATTTCTTATGTCCATCTTGTGGCTTCACCCCTTCCATGGTGCTTCCCAAGAACCTTCATCATCTCATATTCTTCCATCTGAGTTCTTTCTTACCTTGGTATATCGTACCCTCATAGGTTACTCAGGACTTTTCAGCCTCTCAAAAAGTTGAATAGGTCCAGGGCTCAGCACATGGCTTGAGTACCTCACATAGTGCTCTAGATCTGACTCATGGAACACATTATTCATCATGTTATCCTGAGGGGTAATGCTAAACACAACCCTCTCCACCAATCCATCTCAATGGACCCATATATCGGGGACTCAGCTTTCTCAGCTGTAGCTTAGAGGAGTCAGATTTTCACATCGCCTATTCTTTCGCAGTGGACTGCATGTCAGTCTACTTTGCATTAGCTCATGACTCATGTCGCCCCTGGGCTCTCTCTCTCTCAGCCATTACACGATCAAAGCGACTTCATCTGCACACATTGTGGCTCCTTTCTGACCTTCACAAGGCCTCCTTCACCAACATCATCTTAACGAAGTGGTGACTGACACAACCTCCTTGTATAACTTCTTACATCACGATAAAGTCTATGGTGGTTAACATCACATCTTAAGAACTATCTCTTTGTATCACCCTGAACAAGCACATTTTCTCTCATCAGACCCTCTAGTCTAGATCATACTAACCATTAGTTAGGGGTGATAAGCGGTACTAACATCAAGTTCTTCATGTACCTACTTCCACATTATGGAAGTGAACCTTTAGGTCATACTCAAGAACCTTTGAACTCATATCATGGTGTAGTTGAACCATCTCTCTCACATGTTGTTCAACTGAATCTTTCCCTTGACATCACTCCTTTCTTCTCATGTCATCTAGGTAAGGCGATCTACCATAACCCATATTACATCTTGACCTTCCTTGGTCTAGGGGAGACTTACCACAACATCCATAGTGATGAATTCCCATTCCCTCGTAGGGATTCTTTAACCTTAAAGTCAAAGCACTGGGTTATTGGTGTTCGTCATTCACCTCTGGCTTGCATAGTCACCTGTCACATGCAACTTCATATTAAGCATCCCAAGTACTAATGTCACTCACTATCTTTGTAGTATCACAGTGTTTGGTGATCTTAAAACCATGATCCACTCTCATCAGGGTTTCATCACATTCCTTTCCAAAGAAGTACATCTGAGGTTCTACAACCATCCTTTCATTATATCATGGACTAGGATGGCTAACCAAACAATCATTTACTTGGTTAACCACTATTGATACATCTGGGTGTTAGCCAAACTTATCTCTTTTTCTCAAATTAAGGTTAGCCTAGCAACCTCAACTTCTTCTAGCTTCCAGCTAAATTAGGCATCTATATCTCAACCAGAGCATTAATTACCACTTCTTATCCTTAGGTGTTAGGTAATGTTGAAGACATCCACCTCCATGTATTCTACTTATCATCTCATCTCAAACTCTAGGTTTGTCTTCATCAAGAAACTCTCAGCTCGTCCTCATGGTGATCAAACTCAACCTTGTTTAACTTGCAAATTCCACATAACTCATGATAAAACATCCTCACAAGATGATTTCCTTAGTACTCTTAGTGTTTGTAAACCATCATGTATCATTAGCTCCACAAGGGTATGTTATCATCTCTATCCTCATACCTTATAGCAATGTTCCAGCTCACATCATCTTTATCCTTGGTGCATGGCATGCGTACTGTCCTATCTCTCACTCCCATAACAAGAAGAAATAAGCATTTGGTTGTAGTCCAAATACAAAGTTCTTCCTGTTCCAAGAGTAGAGATGGTGCATCCCACCTTGCCAGTACACCTTCAATTCTAAGTTGAAACGTGCCACATATGTCTCTACAAACATCACGATATCAAAATTACTTCCATGGAAAACTGATCTGGAACCTACTTGGGTCACCACACAATCCTTGGTCATCTCCTCTAGGTCTATAGGGTGCCGACACTTTTTAGGTCACCCCTTTTCCCTTATGCATCCAGAGAGTGCCCTACTCATATGCCATTTGGGTCCCTTGAGTTCATGTAGGTGATCAATCTCCTAACCCATGCCCCTCAGACAATGATAGTTGTTTGATGTATGCACAAATTTTCGTTATTTTGATATCTAATTTGGTTATTTTCTATGTCATTTGTGCTTAATTGAATATATTTTTAATACATATTTTACCAAATTAGTAAAAATCACCTGTGCATCATTCTTATATTTTTACATGAATTTTACATGTATTTTACATGTTTTAATTATTATAATAATTATTTGATTTTATTCATTGATTATTTTATTGCAGATAATTATTATTTACTGGAGCAAAGTCGATACCATCGACTTGAAACTTGATCGTAGCGACATGGCATTAGAGTAAAAATATTTTTTGCTCCAGATTGAAAAGGGAAAGGACGTTTTACTATGAAGAAGTCGATACCATCGACTTCCAACTCGATACCATCGACTTAGACGCTGCAAATCAAATTTTAATGTGTTAAATCTAACACATATTGTATTAAAAATTACATTTTAGGTTTCCTCTTAACCTAAACATGTACGATGGCTATAAAAGACACCATTAGAACCACAATTCGGAGATCTATCACGGGGGGACGACATCAAAAATGAACAGAGAGAGAAAAGTAGAGGAACCCTACACGGAAGACCTCAGAGGCATTTTGGTGGCGGAAACGACGACAAATTTTCTAAATCTTCTCCAGATACACTCTTTAACCCATTCTCCAATTTACTGTATCTCAAAATTCATGTTTTACATCTTTTCGACTTACTGTGATACCATGTTGTCTATTTTCGGCTAAAAACTGTAATTCCTTAGGACCCAGGAGTAGCCCGGGTAATCGTTGTATGATACTTTTTACATAGTTTATCATAATTTGTCTCTCAAATCCATGGTATGATGTCATTTTCTCCACTATATCATTATGATTGATCACCCTAATTATAATCTAATACCTTTAATTACTTTGAAAGAAGAATTAACGGTTGAAAAGAGACGATAATCACATTAACTAATAAATCTTTTGAATAAGGCGATGTACAGTTAATGGTGGAAACCCACAATGTGATATTCATGCACCTAGTTTAGGGTATAGGTTACTACTACTGTGGAACCGACCTAGATTTAGGTAGTGAATTGTATCGCGAAAGTGAGCAATTCCGACTACAGGCCACTACCCGGAATAGGAGACGAATTAGGATAATTGTGTAGGAATTAATACAACAAGAAACTATGGTGAAACTGCAATCCTAAGGATTTCATTTTTAATTGATTGAAACAACCATATAATCGATTGTTTTGTTTTGTTTTATTTTTATTTTCTTTTTCAATCAACTTTTTTTTTCGGCTTAGCTGATCAATCCTAATTAGTAATAGTCTTTAACCTCACAACTCCCCGTGTTTGATAACTCGGGACTCATAATCCCATATTACTTCGACACGAACACTTGCGTATTACGCACACGTTATACGTGTGTCAAGTTTTTTCTTAAAAACAAATTTTCAAGTTAAAAAAAACAAAAAATAAAAACTTGACACAATTTTACCGTGCGTATAACGCAAGTGCACGCGTCAGAGTAATATAGGCCTTTGTGAGGCCCGAGTCGAACACAAGGACACTGAATTGTCGGTAGACTACTTACTAACTACTCGTGGTCAGCTAGACCAATTTAAAAGGTTTGAGAGTTGATTGAAAAATAAAAGAGAAATAAAAGAAAACAACGCAATCGATTAAATGTTTAGTTTAATCAATTTAAATGGGAATCTTTAGGGTTGCGGTTTCATCGCGGGTTCTCATTGTATTTATTTCTACATAGTTAATCAAATTTGTCTCTCATTCCGGGTAGTGGCCTGTAGTCAGAATTGTTCACTGTTGTGATACAATTCACTACCTAAATCTAGGTCGGTTCCACGGTCGTAGTAACCTATACCCTAAACTAGGTGCATGAAGACAAAACTCTGGGTTTCCACCATTAATCGTACATCACCTTGTTCAAGAGATTTATTAATTAATGTGAATTTCATCTCTTTTCAATCGTTAATTCTTCTTTCAGAGCAATTAAAGGCATTAGATTATCATTAGGGTGATCAATCATAATGATATAATGGAGAAAACAAAATCATACCACGGATTTAAGGGACAAAATATGCATTATTATGGTAAAAATGCATACAACGATTACCCAGGCTACTCCCAGTCCTAAAGGCAAAGGGGATTAGCCTCGCATGTTCATCTCAATGAAAGACATGGTGAGACAAAGGGAAAACAAGGAGAAAATGTGAATGAAAGTGATGTAAACCCCTAAACGGAGGAGATCTGGGCATTCCTTGACGTAGAGTGCACGATCTACAGCCTTCTGACGGTGGAAAACATCTTCTGCGGCTCTCGGAACGATCAGGGCGTAATTATGGGCTCCGTTCTTCTCTCCACCTCTCCTCCGAACATGTGCAACAGCTAATGACATGATCCCTTGCTTAGGGCCGCCGAAATTAGGTATATCGACCACTTTTGGTCGCCAAAAGATCACCACCGTCCGATTCAGGCCGATCTGAAGCAAAAACTGATCTGACGGCGTCGATACCATTGACGCGGGTCGATGGTATCAACCCGTCATAGTATCGGCTTGTTCTCTTCTTACTCTGACATTCTGCCTGATGCAGACTCGATACCATTGACGCGGGTCGATGGTATCAACACCTTTAGGTGTCAGTTTTGTCACCATTCCGACACTGAAGCTTTGCAATGTCGATAGTATCGACGGATGTTGATGGTATCGACCGGTTGATTGCTGGCTCGATGTAGGTATCTCGCTACCATCGACCTCCCAGTCGATGGTATCAACTCATCTTGGCTCCTTGCGGCTGTCTCACTGTGACTGTGTTGATACTATCGACGGATGTCGATGATATCGACAACTGTGTATATGCGTTCTTCCTGAAATTGCAAGATAAATCCAAATAAGCTATGCTAGAACATATCAATATGATCGTTTATGACCAAAAAGATAAAATATGAGAGATTTGATACGAAATGAGATTACAGACTAAAGTGAATGAATCATGCAATACTAACCACAAAAGTGACTAATAAACACATAAAATGCATGTAAAACAAGTCCATGAAAGCAACTCAAAATCCTTGCATCAAACTCCCCTAAGCTTAAACATTGCTCGCCCTCGAGCAGCAAAACTATAGAATAAAATTGTGAGGGTCAACTAAAGAACAAATTATCACAACAGACATTGCCATATGATCCCCACCAGACATTCACATACCGGCCCTCACTAACCAGAAAATGGTAATTACCCTCTAGGCGACAATGATCATCCATAAGAGATATCCACCCCAAGATTAATGAACACTATCAAATAAGGCAGTTAATATAATAAAATCCTCCGATTCAGGCTTGGTGCATCTTTGTGATCTTCTATCTACGTTGCTCGTTTCCTAACTACCATCTAAATTGAAGCAGATCTCCTGATATTAATGAATGAGGAGATAATCACGGGTGGCCTACCAATTAGAGAAACGGGTGGATGGAATAGGTGGTTGTGGAAGAAATGGAAGCACATAACAGTCAATCATGCACACAAAAATTAATGACCTATCATGATGCAAAATGCACGTGGAAATGTCCTAATGCTACATTTTAGGTGGAATGATGCATGCACTATCATTCTATCCCAATGAGAGACAAAATATCTACAGATGTACACATGTGCTTGTTCTTCTTATTCTGCATATGAACAAATTCCTTTCTCCCTCTGATCTTCATATTTTCAAGCCCTTATCTTGCTTAATAGAACAAGATGAAATGTATAGCTTTTTCTTGAGCTTATTCACATATCTATTATTTTTTTTTCTCTTTATTTTTCTTAACTTTTCAGAGAGTATGAAATAAGTCCTTTATTTGTAGAAGAAACAAGACACATCATTGTACAAGATGATTAAAAAATGCAAAATGCAACTAAAATGACATTGACATGCACTCTAAAAATTTTGAATGCAAGATTATAATGCAACATTTTTATTTCTTTTTTTTTCAATGCAACAAATGTAAACACTAATATACAATGCAATCCTATCTACATGATATGCAATCAAGAGATGAAAAACTGTATAGTGTTCCCAATTCTTATGGTGGAGTGTAGATAAGATGAAGTGGATAGATCACAAGATTAATTGACAGAACCATTGGAAGATATTATATGTCCCTCCTTACTGACATGTGTAGGATCAAGAGGTTTCTCTCTCTTCATTTCAGATTAAAGTCTCATTACCATTTGGTCAGTTTAGGCTCAACATCTAATTCCGTCCACTTTTCTTGAATCATAGGCATGCACAGTTGTTGTCTTATGTTTTGAAGTTGACAAACCCAATTATGTTCATAAGTCATATGCCCAAGTTCAAACAAAGCAAGCTTGCAGATTCATTAAAAATTTTCAAATTGAACCATGACTCCCATGTGACAAACAAAGAGATGACGCATTAAATTAGACATCCACGGACACACTAGATAGAATGTAGATCCTAAAAACTAAGAAAATTGCTATAATAAAAGAAAAGGAATAAATGATAAAAACTAGAAATAAAGATAGAAAAAGATAGAAACGGTTCCATCTCCCCCCAAGCTTGAATTCGACTATGGCCTCATAGTCAAAAACAATCTTAACAGGTGGAACAGTGATACCCTTCATTGTTCAGGTGGTGGGTACTACGGGGTGGTGGGATCCCATGATGGATACTGCCCATGGAAACGTGGATCATACGGGGGCATGGGCGGAGGTTGCAGATATCCCCCGAAGTAATTCTGGTGCCAGTAATGATCGTAGAACGGTTGTTGCTACATCTCCATCTTATGCAACCTGTCATGAATATTTTCTTAGTTGGCGAGGAGGAGGCGCTCGTTCTCATAGATGGCATGCTGATTTAAGAATAGCCGGTTCATTATTTCCTGAATACCGGCAAAAGAGGTGGTGTGATGATGTTGGGTCTGCTGGATCTCTTGCAGCATGGAGTACATTCCCTGCATAGAATAGACATCCTCTCCTTATTGAGAGGGCTGAGGTAGCGGAGGCTGCGAAGATGATGATGCACCCGGGTGGAAGCGGGGACGCTTCCACGGTGCCACTCGTGAACGAAGAGGAGTGAAAGCCTCCTCCTCCTCCTCATGCTCGTCGTCGTCATCACCGTCCCCTTCTTCGTCGAAGTTGTTGATGGCAATTATGGGCCACCGAAAATGCTGAGCTCCCTGTATGTGGAAGACGAGATCTGGAAGCGCGCACTCCTGGTACTTCTAGTTGACATGGCAATGTGCATAGGCCACACCATCACGGAGTGTAAGAAGATTGGAGCGGTGTAGGTGATGCAGATGGACTTTATTCATGTTGGACAGCGGAGTGAGTTGGGAAAAGTCCAACCCAAGATAGAGAGTGAGCGGCGTGATAAGCCCCTCAAAGTGGATAGGAGCTCGTCTAGTACTCCTCCACATGGCCAGCACATGCGTCAAGAAAAACACGCCCCAGTTAAGCTCTTCTCTATTCAACAGCTTATACAGAAAGAACAAGTCTGTCTCCTGAAACTTACTGAGCGAAAGATCGCCTCGAGCAAAAAGAGTAGTAAACAGCATGTGATGCAGAATCCGCACAAATGGATGATCGAAATCAGCTATGGCTGCGTTATGATAACTGACGGACTTGCCTGGAGGTGCGGTCACCAGCTGGGCAAATATTTCATCATAATCTGTCCAGTTGTCCGGCCTCCTATGCTGATTCGGGGAATGATACCAGTTGTAGATTGAATTGAACTATTGGAGGGTGAGGGTGTAGTTGTTGTTCTAGAGCCGAAAAGAAACGCGATGAGTTCATTAGGCACGACGCATATGTCAAGCGATGCCATAAACTCTGCCACTAGTTCTTTATATGTCGGCCACTCGCCAAAAAAGGGATGACCTTCAGCATGGTACTGGACCTCATCAGACCTCCTGCCCGTATGCTGCGCTTGCCCCTGGAGAACATAGGTGAGGTTGGCCTTGAACCCAAGCTCACAGATCATGGCCCGATCAACATATTGGGATGGCTCAATTTTCCACTTGAGCATCTCCTCGTATGTCGTCCTTACGTCTGCCGAGGGATGAATGATCCTTGGGCAAGGAATGGAGCCAGGTGGTGGAGGAGAAAATGTCTCAATCTCCATAGGGACCGCCTGTAAAGACGATGAAGCTCCTGTCATTCGCACCATCATGTACAGAGAGGAAGGGGAATAAGAGATAGAGCTCGATGAAGGTCAGAGAAGATGACTTCTATGTAGGGTTCCTCTACTTTTCTCTCTTCGTTCGGCTGTCATATCATCCCCACGTGATAGATCCTTTAATTACGGTTCTAATGGTATCTTTTATAGCCGTTGTACATGTTTAGGTCAAAAGGAAACCTAAAATGTAACTTTTAATACAATATGTGTTAGATTTAACACATTAAAATTTGGTCTACAACGTCTGAGTCGATGGTATCGAGTTGGAAGTCGATGGTATCTACTTCTTCACAGTAAAAAGTCCTTTTCCTTTTCAATTTGGAGCAAAAAATATTTATACTCTGATGCCATGTCGATATCATCGAGTTGCAAGTCGATGGTATCGACTTTGCTCCAATAAATAATAATTATCTACAATAAAATAATCAATGAATAAAATCAAATAATTATTATAATAATTAAAACATGTAAAATGCATGTAAAATACATGTAAAAATATAAGAAATGATGCACAAGTGATTTTTATTAATTTTATAAAATGTGCATTAAAAAGATATTCAATTAAGCACAAATGACATAGAAAGTAACCAAATGAGATATCAAAATAACGACAATTTGTGCATATATCACACCCCTAAGCTTGAATATTGCTCGTCCTTGAGCAACACTACTCTTGGATTTGTTTTAAAAAGTCAGATTATATTTTCTAACTACCCTCCACCAGTCGGTCCCAAACTGATCCTTGCCAACCACTGAACAAGTAACTACTCTAAAGCGATCAATCATGTTCATAATAGATGTCCACAATAAGATTAATGAAAAACACTATCAATATGAAGCAGTTAATATCATGGCCAGTAAAACACCTGCTTGATGTGTCATGTGATCTCCCTATCTACATTGCTCTGATCTACCGAAATAAACTACTTGGAAGTAGATCCCCAAATAAACATGGATGAGGGGATTAATTATGATGGTGGACTACCATGCAGAGCAATGGGTGGCTATGAAATCAAGAATCACAATAATAATCCAAATCATTTATGCAAAAAGTAAAAATATGATGCACATGTATGATGGATAAAATGTGAACGTATGCTTTCTAATGGCTATTTTTTATTTTGGTGGAATGATGCATGCAATCGATGTCTCATCCTAATGACGAGTATAAGTGGAAATGTATTTATAAAAAGAATCACAATCCCCTCATTTATTGCTTAGAGAGAATATGACATTGAAATTAAAAATCTTTTTCCTCCTTTTCTCCTCTTTTTTTTTCTTTTTCAATAACTCTTTTTTCTCTACCCTTTTATTTTAGCAAGATAAATACTTCATGCTTGGGATTTTTTCTTAATTTATGTTTTTATTTTATTTTTTTGGAGGAGCAAGGATAAACACATTTTTTCACTCTTACATGAGAGAAGATCATAGAAGATAACAAATATGTAATGCCTTATGAAATATGCAATGCAAATGAAAATATATGTGATTTTTTTTTGCAAACTACAAATGTTCAAAAGATGACATGAATTTTTTTTCCTCTTCTAATGCATAATAAAATGAACTAACTATATGCTTCCTATCATGCCTTGTAATACAAACAAGAGGAAAATAACTTGGATTAAACTTGATCATCTTATGGTGGTGAATGAAGATGAATAGAAGGTGGATGAGATCACATGACTAAGAGACAGTGTCTTTCCCAACCATGATATGTCCCTCTCCTATCAACTTGTGTAACAGGGTAACCTTGGAGTTTATTTCTAAAATTCACATTAAAGATCACGTTACTATTTGGTTGGCTTGGACTCAAACATCATCGTCATAACACAAGCCATAGGGTTAAGTTAGGTTTTTCATTCATTCAGTATGTCATCAAGCTGACTAATCCAAACAATTCCTCCAGTTATGTACTCTTAAACATAGCAAATTTAGCTTAAAGTGCAAAGCATAATAACACATTCAAATTTGTATTGAGAATTTTCAGAATTGATACCACATCATCAACAAACGGCTAATCCTAACCAAAATTTTATATTTTGTCCACAATTACACTACATAGAAGTGGACCCTAAGAAAAAAAACTTCAAACAACAAAAGCAAAACATGTAGAGATATGATGAAAAGTAAAGATGCAAGATAAAGGTAGAAGTGTCGTTCCATTCCTCTCCCTAAGCTTAAATATGACACTCTCCCCAATGTCAAAAGCAAAGGAAGATACATGAAATGACTGTACCAGTATGGGCGGTGAACTCTAGGGTCAAAGATGAGTAGATGTGATCCACATGATAATCTTCCCTCCAATATGCAATCAAGCTCAGTGAAGTGTCTATGCTTGCTAAACTTGTGAGATGTCACTGATGAAAACTCGATACTACCAACAGTGAAGTCAGTGGTACCGACTCAATGCGTCCCTACACACTGAATGTACATATCAAGACACCATTTTTCTTGCATCAAAACTAGATATCACAAAACTACAAAATAGGAATGTAAAAATAAAATTGAAAGTTTAACAAAATAAACCTAATTGGTGGGTTTCCTCCCACAAGCTCCCTTGTTTAACATCCTAGGATAGACACATGGCAATCAACAATAATCAAGTGGTTGTGCAGGAGGGTGAAGCTCTCTCCACCTCTTCCTTCTAAACTTTTGGTTCCTTGCAACAATGAGAAAAAATAAATAATAGTTAGTAGACCAACATGTATGGTTGTCGTTCCATTTCAACAGTATATTATCATTGCAATGAACATGAACATGAACACGACTCACAATTAAGTCTTGATGTGGGAGAAAATGCAGAAATAGATAGCCATGAGGTGAAAGGTATAATGATGATTGATCCTTAATTTCTATGACCATCCCCAATGGATCACTCCTATCTACACATAATGGAGGGGTTATATCAAAGGTGAATTTATGTGCCTCCTCCTCTTCTAATAATTCAATTCCCCCACATTCATTAAAATCCTCAGAAAAATTTTCAAAATTATCATCTGGATATATATCCCATATAGGATCCTCAATAAGGAAATGAAGAGATGGGTCTTGTGGTGAAGGAATTATGTGATGAGTAATGGGAAATTCCTCCACCTTTTTACTCTCAATATCCTCTTCCTCACTCTCTTCCTCCTCTCTAAGATTACTATCAAATAAAGCACCTTATGGATCCTCCTCTCCTTCACTCATATCCCAAACACATGTATCAAAATTGTCATCCACCTTATTTGCATCATTCTTCTTATCTTCCTCATCAGATCCCCAATCATATTCAAAATTAATCCTAGGATTCAAGGGTGTGGGTGTGGGCTCAATGGAAGGACATGATAGAAGTGATTCTAAAACTTCTTCCACTATGTTCTCCTCACTCTCTAATTCCTTATCCTCAACCTCAACTTCTTCCATTTTCTCTACTCTACCCCAACCTCCATTAGAAATAGGACCTTTGCGATTTAAAACATATTGAACCATAATCCTAATATTCTCACGATGAATTTCCTTTGAGATTTCCTCATGATGTAATGAAGGTGGACTCAGACATTTATAACCTACATGTGCAATTCCACACTCAAAACAAACAGGGCCCATGTGCTTTTTTTTACTTTTTTTTTTAAATGAAAAAAAGACTAATTACAAAGAAATACTTGGATGAATATATACAATGCCTAAACTAACAATAAATTGTTATGTAATGGAAATGGGAAGAATAAAAAATATATATATAAAAACAAAAATAAATACAATGGCGTAGAGTGGTCGATCCTAACTTTGTAATGTTAACCATGTCAACTCCCCGGCAACGGCGCCAAAAACTTGACACGTGTATAACGTGCGTGCAATACACAAGTGTGTGTGTCGAAGTAATATGGGATTATGAGTCCCGAGTTATCGAACACGGGGAGTTGTGAGGTTAAATACTATTACTAATTAGGATTGATCAGCTAAGCCGAAAACAAGAGTTGATTGAAAAAGAAAATAAAAATAAAAGAAAACAAAACAATCAATTAAATGGTTGGTTTAATCAATTAAAAATGGAATCCTTAGGATTGCGGTTTCACCGCAGGTTCTCGTTGTACTTATTCCTACACAATTATCCTAATTCATCTCCTATTCTGGGTAGTGGCCTGTAGTCAGAATTGCTCATTTTTGTGATATGATTCACTACTTAAATCTAGGTCGGTTCCACGGTAGTAGTAACCTATACCCTAAACTAGGTGCATGAAGATCATACCCTGGGTTTCCACCATTAACTGTACATCGCCTTGTTCAAAGGATTTATTAGTTAATGTGATTATCGTCTCTTTTCAACTGTTATCTCTTCTTTCAAAGTAATTAAAGGTATTAGATTATCATTAGGGTGATCAATCATAATGATATAATGGAGAAAACAACATCATACCACGGATTTGAGAGACAAATTATGATAAACTATGTAAAAAGTATCTTACAACGATTACCCGGGCTACTCCCGGGTCCTAAGGAATTACAATTTTTAGCCGAAAATAGACAATATGGTATCACAGTAAGTCAAAAAGATGTAAAACATGAATTTCGAGATACAATAAGTTGGAGAATGGGTTAAAGAGTGGATCTGAAGAAGATGGAGAGAATTTGTCATCGTTTCTACCGCCAAAATGCCTCTGAGGTCTTCCGTGTAGGGTTCCTCTACTTTTCTCTCTCCGTTCACTTTTGATGTCGTCCCCCCATGATAGATCTCCCAATTGCGGTTCTAATGGTGTCTTTTATAGCCGTCGTACATGTTTAAGTCAAGAGGAAACCTAAAATATAATTTTTAATACAATATGTGTTAGATTTAACACATTAACATTTGGTCTGCAGCATCTGAGTCGATGGTATCGAGTAGGAAGTCGATGGTATCGACTTCTTCACAGTAAAACGTCCTTTCCCTTTTCAATCTAGAGCAAAAAATATTTGTACTCTGATGTCATGTCGCTACCATCGATTTGCAAGTCGATGGTATCAACTTTGCTCCAGTAAATAATAATTATCTGCAATAAAATAATCAATGAATAAAATCAAATAATTATTATAAAATTTAAAAATATAAGAAATGATGCACAAGTGATTTTTACTAATTTGGTAAAATATGTATTAAAAAGATATTCAATTAAGCACAAATGACACAGAAAATAACCAAATTAGATATCAAAATAACGACAATTTGTGCATACATCACTATTACCACCCGACCCTATGGTCATGTGAAACTAGGGAATTAGGCAACTCCTACTTCCATCGGTCTTATCCCCACTTGACCCTAGGATAGACTTAGGATTCCATTATAGTACATGTCCAACATAGAACCTTACCCAAGCCTTCATCATCTCTCTCTGCATTCATGGGTTGTCTTTCATCCTTTCACAGGGGTCATGGCGACCTACCTACCTTGGTCAAGCCCCATACCAGTTACCTTCATGGTAACACATTCACATGCAAATAGAGAGGGTTATCTATGGGTCTGTAGGTTCATTCTCATACCATGTACTCTTCACTTAGCTTCTCAAGATCCTATGAAACCTCTTTAGGTTACCTCAAAACAAACAAAACCGGTATACACCCTACAAAAGGGTCCCTCTCCCAGGATGGGAGGAAACTACACCTTGATAACAAAGGTCACAAGCATCCTTAGGGTTTACATTCACATGAGCATGCCTAACCCAACAGCTACTAAGGCATAAGCAAACCACCTATTAAACCATGCTAGGTCATACTTGTTCTCTTTCTTCAACATTAGATAAACTTAGTTGTGGGGGGTTCAAAAAACATACCCTAAGGTACCCTTAACTTAAGGGGCTTCCTTTACCTCTACACATGAGGAGTACCATGCTCGAAACTATAGAGACTCAAATCTCATTATGAGCATCGAATACACTGCTTCCCCTCTTAGGCCTAGGAACCCTAGGTTCTCCTTTGGGTATCCAACTACATGCTCAATCTCTTAACCACGAATCAAACATGTCCAAGGTATGTCATGTACTCCCATGATCCTTTTCTATGAGAAACACCTCATAGTTGAGTCCTCCTCAAGGACAACCAACTATATAAAGCCTCACAACTGGTTACTTAATCCTCCTCAGGGTCTAAGGCACTCTTTGTCTCATATCAGCAGGTAACCACTTATACCATAGGCACATAGGTACTAGGAGCATCATCCTCTCTCTAGGGTTTGGTTACTCTAAAGGAAACCAAGATATCATCATCCTCCAGGGGTCAAGCATAAGCCAACCACTATCATCCACTTAGGTCGCATCATCCTCAACTCCCCACTGTTCCTCATATCTCGGGGTTTTAGGCTTCCAACCTCCTTGTTGGGGTCCTTCTTTCTCTCTCTAGAGCTAACTCCACATCCAACCATACTACTAGAGGTCCTCTCTCCATGAAGGATCAATCTCACAGGCATACCTCTATGTAGGTGAAGCCTATGCTCAACCTTAAGTTTGCTCATGATTATCCATAGCCCCTTATGCTTATCTCATAAGCTATCCATCATGTCCTTCTGGCCTCGGTTTTAACTTACTTCTCGTACTACTAATGTATTCTAGGTGCAAGCTATATCCTACTTGCAACAGCCCATAAGGTTTCTAGAGGTTCTTCTCTAACCTCATCCATGAAGGAGCTATCCTTTGCTCAAACATGCACGACCCTTTCCAGGGTTGGGTTGCCAAAGGTACTCGATCATCAACTTCTCACGGATCATATGGCATCCAAGGCATGTCTATCCAAACACCTGGTCTACCATGACATCTAACTCATCATGTCATCTCTCTCTCTAACCTTCACTTAGGGTTAGGGTTAACATCATCCTCAAAGGATGTGCTAGGTCTCTACTTTTAATGGATGTCTCTACCTCCAAGACTAACTCTCTCTACTCATCCTCCTGACAAGGAGGTCTATCCTCAGGTCTCTCCTGAGGGCAATGACAACTCTTGTCATACGACCTAAGCATGTATCTATTCTTTAGTTTGCACTTAATCTATTAAGCTTATGTCCATGACATCTTATTTACATGCTTTTCATTAATTTGGTGGAGGATTCCTTAGACCTTATTAACCTTTCCCATACCATAAGAGGGTGACAAGAAGAGAGAAAACCCTAATCCTTAAGGTCCTTAATAGAATTTGAGTTGAGAAGGGATGAACAATATGAGAGAGTCCTAAAGGTATCTTATTTCGAGTCATATCCTAAGACATCGGCCAGACAATCACACAATCTGGGAGTCCTCGTATTCCGACTAGTGGTGTAGAGGAAAATCTTGCCAGCCCTCAGATGTGATCCTTTTCTAGACACCTCTGTCTTTCAGAAAAATCCTCTAATAACTCCCTTGGGTTCTACAAAGTTTGTAAAATTTAATAATTATTAAAGATTAAGTGAGGAACCTATGCTCTAATACCAATTGTAATGCCCTCGTCTCCCAGTAACCCCCACTTAAGGAAGACCAAGAGATCAGAGCCATTATCCCAATAAATTGGATCAAAGGTCTGACAAATAATCAATAATAATTATGAAATTCTACTAACTAAATTGGAAGTGGGTACAAAATAAAACTTTCCTTACCTTTGAAAAACTTTGGAAATCTATCTATCCAGAGCTTGAATTAATCTATCTAATCCTCCTTTCACTTTATTTCTTAATTTCACAACGTGTTACTTTACTGTTTGTTCATTTCAGGGTGGTACCTAAAACGCTGACAAACAAAACATTGATCAGTATACGGGAATACACTGGTATGTGGGGACATCCAAAATTTCACAGATATGGCTAACAATTTAATAATCACAATCAAATTATTTAACAAGACAATTTACATCTTCAATGTGTCATTCTCCACCGCTTTTGCCCTAACCCTGGCATACCCCTCAAGGGTTTCTCTTTTGCCATGGACTTAAGGCCACCTTCTCAATCCCGAACTTGGTGCCTGGGAGTCACCTCTCATGGTGCTCCATAGTCATGCATCACTACCACCTTCTCATTCCCAAGCTTGGTTTCTGGGATCACCTCTCATGGTGCCCGTGGATCTACCCTCCTGGGCCTGACCTTTAAGGAATCTTCCATCAGGGTGGCATGTAGGTGTGAGAATTCACATGTATATATAACTATGATAGCCATAGTGACTTTATAATTGCAGTATGAACATCCAAACTATTTAGATTGCAATCAATGTGATTAACCATTCGGGAAACCTTTGGAAAAACTAATGCGATTAATTGTAATTAACCACATAGCTGTCAAGCTGTCTTGAATGCAGAATTAATCCAAACAATCAAGTAATCCAGAGTAAATCAAGCAATCACAATTCAAACCTGAAATATTCATCCAATATTTTCTATCATGGATCATGGTATACAAATCTAATAAGCCTAATCGTCCTAGGGTTACTAGCCCCTTTTTAGGGTTTTGACCATAATTAGGGTTTCACTTCCTTTTTACCACTTTTACTTTACGTTTATCAAAATATCCATCAAACCCTAATTATCTCATCTTATAATCCATCAAGATCCTAAGATCATCTTTTAGCAATATGAAACCCTAATTTTGGATTATAAGCACTTTTCTTTTCTTTTTCTCTTACTTAGGGATTCTAAGCATATTAACCATCATATTAGGTTTAAAACCCTAAACTTTGAAATTCCATCTTCAAAATAGGTTAAAATATATCTTTATGATTAATAAAGTTAACCATGCTCGAATTTATTCACTTGCAAGATTAAATCCATCCTTTATCAACAACTTAGGGTTTCTAACCACAAATTAATACTTTTTCCATCCAAAATATACACTTTTGCAAATAGGAATAGATTCATATTCTCAACCAATTTTAATGTGTTCCTCGTATTTTTATAAGAAACTTTCATATTTTAACTTTATTCATCCGAGCTTCCTAACAGAAGTTATGATTTTTGTAACAAAATCACATTCTATTGATTTATTAGCAAATTCTAAAAAAAACACGGATCATTAGATCAATGGTCCGTTTGTCCACTCACGATCCAACGACCAGGGACACACGTACCTAACTTTGATATAGGTTGCAATGGAAAAAAAATGTCCTTACCATGATAGATGCAGACGGGAGGGCACTTGGGTAATTTTGCAGGGTCGTCTTCTTCATCAATCTGATGATCCATGTTTGCGAGCTAGTAGCAGACTGCGGTCAACCAAGGAGTTGACTTTGTGATCCTTTCTTCCCCAGTAATAGGTGACGCCTCCTCCTCCTTCACCACAAGCCTCCAGACTCAATGGCGGTCTCATATCTACTAGAGTCAGCCGGAGTCATGGGGATGGCTAGGCGGCTCCTCGTCCAGGGAGACACAGGTCGGAGAGGGCTCACGGGAACGATGCCAAGAAATTGGCCAAACTGCAGTGATTTTCCTTCGACCAGGCAGCAATAGACCCCCCTTATATAGACCCCGAGTGCAGGGTACATTGGGATTGGTCTCTTGCCTGTGAACATGCTTCTACGGTTTTGGGGAAAGTCCCAATCCAACACGGAACCAAGGCAAAAATAGGGATCTTTCCATCCGATTTTTCTTCCCGAATTCAATGGGAAAGTGCTCCCGGGTTCATATGGGTTGTGGTGAGAGCAACGTGCAAATAGAAAGGAGCCAACTGTACCCAAGCTGCCTTTCTTAGCTCTAGGTAGGTGATGATGGCGTCACCATTAGATATCATATCAACGGTCCACATTTCACGCGCCCAAGAAGGCTGATAAAAGGAATTCCAATTTTAATGTATTCCTCTCACCTTAGGAATAATTATAAAAATTATATCTCCCAAACCACACGTCCAAATAATCCCAAATTTTGAGGGAATCATAATAATGACTTAATTTATCATCATGCCAAATTTGGAATAATTATCTAAAGAAACCGGGCCCTTTTCTTTAGTTGCAAGTTATTACTAAAACTTGTATATTTCTCAACTATTTTCTTTTTCTTTTTCTATAAAATTATTATTCTGAGTTCCTTGAACCTCAAGGAACCTTAATGGATAGAAATGCCCTCTTGGTAATATTTCTTTAGCCTCTTTCCTTATCTTTCATCCTTTTTCTTATTATCTTATTTTTTTCTTATTAAAATATCTCTTTTTGAGGATTTCTCTTTTATTCTCTTTTATTTTCCTCATTGGTATTCCTTTTAATATTAGTAATCCTTTAGATACGAAAATCCATCAAGGATATCTTAATCACACCTCTTTCCATTTGTTTTCCACATATTACCATTGTTTTCAATTTTTTTCTTAATAAAGAAATGCTTATTTGATCTTTTCTTTTCTTATTGTCTTTTCTTCACAATCTTGGACTCCTCGGAACCCAAGGAACCTAAGAGGAATTAAATCCATCCTTGTATTACATTCTTTTGTTTTCCATAGGTTTCCACACCTTTCTTTTCTCCAAAACTCAATTATACATTTACTAATTGAATTTCCTTGTTATTGGGCCCAATAGCCAATAAAGCCCAAAACACAATCATCAAGGCTATTGCAAACGAAACTCCTTTATTCAAAACAAATTATATAATTATTTGTTCCAATTTCTTTAATATGAGAAATTTAATTTCTCACCGAATGAACCCAAAATTTGGGGTTGTAACACAAATTGTGCATGATAATATATTCCTCATGTATTAAAGCATCATGAGAGTGAAGATGAGGCAGAGGTATGGCTTGTGATAGCCTGAATACCAAGAAAGAGCTGATAAAGCAATGTTTGTGCATTAAAACCTAGTTTTGGAGTAATGTGCAATTTACCCAAAACCTAGGGTTCAATATGCAAATCACCACTTCAAAATGGTCCCTACTATTTTTTTGGGATCATGTGGAGCAAAGAAAATGAAAGGGGCGTCTCATTTGTATCTCTTTGAAGGAGAGAGAATCTTGATATTAAAATAATCAATATTTAAGCATAATGGAAACCTTAGTTCAAATTAATGTAAAAATAAATAAAATAATTAAAGGACCTTCAACCAAAATTGAAATGGTTGAATTCAGATATGTGTGTACGTCCTTGTGCTTTGCAAGGGCCACGAAATATCTCAAGGAGGTGAAAAACCCACTCACATTATTATAAGAAAAAGAAATATCCACTCACTTATGGATATTACTATTAAATGGATTAAGGTGCTTAATTTGCTTTTCTTTAAATTGTGGATAATTGAGAGGCATAAGAGGCCAGGAGGATAGCCTCGTATCTAAGGAAGAGAAGGGGGCAAGTGGCAAGGGAATTGAGGAGATAATTCCTACTTTCTCTCTCTTAATTGAATTTTCAATAAAATTCACATATAAGCTCATTTATCCATAGAATGAAAGGATAATTTCGAATTCACTTCCACCCTTTGCTTGCAAAACGACCAAGGAAGTTTTGAAGGACCAGGAGGATGACCCCCAACCTGTTGGTAAGCTTCTTGACCTTCTTTCATCTTGATTTCATGGTGGAAATCATAAATCAATGCATAATTTCTTCTTTTCTTCACTCCATCTTCAACCCTAGCCAATCTTTTCACTCCAAAACTTGAGGACGAGCCTTGGGGGAGTTGCAAAAGCTTCTTCCACCATTTTTGACGTGAAGCTCCAAGCTTTTAAGCTCAATTGAAGGCGGTTTATATAACTTGAACCCTTATTCATTATTATTGAATTCAATTTCTCAACCCTTTATGTTCAATTGATCTTTTTGCAATTCCTTTGATTGATTGATGGAATCACCATGATAATGGCAGTAGTTTTTGATGGACTAAGGCTTGATGATGATGACATCATCTTAGGCACACTTTCCAACAATTTTGAGTTGCAAACGGTTTTGGACCTTTGGTCCAAACTGTTTCACCAAACTGTTTGGTGATTTGAGTCCCAAACCGCATGGGAGTGTTGACCATTTGGATGGGTTGACCATTTGAGGTCTAAACCCTAGCACATGTTGGATGATTATCCAATGTATCCAATTCATTGATTAAATGTATGGACAATCCACCAATTACAACCCTAATCGATTTGTTGGAGGTTCCATAAAGTGATCTATTCGATTT
The DNA here is from genome assembly GCA_963693085.1 of Alisma plantago-aquatica. Taxonomy (NCBI): domain Eukaryota; kingdom Viridiplantae; phylum Streptophyta; class Magnoliopsida; order Alismatales; family Alismataceae; genus Alisma; species Alisma plantago-aquatica. The sequence continues at coordinate 479,011,628 of OY856413.1, read as the reverse complement.
CAAGACTTTTTGGGTCAAACGGTCTTGAGACCGTTTGAGCCCAAACGGTCTTGAAACAGTTTGGGATCAAACGGTCTTGAAACCATTTGGTATCAAACGGTTTTCAAAATCATTTGGTGATCCAATGGTTGAGATTTGAGGGTTGGAGATCCAAGATCCAATAATTATTGAACTTCAATAACACAATTGATTGAAGGTTTCAATGTAGCAAATCATGTTCAACCAATTGATGAATGTACCTAATGAACCCTTGCGGTTTGAGACTGATTTGGCCCAAACGGTCTTGAAACCGTTTGAGTCCAGCTGGTCTTGAAACTATTTGGGGTCAAACGGTTTCAAAACCGTTTGGTGATGAAACCTCAAAACCGAATAAAGGTCAATTGTGATTCAATCATTTGAAAATTGAAGGTGATGATTGTTCCAATGATCCAATGATTGATAGTGATGGTAATCAATGAAGGTACAAAGTTTGAAATCCTAAAAGTACCTAAATGATTAGTGCCATTAAATGGATAAACCCTAATTGCTTATAAGAACAATAACTTAGTACACTATGTCAATCATAGTTGTATGTACTTGATTGAAGGGTTGATATAACCTAATAAAGTTGAGAGGATGATAGAATGGAATTCTTACATGAGTATGATTCATGTGGTGATTAAGGGTATGATCCTGAGCAAAGAGATCATGAAACCCTAATTATGGGAATAAACTCTAATTGACAAGGTTATTGAACCCTAACCCTAATTCAGGGCAATTATGAGTGAAACCCTAATCCGGGGTAAGGATGTAAACCTAATCCAGGGTGATGATATGTGTAAACCTAATTTAGGGTAATGTGATGCAAAATCCTAAATTGGGAAGAATATTAAATCCTAATTATGGGTACTTGAATAGAAAACCTAATTGTGATGTTTAGTAAACCCTAATTAGAGATAATTGAATAGTAAACCCTAATTGTGGGTAATTGAATGTGAAACCCTAACTTAGGGTGATTTTATGAGAAACCCTGATGTTTGATGTGATGTGGAGCTTAAATCCAGGGTAATACTATGTAATGCTTTATGAAAGCCTAATCTTGGGCAATATGGTGATAAACCATAACCTTGATGTGGGTAATGGGATGAATATCCTCAAAATACATGAAATGGGAAACCCTAACCCTAGTAAGGGAATAGTGGTGTTACCCTTGAATAATGAATCCATATTTGTTTTACATGGTACTTATATGCAATTGATATCACTATTATTATATGTGCTAACCATTCAGGTATTTTGAAATGATGATCATAGTCAGGTATGAGCTATGATGTTTAATTCACTATTGTGATTGGGCCTTGTGTGCCATAATATACCTTGTTGTCTGGTAAGAGGTAACAAGAGAGTTAATGGGCCTCAAGTACAATGAGTGATGCTTGTAATAGCAAGTATCATGCTTACCTTGGTCAGATGACCTGAAGGTGATAGTTACATGGAAAAGTGGTAACAATGCTCAATGATGAGCTAAGGGTTTGAATACCCAGAACCAAATGGTTATGGTAATGAGATTGTGAAGGGATGAGAATTCCCAGTATTGAAATGAGGGACTGAGTTCCCAATGTCTTTTAAAGACTGATAAGTAATTGATGAAAATAGTACATGTCTTTTTATAGCATTGTCATAATAAGTTATGTTTAAGAACTTGGCTGATGCTAAAAGAATATGAAAATGTACTTAATTAATCAAGTGAAATCTGTTCATGTAGTTCTCTGACCATAGATCCATCATCGTCAGTAGTTGGTGATGGTGAAATAGGTTTTCCTATGGAATTTCCTGGAGTTTGCATATTCTGAATATGCAGGGTAAATGGGCAAAAATATACTTACAATCTGGTGAAGAGATTGATGGAAGGTAAACAATAAACCTCTCAATCCTTCATGTGTCGGGGTGGATGTATCACAGATCTCCTGATGGTTGGGATGGATGTATCATTAATCTCCCAATGATATTTAATGTCAGGTTGATGGAGATAAACATTAATTCTCTCGATTTCCGATGAGAGTGTAGTTGAAACTGTAACTCTATAGAGAAGTTGCTAGTATACCCTGGAAAGCTATATTGAGCAGTTGACATAGTCATGCATGTGGTCTCGTATTGACCGGGATGTGGGAGGTCATGGGAATCCGGCTTTTCCATTGACCTATTCATGGTACCGATTTTGAATTAGTAATGGTCGGTTGGAGTATGAGCGGTATACCTCATCTCCTCAGAGCTTAAGTATGTTTGAAAAATGTAATCAGCCGTGTAGCGTATTTGCAAAAGATTGAAATACGAGAATCACTGGTTGATGTTATCTAACTTAGTATATCCTAGATGGATAAGTGTTATAAATGTTCTTCAATTCTTTATTGAATATTAGACATGTTGTTTATCAAGTTACAACTGATAATCTTAAGTGAGAATGTTGCTCTAATCTGCATAGATATTAAATTATCTGTTTTTAAGCTTATGATTCCACTGCTCAATTTATTTCAATTAAACTGCAATAATAATGTTTTTGGCAGAGAGTTATATCTCCCGTTGGGTAAATTTTTATAATTGTCTCACCCCCGTGGGATCTAACATTTTTAGGTAGACGTAGACAAAAAGGCAGAAACCCTACTGCAGGGGAAGAGCAACAACAACAGCTACAAGGACAACAGTGATCCATCAGGTGGAGATATTAGTTGTCTGGTTTTGTATAGTTAGTCCTATGAGTCGTCTCTGTACTCTCGGGTCCTAGGAGTTAGTGCTTTTAATAATTCGATCTGAGATTTTGGGCTTCAAGCCTCGAGGGTCTTATACTACATGTGTACAGTTGAGACAGAGTAGTGAATGCTTGTATGCCTTGAGAAACAATGATACATGATATGTATATATGAACCAGGATGTAATGATTTACTTTGGTTATGAATGAAAGAGTTTTCCTATGGATGGATCTCTTGATAAATGGTTTTAATTTTTTGTGATTTCCAGTAATTCACTGTTAGTAGTCGCTTCCCCATTAGTTGATCTTGTTTATGTAAGTTGGATGCCACATCCCCTCTCGGGTCCCACTCCTTACACACTACATAAATCCATGGGGCTAGTCAAAAGAAATAAGAAGAATGGGAAACCAACATTAAAGATATTATGGAAGGAAGATATTAAATGGGTAAATTCAAAACCAAATTTATCCAGCATTAGGAGAAACTAGAGAAGCTTGATTGTCTAGATGTAGGAACATTCAAGCACATCAAGCATCCACCCACAACCATCATCTCCCATGGATCTTTCATTGACCTCCACACCCTATATACATATTATGCAACACTTTGGGTGTCATTTGAGCCATTAGATCAATGGATACAACTTTTATAAACTAGAAAGGGTGCAAGTGCCCAAATTTCCTATAATGGGATTTATAGTTCCCATTGGTCAATGTAAAACTTCCATTGGTAAAAACAACCTTCTCATCATCCATCCTAGAGCTCTCATTGACCATGGAATGATTTTCATCAATCTACAACTTTGGACCCTCAGTAGTTGTTGCATCTAGCTTTTGCATTGCCTTGCACACACACTTACACAGGAAGGAGCTTCATTGATTCTTATGTCTAGACTTCTCATTAGTTGGAAACTCTGAACAATCATTGATTTTCAAGTCTCTATTCTCATCACTTTTAGCCTAGTACTAGGACTTTCATTGGTTCATATGTCAAGTGTATTGAGTCAAAGTCTAATTGACTCTCCAAGTCAAATTGATTAAATGCTAGTTTTTATGATGACTAACCATTCTACTTATTTGTGTCTAATGCTTCTACTTGAGTGGTTTCATATTAGATATAGACACACTTCAAATGCCCTAACTTGAACATCCTATCTTGGAGAAAAGACAAGTCCAAATCAATGCAAGTGCACTTTTGTGGAATATGATGTATCTCTATTAGAATCATGCTGTAAATCACTTGTAATGATTGAATGACTTGTAATTAATCTTAGAAAAAAATCAGGATCACTTAAGACAACCGTTTAAGCACATTAATGATGATTTCTAAAATTAATCACAAAGTGCTTGTTTGGTCGAGTTTCATCCTTGATAAACTCGAACGACACCCTTGATGGATTTTGAGAATTGCTAGGTTTGGCTGAGATTATCCCAGACTAAACTCAACTAACACCCTACACAGACAAAATAAATTTAAGCCATCAGTTGAGTTTCATCTAAGATAAACTTTGACCAAAACTTCAAATTTAGTTTGTCACATAATGCAATCGGTCGAGTTGTTTTTATTGAAACTTGATCGACTGCACTATATGGAATGTGCCAAAAAAGTGTTTCAAACTACTGGAGTGTTGCAAAACTAGAAAATATATCTATTGCAACACCCCAAATGTCTAGAATTCATCCTTAAGTGTTTCTACTGGCTAGTAGGCTTCCTCAACTATAAGTAGGACACCCTTGGGTTCATCTCATAGTTAGCCAAGCACTATGAAGGTACCTATATTATATTTGAGTGCTTCCAAGAGCCTCCTCCTCTCTCTCTCAAGCTTAATCACTCGCTAGATCCATTAAAGTAAGTAGGATATTTGTAAGAGAGCAAGTCCAACATGTATCTGAGGCTCTCACTTCCTCCACCTCCAAATCCATCTTTATACCATGAAGATGAAGGTTCTCTCTCTTGGCTAAGAGAGGTGAAGAAGAAGAAGGGAAGGAAACCCTTGGTGAAATTGTAACACCCTCCCTAAGTACATACATGCACATAGTGGAAGCAACACCGAGTTGTGCATAACTTTTGCACTCAAGGGGACATTACATAAAACCGGTATTCATAACAAAAATATAATCAATCACAAAAACTTTAAATATAAACATTCTCATCATTGTTCTTACCAAAAGAAACATAAATATTATCACATGGAAAACTCATTTAACATCTTGAGTCTCTACTCTAAAGTTTGAATTATGTAAAACATATAGCTAAATCTATAAATATGATGATCATCTTATAGTTGTCACCCCATTAGATCTTATCATGCTCTATCCTTGTGTTTTGAATCTCTGGGATCGAATCTACTCCTGCTCCTCACCTACGGACATGTCATCCCCATCCATGCATTAGAAAAATGATTGTTAGAGTAAGTGACATGAGTATTCTAATATATATACTATTGAATATTCTTGGACATTGTAAACATGAAACTAACATTAAACTTTATACAAAATCTTAAACATAACATCTCTTCTTTCTTTAACTTATCTTATACTTCTACTTTACTCTTTCTATAGAGACTGGTACTATGGTACTTGGGTCTCATGATCTTCATCTAAGTGTCTATGTCACAATTATCTCATCTGAATCTCTCCATCATACTTATATATGATATTATGAACATGCCCTAAATTAAGGTATCTTTCATTTATGATTTTTGATGGACACCAATATACAATAAGTCCTCCTATGTAACACCAAAATTTCCTCTATGGTGAAATGCACCCTTTTTTGGTACCACGTGCCCTCTGTTGACATTGAAGTGTCCTCTATGGTGCAACACACCCTCCATTGGCATCAAAGTACCTCTAAAATGGAATTAACACTCCTCTAAATTGGAAACAGATGCCTCTAAATATTCTAGAGAATCTCTGGTGAGGACTTATCCTATAATGTATATGTGAAGGTTCTGAATTAATTATCTTAAGTCTAAGCTTACTAAATTCTGAATTTGGGTGTATATGAAACTAAATTCTGAATACTGAACATGTACTGATTTCTAAATTTGAATCTCTACTCTTAAATTTTAAACTAGATCTACATCTGAATATGAATCTCAACCACTACATAACTGGGATTGGGTCTAAAACCCTTATAGTGTATCTTTATTCACTATATGGCTACTCACAGAATGAGTAACCTAAGTCTAAATCTAAATTTGATATTCCTATGATTTGGATAAACCTCAATTCAAAACTCTAATTTAATATAATGACTTTACTGACACTAAATATGACAACTGAATCTAAAGGACTAGGATAAAGGGTATGAATTGGAGGACAAATACTAAGTATACAAAAGTAACTTATGTAAAGTGTATGAAAGTAATGGAAATATAAAATATCTAAAAATATTATTCTGACAAGATAACACAATCTCTATAAAATATCACAAAGTTTGATCTTACCCTAAATCTTAAATATATTCATATGATCTTAAATATTAAACTTAAATATTATCTTGTAACTTAATCATTACTTTATGCATCAAATCTTATAATACCATCATACACTCAATTTACAATACATTCTGATACCAATAGTACATTTATCATAAATTTGTATCATGTCTTAATATGTTTAAAACTTATATTCTCATGTTGTGCTTAACTTTTAGATATTAATTATTCTAAGGAATCTAATTAAATTCTTAGTTCTTAGATCTCTACGTATATAATAAATATTGATAATATGTTTATTCTTGAAATATTAATACGTGGTTATATCTATAAATATGACAAATATGAATAACATGTTTGTACCTAAAATCTTGATACATGGTTATATCTATAAATTTAAGAAATCATGATAGCATGTTTGTACTTAAAATCTTAATATATGGTTATATCACATAACCATGGAAGTATGACATTATTACTTGTATTTCTTATCTTATAGTATTGAGCATTCATATTAAACATTACTAAGAAATATGATATAATATTGTCGGTATATATGCCCATCGCGCCATCCCGAGCAATTCATGGAGTCAGATATTAATTGATCAATTCATACATTTAATTGGTTAATTAATTAATTCCAAAATACTCTAATTAATTCACAAATGTTTTAATTAATGCAGTCTTTCTTTTTATCGATGGGTTAAGGAAACCCTACTTCCTTTCGTCTCCTATTTAAAGGGGCTTGATGGACAATATCTTTATAAGATATTGTGAGAGGCTTTTTAGTTTACACTCACGTACATAAACCCTAGTCGTCACCATCCTTAGGAGAGAAAGGAGAACACTACGACACTAGCACATCATCTCATAGAGGCTACTCCTTCCTGTCAGCTTAGGAAGCACGACCTGGAGTTCTAATCCATTTGTGTGGATGAAGTAGAGATGTAGATGTTGAGACGCTTGCGTTCGAAGGATGTCAATGACCGTCCATACACGTTATGAGCGACATAGATCACCGCATGAGAGGAGTTCCACTGGATCTTCCTGCGATTCCTTTAGAGGATGGGAGAGAAGTACAACCCGTGTAAACTAAGAACATTGCACACCATCGTGTAGTGGGACATCACCAGACTTTCTCGGAAATAAGGCATATCCTGTGAAAACACTTTCTGAATACACTATTATCGATGAGATCCTATTGCGGGTTGTGTGAAAATATTTTTGTTATTTTTATTGCTTCTTCCACGCATGTTTCCTCCACAAAGCCCAATAGTGGTATCAGAGCATCATCGATCTATGACATATTTGGATTCATTTCGATATGATAGAATCGATATATCCTATTTTCTATGGTTGCATATGACTCAGACTTAAAACTATTAATGTGCATATCTAAACCTAATTCCACATACGCCGCAAGCTTCTATTTTTGACATTTTATACGGGGTCAACTATATAAATTACTAATTTTCCTAAGTACACAGAAGTAAAATTTTGTAGACCTTTTAGGTGCTCTACCCCTAAGATCCCACGAGGGGCGGCCTCCCCTTGACCCCCACATAGGGGCGCTACCCCTGTGTACCCCGCATATTTTGTATGGGAGTCAAACATTTATTTAATGGGGAATGTCCCACATTAAAATTATTATAATTTTAATATGTATATATGTATATGTGGATATACCTATGATATCATGCATGTCTCCTTTAAAATCTATTTTATGTGGTGAATGCATGCACGGTTATGACTTAGAATCCCCTTTTGTGAATGTTGTGAATGAATGTGGTTGTGAATGTTGTGGATATGTTTGTTTGTGAATTATATAGATGTATAATGGTTGTACGTGGATCCTATGTATAAAGTATTCATCTTGCATGTCGAGCCTCATCTCTTATTTCAAAGTGTAATTAATTTTTTCTCTATATATTTGTACTCATATGATGTAATAGAGATAGGATTAGTTTTAGTCTTTGTAAACTTAATGTAAGGAAGCCACTTGAAGTTCAAACTCCAAGGAGCATCCATGGAGAAGCACCATGAAGATCCAATTCCAAGAAGCAAATTGAAGATCTAACTCCAAGGAGCGTCCATGGGGAAGCAACATGAAGATCTAATTCCAAGAAGTAACCTGAAGTTCCAACTCCAAGGAGAATCCATGAAGAAGTAACTTGAAGTTCCAACCTCACGAAACATCCATGAAGTTGTTCATTGTAATGTTGATCCTTACAAGTTGATTCACAAGTGTTGTTAAATGAGATGCATAAGACCTTAGATGGACTGTAATCCTTTGTGGTTCCAAAGGATTACAAAGTATGGCCATAATTGATGTATTTGTGTTTGTGATTGGATGTCTATCATTTTTTGTTATGGATATAGTAGTATATGATACATACTATAAGTATGTAGTGTATGGATATGTATATGTATTAATAAAACCCATGAATTAATAATATTAAGTTTTTGTTGCCTTCCATAAAGTAACACACTTAAATATCTTGATCGACTATGTGTGGGCACGCCTCAACATGTTACTCTTTCTATCTCATGGAAATGTGATGGTGGGTGTGTGGGTCTGCCCCCACAGGGTACACACTCATCGTGTTAGCTTATGGGTTGGACTTAACTCAGGAACCTTGATAGGATCAAGTACCTAGAGGAAAACAAATGCATCATGGCAAGGAGTTGTACATGATCATTTATCCAAGAGTTGCATATGATGCAATTGGAAAAAGTTGCCTACCTTAGTATTTGGTATTTGACGCCGATGTTGATCGGTCCTTGAGAAGGAAAAACTTACCAAAATCAACTTTCAAAACTAGTTTGGACACTAAGAATTGTTCTCACGCAGGAGCATAAGCTCTATGTCCTTGAAACACCAGAGCCAGTGGAACCCACCTCAAATGCGCCCAAGGCTGAAAAGGATGCTTACAAGAAGCACCTTGATGACGTCGTGGATGTCAAGTGCTTGATGTTGTGCCAAATGAACTATGAATTACAAGAGCAGCATGAGAACATGAATGTCATGGATATGGTAACACATATCAAGAACTTGTATCAGCATCAAGCAAGACAAGAGAGATATGATGTCTCCAAGTCTTTGTTCAAAAGCAAGATGAAAGAGGGAGACTCAGTTGGCACCATATACTCACTTTGATTGGGTACGTGGAAAGCCTTTCCAAGTTGGGATTTCCCCTAGGTCAAGAGTGACGTGATTCTACATCTTTTCCTGAGTCATATTGTCATTTTTTCATTAACTACAACATGAACAATCTTGACAAGTCGTTGTCAGAATTGTTGGGCATGTTGAGGACAGCCGAAGCATAGATGAAGAAAGATAAGCCCAAGTATGTGATGATGATTAGAAAGACAAAGGGAAAGTCAAAAGGCAAAGGTAAGGCTAACAAAGGTTCTAAATCTGGGCATAAGCCAAAGTCATCCGTGTTGAGAGCTAAAGGTGGGATCTCCAAAGAAGGCAGTTATGACCATTGTCACCAGCCGGTCATTGGAAAAGACATTGTCCTCTTGACTTGGAGGAACTAATGAAGAAGAAGAAGGGGATAAAGATCTCCACTTCAGGTATATGGTTATTGAGATAAACTTAAATACTTCTTCATCATGGGTACTGGATACCAGATGTGGATCTCACATATGTTTAAATATGCAGGATCTAATAAGAATTAAGCCTTTATGAAAGGGCCAAGTTGAGCTGCAGGTCATTAATGGATCAAGAGTTGCTACCACCATAGTTGGAGTTATTAGTTTATCTTTTCCTATGGTCCTTTTAAAAGAATTAGAAAATTGCTATTATGTACCTTCCATTAATAGAAATATTAATTATGTATCTTGTATGGACAAGAGTGGATTTGACTTTCACATTAAGAATGGAATGATTTCTATTTCTAAAGATGAGATCTTTTATGGAAATTCCCCTATGTTATGGTATCTACTTGTTAGAACTTGAGACTAGCATATACAATGTAGATACTAAAATGCTAAAACTTTACAACTCAAACAAAACATACTTATGGCATTGTCGTCTTGGGCATATAACCAAAAAGCACATATCTAGACTCCATAAGGATGGTTATCTAGACTCTTTTGATTTTGAATAATTATAGATATGTGAGGCTTGTTTATTAGGGAAGATGGCCAAGACTCCTTTCAATGGACACAGTGAGAGAGCCAGTGATCTGCTAGGGCTCATACATATTGATGTATGTGGACCTTTTAGATCAAATGCTAGAGGAGGCTATCAATACTTCATTACATTCACTGATGACCTTAGTAGGTATGCTATGTATATCTTATGAAACACAAGTTAGAAACTCTTGAAATGTTTAAGACTTTCATGAATGAAGTAGAGAAGAAACTTGGTAAGAGTATTAAGTGACTCCATTCAGATCGAGGTGGAAAATACTTAAGACAAGAGTTTGAGGACCTTCTGTGAGACTGTGGTATTGTATCACAATGGACTCCACTTGGTACACCATAGAATAATGGTGTGTCATAAAGAAGGAATCATACATTATTAGACATGGTACGATCAATGATGAGTTCAGCCAAACTTCCAATATTGTTATGGGGATATGCTCTTGAAATCACAACATTTACACTTAACTGTGTACCTTCCAAATCGGTTCAAAAGACAAAATTATGAGATATGGAATGGGAATCGTCCCAATTTTTCTATGTTAAAGATTTGGGAATGTGAAGCTTATGTTAGGAAACAATTTCCTAAAAAGCTTGGACCCAAATCTAAAAAATGCTATTTCGTAGGACACCCCAAGGAAACTTGAGGATACTACTTCTATACACCAACTGGCAACAAAGTGTTTATTGCTAGGACTACTGTATTTCTTGAAAAGGAACTTATTTCCAAAGGAATGAGTGGCAGGAATGTAGATCTCAAAGGAGTTCGAGATCAACAAGAAAACAGAGAACCTGAGGAGGTACATAAGGAACATGAAGACTCACAAACTATTGTGGAATTTCAAGTTCCTAATGTAACACAGGAACCTTGTAGGTCTAGTAGGACACAACTTGAGCCTGAGAGATTTGTATTTCTCATAACTCAAGACAGTGACAAATTGGGCATAGCATATGAGCCAACTTCCTATCTAGAAGCTACTAAGGGACCAGAATCAAAGAAATGGCTTGAAGCCATGAGATCTGAAATGGAATCCATATACACCAACAAGGTATGGACCTTGGTGGATCCACCCGAATGGGTAAAACCCATAGGGTGCAAGTGGGTCCTCAAGAAGAAGACCAACATGGATGGAAATGTTCAAACCTATAAAGTTAGATGGGTTGAGGTGTTGATTATGATGAGACCTTCTCACCAGTTGCCATGGTTGAATCCATCAGGATATGCTTGCCATTGAAGCTTATAATGACTATGAGATTTGGAAGATGGATGTTAAAATGGCATTCCTTAGAAGGAATTTACTTAAGGATGTATACATGACACAACCCTAGGGTTTTATCAATATGAAGGAAGATAATAAAATCTGTAAGCCACAAAGCTCAATCTAAGGATTGAAGCAAGCATCTCAGAGATGGAATCTATGTTTTGACGAAGTAGTCTAAAAGTTTGGCTTTACTCAAAATGAAGATGAACCTTGTGTTTACAAAAAGGTTAGTGGGAGCATATCGTATATTTCATATTGTATGTGGATGACATACTATTGATGAGAAATGACATCCCTACTCTTCGGATAGTAAAAGGTTGGTTGGGGAAGACCTTCTCTATGAAGGATTTAGGCAAAGCATCCTATATACAAGGAATAAATATCTATAGAGATAGATCTAGAAGGCTTCTAGGCCTAATCCAGAGCACATACATTGACAAGGTGCTAAAGAGGTTTAACATGGAGGGTTATAAGAGAGGTAACTTGCCCATGTCCCATGGGGTTACGATCTCTAAAGCCCAATGTCCTAGTTCATGTGATGAACGGGCACGCATGAGTAAGATTCTGTATGCATCAACAATTGGATCTATCATGTATGTGATATTATGTACTCATCCTGATGTGCCGTATGCTTTGAGCATGATGAGTCAGAATCACTCAGATCCATGTGTATGTCACTATACAGTCATAAAGAACATCCTAAAGTACTTGAGAAGACTAAGGATCAATTCTTGGTATACGAAGGTGAGGAAGAGCTTTTGGTAAAGGGTTAAACTGATTCTAATTTCCAAACTAACAAATATGACTATAGATCACAATTTGGATTTGTGTTTTGCTTGAACAACAAAGCTGTGAGATAGAAGAGTTCCAAGCAAGAGACTGTTGTAGATTCTACAACAGAGGCCAAATATATAGTCACATCTAATGTTGTAACGGAATTTGGGTGTATCAAGAAGTTCATTTCTGAACTTGGAGTGGTTCCAAGCACTAGTGATGCAATTGAGTTGTTTTGCGACACAACGGAGACACATGATAAAGAATCAAGATCTCACCAACATTCCAAACATATTCTACAACAGTTCCATCTCATACGAGAGATTGTACATAGGGGAGATGTGAAGATTTTAAAAGTACCTACAGAAAGCAATGTGGCCGACCCACTCACAAAAGAACTTTTAAAGCAGAAACATGACAGACATGTTCGATCACTTGGATTGAGATTCATGAGTGATTGGGTATAAGTGCAAGTGGAAATCTGTTGGTATGTATGCCCATAGAGACTATCATTTGATGATTGTAATGGGATACTATGTAAATGATTTATAATACTATATTGATCATATCAATAAAGGCAAGTTTCCAATCTATATGCTTGTATTTTATATTGTGAGATGACCATAAAACTTATAGATGTCAACAGAATAATATACTATGACAAATGTCTTTGGGTTGATTACCTGAACATTGAGATCATATGTATGCTAACAGTATGTATTCTTGTTTTGTCCCTAATTGATTGTTATGGTGGAAATATCCATAGACATCAATAACACATAAGATTAGAATGTATGTTGGTTGATGGAAGAATCTCATTAGCCATGATATGGAGATATCAAACCAAATACATAGATACTTGTTAGAGAATAGTGTATCAGACAGACCCACCTTGAGAGTGACACATGGATACCATGATTGGTAGTCAGAGTCACGTCTCATAGTGATGGTGGTGATTGTGGTTCTTAGCCCTAAAGTCACTACACTTATCACATGTCGTTCAGTGTACTTTGACATCACCCACCATGCTCCTGAACAAGGATTTCCATAAAGATGGTGCTTGGGTGTACTGTGACACATGGGGATGACTGTGAGTGATGTAGATGGAATTTGTCCTTCCTACAGGAGTTTGATATTTTGACCACTTGATAAGAGAGAATGAGAAATGCATGACCATGCTGATGTAAGTCAATATGTGATATTGAGCTTACATATATCTCATACAGTCTGCTCTAGTTCAAGGAACATGGATTGAACATTGAAGAGGATAACATTTCCATGACTCGAGTTCAATCTGAATATCAGTGACAAAAGAACTATACAATCATTGTAACACCAGTCATGAATGATATGTTAAGTTGTTATCCAACTTCTCCAATTACTTGGGTGGCAATGAAGTCTTGCTAGATACCAGCCATTTCTTGTGAAATCATAATATGATTATGGATATCACTACCAATGTAATTTGGAGCCTACCGGGTTACACACATAGGATGTGTTGGAATAGGAGTATAATTGTGGATTTGATTGGAATTGTTCTGAATTACATTGATTACTAAAATGTTTATGTAATCCATTAGAATAATATTGGAATATGTTAAAATGTTTGATCCAATTAATTGGAGTGACTGGATCAAAGGTCAAGTGGATTATGATGGTATGTATGCCCAAGGAGCCATCCCGAGCATTGCATGGAGTCAGATATTAATTAATCAATCAATACAATTAATTGATTGATTAATTAATTCCAGAATATTTTAATTAATCCACAAGCATTTTGATTAACGTAGTCTTTCTATTTATCGATGGGTTTAGGAAACCCGGTTTCCTTTCATCTCCTATTTAAAGGGGTTTGACGGTTAATATCTTTACAAGATATTGAGAGAGGCTTTTTAGTTTACACTTACATACATAAACCCTAGGCGTCACCATCCTTAGGAGAGAAATGAGAGCACCATGACGCTAGCATGTCATCTCATAGAGGATACTCCTTCATGCCAACATAGGAAGCATGACATGGAGTTCCAATCCATCTATGTAGATGAAGTAGAGATACAGACGCTGAGATGCCTTCGTTCAGAGGATGTCAACAACCATCCATACGCACTACGAGCGGTATAGATCACCGTACGAGATGAGCACCGCTGGATCTTCCCGAGACACATTTAGAGGATGGGAGAGAAGTACTATTTTGTGTAATCCAGGAGAGTTGCACACCATCGTGCAATGGGACATCTCCAGACTTGCTTCATGACAAGATATATCTTGCGAAAACTTTTTCTGAATACGCTATTGTTGACAAGATCATGTTGCTGGTTGTGTGGAAATATTTTTTTTGCTGATTGCACCACGCATGTTTCCTCCACAAAACCCAACAAATATATCCTTTTATCCTTCTTATAAACTTAAATCATGAACTCTAATCATTCCATGACACATCTCTACTTGAGATATTGAGCATATGAATGCCATAATCATAAAGTACAAAAAATCTTGCTTGCATATCTTAACTAGAACATTAGATATGAAGGTCTTATTTAAGCAGTATATAAATGTGTTGAGTTTGATAAATACATATACTTATGTGTATAAACCACTTACTTGTGCCAAAGAGAATAAAATCTTCATCTTGGAATTCTCTAGTCGATTCTAAATCCTGAAAAGACATTTCCTATCATTAAAATCCATCTAAATTGATTTACGGTTACTCATAATCCCCACAACAAAAATGTAGTTAACTTATAGGGTTTTTCTCTAATGCACACTTGTAAACTCAAATATCCTTCTATTCTCACATTTTTCTCCAAATCACATCCTAAATAATCTTATATCATGCATGCATGTATGCCCCATATGACAGATAAGATCAATGAAATTTCTAAATCATAAGTTCTCATTGTATCATAACTTTTAAACTTGTGGAGCAAACACTTCCTTTAATTTAATGGTGAGGCTCGCACCTATAGCATAGATTTAAGAAAGTATCAACATATATGCACATAATTCTCCTATCTAAATTTACCTCAAATTAAATTACCTTATCTATATATATATTCATATTCTGGTATCTCCTTCAAGATTTTCTTTGTTTCTCAACCTTTCCAATGAGACCTTATATGCTAATTTCTGATAACCAAAACATATTATGTTAAATTTTGAAGCATGTAAAGATTAACATCATGTAAACTTATTTACTTACCCATTTTTCTTTTGAGGAGAATTGGGCCTCTTTTGTGGTGGCCCAGTGGTGGTTTATTAGACAAGAGTCAAGACCCCATCCTTCTTATCACACAGGTGTGTGATACAAGGAACATGTTCCCCTATTTTTCTGTCAAAATAGAGTGCCACAAAGAGCTCTTTGATTGCCAATACTTCATCATCATCTATGGAAGGCATGGCACCAATTCTGGATCTACCCAGGTGCATTTTCCTTTTCTCATCTATTCAATTATTGGTCACAAATCCATACTAGGAACCCCTTTCTTCTTCGTATGTTAGCCTACCATGTTTCTCCCCTGTGTGAGCTTCCACCACCTGGGAAGTTCTTGACACCTCAGATCTTGGCGTGGTGGAAAAATCCTTTCCTGATCTTGGCTCCTCAACATCTAGTGTTTGCTCCTCTTCCTTTCTAGGGAGGGTGTAGGTATGGTGAAGGCTGGGGTGCCAACCACCGCCACACTTCTTCCTCCCTTTGTTCTTTACGGTTTTTCATGATACCTCTCCCTCTCAGCCACTTCAAACCCTACGAAACTTCCTCCTTCATAGTGCCAACACCTAAGTGTTTTATAGGCCCTTCCTTCTCAGTTTTGTAATGAGATCAGACTCAACTCAAACTCTACTGATTTCCCTATTTCTAAATGATCACGAGAGCTATCCCATATACCAACATTCTTCACATAATTGGCCCGACTCAAGTGAACTATAGAGTTGGTCATGAACCAAGGCTTCTGCTTTCCATTTCCTTGGTTCACTGCTTAAAAGGCATTAAAATATTTTATTTCTTATATAATTTCAATAGGCTACTGATTAATTTGTACTGGTCCCAGAATTGGAGCAACACCTCATATAACTATCATCTTCTATAAAAAATTATCACGACATAATTCACTACCTAGACTACACCAATATAGTGTATGTGATTTCGCTAGTCCCATGACCAAGATCAACAAATTGAATCACCAAAATAACTCTAAAATTGCACCATATCTTATATATGTCATCAAGAACACAATGTTGGCCATAAATTTATCACTACAAGCATCTGGGAACCTCATTCAACAAATGCCTAATATGGGCTTGGGTATGGTATCTTATCCTCTGATAATCAGATCGTCATTGAATTGTATAAGAATCCTAGTCTCGCCATATAAATCAAGCCTAGGTTTCCTTTTGCCCGATATAGCATCAAATGGTGGTAAATTTAATAAAGTACCCTCAAGGTCTAAATATGCATAACTAGACTCCAATATGGGTTGAAACATGTAAAAATTGACACATGTCTTGATCTTACATAAATAGAGTTTTCTTAGTAGTACTTATATTTACGTGGGTACTTAACAAATATTTGGGTTGTGATAGAAAGCTTCTCCTTGGTGAAGGTGAAATCATAGGTGGAAGATCTAAGAAGATTCTTTCAAGGCAAAGGACTGGTTGCAAGAGTTGGTAATTCCTTGGTGAAGGAGGAAGAATCGTTCCAAAAGTGGGTATGTCCTTGGTGAGGTTTAAGAGTCTTGGTCTTAGATAGGTAAGTCATTTTCTAGGTTTTTGTCTCCCTTCTCCTCAAAAGGAAGGTTGGGTATCCTTTCTCCAAAAAAGGAAGGTCTTATTGTATGTCTTATAATGGAATATAAGTATTCAATGGTTGCAAAATCCTAGGGCTTGACCTTTCTAGGTAGTGGACTAATTTGTCCTAGTTTGGGGATTGGAACCACTCTATATATCTTGTTCTTTATTTATTCAATCTATCTCATCCTTTCTATGTATGTTTCTTTGCACTTAAATTTCATATTAGCAACCTTATCTTGTGATATATCTTTAAGGTCTAATGAATTTGATTTAAGTTTTTATAGCTCTATTCACCCCCCTCTACAGCCCATCACCTTTATATCCAACAAGTGGTATCAGATTGGGTCTTCTCCAAGTATACTTCCACAAGTAGGAGAATATGGGTAATTATCAAGGTGGGAGATGCCTCATTAGAATTCCAATATTTGATGGGTGCAACTTCCTCTATTGGAAGAGAAGGTTACAATACTACATCCAAGGATCAAGTCTTGAGCTATGGAGAATGATGGATCTTACATACAAGCTACCAGAGATAAAGATAGAAGAATGGGGATGTAGCTACTTTGAATAAAGAAACCTTGATTGCTAGAGCCATCAACATTCTCTATGCCTCCATCTCCCCCTCTAAGTCCAATTGGATTTCTACTTGTGAGATAGCCTATGAAGTATGGAGAAAGCTATTTGTCACTTATTAGGGCACAAAGCAAGTGAAGGAAAGCAAAGTCTACATACTCAAAGGGCTTCTTGAAAACTTCAAGATGGGAAAGAATGAAAGGGTGGTGGATACTTACTCAAGGATAAATACCCTTTCCATCCTAGGTCATCCTATCTCCAGAGGAAAGATCAACTCAATGATACTTAGAACTCTCCCCAAGAGGTGGGAATCCAAGGTGACTTCCATTGAAGAATCAAAGTCTCTTGGTGATTTTCCTATTAAAGAGATCATAGGAAATTTGTAAGACCATTGAGTTACACTTAACAAGCAAGAGGAAGAAGAAAGAGAAAGAGATTAAGAGAATGAAGAAGCTAAAATCAAAGCTCAAATTAAATCTATTGTTGGTCAAGCTTCTCCATCTTCTCAACTTGAATAATGTGATATATACTCCAAGGGTATATTCTACAAAGGCATGTCTTCCTCATCTATCTGGTGCTTAAAATGTGGAAAAATGGGTCACTTCCGAGGAAGATTGTCCACAAGGCAAAAAGACCCATCATCACAAGATAAGGGAAGAGAATGAAAAGAAGAAAGAGAACGGGCACAAAAGATCTAGTGATGCCTCTAACTCAAGCTCAAGTGAAGAATCTAGTGGAGGATCTATGTCAAGCTCTAGTGAAGATGGATACCTCCATTTTTCTCCCATATCCTCAATAAGTGAAGACTCAAATGAGGTAAATCTAAACTCTTTAGATAAAGAATATTTAATTGCCATTATTCATGCTACTCGTGCCTCTCTTAAGTCTTCAAAAAAGAAAAAGAAAAAGATTGAGAATTGTTCAGTAATTTGCATGTGAAAAAAAACAAACTTGAACATGTTAATATTTGCTTGCTAGATGAAAACAATGCTTGTATTAGTCAAGTAGACTCTTTTAAACTTGATAATGCTTCTTTGCTTGCTAAAATCAATGTTCTTGAATCTTGTTCTAATTTTACTAGTAGAAAGAATGATGTTGTTGCTCTTCATATTAATGAAGATTCATAAATGTCAAATGCTCTTTGCTTATAAACCAATCTTTTACACGCTAGAGATAATATCAATCAATTGTCTTGTATTATTACTTCTCTTATGCATTATAATCATAGATTGAGATCTTCTATGTAAAGATTCATAGATTATAAAAAGAATATTAATCAATTCCTAGACCATACTACCGAATAAATGGTTGGAGATGGTTTTGGACTTGATAGTATCCAAAGGAACAACAAAGATAAAGGACCTTCAATTTTTAGCAAAGGATCCGCTTGTTCTAAGTCTAGGAGGTCATGCAATGATTGAAATTAAATTGGTCATTCTTATAATTATTGTCCTTTTAGGAAAAAATCCAAAAGAAATATGATTTGGGTTTCTAAGATAACCCCTATGGACCCAAAAATATGATTGGGGACCATTTCAACTTTCTTCTTGTAGGTCACTTTCTAATGGATGGACTTGAGCTATTGATTTACAAATTGGTTTCTCAATCCACATAAAAGAAGAAAATTGAGATGTGTATGGGGTGGAAACAAGTAGAAGGGCAATGGTAAGAACAGAGGTAAAGATACTCTAGCCCATATCTAATCATAACTTGTTTTTTTCAAGTTAGTCTGCACTATGCATACATTTTTTATAAAAATTGGTATATTTGTGATTATCATCACTTTCTTGCTCAAAAAATATTTGTGATTCTATCATAGTGCATTATTAACTTCCTTATACATGTTTGGATATGAATTTATATTTTTATTATGGATCTAGATATGTTTTTCTGATATATATGTGTTTTTTGACAACAGCTGTTGTCAATCAAGTTTGTCCTGATGAAACTCAAGTGACGAGCACAAATGGGTGTTGCCCATAGATGTTGTCTCCTAAGAAGTTCAACCCGAAACTCGACTGACAACACTATGCATAGAATACACAAATGGAATTTTAGATGAAAATGTCCCCCTCAACTAGACTTTCTCAACCACTAGTCTTATTCTATGGCACTCCTCTTGGTATCTTTATATGTGCACATTGCCATGCTTTAAATTTCCTACCTTGTATACAAATCTATCTCTCTAATTACTCTAAATTGGTATCTCTATATCTTGTAATTACTTATCTTGAGTTGTTATGCATGTTTTGATGATGATCTATTTGGATCTATCAGATGTGATCTAATTTTCTTCCGTTGTTCTCTAATTGCTACATCTATATATTAGTATATCTTGTTTTGATACAACCTTGGGTTTCTTAGTGGTAATCATCATTTGGTAAGATTGCATATTTTCTAGTGATTAATATCATTTCATGTACCTGAAAATGCATATCTCTTTGTTTGGGTGTTTCTCTACAACTACTCATAGCTTCCTTAACTTGTGTATCATTTGCTATGATTTAGATACTACTAGTAGTCCAATCATGTGATATCATCTACTAGTAATCTATAAATATGTAGTTTTAGCCTTGTTCATTAGTTCTTTTCAACTATATGCTATTCTTGTATCTTATTTCACACATACTCAGGCTTGTTCCTTGACATGTATATCTACTATCATGAATTACTTGCTTACATAGCCTTGAGATGAGAAGAAAATAGAGCTACAATATATGTAGATATTGGAGAATCTGAAGAATTTATTCAATTTTTGAATGATCTGCTCTAGTGACATTTTTTGGTGCAAAACTAGTGTTTTCATGCAGAAACGACCTTTTGAGAAAGACTTACATAGCAGTGACATTTTTTGGGAAAATTTCATCATCTTGAGAGTCAAAATTGTGATTTATTAGTTTTCTACAACACATTATGTTATAATTTCAAGGACCTTTTTGTTATTTTTACTTAATTATTACAAGAGTTACTTATGGGTTGTTGAAATGCATGTCTTGTTTTTCTTTATATGCTTTCATTGAACAAGCTCTTAATTTCTACTCTTCTACTCTCCTTTCTAACTTTTGGTATCTCATTTTACTAACAAGTTGTATTTTTCAACCCCCTCACTTTTTGAAATGACAAAGGGGAGTTGACAAAGACATGTCATATGATAAGGGCAGAAGAAAAGGGGAGAAGACATAAATGTAGAACATATACGATTTGAAGACATAGTTTCTATAAATGTTATAAAAGCTAACAATGTAGGAGAAATAGCATTAATTGAGGGGTAATATGAAAACTCCATGAGCATCAATTGAGGGGGAGCATATGAACTCTATTTCATGGAAACCCCTAGGTTTCTCCAAAGGCATGATTTTACTGAAATGCTTTCAATATATTTAGGGAATGGTTTGTCATTTTCAAGAAGGGTAGAATGTTGACCCAAAATCTAATATACTATCCAAGTCAAATTGACTAACTTTATTTTAATGATGACTAACCATTCCACTTATTTTTGTCTAATGCTTCTACTTGAGTGATTTCAGATTAGGTATAGATACACATGAAATGCCCTAACTTGCGTATCCTATCTTGTAGAAAAGATAAGTCAAAATCAATGCAAGTGCACTTTTGTGGAATAGTATGTGTCTCTATTAGAATCATGTTGTAAATCACTTGTACTGATTGTATGACTTGTAATTAAGCTTTTAAAAAAATTTGGAGCACTTAAAACAAATGTTTAAGCCCTTCAATGACAACTTCTAAAATTCATCACAGAGTGCATGTTCGGTCGAGTTTCATCCTCGATAAATTCAATCAAAACCCTTGATGAATTTTGGGAATTGCCAGGTTCGGCTGAGTTTGTCCTAGATCATAGATGACTGACACCCTGTACAACCAAAACAAATTTAAGCCATCTCTGAGTTTCATCCAGGATAAACTCGATCAACACCTTGAATTTTCTTTATCACATAGTGCAGTTGGTCAAGTTACCTTCATTGAAGCTCGACAGATTGTATTGTAAAGAACATGTAGAAAAAGTGTTTCAAACCGCTAGAATGTTGCAAAACTCAAAAATATATCCGTTGCAACACCACAAATGTCAATTCATCCTTAAGTGTATCTACTAGCTAGTAGGCATCCTCAACTATAAATAGGACCCCTTGGGATTCATCCCATGATAAGCCAAGCACTAGGAAGGTCCCAATATTATAGTTTGAGTGCCTTCAAGATCCACCTCTCTCAAGGGAATCGCTTGCTACATCCATTAGATTGAGTATGGGATTTGTAAGAGAGCTAGTCCTACATGTATATCTTTTGAGGCTCTCACTTCATCTACATCCAAATCCCACTTTCTACCATGACGGTGAAGGTTCTATCTCTTGGATAAGATAGGTGAAGAAGAAGGGAAGGAGTCCCTTGGTGAAAGGTTATCCTTGGTGAAGGTGAAGTGAAATGTTGAAGACCCAAGAAGAATGGGTAATTCCTTTAAGGTGGAAGACTTGTTGCAAGAGTGGGTAAGTCCTTAGTTAAGGCAGAAGACTCATTGCAAAAGTGGGTAAGTCCTTGGTGAGGTTGAAGAATCTTGGTCTTGAATAGGTAAGTCCTTTGGTAGGTTGTTGGCTCCCTTCTCCTAAAAGGGAAGGGTGGGTATCCTTGTACCAGGAAAGGAAGGTCTTATTATGTCGTATAATGGAATATAAGTATGCAATGGTCACAAATCCAAGGGTTTGACCTATCAAGGTAGTGTACTATCTTTCTCCTAGTTTGGAGATTGCACTCTACATAGCTTGTTCTTGATCTTATTCAATCTCTCTCATCCTTTCTATGTATGTTTAGTTGCAATCAAATTTCATATTAGCAACCTTATCTTGTGATATATCTTGAAGGTCTAACGAATTGGGTTTAAGTTTTTATAGCTATATTCACCCCCTGTAGAGCCCATCACCTTTAGATCCAACAAAGAGTTCTCATTGAATTCTATCAAAAACTCATTGATTGATGCCTCAGAACTCTCATTGGTTATCATGCTAGGATCTCCACCTATTGACTCATATTTTGCTTCATCCATTAAGGGATCAAAAACTTCATCAGTTCACAGTTGTCATAGTCTAATGAAACTACAAATCATGTCTATTGGTGATGTCTAAGGATCCCACTGGTTCGTGAAGTCAGTATCATCATTGATTAATGAGTCCATCGACATTCATCAACCACCACCACACTAGAAAGGGTTAGGGATAAAAAACTTAGGACATAAACCCACATGTAACAAGTTAGTAGTTTATAAAATGAATTAATATTATGAAGGAAATCATGAACTTAGAAAATATACACTCAATTTTGCAATTAGGTCCTCATACTAGGGCACAATTGTGTATGAATTTGTAAATCAAGGGAAGTAAGGTACAATTAAAGGTGTATCAGAGTGATCTCTTAATGATCAGATTAGAAGGCATAGTGAAGCATGAATGTGTAGGAAAATACAATTTTATATATTTTTCACACAATTATTAGTTAAGTCCTTACATTAAGGTGAATCTATTATTAAGTCCACAACATGTAAGCATAATTGAAATTGGGGAAAAAAGTGAAATTGGAATCAAATTAGATATTTCATTCAATCAATTGGTTGCAAAACTAACTTAAGAACATGATAGTTATAATAAAGTGGAACTATATGGGACATTAAGTATAAGATAGGTTCATTGTCTCTAAAAACCAAATCCAAGAAAGAACAATGGTATCACAACAACTCTAGAAGCAGTATTGGTACCATATAACCTATGAAATGGCTTGACATTGAATCGGGGAGACAAAAAGAGAGAATGTAAAATATTTAGAAATTAATATATTACCTCTATAAAAATGGAATAGATAACATAGAAATTGAACTGTGTCTTATCTTATTTCAATGAGTGAAGAAATCATCAGTACACCAGGGAATATTGCATCCATAGCCTCTCATGAACAAGTGGTGAGTAAATTCTTCATCACTCCTAAATCATACAAGTTGAAGTATAGACATTTCTTTCCTCCCAGGCAGGTCCATAGTAGTCAAGTAGTTCTTAGAATGCCTCCATAGGAACATATGGAACCTTTTAGGAACACTTCACTTCTAAAGCCATTTACCCCATTCATCCTTATAATTCTAAGCTTGAAAGACTTCCCATGAATCTTTAATCATGATATCCTTCTTATTTTAGTATAAGATAAAATAGTTAGTACTACACATCTAACTAAGGTTAAAAGAAAAAAAAGTATTCATCATGCATTATAATCAATAACATATTGTACCTTATAAACTTTGCACTGTCAAACAAATGGCATGATCTGACATAGAAACTCTCATTTACTTTAGGTCACATTTGGTTAATTTTTGGTTAATAATTACACTTATGGGTAAACCCTAACCCTAAGTTTGATAAGACAACCTCGTACAAATATGATACACTAGTTACATACACACAAATCGATGACTTGGAAGGATATCACAAACATGGTGTTTTTATTAATAGTATGGTCCTTGAGGGTAAATAATTATGATATACCTATGTAATCAGATAGTTGAATTAATCTAAAAGGTATATAGATAATGAATACACCTAACAATAGAATTGTCTAAAAATGTAATTTAGTTTTGAGTATCTCAAATACATAAAATACATACATATGTCAAGTTCATCATGAATTTATTAGTATGAGTGTCAAGTTTACTTAATTTGAATGATTATAGTTGCCATAAATGAATCATGAAACAAAATTGCTAATAGGAAACAAATTTATTGAAATAACCTACAAAACATCTCAAATTTGGAAATTGAGTCAGATTCAGATTCTAAATGTCTTAATCATCTTGATGGACAAGTTTCACTTTATTTTAGCCTTGTTTGATCCCTTGATTAAATTTGGAAAGAAAAAAATATTTTAATATACAAAATATCTAATATTTACTCTATGGTGTCACACTGCATTTTCCTTAACTAATTGGTGTGCAACCATTTTTTGGGTTGTTGCAAAGAGATCATGCAGATCCTCTTTTATCTTCTACCTCTCACCTTGAGAGGTTTATTCATGCACTATAGATGTGATTTTCACCCTATTAGAGAGAATCCCTCAAAATTTTAACCTTGGTTAAGCAAAAAAACACTTTATTGTCAACAACAATGATAAACACAACATACAAAAACACACATAAATTTTTCCTTTTTCTTTCTCATAAAACCTTCTAAAAATGTCACATCATGGACATCACATTTAGATATCACAGATCATATTCAACTCCATCAAAATAAGAATCAAATTTTATGGCTCATGAGCAGTTCAGTTTACAATGTATACATGTACATGAATCCACCAACTTAGTATACTACCCATCTTGAGAAAGAGAGTGTACATGGACATTCTAGTCTATCTAGATTCTATTTATATCTTCTTTTTCACGACCTCTCCTCTGTATAGCATTATACCTAACAACATTTGAAACAACCTCATGAGACTCATATAGATCCCCAATTAGTAGATACCTCCCACACAAGCTAAGTACAAGCATCAAAATCAGATTAATTATAATGAACTTAAAATAAACTTGTAGATAGTTTTAGAATATAGTCAAAATCTGGTTTACAATGATAGTCTAATCAAATAGAAAAGGTAATCACTTAAACAAAATCCAACTTTAAGACATCTTTTAGAGCATGTCTATGAACAAACCAATAGATACATCTTAGTTCAGATTAACAATCCTTTAGTATGAGTAACAATTCAAGAAACAATTTGGATCAATATATAACATTAACATCCACCTTATGAAACCCCACCAGCTGGACTAGTAACACATCATGTAGGCTTCAAGTTGAAGGACACATAAGGCATGTTTACCAAACAGTACTACCAAATGACAAGCAATCCAAATAATAGTCAGAGTGGATACAAATCCCAAATGTCACTACTTGCAACAATATAGATCAAGATATAAAATAGATAATCTCTATAAATCAATGATTATATTCACAACAAGAAACATAATCTGCAATGAAAATTTATTAGCTAGTAGTACAAGGAGTATAACAAACATTCAATTCATATTCTAAGCGGCTTGACATCTTTTATTCATTTTCCCATAAACTACTTGGCTTGTACCTTACCAAGTAGTCAGCCATCCTTCAATATCAACAATAGACCTTGGCCACCTCAGGGTTGCCTAAAAAGGCTCACGTCCTCATCTCAGGTACACGACATAGGAAATGATATATCACATAGAACAACATTTCTCTTATTTTCATATTTCACATATTTCATTTCATCATAGTCTATTCCTCATAGACATAGACTTTCAGAGAAAGGATTTAGGTCCAGAGCCACTTCGTATGAGTCACTCCTAAATCATGGGGGTCTAACCTTTAAGGTCTCAATACACACACTAGAAACCCTTCTCGTAATTTATTGATTACTATAAGGAGATCCATTTTGTTCCCCAGTGTGGTCCTTAGGGGAAACTCATGATGTTTGGAGCACCTGACTAGATGTGTCATCATTTCACTTATTAGTAATCTCTTTTACTCATATTAAAAGCATTCAATGTTGGTATGCATGCCCATAGAGCAAGTCATATGATGATTGTAATGGGATACTTTGTAAATGATTTGAATAATAATAAAGGCAATTTCCGTCTATATATTTCAACTATTTTGAGATAATGGTATAACATGATAGTGTCTAAAGAATTGTTTTACTCAATGATGTATGCCTTCAGGTTGAGGACCTGAATGATGAGATCATACAGATGTTAAGATTAGACATTCTTATTTTGTCCCTAATCGGTTGTTATTATGGAAATAACCATAGACACCAATAACACATAAGACTAGAGTGTGTATTGGTTGATGACATAATCTCATTAGTCATGATATAGGATATCAAACCAAGCACATAAATATATGTTAGAGGATAGTGTATTGGATAGACCCACCATAAGAGTGATGCATGGAAACCACACTTGGTCAGTCATGATCAGCTCTTGTAGTATTGGTGGTGATTGTGGTTCTTAGACTTGAAATCACTGCACTCAACACATATCGTTGGGTACACTTTGACATCATAAAATGCAGTTTTGAAATATGGATTGTTATAAAGGTGATGATTGGGTGACTTTGACACATGGGGTTTTGACTGTGAGTGATAGATATGAGATTTGTCCCTCCTTAGGGAGTATGATATCCTGGCTACTTGATGAGTGAGACTGAGAAAAGCATGGCCATGTGCATGTGAGTTAATGTGTGACATTGAGCTTACATATATCTCAGACAGTCTATTCTAGATCAAGAAACATGGATTGAATGTTTGTATAGGATGACATATCCATGCCTCGAGTTCAATCTAGATATCAGTAACAAAGGAACTATACATTCACTGTAACACCAATTACAGATTGTAGGGTTGAAAGTTGTTCTCCAACTTTCCTTTTCACTTGGGTAGCACTGATGTGTGACTAGGCACCACTCTTTGCTTGTGAATTCAGAAGTGGTTATGGACTTTCACTGCCAACGTGAAATGGGACCTATAGGGTCACACACATAGGATTAACCTGGAAGAGGATTTTTTCCACAAATGATGTTTAGGTACTAAAGTGTTTAGGTACTCAATTAAACATTCAATCAATAGACTTGACTCGGAATCATAGTGCTCAAGTGTTGAACCAACTGATAAGAGTGTTAGATTGATTGACAAATACATGATTGATTTTTGCACAACCTGGACCACCAACCGACCAGTTCACTTGGTGAACTGATCGGCTCATGGTTAGTGAGATGACCGGTTCACCTTGATGAACTGATCAGTTCAGCTGGACCAAATGAGCGAGGTAGGGTTGTCTCGATTTGTGAGAAAATATTTTCATTTCACTTGTACAATTCGATTGGGACAAGAATTGATCTTTGGATTAAATAGAAACAAAAGAGGAAAGTCAATTGCAGGCCAGTCATGAATGTGAAATGACCGGTCACTAAGTTAAATGAATGCTTCACACTCCCAATCGACCGGTTCTTTTGTTAAACGATCGACTCGCCTACCACAGAGCAATCAGTTCGTGGAAATTCCAGACCCTTCTACTCCCACTTTAGTCCCATATTGCCTGAGGTTGAGAACCCTGACCCTGACCCCTCCTATATATAGAGGGGTACTGGGGACTTCTCAAAGACACAACTCAGAACATCAGTTGCTCTGCAATGTTGTCCTTTCTAGTTCTGGTAACCGACAGAGAGCCCAAGCAAGTGCTACCCGACTAGGGAGGCACAACGAGGGAAATACAACTCCATGATGAAAATTGGTGGTGGGAGAGTGTGTCAATGACTAGTACGTCGAAAGAAGTGGACAAATCCTTCTACTGTCTTGTGGGACAGGATGACTAGAGTTCCCGGTGGTCTGTGTGTACTATCTGTAGATGCGGGAGGTTTCTTCCACTCAGGAGGATGATGGTCAACCATAGTCCGGGTCAGGACCAAGAGTTGCACAAACACTATCCAGGACTAGGAGGTTGAAGACTGCACTAGAAACAAGGTATTGTCACTGAGCAAGCCTCAGGACCAGGTACACCTCACTAAAACCATCTTTCCAATTTCATAGGTGTTGATGTGAATCTACTATTTTATGAGTTTGTGGTAAGAATTTTTTTTTCGTTGCCTTCTCTGTCCTACAAAACCCAACAGTGGTATCAGAGCCACGCCAACGCTCTATGCTTTAGGATTAATCAATATGATTGATTTTTGGTTTTATGCCTTTTATTTATTGCATGTGATGCAAATATTGAACTAGCTTATATGCAAGTCCAATTAAATCCACAAATTCCAAATATACATATATGACATGGTATATAAATGCATTCGATATGCGTTGCCTTAAAATGGTTTTTGTTGGATGTGTATCATGGTTATGCCTTATAAACCCCTATGTGTGCTTGGTTGATTATGGTTGTTTGCATCTCAGTCTGCGTACTGAGTCCCTTCTCCTAATCCCAATGTAACTCAAGATAACTCAATCTTTCTCTTCTACCTTTTCTCCCCCCAAATGTAAGTCGAGGTTTCCCAAAGCAATATGTAAAATAGAATAGTTTATGTCCTATTATGTTAAAGAACGGTGGGTGCCCAGACGAGCATTTAGAGGACCGAGATGACTGTCTCATGGAGTGATACAATTGACTGGTAGACCGAGATGACCGTCACAAGGAGCGATATGAGCAGATGGTGGCCTGAGGAGATGCACAACAAATTGACAAACTGATCGTCTGGAGGAGTCAGACGATTGGCCGGTGGCACCCAATAGACCGGCCGAGAGGCGAGCCGATCAATCATGGGATGAGCTGATCAACCCAGAATGGCTACAACACAGAACTTCATTTTATACAGGTTGTTTCATATGATGTAGACCTAGATGATCATAATTCCTTGTGGCTCAAGGAATTACAATATGATGGCCATAATCATCGCTTTATTGCTTCTCATATTTTCTTGTAGGATATAACATGTATATGATACATACTATTTATTGTGGTGATTGGATATGTATATGTATATAAAAACCAAACCCCTCAATAAATATTAAGTTTTAGATGCCTTTCAAAAGCAGCACACATGAAAAACTTGATTGACTAAGTGTGGGCACACCCTAGCGTGGTGCACCGTCTATCTCATGAAAGTGTGTTGGTGAATATGTGGGTCTGCCCTAGTAGGGTGCATATTCATTGTGTTGGCTTTTGGGTCAGACTTAACAAGGTGACCTTATTCAGATCAAGCAACTTGAGGCATGGAGGTGATCATGGCAAGGAGTTGCGCATGACATCTTTTAAGAGTTGCATAGGATGCAATTGGCAAAAGTTTCCTACCTGAAAGAATCTAGTTGTGGGTGACAGCCCTAGCTAGTCCATGACTGAGAGGAAATCAGTATCTTGACCCACTTGAAGGTTGTACGCTGCAATCTTCCAAATTGATGGTGAGGGTATCAATTTGATCAAAATAGTGGGAGTGATAATTAATTAAAGGCCTAATTAAATATCATCAAACTTTATTCAAATCAAAACAAATAAAAAATGAGTTTTTAACAAAATGCAAATGTTTTTTCTTGTAGAATCAAATGGCAAAGAAATTATCCTTTAAATTGGGCAAATTAATGAAGGTAAGTTTCGATAACTGGTTAAGGACTGTGAGAAGTGTTCTGCACAATCCTAAGATACTAGTGGCCTTAGAATCTGCTCTATGTATGCTTAAGGCATTGTTTGAGGCTAATAAGAAGAAGGATAGTTCCATGATAGTGATCAGTAGAATGGTATCCAAGGACAAAGGCAAGGGAGAGAAGGTTTCTCTCGCCAAGCTGAAATCCATGTCCTCTGTGCTCAAAACATGGAGAGGATTGAAGGAATCACGGAATATGAAGTAAGAGATAGAGATCTCTACTTCATGTGTATACATGATAGAGATTAACTTTACTAATTCTTCATCATGGGTACTTGATACCGGATGTGGATCACACATTTGTTCAAATGTGAAGGATCTGAAAAGAAGTAGGCCTTTAGGGAAAGGTGAGGTTGAACTATGTGTTGTTAATGGGGCAAGAGTTGCCTCCGGTGTCGTAGGAACCTATGAGTTATCTCTACCTAGTGGGATGATAATAGAGTTAGAGAACTGCTATTATGTACCTGCCATAAATAGGAATATCATTACTATATCTTGTTTGAACAAGGATGGATTTGAATTTCTTGTTAAGAATGGAAATGTTCCATTTCTAAAGATGGGATCTTTTATGGTAGTGCCCTAGTGTCTTATGGTCTATATTTGATAGATCTGTAGACAAGTGTACACAACATAAACACCAAATGGTAGAAACTCAATGAACCAAACAAAACATACCTTTGGCATTGTCGTCTAGGGCACATAAATGAGAATCACATATCCAGACTCCATAAGGATGGTTATCTAGACTCTTTTGATTATAAATCAATAGAGACATGTGAATCTTGTTTGTTGCGCAAGATGAACAAGGCTCCCTTTTCAGGAAAATGTGAGAGAGCCAATGATCTATTAGGACTCTTACATACTGATGTATACGGGCCTTTTAGAACAAGTTCTAGAGGTGGCTATTAGTACTTCATTACCTTCATTGATGACTTCAGTAGGTATGGCAATGTTTACCTGATGAAACATAAGTCTGAAGCTTTTTAAAGGTTCAAGGATTTCATGAATGAAGTATAGAACTAGCTTGGCAAAAGTATTAGGGCTATTCTATCCGATCGAGGTGGAGAATACTTAAGCCAAGAGTTTGAGGACCTTCTAAGAGCCTGTGGTATTGTATCACAATGGACTCCACCTGGAACACCACAACATAATGGTATATCAAAAAGAAGGAATCACACATTACTAGATATGGTGCGATCTATGATGAGTTTTGCCAATCTTTCACCTTCCTTCTGGGGTCATGCTCTTGAAACTGCCACGTTTACACTTAATCGCATGCCATCTAAATCAGTTGAAAAGACACCATATGAGATATGGACTGGGATGCATCCCAAAATGTCTTTTATGAAGATTTGGGGATGTGAAGCTTATGTTAAGAAAATGTTTCCTGATAAGCTTGGACCCAAATCTGATAAGTGTTATTTTATTGAATATCCCATGGAGACAAGAGGATACTACTTATACTACCCAACTGACAGTAAAGTGTTTGTTGCCAGGAATGTTGTGTTCCTAGAAAAGGAATTTATTTCCAAAGGAAACAGTGGGAGGAAAGTGGAACTCAAAGTTGTTTGAGACAACAAGAAAACATTGAACCAATAGATGTATGAGAGGAACATAGAGATTTACAAGGTGTTGTGGAATCTCAATCTCCTTAAGTAACACATGGACCTCGTAGATCTAGTAGGACACACCTTGAGACTGGGAGATTTGGATATCTTGTGACTCAAGAAGGCGGTGAGTTGGTCATAGATGGTGAGACAAATACCTATCTAGAAGCTATGGAGGGACCAGATTCTGAGAAATGGCTTGAGGCAATGAGATCTGAGATGGAATTAATGTATACCAACAAGGTATGGACCTTGGTGGAACCACGTGAAGGGGTAAAACCCATAGGGTGCAAGTGGGTCATCAAGAAGAAAACTGACATGGATGGCAATGTGCAAACTTATAAAGGTAGATTGGTTGCAAAGTTTTTTAGACAAGTTCAAGGTGTTGACTATGAGGAAACATTTTCTCCAGTTGCCATGATTAAGTCCGTCAGGATCATGCTTGCTATTGCAGCCTACTATGACTATGAGATTTGGTAGATGGATGTTAAAACCACATTCCATAATGGGAATATAGTGGAGGATGTGTACATGACACAGCCTAAAGATTTTATAGATCCAAAGAATACCAATAAAGTTTGTAAGCTACTAAGGTCAATCTATGGATTGAAGCAATCATCTCGGAGCTGGAATCTTTGATTTGACGAAGCAGTCAAAGAGTTTGGCTTTAGTCAAAATGAAGATGAACCTTGTGTACAAGAAGGTTAGTGGGAGCATGACTACATTCCTCATATTGTATGTGGATGACACACTATTGATGGGGAATGACATATCTACCTTAGACAAGGTAAAGACATAGGTTGGAAATACATTCTCAATGAAGGACTTAGGAGAAGCATCCTATATCTTGGGAATCAGAATCTTTAGAGATAGATCTAGAAGGCTTCTTGGACTAGTCAGAGCACATACATTGATAAGGTGCTGAAGAGGTTCAACATGGAGAACTCAAAGAGAGGAAACATACCCATGGTGCATGGAGTTACCATCTCTAGAGCTCAATGTCCCTAATCGTGTGAAGAGAGGGAGCTTATGAATGGGATTTTGTATGCATCAACCATTGGATCCATCATGTATGCAATGTTGTGTACCCATCCCGATGTCTCGTACGCACTCAGCATGATGAGCAGGTACCAGTCAGATCCCAGAGATGCTCACTGGACAGCCGTAAAGAACATTGAAGTACTTGAGAAGGACTAAGGATTAGTTCCTCGTATAAGGCAGTGAGGAAGAGTTGGTGGTAAAGGGTTACACCGATGCAGGCTTCCAAATTGATAAAGATGATTACAAATCACAGTCAGGATTTGTGTTTTGCCTTAATAATGGAGCTGTGAGCTGGAAGAGTTCCAAGCAACAGATAGTTGCATATTATATTATAGAGGCCGAGTATATTGATGCATCCCATGCAGCAAAGGAGGTTGTGTGGATCAAGAAGTTCATCTCTAAACTTGGGGTGGTCCCTAGAAGTTGTTATGCAATTGATCTATATTGTGACAACAATGGATCTATTGCTCAAGCTAAAGAACCCAAATGACATCAGCGGTCCAAGCATATACTGAGGTGATTCCATCTCATATGAGAGATCGTACAATGAGGAGATGTGAAGATTTGCAGAGTACTGACTGAAGACAATATTTTTGATCCCCTAACGAAGGCACTTTCACAGTGAGACCATGACGATCATGCTAGGTTACAAGGACTTAGGTTCCTGGGTGATTGGCTCTAAGAGCAAGTAGGAGTCTATTGGTATGTATGCCCATTGATCAAGTCATATGATGATTGTAATGCAATACTTTGTAAATAATTTGAATAATAATAAAGACAATTTCTATCTATATGTTTCAACTATTTTGAGATAATGGTATAACATGATAGATGTCTAAATAATTGTTTTACTTAATGACATATGCCTTTAGATTGAGGACCTGAATGATGAGATCATATAGATGTTAAGAGTATACATTCTTGTTTTATCCCTAGTCAGTTGTTATTATGGAAATAACCATAGACATCAATAACACATAAGACTAGAGTGTGTGTTGGTTGATGACAAAATATCATTAGTCATGATATAGGATATCAAACCAAGCACATAGATACATGTTAGAGAACAGTGTATCGGACAAACTCACCATAATAGTGATCCATGGAAACCACACTTGGTTAGCCAAGATCAAATCTTATAGTATTGGTGGTAACTGTGGTTCTTCGACCTAAAATCACTACACTCAACACATGTCGTTGGGTACACTTTGACAACATCAAATGCAGTTCTAAAATATGGATTGTTACAAAGGTGATGATTGGGTGACTTTGACAGATGGGGTTTTGACTGTGAGTGATAGATATGGAATTTGTCCCTCCTAAGGGAGTATGATATCCTAGCCACTTGATGAGTGAGACTGATGTGCGACTAGGCACCACTCTTTGCTTGTGAAGTCATAAGTGGTTATGGACTTTCACTGCCAATGTGAAATGGGACCTATAGAGTCACACACATAGCATTAACCTAGAAGTGGAGTTTTTCCACGAATGATGTTTAAATTGATTACTAAAATTTTTAGGTACTCAATTAAACATTTAATCAATTGACTTGACTCAGAATCATAGTGCTCAAGTGTCGAACCAACTGATTAGAGTGTCAGATTGATTGATATTTGTATGACTGTTTTCTGCACAACCTGGACCACCAACTTACTGGTTTACTTGGTGAACTGATCGGCTCATGGTCAGTGAGACGACCAGTTCACCTTGATGAACTGATCAGTTTAGCTAGACCAGATGAGTGAGGTAGGGTTGTCCCAGTTTGTGAGAAAAGATTTTTGTTTCACTTGTACAATTCGATTGGGACAAGAATTGATCTTTGGATTAATTAGAAGCGAAAGAGGAAAGTCAATTGTAGGCTAGTCAAGAATGTGAAACGATCGGTCACTAAGTGAACCGACCAGTTCACACTCCCAACCGACCAGTTCATTTGTGAAATGACCGGCTCGCCTGCTGTAGTGCAATCAATTCATGGAAATTTTGGACCCTTCTACACCCACTTTTGTCTTGTATTGCTCGAGGCTGAGAACCCTGACCCCTCCTATATATAGAGGAGTATTGGGGGATTCTCAAAGACACAACTTAGAACATCAGTTTCTCTATAAAGTTCTCCTCTCTGGTTTTGGTAATCGAGAGAGAGCCCAAGCAAGTGCTACCCGACTAGGGAGGCACAACAAGGGAAAGACAACTACAGGATGACAATTGATGGTGGGAGAGTGTGTCGGTGACTAGTACGCTGACAGAAGGGGATGGATCCTGCTAGTGTCCTGTGGGATAGGACTACTAGAGTTCCCGATGGTTCGTGTGGACTATCTGTAGAGGCGGGAGGTTTCTATCACTCAGGAGGGGATGACAGTCAACCACAGTCTGGGTCAGGACCAGGAGCTGCACAGACACCGTCTAAGACTAGGTGGTTGAAGACCACACTAGCTGTGAGGTATTTTCATTGAGAAAGCCTCAGTACTAGGTACACCTCGCTAAAACCATCTTTCCTATCTCATATTCCTTGATGCAATATGTCGTTTTATGGGTTTGTGGTGAGAAATTTTTTGTTTCTACTTCCTTCTCTGTCCCACAAAACCCAGCATTCAAAACATCGTATATCATATGTGTGTATTCTCATGTAACTAGAATAACATGAAATAGATTAGGCTTATAAAAAAGACAATGATTAAAGCAAGAAGCACAACAAATGTTTAGTTTGCAACACATATGATTATTTGCATTTTCTACATCCTCATAGAAGTCATCATCAGTGAGCTTTCAGCCCAATACATAATCTCATTGCTCAACATTTACACCATCGGGGTTTTATCATCATTAGTGGTCTTTTAGCCCGAGACATAATCTCATTGTGCAACATTTACCCTCATTAGGGTTTTTTAAATTGTATCAGTGCATGTTAAATTAAATCTCAATATATTTCTTATTAGTTCATTCCATACCATAGTTCTCAACAAATTTTCACAGAGACATAAGAACTAGCAACTATAAAAGCATATATATATCTTGTATCATTCATCATACTCAGAATATATTTATCATACAACATATATATAACACCCAATTTAATAGATCATGCATAACACACTTAGTTCTCTTCTTCTTTTAACTTAATTCTCTTCTTCTTATATTTCACATTCTTTAGTTTGGGTTACTAATAAACACATATTGAATATCATTTAAAGTCCACCAAAACAACCCATTCTCAGAGTACATATTCTATCAAACACTTACAATCTAAGAATACATTCTTGTAAATCAAATCAAATGCTTGAACCTCATCTTTTAATTGAATTCAACTACATTTATGTGCATTCCATAATAATTCATTTGAGATAGTTATTCATTATCATCATCTAACTCATAATTTTAGGGTTGAATTTAGGTTCTTAGATTCATCTACTAACTCCCTTCTTTTCCCTTCATTTTATATTCATTAGTCTGAACTTCTTTATTTTCATATTAAATACATTATTGGAACCAAGTATTCTTAATTCACTTGATATATAATGTTATCTTCTCATTACCATACATCAAAGTCTAATTTTAGTATATCTCATTCAATTTGGGTTAAGCCACATGTAATTAAAATGAAATATTAATATTTCATAATAATAACTTTTTATATTTCACCTTTAGCTTGCCATCACCATTCAATACATTTTTGTTCATATCATTTCTTATATTTAGATAAGTATACATGTCATTGACACCTAATGGAACTCCATAATGAATAATGATCATTCCTTATTACACTATTCACTTCGATAAAAATAATGAATCAGGGTTACATCTTTTTACACCATAATCTCTAATCATCCTTCACAATTCATTGTTATGTAACTTGTATAAAAGGACCGACATTCATGTGATGGCTACTCAGAGAGCTACTAATTATTCCATAAATTATACTAACATATATTGTGTAGCATTAGATCATATTAGTAAGGCTCGTCATCATCATCACTTGAAGTATTAATACTTACACTTCAGCATTTCATCACATTTACAACATGATATACAAGTTATAGTTTTATCACTCATACTCGTGTTAATACTATATGACTAGGGTTTTCAATAAGTCATTATTAGATCAACATCTCATAAGAATCATAATATAAAATAATCTCATCATGATGCACAAGGGTTCATTAGGGCTATTCACACACATGGGAACCCTTGCTTCCGTTTTCACATATTTCAGTCATCAATTATAAGTATACATTCATTAATTGACTCATTTGATTCAATCACTCAACATAAACCCTAAACAGGGAATATTTCCATCTCATACTTATTTGTATATATATATTCCATATTCAATTTCACTAAGACTCAACAAAACACTTTGTATAATTCATTGTAATGCAATTCAAATATGATTCTAGACATGTCAATTCAATTCCCAAGCATCTAACACATTGGGCTGATTTTTAGCCAATATTCACATGAAATAGCATAGTCATCTATCATAGAGTTTTACATGGAACATCAATCAATATATAAGAAACTTAGCAAGTTCCATTCAATGAGAAATAGCCGGATAGAATTAGGTTTCAACGTGAATACATGGCTTAAGAGGGAGATAAGAACTCACCTAAGGTTAAAAGTACCTTAAAAACATAGGTCAAACTCTGAATTCCTAGAAATCCCATCAAACTCTAGTAACTGAATCCATTTCATCCTCTTCTCAACTTGGAAACCCTAGAAATGGAGATTATAAGAGAAAGAGTGAGAAAAGGGGATGATTTGATATGATTTCGAATCAAATTAGAGGAGGGATAGAATCTTGACATGTGAGAGAAGAATCACCATGAAAGTTTATGCAAAGAAGCCAAACTTACTTCATTTCATCATATCACGAATAGCAAAATCCTAGACAACAATTCCGCCACTTTCTCCTTTCAAAACCCTAGCTCGCCTATCTCTCTACGATTTCATTTCTTTGAAATAGATAATGAAATATGAGATCTCCTAGTGTGTTAGGTTGATCATATAAAGCAATTGAGGTACTTGGGAAATTTGCACATTGGCCCCTCACTATACTTTCTCTTATTTTATCTGAATTTTCTGTCAATAAAATGTTACCGTCATCATTTACTTCAGAAGTCAAACTTCCTCCAAAAGTTATAATCAATTAACATGATCTTTATCGTTGAGTTTAAGAGATCAATTTAAAATTTCATATCATTCTGTGTTATACATAAATAAATAAATAAAAATCAAATACTACATTTCTATATTGCAGTCTGCAACATGGTTGGTCGAGTTTGTCCTTGGGAAAACTCAACCGACACCCCTCTCTATAGAGGTCAAAAATCATACAAAAATATGAAAATTTAACAGGATGTCTAAAATAGAGTTTCTTATGTAAAATTAATATTTTTGATCAAATGGAAGTATCAATAAAAATATAGAATTCAATTACCACACTGCTATATTTCAATATGAATGTATGGTCGGCTGAGTTTGTCCTGGGAAAACTCTACAGACTAACTGATAATATAAATATCCAAAAATTCTGATATTTTTTAGGAATGCTAAAATTTGAGTTATACAAATCTTATCCAAATTTCAACTAAATTAGCATTGTATATATAATACTAAAAATCATTTAGTACACTATTATGCTTATCAAATTTTGTATTCATAAACCATCAAAACCTAACTTTGGTCGATTAGGGCTTTCAATTCTCAAAATACTAAATATTTGAAATTAAAGCATATTTCTAGTTTTTCATTAGGTTCAAAGAACAATGATTAGAATACCATCATTATTAAGTTTTAAACAATGATCAATCTGGTTAAGCATGCAATCATCCAAGTAAACCCTGATTAGATTACTAATATGAAAATGGTTCATTACAAATTATCCCCTCCTTATAGGATTTCGTCCCAAAGTCTAATAAAAGATGTGAAAGAATATCATATCACCTAATCTTTCATCTCTTTTTGCACCAAGTTAGAAATACTTCCATTTTATCTTTATTTCATATGACATCTTTTTTTGTATTAGATGGATATTTCATCCCTTTTCATCATCATATCTATCCTTAAGTATTACAATCACTTAAATAACAAATATTAGTAATACATCATTTATCAATATGTGGTTCAAGTCACCTTTCATGATCTTTTAAAAGTTTATTATGTATCTCATAGATCAAGATTATAATTTATTCTACATTATTATTTGCATTCATCAATTTTCTTCCTAAAGAAGATCATTTAGTGGGCTTATTCCCCAGTTATCAATATTTTCTTATAATTTCCTATTCATATTCATGTTCAAATTTGTAAGGAATTATCTTGATAATACATTAATATTGCATCCTTCTTATATGAAATTTCCTACTTGTCATAGGTTCCAAATTGAATTATAAAATCTTTTTCTTCTTTATCATTTTATCACCATACTTTTTTTATCATCATGCATTGTATTATAGTACCAAACTGTGTTCACCTGGATACCTGGTCAAGGCATCCAGAAGAAGTACAATGGGTAGTTCCATACTAGCTTATCTCAATACCCAAATACTTGACCAAAGTATTTGGATATTGAGTTTAGTCAATATGCACATCATTTGAGTTATATTCAACATCCACATTATCATTTAATCATAAATCCTATTGTCTGTGTAGACTCATATAACCTAGTCTCTAATACCATGTTTTCAGGACCCTCTCTTTTGATAAGCATAAATGCCAACCATTAGAGAGAATCCCTTAAATATAAACCTTGATTAGGCAACAAAATGCTTTATAGTCAACAAAGATGATGAACACAATTTAAGAAAAACACAGATAAAATTTTCCTTGTTCTTTCTCATAAAACCTTCTAAAACAATGTCACATCATAGACATCACATTCTGATATCACAAATCATATTCAACTCCATAGAAATCAAAATCAAATCCTATGGATCATGAGCAGTTTAGTTTACAATAGTTACATGTACATGAATCAACAATTTTTATATACTATCCATCATGGGAAAGAGAGTGTACAGGGACATTCTAATCTATATAGATGATTCTATTTATATATTCTTTGTCACGAACTCTCCATTGGATAACATTATACCTAAAACATTTAAAATGACCTCACGAGACTCATATAGATCCCTAGTGAGTGGATACATCCCACTCAATATGAGTGCAATCATCAACATCAGATTAATTATAATGAACTTAAAAGAAACTTGCAGATATTGAAAAGTCTAGTAGATAAATCTAGAATATAATCAAATATAGTTTACAATGGTGGTCTAATTAAATAGATAAGATAATCACTTAAACCAAATCAAATTTTAAAACATATTTTAGAGCATGCCTATGAACAAATTAGTAGATACATCTTATTTCAGGTTAACAATCCTTTAGTATGAATAACAAGTGAACATCTAAACATTTTGAATCAATATATCACATTAACATCATCCTTGTGACACCCCACCAGTAGAACCAGGAACACATCTTGTAGTCCTGAAGCTGAAGCACACATAAGGCATGTATACCAAATAAGATGTATCTATAGTCAGGGTTGATATAAATCCCAACCTTCACTACTTGTCAGCAAAATAGATCAGAATATAAAATATTTAATCTCTATAATAGAATGATTATATTCACAACAAGAAATATAATCTACAATGTCAAATTATCACTTAGGAGTACAAGGAATGCAACATACATTAAATTCAAATTCTACATAGCTTGTCATCTTTTATTCATTTTCCATGAAACTACTTGTCTTGTATGTCACCAAGTAGAAGTAACCATGCCTGATTCTCGTGTCAACAACTCACTGTCACTATCTTAGAGTTTAACCGGCCATCCTAAGATATCAAAAACCCTAGCCACCTCAGGGTTTCCTAAAGAGGCTCACGTCCTCATCTTGGGTACACGAGATAGGAAGCAAAAAAAAAAACCACATATCACAACTTTTTCATATTTTCATATTTCACATGTTTCATTTCATCCAGGTCTATTCCTCATGGACATAGACTTTCACAGAAAGGATTTAGGGCCAGAGCCACTCTATATGACTCACTCCTAAATCCTGATGGTATAACCTTTAAGGTCTCAGTCCACACTCTAGAGATCCTTCTCATAATTCATCGATTACTACAAGGAGGTCCGTTTTGTTTCCCTAGTGTGATCCTCAGGGGAAACTCACAGTGTCCAACACACCTAACTAGATGTGTCATCATTTCACTTGTTATAATTTCTTTTGCTCATCTTAAAAGAAGTCAAAGCATCATATATCATATGTGTATATTCTCGTGTAACTAGAATAATATGAAACATATTAGGATTATCCAAAAGACAATGATCAAAGCAAGAAGCACAACAAATCTATAGTTTTCAACACAAATGATTTTTTCTATTTTCTACATCCTCATAGAAGTCATCATCAATGATTTTTCAGACCAATACATAATCTCCTTTTTTAATTTACCCTATAAGGGTTTTATCATCATTAGTGGGCTTTTAACCTGAGACATAATCTAGTTGTGCAACATTTACCCTCATCAGGGTTTCTCAAATATAATCATTTCATGTTAAATTAAATCTCAACATATTTCGTATCAGTTCATTTTATATCACAGTTCTCAACAAATATTCACAGAGACATAAGAACTAGCAACCATAAAAGCATATAAATATCTTGTATCATTCATCATCTCAGAATAGATTTATCATACAAAATATACTAATTCCATCCAATTTCAATAAATCATGCATAACACTCTTAGTTCTCTTCTCCTATTATTTCACATTCTTTAGTTTGGGCTACTAAACAACACATATTGAATATCATGTGAAGTCCAACAAAATTTTCCATTCTTAGAGTACATGTATTCTATCAAACAATCACAATCCAAGAATACATTCTTGTAAATCATCAAATGCTTGAACCACATCTTTTAATTGTATTCAACTACATTTATGTGCATTCCTTAATCCCTCATTTGAGAAAGTTATTCATTAGCATCATTTAACTCATCATTTAAGGGTTGGAGTTAGGTTCTTAGATTCATCTACTAACTCCCATCTTTTCCCTTCATTTAATATTCATTAGTCTCAAATTTTTTCATTTCATATTCATTACATTATTGGAACTAATTATTCTTAATTCACTTTATATATAATGTTATATTCTCATTACCATACATCAAAGTCCAATTTTTGTATATTTCATTCAATTTGGGTTAAGCAACATGTAATTAAAATAAAATATTAAAGACTTCATATAATAACTTTTTATAGTTTCACCTTTAGCTTTCCATCACCATTCAGTACATTTTCATTTGTATCATTTATTATATTTGGAAAAGTGTGCCATGTCATTGAAATCTAATGGAATTCCCATAATCAACAATGATCATTCCTTATTATTCTATTCACTTCAGGTAAAAATAATGAATTAGGATTACATCTTTTTACACTATAATCTCTAATCATCCTTCAGAATTCATTGTTATAAAATTTGTATAATAGGACCCACATTCATGTGAGGTCTACTCAGATGGCTACTCATTATTCCATAATTTATACTAAAATAGATTGTTTAGGATTATATCACATTAGTAAGGCTCCTCCTCCTCATCATTACTTGAAGTATTAATACTTACACTTCAACATTTCATCACATTTACAACATTATATACAAGTTCTAGTTTTATCACTCATACTTGTCTTAATACTATACTTCTAGAATTTTCAAGAAGTCATTCTATCATAAGAATTAAATCATACACTAATCTCATCATGGTGCATAATCTTTCATTAGTGCTATTCACACACATGGAAACCCTAGTTCCATTTTCATGTATTTCATTCATCAATCGTAAGTATACATTGATGAATTAACTCATTTGATTCAATCCCTCAACACAAACCCTAAATAGGAAATATTGCTAGCTCATATTGATTCTTATGTATATATTTTATATTTCAATTTTTTTAAGACTTAACAACACACTTGTATAATTCATTCTAATACAATTCAAATATGATTCTAGACATGTCAATTCCATTCCAAGCATATGGCGCATTAGGCTGATTTTTAGGAAATATTCACATGAAATAGCATAGTCATCTATCCATAGAGTTTACCATGGAACATCAATCAATACATCAGGAACTTAGAAAGTTCCATTCAATGAGAAATAATCAAAATTAGTATAATTTGATTCCCTAATATCTTCCTAATCAATACTCAGGTTTTTGAATATTTTCGCTAGATCAAATTAGTGTTTCAACATGAATACAGAGCTTAAGAGGGAGATAAACACTCACCTAAGGTGATAATCACCTTAAAAACGTAGGCCAAACTCTGAATTCTTAGAAATCCAGTCAAACTTGAGAAATTGAATCCTTTTCTTCCTCCTCTCAACTCAGAAACCCTAGAAATGGAGATTAGAAGAGAAAGAGTGAGAAAATGAGATGATTTGATATGATTTTGAAACAAATAAGAGGATAGAAATGATCCTGGCATGTGAGAGAAAAATCACCATGAAAGGCTATGCAAAGAAGCTAAACTTACTTGATTTCATCATATCTCGAATAGCAAAACCCTAGATCAGTAATTCCACCACTTTCTCCTATTAAAAATCTATCTCTCCTCTCTCTCTAGGATTTCATTTATCTGTAATGGATCATTAAATATGAGAGATGCTAGTGTGTTAGGTCGATCATATAGAGAAATTGAGGTTCTTGGGGTAATTTTCACATTGGCCCTCACTATACTTTATCTTATTTCAGCTGAATTTTCTGTCATTAAAGTGTTACTGTAAATCATTTACTACAGAGGTCAAACTGCTTCTAAAAATTATGAAAAACTAACATGTTGTTTTTCATTGAGTTTAAGATCTCCATTTATAATTTCAGATCATTCAGATTTATTAATAAATAAATAAAAATAAAATACTACATTGTAATATTGTAGTGTGCAGCATGGTCGGTCAAGTTTGTCGTTGGGAAAACTCACCTGAGACCCCTCTCTGTAGAGGTCAAATATCATCCAAAAATTATAAAACTTTAACATGTCGTCTAAATAAAGTTTCAAAACTAAAATTAAAACTTGAAATCAACAAGATGTATCAATAAAAACATAAAATTAAATTACCACACCACTATATTTCTATCTAAATATATGGTCGACTGAGCTTGTCCTGGGAAAACTCGACCGACAAGTAGATAATATAAATATTCTAAAATTCTTATATTTTCCAGAACTACTCACATTTTAGTTATTGATATCATAGCCATATTTAAACTAAATAATAGTTTTATATATAAAAAAATCATTTAGTACACCACTATGCTTATCAAATTTTGTATTCATATGCCATCAAAACCCTAATTTTAGCCGATTAGGGTATTCAATTCTCAACATACTAATTATTTGAAATAAAAGTATATTTAGATTTTTTCATAAGGTTAAAATAATCATGATTATAATACCATCATTAATCATGTTTTAAACAATAATCAATCCGGTTAAGCATGCAATCATCCAAGTAAACTCTGATTAGATGAGTAATTTGAAAATGAGTCTTTACAAATTTAGCATGGAACCTCGCGACCGCTCTTCCAACAATCTTCCTCTTCCCCCATTTTTATGATTCACCACTACCACTAA
Source organism: Alisma plantago-aquatica (assembly GCA_963693085.1). Lineage (NCBI taxonomy): Eukaryota > Viridiplantae > Streptophyta > Magnoliopsida > Alismatales > Alismataceae > Alisma > Alisma plantago-aquatica. Next base: position 478,967,407 of record OY856413.1, on the reverse strand, counting down.
GTGTCATTAGGATTCACTTGGCCTCATAGAAACCATCTCTAAACCTTGATCTACTATTTTCCACATCGTTGCATCTTCCTTGTTTGCAGAGGCTCCCCCATGAGCTAAAGCTTGCAGAGGTTGATGGAGCTTTACATTCAAGAAGCTTTGGACCTTGACCTATCCTAGGAAGGTGACAATCAGTTGAGGTGGAGATGTTAGAATTGTTCTCATTCCCTTGAAGCCTCCTTGTAGTGGCAAGCTAGTGAAGCTCAATTTGTTTCTTCTATCTTGAACTCATGAATCATTCGGGATGTTTTCTCACTAGTTTGTTCTTCCTTCTTGGGTCATTTACTTTGCAATATCTACTCAAACTTACCTAGGATCTATGGTTTTGTGTTTGTTTCAACTTCATTTATGCTTTTTGTATCCACACACACTAACAATAATGGTAGATGAACCTTCTTGATCATGGAAGTTGTAACATGGTTGTGAAGGTCTTGCATTCCTCGACCCTCCTCTTAGACTCGGAAAGACCGGTAAAGATCATCGAAATTGTTGGTGCATTGAGTCGATGATTCCCACTAGAACTCAAATTTGATTTCGTGTTGTCTAATTATACTTACAGCTCAGTGTTCCATGTGAGAGAGGGAACAAGTAGGAAGAATAATCCACATTGATTGACTAAATTTCTCCTACTTCTATTCAATTGTGTGTCAACTCACGAGGGTAATTTTGTTTTTTCTCTTGTATTATTTTTTTAGTTGCACCAGATTTGATACAACAAGTTGAATGTGATACCCTACATGGCCCAAAGTCTTAGATTGTTCATGCAAGGGCATAATTGTCTTTTCTTCAAAAAAATAACAAAATCCATGAAATATTGTGTCTTTTTAAACTTTCATAACTAACTATATATAGAAATAGGCTTTTGAACTTGAAAATGATTCTTTTAACTGGCATAATTTTTTGAGTCTAAATTGATTATTTCAAAATCAATTTATATAAATTTCGACAAATGTTTTCATCTTCCAAACTCCATAACTAAATATTTGCACTTTGGAAAAATTTAAAAAAACTATTTTTGGGATCAATAAAATTATTTCTATCATATGGTGTAGTTTTTAAAACCAAAATAGATTAAGTAAAATTGTTGTTTTTAGGGTTGGTGCAATGAATGGATTATGAACCCTAAAATTTATATAAATGTTACTAGGTCATTTGATACTTTGACCTAGGGTTTGACCCTGGATTTGTTAGTATCAGACTCAAGGTATGTGGATCTTACCATATGTTGGTTGGCCATTTTATAACTAAAACCTTAATTTGTATTAATGAGGCACATCTCTTGGATACGAATCTCTTTTGCTATATCTGTAATCTTCTTTATTATATGCTTCCTTATGAGATGTTGTCTCTCCATTGACTAGCTAAAGTGGAGGAATGGTTTTTTATGGGTACTATGACCCCAATTTTAATGATGTGGATGTCTTCATGTTTTTAATTTAAATTGGTTTTAGAGGAATAAATGACTTGTCATGTTTCTCTATTCTACATATGTGATGCATTAGACTAGTAAACTATTGTACTGGTACTTTCATACAACCACGTAAAGTTTGGTACCTTTATATTCTTTTGGGGCATGTGTTATTTTCCCCCAATACATATATATAATTTTTAGGTGACTGGGGTTTTAGCCACTCTCATATATTGGTTGGGATCATATGGTGTCCCAACCCTACTTGGCTAACTTAATCTAACCATAATAATGCAATCAATATGTTTTATTTGTTGTATGAGATGATTTGAATGGAAAGATGTTGTGCTTTTAACATCGTTATTATTTTGATATACTTTATCTTGAACCTACCTACTTCTATTTTTGACCTACATTTTCTTGCTTGATTGGCATGTTTCTACCAATGGTGTTACACACTACTCAATTGGAGTTTTAATAGATGTAACCCCGCAAACAGAAGCATATAGTGGATTAAACTTTCAAAATTTATAAAGACCTACACGGACACACCTACTTCTACTAAAATTCTAAGCCACAAGCGCATGGGGCCGTGTTGTATTATAGGTAAGGTGGAAAGTATAGGGTCGATCCACAGGGAGAAAAGGGGGCACTAGATCTAGGTTAGTTTTTAGGTGCTAGGCTCCTACTACATATTCTAGGGTTGAAGGGTTTAAGGGTGATTTGATTATTAAACTAAGGGTGAGCAAGTAAGCAAGTAAAGGAAGGCAAGTGAGAAAAAAACCTAAGTTAACCCTAGACAATTAATTCTAATGAACAAGAAAAGACAAGGAAAGGCAAGAAAGAACAATATACACAGGTAAGTGAGAAAAAGTTTACAGTACACTAAACTAGTACACAAGGAAAAAGAGAAACTAAAGACCTAAACTATCAAGAGCAAAGCAAGAATAAGGCAAGAAGCTAACTAAGCAAGTAAAAAGATCTAATTAAGCTAACACTAGCTAAGCAAGATGGAAATTAGGGTTTTAAAGCAATTAACGGAGATGTGGACTGTTTGGGGGATGAACTTATCAATTAGGTTGAAGGTGACATGTGAACATAATGATTTCATTCAGATTATCAAACCAAACAACAAGTTAGAGTCTAATGAATTATCCTAATCCTACTAACTAGCCATAGATATACTAGGTTGTGTATAGGAGAACTAGTCTCTAATACTCCCAACTACCCTTACAAGGCTCAATTGGGTTAGGGTTTAGGTGTACTCTAATTAGAGTCTAATCAAGCCTAGGTTTCTAGGTTACATGATCTTAGGATGATTAGGGACTGAGATTAGTAATGGGTGTGGAAGTGAGGTTTTATGCCTCCCTTCACCCACATTCTAACATTGAGAAAGCTCCATGCTAAACCAACCAAATTCATCTAAACTAGCTACTTAGATTTCTCAACTAGGGTCAGGATAATTTTTTAGCATGTAGGAGGATGGGTAGCTAGCTAGGGATCCAAGAATTGGACTTAGGAGCAAATCCCAAAATTCACACATATAAGCAATTTCCCTAAATTCCTAATTGATTTCTAGCACAAACCAATAATCAATTCATGTAGAGTGAGATAGAAATAGAACATAATCATTAGGAAATGAAATTATAATGTTTACATATGATCCCCCCCCCACAATACGATATCAAAGTAACATTTTTGACCCCATACAACCCACCTAAGGGTCCTAGCTACTCATAGCAATGCAAAATACAAAAAGAAGGGAGAAAGAGATAGAAGAAGCCATGGAGCTCAGTGTAGATGGAGAAATCCTCCACTTCAACTACTATTAGACATCCTTCTCTCCTTTAAGGTGCAATGGCATGTGATGGTGGTGGAAATGGGTCAAAATAAGAAGAAATTAGGGTTTTTGTTGTGGAAATGGTGAAATGGGGTGAAATGGAGGTGAAAATGGAGTAGAATGGCTAAGGGGAAAAAATGCGGAGCTAGGAGGTGGTAGAAGGTACCTTAACTCATGCTCCAGCCGCCACCTAGGTATATATAGGTGTGGTGGAAGCAATAGGCCAAGTAGGGGAAGTATGGAAAATATAGTGGAAAAATAGCTAGGTTTCCGTAGGTAGCACGACTGTGGTGGTCACCACGACTGTGGGGGGGAGGGGTGAGAATGGTCATTGTAGATGGGAATGACTGTGGTGAGTAATGGTAAAAAATCACAGAGACTTGGTGGATTTTGTATTGGAGGTGGCACATATGTGGTAGTCACCATGGTCATGGTGGGGCTAGGGTAGCACGACCGTGGTGGCTCGAAATACACAACCCATTCTTGGCTCCACAGCTGTTCTACCTCTGCTATCACACGGTCGTGCAAGGTGGCACGACCATTCTGGGTCAATGCACCATGGCCATTCTGAGTGGCACAGCCATGGTGATTCTATCTTTGCTTGGAGATGGCTATGCTGATTTACAAGTGTGCTAGCACGGCCGTTCTGTGGTACCACATGGCCGTGTTGGCCTCTGGATCAATACTTGGACCTATTTTTTGGATTTTCTTGGACATATCTACTTCAATGGATATTTGGCCACTAGGGGTAGGATGAGGGAGTATTGAACTTCACTTTAGGTCAGGATCACTCCTTCTCAGTCTTCCATCAAGTGTTGTCTAAATGTCTGAAAAACATGCAAATAATGTCCATAAGTGCATTTATAAAAATATGCATATTGAGAGAAATAACATGTATTCTAATAGGTATAGATGTGATTGAAGTGCAATAAGACACAATATGAAGCCCTAAAATAGGGTTGAATCACCACCCCAAACCTAAAACATACTTGTCCTCAAGTATGCTCCTACTCAACCTCTCTGCAATTTTTCCACAATCAAGAAACGACAAATGTAATGCAAAAGATGATGATTGTTGAATGGGATCAATAATGACTAAGTGCATGCATTCCACCTCTCTCCTCTCCTGATTTCACAAACCAATCATGAAAAGAGCATTAAGCATATGAGCTTTAAATATAGCGCATTAAACACACAATCTATCCATATTTCTTTCATGTAGTTCTGGGTAGACCGTTTCATGATGGAGTTAATCAAGGATGACTGGGATTGTTGTTTCACCTTCATGCATTCATCCTTATGTTAAAAATCACACCAAATGACCCATGTGGCTGTGAAAAGGGCAAAATGATCTAGGTTTGATGTTTCCTAGATCAATGGGTATGAAAATGGAAGAAAGGATTGTGATAAGCTTTTTGAGTGCTTTTATACCCTGGTTTGTTCTTTTTGATGTTCTTAAATAGGAGCATCTTTTTTTTTGCATTTTCTTTTTCTTTACCCTTAGAGTAGATAGGGAACATGGTGATGAGAGTGAAGTGGTGAGATGTAGAAGTGGCCACCATAAACTTTTGGAGGTGGCCACAGCTGATGTGTGCACTTTGGCATCCTTTCATGAGGCGGAGGGGCAAGAAGATGTTGAGTGAAGATTTGGGTCAAAGAGGGGTCACTAGTGTGATTCTCAACATAAGGTCTCCTCCATGAAAATTAATCCAACACTTCATCCAACAATTTCACACCACATGAGTGAAGAACCTGAAATTGATACTTCTATCAAGTGATTTCATAGGCACTAAGCGCTCATAGCTTGCTCAAGTCACAATTCAACCAAAACATTCACAAACACAGGAGAGGTGGTGCGCATGTAAAAAGTCAAGAATTGATGCCATAGCAATAAACAATAATAATTCACTTACATTTGTCAAAGGTCAACATTTTTAATCCAAAAAGTAGAGATTGGGTCGAAGCACACTTTTAGGCAAGAAATCTCAAATTTTGGAAAAATTGGCCAAAATGGTGGCAAGTTGCCTTCAATCACATATAAGCCTATACTATTGAACGTAAAGCAGTAAGGAATCAAATCCTAGCCAAAACATGCACAAATTACCAAAAATCTACATGATCTGCAATGCATGGAAAAAAGAGCATTTTTTTTAAAATTATGAAAAAATGACAAGAAAGTAAACTATATGACATGCAGGTATGCAAAGCAAGTAAATTCTAAACTAAATCAAACAAACAAAAGTAAATGGAAGGTGAAATGCAAAATGAGAGTGAAGATGAGATAAGGGCATACCGCCCTACCATCCCAAACTTTTGAATCATGTTGTCCTCAGCATGACACTAAATTCTAGAGATGATATGGTAGATGATCACTACGGTGGTGGTGCTCCTCCCTATGGTGGACAATGTTGGTAGTAGGGACCCCATTATTTTAACTGTGGAGGTAAGTAGATGATAATGAACTCCACCAATCTCCCCCCCACTGGGGGTTCCTCTGGGACTCGACATGCTGGAACTGATATAAGTGGTTGACTTGATAATGCATTTGTACATGGTCTAACCGCATGGCAACCTGGGTGCATTGGAAGCCCTCGTGTTTCCCCAAAATACCCTTTTAGGTGCTCGAAATGCGATCCTGAGTGCTCTTGATGCCCTCTAGCTGTGCATGTATGGTGGACAGGTCATATGTGTTCATTGTGGGCTGTTGTTGTGATGTCTCTGCCTCACGTCGCCTCACCCTATGATTCTCTCACTCCTCAACTGTCCTCCTCCTCTCAGCAACGACATGTGACTCTCCAAGTCCCTCATGCAGATATCTAGGCTACTACTACCATGTATCTATAGGATACTCCTCTTCCCACCTCCTTAAGATGTCTAGAAAATCCATATATGGACCGCATCCCTCTAGGGGAGGCGTGGCATGGTAGGGAGCTCTAGTGAAACTCATGCATAAGGAGGGTTGACCTGGTAGAAAATATTCTGATCAACCACTGATATCATCGATGAGCGAGTCAAATAGTGCAGGTCAACTAGCTTTCCTCCTTTTATCTTTGTGTATCCAGATACATCATGTCCCAGGGCCAAAGCAATGGAAGTTACAGACCCTCCCATAATAAATGGATTCTTGCTCTTGGACTTGATTGTCTTCGTATGATCAATGATAAGTGACCCAGATTTACAAGCCTTCCTTGTACCATCCATCCCAAAACAAATAGGTCTTTCTTGGTGCAACTACCTTGATTTTCATATTTGGCAAAGATGGTGTTTGCCAAGACCTTCTATATGTACCTTAAGACGTGGTTGTGAATCAAACTTGTCTTTGATTTACCCGCCACAAAATTACTTAGCCTTGTAAGATTCTTCCATATTGCAATGGAGTTTGCATTAGTTTCCCTATCAGTGCTACCTTGATGAAGTGGCGTTGTTGCCTCGGGAGTTGGAGTAAAAATACCATTAAAAAAGGATGCAGTGATGAGGTAGCTAGGTGTTATTCCCCAAAGTGACACTGATGGCGTCCTACTAGACCTTCTGTAGTTTTGCAAAGAATTGTTGTGTAAGCTCCACATAGGTCTCCTGCACTGTGGTCAACACCTCAACTATCCCAACGGACTCCATGAAATCCTAAAAAAAATTTGATGATGCCCAAAGTTTTCATCGTCTCCTGGAACGTGTAGCGAGTGACAATCACTCGACATGTCAAGCACTCTAAGTGCTTTGGCTTCTTCCCTCATTTTGTATGACTGTTAAGTATTTCCTCATGATGTGCTTCATGTGCATCCTCCTATTGTGCATCTAGCATGGCCTCATTTACATCATCTACCAGTAGTCGTCGTCGTGCGCTCAGCTGTTGTTGTGGTTGTAATGTCAAGGACGTCGAGGGTCGTACAGCTGAAAAGGATGGTTGAGCTACCAAAACTAATGGGTTAGCTTCTAAGACGGATGGTCAGGTTGCTTCCCTACCTCCACTAGGTATAAGACTCCTCCATCATGGGATCTACCATTGCTATAGCATGTGGTGATTCCCCTTTTTAATCGGAGGTTGTGATGGTGCCAGAAGGGCAAGAGGAGTCGACGGAGCTGAAGAAGATGCATTCTTGGGTTGGCTCTATAGAAGATAACATCATTGGTCTTTGAAACATGCTTATTAGCCATTTGCTTCATTTTGGATTAAAATTGGTGTAGAAAATAGGATTTTAGATTTTCTTACAAGAACAGGGACGTTGGGGCGGATTGGAAAGAAATGGGGTGTTTTGCAGATGAAAATGGGTGGAATCTTGATATTAAGGTAGTGGAAATGATGGGGGATTGATTGGAGATAGATTGGCTGTGATTTGGTGGCAATTTTGAGGGTGGTGGAGTGTTTGGGAGGCACTACATGACGGTCGTTAGTGGGGAACGATCGTGATGCTTGAGGAGTTGAGAATAGAAATGATTTGTGATTTTTGTAAAACACTGACTTAAGTGTTGAATTTGGGTTGTTGCATGACCACGGCCATGGTGGCTTGCTCGCTTCACAACTGTGGTACCCAACATGGCCGTTCTAAGTGGGTGTCTATACGGTCGTGCTGCTTGGCACGGCCGTGGTAGGTCTGTTCCTCAATTCTTGATTTCTTTAAAAAAAATTTCTCAATTCCCCTGTTGATTGTGAATGCACCACCATGGCCTTTCCATGTCACCACGGCTGTAATGAGTATTATGGCTATTGTTTCACACTTAAATCTCATAAAACGTCAAACCTTTGGTAAGAAATGGTTTTTCATGGATTTCTTATCAAAATTTCATCTAATTTTCCTCATTTTACCCGATTTTCACTTATACATCTTAAAACTAAACAAAAACTATTAAAAACAAGTGTTTGTGTGTGTGATTTCTTGGAGAAGTGTAAAAACAAAGAAAAAGTATAAAAAATGGAAGGTTGGGTAAAAATTTTCCAAACATAGGTGGGTTTCCTCCCACAAACGTTGAGTTTCATGCCTTCAGCTAGGCTTCTTGGAGATTCTTCAATCATTCATCCATTTGGCATCCTCATGTGCCCATTTTTGCAATAAATACATCTCTCATTTGCATTTAAACTATGTTCCTCATCCCTTTGATCACCAAAGTTGTCATTAAATCCTTCGTCTAGATCTCCTTCTCTCGAATGACCAATCAGACTCTTGAAGTGACCATATCCAATATCCTCACCTCAAACTTGTTGGTTTGAAGACTTGTATATGTTGATCTCTATCTTCATGTCCATGAAAGAGACTGTCATTATGCCTCTGCGAACATGTGTCTTGGCATCAGTTGTAGATAAGAATGGTCTCCCCAAGATGATGGGGATCTTTCTATCATCCAGTTCCATGTCAAGAACAATGAAATCAGCCGATAACACTGCTCCTCTTTCCTTTTAAATCATCACCAAGACATCATCCACTTATCCTCTAGGCACTTTGATGGAGCTATCTGCCAATTGGAGAGTGCAATGTGCCTGTTTCAACTTACCTAAACCCATCTCAACATAGACACAATATGGCATCAAATTCACACTAGATCCCAAATCTAGTAGGGATCTACCTATGTGATGTCCCCCAATGTAGCTATGTATGATTGGGGCTCCTGGGTCTTTCCTCTTCACAGGGAGTGAGTGTTATAGGATAGAGCTCACTTGTTCAGTCAACTTCACTTTCATTGGAATTGTCCCCGTTGACCTTCTCTTCACAGTTCATAAGTTCTTCAAAAACTTGGCATATGATGGGATTTTCTTGATAGCATCCAATAAGGGAATATTGACCTTCACTTGGAGAAATACCTCAAGAATGTCAACATTGTGATTTTGTCTCCTCCTTACTTTCAATGGCTAATCTAATGCTTCAATGAATGGTGGTTCACATGCTTTGGCCTTGATTGCATCAATGTGATATGGAATACTAGGGATGGTGGAATCTATGAATGCAGTATGAGGTGCAACACATGGTATCCCAAAATCAACATGATGTATCACAGATCATCTTTGGCAATCTCAATCATAATATCACCACTTGGCTACCTTTGCTTTGCTTGATCAACCTTTCTTTGACTAGCGGGCTGCTCAAGAGACTTTCCACTCCTTAAAACTATCACAACACTTCCTTGATCATGGTGGAGGGGGGATAGTTGTGGCTATGGAGGAGGTGGAGGTGACATTTGGTGTTGAAATTGAGGTGGTGGGGAGAATTGAGGTTGGAAGGTGAATTGTTGAGAAATTTATGGGGATGGAGGGGGAGGTAGAGTATAAGTCTTGGGATCTCTTTGAAAGTGGTATATGGGATGCACTTGCATGGGAGGTGGACTATAGAAAACTTGTGAATAGGGCATTGGTCCACTTGATTCATTAAAGCTCAAGATGGGTTTTGAAGACAATTTTCTTCTTAGAGAGCAATTATGGAAGATAGTTGCTCTATCCTCTCCTCAAGCCTTGTCAGATTCATTTATGTATCATCAAATCTCTTCAACCTAGATAGAACATATTCCTCAAACCTTGAGCTATATCTTGGGCTTTGTGGCCGGTAGCTATAGGAGTGAGATGTCTTCTTTTCTTCACCACAGATCTTAATAGAATTGACCGGGTGGCAAGGAACATTTATCACTTAGTTCTTCATGAAGCTCACCATGTCACCAAGAATCTTCATCTCTTGTGGGCTTGAGTCATTATGAGTAGGATATGTCACACCAAAGGCATAGCCTCCATCATTCATCATGCTAGAAGCTCGAATTCTTGACCCTTCAACTAGCTGCTCAAACAAAGACCATATCTCCTCAGGTGGCCTAGCCATGAACAATCCTTCATAAGAAGAATATACCTTATCATGGTCCTTTAGAGATAGACTGGAGTAGAATAATTGAACTAACTACCACAAAGGGATCTCATGGTGTGGGAACCCTCTCAAAATCTTCTTAAATCTCTCACATGCATTGTGAAATTTCTCATTTCCCATTTGACTAAAACTTGTCATGGCACAAAACATTTGTGTTAACCTTGCTATAGAGTAGAATTTCTTTAAGAAGGCATTCTTTATTGTTTCCCAACTCATGATGTCCCTCCTTGAGTCATACCAATCTTTGGATATTTGAGGGATAAAGAGAACAAGGTCAACTGGATCATGTCATTACTAGCCATCGACGTCCTGAAGGTGGAGCATACTTCAAGGAAGGAGTCCAAGTGCTTGTAGGGGTTCTCACTCTCTGAGCCATAGAAGATGGGCATGAACCCAAGAATACCTAGAGGAATGGAGAATTGCTCCCCTGGCATTTGATCAACTCTGCTAGCAATTGGTGATTTGTAGTTGCTAGGCATGAAGTAATATTGAAGTAGCTTGTGGAGTACATTTTGGCCTTCCATCTTGTCTTCTCCTGAGTTGCTTGTCACATGCACAAGGCACAGCCAAACAAAAGAGAACAAGTTAGAAAACCAATATGCACAAAGAATTCAAAGAATAAAGAATAAATGATAGTAATGATGAGGGGAGTAGGAAAAGTCAGAGTAAAACTAATTAGCTAGGCCGAGCACCTTTCTCCCAGGAAAAGCTCCAGAAAGGTTGGAGCATTTCTACCAATGGGGATACACACTACTCAATTGGAGTTTGAATAGATGCAATCCCACGAACAGAAGCACAATGTGGATTAAACTTTCAAAATTTACAAGGACCTACACACACACCTACTTCTACTAAAATTCAAACCCACAAGCGCATGGGGTTGTGTCATAGTATAGGTAAGGTGGGAAGTATAGGGTTGATCCATAGGGAGAAAAAGGGGCACTAGAGATAGGTTAGTTTTTAGGTGCTATGTTCCTATTGCGAAGTCTAGGGTTGAAGGGTTTGAAGGTGATTTGATTGTTAAACTAAGGGTGAACAAACAAACAAGTAAAGGAAGGCAAGTGAGAACAAAACCTAAGTTAAACCTAGATAGTTCATTCTAATGAATGAAAAAAGATGAGGGAAGGCAAGAAAAGAACAATCTACACGAAGGCAAGAAAAAAAAGTTTACACTACACTAAGCTAGCAGACAAGGCAAAAGAGTAACTAAATACCTAAATTAGCAAGAGCAAAGCAAGAACAAGGCAAGAAACTAACTAAGCAAGTTAAAATAGCTAACTAAGCTAACACTAGCTAAGCAAGATTGAAATTAGGGGTTTAAAGCAATTAAGGAGATGTGGATTGTTTGGAGGTTCACTTATCAATTATGTTGAGGTGGAATGTGAACATAATATTTTCATTTAGATTATCAAACCAAACAACAAGTTAGAGTCTAATGAATTAGCCTAAGCTACTAACTGACCATGGATATACTAGGTTGTGTATAGGGGAACTAGTCCCTAACACTCCCTACTACCATTTCAAGGCTCAATTGGGTTAGGGTTTAGGTGTAATCCAATTAGAGTCTAATAAAGCATATGTTTCTAGGTTAGATGATCTTAGGATGGTTAGGGGTTGAGATTAGTACTGGGAGTGGAAATGAGGTTTTAGGACTCCCATCACCCACATTCTAACCTTGAGAAAGTTCAATGCTAAACAAACCAAATTCATATAAACTAGCTACTTTAATTTCTCAACTAGGGTTAGGAGAATTGATTAGTATGTAGGAGGATGGGTAGCTAGCTAGGGATCCAAGAATTAGACCTAGGAGTAAATCCCAAAATTCATGCATATAAGCAATTTCCCTAAATTCCTAATTGATTTCAAGCACAAACCAACAAGAAATTCATGTAGAGTGAGATAGAAATAGAACATAATCTTTATCAAATAAAATTACAATGTTTAGATATCATTTCCCCCCAACATGGTATCAAAGTAACATTTTTGACCCAAACAACCCACCCAAGCGGCCTAGCTACGCATAGCAATGTAAAATACAAAAAGAATGGAGAAAGAGATAGAAGAAGCCATGGAACTCAGTGTAGATGGAGAAATCCTCCACTTCTACTACTATTGGATGTCCTCCTCTCTCCTATAAGGTGTAATGACATGGGATGATGGCGGAAATGGGTGTAGATAAGAAGAAATAAGGGTTTTTGTGGTGGAAATGGTGAAATGGAGTGGAATGGAGATGAAAATGGAGTGGAATGGCTAAGGGGTGTAAATGGGGAGCTAGGAGGTGGTAGATGGTAGCTTACCTCGTGCTCCAGCTGCCACCTAGGTATATATAGGTGTGAGTGAAGCAATAGATCAAGTAGGGGTAGTATGGGAATGCAATGCAAAAATAGCTAGATTTTTGTAGGTAGCACGATCGTGTGGGTCACCACAGCCGTGGTGGGGAGGGGTGAGAATGGTTGTGGTGGATGGGAATGATCATGGTGAGCAATGGGGAAAACTCATAGAGACTTGGTGGATTTTGTACTAGAGGTGGCATGACCGTGGTGGGGCTAGGGTAGCACGGCCATGGTGGCTTAAAATGCGCAGCTCATTCTTGGCTCCACGGTTGTTGTGCCTCTATTGTCACACAACCGTGCAAGGTGGAATGGCCATTCTGGGTCAGTGCACCACGACCATTCTAAGTGGCATGGCTGTCGTGATTCTAACTTTGCTTGGAGATAGCTATGTTGATTTGCAAGTGTGCTAGCCCGACCATTCCGTGGTACCATGGTCGTGTTGGCATCTGGATCAACACTTAGATTCTTTAGATTTTCTTGGACATCTTTTCTTCAATGGATCTTTGGCCACTATAGGTAGGTTGAGGGAGCATCAGACTTCACTTTAGGTCTCTCCAAGGGTAGAGAAATCCTAGGATCACTCATTCTCTCTCTTACATCAAGCATGGTACAAATGCCTAAAAAAGATACAAATAATGTTCATAAGTGCATTTTATACAAATATGCATATTGAGGGAAATAGCATATAATCCAATAGGTATAGATGTGATGAAATGCAATAAGACACAAGATGAAGCCCTATAAATAGGGTTGAATCAATGATACATAAAGAAAGTGAGAACTATCATCATTGTATTGCCAAAATGTGTCCTTACAATGTTCTCAAATAACTTCATAACACATATGATAAGGCAAAGGTAGTTGTCTAGTACTTGTAAAACTAGGTAGAATGGACCTAACAAATTTTTCCATGCCTTCCATAGAGAGGGTTTTAGCAATCCATCTTTTAAGTTTAACTTTCAACTTATCAATAAGAGGGTGAAAATATTTTTCGGTACCGACCAAAAAATAGAGGTAAACCTAAATTCCTCACATGAACATATATTTTGTCTAGTTTTGATACTTTTTAATCTCCTAAAAAACAACATTCTTACAAAAAACAATATAACTCTTCAAGGGGTCCATAATGAGATCCTAAACCTAACTAAACTTGTTTACACATCTATATATGGAAAAATGACTCAAGGTATCATATTTAGAGAAGATTATTAGATCATCATCAAACACAATAAAAACATATAGTAATCCTTATTATCTTTTATAGGGGTGGCGTCACTCACTTGCACAATATGAGAAACATAACTATTGCTTTTCATCACTTATTAATTATTATATAGTGATGTTTCTTAAAGAATTACTAACATGCAGTATCCTATATTATGCATAGATTGTTTGATTCTAGTTGAAAAGATCATAGTGTATCTTGTGTTTTAAAGTTGTATTTAGAGAGTGTGATACAATGTTCATGTAAGATGATGATGGGAATATCCCACGGATAAAGTAAATATTGTGAAAATGGGTTCATTAATATGTTCATCCCCATGTTTTGCGTTGGCCCTCTATGACCTTAGGAGATCTTTACATAACTTAGGTGCATTGTGTATGTCGTCTATTTCATGTAGTTTTTATGCAAAGTTGAGCCTATTTAGTCCTTGTGAACATTGTGGTGCAGTTGTATAGGCATCACAGACTTGTGATCTCAAGTTGGTTGATATTCGAGCCTTCAAGGCCGTTATTAACACTTGAGTTAAGGTATATGAATTGAGGACAAAATAAAATAACATAATGCTAATGAATGCAATGAATGTTAATCTTGAACAATTAAATCAATAATTTTTAACGGCTTCATTGCTTTTCCAAGTAAAATTTAATAGAATATTCAATTCATCTATATGACACATTTTATTTGCATGCATGATAGGGAACATGCTGCCCATACATGATGAATTCTATGAATAGTAGACTGAAGGGACTAGATTATTAGGATTGAAGGACATGATCATCTCAAGCATAGAAAGATTTTCACTAATTGGGTGCTACCTACACTATATGTTTAACAAATATATACTTTAAGTCAATAGGATCTTTGAATATGATTATGTATTATATGTAGCTTTAATATTGGAACTTGAGAATGACAAAATAGTATAACTTACCTTGTGTTGTTTCAAATTTTGCCATATATATGTAGTGATCCTCATAGATGGGATACTACTTATTATTGGATGGAATGGATGCTTCTTATCATGAATGCAAACTTTAGAAAAGAATGGTGTCTCGCACACCCATACGGTTGTCCGATGTGTGATATAGTCATCCCTCACTGCCAAACGGTCGTTTGGAAGTTTCCCAATCACACATGAATTTGACATTTTCGATTCCAATTAATATACATATTAATTCTACTTGATTTCCAAGTATATGCAATCAAAATTATTTGAGAAACATCTCGAACCTTCATTCAGCCCCAACTGGGCCGTCTCACTCATCCAGACGATCGTCTGGTGAGTTGAGATGAGATAGTCAGTTTAATCATACTGAACTGATTGATTCAAGGGCAGAACTAAGCCAATTCGATCTTAATTTGCCTAACCACCCAAACGACTGTCTCAATACTTGAGACACCCATCTAGCTACCCAAATGGTTGTCTCACTCAATGAGATTCGTTTGGCAGACCTGTTCATCCAGTCGAACAATAAGTTACATGAATTGAATACCTAAACACTTTAGTAATCAATCCAATTGTAGTTCAAGATCAAACTCCTCTTCTAGATGAGGTCCTATCTGTGTAACATCCCTAACCTGGGTTATGAGTTAACCCTAGGTGTTTTGCCAAATTATGTAATTAAGATACTGGTGATTATCTTTTGGCATGTAATTAAGTTCCTAAGGAACATACTTTTCCTTTTCTGTCCCTTTTAAACAATGATTGAATTGATTGTTTTGTAATACAGGGACCTATGTGCAATTTACCTAGTTAGAAGGGTTAACTTGCAATTTGCACATGTTGAGATGTTCCCCTGATGTTGAGACATCATAAGAATGATTATGGTAAAGTTTGAGGGATTTCCCAAGCTTGAGCACCAAGGTGCAGCTGTGGAAGCAATCCCTGTGCTGGAAACCCTAAATTGGAGTAAAGTGCAATTTACCCAATTTGAGGGGCGCAACTTGTAAAATACACCATCTAAAATATCCTGTAAGACTCTTGTCATCATTTAGAGAAGAAATGATGAAGAAGTCACTTCAATTGAATAATCATATAATGAAAAACACCTTTGTGATTGAATAATCAAGGTGTAAGTACTATAGCCCTTTTATGTGTGTGCTTTAGTAATAAGTTGATCTTCTTGCCTTCATTTATTGACCTTAGAAGAAGGTTGTCCTTATAAATAAGAGTTAGGGGCGAGAAAAGAAGAAAGGGAGGACTTAGATGAGAAAATGAGGAAAACCTATATACTTATGTTGAAATTCCACCCAAGTATATAAGCCCTTTTCCTCACTTAGCAAAGGAATGTTTCTTTCGTTTCTTTCACTGTTCCCCTTGCTCAAACCGACTAAGGAGAGCTCTGGAGCTCAGGAGGACGACCAGGGGAGTGCAAGGTAGGTTTGGATCCTTCCTTTTTCTTAAATTCTTGGATGAAACTCGAATTCAAGGTCAAATTCATGGCTAGCTCACTTAGCTCTATCTTTCTAGCCATATCTTCTCAACTTTTCTTGGAGGATTCACCTTGGCCGACCTGTGAAGCTTCTAGGACGCCATTAAAGGCTTGGAGATCGAAAGCTTGGAGCTCAAGTAGCAAGCTTTAGGCGGGTTTTATAACTCTAAACCTATGCTTTGTTATATACATCTTTTCTATGCTTTTAGTTGCTAGTTCTTCTTCTTCCCTATCTTCCCTTGCTTCCTTGCAAGCAAATCCGTGAGGAACTACTGCTGTTCTTGAGCTAAAAGATGAGGGCGTTATTTCCTATGCTTATCCACAGTTTTCCACTTTACCATACGACCTCAACCAATTGTCCATACGGTTTACAAAACCGTTTGGTGGGCAAACGGTTTCAAGGTCGTATGAGGGCATACGGTCTCAAGACCGTATGGCCGCATTGACCAAGCGTGGAACGTATGGGAATCCTGTTCAAAATTATGTAGGTTAATCACCCACAAAATTTGAGAGGTTAACTCCAAAGGAATCGTGATATATAGGCAAAACGATTAGCAAATTCAATTGAATTTAGTTCTGATTTTCAATATGCTTAATTTGCCCTTTTTGGGCAAACGGTCTCAAGACCATATAAGATGGTTGACTAAGCGTTGACCGTATGCGATTACTGTTTATAATGATGTTAATTAATGACTCACCAAATTTTATGGACTAATTCCAAACGAGTTAAGAGTTGAAGGTTGATTACTAGGGCAAACCCTAATTGAAATCAGTGCTGAAATCTCAATGAGTTACTTAGTGTTTTTGGGTTAATTAGCCCAAACGGTCTCAAGACCGTTTGGGGAATCATCCAAACGGTCTCAAGACCATTTGGGGATCACCCAAGACCGTATGAAGGTCTGGGGTCAAGTATGGTTGACCAATTGAAGGTACAAAGGTACCAAATCACATTTCAATCAAGTACTGATGTAATGATCAACTCAATAAATCAAACCTTGATGAATTTTCACTAGAGTCCAAAGGATGGATGGGCAAACGGTCTCAAGACCGTTTGGAACTCATCCAAACGGTCTCAAGACCGTTTAGTGACAACCCAAGACCGTTTTGAGGTCTAGGGTTAAGGTAATTTGTTCAATTGAGGGCCCAATTACAATGGGATTATTGAAATAAACAAATTACTTATTTGTGACTTAATTAAGGTTCAACCCCTATGTCTCTTAGGAGACATCCGATAAAATTGGAACGATACAGAGAAGATTAGCATGGCCCCTGCGCAAGGATGACACGCACAAATCGAGAAAAGGTTCAACCCCTATCAAATCAATCTAGTTTTTGATGAATTCTTGGGCAAACGGTCTCAAGACCGTTTGGAGGATATCCAAATGATCCCAAGACCGTTTGGGCCAAGTTTGAGCCCAATTGGAGGTCAATTGATGGGTTCAACTTCGATTTGATTCACATTGTTGAGTGTTGATGGTTGAACGTTTATAGACCTTAATTGAACCAACTTCAACCCTAATTGGATATCAATTGAGGGTCAATTGAGTGACCAATTGGTTAAGACCAACCCTAATTGTCTCAATTGATAAGTGGTTAGCAAGCTTGAGACCAATTGAAGGCTTCAACATAGGAAACCCTAATCGAGTTTACCCTTTGAACCACCTTGGAGGTCCATACGATCTTGAGCTTTTGAGGGCATTCGACCTCAAGACCGTATAAGGTCATTCGACCTCAAGACCGTATAAGGTCATTCGACCTCAAGACCGTATAAGGTCATTCGACCTCAAGACCGTATAAGGTCATTCGACCTCAAGACCGTATAAGGTCATTCGACCTCAAGACCGTATAAGGTCATTCAACCTCAAGACCGTATAAGGTCATTCGACCTTAAGACCGAATGAGTCCATTCGACCTCAAGACCGAATGAGACCATTCGACCTCAAGACCGAATGAGGGTAAACGGTCTTGAGTGTTATATGGTCTTGAAGTCAACCAAACCTTAAACAGTCTACAAAGCTTAAATGGTCTACAACCTTATACGATCTCAGGATCGTTTGAAGGTTGAAGGTGTGAAACCTATTGGAGACTTTTGAAGTTAAGTCTGCCTAATGCCTTGAAGGCTTAAATGGTTTAATAGTTGTTCAACCTAAACCCTAATGATACCAAAAGACATTAAGGGTCAAGTGGTTAGTAAATTAAACCATGATGATGATCAATGTGTAATTTACCATAATACCCTTGAAAGGTTCAATTGAGTGAAACCTTGTTCTAATGAAACCCTAATCACTCAATAGTGCTGATTTGGTCTATGTTAAATCAAAGTGGACTTAACCCAACCTGATCTAGATTGGTGTTATCACCATCTACAAGTATGAGGAGAGATAAAGTATCTTAAGAAAGAGAAAGTACCCTTTTATGATGGAAATTCAAGTAAAGTACCTTCAATACACATGAATGTGCATGATTAGGGTATGATCCACCTATGTGA
The DNA here is from genome assembly GCA_963693085.1 of Alisma plantago-aquatica. Lineage (NCBI taxonomy): Eukaryota > Viridiplantae > Streptophyta > Magnoliopsida > Alismatales > Alismataceae > Alisma > Alisma plantago-aquatica. The sequence goes on along the minus strand of OY856413.1, from coordinate 478,948,797 downwards.
GATCATGGAAACCCTAATTATGATATATGATGAATCTTAAGCTAATCTGAGAGCATCAATGATGATGTTCCTCATACATGATGATGTTATGAGTTCAACTCACCATAATGTGAATAGTAAAACCTAATTCAAGGGTGATGACATGTAATGTGAATAATAAACCCTAATTCAAGGGTGATGACATGTAATATGAGTAGTAAACTCTAATTGATGAGAATCAGAGAACTTAGCTCTTATGACAAGAGTAGAAAGAATAATTCTTGTTTTGAATTACCTTTATCAGTTGAATTAACCATGCAGGTTCTGATATGAAGGTGATCATATCCAGGTATGGATGATGATACTATATTCATTAAAAGCATGTTGTTAGCTTTATGAATAAGTAAAATATCGTGATTCCTTGTTAGTGGCATCCTATGTTTTTAATGGGCTGTGAGAGCCATGAAAACCATCAAGGTCATGCTTTAGAGATGACTTGTGATGATTATAATGAGAAATGATGATTGATGTGAGTTAGGCTTGGTACATTTAGTATTCTCCTTTCATAGCTGTTATGCTACTGTTATTGTTTGAAGAACAATGTATGATGTTAAAAGAATACTGAATGTACCTAACTAATCAAGTGTAATGTAGAAGCCCTGATCATAGATCCATCATTGTCAGAGATCAAATGATGGTGAAATAGGTTTTCCTAAGGGAACTCCTGGATCACATACTGTTGAGTATGTGGGGTATATGGATGTGTAGAACCTTACATCCTAGTGTAGGTGTTTGATGTAGATGTGAAATCCATCAATCCTTCACTACAAACTCATACCGTATTAGTGGATGGTAAATATGAAATCTCCTGATGACGAAGAGAGTACAGAACGCCACTGTAACTCTAAAATAGCGAAGGACCAGATTACCCTGGTGAGCTATAATAGTAGAGACACAAGATGTCCTACAAGTGATCCACTTACTGACTGAGGAAGGTGAAGGTCATGAGAATCCGGCTCTTTCGATGACCTAGTATGATACTAAGGCACTTAGCAGTGATTGGTTGGAGTATGAGTGGTAAACCTCATCTCCACAGGGCATAATAAAAGTAATGTTTGAAAAACATAATCCACAGCGAAGCATACCTGTTAGAGATAACTATGAGTTGATTGATTGATGTTACACTGTATAGTGCTTATATTCTTCATGTTTCATAAATGTTGAACTCTTGTTTACAACTGCAACTGCTATTGAATACTTTGTAAGCTTTTACTGCTTAAGTTATTCTTTGATGTTATAATAAAGCTTCTGGCGGAGAGTTATAACTCTCGCTGGGACAATTATGTAAAATTGTCTCACCCCGTAGTCTCCAACTTTTTAGGTGGACGTCGAGGACGGAGGAACAGGTCTACAGGTGACCAGTACCAGCAACAGTAGCATCAGGAGCAGCACTAAATCTCAGGTGGAGATTTAGCCTGCCATGTAGTGTAGTTAGAGTCAGTCCTATGTGTCCTCTATACTCTCAGGTCTTGGAGTATTTTGGTTATGAGCTCTTGAGATTTTGTATCTTGTTGTATATAATTACTCAAGAAGTAATTATCATGAGATGTAAACAGTTTATCTCCTTTTATAAATGAAGCTTTATGGATTCAAGCTCTTGTCTCGAAAAGTTTTAATTTCCCGTGATTTTTGCCTTCCGCTGTTAATCGATTCGCTTCCGCTAAGTTTAAATCGTGTTTATATCGTGGTTTGGAGATCAGAGCCCACAATTAAGTGGTATCAGAGCTCTAGGTCTGTTGAGTCTACAGAGGCATAGGACTTAGGATGTCAATTCTATCTTTAGTACTCCTTCCTTATCTAATAGAATCTTCTGCTCCTCAGGAGAAGAAGATACATAAGGATGGCAGAGCCACGTGATGAGTACATGGCAGAGAGTAGTGCTAGTGCACCTCGAGGCGGTGCAAGGGTTCCAGAAATAGAACAGCCTGCACCTGAGCCACCCCAGTTTGACCCAGCGGACATGGGTAATCCAGCAGTACATATGATGTTTGGGCAGTTTATGACTGCCATGACACACATAACTGACAAGATGCCCATGCCTGCACCTAGGGCACCTGCCCAACCTGAAGGACAAGGTATCAGTAAGACGTTTGAGTGACTTCGTCGTGTCGGAGCTACCGAGTACTTTGGGACTGCCGACCCCGCAGATGCTGACCTATGGTTAACAGAGTTGGAGAAGGCTTTCAGGATTCTTATTATCCCGGAGGCTGAGAAGGTTAGACATGCTGTCTATCTTCTCAAAGGCAGTGCTGGTCACTGGTGGAACATGGAAGAGCATAAGAGACCTGGAATAGAGTTCTCGTGGGAAGAGTTTCATCGGGAATTTATCAATAGATATTTTCCAAAGACCTTCCTAAATGAGAAGATCTCTCAGTTTGAGAGATTGAGGCAGGGCATGATGAACATTAGCGAGTATGAAGCTAAGTTCATGGAATTGCTGCAGTTCTGTCCGCACATGGCTGCCACAGATGAGGAAAGAATCAGGAGATTCGAGAAGGGTTTGAATGCTGATATGTCAACCCTTGTGTCTGCCTTAGAAAACCGAGAGAGATTCCCTACCTTCGTTGAGTCATTCCGAAGGATAGAGAGATCTGTGGTTGAGAAGAGGCAAACCCAGAAAAGATATCCACAGTTCCAGGGTTCTTCATCTAGGGATTTCAAGAAACCTAGATTCTCTGCACCTAACCCTCCACCACCTAGATCGAGTTCTCAAACTCAGTGGTCACCAAGAAGAGGCAGGGGACAAAGCCTACCTCAACAAGGGACTCACAGTTCTGCATCAATATCAGTCACTGGACCACCCAGACCACAACAACTGGAGAGAAGTTGCTACAACTGTGGGAAGGTGGGACACTTGATGAAGGACTGTCGATCTAAGCCTGTCAGTGTGACACAGCCTCCGAGACAAAATCAACAAGGATCTCAGAGAATGCAATCTCAAGGAGCAGCTTGAGGACGTGGACAAGCGTCTCAAGCTGGATCATCAGCACCACCTCAACACCAGGCGACAGCGAGGTTCTATGCAATGAACCCACCAGATGCAGTGGTCAATCCACGGGTAGTGGCAGGTCAGATGGAACTTTTATATCCTGATATGTATACATCCTGTGTTGTATCTGTTCTGATTGACCCGGGTGCTACACACTCTTTCATCACTCATAGAGTGATTCGTAACTGCAATGTGACTGTTAGTCATAGGGCAGATAGTTTGTTGTTGGAGACTCCGTTGAGTGGGTCTGCCATTTTGCAGGAGGTATGCTCTCCCTGCATCCTCTTCTTTTCTGACCATCGCATTCAAGTGGATCTTATACCGCTTGATATGCAAGGATTTGATATAATCCTCGGAATGGATACCTTAGAGAGGTATAGAGTTGTCTTGGATTGTGAGTCCAAGTTGGCTGTGTTTGCTGATGAAAGCAGCACATGGATCTTTCAAGGTGAAAGAAAGATTCTGCCCACCTGTCTTGTGTCAGCTATGGTTGTTGATAAGCTGTTGAGGCAAGGATGTTATGCATTCTTGGCCCATGTGGTAGATGTTACCAAGGAAAGTTCCAAACCTGTTGAAGTTCCCATATTCAGGGAATTCGAGGATGTGTTTCCTGAAGAACTTCCTGGTATACCACCACCTCGGGAGATTGATTTTGAAATCAATCTGATTCCAGATACAAAACCCATAGCCCAGACTCCGTATAGGATGGCGTCTGCCGAAATGGCAGAACTCAAGAAACAGCTTCAAGAGTTACTTGAGAAGGGTTTTATCCGACCGAGCACTTCACCTTGGGGCGCTCCGGTCTTGTTTGTTAAAAAGAAAGATGGGTCAATGCGGTTGTGCATTGACTACAGACAACTTAATAAAGTAACAATAAAGAATAAGTACCCTCTTCCGAGGATTGATAATCTCTTTGACCAGTTGCGTGGTGCAACCATCTTCTCAAAGATAGACCTGAGGTCTGGATATCATCAACTCCGTATTAAGGATAGTGACATATCCAAGTCTGCCTTTAGGACAAGATATGGTCACTATGAGTTCACGGTTATGTCGTTTGGGCTAACCAATGCACCAGCTGCATTCATGGAACTCATGAATAGAGTTTTCCGACCTTTCCTTGATCAGTGTGTTGTCGTCTTCATAGATGACATTCTAATCTATAGTAAGAATGCTCAGCAGCATGAGCAGCATCTTCGCCAAGCTTTGACCTTGCTAAGAAAACACAAGTTGTATGCTAAGTTTAGCAAGTGTGAGTTCTGGCTGTCGGAGGTATCTTTTCTAGGACATGTAATATCTGCCTCGGGAATTCGTGTTGACCCTACAAAGGTAGAATCTGTTCTACAATGGGAACAACCGAAGACACTGACGGAGATTCAAAGCTTCTTGGGGTTAGTTGGTTACTATCGAAGGTTTATTAAAAACTTTAGCTCTATAGCCTTACCTTTGACCAAGTTAACCCGGAAAGATGCTCCTTTTTCTTGGAGTGATAAGTGTCAACAGTCCTTTCAGTTGTTGAAGGAGAGGTTGACAAGTGCACCTGTTCTTGTGCTACCTGAACAAGGAAAAGGATATGTAGTCTTTTGTGATGCCTCCAAGAATGGACTTGGATGTGTGTTGATGCAGGATAAACAAGTGATTTCTTTTGCTTCCCGACAGCTTAAGAAACACGAAGAGAATTATCCGACACACGATCTGGAGTTAGCTGCTGTAGTTCATGCCCTAAAAATCTGGAGACATTATCTTTATGGAGAGATGTTTCAGATTTTCACTAACCATAAGAACCTTAAGTATATCTTCTCTCAGAATGAGCTTAACATGAGACAACGCCGCTGGATGTAATTAATCAAGGACTACGATTGTACAATTGATTACCATCCGGGGAAGGCTAATGTGGTTGCTGATGCCTTAAGTAGGAAATCAACAACATCAACCATGGAAAGAGCACAACTAAACTCTTTAGTATGCTCTAAGAGAGATATGCTTATCTCTTTAAGGCAAGACAATGTACAGTTGAAGGTGTCATTGTTAGCCAGGTTGATGGCTGAGATGCATATTAAACCTACCCTAAGAGAGCAGATTAAGGAAGCACAGCAAGATGATGTTGCAGTTCAGCAAATCAGATCAGAGTATGGAAATGAGAAGCAAGATGGTTTCCATGACTCAGATGATCATGTAGCATGTTATCATGGGAGGATGATAGTGCCAGATATGGATAACTTGAGGAAGTTAGTCCTGGAAGAAGCTCATTCTTCCATGTATGCTATGCATCCAGGAAGCACCAAGATGTATCGTAATTTGAAAGATCTGTATTGGTGGCCTGGAATGAAGAAGGATGTTGCAGAATTTGTTCTGAGGTGTCCTGTGTGTCAGCAAATTAAAGCTGAACACCATAAGCCTGCAGGAACAATGCAACCTTTACCCATACCACAGTGGAAGTGGGACCATGTGACCATGGACTTTGTTGTTGGCCTACCCAGGACAAGCAAAGGACATGATTCCATTTGGGTAGTTGTAGATAGGTTGACAAAGACAACACATTTCTTACCTGTCAAAACAACCTTTTCTGCTGAAAGGTTATCACAGTTGTATGTTCAAGAGGTAGTGTGTTTGCATGGAGTTCCTGTCACAATAGTTTCTGACAGAGGTCCCCAGTTTACAAGTCATTTTTGGGAACAGTTACACAGAGCCTTAGGCACCAAGCTAAGGTTTAGTACGGCCTTTCATCCATAGACTGATGGACAGTCGGAAAGGACCATACAGACCTTAGAAGACCTGTTGAGAGCATGTGTTCTCCAGTTTACCAGAAGTTGGGATCTACACCTAAGCTTGATAGAGTTTGCCTATAACAATAGCTATCAACATAGTATTGATATGGCACCTTATGAAGCCTTGTATGGTAGACATTGTAGATCACCTTTGTGCTGGTATGAGACTGGTGAGCATCAGTTGTTAGGACCTGATCTTGTGTAGCAAACTACAGAAAAGATTAAGGTAATACAACAACAGATTAAAACCGCACAGGATAGGCAGAAATCTTATGCTGACAAGCGTCGTAGACCCTTAGAGTTCCAGGTTGGAGACAGAGTGTATCTCAAGGTCTCGCCTTGGAAAGGAGTCCTTCATTTTGGAAGGAAAGGGAAGTTAGCTCCTAGATTTATGGGGCCTTATCCAATCATTGAACGGATTGGAAAAGTAGCCTATAAACTAGATCTGCCACCAAAGTTACAGAGGTTACATCCTGTGTTTCACATTTCTATGCTAAAGAAATGTCACCCTGATACTGAGTCAATTCTACAACCTATGGAGGTAGAATTGAATGATGATATATCTTATGAGGAAGGACCGGTGTCAATCCTTGATAACAGAATTAAAAAGTTAAAGAAGAAAGATATAAGCCTTGTGAAAGTCCTCTGGAACCACTGTGGTGTTGAAGAAGCCACTTGGGAACTAGAGGATGAGATGAGAAGGAAGTATCCTGCCCTTTTCTCTTAATATGTTTTATTGATTTCGGGGACGAAATCCTTGTAAGGGGTGGATAATTTGTAACATCCCTGACCTGGGTTATGAGTTAACCCTAGGTGTTTTGCCTAAATATGTAATTAAGATACTGGTGATTATCTTTTGGCATGTAATTAAGTTCCTAAGGAACATACTTTTCCTTTTCTGTCCCTTTTAAACAATGATTGAATTGATTGTTTTGTAATACAGGGACCTATGTGCAATTTACCCAGTTAGAAGGGTTAACTTGCAATTTGCACATGTTGATATGTTCCCCTGATGTTGAGACATCATAAGAATGATTATGGTAAAGTTTGAGGGATTTCCCAAGCTTGAGCACCAAGGTGCAGCTGTGGAAGCAATCCCTGTGCTTGAAACCCTAAATTGGAGTAAAGTGCAATTTACCCAATTTGAGGGGTGTAACTTGTAAAATACACCATCTAAAATATCTTGTAAGACTCTTGTCATCATTTAGAGAAGAAATGATGAAGAAGTCACTTCAATTGAATAATCATATAATGAAAAACACCTTTGTGATTGAATAATCAAGGTGCAGCTGTGTGCTTTAGTAATAAGTTGATCTTCTTGCCTTCATTTCTTGACCTTAGAAGAAGGTTGTCCTTAGAAATAAGAGGTAGGGGCGAGCAAAGAAGAAAGGGAGGACTTAGATGAGAAAATGAGGAAAACCTATGTACTTATGTTGAAATTCCACCCAAGTATATAAGCCCTTTTCCTCACTTAGCAAAGGAATGTTTCTTTCGTTTCTTTCACTGTTCCCCTTGCTCAAACTGACTAAGGAGAGATCTGGAGCTCAGGAGGACGACCAGGGGAGTGCAAGGTAGGTTTGGATCCTTCCTTTTTCTTAAATTATTGGATGAAACTCAAATTCAAGGTCAAATTCATGGCTAGCTCACTTAGCTCGATCTTTCTAGCCATCTCTTCTCAACTTTTCTTGGAGGATTCACCTTGTCTGACCTGTGAAGCTTCTAGGACGCCATTAAAGGCTTGGAGCTCAAGGAGCAAGCTTTAGGCGGGTTTTATAACTCTAAACCTATGCTTTGTTATATACATCTTTTCTATGCTTTTAGTTGCTAGTTCTTCTTCTTCCCTATCTTCCCTTGCTTCCTTGCAAGAAAATCCATGAGGAACTGTTGTTGTTCTTGAGATAAAATATGAGGGCGTTATTTCCTATGCTTATCCACAGTTTTCCACTTTACCATACGACCTCAACCAATTGTCCATACGGTTTACAAAACTGTTTGGTGGGCAAACGGTTTCAAGGTCGTATGAGGGCATACGGTCTCAAGACCGTATGGCCACATTGACCAAGCGTGGAACGTATGTGAATCCTGTTCAAAATTATGTAGGTTAATCACCCACAAAATTTGAGAGGTTAACTCCAAAGGAATCGTGAGATATAGGCAAAACGATTAGCAAATTCAATTGAATTTAGTTCTGATTTTCAATCTGCTTAATTTGACCTTTTTGGGCAAACGGTCTCAAGACCATATAAGATGGTTGACTAAACGTTGACCGTATGATATTACTGTTCATAATGATGTTAATTAATGACTCACCAAATTTAATGGACTAATTCCAAACGAGTTAAGAGTTGAAGGTTGATTACTAGGGCAAACCCTAATTGAAATCAGTGCTGAAATCTCAATGAGTTACTTAGTGTTTTTGGGTTAATTAGCCCAAATGGACTCAAGACCGTTTGGGGAATCATCCAAACGGTCTCAAGACCGTTTGGGGATCACCCAAGACCGTATGAAGGTCTGGGGTCAAGTATGGTTGACCAATTGAAGGTACAAAGGTACCAAATCACATTTCAATCAAGTACTGATGTAATGATCAACTCAATAAATCAAACCTTGATGAATTTTCACTAGAGTCCAAAGGATGGATGGGCAAACGGTCTCAAGACCGTTTGGAACTCATCCAAACGGTCTCAAGACCGTTTAGTGACAACCCAAGACCGTTTGGAGGTCTAGGGTTAAGGTAATTTGATCAATTGAGGGCCCAATTACAATGGGATTATTGAAATAAACAAATTACTGATTTGTGACTTAATTAAGGTTCAACCCCTATCAAATCAATCTAGTTTTTGATGAATTCTTGGGCAAACGGTCTCAAGACCGTTTGGAGGATATCCAAACGATCCCAAGACCGTTTGGGCCAAGTTTGAGCCCAATTGGAGGTCAATTGATGGGTTCAACTTCGATTTGATTCACATTGTTGAGTGTTGATGGTTGAACGTTTATAGACCTTAATTGAACCAACTTCAACCCTAATTGGATATCAATTGAGGGTCAATTGAGTGACCAATTGGTTAAGGCCAACCCTAATTGTCTCAATTGATAAGTGGTTAGCAAGCTTGAGACCAATTGAAGGCTTCAACATAGGAAACCCTAATCGAGTTTACCCTTTGAACCACCTTGGAGGTCCATACGATCTTGAGCTTTTGAGGGCATTCGACCTCAAGACCGTATAAGGTCATTCGACCTCAAGACCGTATAAGGTCATTCAACCTCAAGACCGTATAAGGTCATTCGACCTCAAGACCGTATAAGGTCATTCGACCTCAAGACCGTATAAGGTCATTCGACCTCAAGACCGTATAAGGTCATTCGACCTCAAGACCGTATAAGGTCATTCAACCTCAAGACCGTATAAGGTCATTCGACCTCAAGACCGTATAAGGTCATTCGACCTTAAGACCGAATGAGTCCATTCGACCTCAAGACCGAATGAGACCATTCGACCTCAAGACCGAATGAGGGTAAACGGTCTTGAGTGTTATACGGTCTTGAAGTCCACCAAACCTTAAACGGTCTACAAAGCTTAAATGGTCTACAACCTTATACGATCTCAGGATCGTTTGAAGGTTGAAGGTGTGAAACCTATTGGAGACCTTTGAAGTTAAGTCTGCCTAATGCCTTGAAGGCTTAAATGGTTTAATAGTTGTTCAACCTAAACCCTAATGATAACAAAAGACATTAAGGGTCAAGTGGTTAGTAAATTAAACCATGATGATGATCAATGTGTAATTTACCATAATACCCTTGAAAGGTTCAATTGAGTGAAACCTTGTTCTAATGAAACCCTAATCACTCAATAGTGGTGATTTGGTCTATGTTAAATCAAAGTGGACTTAACCCAACCTGATCTAGATTGGTGTTATCACCATCTACAAGTATGAGGAGAGAGAAAGTATCTTAAGAAAGAGAAAGTACCCTTTTATGATGGAAATTCAAGTAAAGTACCTTCAATACACATGAATGTGCATGATTAGGGTATGATCCACCTATGTGAGATCATGGAAACCCTAAATATGATATATGATGAATCTTAAGCTAATCTGAGAGCATCAATGATTATGTTCCTCATACATGATGATGTTATGAGTTCAACTCACCATAATGTGAATAGTAAACCCTAATTCAAGGGTGATGACATGTAATGTGAATAGTAAACCCTAATTCAAGGGTGATGACATGTAATATGAGTAGTAAACTCTAATTGATGAGAATCAGAGAACTTAGCTCTTATGACAAGAGTAGAAAGAATAATTCTTGTTTTGAATTACCTTTATCAGTTGAATTAACCATGCAGGTTCTGATATGAAGGTGATCATATCTAGGTATGGATGATGATACTATATTCATTAAAAGCATGTTGTTAGCTTTATGAATAAGTAAAATATCTTGATGCCTTGTCAGTGGAATCCTATGTTTTTAATGGGATGTGAGAGCCATGAAAACCATCAAGGTCATGCTTTAGAGATGACTTGTGATGAGTATAATGAGAAATGATGATTGATGTGAGTTAGGCTTGTTACATTTAGTATTCTCCTTTCATAGCTGTTATGCTACTGTTATTGTTTGAAGAACAATGTATGATGTTAAAAGAATACTAAATGTACCTAACTAATCAAGTGTAATGTAGAAGCCCTGATCATAGATCCATCATTGTCAGAGATCAAATGATGGTAAAACAAGTTTTCCTAAGGGAACTCCTGGATCACATACTGTTGAGTATGTGGGGTATATGGATGTGTAGAACCTTACATCCTAGTGTAGGTGTTTGATGTAGATGTGAAATCCGTCAATCCTTCACTACAAACTCATACCGTATCAGTGGATGGTAAACATGAAATCTCCTGATGACGAAGAGAGTACAGAATGCCACTGTAACTCTAAAATAGCGAAGGACCAGATTACCCTGGTGAGCTATAATAGTAGAGACACAAGATGTCCTACAAGTGATCCTCTTACTGACTGAGGAAGGTGAAGGTCATGATAATCCGGCTCTTTCGATGACCTAGTATGATACTAAGGCACTTAGCAGTGATTGGTTGGAGTATGAGTGGTAAACCTCATCTCCACAGGGCATAATAAAAGTAATGTTTGAAAAACATAATCCACAGCGTAGCATACCTGTTAGAGATAACTATGAGTTGATTGATTGATGTTACACTGTATAGTGCTTATATTCTTCATGTTTCATAAATGTTGAACTCTTTTTTACAACTGCAACTGCTATTGAATACTTTGTAAGCTTTTACTGCTTAAGTTATTCTTTGATGTTATAATAAAGCTTCTGGCGGAGAGTTATAACTCTCGCTGGGACAATTATGTAAAATTGTCTCACCCCGTAGTCTCCAACTTTTTAGGTGGACGTCGAGGACGGAGGAACAGGTCTACAGGTGACCAGTACCAGCAGCAGCAGCATCAGGAGCAACACTAAATCTCAGGTGGAGATTTAGCCTGCCATGTGGTGTAGTTAGAGTCAGTTCTATGTGTCCTCTGTACTCTCAGGTCTTGGAGTCTTTTGGTTATGAGTTCTTGAGATTTTGTATCTTGTTGTATATAATTACTCAAGAAGTAATTATCATGAGATGTAAATAGTTTATCTCCTTTTATGAATGAAGCTTTATGGATTCAAGCTCTTGTCTCGAAAAATTTTAATTTCCCGTGATTTTTGCCTTCCGCTGTTAATCGATTCGCTTCCGCTAAGTTTAAATCATGTTTATATCGTGGTTTGGAGATTAGAGCCCACAATCTGTGTGACCCTATAGGTCCCATATCATGTTGGTAGTGAGTTTCCATAACTAGCTTATGACATCACAATCAGAGAGTGGTTCCTAGTCACACATCACTGCTACCCAAGTGAATGGAAAGTTGGAGAACAACTTCAACCTACAATCTGTGTAAGGAATTGCAACAATTGTATAATTACTTTGTCTTTGATATTCAGGATGAACTCGAGACATGGTTGGTCATCCTCTCAATGTTCAATCTATGTTTATTGAAATAAGATCATACTATCTGAAATAATGTGACCTCAATATCATATATTGATTCACACATGCATGTGCATGCATTTCTCAGTCTTTCTTATCAAGTAGTTGGGATGTCATACTTCAGTAGGAGGGACAAATCCCATATCTATCACTCACAGTCTATCACCATGTGTCAAAGTCAACCAATCATCACTATTATAACAACCCATGTTTCAGGACTACGTTTGATGATGTCAAAGAATACCCAATGACATGTAACGAGTGCAGTGTTTTCAGGTCTAAGAATCACAATCACCACCTTCACTATGAGAGATGAATGTGACCCTCAAAACCGTGTGTCACTCTCAAGGTGGGTATGTTTGACACGTTGTTCCCTAACATGTATCTATGTGCTTGGTTTGATATCGCCATATCATGACTAATGAGATCTAGTCATCAACCAACTCACACTCTGATCTTATGTGTTATTGTCGTCTATCTACTTTCCACAATAACAACCGGTCAGGGACATAGTGAGAATACGATATGTACACTTAACATCCATATGATCTCATCCACAAGGTTATTAATTTGACAACATACGTCATTGAGCAATGTAATTCTCTAGACATTCACTCTATATCCTCATCATCTCATAACTGAGTGAAACAGATGAATTGGAACCTTGCTTTTTATATATGTTATTATTAATAATCAAATCTCTTTAGGTTATTATGCCATGTCAATAGATGAATTGGCTCTACAGGCATACCTTACCAACATCATTGACTTGTGATCTCAAGTTGGTAGATTTATTTGATCCTTCATGATCATTATTAACACTTTAGTTAAGGTATAGGAATTGAGGACAAATAAAATAACTAACTCTAATGAATGCAATCAATGTTAATCTTGAACAATTATCTCAATTTTTTTTAATGGCTTCACTACTTTTCCAAGTAAAATTTAATAGAATATTCAATGTGTCTATGTGACACATTTTATTTGCATGCATGGTAGGGAACATGATGTTCATACACGATGAATGCTATGAATAGTAGACTGAAGGGATTAGATTATTAGGTTTGAAGGACATGATCATCTCAAGCATTGAAATATTTTCACTAGTTGGTTGCTACCTATACTAGATATGTTTAAAAAATATATACTTTAAGCCAATAGGATCTTTGAATATGATTATGTATTAATTGTAGTTTTAGTATTGGAACTTGAGAATGACAAAATAGTATAACTTACCTTGTGTTGTTTCAAATTTTGCCTTATTTATGTAGTGATCCTCATACATGGGATACTACTTATTATTGGATGGAATGGATGCTTCTTCTCATGAATGCAAACTTTAGAAAAGAATGGTGTTACAATGGACTTTTCATCCTATATCACAAACAAGTTTATCATGATCAAAGTAGTACTGGAAACATGACTCTTGACCAAGATAGCTTGTCATGAATAAGACCAACTTAGTCTTGAGTTTTTTCATGACCAATATGTGATGCACTTCCTACATTATGATTGACACACACAAAGAGTAGTATATAAAATCTTACATTGAAGTCAATGAGGACCTTGTTTACCGTGTCTTGTAAATATGCTAACCTTATGATTTTTGAGGGAACGTGCGCTCGTGTGAGGAGGATGGAAATGCTCACCGCAAGACCTCATTCCATTAATATATATAAAGTGAACTTAATAAAATTAATAATACCTTAGGTTGTAGAAATATATGTATAGTTTGAAATTGATTCATCATTCTTCTTGTAAACTTTGTAACATCCCAAAATTTCAATGCAATTTGGTGATCTTATCGAAGCTTTTGCTAATTAAATAAAAGTTAAGGTCCTTTTTGCAAAATACCCAATCAGAATATTTTCCTTTTAATAATGATAAATACATGAAGATTTTAGTATCATAGTTACTACTTTGAAGCAATAATGACCCTTCTTTAATATATAAGTGGTGGTGTATCTAATTTCTCTTGATTTTCTCTCTCCTCCATCATAATGACATCAATACAAGAACGATGTAACAAAATAAGTAAATGCATGTTGAGACCAATTCTTGGTTGAAATAGTGGGACCTAGTAACACTAGTGATGATTAAATAGGAGAATGTGACATGATTTGAATACATTTACTTAAGGATTGCCAATTATGTTATTATATTTTAATGGCTAATACCCAAAATTTTATTACCCTGGAAGGTTCTAGAGCCCCTATTGGGCATGTGGTCCAAATTTGAGGTCGTTTAGACTTTATTTGACCCCTCAATTATATTGGGGAGTTTAAGTGTAGTTTAGAAGTCCAATTAAATCGGATTTATCACCCATTAATCAAACAACAACGTCCGTTTACTTTCATTTTTCCTGTCACGCGGCCTTTTATTTCCCATTTTATTTCCTCAAGTAAATCTGTAACTGATCTGTTTTAATCCCGGGGCCGTGGGATCTGACGCGGTGACGCTTTGTTAGTCGTCTCCTTCCTCCGTCAGTCTCGCGACAACCATAGGAAACGCAGTGCTGATCTCTCGCAACCTCTGCCTCTCTCATGTGTTGACCATTTTCTACGATTCTTCTGCCTCGTGTTCCTCTCCCTGCTGAACAAAATGATCCAAAGAAAGTCCCTTCCTGTGCCCAGACGAGAAAAAGCCCAATTCCTCATCTGCAACCCCCCACTCCATGGACGAGCAGAGCTCGAAGCGGCATCGCATCCCTTTCTGAGTACTCAGAAAGCACCGGCAGCCCTGGGGGGAACCTCATCAACCCTGAATTGAGCAAACCTCGCCGTCTACTTTACCTTCTTCTGTATATCTCCGGCCCTCTCCAATCAATTAAGCTCACAGTTAGCTTCCTTGAACACTAATCATCATCTCCCGACCCTCAGTTTTTCACTTTTCTCGCCCAACTTCTCTACCCACAAGGTCGCCCTTCAGGCCGCCGACGGACCCAAATCTAATCGCCGCTTCTCTGGGAGGTTCAGGTAGCCCTCGGTCCATGGAGAAGCCGCGATTGGATTTGGGTCCGCCATAACCTAGGGAAGCGTTTTGCATCTTCAATCGACGTTTAGTTGATCACGTTTGGACTTCAAGTGCCCTTTACCTGTCTTGCCTCTACTGCTACGCAGTTGGTTGTGCTTTGGCCTCATGGCCAGAATTGAGTTTTTCCCCTCTACTGCTACACGCAGTTGGTTGTGCTTTGGCCTCGGCCGGAATTGTGTTTTTCCCCTCTACTGCTACGCAGCTGGTTGTGCTTTGGCCTCGTGGCCAGAATTGTGTTTTTGCCCTCTACTGCTACGCAGTTGGTTGTGCTTTGGCCTCGGCCGGAATTGTGTTTTTCCCCTCTACTGCTACGCAGTTGGTTGTGCTTTGGCCTCATGGCCAGAATTGTGTTTTTCCCCTCTACTGCTACGCAGTTGGTTGTGTTTTGGCCTCGGCCGGAATTGTGTTTTTCCCCTCTACTGCTAAGCAGTTGGTTGTGCTTTGGCCTCATGGCCAGAATTGTGTTTTTCCCCTCTATGCTTTGGCCTCGGCCGGAATTGTGTTTTTCCCCTCTACTGCTACGCAGTTGGTTGTGCTTTGGCCTCGTGGCCAGAATTGTGTTTTTCCCCTCTACTGCTACGCAGTTGGTTGTGCTTTGGCCTCGGCCGGAATTGTGTTTTTCCCCTCTACTGCTACGCAGTTCGTTGTGCTTTGGCCTCATGGCCAGAATTGTGTTTTTCCCCTGCCTCTACGCTGCTGGTGTTATGAATCCTCTCGACGCGTTTAATTGAGAGTTCTTGCCGTTTGACCGGTCGTCCCTTCCTAGTACTCCACTGCCATGGTGTTAACATGAGCAATGATTCCTCGAAGATCGTAGTGGCCCTTCAACTGGCCACCAAACATGCTTTGATCGGAGCTTTTCAGCTCAGGGAAGGGAGCAATCCGGGGCCAAAATCCTTTGCCTGACCTTCTGGATTTAATTTTTGGATTTTATTTGCATGGGCTTTTTTAATCCTTTTATGCACGCCTTGCTGGCTTGCTCCCCCTGCCGCGGAGTTCAAACATTTAGAGTCCAACCACTCTTTTGCCCCTCCGTTTCAAATAGCATGTCACGCACACCTTGGTTCATTGAGTATTTTCGTCTCCGATTGAAATCGAACACATATTCAATTGAATCTATGTCACACCCATGATTCCCCTGCTTATGATTCGTCTATCTCCTTTTAATCGTATCTTGGGATTTATAAGTCCATTTGGGTCAATTTATATATGGATTTTGATCGCCACTTTATGATCCATTCATTGGGATAAGTTTTGAGACCTGATTTCACTTGTTTCACGGAAAGTATATATTTGATGAAATTAGGGTTTAATGAGGGTATGGCTCATGACACAACATCATTACAAGTGTTTAGAGACTCAATCAAGTCAAGTTACTTGATCTAGGAGGTTTGCTCAAGGTAAGTGGGCCATGCTTCTTGGAACAATTAAAGTTTGAATGTTTGGATCTTTGCATTTATGATTATGCATTATATAATGTCTTGTGAAAAATTATGAATGTCTTTTCAAGTGACTTCATGTATATATATATGATTGTATATATGTTTTCCTGATTATAGTCTAATGTATGATCCTGATTATGATTTATGATCGCGACAAGTGACTTGATGTATATGTATCATTTTATGTATGTTTTCCTAATTATAGTCTAATGTATAATCCTAATTATGATTTATGATCACGAATTATTGAGTTATGTTCAAGAGGGAGAAATCCCACTATGGTTTAAGGGGGAAAATCCCATTATGGCTTATGGGGAGAAATCCCATCATTATAATTATGAGGGAGCAATCCCATTATGGACAAGATTTAAGTCAAGGCATTAAAGGTCAAGTCGTGTTCTAGGTTATTGATCAAAATTTAGGAATTTGCTAAATTTTTGTATGCACCTCGATCATGGACCCTTATGAGTTGTTTTTGGGCTTTCCTAGCATTATGTGCTTTTCTAGCAATCATGGGGTCCTACGGGTATTACAGAGAGGCAACATATGTAAGCTTATCAAATTCATCACATTTAAAATGTTTCAAGAATGCTTAAGTTAATGCAAGATCAAGTTTACTTCAAGTGAAGTTATATTTATTTTTATGTGTTGTAATGTGCTAAGTATCAGTTACTTACCACGTCTATTTTCTTATTACATGGTTGGGGACGCGATGTCCCCATGACTTGAAATAAGCGAGGAATGAAGTAGTGAAACCCTAAGAAGGCAAGGAACTTAAGAGTTTTTTTCCTGGTGAGGTGTCATCACTCGAGTGGATCCAACATTATGTAGCATATTCGCATTGTTCTAGTATATGTATAGCTATGATAGGCCTAGATGAAGCTTCATAAGAAATATCAATTTGTAATTTCATGTCAAACTTTATATGTATGAATCACTTCAAGTCAATGCATAGTGTTTCTTTATTTATATGAAAATGTTTCCAAAAAATGTAATATCCACAGAGGGTATGTTCCCCACGTTATGGAAAACATAGGGAGTGCTTCCGCCGGTGCCTAAGGTGCTTGAAGGGTGTTTCAAACTTCTTCCATAATATTTGTTGCTCAATAGTCAATTATTTCCATCTATAAGTTATTCATTGTGGCATTTGTTCCTAGACTTGTTTGACAAAATTCTTTATTTGGCATCAAATGATTGTACCAGGATCTAGGGACGATGAAATCTTGGATACATAGACAAAAAAATTCATGATCCAGTGAGTAGTGGAATTTCTATTTATGAAAATGATTGAAACACATACCTTCTACCACATGGGTTGTACTAAACTCAATTGTATTAGTATATCGATGTTGGTAAATTTATTGTTGTGCTATTTATGGAAATTTTTATATCCTAACAATCTTTACATTATTTAACCAAAAAAGTGATACACACATCTTTATTTTCAATTATAACAGTCTGACTAAGTTCCTAGTGTCCCAATAGATTCTAGCCATAAGATTCTCTAGCTAATTGATTGTTATCTTTTGAACCGCTTACGAAAAATAATGTCAAGGGTGGGTACACAAGAGATACATGTCACATATGGTGACTTCACAACAAAAGAAGAAAAGATCCCTCCTTATCAATCATACAATGTCTTCATGTCCTTCTAGTCAGAAAGTCAAAGTCAATTGACTTTTTATCCCACATACCAACAATACACCTTGTTGAGAGTGTCTTAAACTCTCTAGAAAAGCTTCCTTGAGGAACGGGGCATATACACCAAGCCTCGACATCTTCGGGATGCGTTTTGGGCACCTACAGATGTATTTACTATAAGGACCCTGACCTCCGTTTTGGGTTTATCATGTTTTCTTTGCCTAAACCTTATGCTTAGATGTTTGCTAATCACCTGAGTTGTGATTAGGGTTTGTTTGTGCTTTGTTGAGAGGTTGAGGTGCAACTTGCAAATTACCCAAGTTCTAGGGTTGGTGTGCAAGTTTGTCACCTTGAGAGATATCTTTCTCTCTCCTTGCATCCTCTTGGGTTGAGAGGATGGGTTGGACGCCTTGCTTGGTTTGCTTGAGCCTTTTTTGAGCTTGTTGAAGCTTAGGCTTGTTGTTGGGCTTTCTTGGGCCTTGTTTGAGCTTGGTGCAGCCTCCTTGGTTGGTGTGTCGGCCAAGAGTGTACCGGGTATGAGTGTATCAGCCAAGGGTGTATCGACTAGGGGTGTATCAGTCATGGTGTGTCGGGTTGCCATGTTGGACGACAACCCCCCTTCCATCTAGCCTCATTTGTGTCACCCTTTTTTGGACAAGTGGTCGTTGCTTTGCTAAGTGGGTGGCAAGTTGCGGACATGTAGCTTGGGATGCTAGCAAGGTGGCATAGTTTGGAAAAGTGGTGGTTTGGGAGAGCACATGTGGAGCAATCCCCTAGAGGGCGCTCACTTCACCCCCTTGTATATATACCCCCTTATTTGCTAACTTGGGATCCCTTTAGCTCCTTAGTTGCTTCCCTTCTTTCTTGGTGTCTAATACCTCCCCTTGGTAGAGCTTGGTGGCCGATCTCCTTGGTGGAGTCTTCTTCTTCCTCTAGTGGTGTCTGAAACCCTAGATGTGCCTTGCTCCTTCTCCTCCTGTGGTGAGTATCTCTCCGTTTCCTTGGCATCATCATCTTCTTCTTCTTCTTCTTCTTCCTTCTCTTTGGCCATGGTGGTTACAAGTTGTTCTTCTTTGTGTTGGCCGAATGTGGTGCCTTGGAGCTTGGAGCTTGGTCCTGGAAGCTTGGAGCTTTAGAGCTTGAGGCGAGTTACATAACTCCTACCCTAGCTATATTACCTTCTCTTTATATTGCTTGTTTATGTACTATCTTGATCAGCCATGCTTATCTTGTTGGAAATATCTTTGCTCTAGTATGTGCCCTTGATCTTGTTGGATATGGTGACATGGTTATGTTGCTTAGATTTGTTCGTGGACCCTGTTGGTCGAACCATTAGACTAGGGCTCCTTGGGAAAAACCCCTCTCTCTTGGTTGTTGAGAGGTGAGCCTAGGGTTTCCTAATCCAATGGTGTGTGTGGTGTGTTCTTGGGGAAAAAATCCTTTCTCTCCCTTTGGTTTTGAGAGGTGAGCTTGAGCTCTAGTGGTGTAGGAAAAACCCCTCTCTCCCTTAGTTGTTGAGAGGTGAGTCTACACTCTAGTTGCTTGGGAAACACCCCTCTCTTGCCTTGGACTTGAGAGGTGAGCCTTTGGTTGGTCTTGACCTAGTTGAGGTTGGTGGGTTGGCCGTTATGATGATGACCCACCTTGCTTCCCGATATGTGATGGAAGTTGTGTAAAACCCCTCTCTCTTAGTTGTTGAGAGGTGAGAAAATTCTCTTGATCTATTAGGGTTTTGTGGCTGTCTTGAGGTTGAAGACGACTAACCCGATATGATACCTTGCCCAATAGGATATGTGGTTCTTGGCCGTCACGATTATAAGGTTACCTAACCCGTTGTGAAGTGAAGTTTGTTGGATGCATGGGTTGCCTGGTATCCCTCTCCTAGGGTTGAGCTTGGACGATATGCTGGATGGGTGTCTTGTTGACCCCTTTGGCCGTTACAAGTCTTTACCTCTAGATGTCTTGCTACCCGATATGATGGGCTGGCCGATATGCTTTGTGATTGTTATCGGCTTGATGAGGTGACACAACGTTAGCCGTTGCCTTTGGGAGAGGTCGCCCGTTATGAGAGATAACCCGGGAAGGGTGTTAGATGTTGTGTTGGTCCCTTGGGAGATACAGTAGGTGGCTGTTGTGTTGGGTAGTATGGGTGTTACCTACTGTGATATGTTGCTGTGACACGTTGCCTGGCACGACGTTGCCCGTCTTTGGGAGTTTCTCGTTATAGGTAGCATGACACAACGTTACACGTTATGGTTCTTCCTGATATGATGATGTGCGTTTGAGCGTTACATGTTGGTTATTAGCTGTTACCCGACATGATGTCCTAGGCATTGCACTTGAGGAAGTGTTGCTCGTTATCAACTTGCTTGTGGTGCTGCCCATCATAGTGCTTTAGTGGCTTGGGCGATACGAAGTAAGCGATAGGGTTTTCTGCCTTGGGCGTCACAGGTTGTGTGCTGTCTGATACTAAGGTGAGGGTGGTTGCCCGATATGGTTGTTAACCTTAGATGGGTGTTAACCGATACAGTGTTGGGCGTCACACCCTGTGATGATACGTGTCTTGCCTTTAGTAAGGTTTATGGTACCTTTGGTGAGGGTTGTTCCTTACCCGATATATCTATAGTGAGGGTTGTACCTTGTGATCGTTTGGAAACCCTAATGCTTGATCGTAAAGTCATATAAGATAATGTCATGCATAGGTATGCTCATCCAATAGCATAATTATATCTCTCTTGATATATGCAATAAGTTTAAGATGTTCCTTGTATAAATACAGTTGTACCTCTATGCTTATGCTAACAATGCAAGTACCATTTGTATGATGAGGCCATGGTAATGGCATGACAATGATATGATGTGGAACATCAAGGGTTATGATGAACCCAATGATATATGATGGGTGTTACCCATGGAATGACAATGCGTGCCTTCATGATGGGATTGAGTCCCAGTGATCCTTGTGATGGATCTAGATGTTTGGTAAGAGGCCAAGTGGTAATATGTGATGTTGGATCCTTGTAATGGATCAAGATAATGTTGATGGCATTGACGATCTTAGTGACAACATAAAATAAGATAATGAGTTCTATGTTTTAGTTGCATGTTACATAACCTGGTTGAATCTTGCAATCCACTTAAAATACACTAATTAATTACAGAGGAACCTTTCATGTAGTTTTTCCTGGCCATAGATCCATCATCGTCAGTAGCTGGTGATGGTGAAACAGGTTTATCCTATGGGATTACGAGGAGCGCATATTGTTGAATATGAGGGGTTTCTCCTAGCCAAAAATAGGAGGATTTGAGAGCAACTGTGGATGTGTATAGAGCATGGTGAACAGGCCCATGGCTCAGTGTTATAAAGCATGGTGAACAGGCCCATGGCTCAGTATTGTAGGGCATGGTGAATAGGCTCGTGGCTCAAGGTATGCTAGTGGTGAGACCTATACCAAGGTAGGATAGAGAAAAGGGTAGCCTACGGAGCTGACCCTGTGGTTGAGGCCACTTTAGCAAGAGACTGCGATCCTACTTTAATTTGGATATCGTGCACTGACCACGAGGAGGTGAGGTCATGGAGTCCGTCTCTCCCATTGACCTTGTATGGCACCAGTTTGGGCTTCACAGCCAAAGGTTGGATTTGAGAGGTATGACTCACTTCCTCAGGGAATAATAAATTGTAATCTAGCCGTATAGTATGTATTGCTCAAGGTAAAAAACGAAACATTGATTGAAGCCTTGCTTGTATAGTTGCCCTAGTTATATCTTGCAGATATTTTTACATTCCTCATATCTTGTCATAAGTTCTTATAAAGCTTATCATGTCAATCATGTTCCATAAAGAAATATCTGGTTATATGCCTCCTGGATATCTTAGTAAGCTGTTAATGAAGTTAGTTCTGTTCAGTATGTCGTATATATGAACTGCTTATATCAATTACCTGCTTTATCTGTTCTAGCTCTCCTTTGAGGTTTTATAGTTTCAGTGGGCGTTATGTTTCTCACTGGGACTGTGTGTTTCACCCCACTGGTTTTAAACCTTTTTAGGTGATCGTGCTAGACGTGGTGGTGGTCATGAGGTTGCGGCCGAGCAGCAGGAAGAATAGTAGGAGGCACGAGATGGATATGCTGCTATTTTGGTTGTTTTGTGCTAGAGTCCTAGAGTCATCCATGTACTCTCAGGTCCTTGGTGGTGTTTTGACGATGTTTCACGATGTATAGCTGATGTAGCTTGTTTATCCTGTTATTGTCCTGGTATGGCCTGATCTGTACATAAACATGTGGTGAACTCTTTGTGCCTATGTGACAGCTGGATCCTATGAACTATGGACACATATGAAGGTTTATGTATGTTTATATAGTATGTTTCCTTGCAGGATAAAGATCTGGATGCAATAGTTTCTTTATTTATCTGCTTTTCGCAATCGGTTTTAATTAACCTGTGTTTTTGGTAATATATGGTTTATGGAAGTTCCACACATTTTTGCATGGGATTTCATTGTTTGTGTGATAGCGGGATGTCACAATAAGTTTGGTATCAGAGCCCGAGGTTCGCTGAGTCTACATGGATCTATGACTAGGTTTTGTGTTTGTTCTTGTGATTTTTCCAGATTTTCTCATAATAACCTTCTGCCCCAGTAGAAGATAAAGCTAAAAGATGTCTGGAAGTCACGAAGAACATGCTGCCGAGAGCAGTGTTGTTCCATCTGTTGATGGAGCAAGAGTGCAAGCACATGAAGATCGGGTGCCTGAGGTCCCCCAAATCGACCCAACCATTCTTGAGAACCCTGTCTACCTACACCTCATGGGATAGGTAATGTCTACGATGAATCACATGGTGGATAGATTGCCACTGCCTCTGCCAAGAGCACAGGCTCCCCATGGTGAATCTTCGGGTATTGGGAAGACCTTTGAGTGGCTTTGCCAATCAGAGCTTCAGATTATGCTGGAATGACTAATCCAACTGATGTAGATTTGTGGCTGACAGGTCTTGAGAAGGCCTTCCGGATCCTTGACATCCCCAAAGCAGACAAAGTCAAGCGTGCTGTATACCTTATGAAAGGTAGTGCTAGCCACTTGTGGGCCATCGAGGAGGAGAAGCGACCCGGTGAGGTGATCTGTTGGGTCATCTTCCGACGGGAGTTCGTGGGTCGATACTTCCCGAAGACGTATCTGGACGAGAAGATCAATCAGTTTGAGCATTTGCGCCAAGGATCTCTGAGCATCACTGAGTATGAAGCCAAGTTTATGGACCTGCTGAGGTTTTATCCTCACATGGCATCAATAGATGATGAGAGGATCAGACATTTTGAAAAAGGTTTGAGTGCCGAGCTGTCGACACCTGCTACTGCCTTAGAAAACCGAGAGCGGTTTGCCACGTTTGTGGAGTTGATATGAAGGATTGAACGATCAGTCTGAGATAAGAGAGAGGTTATGACCAAGAAAAGGCCTGCTCAGTTTCAGGATCAGAGGTTTGATAGCCACAAGAAGTCGAGGTTTTTTGCACCTTCTGTGAGGCAAAGTTCTAGTGCACCATTGCAGTGGTCACCATGTAAAGGAAGAGGGCATGGTTATTCGCCATCCAGAGCTTACAACACAGCTTCAGTAGTAGTGACAGGGGCATCTAGGCCGTAGTTAGAGGACAGGTCATGCTATCACTGTGGACAGACCGGGCATTTGAAGTCAAATTTCCCAAGAAGAGATGTCGACGTGACGCAGCAACCGAGATAGAGTCAACAAGGTCTAGGCAAACAACAGTTTAGTGGTGCCAGAGGGTGAGGGCGGGGCCAAGCGTCGTAAGAAGGATTGTCTGCTCAAGGAAGCAGAGGACATGGATAGCAAGCAACGACTCGATTCTATGCTATGAGTCATCCAGACGCAATAGTCAACCCGTGAGTGGTGGAAGGCAGATGGAGTTATATCATTCTGATTTGTCTTCTTGCTTTATATCTGTTTTGGTTGACCCAGGTGCTACACACTCTTTTATCACTCGTAGTATGATTGATAGCTGTGCTTTACCTATTAGTTGTAAAAAAGATAGCTTGTTGTTAGAAACCCCTCTTGATGGTTCCTCGATGCTTCGAGAGGTGTGTCCATCTTGTGTCCTATCCTTTTTGGGACACAATATACACGTGGATCTTATACCACTTGATATGCATGGATTCGATGTAATCCTTGGGATGAATACCCTAGAGAGGTATAAGGTTGTGCTAGACTGTGGTTCCAAGCAAGCGGTGTTTGCTGATGATGGTGAGAAGTGGATCTTACAAGGAGATAGGAAGATTCTTTCGACGTGTTTGGTATCAACTATTGTGGCAGAAAAGTTTTTACGACAAGGTTGTAGAGCGTTTTTGGCTCATGTTGTGGATACCGAGGCGAAGGGTCCTAACCTTGAGGAGGTACCTATTGTCTGAGAGTTTGTGTATGTGTTTCCCAATGTTCCCCCACCTCGAGAGATTGACTTTGAGATCAATCTAGTTCCAGGGACACAACCAGTTGCTAAGACACCGTACAAGATGGCTCCAGCTGAGATGACAAAGCTAAAAAAGCAATTATAGGAATTGCCGGATAAAGGTTTCATCAGACCAAGCACATCGCCATGGGGTTCTCCAGTCCCGTTCATAAAGAAGAAGGATAGATCGATGCATTTATTCATAGATTACCGGTAGTTGAACAAAGTTATGATCAAGAACAAGTATCCGTTGCCAAGAATAGATGACCTGTTTGATTAGTTGCGTGGTGCTACCATGTTCTCAAAGAGCGATCTACGATCTGGATATCATCAGTTGACGATTAAGGCGGATGACATACCAAAGTCAGCTTTTAGGACGAGGTATGGTTACTATGAGTTTGTGGTTATGCCATTCGGGATAACCAATGCACCTACTGCTTTCATGTATCTAGTGAATAGGGTGTTCCATCTATTCCTAGATCAGTTTGTTGTGGTCTTCATAGATGACATCTTGATATACAGTCAAGATAGTCAATAGCATGAACAACACCTTCGACAAGCGTTGACTCTCCTTCACCAGCATCAGTTGTATGCCAAGTTTAGTAAGTGCGAGTTTTGGTTGAAGGAAGTAATATTCTTGGGTCATGTGATATCCACAGAAGGAGTCAGAGTGGATCCGAAGAAGGTGGAGTCAGTTGTGAATGGGAGCAACTGAAGACGCCGACTGAAGTTCATAGTTTTCTGGGTTTAGCAGGATACTACTGAAGGTTTATAAAGGACTTCAGTGTGATCGTGTTGCCATTGACGAAGTTGACCAGGAAGGATGTACCTTTTGTTTGGGATGATCGTTGTCAGCAAGCTTTTCAGAGCTTAAAGGAGAAGCTGACTAGTGCTCCAGTGTTGGTGTTGCCAGAGCCTGGCAAAGGCTATGTTGTTTTTGTGATGCTTCCAAGAAAGGCTTAGGATGTGTGTTGATGCAGGAAGATCATGTGGTTTTTTTTGCTTCGCAACAACTTAAGAAACATGAGGAGAGTTATCCGAACATGATTTAGAGCTGGCAACGGTGGTCCATGTGTTAAAGATATGGAGACACTATCTTTATGGGGAAGTGTGTCAGATCTTTACGGATCATAAGAACATGAAGCATATCTTCTCGTAGAGTGAACTGAACATGCGACAACATCACTAGATGGAGTTGATAAGTGATTATGATTGCACCATCGAGTATCATCCTGGTAAGGTGAACATAGTAGTTGATGTGCTTAGCAGGAAGTATTCTTCTCTTCATATGAAGAAGGCACGGTTGAGTTCTTTGATATGCCATAAGTGGGTTATGTTCATCTCTTTGCGGCAGATGAATGTACAGTTGGAGGTATCCTTGTTGGCAGGACTGTTGGCACAGATGCAAGTGAAGCCTACGTTGAGACAGTAGATCAAAGGAGCACAACATGTAGATGGTACAGTCCAGTTGATCAGATCAGAGTTTGGGACCAAGAAGCATGATGGCTTCCATGAGTCTGAGGATGGACTAGTTTGTAATCATATCAGGATGATGGTTCCTGATGTTGACGGTCTGAGGAAGTTAGTGCTCGAGGAAGTGCACACATTGATGTATGATATGCATCCAGGTGTCACCAAGATGTATCATAATCTAAAGGACCAATATTGGTGGCCTGGTGTGAAGAGAGACGTGGCCGAGTTTGTGGATAGGTGTGCGGTATGTCAGCAGGTTAAAGATGAGCATCAGAAGCCGGGAGGTACATTGCAACCGATGCCGATAACACAGTGGAAATGGGATCATATAACCATGGATTTCATAGTTGGTCTTCCGAGGACAGCTAGGAATTGTGATTCCATCTGGGTGATAGTGGACAGATTGACGAAGTCTGCCCATTTCATTCCGCTAAAGACAACATACACAAGAGAGAAGCTTGCTCAGATGTATGTGGATGAGATAGTGCATTTGCACGGTGTGCCAGCAACGATAGTCTCTGAGAGAGGTCCTCAGTTCACAAGTCATTTTTGGGAATAGTTGTAGAGTGCGTTGGGAATGCAGTTAAGGTTAAGTACCACTTTCCACCCACAGACAGATGGATAGTCTGAAAGGACTATTCAGACTTTGGAGGATCTTCTCTGGGCTTGTGTTTCACAATTCCTAGGAAGTTGGGACGTGCATCTCAGTTTGATAGAGTTCGCCTACAACAAAAGTTACCAAGGGAGTATCGACATGGCACCTTATGAGGCTTTGTATGGTAGAAAGTGTATATCTCCTATATGTTGGTATGAGTCTGGTGAGTATCAGCTTCTGGGTCTTGAGTTAGTACAATAGATGACAGAGAATATCAAGGTGATACAACAACACTTGAAAGCGGCACATGATAGACAGAAGTCGTATGCAGATAATCGTCGACGGCCTCTGGAGTTCCAGGTGGGAGACAAGGTGTATCTCAAGGTCTCACCATGGAAAGGCATGCTGAGGTTTGGCCAAAAAGGCAAGTTGGCTCCCAGGTATATGGGGCCATATCCGGTAATAGCACGTGTTGGCAAGGTGGCCTACAAGTTAGAACTACCGCCAGAGTTACACATGTTACATCCAGTGTTCCATGTCAAGATGCTAAAGAAAAGTCACCCGAGCATAGAGACAATGAAACAACCAGTTGAGGTTGAGCTTGATGAAGATGTGACCTACGAGGAAGGCCCAATGTTGATCCTTGACAGACGAGTGAAGAAGATGAAGAGGAAGGATCTGGTTCTTGTGAAGGTTCTTTGGCATCATCGTGGCATTGAGGAAGCCACGTGGGAGCTTGAGGAAGAGATGAGAAGGAAGTATCCCTCTCTTTTCTCTTCGGATTTTGGGGATGAAATCCTTTTGTAGAGGTTTATGGCTTGTAAGGACCCTGACCTCCATTTTGGGCTTACCCTATTTGCTTTCCCTAAACCTTATGTTTAGATGTTTGCTAATCACCCGAGTTGTGATTAGGGTTTGTTTGTGTTTTGTTGAGAGGTTGAGATGCAACTTGCAAATTACCTAAGTTCGAGGGTTGGTGTGCAAGTTTGTCACCTTGAGAGATATCTTTCTCTCTCCTTGCATCCTCTTGGGTTGAGAGGATGGATTAGGCGCCTTGCTTGGTTTGCTTTGAGCCTTGTTTGAGCTTGTTGAAGCTTAGGCTTGTTGTTGGGCTTTCTTGGGCCTTGTTTGAGCTTGGTGCCACCTCCTTGCTTGGTGTGTCAGGCAGGGTGTGTCGGCCAAGTGTGTATCGGGTATGAGTGTATCGGCTAGGGGTGTATCAGCCAGGGCGTATCGGCCAGGGAGTATCAACCATGGTGTGTGGGGTTTCCATGTTGGGCGACACACACCCCCCTTCCACCTAGCCTCGTTTGTGTCACCCTTGTTTGGACAAGTGGTCGTTGCTTTGCTAAGTGGGTGGCAAGTCGTGGACATGTAGCTTGGGATGCTAGCAAGGTGGCATAGTTTGGACAAGTGGTGGTTTGGGTGAGAACATGTGGAGCAATCCCCTAGAGGACGCCCACTTAACCCCCTTGTATATATACCCCCTTCTTTTCTAGCTTGGGATCCCTTTAGCTCCTTAGTTGCTTCCCTTCTTTCTTGGCGGCCGATACCACCCCTTGGTAGAGCTTGATGGCCGATCTCCTTGGTGGAGTCTTCTTCTTCCTCTAGTGGTGGCCTAAACCCTAGATGTGCCTTACTCCTTCTCCTCCTGTAGTGAGTATCTCTCCCTTTCCTTGGCATCATCTTCTTCTTCTTCTTCCTTCTCTTCGGCCATGGTGGTTACAAGTTGTTCTTCTTTGTGTTGGCTGAAGGTGGTGCCTTGGAGCTTGGAGCTTGGTGCTAGAAGCTTGGAGCTTTAGAGCTTGAGGCAGGTTACATAACTCTTACCCTAGATATATTACCTTCTCTGTATGTTTCTTGTTTATGTACTATCTTGATCGGACATGCTTATCTTGTTGGAAATATCTTTTCTCTAGTATGTGCACTTGATCTTGTTGGATATGGTTACATGGTTATGTTGCTTAGATGTGTTCTTAGACCCTGTTGGCTGAACCATTGGACTAGGGTTCCTTGGGAAAAACCCCTCTCTCTTGGTTGTTGAGAGGTGAGCCGAGGGTTTCCTAATCCAAAGGTGCATGTGGTGTGTTCTTGGGGTAAAACTCCTTTCTCTCCCTTTGGTTTTGAGAGGTGAGCTTGAGCTCTAGTGGTGTAGGCAAAACCCCTCTCTCCCTTAGTCATTGAGAGGCGAGTCTACACTCTAGTTTCTTGGGAAACACCCCTCTCTTGCCTTGGACTTGAGAGGTGAGCCGTTGGTTGGTCTTGACCTAGTTGAGGTTGGTGGGTTGGCCGTTATGATGATGACCCACCTTGCTACCCGATGTGTGATGAAAGTTGTGCAAAACCCCTCTCTTAGTTGTTGAGAGGTGAGCCAATTCTCTTGATCTATTAGCATTTGGTGGTTGTCTTGAGGTTGAAGACAACTAACCCGATATGGTACCTTGCCCGATAGGATATGCAGTTCTTGGATGTCACGGTTACAAGGTTACCTAACCCATTATGGAGTGAAGTTTGTTGGATGCTTGGGTTTCCCGACATCCCTCTCCTAGGGTTGATCTTGGACGATATGCTGGATGGGTGTCTTGTTGACCCTTTGACCGTTACAAGTCTTTACCCCTAGATGTCTTGCTGCCCGATATGCCTTGTGATTGTTATCGGCTTGATGAGGTGACACAACGTTAGTCTTTGTCTTTGGGAGAGGTCGCATGTTATGAGAGATAACCCGGGAAGGGTGTTAGCTGTTGTGTTGGTCCCTTGGGTGATATAGTAGGTTGTTGTTGTGTTGTTGTGTTGGGTCGTATGGGTGTTATCTGCTGTGACGGGTTGCTTTGACACGTTACCCAGCACAACATTACCCGTCTCGGGGCATTTCTTGTTATAGGTAGCACGACACATCGTTACATGTTATGGTTCTTCCCTTTATGATGTTGTGCATTTGAACGTTACATGTTGGTTCTTAGCTGTTGCCCGACATGATGTCTTGGGCATTGCACTTGAGGAAGTGCTTCTTGTTATCACCTAGCTTGTGGTGCTGCCCGACATAGTGTTGTAGTGGCTTGGGAAATACGAAGTGGGAGATAGGGATTTCTGCCTTGGGCATCACAAGTTGTGTGTTGTCTGATACCAAGGTGAGGGTGGTTGCCCGATATGGTTGTTGACCTTAGATGGGTGTTGACCGATACAGTGCTGGGCATCACACCCTGTGATGATACGTGTCTTGCCTTTAGTAAGGTTTATGGTACCTTTAGTGAGGGTTGTCCCTTACCCGATATATCTATAGTGAGGGTTGTACCTTATGATTGTTTGGAAACCCTAATGCTTGATCGTAAAGTCATATAAGATAATGTCATGCATAGATATGCTCATCCAATAGCATAATTATATCTCTCTTGATATATGCAATAAGTTTAAGATGTTCCTTGTATAAATACAGCTGTACCTCTATGCTTATGCTAACCATGCATGTACCATTTGTATGATGAGGCCATGGTAATGGCATGACAATGATATGATGTGGGACATCAATGGTTATGATGAACCCAGTGATATATGATGGGTGTTACCCATGGAATGGCAATGCGTGCCTTGATGATGGGATTGAGTCCCAGTGATCCTTGTGATGGATCTAGATGTTTGGCAAGAGATCAAGTGGTAATATGTGATGTTGGGTCCTTGTAATGGATCAAGATAATGTTGATGGCATTGAAGATCTTAGTGACAACATAAAATAAGATAATGAGTTCTATGTTTTAGTTGCATATTACATAACCTGGTTGAATCTTGCAATCCACTTAAAATACACTAATTAATTATAGAGGAACCTTTCATGTAGTTTGCCCTGGCCATAGATCCATCATTGTCAGTAGATGGTGATGGTGAAACAGGTTTATCCTGCGGGATTACTTAGAGCACATATTGTTGAATATGCGGGGTTTCTCCTAGCCGAAAATAGGAGGATTTGAGAGCAACTGCGGATGTGTATAGAGCATGGTGAACATGCCCATGACTCAGTGTTATAAAGCATGGTGAACAGGCCCATGGCTCAATATTGTAGAGCATGGTGAATAGGCCCGTGGCTCAAGGTATGCTAGCACCGAGACCTGTACCAAGGCGGGCTAGAGAAAAGGGTAGGCTGCGAAGCTGACCCTGTGACTGAGGCCACTTAAGCAAGAGACTGCGGTCCTACTTTAATTTGGATATCATGAACTGACCATGAGGAGGTGAGGTCATGGAGTCTGGCTCTCCCATTGACCTTGTATGACACCGGTTTGGGCTTCGCAGTCGAAGGTTGGATTTGAGCGGTATGGCTCACTTCCTTAGGGCATAATAAATTGTAATCTAGCTGTATAGTATGTATTGCTTAAGGCAAAACACAGAACATTAGTTGATGCCTTGCTTGTATAGTTGCCCTAGTTATATTTTATAGATATTTGTACATTCCTCATATCTTGTGATAAGTTCTTATAATGCTTATCTTGTCAATCATGTTCCATAAAGAAATATCTGGTTATATGCCTCCTGGATATCTTGGTAAGCTATTAATAAAGTTAGTTTTGTTCAGTATGCAGTATATATGAGCTGCTTATATCATTTACCTTCTTTATCTGTTCTAGCTCTCCTTTGGGGTTTTATAGTTTTGGCCGGGGTTATGTTTCTCGCTGGGACTGTGTGTCTCAGCCCACTGGTTTTAAACCTTTTTAGGTGATCGTTCTAGACGTGGTGGTGGTCGTGAGGTTGTGGCCAAGCAGCAGGAAGAATAGTAGGAGGCAAGAGATGGATATGATGTTGTTTTGGTTGTTTTGTGGTAGAGTCCTATAGTCACCCCTGTACTCTCAGGTCCTCGGAGTTGTTTTGATGACATTTCACGATGTATAGATGATGTAGCTTGTTTATCATGTTGTTGGCCAGGTATGGCCTGTTCTGTACATAAATAGGTGGTGAACTCTTTGTTCCTATGTGACAGTTGGATCCTATGAACTATGGACACGTATCAAGGTTTATGTATGTTGATATAACATGTTTCCTTGCAGGATAAAGATCTGGATGCAATAATTTCTTTATTTATCTGCTTTCCACAATCAGTTTTAATTAACCCATGTTTTTGGTAATATGTGGTTTATGGAAGTTCTGCACGTTTTCACGTGGCATTTTGTTGTCTGTGTGATAGAGGAATGTCACATTTACAGTCATTACTTCAGACCATATATGGTCAGCCTAGACTGCATTTGCAGTTGTGGTCCAGCTAGACCACATATAGTCTAGTGCTGGACTCTAAATGTTACTGATTTAGAAATACTGTTCGTTTACATACCATATACAGTCCCTTCCGGACCATAAACACAGTCGAAAAACAACCTAGTGACTTTGGGACTTTGGATATGGCTTCTATTCTTATAAATATACTTCCCCAACTCATCCCAAGCATGAAAATCAATGAAGAGACATCAAGAGACGTCATTTTTCAAAGACCTAAAGCCATAGAGAGACCTAATGATTTCCTTAGCGTTTCACACCTCCAAGAGATCCTCTCCAAGCAATTGTCTTCTTCCACATTGGATTTCAGGCATAAAAGGGGATTGGGTACTTCTTCTCTCTTCTTTAATCATCATCTCAGTAATCTCTCTATCAATAATATCATCTCCGCTAGTGGATGTAGGCTCCTACATTGGGAATTTGCCAAACCACTATAAATCTCGTCATTGTGGTTGCTTGCTTGTTCATTGTTGATTTTCTTCGTACATATTTGGTTTGGATTGCTCAATCTCATGCTTCTGCATCTCCACAACAAGCTCGTTGGGCCTTGTTATTTGGGTCTCTCATCACCACCATATCCCAACAAGTGGTATCACAACAAGTTTTACCTCCAGATCTCTACCATGACGTCAAAGTACAATATCGAGAAGTTCAATCTCTTGAAGAGCTTCTCTCTCTGGAAAGTTAAGTGTGAATCTTGTCTCACATAAGGAGTCCACAAAGTTCTTCTTAGAAAGGAGAAGAAATTATAATCCATGACGGATGACCGATGGGAGGAGATTGATCAGAAGGTATGTACATGCATCTTTTTCTATTAGTCCTCCATGAGGTCGTCCATCTAAAGACTGCCAAATATGTTTGGGATGAACTTGAAGCACTCTACATGAAGAAGTCCATCACCAACGAGCTTAAACTAAAGAAGTGCCTTTTCATGCTTCACATGGAAGAAGTGGTTCCTTGACGACTCTTCTCAATGACTTCAATGAAATCATCCACGACCTCAGGCAGATCGATGTGAAGATAGAGGATAAGGATCAAGCAATATTTTTTCTATGTACACTTCCACCGTCCTACAAGAATCTGTAGGATATGATGATGTTTCGTGAGTCAAAAACTATCTCACTCCATGAAGTGAAAATGGCCTTGACGTCTCAAGATAAATTAGGGAAGGATCTTACTTCATCAAAAGTAGTGTGTGAAGCTTTAGCCGCTAGAGGAAGCGAGCGTACACGTGACAAAGACCCTAAAAGTTCAAAGAAAAAGAAGAACAAGTCAAAGTCACATAAATTAAAGAGGTGCAACTATTACAAGAAGACAGGCCATACCCGAGATGAATGCTACAGGTTGCAAAACAAGCAAAAGCTTGAAAAATCAAATGATGTTGCAGCTCATGTAGTGGCTCATGGAGGTTCTGAAGATGACGACTACATTCTTGCTTCATCACCTTCCTATGACTACAAGAAGAATTGGGTTCTTGATTCAGCATGCACGTACCACATGACTGAGCGTAAGGATTATTTCCATACCTATGAGTCACATCAAGGTGGAGATATCCTTATGGGTGACAATCATCCTTGCAAGATGATTGGTGTTGGCATGGTGAAGATCAAGATGTTTGATGGTGAAGTTAAAACATTGATGGATGACTGACATGTTGCCAGGTTGAATAAGAATCTCATCTCATTGGGCACACTTGAAGACCAGGGCTGCAAGTTCTTTGGTGAAAATGAAGTTGTTGATGTTCTTAAAGCTGAACGGGTCCTCATGAAGATAGTGAGAAATTCACACAAACTGTACATCTTGCAAGGTTCCACTATCTCAAGCTCCACAACAGTTACAACTTCATCTAGAGACACCACAAGGCTCTGGCATACGGGTTTGGGACACATGTCTAAGAAAGGGAGGATGCTTCTGAGCAAGAGAGGGTTTTTGTGTGGTGAAAGCATTTGAAAGTTAGATTTATGCAAGCATTGTGTTATGGGGAAGGCCAAACACAATAGCTTCAACACAACAATTCATTCTTCCAAGGATGTTGTAGATTATGTTCACTCTGATCTATGGGGCCCTTCTCGTGTTCCTTCCAAAGGTGGTGGTAAATATATGATGACCTTCATTGATGATTGCACTAGGAAGGTTTGGGTTTATTTTCTCAAGATCAAGGACGAGGCATTCTTGACTTTCAAACAATGGAAGGCTCTTCTTGAGAATCAAACCAATAAGAGCATAAAGACTTTTTTGACTAATAATGGCTTAGAGTCCTATTCCAAGGAGTTCAATAATTTACAGTGATCATGGGATCAAAAGACATCTTACAGTGTGTCACACTCCTCAACTGAACAATGTAGTAGAAAAAATGAATAGAACATTGTTGGAAAAGGCCCGATGCATGCTTCTCAATGCGAGTTTGGATAGATCTTTCTGGGTGGAAGCTATATCAATCTCTTGCTATTTGGTGATCCGTTCTCCATCATCTTTTACTAATTTCAAGACTCCTAAAGAAACTTGGTCTGGTAAACCTGTTGATTATTCAAATCTGTGAATATTTGGCTACCCTGCTTATGCACATTTTGATATTGGCAAATTAGAACCTAGAGCTATCAAATGCATATTCCTTGGTTATGCTACTGGGGTGAAAGGATGCCACCTTTGGTGCAAGGATCCTTCTTCACCATGTTTCTTTATAGAGAGCAACGTTACTTTTAATGAATCTACCATGGCGTCTACTATGCAAGACACAAATAGCACTTCTACAGGTTCTCTACAGGGCGTCTCACAATAGGTGGAGACCAAAGAAGATGTCGGCTCACAGGTTGATGAACAAGATCCCTCTTCTGTGATAGATGATTTAGTGCACACTGAAGATAAAGAAGAGATTCCATAGAGTTCTTATAGTGTAGCCAAAGGAAAAGGAAAATGAAATGTCAAACCACTCCAACGTTGTGGCTTTGGTGACTCCATGGTAGCCTATGTCCTTTCCAATACCGTTGATATGGATATTGGTGATGAGCCCAATTTCTATGATGCAGTCGCAGGTCATGATTCTCCATAGTGGATTGCTGCAATGAAGGAAGAGATGGAATCTCTCCACAAGAATCAAACTTGGGAGTTGGTGGTACCTCCCAAAGGCAAGAAAGTAGTGGGCTGCAAGTGGGTCTATGAGAAGAAATGAGGTGATAGATACAAGGCACGCCTTGTTGCAAAAGGCTAAAATCAAATTAAATGCATTGATTATAATGAAGTCTTCTCACCCACCGTTAAGCATAGTTTCATATGGGTGCTTCTTTCTTTGGTAGCCATTGAAGACCTATAGTTGCAGTAGCTAGATGTAAAGACATCTTTTCTGCATGGTGAACTAGAAGAAAATATTTGCATGCAACAACCAGAGGGTTTTGAGGAAAAAGAGAACCATGTGTTCTTGCTCAATAGGTCACTCTATGGGATGAAGCAATCTCCAAGACAATGGTACATGAGATTTGACTCTTTCATGATGCACAATGAATTTTCCAAGAGTAGCTATTACGCTTGTGTCTACTATGAAGGGCTAGATGACAATTCCTTTGTTTACCTACTGCTATATGTTGATGGCATGTTGATCATTTCTAGATACACATCTGAGATTGCCAAGGTGAAACCTCCTCAAGGTGGAGAATTTAATATGAAAGACCTAGGTGAAGCTAAGAAGATTCTTGGCATGGAGATTCAAAGGGGATCAGATTATGCAGACGACCTCGACAAGAGGAGATCTCTCACAAGTTACATGTCCATGATGGGATCTACAACTATTAGTTGGAAATCCACTCTATAAAATACCATTGCTTTATCTACTACTGAAGTAGTATACATGGCGACAAAGGATGTTGTGAAGGAGGCTTTATAGCTCAAGGGCTTGATGAATCAGTTGGGCATCGTTCAAGAACAAGTTATTGTTTATTGTGACAGTCAAAGTGCTATACATCTTAGTAAAGATCAAATGTTCTACAAGAGAACAAAGCACATTGATATCAAGTACTACTTCATTAGAGAAGTCACAGCTGAAGGAAAAATTCAAATAAAGAAGATTGGTATGCCTGAGAATCCAACTGACTTGATGATGAAGACTCTTCCATTAGCTAAGTTTGATCTTTTCTCAAAATTAGTTGGTCTTCTTTCTACTTGAGCTTTTCCCATGTAGAGCATGTGGAGGAGATGGTATTATTAACCAGTTTTTGATTTTGGAGAAGATTGCAAGTGCTTTTCTACTTCTATCATTTTTGAGTTGAAGACAAGGTGGAGTTTGTTGAGAGTGTCTTAAACTCTTTACAAAAGCTTCCTTGATGAATGGGATGTATACACCAAGCCTTGACATCTTCGAGATGCGTTTTGGGGACCTATAGGTGTATTTACAGTCATTACTTCAGACCATATGTGGTCTGCCTAGATTGTATTTGCATTTACGGTCCAGCCAAACCATATACAGTCCAACATTGGATCATAAATGTTGCTGATTTGGAAAATATAGTCCGTGTTACAGACCGTATACAGTCCCTTCCTGATCGTAACACGGATGGAAAACAACCTAGTGACTTTGGGACTTTGGATATGGGTTCTATTCTTATAAATAGACTTCCCCAACTTGTGCCAAGCATGAAGAGCAATGAAGAGACATCAAAATATGTCATTTTTCAAAGACCTAAAGCTACGAATGGACCTAGGGCTTTCCTTAGGGTTTCACACCTCCAAGAGCTCCTCTTCAAGCAACCGTCTTCTTCCACAGTTGGCTTTTAGGTGTAAAAGGGGATTGTCTACTTCTTCTCTCTTATGTAATCATCATCTCTGTGATCTCTCTATCAATAATATCATCTCCTCCAGTGGATGTACGCTCCCACATTGGGTATTTGTCGAACCACTATAAAGCTCATCTTTGTAGTTGCTTGCTTGTTCATTGTTGATATTCTTTGTACGTATTCGATTTGGATTTCTCAATCTCATGCTTCCACATCTCTCCAACAAGCTCGTTGGGCCTTGTTGTTCGAGTCTCTCATCACCAACATATCCCAACACACCTAAATGGTAAATTTTTTTCCTTATAAGAAGAAGCCAAATTTGACATAGTTATATTAATAGATGTGTATTTCTCAAACCACCTTGTCATCCTCATAAATCAAGGTGGATTGCTTCTTGCATGTTCAAATGCAAAATTGCATTATCCATACAAAATGTACACATCGATGACACACTAGGTTCATTATTCATAGACCTCCATGATTACCATCTTTTTCATGTTATGACTTAATACTTCTCGTATAGTATGAATAGGATTTTATAAAAAGGGTTTTACCTTATACTGATATAAATAAAGACATTTGACTCCCATAAACTACTATAGATGCATGTTATTGTGTAAAGAAACAATGAAAAATATAATATGCCGAAGGAGAAACTAGATTCTTCAGGAAGAGCTCTAGTACCCCTCAATTGGTCAATCATATACTTTGTATGTGTTAATATTGACCACAGTATTATACACATATTCACCTTGGTTTAGGTATCTGATAAATTTGTGTACAATGTGATGTTGAAGGAGACATCTCTACATATCATAATTGAATTTTGTTCTAAAAAAGTCTTTTGAGGAAATACTAAGGTCATGTGTTCCCTCATAATTTTTTCTAAGAATTTTAGTGGCACGTCCTCTATACTAACTGTCTAAAATTGCTTGTTGATGTATGGGGAATATTTATGATGGTTGAGAACCAACTCAGCTCAAAATTCAAGTGGGGCATATGACATGGTTGTAATTGGTCTAGAGGGAGTGGTTTTTAATATGATGGGAAATATTTGAGATTAAAGAAAATATAGAAGATGATGAGAATTTTATCGAATCAAAACACTTTTTTTAATATTTTCACCAGATTTGCAATTAGGTCCTCATACTATATTTAAATAACTTGCAAGGAAACTTTAAACTAGGATAATCAATGTGTGTATTCAAACAACTGAGAGATATCTCTTAATAAATGTCAAATATAAATAAAACACACAATTATGATAAATAATCAAGATTATAGGAAGACTAGGGTAAAGTTAGGTTCATGGTCTCACACTAACAATCATAAAAAATATTTAGTTATATGTTGATCATATATAACAATATGACTTGTGGTATTCTGGATTATTGAGCATTACATTGAATCATCTCTGATAACACCAAAATTTATGCATATATGCAAGCATTTATTTATGGTTTTGTGTCATTGTAGCCTTAAAATACCCAAAATAACCCATGTTTCTTATCTTTGACTAGTCTATGCTTTTTCCTAGATAAAGTTGATCGAATTAGCCAATTTTGGGACTTGCAAGCACCAAACTTGAAAAGACATGGATTCTCCAAAGGATCCTCCCCAACGCATGTGTTTTTGCAACAATTAAGTCTACATTGCGACCACTGTCATCAGGGTCTCGACCGTGACCGCAATACCCACGCTCACCACAACCACGACCGCGGTAGTTGACTTCACCGCAACCGCGGTCTGGACATACACCACGACCGCTACTCAAACCATAGCCACCACAACTGAACTAACTGCGATTGAGGCCTACACCTCGACCATGGATCTTGTCTCAACCAAGGTGATCAGTCGATCTCAACCGCGACCGCGGGAGGTACCTCGACCACAGACTGTGACCCACGATCATTTTCACGACCATAGTGACTAAAGTTGTGATCTAGTTTAGGACCGTGACCATTCCTCCTATAAGTACCCACCCCTCTCCACCCCAAAAAGGGTTCAGATCTGGGGAGTTATTTCAATTGTTGGTCTCAACTCAGTGAGGTTCCCAGAGTGTCATGGGAGAGCCTGGAGGTCCAAGAAGACCGAAGTGCTCGTTCTACACCCATCTCTTCAGCATGCTTCCATCTTCCACCATTCTTCCACTTCCATCCACTGACTAAGCTACTATTTTGGGGCAGATCCAGAGAGAGAGAGGGCCAAGGAGTCTTGTAGATCAAGGAGGAGGACCAAAAGATGAGATCCAGCCTATATACAGGCTAAGGAGTGAGAACCACCTCTCCTCTACGGGCTAAATCCCTTCTTCTTCTCCTTTCTTCAACTATTCCCTTTTGTATTTGTACAAATGATGTTCCTCCATCTTTGTTCGGTGTCAACTATGCTTGTCCATGGCTAGTTGAGCTCCTTCTTGGCTATGTAGCCCTTTTTAGGACATGTTTATGTACTTTTACCTTAAGCAAGTAGCTTTATTTCAGATATGGCATGTTTCTTATTCTATCTTTTCCTTATGGTTATGATTGCTAGTTTGGTTGATCTCTTTCTTGCTTGAACTGCTATTCCTTCCTGTATCGAGAGATCTGTTGTAGAAATAGATAAGAGATGATAGTTTGGCTTGGGATCTAAGAAGAGAACGAGTCAAGGTAGTCTATTCTTAACAACCTAGAATATTCTAGATCTGAGAGGATACCTAGAATGTTCTAGGCTGTTGGGTGGTTATTCTCAAGATACGTTTCACACCTTTGGTGGGTTTTAGTCACACTATGCGAGAGCGAGTGGGATGACCCCACAGGAACAGGCCCACAACGCATGCTATGTTTGGATGTAGGTTGATTGCTAAGGTGTTTGAGGGTTGTCTATGCTCGAGAACGGGTGCATAGACTACCCAACATGTGGTTACAAAGCCAAGAACTCCTTCTCTCTGATTAGTAGAATCCTACAGACTCTATTTTATTTTATTTTCGTTGTT
The DNA here is from genome assembly GCA_963693085.1 of Alisma plantago-aquatica. NCBI lineage: Eukaryota > Viridiplantae > Streptophyta > Magnoliopsida > Alismatales > Alismataceae > Alisma > Alisma plantago-aquatica. The sequence continues at coordinate 478,909,344 of OY856413.1, read as the reverse complement.
TTGCTTGTTTTAATTCGTGACAACCCACTAGACTAGTTCTAGCTCCCTTCCTTTCATCGACCATCATCTTGTCTTATCTGACTCAAGAACAAATTTTGAAGCGTCTTAAACGTCACCACGTCCCTGTGTTCGACCTCGTATATCTACTTCGACCCCGTAATAAAAGTTTTGGGGATCTTTGAAGGTTTCAGGTTATAAATTCAAAAGCTTGATTCCTTCTGAGTCCGTATCTGTATTCCAGATGCATGATTCGAGACTGTCAACTTTTTGGCGCCGTTGTCGGGGACGTGGTCTTCCATGTTTACACGCCTAAAAGATTTTTTAAAATCACATTGAAGCCTTTATATATGCATAGCCTTTCTTTTGTTTTAAACATACCTGTCCATATATACTGAATAGTTTTCCTTTTTTCTATACCTTTTTAGCCATGGATCTTTCTTCAGCAAGACATATTATATTGTCCACCTATCCTATCGAATTTTTCCACAGTTCTGAATGCTGGCAAATAATTGAAGGCCATGCTCCGCAGCTAGTCAAGTTATACTCACCTACACCATCGTCGCATATTGAAATTCCAACAATGGAGACTTCCAGTCAGCCCTCGACTTTCGTTCTATCATGGGATCAAGAATTGATTAAGGTAGTGTATTTGGTTGGGAAAAGTGTTCAAGCACTCGAATTATGAGACCCGTCCGCTCCCACCTGCCTGGGAGACTCATAGGGTGACTAGGGCACGCGATCCCCAACTCGGGGGAGGGGGCTTCGGTGGCGGCCTGCGCCACCCCGCTCCCCCCGGGCCTCTTCCAAGCCCGATCGGTGTGGATCGCCCTCCTTGGTGGCCACTTCTTCACCCCCTCCTCTTCGCTTCTCGCCTCTGCGACGCTAGCGCTGGGCACTGTGTCCCTGGCGGCGGCGGGGCTTCTGTGGCCTAGCCACAACCCCATTCTGGGCCTCTGGCCATCTTGAAGAGGTAGGTTTTGGTGGGCGCCCTCTCAGCTAGGCTGATCGACAAGGTCGGGTTTTCTGTGCAGGGTTTTGCTTCGGTGCTCGTTTTGACAGTTTATCTGTCTTTGTCCCGCCGTTCTTCGGCATTTTTTGTTCCTTTTTGCATAAGGAGTGTTGTCCTTCCTCTGTGAAGGTGGTGGTTTAGCTGGGTTTCCCCCTGTTATTCAACCTGTCAAGGGTTCTCCCCCCTTGGTTAGTGTACTTCGGTCGGTGCGTCTGTTGTGCTCGATGTATTGGTGCAGGCCTGATGGCTCTTTTGGAGATCCAAATCTTGCTGATTCTGGTTATCTAGGTGGTGGTAGCGTCGACTTTACATATTTTACCCGGGATTGTGGTTTGATTCCGCATGAAAGCTGCTTCTATAAGCGCAAAAGGGAGGAATCCGTTCTGAAATGTCATATTTGTATCCAATCCTATCTGTTAGAAGGCGTTCTCTGGCTCCTTTAGTTACAGAATATGTTTGACCCAATTATCTCTGTAGATGCCGTATGGCTTTTATCAATATAATGGCATGGTTTACCTTCAAAAAAAAATTGTTTACTTTACTTTTCACATACAAATAAAGCCAATTTCATTTTTATCTGTCCCTAACTGCCAACAATATTGTTCATTTTACATCATCTAATTTTCTTCTAATTTTCCTTTCACTTACATCTTCACACCCTGACATCTGCTTTTGGTATGTATCCCTATCATCCTTCTTTGATTACCCCACCTTGGTTTACAATTTTGTGTTTTGACCTCTATAGATTCCTTCTTCCCACGTGGTATAGCTGGGACCGCGACCGTGGTCTCATGGAAGGGACCGCAACCACGGCCTTGCAACAAGACTGTGACCGTGGCTTGTTGAGTAAGAACCGCAACTGCAGTTTGAAAACCAAGGACCGTGACTGCAATCCTGCATGAGTGAGACTGCGTCTGTAGTTACACAAGCCCTGAGCAAGCTTTTTCGGCCTGGTCTGACCAACATGTCGGGTTATCTCCGCATTTTTGACCGACTGTTGCTCTTTTAACCGAGTTTTTTTGCTTTTTCCGATTTTGTCGGCATTTTGTCCACTGCTTCAAGCATTTCACGCGAGGGTGGAGCCTGATGCTGGTCTATAAATACCTCCACTGTCGAGGTGTCGCCCCCTTTGCCTAAACCATTGAGTTCCCTCCTCTGCATTGCTTTCCACCTATTTTTACTCCTTCTCCTTACTCCCGCTATAGGATGACAGGGAAGGAGCACGCACGTCGACACTAGTAGCTACAACCACGGCTAGACTGCGACTGCGGTCGTTAGGCAGTGGCCCAACAGCTCACCAGCCGAACACCCCAGGAAGCGCCAAGTTCAGAGGTCCTGACCGTGGTCCCTTCATAACAAGCGGGTCGGCGATCAGAGTGCCTTGGAAAGAAAGATCGTGGTCTTCACAATCGCAATTCTGAAGGACGAAGTCACCTTGTGCACCCGATCATGGTGTCCTACATTTGCGGCCTGAGGTTATCAAGGTCTGCTTCACGGTCGCAGTTCCTCAGAATGTGGTCGCCTTTGTAACCATGGTCGCGGTGATAGGGAAGTCAAATTCATAGTATTCCTACACACACTGTGATCACGGTCTCCCTAATCGCAAGCACCTAGGTTGCATAAGTGTGGTCATTCACAATGATCACGATCTTTGATACCACGATCGCGGTCTTCAACTTGGTTGTGATCCAGACCGCGGGCTGATTTGGTGCATTCTCTAGAATCTTCATCGAACTCTGCCACAATAAAAGCTACCGAGTCTACATCAAAAGTATCAACATCATGGATGCCATGAAGAGTGGTTTCAAAAAGCTCAAAAAGTCCATGACCAGGAAGAAAGGGGAAGGGAGCTCATCATCACCATCGAATTATGAGAGCCCCTACCCACAACACGCCTCCCAAACTACAAACCCAATATATGAAGATGAGGTTATGCTGTGTACATCAGGGTTCGGGTCGCAAGAATTTGGCTCTTGCTACTGTAGCCTTGTAGGCACACCTATGGATATCCACAACGGTGAGTTAGTGCAAGAAGCTTTAGGTGAGAGGACATGAATAGAATGTCGCAACGCTGAACTCCAAACTTCGACTGGGTATCAAGATAGCCCGACAGTTCTTCATAGAGCTTCATCCGCGGGAGACTAGCGTCGACAGTCAGCAGAGTGTTCAATTTTCTTACGACAATCAACTTCCTCGTTAGATTCTTTCCAGGGGAACAGACACCAAGCATCTCATAGTGGTGTCAATCAAAGCTCAATCCCCTCTCCATTATTTCTGAGCATAAAGCAAAAGCTAAGTTTTGACGCTCTTGTTAGAGACAAACGTAGACTTGTGGGACTGAGGTACACCGACCCAGGAATGCTACTTAGACTCTGGATCCAAGAGCAAGTCAACAGATACCTTGCGGCTGTTGGCCTTGATGTGCTCCCATATGCACAGTGCAATGCTTACCATAGACTCACTTGTGAGTTTTATGCCACACTAGAGCCATGCAAGGATCACCAGTACACTATATTATGTTTTTGTCTCCTTAACCAACCCCGCAAGGTTACAATGGAAAAACTCAACAGTTTGTTATCAAGGTCTACTGAAGACTATGTTGAAATGACTAGGGGACGGCTGAGGACAATGGACTGCGACTTTAGTGCTATCCAAGCAGGGAAAATGATTACCGGGGAAGATAAGTACTCCACAAAAATCTCGAAAACCTCACACATCCACAACCTTGCATTTTTTTATCTACACCAGGTACTAACAAACTGCATCTTGGAAAAATAAGATAGTCAAGGGGCGCTCAGTGCAGCTGACCTCTACATTCTGTGGTGTGCAGTGGTAGGAAAGAAAGTGAATGTGGGGAACTTCATAATTTGTCACATTCACAACTCTTTCAAGAAACAGGTCTAATTCATGCCAATGGAGGGAATTATAAATTTTATGGCGTGCCATTTGGGAATAGGGGATGAACAGTTGGCACTCATGCACGATACTGCCGAGTGGTCAAGGTTAGACTTAGACCACATGATCCGGTCAGAAATGATCAGACAATACAACACTGGCTATCTTTACATCTTTGGTCACTTCAAATACAAAATTTTATTGCCGGCAAATGCAGATTTCGCATGTCGAATGTCATTTATGAACGTCTCTCTTTTGGATGCCCAAGGTAACATTCGTCATACAGATGGAGCTGCAGGAGCTTCTTCTTCTGCACCACCAGTGCCAAGGGCTTAAGAAGGCCGACAACAGATGGGGGCAACCTTACACAACATACCTTATCAGGGAGGGCCCTATGTAGAGATACCTACCATAGAGTATTCCCAACCCCATCCACAACAGTCATACATGCCAAATGATAATCAGGAGAACTTCTACGAGTTCATGACAGGTTTCAGAGCTGACTCTGGAAGGCGGTTTGACACATTGGACCAAGATGTGCATTACCTCAGAGAAAGGTTTGACATGGTCTTTCCCCCAGAGCTTCAACAATTTTATCAGCAACCATTCTAGCAACCCCCAGGTCTTTCTATCAACCTAGACCCCATGTCTATCAGCCACCCCAAAGCTTAGACCAGGCAATTTAGTTTCAACAAGACCTAAATTAGAACTTTGAAAACACACTGAGTGGTCTAGACGACCTGGATCAATATCTAAAGAGTGACTACCAATAAGCAGGCACTCTCCTCTTCACCCACCAAAGACAAAAGAATTGCTTAAGGACGAGCAAAGATTTTAAGCTTGGGGTGGTGGTCAGGGTGTGCCCCCTCCTAATCCTATTTTATTTTAATTTTTCCATAGCATGCATGCATTCTTCCCTTTCCTTGCATTTTAGCTTTGTTAAACTTTATTTCTTAGTTGTAGCTTGGCAATTAAAGACCTAAATGCTTATCTTTATGCCAAAAACTTTTTCATCTTAAACCACTTGATCTTTTTCTCAACTTGCTCATTGACTTTCAGCAATAAATATAAGGTTATGCACCTCTTCCATAGCTTAAAACTTTATTCCCTCGATCTATGTTGTGAATGAAAAATCTAAGATTTGGGACGGTTGGAAGAAGCTAAAGAATGATCAAAGACTCCTAGCTGCTGTTCCACAAGCTTGCCTCTACTCCAAGGATCTTTGAATCGTGATTACTATCTTTCCACACAAGTGTCAAGTGGATAATGATGAGTTTTGAGCTTTAGTTAAGTTGAAATGTTTTCCTTGATGGAATACACACCTTCTCACCTTAGATTGAGTCAAAAAGACGAAAAATAAAAAATTTGCAAAAGAGGCTTGGCTGCCCACAAAATCCCAAAAATATCATATAGGTCTCACCTAGGCCTATAAATTAGAATACAGAGAATAAAAGCCTGAGTGTGAATAAATGAGCACTTGTTTTCTCATTCAGGAGAGTTGTGGATGATGCCCAACCAGTGTATGACTACGCTCATGAACATAGGTATGTCATGCCTGGTAGTATCACTCCATAATGCTCATTAGAGAGTCATTAGGAACCACTAGGAGACCTATGAGATCATCCCAGTAGCAGGGTTGGTTTGAGCGCAGTACAAGGAGTTCGTCTCATTGCTCTGGCCAACTAGCTCAGACTGCAGAGACTGTTGCTCATTACATGGACCAGCCTGATGCAGATCAGGATCCTCATAAGTCATTAGAGTCTTTTTGCTTTGTTTCTTAGGACCTGAATAAGTGATAGGTGCGCAGTCCCTGATTGGTCTACACAGATACACGATGATGACTCATTACCAGTGACCCGCGTGATCACATTTATGACAATACTTTTATGCTGAATAATTATGATCCAACCCTCATGAGTATCAACAAGTTACAAGTGGACTAGCTTAATCTTGCTTGGTTACTCTTTGATCTTTCTTGAGTAGGATTGTGCTCATTTGGTGGGGGTTTGTTCAGAAATGACATAGATCGGGGGAATTGATGTTTAAATCTATTTGTCTTAACCTTGACATTTATCGCCCAACTTAATTTGGATGTTATATTTTTGTTCTTTGAGCATAGTTTTGCTTGAGGACAAGCAAGTGTTTAAGCTTGGGGTGGTTGATAACAACCAAATTTATGCATATATGCTAAGCATTTATTTATGGTTTTGTGTCACCGTAGCCTTAAAATACCCAAAATAACCCATGTTTCTTATCTTTTAGTTGTCTATGCTTTTTCCTAGATAAAGTTGATCGAATTAGCCAATTTTGGGACTTACAAGCACCGAACTTGAAAAGACATGGATTCTCCAAAGGATCCTCCCCAATTCATGTATTTTTGTAGCAATTAAGTCTATGTTTGAAACCACTTGATGAGAACGCCAAGACCATCAGTTGTTGAGGAAAGCATGGCCATTAGTTTCAAGCACAAGAGAAGGTACAAAACAACAAGAAGGTCCAAGCGATCGGTTGACCGCGACCACGGTCATCAGGGTCTCAACCGTGACCGTGGCACCCATGCTCACTACAACTGCAACTGTGGTAGTTGACTTCACCGCGACCCCGGTCTGGACATACACCGTGACCGCTACTCAAACCACAACCACCACAACTAAACTAATTGCGATCAAGGCCTACACCTTGACCACGGATCCGGCCTCAACCAAGGTGATCAGTCGACCTCAACCATGACCGCGGGAGGTACCTCGACCACAGACCGTGACCCGCGGTCATCGCCCAGACCGCAGTGACTAAAGTCGTGGTCCTGACCCACCCCTCTCCACCTGAAGAAGGGTTCGGATCTGGGGAGTTATTTCTATTGTTGGTCTCGAGTCAGTGAGGTTCCCAGAACACTATGGGAGATCCTGGAGGTCTGAGAAGACTAAAGTGCTCGTTCTACGCCTGTCTCTTCATCGTGCTTCCATATTCCACCATTCTTCCACTTCCATCCACTGACTAAGCTGCTGTTTCGGGGCAGATCCAGAGAGAGAGAGAGGTCCAAGGAGTCCCATAGAACAAGGAGATTGACTAAAAGACGAGATCCACCCTATACGGAGGCTAAGGAGCAAGAGCCACCTCTCCTCTATAGGCTAAATCCCTTATTCTTCTCCTTTCTTCAACTATTCTCCTTTATTTCTATACAAACAATGTTCCTCCATCTTTGTTCGGTGCCAACTGTGCTTGTCCATGGCTAGTTGAGCTCCTTCTTAGCTATGTAGCCTATTTTGGGGCATGTTGATGTACTTTTACCTTAACCAAGTAGCTTTATTTCAGATCTGGCACGTTTCTTCTTCTATCTTTTCCTTATGGTTATGATTGCTAGTTTGGTTGATCTCTTTCTTGCTTGAGCTGCTATTCTAGCATGTATCGAGAGATCCATTGTAGAAATAGATAAGAGATGATAGTTTGGCTCGAGATCTGAGAAGAAAACGAGTCAAGGTAGTCAGTTCTTAACATCCTAGAATATTCTAGATCTGAGAGGATACCTAGAATATTCTAGGCTGTTGGGTGGTTATTCTCAAGAGAGGTTTCACACCTTTGGTGGGTTTTAGTCACACTATGCAAGAGTGAGTGGGATGACCCCATAGGAGCAGGCCCACAACACGTGCTATGTTTGGATGTAGGTTGCTTGCTAAGGTGTTCGAGGGTTGTCTACGCCCGAGATTGGGTGCATAGACTGCCCAACATGTGGTTACAAAGCCAGGAACTCCTTCTCTTTGATTAGTAGAATCCTACAGACTCTGTTTTATTTTCTTTTCTTTGTTTTGTTTGTTTTAATTTGTGACAAACCGCTAGACTAGTTCTAGCTCCCTTCCTTTCATCGACCATCGTCTTGGTTTATCTGACTCAAGAACAAATTTTGAAGCATCCTAAACATCACCACGGCCCTATGTTTGACCCCATATATCTACTTTGACCCCGTAATAAAAGTTGTAGGGGTCTTTGAAGGTTTCGGGTTATAAATTCAAAAGTTCAATTCCTTCTGAGTCCATATCCATATTCTGGACACGTGATTTGGGACTGTCAATCTCTACATCTCCTGATGTCCCTCATGAACCTAATTATTTCTTTATCTCCCTCTAGTGCAACCTTTAGAGCAACATTGACCATATCTTATTAATTATGGTTAAACTAGTTCATTGCCAAATCTAACATAATTTTAAATTTTGTGTGCATTTATTTATTTTATTTTATTAGTTCATTATTTTACTTGGTATATGACATAATTTTGAGTGCATTTACAAAACAATTTTGTGAAAATAAAAATGGAGTGTCAACATATAAACTTAAGTAAACAATTTGGGAACTTGTTTAAGGAAAACTTTGAACCTACACGACATGTTACCCTTCCAGTCACTAATCTAACCCCAAAAAGAATCCATGTAATGTCAACAATTGCATGGTTCTTGGCAACTATCTTGTGGGTTTCTAGTGTATTAGTTAGCTCAGTCTATCATGTCCCTTATTAGGAAAAATAATTCCATACACAACAACCCCAACCATATCCCTTAAATACCTCTCACAATCTCGAAGCATGTCTTCTCCTTCATGATTCCACCCTGACTTTGAACTTTAATCATATCATCTCAATTTTTCTCCCCACATGATATATAAATATTCTAGTTTACTCGTACATTTTTTATTCTTAAAATCAATTGTTTAAAAGATGGTGTTAAAAGACTTCAATTGGACATTGTTTACCTTTATCTTGTAAATTACATGTACATTTGTTGACTGGTTTGCAATTTCACCCTAATTGAGACTTTAACTTGAAATTTAATTGCATATTATAAGTCTCCAAATGTTTCACAATGTTTTTACGAAATTTTATAGCATTTGAACGTTGTTTAAGTGAATATTGACCAAGGATGTGTAATATATAATGGTTTGGAGTCTTTTGCTAAAAAAGAGGGTGAGGGTATAGAAGTCTTTTCTCTCTATGGTTGTATATGAGACCTTTTGATTACAACCCTTTCTATTCTTGTACCCTTTTAGTGATCTAGGAGCCTTCTAGAACAAGGTTGAAGGAAGAGGGACAACCATGGCTCGAGGGAAAGTCACCCATCTATGCCTTTGTTGATGCATGTTGAAGTATCAAGACTTTTTGGATTTTCCCTGGGTAGATAACCTCGTCCCATACTCAATTCATGTTAGATATTTTTTTTCTTGATCCTCCTTTATTTTTTCTCCTTATGCTTCTTCCTTGGGCTGAGTTCCATGGATTTCCATCGTGTTTCTTGCTCCAAACAACTAAATCAGTCTCTTTTATCCTTTTTTGCCTAATATTTGCCCTAGATCTTGCATAAAGGAGCTTCTTTGTGACCTTTGAAGGGCTATACATGAACTGTGGTGATGAGTTTGTGGTTTTCTGGAGTCTAGCTCAAGGTAATCTTCCAAGGAGGCTCATCCTCTTGAGGAAGGAGCGTGTATATGCTTATATGTGTATGCATATCTATGCATATTGATGATCAAGCTTCCATGGGACATCCCAAGCTTGTTGGCTTCATTTCTAGATTTGAACATGTAAAATCATTATATTTTTCTTGATATTATTTACTTCATCCTCTTAGCTGAACCCCATAGTCACCTTGTTGACTCCAAGTCTTATTGACTAAACCCTTGCTTTGATGATGACTAACCATTCCAGTTATTTGTATCTAATGCTTCTACTTATATCTATCATATGGTGTAGTTTTCAAAACCGAAATAGATTTGGTGAAACTGTTGCTTTTTAGGGTTGGTGCAATGAGTGTATTATTAAACCTAAAATTTATATAAATGTTACTAGGTGATTTGAGACTCTGATCTAGGGTTTGACCTTTGACTTGTTAGTATTAGACTCAAGGTATATGCATCTTACCATATTTTGGTTGGCCATTGTATCACTAAAACCTTAATTTTTATTAATGAGGCACATCTCTTGGATATTAATCTCTTTTGCCTATCTCTATAATCCCCTTTTGTTATATGCTTCCTGATGATATGCTTTCTCGCCATTGACTAGTTAAAGTGGAGGAATGGTTTTTATGGGTACCATGACCCTATTTTAATGATGTGGATGTTCTCTTTTTTTAATATAAAATTAGTTTAAGAGGAATAAACGACTTGTCATGTTGCTCTATTCTACATGTTGATGCATTAGACTAGTAAACTACTGTACTGGCACTTTCATACAACCACACAAAGTTTGTATGACATCCCCGAATTTTCTAAAACTTAATCTAATGTGTGACATCCAAATTGAAACCTCACCTCAGCAAGAATCCCAATTTAAACACCACACACTAGGCTAAGAAAAAGAAAATCAGAGGAAGTCAGAAGGAAACATAGTAGTGCATGCACATGAACAATAATAAAACCTACAACACATGTTCACCATTCAATATATAATTACAACATAAATTGTTACAACATTTGATAATACACATTGAACAGTAAACTTTTACATATACATGTATTACCACTAAACAAAAAGATCTTAAGACAACATGCCCACCTATACATCAACTTGCCACACAACTCTCAACTATCTTGGTTCTTCAAGAACACATGTCCAAAACCTAAAACAAAGATTACATGTGGTACACGTCAACACAATATTCAAGAATATTGTACTGAGTCTGCCTACATGTATTTGTATATACCTCTCATTACTAAGCTTGGCAATAAGATAAAAATAATACTTGGAAACATTAAAAAAATATAAGAAAAGACATATATTTGCACAAAGATGTTCATTAACAAAAGAGAACACATATTTTAATCTCATTTTCCATTATATGCTCGTGCATCTGCCTACCGATGGGATAGATCCTTTCATGCCTTATGATATGCTTACTAAAGAGATAGATCATTGTACATGTGATTTGCTTACCAAAGAGATAGATCACTCACTAGCACTATACTTATCAAAGAGATATAGTTCTATCATATAAAGGACCATATATCTTATGTTTCATGTGTTCATAGCCATAAGTATGGAAAATCAAGCAAGATAGCATACAAGAACAACCATTTCATCCAATACCATATGCCAAGTATTCTACTACACATATAACACAAACATATTGTATAATAAGCCAGGTAAGAGGTAATGGCGTACCTTCCACCAAGATAAACTAATTGTCACATTCCTCATGTCAACTCTAACCTTGGTCAAACCCTGGTCAAGAAAAGATCACATACTATCATCAGATTCTCATCATCTTAAAATTAGTTATATCCATTTTAGGGTTTTCTTACTCATTATTATATTTCCATTATCACTTGCATTCTTGTCTTGGATATAGGTTATTGATGTAATAATCTAGTTATGTTCCAGAATTAAGCTTCATTTACTGATAATTATATTTCACATATGATGTGAACATATTAACCCTAATTATATGCATTCTCCAATTAGGGTTTCAACACCATATATTATGAGTCATCACCATGCTATCATGAATTATGTGTAGAAGATTGATATGTTAGTTTCACATTGTGTTTCATATACTTTTATGAATATATTCTAGAGTTTCCAAGATTTATTGAGCATACTTGTAATTATTGTACATTAACTAGGGTAATCAACCCTAATTAGTGATATGGAGAAAATTGCATGATTTCTTGCATCAACATCATAATCACTGATCTAAAATGGATTATAAACATGAATATAGATTTATTGACATATTATCATAATTTTAGGCCATTATTTAATATTTATTATCCATGAAACAAGTAAATAACATCTTACATAGTATCACTATGTTTTAAGCATCAAAAGGCTAATATTATGGTTCCATGTTGTTCTACTCATTTTTCTAAACATTTCGGCATATTATTTGTATTTTTTCTAATAATCAAGCTAATTTCTATGAATTATATAAGGTCTGTGTATTTCTGAAGAATAATACCTTTTTGAGCCAATCTGGCGTCTCAACATGGTAGTAAGGCTGCGGATCTTGCCTTGAAGCTGGACTCAAGTGAATCGATGGTTCACTTCTAAGAGCAGGCTGGTTTTTCATTGTTAGTTTGGGGGATAGTCCAGTCAGTTTTCCCTCTCATCCCTTCTCACGCCTGATCCCCATTTTCCTTCTCAGGTTCCAACATCCACGATAGTCTGTTCTTTAAGATAGACACTGCTACTGCCGTCACCCTCGACTACCTCCTTCAATCTCCTATGGCTCCAAATGATTTGCGATGTGACTCTGAGGTGATTCGACTCATCATAGAGCTATGAAAATGTATGGAAATATGCCTCGAAGAAGCTCCTTCGTGTCCACCGCATTCCTCCTCCTCAACGTCGACTTCTAGGGCTACTAAAGGATTCAATGGTAACCCATAAGCATCATTGGCCTGGATTCTTGCTCCAATGTCCGCTCCTCCTTGCTGCAGCTTGGAACACTGGATGCACCTCTACGAAGCTGCCACCTCACTTACCAACGTCGGTGACAAATTCAACTTCTTCCATGCTTCTCTCCTATCAAATCTTCCACCAACAGATTAGAGAACCTTCCTACCCCATCTTGGCTCATCGAAGGGCTTCATTGGTGGCTAGAACTGGGCTCAGTGTAGCTCCTTTGTGCCTTCAACCATAGTGTAGCACGAATGCGCCTCCTATGTATGCGTCACACTGTCGGCCTTCATGCTATTGCTGCTATTGTGTCTCCTCCTTGATCGGGTCTTGCATGAGTTTCACAATGGTCAGCCACCCTTAACTGGACTCTCATCCTCCCTCCTTTTTCATCTCCACCACCTGCAACTGGCGACAAAGAGCCTGAGTTGCAGTTCTTTTTTTACTTTGTTCTCTAGACCAACTGGCTCTTATAGCAGGTCTGATGGAGATTTATCAATGAGGCTTACGAAATGCCATGGTTAGAACTACCACGAACTCTGAGCATCATACATCATGGGGAGGGTGGTCTTCCGTTGTCTACTGTAATGAAAAGATAAAGATACTATATGGACTTCTTAGTTCTAATGTGTGTCTAAGATGGATGGGGACTGTATAAAAATCTATGGCTCTTCCCATCCACCCAATAGATCGTGCATCCAGGGGAAGGTTGTGTTTCTTTTATACATTAACAACCCATGTGATAACCAAAGTCACCCTAACTAAGACTAAAATTACATTAAAGCTTAGTTGTATGTACATATATACTTGTCAATTAAACAACTTTAACCATCCATACTTTTCTCCAGGAATCTCCCAATATCTTTGAATCTGAACCATTGCTTCCTCGTCATATGATCGACTTTTTTTGAAATCTTGGTTCCAACACTATATTGTTTGACCAATCACTACAATATCTCAAATATGCATGAACTTAGTGATCTTAACTATAGTATCAACATCAATTAATACTAAAACTTAATAAGGTACTAGGAATCCTCAATATAACTCAAACATGTGAATCCATTTATCTCATTAGGCATCTAAAAGCTCCAATAGTTCACTCCATCACATCCTACATGCTTAAAAGAATTTTAGTTCTAAAAATTAAGCCAAAAACCAGTCTATCACATCATGTACATCTTAAAAGAAATTTTGTCCTCAAAATTAGGCCATCCTCTTACTTCAAGAAAAAACCAAAATGTCTTCACCCATATGTAGGACACAACTCTATATGCAACATATCCAAAAACAAGGCTCCATAACCATATCCAACCAACTGTTAAGAGGTTTTAAAAAATATAGGGTGAAACATCCCTTCATAAAAGATTGAAACAAGGGTTTAGAAACTCTAATTATATCATGACATATCTAATATGTTAGGGTTGCATCCTTTTCTTTACCCATGCATTAGGGTTCCCACATCATATTACCATGTTCTAAAGGAGTTAACTATATTTATCCCATTATATCCATCTAGATCACATCAAGGTGTCATAATCATTATGTTGTGCTAATTGTCAAACTATATTAACATCTTTATTAAGCACTAAAATTAAAACCACATTCAAAGTTTAGCATTAATATGGTTTCATTCAATATTCACATTTGGTCATAAACTTTATTAGTGATTTAATCACTAGATTCATTAACCATATTATCTAATCATTATTCATGTATATGATTAAACATATTTACATATGAACTATTAAACCATCTCTAAGTTTTCCATCATGTCATATTCACTATCATATCTCAAAATTAGATCACATATTACGATCAGATTTACATATATTTTATCATGGTTGTGCTACACAAACTTATGTGAGTTGCTTATTACACATATATCAAAGATTTATCTAGCCCAATTGAGATTCTCCTCACCCATATCATGAGGGCAGTGCCATGCTCAGTCTCTCTAAGCTCACTCAACTCTATGAGTATCTCATATGCATATACTTTATCCTTTCTCTCTTAGTCTAGGGTTCTCAGATTACCTCATTGGCACTAGTTGATTAGCTTTACGAGCTCTAGCCACATAAGTACAAACCAAAACATGCTATGAATTTCTCTTCAAAGGTCCCTACCAATGATTTATTATTTCCCAATTCTCTCTGTTATATACAACACTAGAGTCCTACGAGGAATCACCAACCCGAGCATGAGGCTTTACAGAAACTAACACATTTACCTCCTCCAAGGTCTTGGGACTCTCTCTCCCTCACCTAGATGGTAGGTACTCATACTCATATTCACATATCCATACATAAACTCTCTCTGACTCTAGGGTTTGGTCCTGTCAAGGACATCTAGGGTTCAACAAGACTATAGGAATCAAGCATAAAGCAACTCAACTCATTCACTCAGGAGTAGTCTAGTTTAGGACATATCACATCACATATTTCTCATCATTCTCATATCTTGGAGTTTAGGTTCTCTGACCTTCTCCCAATGGGTCTCACTCTCTCTAGAGTTAGCCCTAAATCTGGTCCTAACACTAGAGGTCCTTATTTGTAAAAGAAATTGAGGCTCTTGCTGATTCACAACCTTATCTTAACACATCTTATCTCATAAAAGCCTAGTTACTTACATCATCAAAACTTATCTCAAATCCTCAAAACTAAACCTTAATCCTTAAAGACAACATGGACCATCATAAACCATCTTATATCATGTATATAAGACTTACCTCATATCAGCAAAACTTATTTCATCTATTCCATTCTATCATATATTCCAACAAGGCTCTAGACATCTAATCTAGAACTACTCTCTCTTCTAGACTGATGTCACTCACTTTCACTTAGGTTGCATGACCACCTTCTATTCGTACATTTGTGGGGACACATTTTTGTAATACATATATATAATAAAATATTATATAGTTTTTCTGTTATAAAACAAACGTCAGAGAAAACTATCCAGGTTCGATTCGATTGGAATCAAAAACCAAATGTAGAAAATGAGTGTCCCACACATAGTAGCGAGTACAGTGCCATGAAAGCTAATGAAAAGGGTGAGAAAATGGTGTAGACTAGTGTATATACTCTAGACAACGAGTGCAATATGTCTAGGGTTTCTCTTCCCTGTATGTACGTCATTTCCAAATAATGCAACGCCCCATACCATTACACTATAAGGAAAGGATGACATCTAAGGACTTGCTATACCACAAGCACTAGTCTAGACCCAGTTCTCTGACATCTAGGTTCTAACCTATAGGCTAAGTCAGATCTAATCTCCAAAACATGACTAATCTAACCCTAAAGATTTTTAAGTTCAAGGTTTTCTTTAATTTTGAGTTGTATATGTAGGGTTTTAGGGAGACAGAGAAGGCAGCGGAAACAAAAATTTTCTCCCCCAACCCATACCGAGGAAACGCGTCAACGTCTATATAATAGGAAAGGATGGTTTGTGGAATCATACCTTGTCCCGAGGCTTGCTCGGCGACAATACCTCGCGCAATGCGCGGTCTTCAACTCCGGTCTTGGACGGTGTCTGTGCAGCTCCTGGTCGCACCGGGACTGACGACTCCTCCCCCTACCAGACTATCAGATGACAGTTGTCCTCCTGAGCGGAAGTGTCCTCCCGCCTCTGTAGTAGTCCACACGGACCACCTGGAACTCCACACTCCTTGTCCCACAAGGAAGTGGAAGGAGTCGCACCCTCCTGTTGATGTACTAGTCGCCAACACACTCTCCTGCTACCAGTTGCAACTGCAGTTGTCCTTCCCTTGTTGCACCTCCCTTTGCGGGAAGCACTTGCTCGGGATCTCTCACGATTACCAAAACCAGAGAGAACGACAACTTCGCAAAGCAACCGGCTTGCATTGAGTTGTACTCTGAGAAGCCCCCAATACCCCTATATATATAGGCGGGTCATGGGACAGGGTTCTCTGTGCCTGGAAATATGGGACTAAAGCAGGAGTAGAAGGGTTCGAGAATTTTCCACAAAAAAGCAACCGGTTCGCAACTTGAAATGATCGGTTCACAACTGAACTGATCGGTTCGGCCATTGAGCCGATCAGTTGGACCTGAGCCGATCGTTTGGGGCACTCCAACTGATCGGTTGGTTCCCTGAACCGATCAGTTCATGGTCCTAATCCGGCTCAAAAAGACTTTCCTTGTTTCGTTCTCAATTGGTATCGAATACCAATGTTATTCCCAATCGAATTGGGCAATTTGAAACCAAAGGAAAATTCTTGCCGACATGACTTTCCCAACTGGTCGGTTGCACCAGTTGAGCCGATCAGTTCAACTCTTGAACCGGTCATTTCAACCTGGGTATGAGCCGATCGGCCTGGACACTCCAGCCGACCGGTTCAGTAACCTCAGCCGACCGGTTCATCACATGAGCCGATCGGTTGGGAGCACAGGTTGGGAAAAATCAGTCAATTGCGATTTCAATCAATCCGATACTCCAATCAATGCGTCCAACACCTTGAACCATACGATATTGAGCCATTGACTGATTGAGTGTTTAATTGAACTACTAAACTCCTTTAGTAATCAATCTAAACATTGCTTTGTGGACAAAACTCCTCTTCCAGGTTAAATCCTATATGTGTGACCCTGCAGGTCCATTTCACGTTGGCAGTGAAAGTCCATAACACTTATGACTTCACAAGCAAAGAGAGGTGCCTAGTCACACATCAGTGCTACCCAAATGAAAGTAGAAAGTTGGAGAACAACTTTCATCCTACAATCCATGAATGGTGTTACAGTGAATGTATAATTCCTTTGTCACTGATATCCCGAATGAACTCAAGGCATGGAACAGTCATCCTGTCAACGTTCATTCACTTTCTTGATCTCAGAGTAGATTGAAGGAGATATGTATGACATCAATATCACATACTGATTCATACATGCGTGCGCACGCCTATCTCAATCCTACTCATCAAGTGGCCTTGGATCTATCACTCACCCCTCAAAAGCCCCATGTGTCAAAGCCACCCAATCATCACCTTTATAACAACCCATGTTTCAGGACTGCGTTTGATGATGTCAAAGTGTGCCCAACGACATGTGTTGAGTGTAGTGATTTCAGGTCTAAGAATCACACTCACCACCATCACTGCGAGTACTGACTGTGACTACCATCTCATGGTTCCATGTGTCAAACTCACGGCGGGTCTGTCCGGTACACTTGTTCTCTAACAAGTACCTATGTGTTTGGTTTGATATCTCTATATCATGACTAATGAGATTCTGTCATCAACCAACAACACAATCTAGTCTTGTGTGTCATTGCTGTCTATCTACCTTCCACAATGACATCCGACTAGGGACATAACAAGAATGTACAAACTCTTAGCATCCGTATGATCTCATCGTTCAGGTCATGAACCTGAAGGCATACGTCATTGAGTACTGTCATTCTCTAGACATTCAATCTGTTCTATCACTATCTCATATGACTGAACCAGAAAGAATTGGAAGCTTGCCTTTGATGTGTATCAAATCAATCTTAATGTATCCCACCAATCATACCATGATTAGCTCTCAGGGCATACATACCAACAGACTCCCACTTGCACTGCGAGCCAATCACCCTTGAATCATATTCATAGTGATCTTCAAACATGTCCCACTTGTTACTGTGCTCTTAGTGCGAACATAGTGAGTAATGGAAACACCTTGCCAAAGTCAGTATAAATTGCATGTCTCTCATCTCTTCGCTGTACGTCACACGTATGAGATGGAGTTGCCGTAATATGCGATCTAGTATTCCATTGCTAACCTTTAGCCACATTGCATGATCAAGGATTCCAAACTTGTCATCAATGAGTGGAATATAAGTTCATCTCATGAACCTTCAGATCCATATAGTATCCACTGCTGTTCTCTAACATACAGATACTCGACATTTCCCTTTTAAATGGTTTTATTGGAACACTTCCAATTATCAACAAACTTTCACTTTTATACATCTTATGTATATCTTGCGATTAACTCTCTGTCTTTTCGGAAGTTCGCATCAATGTAACTCTTTACATCGAACTCTTCCTTATCTCCATAGAACTAGTACATCCCAAGTACTTATCAAGTTCTTATGGTATTCCAGTAACCCTTACTGGAAGTAGACAGACATCCACTCGTCATGTCCTACATACGAGTTATCAGGATGAGCACATCATATTGCCATGTCCTACATACAAGATGATGAATGCATTTTATTCTTGCCATGTCATACATGCAAGACAATGGGATGATTACATATATGATAGATCCATATCTATTCTTAGTGTTCCCATTCTTCATAAGAATTGGACACTTGGCCTTGGGATACTAATATCCATATAACATGGACAAGTTTTCTCCCACTGAATCTGTGCATACTGAACCCTTCAGTACAGATTGCCAATGTATGCTCTCTCTTTTCCAGGTCAAGAGATTTGTCGAGAACTATCTCTATAGATCTCTATTCCTATCATATAGGAAACATCTCTATCTTCCTTAAAGATAATTTCCACTTTTGGATTTCCATTTTAGAACATTTCCATTTCACATCATCATGTGGAATGTGAATACGCTCCCACTAAATCACAGATCCCTTCTTTATCTTTGACATATCAGTCAAACCCTTTGACTATATCATCAAAGTAAAGATCCAATTTTGAGTTGCTTATACTCAATCAATCACATTGATTAGTCCATTGTAACTTATAGACTTCATTTGCATTAGTGGATTCATAAACCTTATAGGTTGTGTCACGTACACATCTTTTTTTTATTCCTCATAGGAATGTGGTTTTAGTATCCATATGCCAAATGTCTCAGTCATTAAGTTGCAATCAACAAGCATCATCCTTCTCAAAATGTTATCCATGTGTCTTAACACTTAAGACTCATTTGCACTTATGGATTTCATCCAATGAGTGCTACCATCAAGGTCATACCTTATGGTTCACATGGAAATCATTTAGGATGTAATGATCATAAATCATAACTCAAAATTCGGTTCCTCATATTCATCTAGATAGTTGACTCATCACATGAACAACTCATCACATAGATAATTGAGATGTATCTGTTAAGGATATAAGAACTCACAACCCTTGTGATTCTTAATTTCCTTTATTAGTGTGGGGTATTCTTTTATTAAGAAGAATTCAGTTATTCGATAATCATTCTCTAACTCCTTAGAGTATGATTCCTTCTTGATTTAGACATCACCATGCCTTAATCATGAGTTCACTATGATACATTATCATAATCACTCGTAAGGATCTCAAACATTTGGTTCAAGTGTTTCATTCATTGATCTTATCAAGAATTAACAATTTACCAAATTTGTACTTCATCTATGATAATCTTGAACACTTCAAAATATTCATATTGGTATTTCTCTAAACACCATTTGAAGTATTAGCATTTGTTCCAATAGGTATGTAAATACATCACATGTATTATATCTAATAGGATAATCACTCTCCCACTATATTAGTGAAGATTGATTAATCATGTCCAAGATATTCATGTCTCTTACTGGTTCTCTAACCAAAAGAGTCTAGATTTATCCATCATATGGAAACTAGAAATGAATTTCTCATGATTAATGCTAATTTCATTGTTTGAGTTATCTATAACTTTTAGGTATCATTTTATCTTATGCATATCAAATACCACAAGATAAGCAAGGCATTGCCACAAAGATCATATCTTTAAGATCGAAACATCAACTTTATTAATTGCCATCATTGTCATACAATATGCAATAATAAAGTGTTTCTATCTATTGGCAATATATGAAATAGCAGTTCTCAACTCTATTTCGTGCCCTTTTAGGCTGAAATAAACTGAAAGATACTCCTATCTATGGCAGCAACACTTGCTCCAATGATGGGTACTTCTTTCTTGGTCCTTTCACAAAGGCCATCACTTCTTTGCGGATATTGCATATCATATATGACATATCCATATCTTGGTATCATATACCTCAGATAAAGAAGCGGTTCATTTCATGATACCTTAGGTGGAGATTTCCATCCCCTACTTCATCTTCTTTTGTTCTTCCAGATATAGAGGGCAATCCCTCATACACCCTTTCCCATGTGCCTTGAGGCTGAAGACGGCTTGGATTTCTGGCTAGCATCAGAACACTTCTTAGCTTTGCCCTTGTCCTTGCCCTTAAGAATTACCTTTTCTTTGATCACATCAAAGACTATGGTTTGTCTTTCTTCATCTTTGCCTCTACTACCCTCAACATGTCCAACAACTCTGTCAACGCTTGTCAAAGTTGTTCATGTTATAGCTTATCATGAATTGTATGATTCTCGCAACATTTGCAGTATCATACCAATAGCCAACTCTTAGCTCAGAGGGAATCCTTCTTAATCAGGTTTTCCACATACCCAATCACATTGAGTGTGTGAATACCTTACTGGATCTCCTTCTGTCATGACATACTAGGACAGTATCTTGGAGACATCATATGTCTCATGTTGTCTCTGCAACTCATAGTTCAGAGAACACAACATCAAGCACTCCTCATCAATGTCATCCTCAGTATGCTTCCATAAGCATACTTTCAGCCATTGATGTGGTGGGATCGAGTTCATCTGGTTCTGGTATAACTAGGTCTTAGAGCTTTCGCTCTTTGATTGAGAACACTTCTCATCATCATCCTAACCAGTCGTGGAATTATTCCCATTTAATTTGTTGGTCTCAAAGACCGATCGCAAATAAAGTGATTTGTTGATTAACCATTTATATTAACAAAAAGGAAATATATGCAATTTTAGTCCAAAACTCTTTTTGACTTGTTTGATTGATTTGAAAAGTTGACGATAAAATTAGGCCTTTAATTAATTATCGCTCCCACTATTTTACTTCAAATTGATAGCCCTCACCATCAATTCGGAAGATTGCAGCGTACAACCTTCTAGTGGGCAAGATCCTAAAATCCTCTAAGTCATGAGTCAGCTTTGGCTGATCGCCCAAAACTTAGATCTCTCAGGTAGGCAACTCTTTCCAATTGCATCATATGCAACTCTTTTTGAATGAACATGCACAACTCCTTGCCATGAACATTCCTTGCCTCTGGGCTTAGACGCTCTAAGAATCACCAGTTAAGTCTAACCCAAAAGCCGACATGGTAAACATGCACCCTGCTTTGGCAGAACCTACATGTCTACCCTTCACACTTCCACAAGATAGACGGCGCACCACGCTTTGGCCTATGCTTGGTCGATCGAGCTTTTCATGTGTGCCGCTAATGGAAGGCATGTAAGACTTAATATTTTAATGAGGGATTTGGTTTTTATATACATATACATATCCAATCACCACAATACATAGTACGTATCATATACATGCTATATCCCACAGAAAACATGCACAAACGATAAAAAGCGATGATTATGGCCATCCTAATGTGATTCCTCGAGCCAAGAGGAATCACGGTCATCTAGGTCAACATCACATGCAACCTGTACAAGATGAACTCTGTGCCTTGCCATCTGAGTTGATCAACTCATCACATGAATCATCTGTACTCTCCAGCCGGTCGTGTGGGTGCCACCAGCCGATCGGTTGGCTCCTCCAACCGATCGGTTTGCCTGGTCGTCGTGCATCTCATCATGTCCGCCACCTGCTCGTCTCGCTCCTCGAACCGGTCATCAACCGATCGGTTCACTCCTTGAACCGACCGTTTGGAAGGTCCACCGATCGGTTCACTC
Source organism: Alisma plantago-aquatica (assembly GCA_963693085.1). NCBI lineage: Eukaryota > Viridiplantae > Streptophyta > Magnoliopsida > Alismatales > Alismataceae > Alisma > Alisma plantago-aquatica. The sequence continues at coordinate 478,887,342 of OY856413.1, read as the reverse complement.
CTTGAACCGACCGTCTGAGCAGTCGTCTTGATGTCCGCCGGTCTTTGACATAACAGGAAATCAAATCCTATTCTATTTATTACATTGCTTTAAAAGGGAAACCCCGAGTTACATTCGGGGAGAGCAAAGGTAGGAAAGAATCTCGAATTATTTCGAGTTACATCAGGAATAAGAGAGGGAAGATCAGTGCGCAGACCGAGATGCAAGCAACCACACACAACCAATCACAGATAGGGGTTTATAGGCCATAATCATGCTACACACATCCACCACAAAACTCGTTTAAGGGCGACACGTATCGAGTGCATTAATAATACATATCATATATGTAATTTGGGATTTGTGGATTTAGGATTGGACATGCATAAAGCCAATATTATTCGCATCGCATGCAATAAATAAAGGCGACAAACCAAAAATCGATCATATCGATATTCCTAAAATATAGAGCAGTTGACCTGGCTCTGATACCACTGTAGGGTTTTAGGGAGACAGAGAAGGCAGCGGAAACAAAAATTTTCTCCCCCAACCCATACCGAGGAAACGCGTCAACGTCTATATAATAGGAAAGGATGGTTTGTGGAATCATACCTTGTCCCGAGGCTTGCTCAGCGAAAATACCTTGCGCAATGCACGGTCTTCAACTCAGGTCTTGGACGGTGTCTGTGCAGCTCCTGGTCGCACCGGGACTGACGACTCCTCCTCCTACCGGACTGTCGGATGACAGTTGTCCTCCTGAGCGGCAGTGTCCTCCCGCCTCTGTAGTAGTCCACACGGACCACCTGGAACTCCACACTCCTTGTCCCACAAGGAAGTGGAAGGAGTCGCACCCTCCTGTTGATGTACTAGTCGCCAACACACTCTCCTGCTACCAGTTGCAACTGCAGTTGTCCTTCCCTTGCTGCACCTCCCTTTGCGGGAAGCACTTGCTCGGGATCTCTCACGGTTACCAAAACCAGAGAGAACGACAACTTCGCAAAGCAACCGGCTTGCATTGAGTTGTACTCTGAGAAGCCCCCAATACCCCTATATATATAGGCGGGTCATGGGACAGAGTTCTCTGTGCCCGACAATATGGGACTAAAGCAGGAGTAGAAGGGTTCGAGAATTTTCCACAAAAAAGCAACCGGTTCGCAACTTGAAATGATCGGTTCACAACTGAACCGATCGGTTGGGCCATTGAGCCGATCGGTTGGACCTGAGCCGATCGTTTGGGGCACTCCAATCGATCGGTTGGTTCCCTGAACCGATCGGTTCATGGTCCTAATCCGGCTCAAAAAGACTTTCCTTGTTTCGTTCTCAATTGGTATCGAATACCAATGTTATTCCCAATCGAATTGGGCAATTTGAAACCAAAGGAAAATTCTTGCCGACATGACTTTCCCAACTGGTCGGTTGCACCAGTTGAGCCGATCGGTTCAACTCTTGAACCGGTCATTTCAACCTGGGTATGAGCCGATCGGCCTGGACACTCCAGCCGACCGGTTCAGCAACCTCAGCCGACCGGTTCATCACATGAGCCGATCGGTTGGGAGCACAGGTTGGGCAAAATCAGTCAATTGCGATTTCAATCAATCCGATACTCCAATCAATGCGTCCAACACCTTGAACCATACGATATTGAGCCATCGACTGATTGAGTGTTTAATTGAACTACTAAACTCCTTTAGTAATCAATCTAAACATTGCTTTGTGGACAAAACTCCTCTTCCAGGTTAAATCCTATGTGTGTGACCCTGCATGTCCATTTCACTTTGGCAGTGAAAGTCCATAACACTTATGACTTCACAAGCAAAGAGCGGTGCCTAGTCACACATCAGTGCTACCCAAGTGAAAGTAAAAAGTTGGAGAACAACTTTCATCCTACAATCCGTGAATGGTGTTACAGTGAATGTATAATTACTTTGTCACTGATATCCCAAATGAACTCAAGGCATGGAACAATCATCCTGTCAACGTTCATTCATTTTCTTGATCTCAGAGTAGATTGAAGGAGATATGTATGACATCAATATCACATACTGATTCATACATGCGTGCGCACGCCTATCTCAATCCTACTCATCAAGTGGCCTTGGATATCATACTCCCTCAGGAGGGACAAATCCCATATCTATCACTCACCCCTCAAAAGCCCCATGTGTCAAAGCCACCCAATCATCACCTTTATAACAACCCATGTTTCAGGACTGCGTTTGATGATGTCAAAGTGTGCCCAACGACATGTGTTGAGTGTAGTTATTTCAGGTCTAAGAATCACACTCACCACCATCACTGTGAGTACTGACTGTGACTACCATCTCATGGTTCCATGTGTCAAACTCACGGTGGGTCTGTCCGGTACACTTGTTCTCTAACAAGTACCTATGTGTTTGGTTTGATATCTCTATATCATGACTAATGAGATTCTATCATCAACCAACACCACAATCTAGTCTTGTGTGTCATTGCTGTCTATCTACCTTCCACAATGACATCCGACTAGGGACATAACAAGAATGTACAAACTCTTAGCATCCGTATGATCTCATCGTTCAGGTCATGAACCTGAAGGCATACGTCATTGAGTACTGTCATTCTCTAGACATTCAATCTGTTCTATCACTATCTCATATGACTGAACCAGAAAGAATTGGAAGCTTGCCTTTGATGTTTATCAAATCAATCTTAATGTATCCCACCAATCATCCCATGATTGGCTCTCAGGGCATACATACCAACAGTATAATGAGCAAATGTCAGGATTTTCTATTATTCATGCTCTGATACCACCTGTGACGTCCCCATATTTTCTAAACTTAATCTAATGAGTGACATCAAAATTGAAACCTCACCTCTATGAGAATCCCAATTTAAACACCACACACTAGGCTAAGAAAAAGAAAATCAAAGAAAGTCAGAAGGAACACAATAGCACATGCACACAAACAATAATAAAATCATACAACACATGTTCACCATTCAACATATAATTACAACATGAATTGTTACAACATTTGATATTACACACTGAAAAGTAAACTTTTACATATACATGTACTACCAAAAAAAAAGATCTTAAGACAACAGGTCCACCTGTACATCAGCTCGCCACAAAACTCTCATTTATCTCGATTCTTCAAGAACACATGTCCACAACCTAAAACAAAGATTACATGTCATACACTTCAACACAATATTCAAGAATATTGTAATGAGTACACCTACATGTATTTTTATATACCTCTCATTAGTAAGCTTGGCAATAAGATAAAACTAGTACTTGGCAGCATTAAACAAATATAAGAAAAGACGTATACTTGCACAAAGATGTTCATTAATAAAAGAGAACACATATTTTAAGCTCATTTTCCATTATATGCTCGTGCATCTGCCTACCAATGGGATAGATGCATCAGGCCTTATGATATGCTTATGAAAGAGATAGATCATTATACATGTGATCTACTTACCAAAGAGATAGATCACTCACTAGCACTATACTTACCAAAGAGATATAATGCTATCATATAGAGGACCATATATCTTATGTTTCATGTGTTCATAGCCATAAGTATGGAAAATCAAGCAAGATAGCATACAAGAACAACCATTTCATCTAATACCATATGCCAAGTATTCTACTACACATATAACACAAGTATATTGTATAATAAGCTAGGTAAGAGGTAATGATGTACCTTCGACCAAGACAAACTAATCCTCATATTCCTCATGTCAACTCTAACCTTGGTAAAACCCTGGTCAATAAAAGACCACATACTATCATCAGATTTTCATCATCTTAACCCTAGTTATGTCCATTTTAGGGTTTGCTTACTCATTAGTATATTTCCATTATCACTTGCATTCTTGTCTTGGAATTAGGTTATTGATGTAATAATCGAGTCATGTTCCAGAATTAGGGTTCACTAACTGATAATTATATTTGACATATGATGTGCACAAATTAACCCTAATTTATATGCATTACTTCAATTAGGGTTTCAACACCATATATTATGAGTCATCACCATATTATCATGAATTATGTGCATACGATTGATATTTTAGTTTCACATTGTGTTTCATATACTTCTATGAATATATTTTGGAGTTTCCAAGATTTAATGAGCATACTTGTAACTATTGCACATTAACTAGGGTTATTAGCCCTAATTAGTGATATGGAGAAAATTACATGATTTCATGCATCAACATCATAATCAATGACCATTAATGGATTATAAACATGAATATAGATTTAGTAACATATTATCATAATTTTAGACCATCGTTTGATATTTATTATCCATGAAATAAGTAAATAACATCTTACACGATATCACTATGTTTTAAGCATCAAAGGGCTGATATTATTGTTCCACATTGTTCTACTCATTTTTCTAAACATTTTGGTGTATTATTTATATTTTTTGATAATCAAACTAAATTTTAAGAATTATATTATGTTTGTGTATTTACTGAAGAATAATACCTTTTTGGGCCAATCTAACGTCGCCATGTGGTACTAAGGCTGCACATCCTGCCTTGAAGCTAGCCTCAAGTGAACTGGTGGTTCACTTCTGAGAGTAGGTCAATTTTTCATTATTGGTTTAGTGGCTATACAAGTCAGTTTGCCCTATCATCCCTTCTCACGCACGATCCCCATTTTTCTTATTGAGATCTGGCATCCACAACAGTCCATTCTCCTAGATAGTTACTACCCTTGTCTCTTCTCTAGTGGCCGATCATGGCAGATCAACTACCTCCTTCGATCTCCTATGGATCCAAATGATTTGTGATGTGACTCTGAGGTGATTTGGCTCATCATAGAGCCGTGAAGATGTCCAAAGATCTACCTCGGAGAAGCTCCTTTGTGTTCAACACATTCCTCCTCCTTGGCGTTAACTTCTAGGGCCGCCAAAATATTCAATGCTAACCCATAAGCATCATTGGTATGGATCCTTGCTCCAGTGCCCACTCCTCCTTCCTGTAGCTTGGAATGCCGGCTGCGCCTCTATGTAGCTGCCTCCGCACTTAGCAACGTTGGTGAAAAACTCAGCTTCTTCCACACTTCACTCCTTCTAAATCTTCAACCAAAAAATCTGAGCACCTTCCCGCCCCATCTTGCCTCATCAAAGGGCTTCAGTGGCAGCTGGAACTGGGCTCGGTGTAGCTCCTTTGCGTCTGCCGCCGTAGTGTGGCACGGATGTGCATCTTATGTATGTGTCACGTTGTCCACCTTCAGGTTGTTGCTGCTATTGAGTCTCCTCCTTGATCGGGTCTTGCATGAGTTCCATGATGGTCAACCACCCCTAACTAGACTCTCATCCTCCCTCCTTTTTCATCTATGCCACCTACAACTAGCGACAAAGAGTTTGATTGTAGTTCTTCATTTACTTTGTTCTCTAGACCAACTGGCTCCTATAGTGGGTCTGATAAAGATTTATCAACGAGGCTTACAAAAACCCTAGTTAGAACTGCCACGACCTCTAAGCATCATACATCATGGGGAGAGTGATCTTCTATTTTTTACTGTGATAGGAAGATAAAGATACTATATGGACTACTTAGTTTTGATGTGTGGCTGAGATGTATGGGGACTATACAAAAATCTATGGCTCTTTCCATCCACCCAATAGCATCATGCATCCAGTGGAAGGCTGTGCTGCTTTTATACATTGGCAACCCATGTGATAACCAAAGTCACCCTAACTAAGCCTTAAACAACATTAAAGCTTAGTTGTATGTACATCGATACTAGTCAATTAAACAACTTCAACCTTCCATACCTTTCTCCAGGAATCTCCTGATATCTTGGAATTTGAACCATCAGTTCCTCATCATATCATCGAATTTTTTGAAATCTTGGTGCCAAAACTATATTGCTTGACCAATCACTCAATATCTCAAAGATGCATGAACTTAGGAATCTTAACTATAGTATCAACATCAATTAATACTAAAACTTATTAAGGCACAAGGAATCCTCAATATAACTCAAACACATGAATCCATTTATCTCATTAGGTATTCAAAAGTTGCAATAGTTCACTCCATCACATCCTACACACATTAAAAGAATTTTAGACGTCGAAATTAAGAAAAAATGTAGTCTACCATAGTTTGGCATATGTATATTTTTCTGGGGCATGTTTTATTTTCTCCCAATACATATATGTAATTTATAGGTGACTGTGGTTTTAGCCCCTCTCATCTAATGTTTGGGATCATATGGTGTCCCAACCCTACTTAGCTAACTTAATCTAGTTATATGAATGCAAGCAATATGTTTTATTTGTTGTATGAGCTGGTTTAAATGGAAAGATGTAGTGATTATATTGTTTCTTCTTATATTCCCATTACTTTTTTTTGCAAGGGCACTATTGAAAAAGGATTACATAGGGTGAGTACGAATAAAAGGAAAGGGGCATGACTCTAGTTCCTGGAGGTACAAGTACTCTAGAAAATCCGGGCAGCTGTCCCAGTGTTCTTCCCATTCTTGCTGTTTAAGATGTCGCTTCGCCAACATATCAGCATGCTTGTTTTGATCACGATGCAGATAGCTAATATCTGAGGAGTCCTGGTTGAGTAATCGTTGAATGGTCAGCACCTGGAGCCGATATTTGATAGGGGTTGGGAATTTTCTGGTAATCCACTCCACAACATTGCTGGAATCACTAAGCAGCATAACATTAGATAAGTTTCGCTCAGCAGCAACTCGCAGGCCATCGAGAATGGCCCTCAATTCCCCATCCATAGGATCCTTTCCTGAATGTTTACAAGTATGACCCTCAATCCACCGCCCGGTGGTGTCCCAGAGAACCATATCGGTAGCTTTAAGGTTTTGGGAAGCGTTGACAGTCGTGTCGATGTGCAAGATAACAGAGGGAGTGTGAGACGGTAGGGCCGAGAGAGACGGTCTAGGACTTCTGTTATTGATATTAACCGACTTGGTGAACGCAATGTTAGCGGTGGCCAAGCTTGTCTGTGCGTTTGATTCAAGCACCGTAGGTGTATAGCTGCGACCCTCAAAGATTGAGAGATTGTGATTCTTCCATAACCACCAGCAGGTGATCGTAAAGAGCAGTGCCCAGTCGTCAGTCTGACGCATGTGTAAAAGGTTGTAGTCCAACCAGTCCTTGGTGCAGCTGTGAAGAAAGAACGCAGTGGCGGTAGTGGGGATGATGCATAGCCAAGCTTGCTTTGATTCTGGACAATCAGACAAGGAATGCAGAATGGTCTCCTCCTCCAAGTGACATCGGGAGCATCTTGGGTCGTTGGTAAGCTGGCGCTTGAAGCACATAGTGTTGGTGAAGAGCCGTTCATGGAAGACAAGCCAAAGATTAAGTTTCATGCGCTGCTGGAGTTTCATGTTCCATAACTTAGTAAGGATTTTAGATTGATCGCCAACAGGTTGGCTCGAGATGCAGTCGTAGGCCGAACTAGAGGTGTAGTCTCCATTCGTGGAGTGCAACTAGACTCTTCCATCATCACCATAGTCTGGTCGAGGTGTGGGCATGCTAACGATATCTTGGACTGATTCAAAAGTGAACCAAGCATTCAAGAAGTCTTCATCCCAGGAGCCATCATCCGTCACCAGGCTGGCCACCTGCAAATCTTGGATCTCTTCAGGGACGTGGAGCCCCGACTTTAGGGAAGGAGGGAAACCCTCACCAACCCAAGCGTCGGACCAGACAGAGGTTTGGAGCCTAAAGGAAAGGGCCATTTGAGAGTTAGACTGAATGAAAGGCAAAGCAGCACTAATGCATCTCCAGATATGAGAGCCGGACGCTTTCCTCCCTTGAGGCTGTAGGTATTTCACCTCCAACAGTTGTACCCAAGGGACCTGTCTATGCTTCACAAAATCCCAGGCTAATTTCATGACGAGAGAAAGGTTGAAGTCTCTGGCTTTCTTGATCCACAGGCCTCCATGGGATAGGGGTTTTGTGACATGCTTCCAAGCAACCAGGTGCGAACCTGTTGACTTGGTGGAGCCCATCCATAAGAAGTTTCTTGTCAGCTGGTCGATACGATCAATGACTGAGCATGGTAGTTGAACAATCTGCATTGTATAACATGATTGAGAGAGGAGGACAAATTTAGTAAGTGTGGTTCTTCCTGCAAGCGAGAGGAACCTGTTCTCCCAGGATGAGATTTGTTGATGGAGTTTATCACAAAGGTACTGGTAGTGAGATTTGCTCTTTCTTTTGTGTAGAATAGGGACTCCCAGATGACGACCGAGATTATCAGTTTCCTTGATTCTCAAGCGAAGGCAAATCTGAGAACGGAGAGTGCGTGGAGTGTTATGCGAGAAGAAGACCGATGATTTCTCATGAGATAGAAATTGACCTAAAGCTTTACTGAATTTCTTGAGACAAAGGTTGATGGTCACGACTTGCTTCATCGAAGCCTCCCCGAAGAGGACAATGTCATCTGCAAAGCTCACATGGGATATAAATATCTTCTGCCTGGTTAACTGTAAAGGCTTCCATGAGACCCTATTGATTTCCTCCGTAATGAGTTGGCTAAAACTCTCAAGACAAAGCACAAAAATGTACGGCGAGAGTGGATCTCCCTGTTTGACGCCACAAGAAGGCTTGAAAGAACCAGCAGATTCTCCATTCCAAAGAACAGTGGTAGTGCCCGATTTGATTAACCTCATAATAATACTGACGATATTCGCAGGAATTGCGGTTCGGTGGAGGGTGTCTTCAATGAAGGACCAGCTTAACTTGTCAAATGCTTTCATGAGATCGAGTTTGATTGCCATCGTGTGCGTTCTAGCTTTCCTTGACTCCATGGAATGCACTAGTTCTTGAACAAGAACTATATTATCACCAATCCGATGCCCAGGAACAAAGCTCGATTGGAAAGGGGAAACCTAATCATTCATGTAAGGCTTGATTCTAGAAGCAATGATCTTCGATATTAATTTGGTACAAACGTTGTTGAGAGAAATCGGCCTAAGTTGAGAGCACGATTCCGGTGCCGCCACTTTAGGAATGAGAATTAGTGTAGAGTCTGAGGAGCCGTGCACAAGAGGGAGACCAGAGAAGCTGTCAGTGACGAATTTGCAAACCTGGTTCTTTAGAAGGGGCCAATTTTTCTAGATAAAGGACACATCAATGCCATCCGGGCCTGGGGCCTTGAGCGGCGCCATGGCATGGAGGTTCGACCAGATCTCCTCAGTTGAGGGTGCTCGACCGATCTGCTCAACAAAGGATGCAGCAAGAGGAGGGAACGAGCCTGTGAAAAGCGCACTAGCATGTTGGCAAACCAGGGGATCAGATTCTTGATACACGTTCGAGAAGAAGGAGAGGACCATGTGCTTTAGATGATCTTTGTTTTCGACCCAGCAACCAGAAGAGTCTTTCAGCTTCGCAATCTTGTTGCAGTGTCTTCTAGATTTGACTAGAGATTGGAAATATCTGGTGTTGATATTACCTAGTTTGATCCAATCACAGTGTGCTTTCTTCTGCCAATCAATCTCCTCCTACCTTAGAATATGATCGAGTTTGACTTGGAGGGAGACCGTCTCATTAGCTAAATTCTGGTTGTGACCCAAGTCCAATTGGAACTGGTTCCACCTGATCTTGTAGCCATGCTGCTCCTTCCTGTAGTGGCACTTTCGGGTTTCATGCTGGTCCCAGGATGTAGCCTTGGCAAGAAAAACTGTGCAAGCTTGATGAAGTGGGACTTGAGGGTTCCACTGTGTTGAGAGGAAGTGCTTGAAGCCAGCCATCTCTTCCCATCTTGCGTGGGTTTTTAAGTGAATCGGGCCACGCTGTTTGTGGGATGTACATGAAAGAAGGAGAGGGGCATGGTCAGAGTTGTTGCGCTCAAGAACCTGAATCGGGCGTGAGTGAGAATCCTCAAGCCATAGATCATTACCCAGGGCCCGATCCAACCTTTCGTGGAGCAACCCCCGACGGAAGGTGGTACACGTGCCAGCAAAGCCGAGATCAGAGAGCTTGCATTGGGTCGTTGTGTCGATGAACTCTCTGTTGCTAGCTTTGTCAAAGAACGAGCTACCGAACTTCTCTGATTGATACATGATGGTGTTGAAATCTCCAATCACCACCCAAGGTTCAGTAATGGTGGAGGACATAACCAAGAGATGATGCAACAAGAAGCGCCTACTACTCTTCTTAGTGCCCGCATATATAAACGTGCAAAGGTGTCGTTGATCGATCCGGAAATGGATGAATTGCTTATGGGACACAAGGACTTCCATGCTAACACCAGCCTTCCAGACGACCCAAATGCCGCCCGCGAACCCTACAACTTCAACACGATGGGAGTGAGGGAAACCCAGTTTCTTAATGACAGAGGTAGCTTTGGCACCGCTACACCGGGTCTCATACAGACCAATGATCGAAACACTGTATTTTCGGACGATTTCTTTGACAGTGTTCTGGGTATCATCATCACAGATACCCTGAACGTTCTAGCTTATGAGGTTCATTTATCACCTTCAATTAAGGTGGAGCTACCCATAGCCTGTGCTTCCTTCTCCAGATCCGGCAGCAGAGAGGTTTTCCCTCTTTTGCGAGTCGATGCTCTCCTCGGATCGCCTGCGTGCGTGACCTTCTGATTCCTCAAGTGTATGCCCGGGGAGCCCTTGGCTGGGATTCGATATTTGGTGTAGTTTGTCGGGGGGTTGCCACCAGTTCCGACGTTGAATGTGGTTGTGACGAAGGGGTGCTCATGGATGCCCCGTCCTGGCAGTACCTCATCTCCAGCGGGTTTTGTGACGATGTGATCATCGTCTTTCCGGTTGCTCGATTGGGGATTAACAGGGGGCATGTAATTAGCCTGCGGGTCCTTTCCCAGGGAGTTAGCAGCTTTAGTCTGCTTTTGCTATTTCTTTCGCAAGCTCCAGTCAATACCAATTACGCGTTCAGCTACTTTGTCTACATCGAGAACTTCCGTAATGTCATCATCTTCCTCCATACCTTGTAGCCCCCGGGACTGATTGTTGTCATGGGTAGGTTTCCGTGCTACTTCACTTGAAGGAGGTTTCTTCTGTCTTCAGGGGATGGGCTGTGCATGGATGGCTTCAGAGAACCCCTCACGACGTGTCGGGTTTTCCGGTACAATCTTGCCCACGTCAATGCTGGCGCGACGCGGAGCATTCTCCTCCTCGATTCTTTTCAGGCATTCCTTCTCGAGATGTCCGGCTCGTCCGCAATGAAGACAAATGAAGGGGATGTTCTCGTATTCCACGTTGTACTTGATACCGTCTATCCATATGGCGGGAGTCAGCGGGGACTGCATATCGAGTTCCACAACAAGCTGTGAAAAACGGACTCATCGTTGTTGAGTTGTATTCAAATCAACCTTCACAGTCGTCCCTAAGGTGGAAGTGATCTGTTTAAGCAGGGTTTCTTGGTAGAGATGGATAGGTAAATTAGGGATTCTGATCCACGCCACTAGTCTTGGCGGTGTGGCCTTGTCCGGCAAGAAACATGGGGACCAGCGTTGGACGGTGAGATATGAACTGAAGATAGGCCAGGGTCCACCGGCGAGGGCTGTTATGTAGTCTTCCTCCGATTGGAGTTGGATGAGAAAGAAGTCATTGGCCACGTCGATCAGGTTGAATCCACCGATCGGCTTCCATAGCTTAGATATCCGGTCCCGAAGCGTAAGGTATTCGATGTTTTTAGAGATAAGCTTAACAATAACCGTGTACTTCCACAGGCGGAGGAGGTCATCCATGGCTTCGTTCCGGATACAGAACACAGGGAAGCCTTGTTTGATGGAAGTCTCTATGTCCGTCGGTTGCAGGTTCACCCCATTAGTATCGACGTCAATCTTGATGAAGTTGTGCGGATTATCAGGAGGACCTTTCCCCAGCGAGTCGCGATAGGACATCCCGGCGGTGGTCGAAGGACCAGGGTGGTCTTGACCAGTGGGGTAGAGCGGCGGGAAGGAGTTGTTGGCAATCAGAGTATCGACGTCCATGCAGGCCGGGGCGGACGATAAGGGTTGCTCTTCCCCACGTCGGCTAGAATAGGTGAAACCCAGTCCGGAGTTACCAATCGGGATGGAGGTCACAGAGCGACCAACACCCCCGTCGCCATCGTCGTCGGGGTCTCCCCCCACACTCACAGAGGAAACCCTAGCCGCCATGGAGAGCCCACAAAGTTGAGGATTCCTTTATATTCCCATTACTTTTAACATTGTTATTATTTTGATATACTTTCTCTTGAACCTCCCTACTTCTCATATCCCTCTCTTGAATGAGAAACAAACTACTTCTGGTTCTTAATTCCCACTAAATCTTTTGTAATCACAGATTCCATCTTCATTTGGACTCAAGTCAAACCCTTTGACTGTCTTGTCAAATAGAAGATTCCAACTCTAAGATGCTTGCTTCCATCCGCCGATTTACCTTTAAAGCTTATAGACTTTATTTGCATTAATGAATTTATAAAACCATTATGTCATGTACACATCCTTTTAATTATTGCAATTAAGGAATGTGGTTTTAACATCCATATGCCAAATCTCACAGTCATACTAAGAAACAACATCAAGCATTATCCAGATGGATTTAACCATGGAAACTAGTGGAAAGACTTCATCATGTTCAACAATTTGAAATAGTTTGAAACTCTTTGTAACAATTTACCCTTCCATGTTTGTCTTCTTACATAGACCCAAATGCACCCTATGGGTTTTACCCCTTCAGGCGGATCCAGTAAGGTCATACCTTGTTGTTGTACATGGAGTCTATCTTTGATCCCATGACCTGAAGCCATTTCTAAAATTCTAGTCCCTCAATAGTTTCTAGGTAGGTTGTTGACTCATCTCTACGATCAACTTACCGCCTTTTGAGTTATAAGATAGCACAATCTTTTAAACTAAGGTGTGTTCTACTAGAACTATGACTTCTATGTTTTCATAAGGAATTTGAGATTCCACAACAACTTGTGATTCTCCTTGTTCCTACTGTGCCTCTTTAGGTTCTATATTTTCTTATTTGTCTCAAACATTTTGAGTTCTACTTTTACTCCCATTGATTCCTTTGGAATTAATTTCCTTTTAGGAATTCAGATATCCTATCAACAAACACTTTGTTGTCTAGTTGGAATATAAGTAGTATTCAACAAGATGACATACATGTGATTTGTGGATAAAGCCTTTTAAGAAACTATTTTATTATACAATATTTCAATCCTAATTATTGCAATAGACACATCGAGACACTTCCCATGCCATATCTCATACGGTGTCTTTTGAACCAATTTACATGGTACATTGTTTTAGTGTAAAACATGTGCCAAAAGAAATTGTAAGACTAGCTACATTTGTTGATAATCTCATCATGACTTAACAGGGTGTGATACCTTCTTTGACACGTCAATATGTTTCAGGTGGTGTTCAATGTGATACACTATCATGATCTTTCCATAAGGTCCTCAAACTCTTCGTTTAAAATATTTCAACATTGATCACATAGATGTATCTTAATACTTTACTGTTGGTTGTTACACTAACAATTTTAAATCATATAAATAATCTTTTACTCAAATAGCCAATTCTCGCAAGTATATAGGAGTAGTTGTAGTCGAGATCAAACATAAGGATCTTGGTAACCAATTAAACACAAAAACACTAAGTTCCAACAATCTAGATCATTTTCAAGAATGATTTTGCTGATTAAACTAAATTTTTAGAATTTAACTAAACCGTAAAAACATTACTAAAAGGGGTTTGATTTTAGATATGAAAGGATCTTGAACTTTGTATTTCACTAACACATCATACCATGAAGAATGGAGCACGAAATTTAAACATACTAAGCATTTGATTTAAAGGAGAGTTGTATGTTATACTTCACCTCCCAGTGAAATTACAACACTCTCGTGTATGTATTTTGTTCTGGATCACAGACCTACTCCTCAACTCCCATGTCCAAGAAAAAGAGCCTACTCATCCATGACGATGTACAACAGAAAAGATGTAGAATTTTCAAAGTTTAACATGGTTTAGATAAGGAAAAGCTAAGACAATCCAAAGATGTAACCCAAGAAAAGTAGAATTCCATCTTGGGGATGAAATTCCACTTCTACAACTACTTCAAACTAGAAAATCTTCCCTCCTGAGAAGCTTGGTGGAGAGAAGAAGCTCTGTTGTACCTTCGGAGAAGAAAATGGAGAAGAAGAGAAGAAGAATGGAGGTTCTTTGGCAAGAAATCATCTTCTTCCACCCAAATTCACCCTCCTTTGCTCTAGACCTACTCTTGGATGAAAGACTTTTAAGTTATGACCCTTGATAACTGCTCCATAAGTTGGTTTTGTCTTTAAAATGACAAACATCATATTTCAAATTTGTTGAAACTGACAGAGACATGTCATGTCTTTCTTTGGACACATCGTGTTCCAGTCTTCGATAGTTGCTCCAAGTGTAAGGCACATGACGTGTCTGAGTTAAAACACATAGTGTATGTTAATAGAAACATAAATTCGACTTTGAATTCCCAGGTACATGTCGTGTCCTTTGTGAACACGCCGTGTCTGAATTAAAACACACAGTGTATGTTACCAGAAACATAAAATTGACTCTGAATTCCCAAGTACACACCGTGTCCTTTGTAAACACACCATGTACTGTTTCTTTTCAGTGGGAAGTATGGCCAACTGGAGTTGCGCATGCTGTGTCTTAATTCAGACACCGTGTGTGATGCTATTTCACCAGAAATAGAACTCTGAATGTCTGCAAGGCGTGGAGAAGCCCCAATGAGGTCGGAGTTGAGTTCGGCTATGTCCAATTTGATCCCTTTTAAGCATATCTACAATACACATCAGACGATAAGCAAAATAACAAAAAGGTGGCAAGAATAATATGAATAGAAGCTAAATGAAAACAAAATGAACTGAGTTTGTGTGTGAAATCATATAAGAAGTTGATGTGGAAAGCACACAACAAATCCCCCTAAGCTTGAACCATTGCTTGTCCTCAAGAAAAAAGAGCACAACCACACAAATGAAGGAATATATAAGGTCATGCATTGATTAAATGAAATGAATATGTGCAATAAACTCAACCAACCATGTACATTAGGTTTATATTCATAGACATCACCTCAATCTAAACATCCAAGAGAGAAAGGTTTTAGTTTAGCATGGGTGGTCACAAACTAAGTGAATCAATCAACTAGACAACACTAAACAGAATTTGGATAATCAAGCCAAACAACTGGTGGATGTACATCACAATTGTTTTTAGCTATTATGGTTACAAATGATGAAATCTTAGCTAACATTAACAATCTCAGTTGTTCTCTTTTTTCAAAAAGATATGATAATGGATTTTTGGGATTTCGACACTCAACTGCTAATTTAGGCTTATGCGCACATGGAGTACCGATTTGGGTGTTATTTTTACCCTCTTTTGATTTCATACCACCTAACCATCATTGTCGGATCAGAATCACACTAGGCTAGCATGAAATTTTTACACAACACAAAAGAGTCAACTAGAAAGTCAAGTTAACAAGATTCCATCCATTATTTTGCAAGTTTTTCACTGAAAAATAGATTATATATGCACTAAGGGTTTGGAAAGAGTATCATGTATTCTAAGTAGTGTTGTAAAGTTGATTTATTTGCTAAAATTTGAGACTATTACATGTATTTAGCAATCAAAGATGTGAAAATTGAAAGTTCAAGCTACAATTATAAACCAAGATCATGTACATGGGAATTTTTTTTTTGATTCTTGCATGCTCTTTACTAATTATTTCATATGGCTAAATGAAGTACAAGGGATGAGATGGTTCAAGCATACAAGGTAAAAGAGTTCACTTCATCACAATAACCTCATTTCATATTAAACTTGCCATGAAAAGAAATATAGAACATGAAATAGGATGAAATAAAAGACTGACATGAGTAACAAAAGAAAATGACTAATAAAAGTAAATGAAAGAAAAAAAACTACATTACGGGATGGTTGCATCCCCCCAAGCTTGAAACCAATAGTGTCCTCACTGCATCAGTCAAACTTTTGAAGGAAACAACCAGATACCTTTTATGGATAAAATAAAGAAGATGGGCCAGCACCCCCATGGTCTGGCGGAAAGAACTGGCTGACAAACTCATCATCAGGAACGTCCATTGGCGTGGGCTATGGGATGGAATCGGGATGCTGAGGTGGCGGTGGCTGATACAGCTGCATGATGGAGTAGTGGCCCTTTGAAATGTGCCACGAATCCATGCGGTGGACCATGTCATGCATCACAGTATACTGCGTACCTAGCTAATCCAGGAGGCCGTCAATGTGATCAAAACACTACTGTACATAGCTATATAGGTTCCTGACATCAGGCATGGCCCAGGAGTACTCTGTCTGTGTGCTGGTGGAGAGAGGTGTTGGAGTAGAAGGGGGTGCCTCAGTATTATCAGCAACTCTAGTTGCATCAACTTCTTCCTCAATGTTCAGTATGATTTTCTAGTTATCTTTGTTTTCTAACATGATACACTCAGGATCTGTAATGTATTGATCATCATCAAAGAATTGCCAAAATTTGGTATCAGCATTGGCAACTCTTGAGATCAACCCTACAGAAAGAATGTACCGAATGCCTACCAGGTTTCTACATGGTGCAGCCTCAAGACCTGTCAGATCAACATCCAAATTATGTGCTATCAAAGTAATCAAACCACCACACATTATGTCGTCGACGTCCCTCTTCTTCATTTTCTTAATGTCTAGGAAATGCATAAGAATATAGTAAGCAACATTGATCTGATAATCATACATCATTCCCCATAAAAAGAAAAGATCCTACTTTCTAACAACCCCTTGGGTTTCTTTCTTAGCAAACACGCTGGTACTAAGAAGCCGATGCATGTACCAGAAAATAGGGTTGTGGATAGCGAACACTCTGGCTTGCTTAGCTTCATGGTGTTCCTCATCCTATATCTCAAACCAAAATTCTTCACTGTGAAAAATAGGCGGATAACTAATAGCCCCGTCATAGTGGTACTCCAACATCTCACAGAAACGCCTAAAGGTAAGCTTAAAACCATGACTCAGAAGCCAGAAATAGATAATACCATAAGATTCCAACTTCTTTTGTGGGTCTTCTCTGTAGTGAGCATCATCAAAAACTCATAAAATAAGTAGGGGTAAGTGTTTGATATCATGCAGTAAATGTAGCTTATCCCCAAATCTTGCAGGCACATGAAGACCGAGGGTCATGAGAGTCTTCTCACAACAGAACCACATAGGAAACACCCTCCTTGCAATCAGAAATGGATACGTCGGGTCTTCCTCAGGAGTGACCCAAAATTGAGCATAGAGATGTATGTCGGTGCTTGGGAGGAGCTAGCACCATACTTGCAGTTGGAGGTTTGCTTAACAGGTGTCGTTGCTATTGACAGGCTGAGACACTGCATGTGTGGAAATGGACATGACATGTGTAGATGCAGAAAGTCTGACTGAATCGGTGAAACAAACAATGTGTGCTTTGCTTGACACGTTGTGTACCTAGAGGAATTCCACAATCTGAAGATGGAGATGGTGGCTCTTGGGGAAGGTGAAGATGGTGATCGAGTGAGGAGGCGATTGCTTAGTGTGGTGTAGATGATGAGGAGAAGCTGCGGCTTGAAGAAGACGACTTGGTGGCATCTTGAATGGTGGAGAACGGTGGCGGATAGAGCAAGTCGTCCTTTACTTGAGCTTGAAGAAGACACGGCGTGAGCAAGGGAGGACGGAGGCTAGCTGCTACTCAAAGAAGACACCTCTAAAGAACAAGGTGGAAGATGCTAGGTGTTCTAAGGAACACGTAGCTAGGGAGCAAGGGGGTAAGGGTGCTAGGGCACACGACGACTGTAGATGTCTCACACATCTTGAAAGACAGGCGTGAGTGAGAGAGGTAGTTGTTTTCTAGGTTAAAAACTCGTATCCTCAACAAAAGACATGACGTGTCTTTTGTAAGACATGGTGTGTCTTTTGTAAGACACAGAGTGTCTCTCAGTAGAACTTCCTTTCTACATTACAAGACACATTGTGTTCCATTAAGTACACGACATGTACCAATCCAAAAATTCAAATTGTGCCCGTTTTATTGATAACTACACAATGTGTTCAAATAAAGACATGTCGTCTTATATTCTAGATAACTTATGATTCCTTTTTTTGTTGTGGTACATGTCGTGTCTAATTGAGGACACGGTGTATTCTTTTCTAGGTTGACTAATACCTTTTATCTGCTGGACTGTGACATAGCGTGTCTTTTTCTGACACGTCGTGTACCTAGAGATATAGCTTGGCTTTTGTGTTTCTGGGAGTAGTGACACACCGTGTCAAATAAAGACACGTCGTATCTTCTAAAGTTTCTACATAAAATAGCTTCTCGTCAACACAGAATTAATGATAGATATGGAAATAGAATTATCTAAGTTATTACATTCATCTATGACAAGCATATTTATGAAATTAAAAAGTGTTCTTGACTCAAATAATTAAAAAGAAATCTATCCTAATGTGGGTTCAACTCCCATGAGTTCCTCCATTTAGAGTCTGGAGTGAGACACTTCATTCTTCTCATCAAGCATCTTGAAGGGAGCAAGAGGCTCCCTTGTCAACTTCATCTCTAGAAGTGTATAACTTGCAACGTTGCCCATTGACTTTGAAAACTCCATCTTTGCCTTTTAGTTCAAAAAATCCGTATGGAAATATCTTCATTACAAGAAAAGTACCTGACCACTTGGACTTCAGTTTTCCTAGGAATAGCTTGAGTCTAGAGTTAAACAACAATACTTTGTCTCCTTCCTTGAAAGCTTTCCTGCTGATTCTTTTGTCATGCCAAACCTTTGTTCTTTCCTTGTAGAGTTTTGCATTCTCATATGCATCTAGTCGGAGTTCTTATAGCTCTTGCAGCTGCAATAGACGTTTCTCACCAGCCTTCTTCATGTTAAAGTTTAGGAACTTGATAGCGCATAAGGCACGGTGTTCTAGCTCCAGTGGAAGGTGACAAGACTTACCATATATTAGCTTGAATGGAGTTGTGCCTATGATAGTTTTGTAAGTTGTCTGATATGCCCATAATGCATCGTCTATCTTCAAGGCCCAATCCTTCCTTGAGCTACATACAGTCTTTTCCATAATGCTCTTCAGAAGCTGGTTGGAGACTTCTACTTGCCCTAAAGTTTGGGGATGGTAGGCGTAGAGACTTTATGATTGACTCCATACTTAGATAGAAGACTATTGAACTGCTTCCCAATAAAGTGTGTGCCTCCATCAGAAATTACATCTCTAGGAACTCCAAACTGAGGAAAAATGATTTTTTGGAATAGCTTGATCATAGATTTTGCATACGGTTCTTGGGTTAGGATGGCCTCAACCCATTTAGAGACATAATCGCAAGCAGCTAGGATATATTGATAGCCACAAGAAGATGGGAAGGGTCCCATATAATCAACTCCCCACACAAAAAATACCTCAATCTCTAAGATAGAGTTAAGAGGCATATCATCGCGTCTAGATATTCCTCCAGTCCTTTGGCATTTATCACAAGCTTTGACAAAATGGTTGACATCTTTGAACAAGGTTGGCCAATAGAAATCATCCTGGAGAATCTTTACTGCAGTCTTCTCTCCTCCAAAGTGACCTCCATAAGGGGAAGCATGACATTAAAAAATGATTGTGGTAATTTCCTCTTCAGCAACATACCTCAGGATGAGGCCATCACTCCCATGTTTGAACAACAAGGGATCGTCCCAATAGTAGAACTTTACATCACGGAAGAACTTCTTCTTTTGTTGATATGTCAAGTCAGGAGGTAGATGCCCTGTAGTAAGAAAATTAGCGATGTCTATAAACTATGGTGATTGTGTGGATGATAAGACATAAAGTTTCTCAATCGGAAATTGGTCTTCTATAGGCAGTAAATCTCCAGCATATGTAGTCAACCTAGATAGATGATCCGCAACATTTTTATCTGTCCCCTTCTTATCCCGTATTTCAAGTTCAAACTCTTGTAGAAGCAAATCCAGTGGATGAGATGAGGTTTGGCATCTTTCTTTTTGAGAAAATACTTTATTGTAGCATGATCTGTATACTCGATTACCTTGGATTCTGCCAAGTACTGTCTGAATTTGTCAAAAGTGTACACTATAGCAAGAATCTCCTTCTCGATGGTTGTATAATTGATTTGTGCCTCATCTAAAGTCTTACTTGCATAGTATATGGCATGAAGCTTCTTATCTTTCCGCCGTCCAAGAACTGCTCCCACTACATAATCACTCACATCACACATTAATTCGAAAGGAGCATTCTATTCCGGTGGTTGGATGATTGGGGCTGAAACGAGAGCTTCTTTGAGCTTGTTGAAAGTTGTATGGCAATCATCATTGAATATGAATTCAGCATCCTTTGCAAGTAAGGAACATAATGGTCTTGCAATCTTGGAGAAGTCTTTAATGAATCTTCTATAGAACCCTGCATGTCCAAGGAAACTACAAATTTCCTTGACTAAAGAAGAAATAGACATCTTCTCAATAGCTTCCACCTTAGCCCTATCAACTTCAATACCCTTATTAGATACAACACGGCCTAGTACTACACCGGATTGTACCATGAAATGACACTTCTCCCAATTTAGTACTAGGTTAACCTTTTTGCAATGGGCTAAGACTAGTGACAAATTGTATAAACATTGATCAAAGGAATCTCCATAAATGCTAAAATCATCCATGAATATTTCCATTATGTTTTCAATAAAATCAGAGAAAATAGTCATCATGCATCGCTAAAACATCACTGGGGCGTTACAAAGACCAAAGGGCATGCGACGGTAAGCATAAGTTCCATAGGTGCATGTAAAAGTGGTTTTCTCTTGGTCAGGAGGGTAGATAGGAATTTGGAAAAACCCAGAATACTCGTCCAAGTAGCAAAAGTAAGAATGTTTTACAAGTCGTTCAAGCATCAAGTCAATAAATGTCAAGGGAAAATGATCTTTGTGAGTAGCTTTGTTCAAACATCGGTAGTCAATACACATACACCAACCTGTGACCATACATGTTTGTATTAACTCATCATTATCTCCCTTAATGATAGTTGCACCCCCCTTCTTAGGTACCACATGAATGGCACTAACCCAAGGGCTGTCACTTTTAGGATAAATGATACCAGCATCAACCAATTTAAAAATTTCCTTTTTAACCACTTCAAGCATGTTTTGACTTAAACGTCTAGGTGGTTCAAAGGTAGGTTTAGCATCATCCTCTATGTTTATTATATGCATGAAAATGGAGGGATGAATGCCTTTTAAATTATCAAAAGAGTAACCAATGCCATCTTTATACAAATGGAATTCAACAAGCAGTTTATTTTCTTGTTCATTGGTTAACTCATCATTGATTATGATAGAAGAAGTAGAATCGAAGTCAAGAAATGCATAACTTAGCCCTGGTAGAAGGGCTTTGAGTTCTAACTTTCTCCCAGCTGCATTTTTCTTAGCTTTATCATCAACAAGTGAACTGTCTTCATTTATATCATCTGAATGAGCAATAGAAAGTACTCCAGAATTTCCAGATTCATTGTTTGTACCCTCATCATCATCACAATAGTTTAGTATCAAATTAGCAGCAGCATGATATTCTTCTACCACATAATCAATAGATTCTATAAAACAAATCTCTTCTACCCATGAAGGTGCCTTCATGGAATTGTACACAGAAAACTCCATGGTTTCTTCACCAACTCGGAGTGTAAGTTTGCCTTCTCGGACATCAATAAGGCATCCGACAGTTCTAAAAAAGGGCCTACCAAAGAGAATGGGATTGGAAAGAGTTTCTAACATGTCTAACACAACAAAATCACAAGGAATGTAGAATTTACTGATTTGTACTAACACGTCCTCCACAATACCTTTGAGATATTTGATGGAATGATCAGCTTGTTCGATGACCATCTTTGTAGGTTTCAGATCTCCAAGATCCAGCTCTTGACACAAGGTAGACAGAATGAGACTAATGCTAGCTCCAAGGTCTATAATACCTTTGTCAAATGTGGTGTTGCTAATCTTGCATGGTAGAGTGAAAGCTCCCAAGTCATCTAGCTTCTTGGGAAGTCTATTTTGAATGATCAAACTTATTCTCTCAGAAAGCATGATGGTTTCAACCTGGTCCACCTTTCTCCTCTTAGTGAGGATGTATTTCAGAAACTTGGTGTACGATGGCATATCAGCTATAACCTTGGCCAGTGGAAGGTTGGCAAGGAGTTTATTTAGGATATCCATGAATTTCCTAAACTTTGAATCCTCCTTATTTGTAAGTCTTTGCATAAATGGTGCATTTGCTTTATACGAAGGTGGTACCTCAGTTGTACCTTTTTCTTTGTCACAAATAGGGGTGTCAAACTTATCTTTATTAGAGACCTCAACAGTCGTATCCTTTGGTGGAGAAGGTCTTTGGATTTTAGCTCCACTCCTCAAGGTGATAGCATTTTCTTGCTGTCTTGGATTCATCTCTAGTTGGCTTGGAAGAGAATCGGATTGTGTGTTCTTTTACTATGCTAAGGCCTGTTGGGCAATTTGATTCTCCAACGTCCTTGTATGAGTGGAAATGCCATCCACTTTTGTGGAGAGTTGGGCAATTTCATCCTTTAAAAGCTTGTCATTGCCCCTAAACTCTTCATTTTGCTGCGCCTGAGTGGAAATAAAGTTCTCCATCATGATCTTCAAGAAAGAACTTTGGGGTTGTTGTTGCTGTTGGTAACCCCTATTGTTGTTGAAACCTGACAAATTCCCATTGTTTTTCCAGTTGAAGTGTTGTTGTTGCTACGGTTGTTGCTGTCCTTGTTGAAAATTCTGAGCATTGCTTGTGTTTCAGTGAGAGAAATTACGATGACCTCTCCATCCTAAATTGTAGGTGTTGGAATAGGGATTGTATTGCTTGTTTCCCTATATTCCAACGACATTCACTTGCTCTTGGTTGTCTTGATTCACATTAGGAGAAAAACAAGTAGAAGTATGTCCAGAAAATCTACAAGCTTCTCATATCACCTCAGCTACTTGGATCTGCATGGTAGTCATCTTCTCAAACTTTTGAGTAAGAACATCAAGCTTGGCTGCAATCAAATCAATTGCATTAACACTGTGCTTTCCTCATTACTTCCCGGTTGAAGAACCCGGTGTAGAAGATGATTGTGCTTTTCTATCCGACCCCCATAGGAAGTGATTGAGTGCTATATCTTCAATGATATCATAAGCCTCCATGTAAGACTTATTCATCAAAGCTCCATTAGTTGTGGCATATAATGTCATACATATATTGTAGAATAGTCAGTTGTAAAATGTTTGAAGTAGCAGCCAATTTGTCAATCCATGGTGAGGACAAAGGCATTGTAGGTCTTTGAACCTCTCCCATGTGTCATACAGAGTCTCTCCATCCAAATGAGAAAAGTTCATAAGATGATTTCTCAATTGAGCTGTCTTGCTTGGCGGGAAATACTTTGCAAGCAAAGCATTTAATAATTGGTCCCAACTTTTGATGGAATTCTTAGGAAGAGATAAAAGCCACACCTTGGCTCTATATCTAAGGGTGAAAGGGAAAAGTAGTAGCCTTATTCCTTTGGCGGATACACCATTGATTTTGAAAGTGTTCATATACTCCAAGAATTCAACTACATGAAGATTTGGATCTTCATTAACGGTACCCCCAAAACTATTTTGCTGGATCATCCACATCATTGAAGGAGCAATAGAGGAGTTGGTTACTTCCATTTTAGGTAGATCAATGGCTCCACAAATAATTGTGGCAACCGACATGGCGAAATCCTTCAAAGGACGGTCATCCTCCATGGTTGGATCTTCTTGTGTGGCTTCTCTAAAGGATGAAGAAGATGGTGATGGTGATGATGGAACACCCTCTAGCAGTGGTTTCTCTACTCTTCTTTCTCTTCTCAAACTTGAAAGATTGCACACGATTTTAGGATCTAGAAACACAGATGGTTGAAGACCCCTCCGCGAGCGACGTATACAACCTGAAAAGAAGCAAGAGATATTGAGAACACAACTAAAAGGTATATGAAAATTTGAAAATGGAAGTGGTGATCTAGTCTTGAATACTAGTTAGCACTTTTTACTCTAATTATATTAACCATAGCTCCCCGACAACGGTGCCAAAAACTTGTTGGTTGTTACACTAACAAGTTTCAATCATATAAATGATCTTTTGCTCAACTAGCCAATTCTAACAAGTATACATGAGTACTTGTAGTTGAGATCGAAAACAAGGAGCTTGGTAACCAATTAAATACAAAAATGCTAAGTTTCAAAAATCAAGATCTTTTTCAAGAATGATTTGGTTGATTAAACTAAATTTTTAGAATTTAACTAAACAGTAAAAGGATTACTAAAAGGGGTTTGATTTCAGATATGAAATGATATTGGACTTAGGATTTCACTAGCATATCATAGCATGAAGAATGGAGCATGGAATTTAAACATACTAAGCACTTGATTTAAAGGAGAGTTGTATGTTATACTTCACCTTCCAGTGCAAATACAATGATCCTAACTCCATACAACACTCTCGTGTATGTATTTTGTTCTGGATTACAAACCTACTCCTCAACTCCATATCTTCCACTCTCATGGTAAAAGGGGAGTTTCCAAGAGAGTACCTTCTTACTCTCCTACCTATCCTCTTAGATCAAGCAACAAAGCATAAAATATGCATACATAGTGGCCAGCCATACATGCAAGAAGAAAGAAACCAGTACTCACAAGGTAGACAAACAAGCAACTTAGCATTTCATATGAAATTATCATATTCCATGCATGCTATGACATGGGAGTTACTCTCCCATGTCCAAACAAAAGAGCCTACTCGTCCATGATGATGTACAACAGAAAAGATGTAGAATTTTCAGAGTTTAGCATGGTTTAGAGAAGAAAAAGCTATGAGAATCCAAAGATGTAACCCAAGAAAAGTAGAATTCTGGCTTGGGGATGAAATTCCACTCCTATATCTACTTCAAACTAGACAAGCTTCCCTCCTGAGAAACTTGGTGGAGAGAAGAAGCTTTGTTGCACCTTCGGAGAAGAAAATAGAGAAGAAGAGAAGAAGAATGGAGGTTCTTTGGCAAGAAACCACCTTCTTCCACCAAAAATCGCCCTCCTTTACTCTAGACATGCTCTTATATAAAAGACTTTCGAGTTATGACCCTTGATAACTGCTCCATAGGTTGGTTTTGTCTTTAAAAATGAGAGACATCATATTTCAAAATTTCTAAAACTGACAGAGACACGACGTGTCTTTCTTTGGACACGTCGTGTTGCAGTCTTCGACTGTTGCTCCAAGTGTAAGGCACACAATGTGTCTAAATTAAAACACACAGTGTACATTACCAGAAACATAAAATTGACTCATTGAATCCTTTGTGAACATGCCATGTACTATTTCTTTTCAGCAGGAAGTATGGCCAATTGGAGTCGCGCACGTCGTGTCTTATTTCAGACACGCTGTGTGCAATGTTGTTTCAGTAGAAATAATACTCTAAATGTCTACTAGGCGTGGAGAAGCCCCAATGATGTCAGAGTTGAGTTGGGCTATCTCTAATTTGATCCTTTTGAAGCATATCTACAATACACATCAGGTCATAAGCAAAATAACATAAAGGTGGCAAGAATAATATGAATAGAGGATAAATGAAAACAAAATGAACTGATTTTGTGTGTGAAATCATACGAGAAGTTGATGCGGAAAGAACACAACATTTACCAAGTGAGTTATGTACTTCATTCATAATCTCCACTAATACAGAAACCCCATTTGGCGTCGGTCTTTTAACCCCATTTGGCGTCGGTTTCCGACCGACGCCTATGTGGGCGCCGCTAAAGGTCGAACATTTCGGCGTCAGTTTTTTAACCGACGCCTATTTAACCTATAGGCGTCGGTCTTTTAGTATATAACCGACGCCAAAATGGTTTGCGCCACAGAAAACGGCGTCATCTAGGGCACTTTCTGCGTCGGTGATTTACTAAAAGACCGACGCCTATATTCCATGTAGCGTTGGTCTTTTAGTTGATAACCGACGCATAAAGTGCCCTAGATGACGCTGTTTTCTGTGGCGCGAACCCTTTTGGCATCGGTTATATACCAAACGACCGACGCTTCGTTGTTTAAATAGGCGTCGGTTCGATACGAATATCCGACGCCATTTCCAGGACTGCTTTGGCCACATCAGGCATCAGTTATCTATAAATAACCGACGCTGTATGTCTTTGCTGACGGTTTTCTATAAATAACCGACGCCTATTTATATATATTTTTTTTCATATCAGTTTGCAGGCCTGCTGTGGCTGGTCAGCAGGATGAGAACCTGCAGTTCAGTTTTCTGAACTGCAGGTTTACGACATCCATTGATATCAGCCTACAAACAGGCCGCAAACCTGCAAAAGTCACAAAGAAAATTTCACACAAGTACATACATTCAGAAATCAATTCAATTCTCACATTCACACATATAGAAACATTCAAATACATGTATTAACATTCAGAAATATTCATTTACAAAGTATCATTCATTATCGCTATCAACATCCCAATTATATCTTACAGTTGCCACTGCTTGTATGGATTTTGCCCATTCTTCTCTTACTTCATTTAATGCTTCCATCGTATATGGAGCATGTATATTTTTTAAGCGTTTACCTGTAGTGTTGTCAGTTTTAAACACCTGCAAAGAGAATGATGTATATATATAAGTAATAATATAAAAATAAGATAAGATTGATATATTGCATACTAACTAATGAGACTATATATAATACCTCATGTATGGTATCGATGTCCAATGCGGCATATTTGATAATCATCTGCATAAATCGCATCACATAGTATGCGCATGCCCAACCATTGTCTTGTGTAGCACACTATAAATTGAAACATACAAAATAATACAACTAAGCACAATTCACATCAATAATATATATATTCGAGTCGGGAACTTACTTGTACGTTCTGCCAATTTATTGGCTGGTTCTTTTTCCTTGGGACCGTTCCTCCAGCCTTTTTGAATGCATCTAAACCCCTACATGTTAATATAACACAATAAATTGCATAAGTAAATAGTAATGTAATAAAAGATGCTAACGGATATAAAAATGAAATATTTCTCACCAGAATAATGGCATTCTCATTACGTGTCCAATTTTAGGGTTCAATGTACTCCCCGCAGGATCTAGATAATAAACAGTGAATGTCCCGGGGACAATAACTAGTAACTCCCAATGTCTACCGCCAGAGGTAAGAAGTTAACAATTAATAACTCAAAATGCAAAATAAAAATGGAATTTTCTTAAGTCCAAATTATAAATAAAGTAAACTTACTTGACATTGAATGGAGCTATTATTATCGTCTTCTTTTGCTGACCAAAAATTGTAAAAGCATCTATACAGTATTGTTGAACATTATCAAGGTCTTTAGCTACCAAACTAATCAATGATGGAATCAAAAATCCCAAATGATCAAATGCAAATTGTTTGCAATGATCTTCGACTAAGTAGCTGCAAAACATATAGGCGTATGCATTAATATATAAGAAACCAGATCACCGGATCTTACACAAGGTATATGGATGTATAAACAAGATCTCACCTTATCCATGTCTCTATCATTGATGTATTCAGCCAATCATACATAAACAGCTCAATAATATCTTGTATAAATAAAGAGCTATCGTATGATTGACCTGCATAATCTGCATCTAAAGAAATAATTATAGGGCAATGTACATTATGTGCCCGTAGCCAACATGCCATTCCCCTACAAGCAGGACCTAACGGGTATGTTAGGTCAGTTGGAACCCAATCGGGTAATGCGGGAAGTGGAAGTGGAGGCCTAGGTGCTCCTGGTGTCTTCTTTTTAACCTGTACATATAATTTCAGATCAGTTGACATCATATATACACATTAACAGTCTAAATCAATGTAAATTTATCTTACAATTTCAGTCGTGTAGACGACATCTGCTTTGGGCCACAATATCACCCCGCCTTCTGCATCAGCAAGTCTATCAATATCCGGGTGGGGATATGGCAATGTAGCTTCTCTCCAATCGGGTAACACACGTATCGGGCTCACACGAACGTAGCCCTGTGGCATTGGAGTCCCGTGAAACATTGCCCCAGGAAGGGACGGGTAAGCCTACGCCTCTGCAACAACGTAGTCTTGCATTCTTAAGCGGCATGGCTTCAATGCCTACAAATTTACGTAAAGAATATTATACATATATACATATCATCTTGAAAACATAACAACTCGAAAAGACTAACTACAATGTCATAAACAATACTTATAGCAGACGTGCTAGGCGATGGGTCTCCAGGATTACTCGTAGTCTGTGCATCAGGAGAAGAGTGGGTCGCCATAGGCGTATTGGAAGCCTGAGATGCCTGCCACCGCAGCAATTCTTCCTTGACCTTCTCAGCAACTACATTGTTGACCTTCTTAGCAACTAAATCCTCAACTCTCTTATTCTCCTATACATGGATAAAAGAAACATTAGCTTCTTATTAATGAATTTCCTTTTGCAGTAACATTCTAAAAAAAGAATAGGTTACCTCTTCTTGAGAAAGTCCCGCTCTGGGTTTGCGCTGGGATGGCCCAAAGAATGCTTTGATGCCAACACCAGCTCCGGCACCTCTAACACGTCCAGGATGCTCTGGGTTACCCAGAGCAAC
Source organism: Alisma plantago-aquatica (assembly GCA_963693085.1). Taxonomy (NCBI): domain Eukaryota; kingdom Viridiplantae; phylum Streptophyta; class Magnoliopsida; order Alismatales; family Alismataceae; genus Alisma; species Alisma plantago-aquatica. The sequence continues at coordinate 478,858,652 of OY856413.1, read as the reverse complement.
TGTCAATTCATCCCTTGTGCCCTGAGGGATGAACGTGCCTTGTTTCCTCTGCTCGTGCAGCTCCCGCTAATCACCATAAATAGAAATTGGTAAGTTAACACCACAAATAATCAATATTCAAACGATTTCTCTAAGAGTGTTATTTTACCATTTTTGCAGCCGCCTCAGCAGTTACAGGCTTCTTTATTTCACCCTTCTTGTTTTGCCTGCCAGCTATCCAGATATCATGGCGAGGCATGGGTGTGGCAGACTCCTGAGTAGGAGCAGACTCCTGAGTAGCCGCAGACTCCGCCTGTAGTCTTTGGCGAACGCTTGCATAGCCTTTTGGACCCATAGTGTGGTCATGCACATTCAGTGCACGCCTTGCTTTTTGTGCGTCACTGAGGGCCTAGTTAGTATGCACATTAATGATTTGGTTAGTAGCACTAAATGCTAATCTTGAATAGGTGAATACAATGTATATTAATTAAATTGGGAGTGACGCCTAATACCTTGAATTCTTCAGATTTTCTTGAAGCAACAAAATTGTCCCAATCTTCTTTGTCCAAGAAGTTCCATTGTTCAAGGGCTGACTTCTTCTTCTTATCACCCTCTTTTATGTATTCTCTGTTCAGATTTGTCCTATAATTCCTAAGCATCTTTCCAGCGCGTTGCATCACATTTTTACGATGCAACTTCTCATCCAATGCAAACAAATTCTGTAAAATAGAAATGTTATTAACTAGTATCCAAAATAGAATTGCAAATAATAGAATTTGTAATCTACAAAATAGAATTGCAAATAATAATAACTCACGCATAAATCCTTCCATATCAAGTCTTTTTTCCCTTGAGGAACTTTATGCCAATTGTCATACTTAACACCACAATGGCTCCGAGTGGTACACCCAAGATAGTTTACAAAATTATTGCGGTTCACTCCAATTGGATTTCCTCCATTATCAAACTCCACCACCAATTTGGATCCACTACCACTTAGCGCTAATAACTTCTTCAACAGAGTGATGCCCCTTTTCTTTTTAAGTGTTTGGTGTTGTGCATCAAGTTGCTCCAGTGCTTCAGTAGGTACAGGTGCATCAACCTAAAATTTGACAAAAATAAAACACACTAAATTAGCCCAATATAGAAATATAGGATATATGACATAACTAGAAGATAATGAATTTTATAGAAATACAGGATATGTTATTAGAACTTACATTAGTATCCTCGCCATGCTCGTCATGGACAACATGCTCATCATGGACTTCATGCTCATCATGGACATCATGCTCATCATGGTCAGCCATCTGAAAATGTCATTTAAAATGCAAACATTTAGCATTTGTATTAACTAGAAAAAGGCAAACATTTAGCATTTGTATTAACTAGAAAAGGCAAACATTTAGCATTTGTATTAACTAGAAAAAGGCAAACATTTAGCATTTGTATTAACTAGAAAAAGGCAAACATTTAGCATTTGTATTAACATACATGTCTCTAAAATTGTGATCTTTTATCAATTAACAATCCTTCATTGTGATCTCCGCGCACATATAAGTCATCATTAGCTTCAATATTTTGTGGAGTGGGCAACCCAACTGAGAATGGACTGGAGTCATCATACTTATCATAGTACTCTTCTTCATCTATAGGATCTTCAATGAACTGTCTTTTACCATGAAGAACAACCGACCATTTATCATTCGCAGGATCATCGATATAGAATATTTGTTTCGCCTGTGATGCCAATATGAATGGTTCACCCTTCTTGCCAATCTTTTCAAAGTTCACCAAAGTGAACTTTACTAAGCATGTGGCACCTTAACATTTACTAAGCATTCACAAAAAGTTTTCTTCTCCTTTCTAGACAACGTGTAACAAGCGAGAGGTAAGTATGTTCTTTTATTACCCATTTCACGTAATTCTGTTAATTCTGACCTTATTCCCATTTCACGTAGGTCCAGTCTGGATTTTATCCCATCTTTAGTCTTACCTGGTATATTTAATAGAGTACCAATGATGCTATCAAAGACATTTTTCTCAACGTGCATTACATCGATACAATGCCTGACTGTCAAAGAACTCCAATAAGCAAGATCCCAAAATATTGACTTCTTCTTGAATGAAGAATTGTCACTCCGTGTGGCCATACTACATTGTGATTTCTTACCAAATTCATTGACAATGTCTTTTACTCTTTCATAAACAACATCCCCTGGTATAGGTTTAGGTGCACTCCGTTCATCATTCCATCCATTGAATGCTTTGCGCTTCCTACGATACAGATGGAATTTTGAAAGAAACCTTCGATGACCAAGATATACAGTCTTGCCACCATGTTTTAGTCTTATTGAATCAGTGTTTTCTTCACATATAGGACACGCTTTAGCTCCTTTGACACTATATCCAGACAAATTCCCATATGCTGGAAAGTCATTAATAGTGCAAAACAACATAGCGTGCAAACGAAATGTCTCTCTTGCTGAAGCATCATAGGTCATCACACCTTCAGCCCAAAGTTTCTTTAAGTCATCAATCAAAGGTTCAAGATAAACATCGATATCATTTCCGGGTTGTTTAGGGCCCGATATCAACAATGACAACATAACGTACTTATTTTTCATACACATCCAGGGAGGAAGATTGTATATAACAAGCATGACTGGCCAAGTGCTATGTTGGCTGCTCAATGTCTCGTACGGATTCATCCCATCTGTACAAAGCCCAAGTCTTAGATTCCTATCTTCTTCACCAAATTTAGGGTACAATAGATCAATCTTCTTCCACTGTGGGGAATCAGACGCATGTCGTAGGATCCCATCATTATTTTTCTTAACATCTGCATGCCACCTCAAATTCTTCGCATCTTTCGGATTTGCAAACAAGCGTTGAAACCGTGATATTATAGGTAGATACCACAACACCTTGGCAGGAGAACCAGTTTTGGATTCCCCCGAAGTCGTCAATTTATACCGTGACGCACCACATTTTGGACAATCTTTCAAATCTACATAGTCCTTTTGAAATAATACACAATCATTCGGGCATGCGTGTATCTTCTTGGCCTCCATTCCCATTGGGCACAACATTTTCTTTACCTGGTATGTTGAGATTGGAAGCTCGTTTCCTTCAGGAAGAATTTCTTTCAACAAAGTCAACAATGAAGTGAAGCTTTTGTCGCTCCATCTATTGTTAGCTTTCAACTTATACAATCTCAACACAGCGCTAAGCTTCGTAAACTTAGCACAGCCTGTGTATAATGGTATCTCAGCATCATGCACAATGTTTGTAAAGATAGGAGGTGGATCGGTGTGCTCTACCCTACAACTATCCAGCATCGCATCAACGATGTCTGCTGGAACTGGTTCGTTCACATTTACGTCATCGGAGGCAATTTCTTCTTCCACCCAAGCACTGCTATCGACATCTACTGGTTTCGATTTTGAAATCTCTCCATGCCAGTGCCATTATGTATAGCCTTGTACAATCCCGTTGCACATGACATGACTTTTGATTTCCTCACCAGTGTTGACTTTCAAGTTGTTACCGCAATGCCTACATGGACAGTAGAACCTATCTGTAGGTTTTTTCCTATGTTCCTCGGCAAATCTAATAAACTGATCAAGACCAGATATAAACTCTGGGGTGCAACGATTATGAATGGACATCCATGATCTATCCATTCTATGATCAGAGAAAACAAGTATATATTAGGAAACAAGTATATATTAGGAAAAGATTAGGCAGCATTTCCCTGCTGTTCTCTAAGTACATATGTACTTAGAGAACAAACGGGGAAATGCCAACAAACACATGTGATGTCATTCTTATATATAATAAATGTGTACCACCTATCCCATCCTTGAACACCTAATCTCACTAGTAAGTGTATAATGTGTATTGGGTTTTCAAGAAAATTTCGGCAGCATTTCCCCACTGTTCTCTAAGTACATATGTACTTAGAGAACAAACGGGGAAATGATACCAAAATTTTCTCGAAAACCCAATACACATTATACACTTACATCCTAAGTGAGATTAGGTGTTCAAGAACAGTCCCAAACCGGGGACTATCCAAGATTTACTCCTAATGAGTCAATCTTGGACGGGTTTCTAGGCCAACAAACACAATAATAGATATCTACAATGAAGCCGGACTCCATACAAACAGTATATAATTTAGTGATTGTTCATTCTAATTTATACCAATGTACAAGTAATATAAAAAACAATGATTGTTCACATTCTAGGCCAACAAACACATGTGATGTCATTCTTATATATAATAAATGTGTACCACCTATCCCATCCTTGAACACCTAATCTCACTAGTAAGTGTATAATGTGTATTGGGTTTTCGAGAAAATTTCGGCAGCATTTCCCCGCTGTTCTCTAAGTACATATGTACTTAGAGAACAAACGGGGAAATGCTACCAAAATTTTCTCGAAAACCCAATACACATTATACACTTACATCCTAAGTGAGATTAGGTGTTCAAGAACAGTCCCAAACCGGGGACTATCCAATATTTACTCCTAATGAGTCAATCTTGGACGGGTTTCTAGGCCAACAAACACAATAATAGATATCTACAATGAAGCCGGACTCCATACAAACAGTATATAATTTAGTGATTGTTCATTCTAATTTATACCAATGTACAAGTAATATAAAAAACAATGATTGTTCACATTCTAGGCCAACAAACACATGTGATGTCATTCTTATATATAATAAATGTGTACCACCTATCCCATCCTTGAACACCTAATCTCACTAGTAAGTGTATAATGTGTATTGGGTTTTCAAGAAAATTTTGGCAGCATTTCCCCGCTGTTCTCTAAGTACATATGTACTTAGAGAACAAACGGGGAAATGCTGCCAAAATTTTCTCAAAAACCCAATACACATTATACACTTACATCCTAAGTGAGATTAGGTGTTCAAGAACAGTCCCAAACCGGGGACTATCCAAGATTTACTCCTAATGAGTCAATCTTGGACGGGTTTCTAGGCCAACAAACACAATAATAGATATGTACATGTTAGGGTTTCATCACAATTGATGTTAGGGTTTAAACAATGTTAGGGTTTAATCAAATCAAATTAGGATGCTAGAATGGACAAGTTTAAATCAAATTAGGATTTAAATTAGGGTTCCAATAGGATTCAATTTAATTAATTTTTATGTGAAAGATGTAATATTATAATACATACAATGGCAATGAAATGAAACCCTAATTGTATTGGAACTCATAAAAGGATGTCTCAAAGGTTGAATCTAATATATGCATCCTAAAAAAGGTATCACATCACAAATATGCATTTCAATAATCATATTTTATTTCCTTCCAATTAGTGTGGGTGCCAAGTTTGGAATTGTTTTCTAATCATGGGTCCCTTAATTTTATTTAGGATAGAAGATAAAATCAAGGATTTCAAATAGTATAAGGCGCACCCCCAAATGTAGTAGGCGCACCCACTACTACAGAAACCCTAACATTACACAGCTAGTTCACCTTATTTAACCCATGGATACTTCTAGTACTTATGTATTGGACTAATGATGCTTGATACTTAAACACTCAAACAGAGTTTGTATAGTGGCTTCAGATTCATGTACACATGTTTCACAACTCTTCCTCCTTTATATGTCTAACCTTAAGATTTTGATAGGTGAGGAGGTGGTATTAGTATCTGTCTTGGTAGGTGGCATTAGGTTGTAGATGTTTATTATCATATTGTCATGTTCTTATTGTAATTAGCTAGAGAACTACACCTACCTATGTACAGAGTTGTATCCATTTAACTTCTCCATCTTTTTTTTGTGAAAAACACTCAACTATTGATACCAAAAAAACTTTGGGCATTTACAGACAACACACCTGACCAAACGTAAAGAACAAAAGGAGAAAGTATCCCACACAGGGGATCAAAACATCTCCAAACAGCAAGACCATACACAACCAAGGAACGGGCTCTTACACACAAAGAGAGCAGGAAAAAAAATACAGGGGATAGCTCATACATCAACCTAGATAGATAGCCCTGACACTAGCATTAAAACATCCTATAAAGAGTGCTCAGGCCACTAGCTAGAAGACCACATCAACAAACCCAGCAATAGACCTACCCTACTACAGTAAAACTCACCATATGGAACGAATGGATGAGAATAGGTAGATGTTTTTGAGCATGGGCTTGACATCAGCCAAGTTATGTTGTGGAACGAGGAGATGAGACTGTTACTGAATGGAAAGAATGGCAGAGGAAGGGTTTGATGCTAGTACCTTGTGAGCAGTAGAGTTAGGGTGTGAGCAAGGAGACGCAGAGCAGCAACAAGGAGGAAGGAGCGGGCGGCGGCGGCGACGCAGAGCAGCAGCAGGAGCAGGATCGTCGGCGAGCAGGAGCGGCGGCGGTGGCGGCAACGCAGAGCAACAACAGGAGTAGGATCGTCGACGAGCAGGAGCGGCAGTGAGCAGGTGTCCAACGGCGGCAGGAGCGGCGGAGAGCAGGAGTGGTGGCGGAGAAGGGGGCGCCGGAGAAGGGGAGCTGAAGAAGAAATCGCTGGAGAGAAATCGGCGGCAGCAGAGAAATAGGGAAATCGCTCGCAATGAAACAGAAGAAAGGGGAAGAGTCGGGCGATCGAGGGTAATGAAGTTCCCAAATAGCGTCGGTTGTTTAAAACAATCGACGCCTAAACATCTTTAGCGTCGGTTGTTTGAAAAAACCGACGTCCAATTGAACGATATTTTCATAAAATTATTTGGCGGGAACCACTTTCAGCGTCGGTTATACAAGGATAACCGACGCTGAAAGTGACACTTTTCACGCAAATTTTCATCTCACATAGGCGTCGGTTTCTACGTATATAACCGACGCTGAAAATGACACTATTTTTTTTTATCGAAATATGGATTTCGCGGGCAACTTTTTGCGTCGGTTTGTTATAAACAACCGACGCTTAATACAAAGCGGTACCCGTGTCTAGCTGGTCTTCGAATATAGACGTCGGGTTGCTTGAACAACCGACGCCTTAAATGTTAGGCGTCGGTTTTCCTTAATAACCGACGCCCAGAAAAGTGACACGGAATGCTATTTCTGTAGTAGTGCTCCTTGAACATTTCAAGAGATTCATACTTGTATTTCATTAAATAAAAGTTTCAATATCTACTGATTGCATCAGTAAATATAATGAGGTACTTGTAGCTACCTTAAGCATTTATTCTAAAAGGTATATGTACATTAGTATGTACTAGTCCTTAATGGAATAGTCAATCTCCCACTACATCTAGTGAAGATGCTTTTGTCATCTTGCACATCGAATAAGACTTGCATGTCTATGTTGGTTCAACAACCGAAAGAGTCTAGATAACCATCATATGAATTCTAGAGATGCATTTCTCATTTATGTGCTCAAGATGACAATGCTATAGGTATTCATTGTTTGAGTTATCAAGTCAATCAGTATATGTGTAATACATATTTGTCTCTACAACTATCAAGTATAGTCTATGAGACATATCTCCATAAAAAGTCATATATTTTAAAATGAAACATAATGTTCTTGTCATACAAGACATATGATGTTATCATCAATGACAAGTACATAATAGCAATTCACTAATTCTATTATGTGCCAATGAATGACAACTCTCAACTGTAAAGGCAGTAACCCTTACTCCGAACAGTTCTAGCTTAGTTCTTCTCAAGTCCTGAAGTGGAGATCTCTATCTCTATCTTCTTCCTGAGATCCTCTATGAAGAGGATAATTCCTTTTCAATGTACATACATGTGACAATGGTGGCATTTTTTTTCTTTATCCTATAAGTGAAAAAAGGACAAATTCCTTTTCACTTATCCTTCTCCATTTATTGAGTGTAGAACACTTGGGCTTTAGCTTAGCTCAAAAAGGACCAGGCAACCTTTTATCAAGCGGTAATACTGAAAAGTCAGAAAGAAAGCACACAGTCGACACAATTAATCTTATTGCAACCAAGCTTGATGCCTTGCCACAATAATTTGAAAACTTGAGTACACATTCCATCCAAGCACCTGAGTAAGTTTATGATACATGTAGAGCCCCCAAGCACAATTCTTCTTATTCTTTTTCCCCACAGATCAATTTTTGAGAGATGCTAGAGGAAGCCAATGCAGTAGAGAGATTTGGAAACAAGAAACCCTATAAACCCTACTCTAACACCTACAAACCAGGATGGAGAGATCATCAAAATATCTCCTACATGAACAACAATCCTCAGAATCCAACATCAACGAAATCAAGGCCAAAATAAAAAACAACCAATGGGAAATCGGAAGCCCATGAACAACAATCAACTGATATGATTTCAACAACAACAACAAAAACTACAGTCAACCTCAAGATAATTCGAGTATGGAGAGAAAGCTTGAGACTTTCGTGACAACAAAAATCTAGCAAAATGATGAATTTCGTGCCCATGGGCAACATTTGAAAGATGCCATCACTCAACTCCATTCAAAGGTAGATGGTATTGCTACCCATGCAAAGATGTTAGAGAATTATATTGCACAACAAGCTCTTGCAAATCAAAGATCCCCTTCTGATACACTGCCAAGTCAATCGGAGATGAATCCACAAGAATGCAAGTCCATTTCTATAAGGAGTTAAAAAGTGATGAAAAGATCCATGCCATCAGATGAAAAGGTAGTTGATGATGTCATTAATAAAGTAGATGAGGTCAAAGAAAAGAGAATAAAGATACACAGCTAAAGAGCAAACTTCCTACAAACCTACTATCCCCTTTCCCAAAAGGTTTTCACAAAAAAGGATGGTGTCAGATTCCACAAATTTATGGACATACTCGACAAATTTTATGTTAACCTAACTTTGGATGAAGTTATTGCTGAGATACCTACTTATGCAAAGTTCATAAAAGACATCTTAACTATAAAGAGAAAAATTGATCAAGTGGAGACCATTATGTTGTCTGGGAGGATGAGTTTTATCATTCAAAATAGACTACCATAGAAGCTTGATGATCAAGGTCCTTTCACACTTATGTGTACGATTGGTGACACAACTTCTAACAAATGTTTTGTTGACGTAGGTGCCAACACAATCCTTTTTCCTTCAACACTATGAGAACAACTGGACATTGGAGATATGGAGGGGACCAAGTTGGCTATTCAATTGGAAGATCACACCAACAAATATCTGAGAAGAATTGTTGAAGATGTGCCAGTCCAAGTGGGTAAATTCTATTTTCCATGTGACTTTGTTGTGTAAGACATGAATGAAATCCCATCCCATCCTATCCTTTTCGAAAGACCCTTCCTCCACACAAATGATTGTATAGCTGATGTACAGGAAGGCAAGATCATTATTAGAGCAGGAGATTAAACAACAAAATTCTCTATTCTAGATGCAATGAAAGCCCCAAACCATATAGAAGACATCTGCCTAGTTGATTGTGTTGATAAGTTTCTAGAAGAGGACAAAGATTTTTCTAATTTCATTGTTGATTGTTATGAAAAAAGTGAGTTGAAAACCACCATGCCTATAGAAATCACATATACTATTTCTATTTTCTGATCCACATCAACCCCATGAGGATGTTCCACCATTGGAAGATGATTCTAACAAGACAACAAAGAAGAACAAGTTAGAATTCAAACCCCTTCTACTTGGGTTAAGGTATGCTTTTCTTGATCCTGATTCTACGTATCCTATCATCATAAATGTTGATTTAACATATAAACAAGAAATCAAATTGCTTAATGAATTACATTTGCATAAAGAAGTAATTTGGTATTCCATCAACGATTTCAAAGGCATCAACACTTCCATTTACATGCACCAAATCAATTGAGAAGATGATATCAAACATTGTGTTGAACCTCCTAGGTGTCTAAATTAAAACATGCTTGAGGTTGTAAACAACAAAATATTCAAGTTGAAAGATGCATGGATCATATACCCTATAAGTGACAGCCCCTAGGTGAGTGCTATTCATGTAGTACCTAAGAAGGGGGGTGTGCAACTGTCATAAAATGGGATAATGATGAACTGATACATACACATGTAGACACAATGTGGTGCATATGTGTAGACTATATAAGACTAAACAAGGAAACCCATAAAAACCATTTTCCCTTACCATTCACTGATTTGATGCTTGAAATATTATCCAATCATTCCTACTTATGTTATCTTGATGACCTTTTGGATTTTTCCAAATACTGGTTTACCCACTAGACTAAGAAAATACAACTTCCACATGCACCTATGGCACCTAAGCTTACAGACGCATGCCATTTGGTCTTTGTAACACACCATCGATTTTTCAACTTTGTATGATGGCTATTTCCTCTGATTTCATCGAGCGTGTAATGGAAGTTTTCATGGATGATTATAATGTTTATAGAAATTCTTTTGAGGATTGTTTGTTGATTTATCTAAAGTCCTTGAGCACTATAATAATGTTCACTTAATACTAAAATGGTAAAAGTGCCATTTCATGGTACAATCCAAGGTAGTACTAGGTGATGTGATATCTAATAAGGGTATTGAATTTGACAGGACAAAGGTAAAAGCAATAGAAAATACATCCATTTTATTAACACAGTCAAAGATGTTCGAAGTTTTCTTGGCCATTCAAGATTTTCCAGGAGGTTCATCAAGAATTTTTGCATGATAGCCAAGCCATTATGCTCATTGCTTGCTAAAGACATGGACTTTGTATTTGATGATGAATAGCAAGCTACTTTAAGAAAACTCAAGGATGCCCTCATTTCATCCCCTATTATTTAGTCACCATATTGGGATGCATCATTTGAGTTGATGTGTGATGTAAGTGACCATGCCTTTAACGCTATACTTTGTCAAAGGAGAGACAACAAACTGCATGCAATACATCAGGCTAACAAAAAATTAGATGAGGCCCAATAAAATTCTACCACCACAGAGAAGGGAATGCTAGCCATATCATACACGTTCAAAAAATTCCACCAATATTTATTGGGATCCAAAGTCATAGTCTACACTGACCATGCAATAATAAAATATTTGTTGAATAAGAAGGGCACTAAACCATGGTTGATTTGCTGGATTTTGTTGCTTCAAGAGTTTGATCTTGAAACCAAAGATAAAAGGGGCACTCAGAACAATGTGGTTAATTAACTTTATAGGTTGACTACATATGCAAAGGATGCAATTCCTATTGATGATTACCTTCCTTTTGAAAAGTTGTACAATGTTGATACACCACAAGCACTATGGTTTTTAAACATCGCCAACTTCCTTTCTACTGGACATCTTAGCTCTAACCTAACCTATCAACAAAAGAATAAATTCTTGCATGACGTTAAATTCTACTACTGTGACGATCCAATGCCGTTCAAGCAAGACCGTCAAACTGATCCAATGAAGTGTAGCTGAAGAAGAGATCCCAAGCATTATATCTAGATGTTGATCTTCTTCCTATGCAGGACATTTAGGGGGAAATAAGACAGCCACAAAGAATTTTCAAGCTGGTTTTAATTGGCCAACCTTATTATGAGATGTGCATGATTATGTCAAAGGATGTGACAAGTGCCAAAGAACTAGTGGTTTATCAAGGAGAGACGACATACCTAGTAACCCCATTCTTGAGATTGAGGTATTTGATGTATGGGGCATCAACCACATGGATCCTTTTGCATCCTCCTGTGACTACAAATATATAGTAGTTGCTTGTGATTATATTTGAAAGTGGGTAGAGGATATTCCTATTCAAGCACTAGATGTAAAATCAATCATGAAACTATTTCAAAAGATCGTATTTCCCTATTTTGGAGTTCTAAGAGCCATCTTTTCAGATGGAGCTACACAATTCAAAGAGAAGTAGTTCATTAATCTTCTCACCAAGTATGGAGTGAGGCACAAGATATCCACTCTATATCATCCTCAAACTACTGTCTAGGTTGAAGTTTCCAATAGACAACTCAAAGGCATCCTAGAAAAGATAGTTTTGTGTTCAAGGAGGGATTGGTCCTTCAAATTAGATGATGCTCTTTGTGTATTCCAGAAAACATATAATACATCCATAGGCACCACACTATTCAAGCTTATATATGGCAAGTCTTGCCACCTTCCATTCAAGATGGAGCACAAAGCCCTATGGTCTATCCAATTTCTTAACTTTGATAGGAATAAGGTAGGTGAAAAGCAGATACTACAAGTTTAAGAGCTTGAGGAGCTCTGACTAGATGCTTATGAAAATGCAAAAATCTACAAAGAGAGAAAAAAGTTGTGACACGTCAAGAAGATGAGAAAAAGAGATTTTGTTGAAGGAGATCAAAAATTTCTCTTTAATTCGAGATTGAAGCTCTTTCAAGTGGTCGGGACCATTCTTAGTATTATAGATCTACCCATACATGACTATGAAGCTGTAGTGCAAGTAATAAACATTCAAAGTCAATGGATAACACTACAAACTTTTCATTGATGGAGAGAAGAGCAAAAAGGAAGCCTCATGCTTACTCTATGAAATTTTCTAATGAAGAAACAAGTCTACTTCTAGACTTTAAACAAGAGGCCTTCATGGGAGTCGTCCCCACATTTAGATGGTTTGTTTTAAATGATTACCTTTAATGCCGGTTAGTTTATGGTCATTTACTTCTGAATAAGACTTCATGGTGCTGAATTTTTTGTTTTTGTGTGAGAATATTAGTAATTGATTGCACTTTTAGTGTATTGATTGATATAGTTAAAGAGGGTAGAGAGAACAAGGACATACAAGAATCATACAGAAACACGGGGTGTAGTATACTCCACATGGTGTGTTCTACTATTCCATAAATTAACCAAAGATTATAGAAATCACTCCTTACATCATGTGCTTCTAGGATATGACATGGCTCAAACAAAGAAATCTTATTTCTACAACAACGTCAATCACTCGACATGTATTCTCAAATACACGTCATGCAGAATTAATTAATGCAACATGGTGTTTTCACAGATATCATCTCTTATGTTGTATAGCTGATGCGCTGATTTTGAGTCACATTTATAGACTTGTTTTACTGGCGTTTTATGTGTTTATTGATCACTTTGGTGGTTAATATTGCATGATTCAATTACTCTAGTCTATAATCCTTTTCAGTATCAAATCTCTCGTATTTTATCCTTTTGATCATAAATGATTATAATAATGGGTTTTATCTTAGCTGATTTGGCTTTGTCTTGCAATTTCAGGAAAAACGCATATATACAGCTGTCGATACCATCGACATCTGTCGATAGTATCGACACAGTCACAGGCAGGCAGTTCCAAGGAGCCAAGCAGATTCGATACCATCGACTAGGAAGTCGATGGTAGCGAGTTACCTTCAGGTTTCCAGCGATCAGCCGGTCGATACTGTCGACACAATGGTTGATACTATCGACGTTCTACAGCTTCAATATCAGAAATGTGATAAAACCGACGCCTAAGGGTGTCGATACCATCGACCCGCATCGATGGTATCGTGTCTGCATCAGGAGGGACAACATAAAAGAAGGAAGGCTTGCCGATATCACGAGGGGTCGATACCATCGACCATCGACGCCGTCAGATTAGTTTTTTTCTAGATCGGGATGAATCCAACAGTGGTGATATTTTGGCGACCTAACTTGGTGTTTATACCTAATGACGGCGTCCAGGAGCCATCTATCACATCATTAGCCGCTGCACACATCCGGAGGAGAGGAGAACGAAGCCTAGAAGCACGCCCCGAATGTTCCGAGAGCCGAAGAAGGTGTGTTCCACCGCCGAAAGGCTGTAAATCGCGCACTCTACGCCGAGGAACGCTTGGATCTTCTCCGTTCAGGGGTTTACATCATTTCCTCCACATTTTTCTCCATGTTTCCCCTTTCTTCAATCATGTCTTGCTCTGAGATGAACATGCAGGGCTAATCCCTTTTGTCTTTATGACCGGGAGTAGCCTGGGTTATCATTGTATGATGTTTTTATCACAGTAATTCATAATGTGTCTCTTAAATTTGTGGTATGACTTCATTTTCTCCATTATATCATTATTCTTGATCACCCTAATGATAATCTAATTAATTGCTTTGAAAGAAGAATTAACGGTTGAAAAGAGCCGAAACTCACATTAACTAATAAATTCCTTGAACAAGGTGATGTACGGTTAATGGTGGAAACCCATAGGTCGATTCTAATGTACCTAGTTTAGGGTATAGGTTACTACGACGGTGAAACCGACCTAGATTTAGGTAGTGAATTGTATCACGACAGTGAACAATTCTGACTACAGTCCACTACCCAAATTGAGAGATGAACTTGTTTAACTATATAGAAATTCATACAACGAGAACCCGCGGTGAAACCACAATCCTAAAGATTCTCATCTAAATTGATTAAACTCAACTTTTAATCGATTGCTTTGCTTTATTTTATTTTATTTTCTTTTTAATCAACTCTTAAAACATTTTTAACTGGTCTAGCTGATTGTGAACAGTTAGTAGTAGTCCACCGACACTTCAGTGTCCCTGAGTTCGACTCGGGCCTCACAAAGGCCTATACTACATTGACGCGTGCACTTGCGTTATACGCACGGTAAAATCGTGTCAAGTTTTTGGCACCGTTGCAGGGGACACGACAATTGTCGACACTACGAGTGCTGCAAGCGGCCACTCTAGGCCACTTTTTATTTTATTATTAATTTTGAAATTCAACGCTTATTTTTTTTGTATTTAGCAATCGTCTCGCACTGTACTGAACCTAAATTATTACTTTGCAGGTACTAGTGCATGGTGAGGACGCGTAGCACAAACTACACACAGCCATCACCAGAGGTTCCACCGCTAGGATCAGACGAAGAGGAAAACAACACTCAAGATCAGCCTGAGGATATATATCAAGACTCTGAACCTGAAGCTATGGCTAAGGAATAGACAATCTGGGAGAAGATCAAGGTGTCTTCTGCATCTGCATCGAAAGGGCCGATCAAGAGGCATGCTATCAACATTCCCAATTATAAGATCGATCTAGGCCTAATAAATTTGGTCAAATCAAATGCATTTCACGGGCTTAAAAATGAAGACCCGGTGATTCACATTAGCCAGTTCGTGGAGAACTGTGATATGATCAAAATTGACAGGTCCCCGCAATAGATGCTCTATTTGAAATTATTTCCTAGCTCGCTAGCGGGAAATGCCCGAGAATGGTTGCATAACTTGGACGAGGAGTATGTGGAGTCGTGGGATCATATGGTCGAGGTGTTCTTCGAGAGATTCTTTCCACCTAAGAAAACCAACGATCTGGTATGGAAGATCCATAGTTTCAGCCAGAAAGCTGGAGAGACCTATTCGGAAACTTGGGAACGTTTCCAAATAATGTTGAGGAGGTGCCCACATCATGGGCTTGACAAGGAGAAACAAGTCAAGATTTTCTACTTTTCTCTTTCTGAGCATGATAGAAGCAACCTGGATTCAGCAGGTTCAGGGTTCTTTCTAAACAACACAGGCACAAGGTGCTGGGAGATTTTGAAGAACATGGCCAAAAAGCAATCATGGGGTGACAGAGACGCAGTAGAGCAGGTTCGAGATGTAGGTGAGTCAAAGGCCATCAAGGAGCTAAATGAGAAGATGGACCTTCTAGCCAAGAAATTGCTAGCAAAAGAAGATGCAGAATCTGATGAGGAAGCACAGGTGAAATTTATGCACCAACAGTAGGGGTATAGAAATAAGGACTATTCTTGGAGGAAAGACAAGAAATTTTCATGGAAGGACCCAAACAATTTCTTGCATGACCGTGATGCAAAATCAAAACCATCGACGAAGGATAAGAGCAATGAGTTGCTTAACCAAGTAATCAAGTAGAATCAAGAACTCATGAGCACATTTGGCCAACAGATTAAGCAACAAGGAGAATTTATGAATCAATTTGGGCAGACTTTACAAAGTCATGGGGCTCATATGAGGACTATAGAGACATCGTTAGCGCAGATGGTAGCTGAGATAGCAAATTTGAAAAAGCCAGCGCTGCAAGGTTTTCCCAAAAATACAAACATTCCAGGAGGAAACCAACAAGCTAAGGGAATTCTGCTATGGAGTGGTAAGAAGATTTTAAACCCCAGGGCCGATGAACCGAGCACACCCCAGCCAGAAACCACAGGTGAGGCCACAGAGGAGGTTCTGATTCTAGTCACAGAGCCAGTAGAGGATGTGGTAGAGGAAGTCACATCAGAACCCATTGCTGAGGAGGAGACATTGAAGAGGATACCATATGTGCCGCCACATCAGAGGGCACAGACTGTCCCAGTCCCCTATCCAAATAGTTTGAATGCCAAGAAAGTGGACGCTCAGTTCAAGAACTTCCTAGATAGCTTTAGGAAGACAACATTCCACTGTTAGAAGCAATAGAGCAGATACCCTCTTACGACAAGTTTCTGAAAGATATAATCACAAAGAAGAGGAAGATTCCTGATACCAAGGTCGTGGTTCTTAAAGAGCAAGTGAGTGCCTTCATTATGGGCACATTGCCACCTAAAATACAGGATCCGAGCTGCTTTAATATTTCATGTTACATCGGCAAAGTGAAATTCAGCGAAGCATTGTGTGATTCAGGGGCAAGTATAAATTTGATGCCTCTCTCTACTTTCAAGAAACTGGGACTAAAAGAATCAAGACATAGCAATATGACGATTCAGTTGGTGTACAATTCTGTGGTCAAGCCGTACGGTATTTGCGAGGATGTTTTGGTTAAAGTCGACCGGTTTGTATTTCCAACATATTTCGTGGTAATGGAAATTCAAGATGAACAAGGAAATGAGCTACTCCTTGGAAGACCCTTCCAAGCTACTGCAGATATGATACTCGAGATGGGAAGAGGCCCTTTGACATTGGGAATTGCTGATGACCGATTTGAAATGGTTATGCCCCCAAGCAAAACACAATCAAAAGCAAAGGAGCAGTGCCGCATGGTGAAACATTTTGATCAGAATATTTCTCTGTGTCTAGGGAAGCCGTTTCTAGATATGGCTCATGTAATGACCAAGGTAGAGAAGGGGACATTGGCTGTAGACATTATGGAACAGACCAAAATTGTTTCTCTTCGCAGGGCTGTGGGTTTTCCGAATGATGAAGAGGAGGAAATCCCTCTTTCTACTGAAGATGATGCCATAGCAAGTTCTGTTCTCGATGCATATCCAGAACTGCCTCTTGAAGCTTGCCTTGTCAATATAATGCATGACTGGATGAGAAGCAAGTCGCTACAAGAATGTGTCAAGATGCTTCAGGTGATGTCGTGTTACTATGCTAAGTTTTATGAAGATCTTGGGCCACTCCCACCACCGCTTCAGTCATCTTTGATCTGTCCACCTGAGTTAGAATTGAAGCTACTGCCGCCTCATTTAAAGTATGCATTCTTAGCCGATGGTGAGAGACTACATGTGATTATCTTGGCATATCTGAGTGCCGATGAAGAGGAGCAATTGATGATCATGCTGAAGAACCATCGTGGAGCATTCGGTTGGTCAGTTGCAGATATCAAGGGGATTTCCCCTACACTGTGCCATAAGATCCGGCTTGAGGAAGGAGCCAAACCTGTAATCGAGCCACAGTGCAGACTCAATCCAAGCATGATGGAGGTAGTAAAGAAGGAGGTGATCAAGCTCCTTTTTGCAGGCATCATCTACGCTATCTCCGATTCGACGTCGGTAAGCCCCACACAGGTAGTCCCTAAAAAGAGGGGAATTACTATTACTTACAATTTGTTAAATGAGCTGGTCACGACCG
Organism: Alisma plantago-aquatica; assembly: GCA_963693085.1. NCBI lineage: Eukaryota > Viridiplantae > Streptophyta > Magnoliopsida > Alismatales > Alismataceae > Alisma > Alisma plantago-aquatica. Next base: position 478,840,905 of record OY856413.1, on the reverse strand, counting down.
TTTGGTAACCGGGTGGTGTGTTTGCATTGATTACCGTAGATTGAACTCTGCTGCATTAAAAGATCATTTTTCTCTTCCGTTCATTTATCAGATTTTAGAGCGACTAGCAGGTTGATCTCACTTTTGTTTTCTAGATGGTTACTTGGGCTATAATCAGATTTCCATTGATCCTAAGGACTAAGAGAAGTCCACCTTCACTTGTCCTTATGGAACATTTGCATATTGTCGTATGCCCTTTGTTTTATGCAACACACAAACAACCTTTCAGCGTTGCATGCTTGCCATTTTCTCTGATATGGTTGAGTGCTGTTTGGAGGTCTTCATGGACGATTTTTCCGTCTATGGTGCATCTTTTGATAAATGTTTATATAACTTGGATAAAGTTTTATAATGATGTGAGGACACGCATTTAGTTCTCAACTAGGAAAAATGCCATATGATGGTTAGTGAAGGGATTGTGCTTGGACATAAAGTGTCTAGCAAGGGGTTGGAGGCAGATCCAGTTAAGATTGAGGTTATTTCCAAATTACCCCCATCGAATTCGGTTAAAGGGGTAAGGAGGTTTCTCGGTCACGTAGGATTTTATCGCCGCTTTATCAAAGATTTTTCAAAAATTGCTAAACCATTATCTGAACTGCTTGAGAAAGATGCGGTGTTTGATTTTAATGATAAGTGTTTGCATGCTTTTAATGTGCTCAATGAGAGGTTAATTTATGCACTGGTTGTGCAAACACCGGATTGGACAAAGCCTTTTGAATTAATTTGTGATGCTTCAGATTTCGCAGTAGGGGCCGTTCTAGGACAACGTTTTGAAAACAAACCCACTGTGATTTGCTATGCGTCCAATACTTTAAATGAAGCATAACTTAATTAAACTACAACTGAAAAGGAACTTCTTGCCTTCATTTTTGCATTTGAAAAATTCAGCAATATCTTGTAGGGTCAAAAGTTGTGGTATGGACCGACCACGCCGCCATAAAATATTTGATGGAAAAGAAAGATGCCAAACCTAGATTGATTAGGTGGATCTTATTGTTACAATAATTTGACATTGAAATTAAAGATTAGGTGGGAATAGAGAATGTGGTTGCAGACCATTTGTCTAGGTTAGAACGGGTAGATGAGAAGGACATTAATATACCCATTACTGAGACATTCCCTGATGAGAAAATCCTTTCTGTAAAATCCAAGGATCCATGGTTTTCATATATTGTTAATATTCTTGCCTGTAAAATAATCCCAGATGATTGGACATATCAAGAGAAAAAGAAAATTTTCCATTCTTTGAGATATTATTTCTGGGATGACCCCATTTTGTTGAAGCAATGCAGGGACGGCGTGCTGCACAGGTGTGTACCGGAGATAGAATATGACAGTGTACTTCATCATTGTCATACTCTACCAATTGGTGGCCATCACACATGTTCCAGAACGGCGGCCAAGGTGCTTGAGAGAGGACTTTATTGGCCTACACTTTTCTGGGACGCCTACGATTATGTGCGAAGATGTGACTCCTGTCAAAGGGCAGGTAATATTTCAAAGCGACTGGAGATGCCCCTCAATGTGTTTCAAGAAGTTGAGGTGTTTGATCTGTGGGGTATTGATTTTATGGGACCTTTTATGTCCTCGAACTCTAATTTGTACATTTTATTGGCTGTTGATTATGTATCGAAGTGGGTAGAGGAATTACCCACAAGGACTAATGATGCTGTTGCAGTGTGCAGGTTTGTAAAAGATTACATTTTCTGCAGATTTGGTGTGCCAAGGATGATTATCAGTGATGGAGGTACCCATTTCAGAAATCAAAAGTTTGTTGCGTTGTTGAGAAAGTACGGGGTAAGCACAATATTGGTACCCATTACCAGCCGCAGACACAAGGGCAGGTCGAAGTGTCCAATAGAGAAAATAAGAAAATCATGGAGCGCACAGTGGCTTCGACAAGAAAGAACTGGAGTACTTTGCTACCAGATGCTTTATGGGCGTATAGGACGGCATTTAAGACACCTATAGGCACTACGCCTTTTAGGTTGGATTATGGGCGGGCCTGCCATTTTACGGTAGAGTTGGAGCATAAGGCGCACTGGGCGCTAAGGAAGCTGAACTTGACTTATGATGAGGCAGGGAAGAAACGCTTGCGAGAGCTCAATGAGCTAGTTGAGATGAGGAAGAACGCCTATGAAAGCTCGAGGATTTACAAGGAGAGAACAAAGCTTATTCAGGATCGACACATTCAACTGCGTGTCTTCAAGAAGGGAGATCATGTGCTATTGTTCAACTCGAGGTTGAAGTTGCATCCCGAGAAATTGAAATCCCGGTGGAGTGGGCCTTTCATTATGGAGGAGGTACGGCCACATGGTGCCGTCATGGTGCGTGATGGAGAGACGACATTTCTGGTGAATGGACAGAGGTTGAAGCTGTACTTTGGCGAGGATTACATGAGGAAAGTGCATGAGGTCAAACTCATAACACTTAAAGATGCATGATAAGCTTGATTTTATCTAGCCTAAGACGTTAAATAAGGGCGCTTGTTGGGAGGCAACCCAACCATTGGTAGTTTCTTCTATTTTCATTTGCATTTACAAGTTAGTTTGGTTTCATTTTGTTTTTAGTGTAAAAATGATACCTTGATCGTTTGTTCAGTGTGTAGGGCTGAGGCAGAGTCGATACCATCGACCATTGTGTCGATGGTAGCGACATGGATACAGTTGGGCGACTGTAGAAATTTTTCTGAGTCGATACCATCGATGGCCTCGTCGATGGTATCGACCTACCATCAGTGACGCTGAAGAAATCGCCAGATCGGGGTCGATAGTATCGACATGGGTGTCGATACTCACGAGATCCCTAAAGATTTACAGATGATATTGTCTCAGTGAAGTCAATACCATCGACGGGCCTGTCGATGGTATCGACCCAGCTACAGTCAGAAAGTGGCTCCCAGGGCTCGTGAGGGTGTTTGACCCATGAAAAGTTGATACCATCGACCCGAGTCGATGGTATCGATGCGACACATCACCAATCCGCAAGAGGAAATCGACGACGGTTGCTACATCAAGGAAGTCGATCTGTGTGATGGGTCGATACTATCGACACCCGTCGATGGTATCGACACGTCATCGATCCGAGCCCCCACATCAGGCTATCGATATCCGTCGATACTCGCAAAGACCCAGATTGTGCTACAGATGTCGATACCATCGACACTCCGTCAATGGTATTGATGGGTCCACAGCAGCGACAGACTCAGTTATAAAAGAAAGGATTGATTGTCAAATCTCTTCACACGTTTAGAGCTTTTTCCCTCTACATGTGCATTGCGCATTGCTGTGCGACCAGAGGCCTGCTATAAGCGTCCAAGGATCGTGATCGCTTCACCGAGCCCTACACCGATAGGAGATCATCTTCTACGACCTTCACTAAGCTCTATCTCCTATTCCCCTTTTCTCTGCGACAATGGTGCGGACAGAAGGAGCATCTTCTTCACCGACGGTCCTGATGGAGATCCCAACCTTCGTTCCTCCACCACCCGAATCGATTCCTCGTCTGAGGATTGTTCATCCTTCCGTAGAGGTCCGAAAGGTATACGAGGAACTGGTCAAGAGGAAGATTGAGCCCACCCACTACGTCGATCGGAATATGATCTGCGATCTGGGGTTCAATGCCTGTTATAACCCCAATTTTTGGGTTCAATTGGTGAGAAATGCAATTTCTCATATTAAGGATAATTCAACAAATAATAATGTGATTTGTTTTGAATAAATGGATTCCCCTCACAATAGCCTTGATTGGTTGCTTTGTGGGCTTTATTGGCTATTGGGCCCAATAAAAAGGAAATTCGATTAGTAAATGGATAATTGAATTTTTAAGAAAAAAAATATGTAGAAATCTCTAGAAGGCAAATCCAAAGAGGATTTCGTGCCTCTTGGGTTCCTTGGGTACCAAGGAGTCCAAGGTTGCAAAAAGAAAGCAATAAGAAAAGAAAAGACTAATTAAGTATTTCTTTATTAAGAAAGAAATTGAAAATAATGGTAAAATGTGAAAAATGAGTGGAAAGAGGCATAAATGAGATTTCTTGGAGAAATTTCGTATCCATGAGATTTCTAATAATAAAAGTAATTCCAATGAAGAAAATATAAGAGAAATAAAGAGAAATCCTAACAAAAGAAATATTTTATTAAGAAATAAACATGATAATGCAAAATAATGCATATAGGTGCATTAAGAAGGATAATGAGTATTCCAATAAAATGAATTTCGAAATAATATAGTTTCTTGGGGTACAAGGAGCCCCAATGAAGGAAGAGGAAAGAGAAAATGCCAAAATTTGCAGAATAAAGGATAATATGATATTTTATTAATGTTTTTGGTGGATTATGAAAAAGGAAGTAATTTCTATTATGAGAAAATAGAAATTAGTTCTAATGAATAAAAGGCAAGTATAAAGAGAGTGAAAGAAATAATTCTTGTATTTCTAAGTATCAATGAGATAAGGAATATCAAGGAGGTTAATAGGAGAGAGAAAAACTACTTCTCCATGAAGGAATGAGAATCCTAATGGGAATAGAACTTTGGACGCATAGATGGCCATCCTTGGACATGGATAGCCACCCCTATTTAAGGGGGGAGAGGCTATGGATCGAGTCCTAAGGAAATCTCACGAAATACTCTTTCTCTTCTTCATCTCCTTCGAACAAACCCTAGCCATGAAGCAGGTGCTTCCCTAGAGTAATGGAAAGCTGAGGAGCCATCTAGATGGGAGCCTGGAGTGCTGCAGTACCAAAGAGTAGCTTTGCCATCAAACCTGGGACCTAGAACACATGCAACAACAACTTGTAGGTTGCATCAAAGGCCACAAGGAACTGCCCTGTTGAGCGATGGTTTGGCCGCGCCGGCCGCGATCGGGTGGCGTCCAGGCGCGCAGAGGGGTGGCGGACTAAGGGAAAGGGTCGGCAATGGCTTCCTAGGCCTATGGAGGTTGTGGCTGGCCGCGCAAAGCAGCAGCTCGATGGCTAGGGCAACAACAAGTCGTTGGCCCGAGGAAGAAGAAAGGAAAAAGAGATGTCAGACCGTTTTGCCCCTCCGCGGGCTAAAGAATCACCAACTTAACCGAGAGTAAAAGCGTCATTGGGTTATGTTTGCAATCAGCTAGCGTCGCATGGTAAGGGTGACGTGGCACTTCTGGATTGGCCCAAAATAGGTAATTTTACTAAAATCATATCTATTTATTCGTAGCTCGGATCAAAAAGTTATATATGAAACTTGATCCTCATAACGAGGGGAATTCAATAAAAATATGTTTATAAGCCAATTCCTCTTGCAATTTGAAAAGTAGTGTAATTTATCAACTTTAACATAATGATGATTAAAGAAACCCTACTTTGATAAGATTAAAGTGATTAATAGGGTTTAATGGATCATTAGAGTTGATATTAACATGTTAAATGCAAAAAGATACATTATGTTAAAAAAATGAAGAACTTTGCATGTGATTAGTCTAATTTGGAGTTTAGGTGCATAAATATGCTTTAAATGTGAAAAGTACATAAAGCTATCATCTTTAATGATTTAATTAATGAAAAACCCTTAGATTTGATGATAGATGGTTTTAATGTTATTCAATGGATAATTGAAGTTGATATTAACCTGTTGTTAATAAAAGAGAAAATCGGATCTAAAAAGATGATCTTTTTATATATTTGGTTTAATTTAGGGTTTCGTGTATGATTATGCACTAATGAGCTTGAAAACCCTAATTTAGATGAATATGTCTTTTAATTGGTTTAATTGTGTAAATCCATGAATAAAATAGAGATGTGATAATCCTAAGCCAATTTGAGCATAAAAGATCTTTAATGTGGATAATTTGAGTAATTAGGGTTTTTATGAGTGGAAAAGTTGTTTTAGGGTTTGTTAACTTAAAAAGGATAAAGTTTGAGAAATTGATCTAAGAAACCCTAATGCATCCTAATGTGACTTATAAACCTTAGAAAGGTGTCCCAAGTCAATAAGGAGTTGTTTGGGATATGCTTGTGACAATTAGACATTATACATGTTTTCAGGATCAATGCTTGCTTGATTGATTGATTGGCTTGCTTGATTGGACATCTAGTTGGATTTGGATAAATTGTTGCTTGAGATCTCCAAGACAAGTATGTGGTTATGATTATGAATAACTGCTTTAGTTTCCCGATGGATTCTCGGATGTTTAATTACATTGAATGCAACTAAACTGTTGGATGTTTATTTATTTCATGCAACTATAAAGTGACTATGATTATCACTATGAATGTGCATATATGACTGGCTAGATCCGGGTCCACCTCTGTTACTTTGAAAAGGATAAAAAAGGGGTAATCCTAGAGCAAGGTCTAGGTTATCGTGAGTTAGAAACTGGGCTACCTACCTGTAGTGCCATGAGACTCTTTAGCAAATCCCGTGTTAAGGAGTGGTCTACTTACGAGTAGTACCATGTGACTCAACCCTAGAAATTGGTTCACTTATAGGTGGATCATGAGGGGTTTAATGGGGACAAAACAGAGGATAGGGTACTCTGGGATCGCAGAGTTATATCTAAAATGTAATATTGGTTGTTAAATAAGTAATTGAATGATTACATTGTTATCATAGTTGCATGTTTATTGTTTCCCCCACATACCAGCTACGACTGACCGACGTTTTGTTTGTCGGAGTTTTAGGTACAATGAAAAGAACAAACAGTAAAGTGGAACATGTGATACTAAATGAGAATTAAAGTGCAAAGGAGGATTAGATAGATTAGTATCGGTGTGGATAGAAGTTTAGAGATCCAAGTTTTCAAAAGGTATGCAAAAAATTATTTTCTTACAGCTTTTCAGTATAGTCTATTAAAATTTGATAATTATTCTTGGTTAATTGTCGAACCTTTGATCCAGAAGTTATGGGTGCAGCTTCGACCTCTCGGTCTCCTTTAATTGGGGGTTATCGGGAGGTGGGGTCGTAACATTTGGTATCAGAGCGTAGGTTCCTCAGTTAACTATTAATAATTATTAAATTTTACAAACTCCATAGAACCCAAGGGAGTTATTAGAGGATTATCCGAAAGACGGAGGTGTCTAGAAAAGGATCACGACTGGGGGCTGGCAATATTTTCCTCCGCACCGCTAGTTAGAATACGAGGACTCCCGGATCCGTGTGACTGTCTGGCCAAAGTCTTAGGGTATGAATCGAAATAAGATACCTTAAGGACTTCTCATCTTATTCATCCCTTCTCATCACAAAATTCTAATAAGGACCTAAAGGATTAGGGTTTTATTTCTTCTCCTCACCCTCTTGAGGTATGGGTAAGGTTAATAAGGTTTAAGGAATCCTCCACCAAATTAATGAAAGGCATGTAAATAAGATGTCATGGACATAAGCTTAATACATTAAGCGCAAAATAAATAATAGATACATGATTAGGTCGTATGACATAAGTTGTCATGTCCCCAGAAGGGACCTAAGGTTAGACCTTCATGACAGGAGGATAAGTTGGTCTTGGAGATAAAGATATCCATTTCAAGTAGAGACCTGGCACATCCTCTGAGGATGATGCTAACCCTAACCCTAAGTGAAAGTTAGAGAGAGATGAGTTGGACCAGGTGTTTGAAAGGACATGCCTTTGGGATGCCATATGATCCATGGGTGACCTAGCACCTTTGGCAACCCAACCCTGGGAAGGGTCGTGCATGTTAGGGTAAAGGATAGCTCCTTAGATGACGATGTTAGTGAAGGACCTTAGAAACCCTATGGGCTTGTGTAAGTAGGGTATAGATGGCACCTAGGGCACGTCATGGTTCTGACATAGGATGAAACCCTAGATAAGGAATCATGATGGAGCACAAAGGGTTATGGATGATCTTGATCAAACATAAGTTCGAACCTAGGCTTCACGCATGTAGGGCATGCTTTTGAGGTTGATCCTTCATGAAGAGAGGACCTCTAATGGTGAGGCTGGATGTGGGGTTAGCTCTAGAGAGAGCAGGAAACCCAGCAAGAAGGATGGAAGCCTAAAACCCTGAACAATGGATGATAGTGGTTGCTTCATGATCGATCCCTGAAAGTTGATGATACCTTGGTTGCCTAGAGGGACCCAACCCTAAGTGTTGCTCAAGTTGAAGGATGAAAAGAAGTGCATGTCATGCCTTTTGCATGCTTGGTTCGTAGTTAAGAGATAGAGCATGCGGTTGGACACCTACAAGTAAACCTAGGGTTCCTAGGCCTAAGAGGGGAAGTGGTGTACCTAATGCTCATGATTAGAGTTGAGTTCCTGTAAAAGCAAGCATGGTACTCCTCATGTATAAAGGAAAAAATGAAACCCCTTATTATTAAAGGTATGTGTGATGAACCCCTCAAAACTAGGTTGATGATAAAGAAAGGTATGATCTTGATCCAACGTCGAGGAAAGAGGACAAGTATGACCTAGCATGGTTCGGTAAGTGATCTGCTTGTGCCTTAATGGCTTGCTAGGGTTAAGTAGGCTCATGTGCATGTAAACCCTAGACCTATGAGCTTTTGTGACCTTTTTGTCAAGAGATAGTTTTCCTCCCATCCAGGGGGAGGGACCCCTTTGGTAGGGTGTATATCAGTTTTGTTGACTTTAGGTAACCTGAAGAGGTCTCACAGGATCTTGAGAAGTTAAGTGAAAAGTACATGGTATGAGAATGAACCTGTAGACCCATAGATATCCATCTCTAATTGCATATGAATGTTTTACCATGGAGGTAACCGGTATGGGGCTTGACCAAGGTAGGCAGGTTGCCATGATCCCTATGAAAGGATGAAAGCCAGCCCATGAATGCAGTAAGAGAGATGATGGAGACTTGGTTCTAAGAGAACATGTACTATAATGGAGAATCCTAAGTCTATCCTAGGGTCAGGTAGGGATAAGACCGATGAAAGTAGGAGTTGCCTAATTCCCCAGTTGCACATGACCATAGGGTCGAGAGGTAACAGCTATCATTGTTCGAGGGCCATGGGTTAGGAGATTGATCACCTTCATGAACTCATGGGACCCAAAGGGCAGATGAGTAGGGCACTCTCTTGATGCATGAGGAAAGATGGATGACCCCAAAAGAGTCGGTACTCTATAGACCTAGAGGAGATGACCAAGGATATAAACCTCAGTAGGTTCAAGAGTAGTTTGATATCATGATGTTGGTGATGAAGAGACTTATGTGGCACGTTGCAACTTAGATGTAAAGGTGTATTGGCAAGGTGGGATGTACCATCTCTCTACTCTTGGAATAGGAAGAACTCTGTATTTGGACTGCAGCCAAATGCTTATTTCCTCTTGTTATGGGGGGGTGAGATATAGTACATTATGCATGTCATACACAAAGGATAAGAGATGATGTAGGTTGGAACGTTGCCACGAGAAATGGGGATAGAGAAGATAATCTACCCTGGTAAAGTGAATGATACATGGATGGTTTGTAAACACTAAGAGGAATGAGGTAGTCCCCTTATGAGGATGTTTTTATCATGAGCTATGTGGAACTTACGAGTTATACCAGGTAGAGTTTGATTACCAGAGAAGTGTTCTTAATGAGGATAGACATAGAGTTTGAGGTGAGATGATAAGTGAAATACATGGAAGTGTATGTCTTCAATGTTACCTAATACCTAAGGATGTGAAGTGGTAATGGATGCTCTGATTGAGATACATCTGACTTGTTTGACTAGAAGCTAGAAAAGGTTGTTTGGCTAACCCTAAGTTCGAAAAGGAAAGGTGTTTGGATAAAACTCAGATGTAACAAGATACATTGAAAAGTTAATGGTTGTTGGTTAACCAGTCTAGTCCTTGGTACAGTGAAAGAATGGTGGTAGAACCTCAAGTGCACTTCTTTGGAAAAGAAGGTGATGAAACCCCGACTAGAGTGGTTTAGGGTTTCATAGGAATCTATCTTGAGGAATCATGACATACAGGAAATCATGATCGAAGATCACCATACACTGTGGATAATGGAAATAGCACTTTGGATGCTTAAGATGAAGTTGCATGTGGTTTATGGCCATGCAAGCCAGGAGGTAAAGGACGAACCCCAGTAACCCAGTGTATCGATATTGAGGACAAAGAGTCCCTGAGAGGGAACGGGAGCTCAACACTATGGATGTTTTGATAGGTCATCCTTGGACCGAGGAAGGTCGAGATGCAATATGGGTTATGGTAGATCGCCTTACCTAGATGACATAAGAAAGAAAGACTTATGTCAAGGGACAGATCTAGTTGAACTACCCATGAGAAGATGGTTCAACTACACCATGAAGCGAGTTCAAAGGTTCTTGAGTTTGACCTTAAGGTTCACCTCCATAAAGTGGAAGTAGGTACATGAAGAACTCAATGTTAGTATAGTTATCACCCCTAACTATGGTTAGTAAGATCCAGACTAAAGGGTCTGATGAGGGCATGCGTGCTCGTTTAGGGTGATATCTAAAGACAGTTCTTGTCCTATGAAAGATGTGACTTTGACCACCATAGCCAGTATCGGGTTTTATATGAAGCTCTGTAAGGGAGGTTGTGTCGGTCACCACTTCAGTAAGGTGATGTTGGTGAAAAGGGCCACATGATGGTTAGAAAAGGACCACATGATGGTTAGAAAAAGGGACCCTAGTGCGTGTAGATGAAGTCACTTTGATTGTGCAAGGGCTGAAAGGAGCCTAGAGACGATGAGAGTTGTGAGCAGATGCAAAGTAGACTGACATACAAGTTACTATGGGAGAAAATGTGACATGAAAATCCGACCCCTCTAAGTTATAACTAAGAGAGCTGAGTCCCCGATTCATGGGTCCATTAGAGATGGATGGGTGGAGAAGGTTAGGTTTGACTCTACCCCTCAGGTTAGAGTAATGGGAGATGTTTTCCATGTGTCCAATTTAGATCACTATGTGAGGTACCCGACCATGTGCTGAGCAATGAACCTAGTGAGCGCCAAGGGAGGCTGAAATGGCCTGAGTCACCTGTGTAGTTTATAGACGCCAGGATGAAAGAACTCAGAGAAAAGAATATGTGATAATAAAAGTTCTTTGAAAATGCCATGAGTACGACAAAGCCACATAGGGGCCAATGATGGACATGGGAAAAGTATTATCCTGAATTGTTTGTTTGCTTGTTTGAATTTTGAGGATAAAATTCCTATAAGAGGGGAAGGATCCAATTTTTAGGTTCAATTGGTGAGAAATGCAATTTCTCATATTAAGGATAATTGAACAAATAATGATGTGATTTGTTTTGAATAAATGGATTCCCTACACAATAGCCTTGATTGGTTGCTTTGTGGGCTTTATTGGCTATTGGGCCCAATAAAAAGGAAATTCGATTAGTAAATGGATAATTGAATTTTTAAGAAAAGAAACATGTAGAAATCTCTAGAAGGCAAATCCAAAGAGGATTTCGTGCCTCTTGGGTTCCTTGGGTACCAAGGAGTCCAAGGTTGCATTAAGAAAGCAATAAGAAAAGAAAAGACTAATTAAGTATTTCTTTATTAAGAAAGAAATTGAAAATAATGGTAAAATGTGGAAAATGAGTGGAAAGAGGCATAAATGAGATTTCTTGGAGAAATTTTGTATCCATAAGATTTCTAATGATAAAAGGAATGCCAATGAGGAAAATAAAAGAGAAATAAAGAGAAATCCTAAAAAAAGAAATATTTTATTAAGAAATAAACATGATAATGCAAAATAATGCATATAGGTGCATTAAGAAGGATAATGAGTATTCCAATAAAATGAATTTCGAAATAATATAGTTTCTTGGGGTACAAGGAGCCCCAATGAAGGAAGAGGAAAGAGAAAATGCCAAAATTTGCAGAATAAAGGATAATATGATATTTTATTAATGTTTTTGGTGGATTATGAAAAAGGAAGTAATTTCTATTATGAGAAAATAGAAAATCGTTCTAATGAATAAAAGGCAAGTATAAAGAGAGTGAAAGAAATAATTCTTGTATTTCTAAGTATCCATGAGATAAGGAATATCAAGGAGGTTAATAGGAGAGAGAAGAACTACTTCTCCATGAAGGAATGAGAATCCTAATGGGAATAGAACTTTGGATGCATAGATGGCCATCCTTGGACGTGGATAGGCACCCCTATTTAAGGGGGGAGAGGCTATGGATCGAGTCCTAAGGAAATCTCACGAAATACTCTCTCTTCTTCATCTCCTTCGAACAAACCCTAGCCATGAAGCGGGTGCTTCCCTGGAGTAATGGAAAGATGAGGAGCCATCTAGATGGGAGCCTAGAGTGTTGCGGTACCAAAGAGTAGCTTCGCCATCGAAGCTGGGACCTAGAACGCATGCAACAACAACTTGTAGGCTGCATCAACGACCACAAGGAACTGCCATGTTGAGTGATAGTTTGGCCGCGCCGGCCATGATCGGGTGGCACCCAGGTGCGCAGAGGGGTGGCAGACCAAGGGAGAGGGTCGGCAATGGCTTCCAGGGCCTATGGAGGCTGTGGCTGGCTGCGCAAAGCAGAAGCTCGACGGCTAGGGCGACAGCAAGTCGCTGGCTCGAGGAAGAAGAAGGGAAAAAGAGACGTCGGACCGTTTTGCCCCTCCGCGGGCTAAAGAATCGCCAACTTAACCGAGGGTAAAAGCGTCATTGTGTTATGTTTGCAATCAGCTAGCGTCGCATGGCAAGGGTGACGTGGCACTTCGGGATTGGCCCAAAATAGGTAATTTTACTAAAATCATATCTATTTATTCGTAGCTCAGATCAAAATAAGTTATATATGAAACTTGATCCTCAGAACGAGGGGAATTCAATAAAAATATGTTTATAAGCCAATTCCTCTGGAAATTTGAAAAGTAGTGTAATTTATCAACTTTAACATAATGATGATTAAAGAAACCCTACTTTGATAATATTAAAGTGATTAATAGGGTTTAATGGATCATTAGAGTTGATATTAACCTGTTAAATGCAAAAAGATACATTATGTTCAAAAATGAAGAACTTTGCATGTGATTAGTTTAATTTGGAGTTTAGGTGCATAAATATGCTTGAAATGTGAAAAGTACATAAAGCTATCATCTTTAATGATTTAATTAATGAAAAACCCTTAGATTTGATGATAGATGGTTTTAATGTTATTCAATGGATAATTTAAGCTGATATTAACCTGTTGTTAATAAAAGAGAAAATCGGATCTAAAAAGATGATCTTTTTATATATTTGGTTTAATTTAGGGTTTCGTGTATGATTATGCACTAATGAGCTTGAAAACCCTAATTTAGATGAATATGTCTTTTAATTTGTTTAATTGTGTAAATCCACGAATATAATAGAGATGTGATAATCCTAAGCCAATTTGATCATAAAAGATCCTTAATGTGGATAATTTGATTAATTAGGGTTTTTATGGGTGGAAAAGTTTTTTTTTGGATAAGGTAAAATATTACTATGTCAAAATCTAGTATAGGTCAGCCTATACTGTACAGCTGGAGTGACTAACTACAAAAGCCCCACTGCTCTCTGGTAACCTGGTCCAAACCTTTATAGAGGGTAGGTTTGGCCCTACAAACAAGCCCCAATCTCTCAGAAAAGCGTTCAAAAAACATAAATTTGTCTGTCTCCGCACCACCATGGAGCCTGGTATTTCTATCATGCCAAATGCCATACACAACGGCCGCCAAACCCAGATCTCCAAACTCCTGCATGTTCTTGTTTCCTTCTGTCCTCTGCTTAATCCATTCCAGTCCACTCCAAATTGTCAGTGGCGGGAGCCCACCCCACCCACATTTAAGCGACCACTTACACCAGACAAACCGGGAAAACGGGCAGCTGAAGAACAGGTGATCGTGCATCTCGTCAACCTCCAAGAACAGACGGCAACACAGGTTAATGTTAAGCCCCCAAGCGCCCAACCTGTCCGTCGTAGGAAGCCGCTGCAACAGACCTCTATACAAGCAGCAACCCCATTTGGGCGTTTGCTGTTTGTTCCACACCACGTCCGCCCAGGGAACCGGGGGGGCAAGTTCCTTCCTCACCCAAGGTTTGGGAACATTGCACAACCACGTACCATCCAGGCAGCTCTGGTAAACATGGCCAACAACGCACCACTCTCTCGTCATCATCCTCCACACTGCCGACCCTTCACCGCCAAGACTAGTCTCCAACGTATTACCGTACCTGATCCTCATCCACCTAGCCCAAACTGACTCCGGCTGCATCATGAACCTGTGTATGCGCTGGATGGTAGCATCCCTCGCCACGCCGCAAGGATCCACCACCCCCATCCCCCCTTGGAGTCGATCTCTAGTAATGGTTTCCCAAGCCACCCCATGAGTTTTCCTCCCCACAAAAAGTTACTTACCAGGGACCTGAGCTTGTCGATGATGAACAACAGCAGCTCCGCTTGTCTGCACCAAAATCTTATCTTAGCCACCAAGACCGAGTTGCAAAGCACCAACCTTCCAGCCAAAGAAATTGCCAACCCGACCCACGTATCAATCCGCGCTCTCAACTCATCCACCAACCTCCCATAGTCCTTCCCCCTCCCCTTGCCCCCAGAGATAGGGATGCCCAGGTACTTTGTAGGAAACCTCCCCCTCACCATACCCACATCTGTCCTCAACCTTACCCGCCTGGCGTCGCAGGAGCGCGACAAGAACACTCTGGATTTGATATCACTATTTAGGGTTTGTTAACTTAAAAAGGATAAAGTTTGAGAAATTGATCTAAGAAACCCTAATGCATCCTAATGGGACTTAGAAACCTTAGAAAGGTGTCCCAAGTCAATAAGGAGTTGTTTGGGATATGCTTGTGACAATTAGACATTATACATGTTTTCAGGATCAATGTTTGCTTGATTGATTGATTGGCTTGCTTGATTGGACATCTAGTTGGATTTGGATAAATTGTTGCTTGAGATCTCCAAGACAGGTATGTGGTTATGATTATGAATAACCGCTTTAGTTTCCCGATGGATTCTCAGATGTTTAATCGCATTGAATGCAACTAAACTGTTGGATGTTTATTTATTTCATGCAACTATAAAGTGACTATGATTATTACTATGAATGTGCATATATAACTGGCTAGATCCGGGTCCACCTCTGTTACTTTGAAAAGGATAAAAAAGGGGTAATCCTAGAGCAAGGTCTAGGTTACCTTGAGTTAGAAACTGGGCTACCTACGTGTAGTTCCATGAGACTCTTTAGCAAATCCCGAGTTAAGGAGTGGTCTACTTACGAGTAGTACCATGTGACTCAACCCTAGAAATTGGTTCACTTATAGGTGGATCATGAGGGGTTTAATGGGGACAACACAGAGGATAGGGTACTCTTGGATCGCGGAGCTATATCTAAAACGTAATATTGGTTGTTAAATAAGTAATTGAATGATTACATTGTTATCATAGTTGCATGTTTATTGTTTCCCCCACATACCAGCTATGGCTGACTAACGTTTTGTTTGTCGGCATTTTAGGTACAATGAAAAGAACAAACAGTAAAGTGGCACATGTGATACTAAATGAGAATTAAAGTGCAAAGGAGGATTAGATAGATTAGTATCGGTGTGGATAGAAGTTTAGAGATCCAAGTTTTCAAAAGGTATGCAAAAATTTATTTTCTTACATCTTTTCAGTATAGTCTGTTAAAATTTGATAATTATTCTTAGTTAATTGTTGAACCTTTGATCCGGAAGTTATGGGTGCAGCTTCGACCTCTCGGTCTCCTTTAATTGGGGGTTATCGGGAGGTGGGGTCGTAACAATGCCAATCTTACCTACGTCCTGCAGGGGCAGGCAAAGCATATGGGCAGGAGGCCCAACGAGTTGGAGCTCCACACTGACATCCAACCATTCTTCGGTGAATGGCCGACATACAAGGAGCTCATGGCGGAGTTCATGGCATCATTGGATATCAATGTCGTGCCCAATGATCTGATCACCACCGATAGAGAGTGGAAGAAAGGGCGCGTGTCTTTCAGACTCTACAACAACAATTACACCCTCACTCTTGACCAGTTCAATTTTGTGTATAACTGGTATCATGACCCTTACCAGCACCGAAGGCCAGACAACCAGACTGATTACGATGACATCTTCGCCCAGCTGGTGACTGTGCCTCCAGGCAAGTCTGTTAGCTACCACAACGCTGCCGTCGCTGACTTCGAGCATCCTTTTGTGTGGATTCTGCACTGCATGCTCTGTACGATGCTCTTTGCTCACGGCGATCTTTCTCTTAGTAAATTCCAAGAGACGGATTTGTTCTTTTTACATAAACTGCTGAAGCGCGAGGAGTGCAACTGGGGCGCGTTCTTCTTGACGCACGTGTTGGCTGTGAAGCAGAGTACACGGAAAGCTCCTATCCACTTTGGGGGGCTTATCACACCATTGGCCCTCTACCTTGGGTTGGATTTTTCCCAACTTACTCTGCTTTCCAACAGGATCAAGGTCAACCTGCATCATCTACACCACTCCAACCTCCTTCTGCTTTGTGATGGCTTGGCTTATGCACATTGCCATGTCAATCACGAATATCAAGAATGTGCGCTTCCAGATCCCGTCTTCAACATCAAGGGAGCTCAACACTTCAGGTGGCCCATCATCGCCATCAATGACTCTAATGAAGATGGCGGTAATGATGACAACAATGATGATGGCGACGAGCATGAAGAGGAAGAGGAGGCTTTCACTCCTCTTCGGGCATGGGTGGCACCCCGGAAGCGTCCCCGCTTCCACCCGGGTGAATCATCCTCTTCACAACCTCCGTCACCTCAGCCCTCTCATCAAGGAGAGGATGCCTATTCGATGAAGGGGATGTACTCAATGCTGCAGGAGATTCAGCAGACCCAACAACAACATACTGCTTCTTTCACCGGTATTCAGGATACCACGAACTGACTTTTCGTGAACTAGCATGCCATCTATAAGAATGAGCGCCTCCTCCTCTCCAACCAACATAATATCCATGACAGGTTGCATAGGATGGAGATGCAACAAAAACCCTTCTACGACAACTACTGGAGCCAGAACTATTTCGGGGGATATCCTCAACCTCCGCCGATGCCCCAATATGATCTGAGTTTCCAGGGCCAGTACCCATCATGGGACCCCACGGCCCCACAGTACCCGCCACCACCTGACCAATGATCGATATCACTATTCCACCTTTTCAGGTTGTTTTTGACTATGAGGCCATAGTCGAATTCAAGCATAGGGGGGGGGAGTTGGAACAACTTCTATCCTTTATTTTTCTTAGTTTTTATCATTTATTGCTTTGTTTTTTATCATTTATTTTTCTCAGTTCTTAGTTTTTTTAGGATCCACACTCTATCTAGTGTAATTGTGGATGTCTAATGTCATGTGTCATCTCTGTGTTTGTACATGGGAAATAGGGGTAAATTTGAAAAATTTTAGTGATTTTTGCAAGCTTGTGTTGTTCAACCTTGAGCACATGACTTAAGAAAATAATTGGTTTGTCAACTTTAAAATAGGACAACACAACTGTAC
This sequence comes from Alisma plantago-aquatica, assembly GCA_963693085.1. Classification (NCBI taxonomy): domain Eukaryota; kingdom Viridiplantae; phylum Streptophyta; class Magnoliopsida; order Alismatales; family Alismataceae; genus Alisma; species Alisma plantago-aquatica. The sequence goes on along the minus strand of OY856413.1, from coordinate 478,823,432 downwards.
TTTCCTATGATTCACAAAGAGTGGACAAAATTGGTTGTTTGAGCCTAAACTTACCAAATGATAATGAGACCTTAATCTGAAATAAGAGAGAGAAACCTCTTAATCATTACACAGGTCAGTAAGGAGGGACACATAATATCTTCTAAAGGTTCAATCAATTAATCTTGTGATCTATCCACCCCATTGTTTTCATACTCCACCATAAGAACTAGAAGCACATTACGGTTTTCATCTTTTGATTGCATAGCATTTAGGTAGGATTGCATTTTATTGCATTGTAGGTAGATTTTGCATAAAAAATGGAAAATGAAAAAACTTGTAGATAAATCATGCATGCATACATTCCTGAATGTAGTTGCATTTGAACATATTTTTGAGCATGTAGGATAGTATGTGCCTTATTCCTTCTGAAAAATAAGAGAAGCGGGTAACTCATTTTATACTCTCTGAAATACAGTTGTAATGCCTCAAGGATTACAGTTATGTGAAAATAAGCCCGAAAAAGAAAAAATAGAAAAAAAGGGGGATTCTAAAAAATATTGTACATTTTGTAATTTGAGAAAAAAAGGGCTTTAGAAAAAAAGAGACTGATTTTAGAGGGAGAAAAGAGCTTGTTTCACCCGTGTAATAGGAAGAATAAGCACATAATGTAGTTTTTTTTAGATATTCTATCTCATATAAGATGGAATTGTAGGAACATGCATCATTCCACCCAAAATGTAGGCATTAGGGAATTTTCATTTGCATATGCATCATTTAGGTCATTATTGTTATTTGTGCATGTTAAACTGTATTGTTCTTCCATTTCTTCCACAGCCACCTATTCCATCCACCCGTTGCTCGAATTGGTAGGCCACCGTGATATTCTCCTCACTTATTAATACTAGGAGAGTTGCTTCCATCAAGATGGTAGTTAGGACGAGCAATGTAGATAGAAGTCACAAGATGCACCAAGTCTGGACTAGAGGATTTTATTATGTTAACTACCTTATGTGATAGTGTTCATCAATTTTGAGGTAGATATCTTTTATGGATGATCATTGTCGCCTTGAGGGTAATTATCATTATGTGGTTAGTAAGGGCCGGAATGTGAATGTCTGGCGGGGATCATATGGCGAAGTCTGTTGTGATAATCTATTCTTTATTTGACCCTCGCAATTCTATTCTAGAGTTGTGTTGCTCGAGGACGAGCAAGGTACAAGCTTAAGGGAGTTTGATGCGATGATTTTGAGTCGCATTTATAGACTTGTTTTACTGGCGTTTTGCGTGTTTATTGGTCACTTTGGTGGTTAATATTGCATGATTCACTTACTCTAGTCTATAATCCTTTTCAGTATCAAATCTCTCATATTTTATCTTTTTTATCATAAACGATTATAATAATGGGTTTTATCTTAGCTGATTTGGCTTTGTCTTGCAATTTCAGGAAAAATGCATATATACAGCTGTCGATACCATCGACATCTGTCGATAGTATCGACACAGTCACAGGCAGACAACCGCAAGGAGCCAAGCAGAGTCGATACCATCGACTAGGAAGTCGATGGTAGCGAGTTACCTTCAGGTTGCCAACGATCAGTCGATCGATACTATCGACATTCTACAGCTTCAGTGTCAGAAAGGTGATAAAACCGATGCCTAAGGGTGTCGATACCATCGACCAGCGTCGATGGTATCGAGTCTGCATCAGGTGGGACAATAGAAAAGAAGGAAGGCTTGCCGATATCACGAGGGGTCGATACCATCGACCCACATCGATGGTATCGACGCCGTCAGATTAGATTTTGTTCTAGATCGGCCCGAATCCAACGGTGGTGATATTTTGGTGACCTAACTTGGTGTTTATACCGAATGACGGCAGCCAGGAGCCATCTATCACGTCATTAGCCACTGCACACATCCTGAGGAGAGGAGAACGGAGCCCAGAAGCATGCCCCGACCGTTCCGAGAGCCAAAGAAGGTGTTTTCCATCGCCAAAAGGCTGTAGATCGCGCACTCTACGTCGAGGAACACTTGGATCTTCTCCGTTCAGGGGTTTACATCACTTCGACCACATTTTTCTCCATGTTTTCCCTTTCTTCAATCATGTCTTGCTCTAAGATGAACATGCGGGGCTAATCCCCTTTGTCTTTAGGACCGTGAGTATCCCGGGTAATCATTGTATGACGTTTTTATCATAGTAATTCATAATTTGTCTCTTAAATATGTGATATGACTTCATTTTCTCCATTATATCATTATGCTTGATCACCCTAATGATAATCTAATGCCTTTAATTGCTTTGAAAGAAGAATTAACGGCTGAAAAGAGACAAAACTCACATTAACTAATAAATCCCTTGAACAAGGTGATGTACGGTTAATGGTGGAAACCCAGAGGTCGATTCTAATGCACCTAGTTTAGAGTATAGGTTACTACGACGGTGGAACCGACCTAGATTTAGGTAGTGAATTGTATCACGACAGTGAACAATTTTGACTACAGGCCACTACCCAGATTGAGAGATGAACTTGTTTAACTATATAATAATTCATACAATGAGAACCCGTGGTGAAACCGCAATCCTAAAGATTCTCATCTAAATTGATTAAACTCAACATTTAAGCAATTGCTTTTCTTTCTTTTATTTTTATTTTCTTTTTAATCAACTCTTAAAACATTTTTAACTGGTCTAGCTGATTGCAAACAGTTAGTAGTAGTCCACCGACAATTCAGTGTCCCTGAGTTCGACTCGGGCCTCACAAAGGCCTAATACTACATTGACGCGTGCGCTTGCGTTATATGCACGGTAAAATCGTGACAATAGCCATGTGTTACGACGTGTCACATTTGAGTGAAAAATACCCAAGTTTTCACAAATTTCATGGGTTATGCCATGCGGCACGACACCACAATGTGTGGAGTTTGAGTAGAAAATATGACAAAATTGGCAACACTCACACATTATGTCATGTGGCAATGTGTCACGCCGTGTAACTTTCATGTGGAAGACTTTGGTAGATTTTAGCTCTTACGTCATGTGAGAAAGTAGCATGGAGTGTGATTTTACAAATTGGGGATGTTTCAAATCACCCTTACAATGTATAACCACCCATTATGACATGTATGAAAATAGATATAGGGTTTCAAATCCCTAACCAAGATCAGTTTCTTTCCCTCATGTTGTGCGAACTACAAACATCTACCCTCACCGACCTTCTCGACACGTCATAGTGACTCCCACCCTTCTTCTCCAATAAAAAACTCTTTCTCATCAGCATCAAATGCTGACAAACTCCAGCTTGCCTTCACACCATGTGACAACACCATACCACTACGCTGCCTCTAGCTACAATCTCCAACCTCCTCCAAGCAGCCACATCATCCAAAGGAATGGTGAATGAGAGACACCTCCCAAGCGTTCTTCATCAGCAACGGAAAGTGCCCAAATCACTCCCCTATCCATTGTGCATGCTATGCAAAACTCCACCCCACGATGTAAATAAAAAAAGCAACACAGTATGTGCCATGCCCTTACGCCGTGTGATGATGATTATCAACTACTCAATGCAACAACAAAGATTTTCTTCAAGTGAAAGTGCCCTGAGTCTGAGCCTTCTTCATCAGAACAACTTATGTCTCCATGGTCCACTTCATGCTCAATGTGGATGAGGACGTCATATTATGTTGCCTTGCTTCTTGTCAGATACCCCCGACTAGGTTTGCATATGTGAATGACATGGAACGACTGGGTTTTCTTGATGAAGTTAAAGAATACATTGTCTTTCTTGGTCTGAGTTTTTTTAATCTAACTTGTGTTGCCACATACCCCCACTTGACATAAGATTTTTTGACAACTTTCAAAATAGAGGTAAACGTGAATGATAAGAAAGACCTTTAGGTCTGATTTTGTTGATATTAATGAACAGACAATTCAAGTTAACTTTCAAATGATATGCAAATTGGTGTAATTTGACTATGAAGGAAATATTATCATGCCAGAGGAATTTCAGCCAAACACTTTTTATTAGCCAGATCACTGAACAAACTATCAATAAACCTACTTCTACTAGGTTGTATCACATTCATAACCAGATTCATCGTTATATTCACTGCCTTTTCAGCACAAGTGTTTTCACAAGAAAAAAACACAAGGTGTAGTCAGTAAACTGGATTTTTTCATGCTTTGGGCTATGTTACATAAGTACAACATCAAAGTTAGATATCTTTCCTTGCACAAATATAAAAAAATCTAGCGAGAAACAAAAGGAGTCATCATGATAGGCAATTTAATCTCCAAACTTGCTATTGTTGAAAGTTGATATGTCCATGATTGATCCCATAGATGGTGGAGAGTGGGTCAATTTTTATTTTCTCATTTCTTGTTGCTTGCTAGGAAAGATAAGAATGTGAAATATTTTTAGAAAGTCCACAACAGCTCCTCAATCCTTCATTTTTCAAACCCTGGCATCACAACACTCAAAGATAAGGCCAATTGGAAGTATTTTTAGAATAATTGTTAATGTCGACTTAGGGTATCACCATTGTCGGGAATAATTGTGAATTTTGGCTCCTACAATGGTGATGGTGGTGGAGGAGGCATGGTATAGTGTCTCTTGAGAGATATTTCATACCCATCCTCTATAGCATCATGTACATGTCAGAGTACTATTGGGTAATCTTGTCTAGGAGACTTTCTTATTGATCAAAATGGTGTTGGTCATAGCCATAGAAATGTTTCATGTCAAGAATAACACAATTGTATTATGTCTGAGTGCCAATGGAGAGAGAGGGAGGTTGTGCTACAGCTGCATGGGAGGCTTCGGGTTGATCTTCTGAATCAGTCCCATTGTCAAAGACAAATTTGGAATTATCTTTGTTGGTCATGGTGACCCACTCAAGACAAGGTATCTCAATGTTCTCCTCATGACCATGAAATATTTGCACGAATTGGATTTCATCTGAATTGTGCCTAGGAATCAGACCCGAGGAGATGAGGAATTAGAGGTCTACCTTATTATTTCTAGGTGCAATGTCTAAACCTATCAAGTCTGCATTCACTTTGTGGGAAATGTGGGTGATTGGTCCTCCAATCATAATTTCACTCAATTTCTTGTGTTGGACTTTGAAGAACCAATGGAGGATGAAGTACCCTGCATTAATCTTAAAATTGTGAAGCATTTCCCATATATGAAGATATCTTATTTACAACAAACCCTTGAGTTTCTTTCCTTGCAAAGACACATGTGCTAAGCAGCTAGTGGATGTAATGAAAGATACGACTATGAATGTGAGTCTCTCTAGCTGCTTCAACATCATGGATATCATCCTTAGTGTTCTGACTAAAAAATTTATCACTCTCGAATTGTTGAGGGTATGATCGACTCCCTCCATAGTGACATTGAAAAGTGTAACGACCCACACTTTTGAGTGTCTAAAAGACTTTAAAGTCATAGATCGTTAATCATAAATTCTAGGATCAGATTCATGAAATAATACAAAATTGTAAACAATTTCCATTAATGATCAAATATTTACATGTTTGCATAAAAAGCTCCTCTAAGGAGTTACATAACTTTTAAACAGAATTAACTTTTACATGTGTGAAGATAAACCATTAAGACTAAACCTTTATAATTAAACTTTAGTGTCTTCAACATCTCTATCTGTAACCTCATGTCCACGAATCAAGTATATCTGATACCTAAAACACCGACAAACAAATACACAGTCAGTATATTGCTATACTAGTACGTGGGTTCAAACAATAATCACAAGTACAAATATAAGCAAACATCTTCATCTTGCATATAAGAACATAAAATTATTTTCATATTCTAACCCTAATCTGGTCTACTACCTCAGGTGAAATCACTGTCCCTCCGGGGCTCGTGTGCATTACCCTTAAGATCAGTCTAACCCAGTGTTCAAAATATTGTTATTTACTTTACATGATACTCATAGAAACTTTATAGTTTGCAAGAACTAAATAAACAAGAAAGCAGTTTATTTGTCATACTATCTCATCGAGAAACATCGACAATCTCAGAATTCGATACATGTATTCATAAGCATAACCACATAATTTATGCCATCGCAAAATCATGCAGAACATCATATACATTAAGAATGCATCCAAACATCCAAGCAACAAAGAATGTAATCATCAAGTATCTGAAACAAAGCATACTATGTATGTATTACCATGTATTCATAATTCCTTACTCAGTTGTAGATCCAATCCTAAACTAGGGTTTAGGGTTATATTATGTTTGGACTATAAGTTAGGGTTACAAACCCTAGCTCCTCATGTTATGGTTTTCTATGATTACCAATTCCATTATGCATATTAAGTGAAACCCTACTCATTAATTAAGCATATAAGACTACTCATCACATCTAGTTCACATTATCAACATTAAGATCATAGTAAGATGTCAACATTGGTTTTAAAACCTTAAATCAACATATATAAGCTTACTAATGTAGGAACATCAGTTACACATCATTATAAAGGATTTACTCATTATACATTGCAAGATCCAGTGTTAGCCTAACATGAACGAACATACTCAATTAAACATCAGATTAAGACAAATCTAGGTTTTCCTTTTCATTTAACACATTAGGACATGTATAGCCTATACCTTTTGAACATGAAGCATAATCAGGTTCAGAGAGTATTTTATTTGGATTCCTCTCATTCTCATGATCAATTTTCATATATAATATGTCTCCATCTAAGTTTCCGATTATTTTCTATTATTTTTTCTTACTAAACAGATTTGAACCAATCACACATTGACACGTCAACGTCTCTACAAGCTAATTCACCACACAGGAGGCTACTTGAAAACATGACCAAATTATGCTTTTGTCCTTACCCAGGTGATTGAGTTACATTGTGTGTAGGGTGTTCAATAGTCCTTTGACTCACATGCTTCTCCTTCCTTACGCATCGTCTGTCTGCAGTCTCGACATTGCGGAGAGCCAGCCTGCGACAGTCGGCTGCTCACGCCCTGGCTTGGTGCACTGCTGCCCTCGCATGACAGGGCACCCCATGGGAATCCTGATGCTATGTCGACGTCATTGAAGAATCCTCCTCTCCATCCTCATTGCTCTCCTCCTTGTCCGCACGACCCGGTTGAGACGCTGTTGTATCTCTGCATCGTGCAAGTCTCTGTGCTGCACAGTTCTTAGTAGAAAGACCCTTCACTCCGATGCCCTCATCGACATGATCGATGACGCCGCTTCCAAGACTTCGTCCCTTGGCCACTGCCATGATTCCTTCTTCCTCTCCTTCTGCCTCGCGCTAGGGCAGCTTTTGTTCATAGATTCTGATGACGTTCGTGTACGCCGCTAATGTTGTGGTTGTGGCTTCGCGCCTAGCCTCTGCTCTACTAGCTAAAGGCTCTGTCACACCACGTCATCCCCTCACCCTACGCGTCTCGGTGTTGGTACCCACAGCTGACACAACTTCTCTATGCCAAGACAGACAACTAGTCGTGCTCCGTCCATGCTCTCGTGAGCCCTGCGGACGACACTACCTGTGCGTCAGGATCTTGCAAGTGCCACCATGGAGGCAAGGCCACTGCATGCCACCTCTGACTACATCTCCAACGTACTCCTCATTCTCATGAGGAGGATCTTCCTCCGCAAGGCCACACCTTGAATTTCTTCTCCTTCCCGCGGACCACAGGGGTTGGACGCATCGTTTGAGATGGAGGCAAAGACATCTAGGGCTCTGTGTATATATATATATATATATATATATGTATGTATATATATATCCTTATAGAAACCCTAAGGGTTACGTATGCTTGAGTGAAAACCAACGTGAATCACAATCTACCCAAGTTGGGAATGTGTTTCCATATGTGATTTCCATGGAAACAAACACCAGCATATATTCCTTCCCAAAGGTATATGGAATCCTTTCCTCACAAGAACCCTAAGAGCCATGCAATCACTTCTACTTATCTCCAACTCTTGGACAATAATCTACTATGTATAAATATATATATAAATATATATATAAATATATATATATATATATATATATATATATATATACATATAAAGTCAGGCTAGTGTACACTCGAGTGTACCGGAGGCACCGTACACCTCAGTCATTTTTAAAGATGCAATATTTTTTTGAAAAATATAAACCGTTAATCTTCTTAATTATCATAAGAACATACTATATAATAAATTTAAGCTCATTTGGACACTTATAGGTCATGCATCTAAACGATGCGAAAATCATGTATTTCAAATTAGTTTTGTGCGTCGATTTTGTTGTGCTTGGATGAGTGACGTACACTCATCCAAATGAGTATAAATTTTATATGTGACCTATTATTATTGTAAACATGAAGATCAATGGATTACACTTTGGAAAAACATGGTCGAGATAGGCAAACACCATTGAGGTGTACGGCGTGATATGTACACTCGAGTGTATTCTAGCCTGACTATATATATATATATATATATATATATATATATATATATATATATATATATATATAAAATATCCAGAATTAGCTCTCAGACCCATATGTGAAGTCTGATTATCCGATTGGGCTAGAAAGTGACCCTAAGGCCCATGAGCTTAGTCACACTCCTAATTACCAAATTAAGAATTTGATAATCATCGCTTCTTATTTTCACCTCATATAAACACATATGCTCAGAAGCACATTATTAACTTAAATTAATCATACATTGTGATCTAGGGTTTGGATCCAACAACCAAGACCACTCAAAACTATTCATTGTTATAGGTTCCCTAATTTCAATTAGGCTTGAAATCCACGAATTTCAAGGATGTAACATTCACCCCTCCTTAAAAGGAATTTTGTCCTCAAAATTCAGGCCCAACAAGCCCAGGTGAATGATACTTATCTTATGTTCAAAACTTAGGGTTAGCACCCCACCGAGATCTTTAGAAATTTTTATATAGTACATCGAATCTCATTTTATTACTAAGATTGACACCTAAATCAATATTCAAGTATATCCACATCTCTAGTAGTCACATCCTATCATTGCTTGATGATTTCATTATTACTTGGTGATTTCTCTTTTCACTAGGTTTCCAACCTATTATTCATTATTTTCACATGAGGGTGAGGTGACACCTCTAACCCTAGTTCATTTCATTACACATTCAATGTAAGATATTCATCCTCATTATCAGAATTTTTTTAAGAATAACGTGTGTCTATCCTATCTCCCTCCCTTATAATGAAATGAAATAAGCATTTGGCTGCAGCCCAAACACAAAGTTCAATCCATTCTAAGAGTAGAGATGGTACATCAACACATTACCTTTCAATTTCACATATTAAGTTGAATCATACTCTATATGACTCTAAAATTTCTTTCAATTAAGTTCATAACATCCTTAAATTCCATGAAGTCAAGTGTCCCTTTTCTTACTCTTTAAGTTAGGGCACAACTCTTCTTAAGTTTTCATGACATCCTTATATCTATATATTTACATCTCATGTATCATTATGAGCCTTAGACAAATCCTTGAGGTCTCTAGGGGTATAGGTACCTTTGGAGTGATCTCATCCTTATGCATCAAGAGAGTGCCTTTCACATTCACCCATTAGGCTACATGATCCTCATGGAGGTAGCTAATCTCCCGAGTCATGTACCTTGGATAAACCTAGGTGTTACCTCCCGACCACATGGTCATGTGCATTTAGCGCATATCAACTCCCAACCCATCGATCCTATGTACCTCTAATACACCCTACTTGACCCTATGATTGCATTTGGTCTCTACCCTCCCTAAGAGTTTTGTTTGAGATGTCACATCTTTTAACCACATAATTTTCTTATTTAATTCTTTAATCCGGATTGCCTTCATCTCTCTCTTTTGAGTACATATAATGCAGTTTCATCCCATCATTCGGCCCGGGCCACCTTCCCTCTAGGGCTTGGTGCCATGTTGATCTTCCCTCCTGGGCTTGACCTCTATGATCTTCCCCTCTAGGGCCTTGATCCTAAACAAGTGCATTGTGGACTTAGGCCACCTTCCCTCCTGGACTTGGTACCTGCCTGGTCTTCCCTCCTGGGCTTGACCATTTCAGGACCTTCCCTCCTGGGCTTGGTCGTCCACTTAGGCCACCTTCCCTCCTGGGCTTGGTGCCTTACTGGTCTTCCCTCCTGGGCTTGACCAGTTGTATCACTCAGACTTGGCATCCTTGGGTTCAAAGAATTTAAGTACTTTCATTTTTTTATTTCTTTAACTCTTCACTCCTCTAGGTGAGGATTAATATCTCAATGCTTAAATACATTTATTCACTTACCTTTTAAAGGAAAGTCCTAGCCTAGGGAGCCTTCTTGGCTCATAGGAGGGGGTTTGGCTCTCTAGACACAACCTGACACTAAGATCTAGGTTTTTGCCTCCCTCATAGGTCATCTTCCCACTCTTTGGGTTGACCCACCCTAGGTTGGCACACTAACCCTATAGTTTCATAGATACCTTCTTTATTCATTAGGCATAACATTCATCATCATAACATATAAACCCATGCTTGCTCAACCTCTGGAATACCCCTCTCATGGTATCTGTCCAGTCAATGAACTTGGTTCACCTTCCCCTCCAGGGGTTGGGTGCTACCTCGACCTTCCCCTCCAAAGGATTGGCTGCCATCACCAAACTTGTAAGGACAACACTAGGGGTTTGAACAAGTTATATTCAAACTTTTATTTCCATATATATATCACTATTGGGTTCATATGTTTTTTAAGACCTCTTACATGAGTTTTATGCTTCACATGCACACATGCATGGGAGACTAGGTTACCTAAACTAATCCCTTTATCTTTCTTTTTACTGATTTCAAGTTTCACATGGATGATGTCCCATATCACCATACCATGTTCATTATTTTAGATTAAGGTTTTAGGGTTAGGGTTAGGGACTATACTCTACCTATCAGAGTTTCCCTATCCCTAGACTCTCTAGAGTTTTCACACCCTATTCCAAGTCCTTCCTCTAAGAAAGGGCTTACCAAAACATGTATCTTTCTAGTGTCTACCCTCTCTAGAGGGACCTACACAAAAGGTTACATCTTTGCATATTTTACTTCTCTAATTAACATTTTCTTTTCAAAGCTTACTAATAAAGAGGTGAGAAATAGATGAAATTGTGAGATGAGACACCTAAAAGATACATTATGCTTTACTAATTTTTCTCTTAGATTTCTAAGGATGATTTGAAATTATAAACTATTAAGTATTAGTTGATGAATCTGTACTCGGATACCAAATGTGACGACCCTCACTTTTGAGTGTCTAAAAGACTTTAAAGTCACAGATCGTTAATCATAAATTCCAGGATCAAATTCATGAAATAATACAAAATAGTAAACAATTTCCATTAATGATCAAATATTTACATGTTTGCATAAAAAGCTCCTCTAAGGAGTTACATAACTTTTAAACAAAATTAACTATTACATGTGTGAAGATAAACCATTAAGACTAAACCTTCATAATTAAATTGTAGTGTCTTCAACATCTCTATCTGTACCCTCATGTCCACAAGTCAAGTATATCTGATACCTAAAACACCGACAAACAAATATGCAGTCAGTGTATTTCTATACTTCTACGTGGGTTCAAACAATAATCACAAGTACATATATAAGCAAACATCTTCATCTTACATATAAGAACATAAATTTATTTTCATATTCTAACCCTTATCTGGTCTACTACCTCAGGTGTAATCACTGTCCCTCCAGGGCTCGTGTGCATTACCCTTAAGATTCGTATAACTTAGGGTTTAGAATATTGTTATTTACTTTACATGATACTCATAGGAACTTTATAGTTTGCAAGAACTAAATAAACAAGCAAGCAGTTTATTTGTCGTTCAATCTCATTGAGAAACATTGACAATCTCAGAATTTGTTACATGTATTCATAAGGGTAACCACATACCTTATGCCATCACAGAATCATGCAAAATATCATATAATTTAAGAATGCATCCAAACATCCAAGCAACAAAGCATGTAATCATCAAGTATCTGAAACAAAGCATCCTACATTTTTGTTGCCATGTATTCATACTTCCTTACTCAGATCTAGATGCAATCCTAAACTAGGGTTTAGGGTTATGTTATGTTTGGACTATAAGTTAGGGTTACAAACCCTAACTCCTCATGTTATGGTTTTCTACGATTACCAACTCCATTATGCATATTAGGTGAAACCCTAATCATCAATTAAGCATATAAGACTACTCATTACATCTAGTTCACGTTATCAACATTAAGATCATAGTAAGATGTCAACATTGGTTTTAAAACCTTAAATCAACATATATAAGCTTACTAATGTTGGAATATCGGTTATACATCATTATCAAGGATTTACTCATTATAGATGGCAAGATCCAGTGTTAGCCTAACATGAACGAATACTCAATTAAACATCAAATTAAGACAAATCTAGGTTTTCCTTTTCATTTAACACATTAGGACATTTATAGCCTATACGTTTTGAATAGGAAGCATAATCAGGTTTTGAGAGTATTTTATTTGGATTCCTCTCATTCTAGTGATCAATTTTCATATATAATATGTCTCCATCTAAGTTACCAATTATTTTCTATGATTTTCACCAGCTAAATAGATATGAACCAATCAAACGCTGACACGTCAACGAATCTACAAGCTAATTCGCCACACGGGAGGCTACTTGAAAACATAACCAAATTATGCTTTTGTCATAACCTAGGTGATTGAGTTACATTGTGTGTAGGGGGTTCAATAGTCCTTTGACTCACATGCTTCTCCTTCCTCACACAACGTTCGTTTGCAATCCCGATGCCGGGAGGGCCAGCCTGCGGAAGTCAGCTCCTCACGCCCTGGCTCAGTGCACTGTTGCCCTCGCACGACAAGGCACCCCATGGGACTCCTGATGTTGTTCCAGCGTCGATGAAGAATCATCCTCTCCATCCTCATTGGTCTCCTCCTCGTCTGCATGACCCAGTTGAGACGCCACTGCGTCTCTGTGCCATGCAGGTCTCCGTGCCATACAAATCTTAGTAGAAAGACCCTACACCCCGACGCCCTTAGTGGCATGACCAACGATGCCGCTTCCTAGACTCCATCCCTTGGCCACTACCACGATTCCTTCTTCCTCTCCCTCCGCCTCGTGCTAGGGCGGCTTCTATTCGTGATGTCCGACGAAGTTCGTGTGCGCTGCTAACGTCGTGGCTGTGGCTTCGCACCTGGCCTTTGCTCTACTAGATAAAGGCCCTGTCACACCACGTCATCCCCTCACCCTACACATCTCGGCATTGGTACACACGGCTAACACAACTTCTCGATGCCAAGTCGGCCAGCTGGTCATGCTCCGTCCATGCTCTCATGAGCCCTGCGGACGACACTTCACGTGCGTCAAGCACCTGCAAGTTCCACCACGGAGGCAACGCCACTACATGCCGCCTCCGACTACAGCTTCGACCTACTCATCATCCTCGTGAGGAGGATCTTCCTCCTCAAGGCCGCTCCTTGAGTTTCTTCTCCTTCCCGTGGACCACAGGGGCTGGATGCGTCATGTGAGATGGACGCAAGGACTCCTAGCGCTCTCTCTCTCTCTATATATATATATATACATATATATACATATATATATATATATATATATATAATGTCCTTAGAGAAACCCTAAGGGTTACGTACGCTTGAGTGAAAACCAGCGTGAATCACAAACTACCCAAGTTGGGTAGGTGTTTCCATACGTGATTGGCAAGGAAACAAACACCCGCATATATTCCTTCACAAAGGTAGATGGACTCCTTTCCTCACGAGAACCATAAGAGCCATGCAAGCACTTCTACTTATCTCCAACTCTCAGACAATAATCTGCCATATATATATATGTGTGTGTATATATATACATATATATTATATATATGTATATATATGTATATATGTATATATATACATATATATATATATATATATATATATATATATATATATATATATATATATATATATATATATATATATAATCCATAATTAGCTCTCGGACCCATCTGTGAAGTCTGATTATCCGATTGGGCTGGAAAGTGACCCTAAGGCCCATGAGCTTAGTCATATTCCTAATTACCAAATTAAGACTTTGATAATCATTGCTTCTTATTTTCGCCTCATATAAATGCATATGCTCTGAAGCACATTATTAACTTAAATTACTCATACATTGTGATCTCGGGTTTGGATCCAACAACCAAGACCCTCAAAACTATTCATTGTTATAGGTTCCCTGATTTCAATTAGGCTTGAAATCCACGAATTTCAAGGATGTAACATTCACCCCTCCTTAAAAGGAATTTTGTCCTCAAAATTCAGGCCCACCAAGCCCAAGTGAATGATACTCATCTTATGTTTAAAACTTAGGGTTAGCACCCCACTTAGACATCTTTAGAAACTTTCCTATAGTAGATTGAATCTCATTTTATTACTAAGATTGGCACCTGAATCAATATTCAAGTATATCCACATCTCTAGTAGTCACATCCTATCATCGCTTGATGATTTCATTATTACTTGGTGATTTCTTGTTTCACTAGGTTTCCAACCTATTATTCATTATTTTCACATAAGGGTGAGGTGACACCTCTAACCCTAGTTCATGTCATTACACATTCAATGTAAGATATTCATCCTCATTATCTCAAAAAAATTTAATCATAACATGTGTGTATCCTATCTCCCTCCCTTATAATGAAATGAAATAAGCATTTGGATGCAGCCCAAACACAAAGTTCTATCCATTCCAAGAGCGCAGATGGTACATCCACACATTACCTTTCAGTTTCACATATTAAGTTGAATCATACTCTATATGATTCTAAAAGTTCTTTCATTTAAGTTGATACCATTCTTATATTCCATGAAGTCAAGTGTCCCTTTTTTTACTCTTTAAGTTAGGGCACAACTCTTCTTAAGTTTTCATGACTTCCTTATATCTTTATATTTACATCTCATGTATCATTATGAGCCTTAGCCAAATCCTCGAGGTCTCTAGGGGAATAGGTACCTTTGGAGTGATCTCATCCTTATGCATCAAGAGAGTGCCTTTCACATGCACCCATTAGGCTACATGATCCTCATGTAGGTAGCTAATCTCCCTACTCATGTACCTTGGATAAACCTAGGTGTTACCTCCCGACCACATGGTCATGTGCATTTAGAGCATATCAACTCCCAACCCATCGGTCCTATGTACCTCTAATACACCCTACTTGACCCTTGGATTGCATTAGGTCTCTACCTTCCCTAAGAGTTTATTTTGATATGTCACATCTTTTAAGCACATTATTTTCTTATTTAATTCTTTGATCTGGATTTCCTTTATCTCTCTCTTTTGAGTACAAACAATGTAGTGTCATCCCATCATTGGGCTCGGGCCACCTTCCGTCCAGGGCTTGGTGTCATGTCGGTCTTCCCTACTGGGATTGACATCTGTGATCTTCCCCTCCAGGGGCTTGATCCTAAACAACTACATTGTGGACTTAGGCCACCTTCCCTCCTGGGCTTGGTGCCTTCCTAGTCTTCCCTCCTGGGCTTTACCATTTCATGATCTTCCCTCCTGGGCTTGGTCATCCACTTAGGCCACCTTCCCTCCTAGGCTTGGTGCCTTACTGGTCTTCCCTCCTGGGCTTGACCAGTTGTGTCACTCAAAGTTGGCATCCTTGGGTTCAAAGAATTTAAGTACTTCCATTTTTTTATATCTTTAACTCTTCACTCCTCTAGGTGAGGATTAAGGTTATCTCAATACTTAAATACATTTATTCACTTACCTTTTAAGGGAAAGTCCTAGCCTAGGGTGCCTTTTTGGCTCATAGGAGGGGGTTAGGCTCTCTAGCCACAACCTGATCCCAAGATCTAGGTTTTTGCCTCCCTCATAGGTCATCTTCCCACTCTTTGGGTTGAACCACCCCAGGTTGGCACACTAACCCTAACGTATCATAGAGACCTTCTTTTTTTCATTAGGCATAACTTTTATCATTATAACATATAAACCCATGATTGCACAACCTCTAGAATACCCCCCTCATGGTCTCTGTCCATTCAATGAGCTTGGGTCACCTTCCCCTCCAGGGGCTTGGTGCTACCTCGACCTTCCCCTCCAGGGGCTTGGCCACTATCACCAAACTTCTAAGGACAACACGAGGGGTTTGAGCAAGTTATATTCAAACTTTTATTTCCACATATATATATATATATATCACTATTGGGTTCATATGTTTCTTAAGACCTCTTACACAAATTTTATGCTTCACATGCACACATGCATGGGAGACTGGGTTACCTAAACTCATCCCTTTATCTTTCTTATTCTAAATTTCAAGTTTCACATGGATGATGTCCCATACCACCATACCATGTTCATTATTTCATATGAACGTTTTAGGGTTAGGGTTAGGGTCTATACTCTACCTCTCAGAGTTTCCCTGTCCCTAAACTCTCTAGAGTTTTCACACCCTATTTCCAAGTCCTTCCTCTAAGAAAGGGCTAACCCAAACATGTATCTTTCTAGTGTCTACCCTCTCTAGAGGGACCTACAACAAAGGTTACATCTTTTTACATTTTACTTCTCTAATTAACATTTTTTTCAAAGCTTACTAAGAAAGAGGTGAGAAATATATGAAAATGTGAGATGAGAAACCTAAAAGATACATTATGCTTTACTAATTTTTTTCTTATATTTCTATGGATGATTTGAAATGATAAATTATTAAGTATTAGTTGATTAATATGTGCTCTGATACCAAATGTAACGACCTACACTTTTGAGTGTCTAAAAGACTTTAAAGTCGTAGATCGGCAATCATAAATTCCAGGATCAGATTCATGAAATAATGCAAAATAGTAAACAATTTACACTAATGATCAAATATTTAAATGTTTGCATAGAAAGATCCTCTAAGGAGTTACATAACTTTAAATAGAATTAACTTTTACATGTGTAAAGATAAACCTTTAAGACTAAACATTCATAATTAAACTGTAGTGTCTTCAACATCTCTATATGTACCCTCATGTCCATGCATCAAGTATATCATATACCTAAAATGCCGACAAACAAATATGCGGTCAGTATATTGCTATATTGGTACATGGTTTCAAACAATAATCACAAGTACAGATATAAGCAAACATCTTTATCTAGCATATAAGAACATAAACTTATTTTCATATTCTAACCCTTATCTGGTCTACTACCTCAGGTGTAATCAATGTCTCTCCAGGGCTCGTGTGCATTACCATTAAGATCAGTCTAACCCAGGGTTCAGAATATTGTTATTTACTTTACATGATACTCATAGGAACTTTATAGTTTGCAAGAACTAAATAAACAAGCAAGCAGATTATTTGTCGTTCAATCTCATCAAGAAACATCAACAATCTCAAAATTCGATATATGTATTCATAAGCATAACCACGTACCTTATGCCATCGCAGAATCATGTAGAGCATCATATACTTTAAGAATGCATCCAAACATCCAAGAAACAAATCATATAATCATCAAGTATCTGGAACAAAGCATACTATGTATGTGTTACCATGTATTCATACTTCCTTACTCAGATCTAGATGCAATCCTAAACTAGGGTTTAGGGTTATGTTATGTTTGGACTATAAGTTAGGGTTACAAACCCTAACTCCTCATGTTATGGTTTTCTACAATTACCAATTCCATTATGCATATTTGGTGAAACCCTAATCATCAATTAAGCATATAAGTCTACTCATTACATCTAGTTCACATTATCAACTTTAAGATCATAGTAAGTTGTCAACATTGGTTTTAAAACCTTAAATCAACATATATAAGCTTAGTAATGTAGGAAGATTGGTTATACATCATTATCAAGGATTTACTCATTATACATGGCAAGATCCAGTGTTAGCCTAACATGAATGAACATACTCAATTAAACATTAGATTAAGACAAATATAGGTTTTCCTTTTCATTTAACACATTAGGACATTTATAGCCTATACCTTTCTAATATGAAGCATAATCAGGTTCTGAGAGTATTTTATTTGGATTCCTCTCATTCTGTTGATCAATTTTCGTATATAATATGCCTCCATATAAGTTACCAATTATTTTCTATGATTTACTCCAGCTAAACAGATATGAACCAATCACACACTGACATGTCAACGTCTCTACAAGCTAATTCGCCACATGGGAGGCTACTTGAAAACATAACCAAATTACACTTTTGTCCTTACCTAGGTGATTGAGTTACATTGTGTGTAGGGGGTTCAATAGTCCTTTGACTCACATGCTTCTCCTTCCTCAAGTAGTGTTCGTCTGCAGTCTCGACACTGCGGAGGGCCAGCTTGCGGCAGTCGGCTCCTCACGACCTGGCTCAGTGGACTGCTTCCCTCACATGGCAGGGCACCCCATGGGACTCCTGATGTTGTGTCGGCATCGATGAAGAATCCTCCTATACATCCTCATCGGTCTCCTCCTCGTCCGCACAACCCAGTTGAGATGCTGTTGCGTCTCTACACCGTGCAGGTCTCCGTGCCGCGTAGGTCTTAGCAGAAAGACCCTACACCCCAACGCCCTTAGTGGCATCACCGACGATGTCGCTCCCTAGACTCTGTCTCTGGGCCACTACCACAATTCCTTCTTTCTCTCCCTCCACCTCGCGCTAGGGCGGCTTGTGTTCGCGGAGTCTGACGATGTTCTTGTGTGTCACTAACACTGTGGCTGTGGCTTCGCGCCCGACCTTTGCTCTACTAGCTAAAGGCTCTATCACACCACGTCATCCCCTCGCCCTACATGTCTCGACGCTGGTACCCACGACTGACACAACTTCTCGATGCCAAGCTGGGAAGCTGGTTGTCCTCCTTCCGTTCTCTCGTGAGCCCTGCAGACGACACTTCCCGTGCGTTAGGCATGTGATTGCCAAGGAAACAAATATCCGCATATATTCCTTCTAAAAGGTAGATGGACTCCTTTCTTCATGAGAACCCTAAGAGCCATGCAATCACTTCTACTTATCTCTAACTCTCAGACAATAATTTGCTATATATATATATATATATATATATATATATAATCCACAATTAGTGCTTGGACCCATCTGTGAAGTCTGATTATCCGATTGGGCTGGAAAGTAACCCTAAGGCCCATGAGCTTAGTCACATCCCTAATGACCAAATTAAGACGTTGATAATCGTTGCTTCTTATTTTCGCCTCATATAAACGCATATGCTCATAATCACATTATTAACTTAAATAAATCATACATTGTGATATAAGGTTTGGATCCAACAACCAAGACCCCTCAAAACTATTCATTCTTATAGGTTCCCTAATTTCAATTAGGCTTGAAATCCATGAATTTCAAGGATGTAACATTCACCCCTCCTTAAAAGTAATTTTGTCCTCAAAATTCAGGCCCACCAAGCCCAAGTGAATGATACTCATGTTATGTTCAAAACTTAGGGTTGGCACCCTACTTAGACATCTTTAGCAACTTTTCTATAGTACATCGAATCTCATTTTATTACTAAGATTGGAACCTGAATCAATATTCAAGTATATCCACATCTCTAGTAGTCACATCCTATCATCACTTGATGATTTCATTATTACTTGGTAATTTCTCTTTTCACTAGGTTTCCAACCTATTATTCATTATTTTCACATGAGGGTGAGGTGACACCTCTAACCCTAGTTCGTGTCATTACACATTCAATGTAAGATATTCATCCTCATTATCTCAAATTTTTTTAAGCATAGCATGTGTCTATCCATTCTCCCTCCCTTATAATGAAATGAAATAAGCATTTGGCTGTAGCCCAAACACAAAGTTCAATCCATTCTAAGAGCGGAGATGGTACATCCACACATTACCTTTCAATTTCACATGTTAAGTTGAATCATACTCTATATGACTCTAAAATTTCTTTCATTTAAGTTCATAAACATTCTTATATTCCATGAAGTCAAGTGTCCCTTTTCTTACTCTTTCAGTTAGGGCACAACTCTTCTTAAGTTTTCATGACTTCCTTATATCTTTATATTTACATCTCATGTATCATTATGAGCCTTAGACAAATCCTCGAGGTCTCTAGGGGTATAGGTACCTTCAGAGTGATCTCATCCTTATGAATCTAGAGAGTGCCTTTCACATTCACCCATTATGCTACACGATCCTCATGGAGGTAGCTAATCTCCTGAGTCATGTACCTTGGATAAACCTAGGTGTTACCTCCCGACCACAAGGTCATGTGCATTTAGTGCATATCAACTCCCAACCCATCGGTCTTATGTACCTCTAATACACCCTACTTGACCCTAGGATTGCATTAGGTCTCTACCCTCCCTAAGAGTTTCTTTTGAGATGTCACATCTTTTAAGCACATTATTTTCTTATTTAATTCTTTAATCTCGATTTCCTTCATCTCTCTCTTTTGAGTACACATAATGCAGTGTCATCCCATCATTAGGCTCGGGCCACCTTCCCTCCAGGGCTTGGTGCCATGTCGGTCTTCCCTCTTGGGCTTGACCATTTCATGACCTTCCCTCCTAGGCTTGGTCATCCAATTAGGCCACCTTCCCTCCTGGGCATGGTGCCTTACTGGTCTTCCCTCTTGGGCTTGACCAGTTTTGTCACTCAGAGTTGGCATCCTTGGGTTCAAAGAATTTAAGTACTTTCATTTTTTTATATCTTTAACTCTTCACTCCTCTAGGTGAGGATTAAGGTTATCTCAATACTTAAATACATTTATTCACTTACCGTTTGAGGGAAAGTCCTAGCCTAGGGTGTCTTCTTGGCTCATAGGAGGGGGTTAGGCTCTCTACCCACAACGTGATCCCAAGATCTAGGTTTTTGCCTCCCTCATAGGTCATCTTTCCATTCTTTGGGTTGATCCACCCCAGGTTGGCACACTAACCCTAAAGTTTCATAGATACCTTGTTTTTTCATTAGGCATAATGTGGCGACTGACTCATGAAAACATGATTAACTAATGCGGAAGCAGTTTATTAGCAGCGGAATTGTGAAAAATCACTAAAAAATAAAACTTTTTGGAAAGATATCTTTAAACCATAAAACTCTTTTATAAGAAAACAAGATAATTGTTTACAACATGGTTTGCTATTACATCTCTGTGGAATCACCTCTCGAGTGATTATATACATCCATTGCCCTGTTATCTGTACAAGGCAAGATACAACAAAATCTCAAGGTATTAAGCCAAAAACCTCAGACCTACTGACTCCTAGGACCTGAGAGTATAGAGATGACATAAGACAAGCTATCTATAAGACTTGACAGTCAGTATATAAGTATTGACAGTCAGTATCTCCACCTGAGATTCACTACTGCCTCTGGTGATGTTTCTGCTGATGTTGCTCATTCCTAGATGGATTCCTACGTCCTCGGCGTCTACCTAAAAAGTAGAATCCCACGGGGGTGAGACAATTGAATAATTGTCCCAACGAGAGTTATAACTCTCTGCCATAAGCTTTGTTATTGCAATAAGGATTAATAGTAATCAGTATAGTTATTAACATTTAACAGCATGTTTAATGCCAAGTAAGCAACGTTTCAATTATAACTTAATTGGATACCAAAGCATATCTTATTAAAGGATATGAAGAACATGTATTATTATTAATTAGCTCAAACATTATAAACAATGTAACATCAATCATTGTTTCTCATAGTTCAACCTAAGCAGTTATGCTACACGGCTGATTATGTTTTTCAAACATTATTATGCCCTGCGGAGATGAGGTATACCGCTCATACTCCAACCGACCATTATGAAATCGCGTCGGTACCATGCATAGGTCATCAAAAGAGCTGGATTCTTATGACCTCATCTTCCTCAGTCAGTAAGAGGATTTACTTACAAGACATCTTGTGTCTCTGCTATGATAGCTATCCAGGGTATTCTGGAACTTTGCTATAGAGTCACAGTGGCATTTTGTACTCTCTTCGTCATCGAAGGATCTCTTGTTTATCTCTCATCGATGCGGCATTGATGATTCCCTCGGGAGATTGGTGGTACATCATCCCGGAATAAACATATAATGAAGGATTGATAGGTTAATGGTACATCCTACATCAATTCCTACATTAGGACGTAAGGATATTCGCGTCCATAAACCCCCATATACTCAAAAGTATATGTTCCAAGAGTTCCCTTAGGAAAACCTGTTTCACCATCATTTGGTCTCTGACAATGATGGATCTATGGTCAGGGCCCTACATGATATCATTATACTTGATTATTTAAGTACATTATAGCATTCTTTTAGCATTGTGCATGTTTTCAAACATAAACCATTAAAACATTTGCTATAAAGAAAGAATACTAAATGTATCAAGTTCATTTCACATCCAATTATCATTGGGATGTCAATCCTTAACCATTTAATCATTATGATTCAGGAACATGGGTGTTCAAACCCTTAGATCATTATAATACTTGTTATCAAGTAATATCTTATCATCAGGTCATTTATCAGCATGACCCTGATTATAACAATGCATATATTGCTCATGGCTCTTACAACCTATCCATTTCATATGTTACCACTGGAACTAGGCAACATAGTATATCATTATTCATAAAGCTTATAACATGCTTTCAATGAATATGACATCATAACCCTTACCTGGTTATGATCATTTCTTTATAAAAACCTACATGGTTAATACATTTAATAATAGGCAATTTATCTCTATATCAGCATAGTATAAAACAGAGATAACCTTTCAATTCAAGAGTTGTACCATTATGCCCTTAATAGGGTTAGGCTTTCCTTAATCAATTTAACTAGGGTTATTCCACCCCTTTTTACCTATAAGAAGGTATAGTGATTCTTTATTACATGATTCATGCATAGGGTTCCATGCTTAAAAACATAACCCAAACTTAGGGTTAATGTACCCCACCTTTCAGTAATTAGGGTTTCCTGTTCACATTATCAGTTCAACCCTGACATACTACTCCACCACTCTTGGGAGCATACAAAGATATTATATGTGTTTGCTTTCGATTACTATACTCATCGTATATCATTAATGTTCATCAATTCTAAGTATTAGCCCATTTCTCATTCATATCATGTTATTATTACATCATACTCATTAATTTGGCTTACTCCCCTCCCAAGATGTATTAATCTACACTTATCGAGTATATTGAGTCCATTATGTCTCTATCACAGGTAACTACTTATCATATACTCTTTGTGTCTCTTGTTTAAGTATAATGGTTTAGAGGTTCATCCAGGTATGATACCCTGAACTGTCGAATGTGATATCTATCATATCTTGATGTATCTCTTTCTTCTCAGTACCATCTTACTTGAGATAATTGGTTAACTCAATATTAAGATATTTCTCTTTTGATACTTCATCCACTAACTTGTTTCTTTCCTCATATGGTGCATGTATCATATATCAGAATTATCCAATTATCTTTAATGATATAGGTTTAAACATTGTTAATGTAAGATAAACCATCATCAACTATTCTAGGTATCTCCATAATCAGGATGTTATCTACATCATGCTTTGGTACACATCATTTCTAAGAATTTCATGTCCATCCTTATTGTAAGGTGCAAAAGTATTTACTCATTCTTAAATATGTTTGGATCTAGGCATCATCTTACCTTTTAAATCATTATTTATTGAAATTACCACAATTGTCATTCACAGGGTTCACTGACCCTATTCTATATGCTTATGACATAATCATCTTATATAATGGATTTAGCTACACCTCACTTTAATGTACTATCTAGTAAACCATCTCCAGGGTTTCATAATTAATAAGCCATAGATTAATCCTACTATTCATCCTAATAGGGGTTTCCCATGACATCACCTCCAATTAGAGTTTCTATTCATATCACGTCTCCCCTAGATTAGGTTTATGATTAATATCCCACCATTAGGGATTACTAATTCATGACATCAACTTTGATTAACATAGGTCAAGTCATCACCATTATGGTTATTAGGGTTTTCTTAATCAAGGGGTGTTGATTGCTTAAACCCTTCAAGGGTACTTTAGTAAGTTCACCATTAATCATAGTATACATCAACTAACTCATTACTTGTTCCCTTAATGTCTTTAGGTATCATTAGGGTTTATATTGAACAACCATTGGACCATCTAAGCCTTTAAATCATTAAGCAATCTTGACCTTAAAAGACCCCAAAAAGTTTTGAACTTTCAACCTCTAAACGGTTTTGAAACCGTTTGAAAGGGGTGACCATTTGGTACCTTTGACCTTCAAGACCGCATGGACAAGATCACACTCAAGACCATTTGCCCTTAAACGGTCTTGAAACCGTTTGATCACGTTGACCGTTTAGCCAAGTTTGACTTTGAAACTGTTTGAGCAACTAAGCCTTGAAATCGCATAAGTCTAAACGGTTTTGAAACCGTATGAGTCCAAACGGTTTTCAAACCGTTTGGTCCCAAACGGTCTTGAGACCGTTTTCCCCCAAACGGTCTTGAGACCATTTGATCCAAAGACCTCAAAACTGCATGGACCTAAAAAGTGTATCAACACTTGCAATTGATTAGGGTTTTCAATGTTGAACCCTTCAATCGATCTCCTACTTGTTAGCCACCTATCAATTAAGGTAATTAGGTTAATCCATAACCAATTTGACACTCAATTGATCCTCAGTTGATGACCAATTAGGGTTGGGACCAATTGAATTAGGGTTGGAAATCGATCAACCATCAACATCCATCAACATGAATCTAATTGAAGTTGAACCCATTGAACCATCACCCAATTGGGCCATGGCCTGACCCCAAACGGTCTTGGGATCTTTTGGACATCATACAAACGGTCTTGAGACCATTTTCCCAAAGTCTCATAAAAAACTAAGTCAATCTGTTAAGGGTTGAACCCTAATTAGGTCACAAAAACAGCACTTTGATTATTTCAACAACCTATTATGATTGGACCTTCAATTGATCAAATTATCTTAACCCTAGATCTCCAAACGGTCTTGGGTAATCACCAAACGGTCTTGAGACTGTTTGGGTGATCCCCAAATGGTTTTGAAACCGTTTGGGCCACTCAACCCAAACTTTAACATGATTGGTCCATTAAAATCAGCAATGAACCCGATTAGGGGTTAGGTGATTAAAGTGCCTTCAACTTGAGATTTACTTGGAATTAGTTAATGATTCTTTGTAGGTGATTAATTCATAATGTGTCCAGCAGACCCTCAAATGGTCAACGCCTGGTCAAACCTCCCAAACGGTCTTGGAGACCGTTTGAATCTAAATGGTCTTGCAAATTGCATGAATCCAAACAGTTTTGAAACGGTTAGGTTCCAAACGGTTTTGCAAACCGTTTAGACCAAGGGTGCAAAACCGTTTGGTAAAGTAACATTGGTTTTCACACCCATCGTCTTCTACCTCAAGATTAAGGCCTGTTCTACACGGTTTTTCTTGCAAGAATGCAAGGAAGGATGGGGGAAAAGAAGAAGAAGCAACTATCACATAGAAAGAAAGATGCATAACAAAGTTTAAGGGTTTAGAGTTATAAAACCCACCTTCAAGTCGACTCTAGAGCTCCAAGATTCCAATATTTTAATGGCATCTTGAGCTCCCCAGGTCGTCCAAGGTTGTTTCTCCAAGAATTGGTAGGAAAGAAAGGCTAGAAGGAAGAACTAAGTAAGAAAACTAGCAAGCCAACCTTGAATCATGGCTCCCTCCACAAATCTGAGCTAGATGATGGTCAAATCTTACCTAGAACTGGTTGACCATCCTCCTATGCTCCATATCTTTGTCCTTAGCCGGTCCAGGCAAGGGGATAAGTGAGGAGAAAGGGGAAATGATCCTTTGGTTGTAAAGGATTAGTGTAGATATACTTTGGGGGTATTTCCAAGATAAAGACAATTATTTTTCCTTTTCTCAACTAGGTCCTTCCCTTCTTCTAAGCCACGTTTCTCACTTCCATACTTAAGAAAAACTCGTCTTAAACCCAAGGTCTAAAGGTAAAGAAACCCAACTTCTTACTAAGTTGCACATATAGAAGGGTCTTTTTGCATACAACTTGATTATTGTATTTTCAAGAATTATCCTTCTTATCTGATTATTCAAATGAAGTGTTCTTTTCACCATTTTACTCTAAATGATGTCAAGAGCCATAAAAGATACTCTAGAAGGTTTATTTTACATGTTGCACCCCATGTTTTGGGTAAATTGCACTTTACACCAAAATTAGGGTTTTAAGCACAAGGATTGCTCCACAAGCTGCATCTTGATGCCCAAGCTTGGAGAATCCATCACACTTAATCATATTTAATATTATGATGTCTCAAAACTAAAGGAACATCTAAACATGTGCAATTTGCAAGTTAACCCCTCAATTTGGGTAATTTGCACATAGGTCCCTGTATTACAAAACAATACTATAACATTGTTTAAAAAGGACATAAATGGAAATATATGTTCCTCAGAAGCTTTAATTACATACCAAAAGATGATCACAAGCATCTAATTACATAATGAAGAAAAACACCTAGGGTTAGTCCATAACCCAGGTCAGGGATGTTACAAATTATAAACCCCTAACAAGGATTTCACCCCCAAAATCCCGGAAAGAAAAAGGGAAAGCAGATATCATTTAAGCATCATATTATCACATCCTTAGATAACATTTCATTATTAGGGAGATGTTATAGAGTTTTGATCAACTTTTCTTAAGATCACACTCATACTCTGTTATTTATTTGAGACCATATAAGTGCTTTCACACCTTGATCGTGTCATCACATCCGATAATCACCATACTAACTTTCCTTATTATTTGCACTAACTATCTCATTAGTTGTACATTCTCTTATCATAGGGAAAAGTTACTTATCAGACAAGGACCTATTTGACATGTATCTTGGAGAAAGATATGTTTATGAAAGACATAAACCCCTAACATGTGATGTTCATATTATTTTGTATGTTTAATTTGATTTCATAGTTAACCATTCCAAGTAATTAATATAAATCATTTGATATATTATTACATTCTTATTTTGGTATCTATCACATGTGTTATCAACACATTACATCTTTTTCTTCCTTTCATCATGGGACATTACTTATTACATATATTCTCACCTTGGAACCAAAGTCCAGGTAAACTGATACCTTTATAGGTATTCACCATATAAACATCTTTATTATTATTCTTACAATTTTACTAGTCAGGGTTGACCTCCTTTATTCCCATATTTCTTATTTCATGATACTCATTAGATTGTCTCTGAATGACTGCTTGATCAGAGAAATTAAAAAGATAACAATCTAAGAGTTTCCATATTTACTTTATCATCAATAATTGTATACCTGGCCAGGGTATATAAATACTGAGATAAGGTAATATGTACTTGTATACTACCATATTCCTTCTCTTTTCTTATCCTCACAAGTATAAGTATTAATCTTACTGAATTTTCTATCCAGACCAATTCCTTAATACCTCATCTTTTTATGGAGGCAAGCATGCAACATGAAATATCTATTTTTTTTTACAACATTATAAGTCTTTATAGGACTAATCAAGGAAGATTCAATCAACTTCTTTTTTAATTTTTATCCAAAAGATCATAAAAGACATATAATAAATATCATTTATTTTGTCTAACCTGCCATAACTCGAGGATTATTCATTATCTCAGGCTGATTCTGCCTCAGAGGTTGATTTGTCATAACATTTCTGGCTGGGCAATCTCTTACCAGATGCCCTACCTGTCCACATTGATAGCAAGTTCTGGGTCTCCGGTGTGGTCTAAAGGGTTCCTTACCCTTTCTGGATAACCATTGCCTTGGTGTACTAGGTCCTGGTTGTGTTTGTGACACCAGAAACTTCTTCCTTTTGGAACTACTAAGTCTCTGCTCCTGGGTTTGGATAGGCCTTTTCTCAATTCTTCCTTTATATTTCTTTCCTAGACAATTAGGTCTGATGTGTCCAGGCTTCCTACACCTATAGAAGGTCCTGGTTTCTGGTTGTATTCTAACCCCTATATTACTGTATATTGATTCAACAGACTGAGGTTGAGCACAGACTTGCTCTGGGTTCAAAGCTTCATCATTGCCCATTGCTTCAACCTGCTGTTGTGGGCTACATATTTTGTTGATATCTAAAACATCATCATTAGGAGCTGGTAATCTGGGTTGCGTTGCTAGTGTTTGATCCACTAGATACATCATGGTTGCCCTAAATTCCCCAATAGTGATTCCTAAGGAAGGATTCCTTATCATGGTTGGATTAGCTAGGGGGATCTCAGGTAATTGTCCCTCTCTTGCTTGCTCCTTTGCACCTCTTCTTGGTGTAGCATTGTTGCTCTCTGTAGCAAACTCCTCGTCCGATCCAGTCATCTTCAAGTTCTTCTCCCCATATGTGAGCAGAAGATACCATTAGATACACTGGATGACACTTAGAACATACTCTACTACCTTAGTCCTATGTCTCTATAGACTCAAAAAACCTAGAGCTCTGATACCACTTAATTGTGGCGATCGACTCACGAAAACATGATTAACTAATGCGGAAGCGGTTTATTAGCAGCAAAATTGTGAAAAATCACTAAAAATTATAACTTTTTGGAAAGAGATCTTTAAACCATAAAACTCTTTTATAAGAAAACAAGAAAATTGTTTACAACATGGTTCACTATTACATCTCTGTGGAATCACCTCTCGAGTGATTATATACATCCATTGCCCTGTTATCTATACAAGGCAAGATACAACAAAATCTCAAGGAATTAAGCCAAAAACCTCAGACCTACTGACTCCTAGGACCTGAGAGTACAGAGACAACATAAGACAAGCTATCTATAAGACTTGACAGTCAGTATATAAGTCTTGACAGTCAGTCTCTCCACCTGAGGTTCACTACTGCCCCTGGTGTTGTTGCTTTTGTTGTTGCTCATTCTTAGATGGATTCCTTCGTCCTCGGCGTCTACCTAAAAAGTAGAATCCCACGGGGGTGAGACAATTGAATAATTGTCCCAGCGAGAGTTATAACTCTCCGCCAAAAGCTTTGTTATTGCAATAAGGATTAACAGTAAGTAGTATAGTTATTAACATTTAACAACATGTTTAATGCCAAGTAAGCAACGTTTCAATTATAACTTAATTGGATACCAAAGCATATCTTATTAAAGGATATGAAGAAAATGTATACTAATTATTTAACTCAAACATTATAAACAATGTAACATCAATCATTGTTTCTCATAGTTCAACCTAAGCAGTTAGGCTACACGGCTGATTATGTTTTTTAAACATTATTATGCCCTGTGGGGATGAGGTATACCGCTCATACTCCAACCGACCATTACGAAATCGCGTCGGTACCATACACAGGTCATCAAAAGAGCCGGATTCTTATGACCTCATCTTCCTCAGTCAGTAAGAGGATTTACTTGCAGGACATCTTGTGTCTCTGCTATGATAGCTATCCAGGGTATTATGGAACTTTGCTATAGAGTCATAGTGGCATTTTGTACTCTCTTCGTCATCGAAGGATCTCTTGTTTATCTCTCATCGATGCGGCATTGGTGATTCCCTCGGGAGATTGGCGGTACATCATCCCGGCATAAACATATAATGAAGGATTGATAGGTTAATGGTACATCCTACATCAATTCCTACATTAGGACATAAGGATATTCACGTCAATAAACCCCCATATACTCAAAAGTATATGTTCCAGGAGTTCCCTTAGGAAAACCTGTTTCACCATCATTTGGTCTTTGAAAATGATGGATCTATGGTCAGGGCCCTACATGATATCATTATACTTGATTATTTAAGTACATTATAGCATTCTTTTAGCATCATGCTTGCTTTCAAACATAAACCATTAAAACATTTGCTATAAAGAAAGAATACTAAATGTATCAAGTTCATTTCACATCCAATTATCATTGGGATGTCAATCCTTAACCATTTAATCATTATGATTCAGGAACATGGGTGTTCAAACCCTTAGATCATTATAATACTTGTTATCAAGTAATATCTTATCATCAGGTCATTTATCAACATGACCTTGATTATAACAATGCATATATTGCTCATGGCTCTTACAGCCTATCAATTTCATATGTTACCACTGGAACTAGGCAACATAGTATATCATTATTCATAAAGCTTATAACATGCTTTTAATGAATATGACATCATAACCCTTACCTGGTTATGATCTTTTCTTTTTAAAACCTATATGGTTAATACATTTAATAATAGGCAATTTATCTCTATATCAGCATAGTATAAAACAGAGATAACCTTTCAATTCAAGAGTTGTACCATTATGCCCTTAATAGGGTTAGGCTTTCCTTAATCAATTTTACTAGGGTTATTCCACCCCTTTTTACCTGTAAGAAGGTATAGTGATTCTTTATTACATGATTCATGCATAGGGTTCCATGCTTAAAAACATAACCCAAACTTAGGGTTAATGTACCCCACCTTTCAGTAAATAGGGTTTCCTGTTCACATTATCAGTTCAACCCTGACATACTACTCCACCACTCTTGGGAGCATACAAAGATATTATATGTGTTTTCTTTCGATTACTATACTCATCGTATATCATTAATGTTCATCAATTCTAAGTATTAGCCCATTTCTCATTCATATCATGTTATGATTACATCATACTCATTGATTTGGCTTACTCCCCTCCCAAGATGTATTAATCTACACTTATTGAGTATATTGAGTCCATTATGTCTCTATCACATGTAACTACTTATCATATACTCTTTGTGTCTCTTGTTTAAGTATAATGGTTTAGAGGTTCATCCAGGTATGATACCCTGAACTGTCGAATGTGATATCTATCATATCTTGATGTATCTCTTTCTTCTCATTACCATCTTACTTGAGATAATTGGTTAACTCAATATTAAGATGTTTCTCTTTTGATACTTCATCTACTAACTTGTTTCTTTCCTCATATGGTGCATGTATCATATATCAGAATTATCCAATTATCTTTAATGATATAGGTTTAAACATTGTTAATGTAAGATAAACCATCATCAACTATTCTAGGTATCTCCATAATCAGGATGTTATCTACATCATGCTTTGTTACACATCATTTCTAAGAATTTCATGTCCATCCTTATTGTAAGGTGCAAAAGTATTTACTCATTCTTAAAGATGTTTGGATCTAGGCATCATCTTACCTTTTAAATCCTTATTTATTGAAATTACCACAATTGTCATTCACATGGCTCACTGACCCTATTCTATATGCTTATGACATAATCATCTTATATAATGGATTTAGCTACACCTCACTTTAATGTACTATCTAGTAAACCGTCTCCAGGGTTTCATAATTAATAAGCCATAGATTAAGCCTACTATTCATCCTAATAGGGGTTTCCCTCCAATTAGGGTTTCTATTCATATCACGTCTCCCCTAGATTAGGTTTATGATTAATATCCCACCATTAGGGATTACTAATTCTCCTCATGACATTCCCCTAGAATTAGGGTTTACTATTTCACATTACATGATTTACCCTAGAATCAGGGTTTACTATTTCACTTCACAGTGAATTGAGCTTATGTCATCATCATGTATGAAAATTACTATCATTAATGCCTTCAAATTAGTTTAAGATTCATTAAACACCTTAATTAGGGTTTCCATGATCTCACCATAAGGGATCATACCCTAATCATGTGTATTTATACATATTGAAGGTATTTTACTTGATTTCCATCATATTAGGAGTCTTCTCTCTCCTCTTATCATTAGATGATGTTTACATCACTCTAGATTAGGTTAGGTCAAATCAACTTTGATTAACATAGGTCAAGTCATCACCATTATGGTTATTAGGGTTTGCTTAATCAAGGGGTGTTGATTGCTTAAATACTTCAAGGGTACTTTAGTAAGTTCACCATTGATCATAGTATACATCAACTAACTCATTACTTGTTCCCTTAATGTCTTTAGGTATCATTAGGGTTTAGATTGAATAACCATTGGACCATCTAATCCTTTAAATCATTAAGCAATCTTGACCTTAAAAGACCCCAAACGGTTTTGAACTTTCAACCTCTAAACGGTTTTGAAACTGTTTGAAAGGGGTGACCGTTTGGTACCTTTGACCTTCAAAACCGCATGGACAAGATCACACTCAAGACCGTTTGCCCTTAAACGGTCTTGAAACTGTTTGATCACGTTGACTGTTTATCCAAGTTTGACTTTGAAACCGTTTGAGAAAATCAGCCTTGAAACCACATAAGTCTAAACAGTTTTGAAACCGTATGAGTCCAAACAGTTTTGAAACCGTTTGGTCCCAAACGGTCTTGAGACCGTTTGCCCTGAAATGGTCGTTTGGTCCCAAACGGTTTTGAGACCGTTTGGATTCAAATGGTCTTGAGATCGTTTGATCCAAAGACCTCAAAACCGCATGGACCTAAAAAGTGTATCAACACTTGCAATTGATTAGGGTTTTCAATGTTGAACCCTTCAATCGATCTCCTACTTGTTAGCCACCTATTAATTAAGGTAATTAGGTTAATCCTTAACCAATTTGACATTCAATTGACCCTCAATTGATGACCAATCAAGGTTGGGACCAATTGAATTAGGGTTGGAAATCGATCAACCATCAACATCCATCAACATGAATCTATTTGAAGTTGAACCCATTGAACCATCACCCAATTGGGCCATGGCCTAACCCCAAACGGTCTTGGAATCATTTGGACATCCTCCAAACGGTCTTGAGACCTTTTTCCAAAAGTCTCATAAAAATAAGTCAATCTGTTAAGGGTTGAACCCTATTAGGTCACAAAAACATCACTTTGATTATTTCAACAACCTATTATGATTGAACCTTCAATTGATCAAATTCTCTTAACCCTAGACCTCCAAACGGTCTTGGGTAATCATCAAACGGTCTTGAGACTGTTTGGGTGATCCCCAAATGGTTTTGAAACCATTTGGGCCACTCAACCCAAACTTCAACATGATTGGTCCATTAAAATCAGCAATGAACCCGATTAGGGTTTAGGTGATTAAAGTGCCTTCAACTTGAGATTTAATTGGAATTAGTTAATGATTCTTTGTAGGTGATTAATTCATAATGTGTCCAGCAGACCCTCAAATGGTCAACACCTGGTCAAACCTCCCAAACGGTATTGGAGACCGTTTGAATCTAAACGGTCTTGCAAACTACATGAATCCAAACGGTTTTGAAACCGTTTGGTTCCAAACGGTTTAGCAAACCGTTTAGACCAAGGGTGCAAAACCGTTTGGTAAAGTAACATTGGTTTTCACGCCCATCGTCTTCTACCTCAAGATTAAGGCTTGTTCTACACGGTTTTGCTTGCAAGAATGCAAGGAAGGATGGGGGAAAAAGAAGAACAAGCAACTATCGCATAGAAAGAAAGATGCATAACAAAGTTTAAGGGTTTAGAGTTATAAAACCTGCTTTAAAGTCAACTCTAAAGCTCCAATCTTTTAATAGCGTCTTGAGCTCCACAGGTCGTCCAAGGTTGTTTCTCCAAGAATTGGTAGGAAGGAAAGGCTAGAAGGAAGAACTAAGTAAGAAAACTAGCAAGCCAACCTTGAATCATGACTCCCTCCACACATCTGAGCTAGATGATGGTCAAATATTACCTAGAACTGGTTGGCCATCATCCTCTACTCTAGAGCTCTGTCCTTAGTCGGTCCAAGCAAGGGGATAAGTGAGGAGAAAGGGGAAACGATCCTTTGGTTGTAAAGGATTAGTGTATATATACTTTGGGGGTATTTCCAAGATAAAGACAATTATTTTTCCTTTTCTCAACTAGGTCCTTCCCTTCCTATAAGCCACGTTTCTCCCTTCCATACTTAAGAAAAAATCATCTTAAACTCAAGGTCTAAAGGTAAAGAAACCCAACTTCTTACTATGTTGCACATATAGAAGGGTCTTTTTGCATACAACTTGATTATTGTATTTTCAAGAATTATCCTTCTTATCTGATTATTCAAATGAAGTGTTCTTTTCACCATTTTACTCTAAATGATATCAAGATCCATAAAAGATACTCTATAAGGTGTATTTTACATGTTGCACCCCATGTTTTGGGTAAATTGCACTTTACACCAAAATTAGGGTTTTAAGCACAAGGATTGCTCCACAAGCTGCATCTTGATGCCCAAGCTTGGAGAATCCATCACACTTCATCATATTTAATCTTATGATGTCTCAACACTAAAGGAACATCTAAACATGTGCAATTTGCAAGTTAACCCCTCAATTAGGGTAATTTGCACATAGGTCCTTGTATTACAAAACAATACTACAACATTGTTTAAAAAGGACAGAAATGGAAATATATGTTCCTCAGAAGCTTTAATTACATACGAAAAGATGATCATAAGCATCTAATTACATAATTAAGCAAAACACATAGGGTTAGTCCATAACCCAGGTCAGGGATGTTACACATAAATTTCATCATCATAAGATATAAACCCATGCTTGCTCAACCTCTGGAATACCCCCCTCATGGTCTCTGTCCATTCAATGAACTTGGGTCACCTTCCCCTCTAGGGGCTTGGTGCTACCTCGGCCTTCCCCTCCAGGGGCTTGGCCACCATCACCAAACTTCTAAGGACAACACTAGGGGTTTGAGCAAGTTATATTCAAACTTTTATTTCGACATATATATATCACTATTGGGTTCATATGTTTCTTAAGACCTCTTACACGAGTTTTATGCTTCACATGCACACATGCATGGGAGATTGGGTTACCTAAACTCGTCCCTTTATCATTCTTATTCCTGATTTCAAGTTTCACATGGATGATGTCCCATACCACCATACCATTTTCATTATTTCATATTAAGGTTTTAGGGTTAGGTTTAGGGGCTATACTCTACCTCTCAGAGTTTCCCTGTCCCTAGATTCTCTAGAGTTTTCACACCCTATTCCAAGTCCTTCCTCTAAGAAAGGGCTTACCCAAACATGTATATTTCTAGTGTCTACCTTCTCTAGAGGGACCTACACAAAAGGTTACATCTTTTCACATTTTACTTCTTTAATTAACATTTTCTTTTCAAATCTGACTTAGAAAGAGGAGAGAAGTAGATGAAAATGTGAGATGATAAACCTAAAAGATACATTATGGTTTACTAATTTTTCTCTTAGATTTCTAAGGATGATTTGAAACTATAAACTATTAAGTATTAGTTGATGAATCTGTTCTCTGATACCAAATGTATTAAAGTCGCAGATCGTTAATCATAAATTCCAGGATCAGATTCATGAAATAATACAAAATAGTAAACAATTTCCATTAATGATGAAATATATACGTGTTTGCATACAAATCTCCTTTAAGGAGTTACATAACTTTTAAACAGAATTAACTTTTACATGTGTGAAGATAAACCATTAAGACTAAACTTTCATAATTAAATTGTAGTGTCTTCAACATCTCTATCTCTACCCTCATGTCCACGAATCAAGTATAGCTGATACCTAAAACACTGACAAACAAATACACGATCAATATATTGCTATACTGGTACGTGTGTTCAAACAATAATCACAAGTATGGATATAAGAAAACATCTTTATCTTGCATATAAGAACATAAACTTATGTTCACATTCTAAACCTTATCTGGTCTACTACCTCAGGTGTAATCATTGTCCCTCTGGGGCTCGTGTGCATTACCCTTAAGATCAGTCTAACCCAGGGTTCAAAATATTGTTATTTACTTTACTTGATGCTCATAGGAACTTTATAGTTTGCAAGAACTAAATAAACAAGCAAGCAGTTTATTTGTCATTCAATCTCATCGAGAAACATTGGCAATCTCATAATTCGATACATGTATTCATAAGCATAACCACGTACCTTATGCCATCACAGAATCATGCAAAACATCATATACTTTAAGAATGCATCCAAACATCCAAGAAACAAACCATGTAATCATCAAGTATCTGAAAAAAACATACTACATATGTGTTACCATGTATTCATACTTCCTTACTCAGATCTAGACACAATCCTAAACTAGGGTTTAGGGTTATGTTATGTTTGGACTATAAGTTAGGGTTACAAACCCTAACTCCTCATGTTATGGTTTTCTACGATTACCAATTCCATTATGCATATTAGGTGAAACCCTAATCATCAATTAAGCATATATGACTACTCATTACATCTAGTTCACATTATCAACATTAAGATCATAGTAAGATGTCAACATTGGTTTTAAAACCTTAAATCAACATATATAAGCTTACTAATGTAGGAAGATAGGTTATACATCATTATCAAGGATTTACTCATTATACATGGAAAGATCCAGTGTTAGCCTAACATGAACGTACATACTTAATTAAACATCAGATTAAGACAAGTCTAGGTTTTCCTTTTCATTTGACACATTAGGACATGTATAGACTATACCTTTTGAACAGGAAGCATAATCTAGTTCTGAGAGTTTTTTATTTGGATTTCTCTCATTCTCCTGATCAATTTTCATATACAATATGTTTCCATCTAAGTTACCAATTATTTTCTATGATGTTTTCCAGCTAAACAGATATGAACCAATGACACGCTGACATGTCAACGTCTCTACAAACTAATTTGCCACACGGGAAGCTACTTGAAAACATAACCAAATTATGCTTTTGTCCTTACCTGGGTGATTGAGTTACATTGTGTGTAAGGGGTTCAATAGTCCTTTGACTCACATGCTTCTCCTTCCTCACACAATGTCCGTTTGCAGTCCCAACGCCGCAGAGGGCCAGCCTGCGGCAGTTGGCTCCTCACGCCCTGGCTCGGTGCACTTCTACCCTTGCACGGCAGGGCACCCCATGGGACTCATGATGTTGTACCGACTTCGATGAGAAATCCTCCTCTCCATCCTCATCGATCTCCTCCTCGTCTGCATGACCCGGTTGAGATGCCACTGCGTCCCTACACCGTGTAGGTCTCCGTGCCACGCAAGTCTTAGCAGAAAGATCCTACACCCCGACGCCCTCAGTGACATCACCAATGACACCACTTCCTAGACTCCGTCCCTTGGCTACTACCACGATTCCTTCTTACTCTCCCTCCGCCTCACGCTAGGGAAGCTTCTGTTTGGGGAGTCCGATGGCGTTCGTGTGCACCGCTAACGCCGTGGATGTGGCTTTGCGCCCGGACTCTGCTCTACTAGCTAAAGGCTCTGTCACACCACGTCATCCCCTCACCCTGCGTGTCTCGACGCTGGTACCCACGGCTGACACAACTTCTTGACGCCAAGCTGGCCAACTGGTTGTGCTCCATCCATGCTCTCGTGAGCCCTGCGGACAGTGCTTCCCGTGTGTCAGGCTCCTACAAGTGCCACCACAGAGGCAAGGCCACTGCATGCCGCCTCAGACTACAGCTTCGACCTACTCCTCACGAGCAGGATCTTCCTCCGCAAGGTTGCACCTTGAGTTTCTTCTCCTTCCCGTGAACCAGAGGGGCTGGATGCGTCATGTGAGATGGAGGCAAAGACTCCTAGATCTCTGTATATATATATATATATATATATATATATATATATATATATATATATATATATATATATATAGAGTCAGGCTAGAATATACTCGAGTGTACGGATCGCACGAATACACTCAAGTGTGTTTGCAAATCGAGACTAGTTTTTGCAAAATGTAAACTGTTGATCTTCACCGTTATACTATAACTAGGCTACATATAAATTTTGAGCCCATTTGGATGAGTGTAAGTCACTCATCCAAGGGCAACAAAATCAACGCGCAAAACTAATTTGAAATGCATAATTTTTGCGGTCTTAATAACATGAGCTATACATATCTAAATGTGCTCAAATTTTGCGTATGAGTTGTTCACGAGATGTTTAAGAAGATCAACGGATTAGATTTTCAAAAAAAATATTGCATCATGGAAAACTACTTGAGTGTATTCCGCTCCGGATACACTCGAGTGTATTCTAGCCTGACTCTATATATATATATATATATATATATATATATATATATATATATATATATATATATATACTTAGAGAAACCCTAAGGGTTACGTATGCTTGAGTGAAAACCAATGTGAATCACAATCTACCCAAGTTGGGAAGGTATTTCCATACGTGATTGCCAAGGAAACAAACACCCACATATATTCCTTCCCAAAGGTAGATGGACTCCTTTCCTCACGAGAACCCTAAGAGCCATGCAATCACTTCTACTTATCTCCAACTCTCGGACAATAATCTGTTATATATAAAGAATATATATATATATATATATATATATATATATATATATATATATATATATATATATATATATATATAATCCAAAATTAGCACTCGGACCCATCTGTGAAGTTTGATTATCTGATTGGGCTGGAAAGTGACCCTAAGGCCCATGAGCTTAGTCACATTCCTAATTACAAAATTAAGACTTTGATAATCATTGCTTCTTATTTTCGCCTCATATAAATGCATATGCTTAGAAGCACATTATTAACTTAAATTAATCATACATTGTGATCTAGGGTTTGGATCCAACAACCAAGACCCCTCAAAACTATTCATTGTTATAGGTTCCCTAATTTCAATTAGGCTTGAAATCCACGAATTTCAAGGATGTAACAAAAAGCCTCACATAATTGCTTGAAAGTGAGTTTGTAACCTTTCCCAAGAAGTTAGGAAGTAATAATGGAAAATAGTTCATGTGGGTTGTTTGGTCTTCCTCAACATGCAAGGTAGTAAAGAATTCATAAGTGAGTCTTGGATAGATAGGGCTTACAGTGCAACATGTGTACTTGAGCCCTAATTCTTTAAGAAGTCCCAAGACTTCATTTTTAAACCCCAACACCTCCAGTATTTCCTCACAAGCAAAACACTAGGTGATCAAATTCTGATAGATGGTCTACTTCCCTTGTTATGATGAATTGTGTTATAGAGACATAGTTTGGTGTGGAAGAAGAACTCTCTCCTTGGTGGTGCTTTGCCGCTTGCTTGGTGGGAGCATGGTGGTTGGAGTGTTTCTACTGAACACCTGGACATGGTGTATAAGGTTTTGAGCATGGTGTGCGTGGCAAAACTAAAGGGGGGCCAGTAGGGGCCATGCCCCCCCCAAGAATAAAAAAAAAATAGTATACATTGTATTATTCAACAAATCTATTCATGTAATACCAATATATATATAATTGTTGATGCACTACTATGTTACAACCAAGAAATTTGTGTAGTGGCTTTGTGCGTGCACCCCCATCTCATAGTCTCGAGTTCGATTTCCTCTCACAACAAGTTTCAATTTGATGGTCTTGTTTATGTCGATAACTTCTAAAATAGTATATATATGCTATGATGTTATATTATATCTATAAGTAACAAGTATTTGTCCAGCGGTTCTGTTTGTGCGCCCCTTTGTAATGGATGCTGGTTTGATTCCCGCTTGCAACCGATTTTATTTTTTATTGTGTCGATAGTCTCTCAAATTATATATATATATATATATATATATATATATATATATATATATATATATATATATATGCATCGGCATACTATTTTGATGAGTAATAAGGGTTGGTCTAGTGGTTCTATTTACGTGTCACTATCTTGAAGGCCATTGGTTCAATACTTCATTTTTATAAAAAAAAAATGTATGTATGTCATTTTATATGCCATTTCATTTATTTCAATGGAACTCTATACAATTTACATAATTCTACAAATCCTTATCTAATATATCCACCAGAATTATTTTTGTTTTATATCATTACAAATAGGTTAGTCTATCAAAGAAATATTTATATAATAGTCTTCATTTACAATTGTAGATAACTTTCAAAATTTTGATTGACTCCTAACCTCCATATATTACAAATGACTCTCTGACACTTCTCCTTAAACTCACTAAAATCATTGTTGTTTGTTCAAGGGCTGAAAGTAGGGTGTTCACATAATTATGTAATATTAAAGTGAGGTTAAAGAAGACCACTTATTTCATCTTGTAGTCATGACTTTGTATCCCTTATTGTAATCATTCTAAAAATTACAAATTTTTATATGAAATTTTTATTATTATTTTTATAAAATATCACTTCTTTAAATAAAATCTCATACAACTATAGATAAAAAATAAATCCCTAAACACAAAATAGGTTTTTATATATTAAGGAAAATATATATCTAAATGAAGTTAATAATGAAACTGTATATGTGTTGTACAAATATCTAAAAACTTTTAGAAAATATTTACAAACTTTAATAACCTTATCAACATATTTTTTGTATGCTAAATTAATAGCATGTGCTACTAAATATTTCTATCATATAATTTCTAAAACATGCATGACAAATCAGTTCAAAGTAGTCAATTAATAAGTATATTTTTTATAAAAATATCTAATAATAATTTCAAGAACTTTTAT
The DNA here is from genome assembly GCA_963693085.1 of Alisma plantago-aquatica. Classification (NCBI taxonomy): domain Eukaryota; kingdom Viridiplantae; phylum Streptophyta; class Magnoliopsida; order Alismatales; family Alismataceae; genus Alisma; species Alisma plantago-aquatica. Next base: position 478,782,928 of record OY856413.1, on the reverse strand, counting down.
ATTTGCATAATAGTTTAGACATTAGTAATACAATATTCTTACTTCATGTTAACAAATATCCATATATGATTTCACAGTTTGAGACAAATTAATAACATTCATTATGTTCCATATTTGTCTACTTGAATCTAAGCCTTAATAGATAGTACATTTATATGTTCCGTAAATTTATTCACTTAGAAAAAAATCTTCATCTAATACAATATATAAAGACCAAAAATTATATGGATACCAACTAGTAAATTTTTTGAATTTTGGACTCAATGATCAAGTTGACTTGGCCCCCCAACTGATAAAGTCCGGTTCCGCCCCTGACGGTGTGTGCTCTCGACTTGAACAGAGTTGTAAGTTGAGCTGAAACAGGCAGTTACGACGTGTCTAGATTCACGCATGTCATGTCTTCTGCAATCGGAGCTGATTTACAGACTGAGGAAGGTTAGAAGGGAAACATGCCATGAAGAAGGGGTTCACGACGTGACCTTTGATGTTGGTTATATCTGTTTGCTGATTCTAGTTGGCGAAAAGGAGGATTTGCAGCAAATCTGACGGAATATGGTGCACGCTGCTGAATCTGAGTTCGGTAGTGAGCTTGGATGACGGTTTTGAGAGACTCTTGCTTGGCTACTTGGATGGGGCAACGACAACTGGGAAAAAGGTGGTTGCTGGAGGTTACGACGGCGAGAAGGGTAGCTAATTGAGCCTACAGTGTTGAAGGGTAGCGGCGGCACAAACATGATCGCAAGAATCGACATACATCGTGAATGCTAGGGCTAAGTGAAGAGAATAAAGTTCAAATTGGGTTAAAACCCTATTTTAAATCTTACAAACACGTCTAAGAAGACACACCATGTCCACAAGTATAATAAGTTACCCCGTCTATTTTTATTTTTAATCTGCTCAATGAATAGACGTGTTGTCTTATATAGGACACACCCTGTTTCCTCCCAGAAATTGTCAATGATAAAACTGCATGGTGTGCACACCATTTGTGTAATAATCAAACATCGTGTGAGATTGCAGTGAGAGGAACTACATTCTTCTCTCAATATATATATGCCGTGTGATTTTGAGCACACGCCATGCAGCACACGCCATGCATTCTTCCAGAAATATATCAAAAGTGAATGACTTTGCAGACACGCCGTGTGCGTGTTAAACACATGTCGTGTGTGTTTTCAGTAGACTTTTTGAAATTTTCATCAAACAATACATGTCCTGTGAAGGTTTCACACGTTGTGTACTCCTGGGTGTTTTCTCAAAACTCCTCATGTCTGAAGGTGACACACTATTTTGCTTATAAAACACGTTGTGCCTAACTGAAACCTTGCAGAAATTCAATTTCTTTTCTAGATTTTTCTATAAAACATGCAATGACGATGATATGTATGGTATAAGGGTCTAAATTATTATATTCGTCCATGACAAATTTATTTATAAAAAAATATTTTTCTTGAGCCACTGCGTCGAAATGAAATCTATCCTAAAGTGGAAAAACTCCCACAAGATCCTCTATTTAGTATCTAAAGTGAGACTCTTCATTCTTCTTCTATTTGCTTGTTCAAGAGGGAGGTCCAATGCTTTACATTTTTGGCTGGAAATTGTTGCGCTAAGAATCTACCCTCTTTGCCAATTTGTTTTGATTTGGAACAAAGATGTACTCTTATAATTTTCTATAGGAATATTCATCTGGACATCATTGTTGTTTGTTCATTTATACTCTTCTTCAAAACAATAAGAATCCAACTCAGAGGGAGTTTTCTCATCACCAAGTATTATGTCAAAGATGTTTTGCAAGGGGGCATGTGGTTTGTTTGAAAAAGCATCTGGTGGAGCAAGTGTTGCATACTTCTCCCTTTAGGTTTCGGTTTCCATGTTTTCTTTGATGTCAACAAATTTGTTAGATTCTTCTTTGATGGAAAAAGTGGTTCTTCTAAAAAAACCCACTCCAAAATGATATTGCATATGTTTCTTTAGAGTCCATGTCTGGTTGAATAAGAAAGGAATCTGGAGTTTTTGTTTAGTTTATAAGTGCTTATTGAGCAATTTGATTTTCTAACATTCTTGTGTGAATAACATCCCATACACCTTAGAAGAGAGAGAGTGAATCACATCCTTCATGAGATGTGTTTTCTTGAGGAACTCATTATTTTGCTTCATTTGAGATGAAACAAAATACTCTAAGAGTGATTTCACATTGGATTTTGACTATAGTGTTGTTGATGAACATGTTGTTGTTGAGGATTCTACCCAACAACTTCACTTGCTTCACAAACTAGGTAGTCCAGTTGAATTTGTTGCCGATCAACTTCTCAAGATTCAAAGACAAGACATCTATCTTTGTTGCAATTAAGTCCATCTCATCAACTATATGCATGCTAACTTGCTTCCCAGAACCAGTAGAGGAAAAATAAGGTTGATTTCTCATTTTAGTGCTCCATTTGCAATGATTTACTACCATGCTTTATATGCTAGTATAAGCTTCTCTTTAGGATTTTTTTCATTTAAAATCCAATTGCAACTACATCTACTGACATCCTTGTATTATAAAATAAACCATTATAAAAAAAATTGAAGAAGCAACCGATTGCTAAGACTATGGTGAGGAATAATACATCAAAGGTCTTTGAATCTCTCCCATGCATCATAGAGAGTATGGTCACCCCTTTAAGAAAAATTAATGAGATGACACCTCATCTGTGCCATTTTTCTTGGTGGGAAGTACTTGGCTAAGAAGAATTTGAGAAGCTCCTCAAACTTTTAATAGAATTCCTTGGTAAAGAAGAGAGTCACGTATGGGCTCTATCCTTTAATCTGAATGGGAAAACAATAAGGAAAATCCCACTGGAAGGAATACCATTTATCTTCAAGGTTCTCAAATACTGCTGGAAATTAGCTATATGTAAATTGGTATCTTCCATAAGTGTCCCTTCAAATCTGTTTGCCTGTAACATCTATATAATTATGGGGCTGATAGAAAAATCATCTTCCTAAATTTGTGGGATATTAATATCCCCATTGATGTTTATAATAGAAGGACCAATGAAGTCCTTAAGGGGACGATCACCATCCATCATTAGTTTATCTTATTGGGCAAGGCTCATGTGAAGGTGGTAACGATGAATGTGATGAACGTCTTTATTCCTCCAAATACGATTGACATTCATTCCTTGCTTTTTTGAAGACTGCTAACAATGTGCTCATTTTTGGGGTGTAGGAATGTGGAAAGTTTGAGACCCCTTTTGGATTTCTGCTTACAGTCCTGTAGGTAAACAAGGCGACTGAAGTACTAAAAAAATGGAAGATACAAAAATATGTCAATGATGATGATAATAATGAAAGTGATGGTGGAAATGATGTGGTTGTGGTATGATTTAGTCACTCTTACTAATTCTCTCCTCTTACTCTAACAAAAATATTGATGCTCCCCAGCAACAACACCAAGAACTTGTTAGCTATGTGTGCAAGTCTTAAATTTATAAACTCAAACACTACCCCACAAGTATACGGGTGCATGTAGTATTATCTAGGTCACTCAAGGAGGAGGATATTGTTAGGCACAAGAGTATTAAAAAAACAACAATCTAGATCAATTTCAAAAGTTGATTGGATTTTATACTAGTAAACTAGCAAACTAGAGAATGTAACAAAACAAAAATCACTTCTATTAAAGATCAATTGTATTATGGATTCATGATGATATGGTTTTACATTCGACATCATAACTTAGAGAACAAAAAATATCAAGAATATTATAAATAATGTTGGGGAGGTTGGCGTCCTACACCCACCTCCTGGTAGTGTAGAACAATCCTAACTTTATATACCACTCCTGTGGATATACTTAGATTCAGACTACAAACCTTTGTTCCCACGACACATCCCAGCCACTCCCATTGTCAAGGTAGTGAAATTAAGGTGCATCTTCTTACTCCTATGCATATCTTCCCATGTTATACAAAGAGCAAAAATCATACATACAAAGTAGCCAGCAAAGCATGTAAGAAGAATTCAACACAAATGAACCTTAGAATAGTGAAACTGCTAGCATTATATATGAAATTTGTGTTCAACATTGTTAGGACATGGGAGTTAGTCCCCCATGCCCAAGAAATGAAATTATACTCGCTCATTATGATGAAGCACAAGTACAAGTTACATATTTGGAAGTTAAACATGACTAGAGAATAAAAGAGCAAGGAAAATTCAAGGAATGAAGAAGCACACAGAATAACTCTGGATTGGAGATGAAGTTCTATCCTTGTTGGTGGTTCTACTTCAACAACCTTATCTGCCGAGTGGCTGGAATGGAGTGGAGACACTTCTGTTACTATCCTTGAAGAAGAGTGGAGTAGAAAAGAGGTCCTCTCCTGAGTAACCACCTCTTCTTCCCCAAAATTGCCTCTCCTATGCTCTTTGATGTTCTTTGGTCAAAAAGTGTTTCAACTAATGTGTGATAACTATCTCTTGTGTGGGATTTCACTTTTAAAAATGAGGGATGATTGTTTTTAAAAGTCTCTAAAATTGACTGTGACATGACGTGTTGTAGAAGGCACACAATGTGTCACCTTGAGTAACTGACGTCCAAACTACCCTTCTTAAAGAGTGCACGGTGTGTCATCTGAGAGACATGCTCTGTCCTAGTCTATAAAGATCTTGAACATATGGAACACAACATGTGTTAATAAACATACACCACATTCTTCAACAAAATGTTTGGCATTAACTTCAATTGAATGGGGACGACGTGTCGTCTGAGAGACACATTGTGTCACTTCTTATCAGGGAGGAGTGAAGTCATCTATATGTTCACGCACTGTGTGCTAATTGGCACATGCCATATTCCATTCTAAAACTTTGAGAAATCTTGTGAAACTGGTACAATATTTTGGGAAATCCAACTAAGATTGGACTTTGGTCAAATTAACCCCATTTGCTCGTCATTATAATGTACCTATAATTATAAATCATTAGACAAGTAAATCAACTAAAAAGAGTGGGAAATCAAGTATCATTAGAGGCAAAATGAGGTACAAAGTGGATTGAAAGTGCATGCAATGTGGGTAAAAAGTGTGTATTATGAACATCAAAGTGTGATGGTAGATATGTGGGTCTTCCAAAGTAGTGTGCATATTCTATCATGTTGGCTTTTGGGTTAGGCTTAATTAGATGGCCTTAATGATATTAAGTACCTAGAAATATGCAGATGAACTATGTGACAAGGAGTTGTGCATACCATCTATTCAAGAATTGCACAAGATGCAATTGGCAAATGTTGTCTACCTTAGTAATTGGTTATGGACATTGGAATTGGTTGGGTAATAATTCAATTATCTTAGATCTTGGATCACTAGAAGGTTGTACATTGCAATATTCCAAATTGATAAGTGAGGGTTATCAATTTGAACAAAGCAGTGGGAGAAATAATTAATTAAAGGCGTAATTCACATTGAATGCTATCAAATCAAACAAATGTGTTTTGACAAACATTGCAAAATTTCCTTTGTAAAATATAATGGAAAACACAAAGATGTTTTCATTGAGATCGATCCTTGAGCAGGACAAGTTGAATGGGACTAACTTCCACGACTAGTTTAGGATGCTAAAAATTGTTTTCACTAAAGAGTGCAAACTCTATATCCTGGAGACACCATAGGTAGATGAACTTGCTCCCACCGCATCTAAGGCTGATAGGGATGCTTACAAGAAGCACTCTTAAGATTTTGTGGATGTCACATGCCTGATACTATGCTCAATGCACTATGAGTTCCAGAGACAACATGAGAACAACGATGTTATTGAGATGGCGGCACATCTTAAGAACATGTACCAAGATCAGTAAAGATAAGAGAGATCAAGTGCAACGTGGATGAAGGAGATCCAGTAGGTTCCTGTATACTAAGTTGATTGGGTATGTGGAGAACCTTGCTAGACTAGGATTTACCTTAGCCAAGAGTTGGCCACAAATGTGATTCTACAGTAAATGCGGGAATCATACAACTAATTTGTCATGAACTACAACATGAATAATTTTGGCAAGCTGTTGTTTGAATTACTTGCATTGTTGAGGACATCTGAAGTGTAGATGAATAAGGTCAAGCCCAAATATTCAATGATGATCTGCATAGGAAAAGGGAAGTCCAAGGCCAAAGGAAAATCTAAGAAGTGTTCTAAAGCTAGCCAGAAACCAAAGTCATTTGCATTGAAATATAAAAGAGGAGTGAATAAGGAAGGGAAGTGCCACAACTGTCACTAGCCTGAATAGTGGAAAAGAAACTGCCCTATTTATCTAGAGGAACTTAGGAAGAAGAAGGAGATAGAGATTTTCACTTCAGGACCCTAGAAGAAGTAAGCTAGAACTATGCAGTGCATGAGTTTGTTCCACTACATTTGGAATATGTCATTCATCTAATGGGCATGTAATTGAATTAGTGAATACCTATTAAGTACTTACCGTTAAGGAAAACATCATTTTGTTGGGACAAGAGTATTATAAATAATTGATTTTTTTTAAAAGATAACATCTTATATGGTAGTGCCCTATGTCTCATAGTCCGTATTTGATAGTTCTAAAGACAAATATGTATAACACATATACTGAATGACTCAATGATTCAAACAATGAATACCTATAACATTGTCAACTAAAACACATAATTGAGAAATGCAGTTTTAGAATCCATGAAGATGGATGTCTAGACTCTCTTGGTTTTTGAACCAATAGAGACATGCAAGTCTTATTTGATGGGCAATATGATAAAAAAAACCTTCCACTAGAAATAGTGGGAGAGCGAGTATTCTTTAGGCCTCATACATATTGATGTATATAAACCTTTTAGAACAAATGATAGAGGTGGTTACTGGTACCTCATTATATATATTGTTGATCTCAATAGATATGGTAATTTGTATTTAATGAAATATAAGTTTGAATATCTTGAAATGTTCAAGGGGATCATGACTGAAGTACATGACTATCCTGGTAAAAGTATGAAAGCACTTTGATATGATCAATATGGAAATTGTTTTTAACCAAGAGTTTGAGGACCTTCTGGGAGACTGTAATAATGTATCACAATGAGCTCAACCTAAAACATAATGATGTATCAGAAAGAAGGAATCAAACCATGTTAGTCATTGTGTGATTATCAATAAATCTAGCTAATCATCCAATTTCCTTTTGGGGACATGCTTTACACTAAACAATGTACCGTCTAAAATGGTTCAAAAAACATCATATGAGATATGGCATGGGAAGTGTCCTGACATGTCTATTATAAATATTAGGAATGAAAGCTTATATAAGAAAAATACTTTCTTGGAAATCTTTGTCCACAAATCACATAAATGTTATTTTGTTGATCAAAGGATATACATGATACTGATTGTATATTCCAATCCAGATACAAAATGTTTGTTTCTTGGATGGCTATATTCCTGAAGGGGAATTTAATTCTAAAAGGAATTCGTGGGAGAAAATTAGAACTCATAAAGTTCAAGACCAACAAGAATTTACTGAACCTAAAGAGGTATAGTAGGAACTAGGGAAATCACAAATTGTTGTGGAATCTCAAGTTCCTTATGTAACAAAAAAACCTCATTGGTCTAGTAGAAAACACATTGATCTTGAAAGATTAGGATATCTTATGGATCAAGAAGGTGGTGAGTTGTTCATTGATGATGAGGTAACAACCTACATAGAAGCTTTTGAGGGATAAGAGTTTGAGTAATGGCTTGAGGCCATGAGATCTAAGATGGTATCCATGTACACCAACAAGGTATAAACCTTGGTGGATCCACCTGAAGGGGTAAAACCCATATGGTGTGTTTGGGTCTTAAAGAAGAAGATTGAAAAAGATGGTAGTGTACAAACCTACAAGGGCAGCTTGGTGGCAAAGGGTTTCAAACAAGTTCAATGTGTTGAATATGTCAAAATATTTTCACTAGTTGCCATTGTTAAACCCATCATGATCATGATTTTAATTGGAACTTATTATGACTATGAGATTTGGAATGTGGATGTTAAAAACATTCTTTAGTGGGAATATTCAAGAAGATGTGTGCATGACACAACCTAGTGGTTTTATATATTCAATTATTGCAAATAAAGTCTCTAAGATACAAAGGTCACTATATAGATTGAAGCAAGCATCTCAGAGTTGGAATCCTCGATTTGATAGGATAGTCAAAGAGTTTGACTTTAATCAAATTGAAGATTAAATTTGTGATTACTAAACGATAGTGGGAGGATATTTATATATGACATATTGATGGGGAATGACATCCCTACTTTACAAATGGTAAAGACCTAGATGGGAAGTACCTTATCTATAAGGGTCTAGGGGAAGCATCCTACATATTAGAAATTAAGATCTATAGAAATAGATCTGAAAAGCTTCTTGACCCAATTAAGAGCACATACATTGGCAAGATGTTCAAGAGGTTCAACATGTAGAACTCTATTAGAGAAAATTTGTCCATGTTCCATGGAATTAATCTCAAAAGAGTCCAGTGTCCAAGTTCTGGTGAAAAATGAGAAAACATGAGTATGATTCCATATGCAATCACAATTGGATCTATCATGTATGCAATTTGATGTACTCATCCCATTATCTTGTATATATTGAACATGACGAGTGGATATTAGTCAGATCCACTGAACGTCACTGGATTTCCATGAAGAACATGCTTTAGTACTTGAGAAGAACTAAAATGATTAGTTCCTTAGTCATGGTAATAAGGAAGATTTGGGTATAAAGGGGTACTTCAAGCTACAAAAATGACAAAGAAGATTAATGATCATTATCTAAATTTGTGTTTGACCTTAAAATGGAACTATAAGTTGGAAAAATTCTGATCAAGAGACAATTGTTAAATTCTATAATAGGAGTCGAGTACCTTGATTCTATAAACATAGAAATGGATATTGTATGAATAAAGAAGTTCATTTAGATGAAATTGTGAGAGGTTCCAACAATTGATGACATAATAGAAATACTATGATAACAATGAAGCTACTAAATAGGCAAAGGAATCTGGATAGCATACTATAAACTTTCCATCTCATATGGAAGATTGTACAATGAGGAGATGTGAATGCTTGAAAAGCACCAACTAGAAGCAACTGTAGTGCTTGTGAAGCAGAAACATGATGGACATGTTAATATTAGTTGGAATAAGATTCATAGGTGATTAAATCTTTGTTCAAGTGGGAACATGATTGTATTGTTGGTATGTATGCCTTGAGAGACAATCATGGGATGATTGGTGGGATACATTAAGATTGATTTGATAAACATCAAAGGCAACCTTCCAATTCATTTTGTTTTAGTCATTTATGAGATAATGTCAGAACTGATTGAATGTCTAAAGAATTATTTTACTCAATGGTGTATGCTTTTAGGTTGAGGACCTAAACGATGAGATCATATGAATGTTAAGAGTATACATTCTTGTTATGTCCCTAATTGGATGTCATTGTGGAAGGTTGATAGACAACAATGACACATAAGACTAGATTGTGTATTGGTTGATGACATAATCTCATTAGTCATGATATAGTGATATCAAACCAAGCACATAGGTACTTGTTGGTTGATGACATAATCTCATTAGTCGTGATATAGTGATATCAAACCAAGCACATAGGTACTTGTTAGAGAACAATGTATCGGACAGACCCACCGTGAGAGTGACACACAGAACCTTGACTTGGTAGTCACAGTCAGCTCTCACAGTGATGGTGGTGAGTGGGATTCTTTGACTTGAAATCACTACACTCAACACATGTTGTTGGGTACACTTTGACATCATCAAACGCAGTCCTAAAATATAGATTGTTATAAAGGTGATGATTGGGTGACTTTGACACATGGGGATTTTGAGGGGTGAGTGATAGATATGGGATTTGTCCCTCCTGAGGGAGTTTGATGTCCATGGCCACTTGATGAGTAGGACTGAGAAAGGCATGTGCATGCATGTGTGAATCAATATGTGATATTGATGTCACACATATCTCATCCAGTCTACTTTGAGATCAAGAAAGTGAATGAACGTTGAAAGGATGACTGTTCCATGCCTTGAGTTCATTTGGGATATCAGTGACAAAGGAATTATACATTCACTATAACACCATTCACGGATTGTAGGATTGAAAGTTGTTCTCCAACTTTCCTTTTCACTTGGGTAGCACTGATGTGCGACTCGACACCGCTCTTTACTTGTGAAGTCATAAGTGTTATGGACTTTCATTGCCAACGTGAAATGGGCCTACAGGGTCACACACATAGGATTTAACCTGGAAGAGAAGTTTATCCATGAATGATGTTTAGATTGTTCACTAAATGTGTTTAGTAGTTCAATTAAACATTCAATCAATTGACTTGACTCGGAATCACCAAGTTCATGTGTTGGACTAACTGATTTGGGTGTCAGATTGATTGAGAACTGCATTGACTGATTTCTACACAACCTGGACTACCAGCCGACCGGTTCAAGCTGTTGAACCGATCGGCTTAGGGTCAAGTGAGACAACCGATCCAAGTGTTGAACTAATCAGCTCACCTAGACCAAACGAGCCAGTTTGGAAAAGTTAGGTTGGTGAGAAAATATCTTCGTTTCACTTGTACAATTCGATTGGGACAAGTATTGATCTTTGGATTGATTGGAAATGAAAATAGAAAGTCAATTGGGAACTACCCTGAAAAGTGAAACGACCAGTTCATGAATGAACCGATCGGTTCATCTCCCCAACCGACCGGTTCATGAGATGAACTGACCGGTTCAGTCCCCAAACAACTGGTTCGTTTGTGAAACGACCAGTTCACCTGCTGCAGTGTATCAATTCGTGGAAATTCTAGACCCTTTTACTCCCGCTTTAGTCTCGCATTGCCCGCGGCAGAGAACGCTGACCCTGACCCCTCCTATATATAGAGGGGTATTGGGGGATTTTCAAGCATAGCTCAGACAACACCAGTTGCTCTGCAAAGTTGTCCTCTCCGATTGTGAACTAAGAGATCCCAAGAAGGTGCTACCCGACTAGGGAGGCACAACGAGGGAAAGATAACTACAGAAAAGTGATTGGTGGTGGGAGAGCATGTCATTGATTACTACACCGACGGAAGGGGACGTCTCCTTCCAGTGTCATGTAGGATAGGACACTTGAAGTTCTAGGTGGTCCGTGTGGACTACTACAGAGGCATGAGATTTCTGCCGCTCGGAGGACCGCTGTCAATTTGTCAGTCTGGGTGCGACCAGGAGTCGTTAGTCCGGGTGCTACCAGGAGCTGCACAGACACCGTCTAAGACCGGAGGTGAAGATCGTGCTAGATGCAAGGTAACATCACCGAGCAAGCCTCAGAATAAGGTACGCCTCTACAAACCATCCTTCCTACTATATAGATGTTGATGAGATCACTTTGGATTTTGGGTTTGGGGAGAAAATTTTTGTTTCCGCTGCCATCTCTGCCTCCCCTATTACCCAACAGTGGTATCAGAGCCACGTCAACTGCTCTATATTTTAGGATTATCGATGTGATCGATTTTGGTTTGTTGCCTTTATTTATTGCATACGATGCATGCGAATAATAATGGCTTTATGCATGTCCAATCCTAAATCGAAAAATCCCAATATACATATATGATATGTAATATGAATGCACTCAATACGTGTCACCCTTAAATGAGTTTTGTGGTGGATGTATTGCATGGTTATTGCCAATAAATCCTAAATCTATGTGTGGTTGATTGTTGTTGCTTGCATCTCGGTCTGCGCACTGATTCCCTACCTCCTATTCCTGATGTAACTCGAGATAAACTAGGGATTTCTTTCCTACCCCTACTCCCCCCAAATGTAACTCGGGGTTTCCCAATTCAAATGTAAATATGATAGATCTTTTATTTCCTATTATGTCAAAGAACGGCGGACAACGTGACGGCAACTGAGACGATTGGTTCAAGGCATGAACTGATTGGTTGGCGTTCCAGATGACTGGTTTGAGGAGCGAGACGAGCGGGTGGTGGCCATGAGGAGATGCATGATGACCAGGCGAACCGATCAGTTGGAGGAGCCAACTAATCGGTTGGTGGCACTTAACTGACCGAACTGATGGCAAGTCGATCAATCATGGAGATGAGTTGATCAAACTCAGAACGGCAAAGCACATAGTTCATCTTGTATAGGTTTCATGTGATGTAGACCTAGATGAGCGTGATTCCTCTTGGCTCGAGGAATCACATTAGGATGGCCATAATCATCGTTTTTATCATTTCACATGTTTTTTTTGGGATTTAGCATGTATATGATACGTACTATATATTGTGGTGATTGGATATGTATATGTACCTATAAAACCAAATCTCTCAATAAGTATTAAGTTTTAGATGCCTTCCAAATGTGACACACGTGAAAATCTTGACCGGCCAAGTGTGGGCACGCCCTAGCATGGTGCACCATCTATCTCGTGGAAGCGTGAAGGATGGATATGTGGGTCTGCCCTAGCAGGGTGCATATTCATCGTATTGGCTTTGGGTCGGACTTAACAAGGTGACCTAGATAGGATCTTGCACCTTGAGACATGGAGGTGATCATGGCAAGGAGTTGTGCATGAAATCTTTCAAGAGTTTCATATGATGCAATTGGCAAGAGTTGCCTACCTGGAAGATCTAAGTTGTGGGTGATAGCACTAGCTAGTTCATGACTGAAAGGATTTCAAGATCTTGACCCACTAGAAGGTTGTACGCTGCAATCTTCTGAATTGATGGTGAGGGCTATCAATTTGAACAAAATAGTGAGAGAGATAATTAATTAAAGTCCTAATTATATCATAAAACTTTTTCAAATCAATTAAATAAGTCAAAAATAAGTTTTTGGACTAAATTTCATATATTTCCTTTTGTAGTACAAATGGCAACAAACAAAAATTACTTTATTTGTGATCGGTCCTTGAGACCAAGAAACTAAATGGGAATAATTCCACAATTGGTTAGGACGTTGAGAAGTGTTCTCAATTAAAGGGAAAAACCTCTAAGTCTTAGTTATACCAGGACCAGATGAACTCAATCCCACCACACCAACAGCTGAAAGGATGCTTATTGGAAGCATACTGAGGATGCCATTGATGTGGAGTGCTTAATGTTGTGTTCTCTGAACTATGAGTTGTAGAGACAACATGAGACATATGATGTCTCCAAGACACTGTCTTAGTATGTCATGACAGAAGGAGATCCAGTTGGTTGTCGCACACTCAATGTGATTGGGTATGTGGAAAACATGTGACTGGGATTTCGTCTGAGTCAAAAGTTGGCTACTAGTATGATATTGCAAATGTTGTGAGAATCATACAATTCATGATGAACTACAACATGAACAACTTTGACAGGCGCTGACAGAGTTGTTGGACATGTTGAGGATAGTAGAGGCAAAAATGAAGAAAGACAAACCCTAATCTTTGATGTGATCAATGAAGGGTAAGTCTTAAAGGCAAGGACAAGGGAAAAGCAAAGAAGTGTTTTGATGCTATCCAGCAATCCAAGCCATCTTCAGCCTCGAGGCACAGATGAAGAAGGACAAGCCTAAGTCTATGATGTTGATCAACAAAAAGAAAGTCAAGTCCTAGGGCAAGGGCAGGGGCAAAGCTAAGAAGGGTTCTGATGCTAGCCAACAGCCCAAGCCGTCTTCAGCCTCAAGGCACATGGGAAGGATGAACGAGGGAGGATAAATTTCCCTCTATATCTAGAAGAACAAAAGAAGATGAAAGGAGGGATAGAGATCTCCACCATAGGTATCATGAAATAAACACTTCTTTATCTGAGGTATATGATACCAAGATGAAGATCTGACATATATGATATGCAAGATCTACAAAGAAGTGATGGCCTTGGTGAAAGGACCAAGAAAGGAGTACTCATCACTGAAGCAAGTGTTGCTTCCATAGATAGGAGTACCTTTCAGTTTATTTCATCCTAAAGGTCACGAAATAGAGTTGAGAACTATTATTTCAATTTGGCAATAGAAACACTTTATTGTTGCATCTTGTAGTGACAAGGATGGCTATCAATAAAGTTGATGTTTTAAAGATATGATCTTTTTGGAAATTCCTTATTTATCTTGTGGTATTTGGTATGCATAAGATAAAATGATACCTAAAAGTTATTGATAACTCAAACAACGAATTAGCATTATCATGAGAAATTCATCTGTAGTTTCCATGTTGATGGATGAGCTAGACTCTTTTGGTTAGAGAACCAGTAAGAGACATGAATCTCTTGGACATGATTAATCAATCTTCACTAAGGTAGTGGAAGAATGATTATCCTATTAGGTATAATACATGTGATGTATTTACATACCTATTGGAGTTAATGCTAGTACTTCAAATGGTGTTTAGAGAAATACCAATATGAATATCTTGAAGTGTTCAAGAATATCATAGATGAAGTACAAATTTGGTAAAGTGTTAATTCTTGATGAGATCAATGAATGGGATACTTAAACAAAATGTTTGAGAACCTTATGAGTGATTATGATAGTGTATCATAGTGAACTCATGATTAAGGCATAGTGATGTCTAAATCAAGAAGGAGTCATACTCGAAGGAGTTAGAGGATGATTATCAAATAACTAGATTCTTCTTAAAATAGAGAATACCTTACACTAATAAAGGATATTAAGAATCACAAAGTGTTGTGAGTTCTCAAATTCCTTTTATGATAGATACACCTCATATATCTATGTGATATTTTGTTCATATGATGAGTAAACAATCTAGATGATATTGAGGAACCAGATTTTGAGTTATGGTTTATGACCATTAGATCCTAAATGAATTCCATGTAAACCATAAGGTATGACCTTAGTGGTAGCACTTGTTGAGATAAAATCCATAAGTGTGAATGAGTCTTAAGTGTTAAGACACATGGATGACATTTTGAGAAGGATCATGCTTGTTGATTGTAACTTAATGACTAAGAGATTTGGCATACGAATACTAAAACCGCATTTCTATGAGGAATAACACAAGGATGTGTACATGACACAACCTATAAGGTTTATGAATCCATTAATGCAAACGAAGTCTATAAGTTACAATGAACTAATCAATGTGATTGATTGAGTACAAGCAACTCAGAACTAGGATCTTTACTTTGATAATATAGTCAAAGGGTTTGACTGATATGACAAAGATAAATAAGGGATATGTGATTTAATGGGAGCGTATTCACATTCCAGTTTTTGATGAGGAATGAGATGTTCTAGAATGGAATCCTTTGTGGAAATTATCTTTAGAGAAGACAGAAACGTTTCCTATGTGATAGGAATAGAGATCTATAGAGATAGTTCTTAAAAACCTCTTGACCTGAAAAGAGAGAGCATACATTGGCAATTTGTACTGAAGGGTTCAGTGTGCATACATTTAGTGGGAGAAAACTTGCCCATATTACATGGAGTTAGTATCCCAAGGCCAAGTATCCAATTCTTATTAAGAATGGGAACACTAAGAATAGATATGGATCTATCATGTATGTAATCATCCGATTATCTTGCATGTATGGACATGGAAAGAACAAATGCATTTATCATCTTGTATGTGGGACATGACAATATGATATGCTCATCCTGATAACTCGTATGTGGGATATGACGAGTGGATGTCTGTCTGGTTCCAGTAAGGGTTACTGGAATACCATGAGAACTTGATAAGTGCTTGAGAAGTACTAGTTCTATGAAAATAAGGAAGGGTTCACTGTAAAGTGTTACACTGATGCGAACTTCCGAAAAGGATAGAAAATTTATCACAAAATATATATGGGATATATAAAAGTGAATGTGTACATGTTGAAAAATGGAAACGCTCCAATAAAGCCATTTTAAAAGGAAATGTCAAGTATCTGTATGTTAGAGAACATCAATGGATACTATATGGATCTGGAAGTTCATAAAGATGAACTTACAGGTATTTTGATCATTGATGACAAGTAAGGAGTACTTGGTCATGCAATGAGGCTAAAGGTTAGAAAAAGAACATTGGATCGCATATTACGACAACTCCATCTCATACGTAAGACGTACAACAAAGAGATGTGAGACACGCAATTAAACCAACTTAGGCAAAGTGTTGCCATAACTCACTGCGTTAGCACTAGAGCACAGTAACATGTGGGACATGTTTGAAGATCACTAAGAATATGATTCAAGGGTGATTGGCTCGTAGTGCAAGTGGGAGTCTATTGGTATGTATGCCCTGAGAGCCAATCATGGGATGATTGGTGGGATACATTAAGATTGATTTGATAAACATCAAAGGCAAGCTTCCAATTCATTTTGTTTTAGTCAGTTATGAGATAATGATAGGACGGATTGAATGTCTAAAGAATTGTTTTACTCAATGACGTATGCTTTTAGGTTGAGGACCTAAACGATGAGATTATACAGATGTTAAGAGTATACATTCTTGTTATGTCCCTAGTCGGATGTCATTGTGGAAGGTTGATAGACAACAATGACACACAAGACTAGATTGTGTATTGGTTGATGACATAATCTAATTAGTCATCATATAGTGATATCAAACCAAGCACATATGTACTTGTTAGAGAACAAGTGTATCAGACATACCCACTGTGAGAATGACACATGGAACCTTGACTTAGTAGTCACAGTCGTCTCTCACAGTGATGGTGGTGAGTGTGATTCTTTGACCTGAAATCACTACACTCAACACATGTCATTGGGTATACTGACATCATCAAACGCAGTCCTAAAATATAGATTATTATAAAGGTGATGATTGGGTGACTTTGACACATGGGGATTTTGAGGGGTGAATGATAGATATGGGATTTGTCCCTCCTGAGGGAGTTTGATGTCCATGGCCACTTGATGAGTAGGACTGAGAAAGGCATGCACATGCATGTGTGAATCAATATGTGATATTGATGTCACACATATATCATCCAGTCTGCTTTGAGATCAAGGAAGTGAATAAACATTGAAAGGATGAATGTTCCATGCCTTGAGTTCATTCGGGATATCAGTGACAAAGGAATTATACATTCATTGTAGCACCATTCACAGATTGTAGGATTGAAAGTTGTTCTCCAACTTTCCTTTTCACTTGGGTAGCACTGATGTGCGACTAGGCACCACTCTTTGCTTGTGAAGCATAAGTGTTATGGACTTTCACTTCCAACATGAAATGGGCCTACATGGTCACACACATAGGATTTAACCTGGAAGAGAAGTTTATCCATGAATGATGTTTAGATTGTTCACTAAATGTGTTTAGTAGTTCAATTAAACATTCATTCAATTGACTTGACTCAGAATCACCAAGTTCAAGTGTTGGACTAACTGATTTGGGTGTCAGATTGATTGAGAACTACATTGACTGATTTCTGCATAACTTAGACTACCAACCGACCGGTTCAAGCTGTTGAACCGATCGGCTCAGGGTCATGTGAGATGATCGGTCCAAGTGTTGAACTGATCGGCTCAGCTAGACCAAACGAGCTAGTTTGGAAAAATTAGGTTGGTGAGAAAATATCTTCGTTTCACTTTTACAATTTGATTGGGACAAGTATTGATCTTTAGATTGATTGGAAATAGAAATAGAAAGTCAATTGGGAACTACCCTAGGAAATGAAATGACTGGTTCATGGATGAATTGATCGGTTCATCTCCCCAACTGATCAGTTCATGAGATGAACTGATCAGTTCAGTCCCCAAATGACCGGTTCATTTGTGAAACGACCGGTTCACCTGCTATAGTGTATCAATTTGTGGAAATTCCGAACCCTTCTACTCCCGCTTTAGTCCCGCATTGCCCGGGGCAGAGAACCCTGACCCTGACCCCTCCTATATATAGAGGGGTATTGGGGGCTTCTCAAGCATAGCTTAGACAAAACCAGTTGTTGTGCAAAGTTCCTCTCCGGTGGTGAACCAGGAGAGCCCAAGCAGGTGCTACCTGACTAGGGAGGCACAACGAGGGAAAGACAGCTGTAGAAAAGCGACTGGTGGCGGGAGAGCATGTTGGTGACTAGTACGCTGATAGAAGAGGATGACTCCTTCCAGTGTCATGTAGGACAGGACGACTGGAGTTCCAAGTGGTCCATGTGGACTACTACAGAGGCGGGAAATTTCTTCCCCTCGGAGGACAACTGTCAATCCGTCAGTCTTGGTGTGACCAGGAGTCTTTAGTCCGGGTGAGAGCAGGAGTTGCACAGACACCGTCCAAGACCGGAGGTGAAGACCACGCTAGCCGCGAGGTAACGTCGTCGAGAAATCCTCGGGATAAGGTACGCCTCTACAAACCATCCTTCCTACTGTATAGATGTTGATGAGATCGATTTGGGTTTTGGGTTTGGGGAGAAAGTTTTTGTTTCCGCTTCCATCTCTACCTCCCCTATAACCCAACATGTATGTATGCCTAGAGATCCAATCATACAATGATTGTAATGGGCATGAGATACCTAATTTCATAATGATAAAGGAAATTATGTCTATTATGTTTGTCTCAATTATGAGATGACGATACAGACATAGTACATGTCTAAAGAATGATGTTACTCTAAGACATATTTATTCAGGTTTAAGACATGGACAATGAAATCATATGTATGATAAGAGTACATGCATTTTTGTTATGTCCCTAGTTCGATATTTGTAACGCCTGGGCCCACTGCCCTAGGATCTAGTAGAGTTTCAGGAATGATGACTGGCCCCACAAACCACAACTAGCCTTAACTACGTGCTTTTTCCTCACTTACGCACAAGCCAGGATCAAACTCCAGACTAGTCACCCATCCTAGTACTACTCCAAGCTGAGCATGCTTAACTATGGAGTTCTTTAGGGATGGGCTCCCGGAAAAGGAGGTGCACCTTGGTGATATGGGTAGTCCAGTCTTTCCTTTTAAGATCATCTTATCCAAGGCCTTAAATGCTAGGACGTTACAATCTCCCCCACTTAGACTCTTAACTTTCTTGTCAAGGCTCAACTATATGGCCTCATAATCCTCCCCATTTTAGTGTTGGCCCAAATGGCCCATGTACACCCAGCTCCCGATCATGGCTACCAATGCAAGGGCGGCTCCATCAACTTGGATAGCCCTTTCCAACATGCATGGACACTACCAACACATGGGCGGCTCCATCAACTCGGATAGCCTTTTCCAACATGTGTGGACCGCACAACTCAAAGACTGGCATGGAACAAGCCCACGTGGGCCCCACTTATTAGAGGGGAATTAGCTTTAATACCATTTGTAATACCTGGGCCCAATACCCTAGGCTCCAGTAGAGTTTTAGGAATGATGACTGGCCCCACAGACCACTACTAGCCTTAACTACACAATTTTTCCTCACTTACATGCAAGCCAGGATCAACTTCCCAACTGATCACCCATCCTAGTACTACTCCAAGCTGAGCATGCTTAACTATGGAGTTCTTTAGGGATGGGCTCCTGGAAAAGGAGGTGCACCTTGGTGATATGCATAGTCCAATCATTCCTTTTAAGATCATCTTATCCAAGGCCTCAAATCCTAGGACGTTACAATATTACTGTGGAAGCAAAATTGACAACAATGATACATAAGACTACGGTTGATTGGTTAGAGAATCTCATTCGACATGATATGGGATATCAAGTCAAACATATATGTACTTGTTAGAGAACGTTGTAATAGATAGACCCATCTTGAGAGTGATATATGGAGACCAGAATGGTAGTTAGAATTGTCTCTAAGAGTTATAGTGGTGATTGTGGTTCTTAGACCCGAAGTCACTACACTCATCACATGTTGTTCGATGTATTTTGACATCATCCAACATAACCCTAAATAAGGGTTGCCACAAAGGTGATATTCAGGTACATTGTGATGCATGGGGATTGATTGTAAGTGATGTAGATGTAATTTGTCCCTCCTATAGGAGATTGATATCTTGAGAACTTGATAGGCGAGATTGACAAAAGTATGGCCATAGTCATGTGACTCAATATATAAATTTTGAGCTCACATGCATCTCATAAGGTTTTCTCTAGTTCAAGGAACATGGATTGAAGATTGAGAGGATGACAAATTTCATGCCTTGAGTTCAATTTGGATATCAGAGACAAAGGAACTATATCATCATTATAGTAATGATCACAAATTGGTTGTTCTCCCACTTTACAATTACTTGGGTATCAATGATATGTTTCTAGATATCACTCATTGCTTGTGATGTCATAAATTAATTATGGACATTCATTGCCAACATAACTTGGGACCTATAGGGTCACACACATAGAATACACCTAGAATAGGATTTCATTAATAAATAAGGTTTAAATTGATTACTAAAGTGTTTAAGTATTCAACTAAAACTACATTGGCTGAAAATTGTCCGTATGGGAATGCGAGTCAACTGAATCAGTGTTGCGTCGATCGATTCTAGTGTCGAGTCAGCTTAAATAGCTTTGGTCATACACTGGATGAACTGAAATGTGAATCGATCGATTTAGAGATCAATAAGACTAGATCAAGGATTGATGTTGATGTCATATTGTTCATTTTTTCTTCACATTGAAAGAAAATATGTTTGCAAATAGGAAATATAGTGAACCAAATGATTCAACTAATTCACATGTGAACCAACTGATTCAGAATGTGAACTGGCCAATTCATGATCCACATCAGCCAAAAATTTGTGAACATCCATCTCTTTGACTCCCAGTTGATCTGGAAGCCATAACATTGACCCTATTATAAATAGAGGGGTAGTTAAGGATTTTAGAACACACAACGAACACTGACAAATGTTTTCCTCTCACAATTGTGGTAATTCGAGAGACAAAGCAAGTCTTACCCATAAAAGGGAGAGGCACCTAGGGAGAAGAAGTCAACACTAGCACGTTGACTTTGACGGGACAAATCCTTTCCATTGGCTCAAGGAAGTGGGATGAGGAGTTCTTAGTAGTCTACATGGACTACGTAAGGGTGTGGAGGTTGTCACTATCACATGAGGAGACACCATCAACCACCATCTTTGGTGTTTCACTAGGAGGTCATTGCTGATAACTATTGCAAAAACTATCACAGGACTTGCTCCAAGACCATGCATATACCTCTCAAAGCCTCTTTCCTAAATACATCATTGTTGACGTGATTGATAACACCCAAATTCAAGCATTTATGCTAAGCATTCATTTCCCTCAAAGGTTGATGTCAAATAATTGTGATGCTTTTATTTCTAGAACTAATGCTACAAAATTGTTATGTCAATTTTTATTGGTAATGAACTTATAATATGTGACCCCAAAGACAAGAAGTGTAGTAGTTTTTCTTGACAAATCAAGTAGGTGCACTCATAACTTGTCCCTTATGCGGTTTATACATGCATTTACAAAAAGGATTGTATGAATGGATATCAAAGTTGTAATCATAGGGAACATGTAGCTCAAACAAGTACATATAGACAAAAAAAAATTGGTTCATACAAACAAGCAATTTCAACACCACTAGTATCTCCAATAGGAGAATAAAAACATAAATTGATTAAGATCATTTGTTACATAACTTGATTTAATAATCTTGATTTAGATATTTAAAAAGTCCCTCAAAATTATTTTGATAGATTATGATTCAGTCATAATCAATAAGATTTGGTCCTAATAATCATAGTCAGTAGGGTTGGATGTTTCACCAAAACTAAGTACCCTATTTGTTCATTGATTGGTTTCAACATCTCGAATGCAAATGTAATTTTGTCATAAATCTACAAATTACATTAGAAATCATTTGACTTAGGGTGAAACAATTAGCAAGATCAGAGATTCTAAATTTAGGGTTTCATGATATTAATGGATAAATCACAATATTTGAGCAATATTAATGACTTAATTGCATCATAGTCATCTATGCCATAAAGTCATTTTTATGTAGTTAGTCATATTTACAGGTTACATGGTCACACAAGAGCATACATGAGATCAAGTTGGGATTTCATGTACTAAGTACCATAAGGGTACTAATTTTAAGTTTGTAATACAAAATGGATCATCATTTGCACATGATTCATATAATAACACTAGAAATCAATCCATCAAGATGTGAATTTAGGTACATTTTATGTCAAATTTTGATCACACAATCAATATTGGGCATATTGAAGGTTATCTAAAGGATCTCGAGTTATATGGCATCCAAACTACTGATTTGTGTAACAACTACTAATTTGAGTATTATTAGTCAATGTTGCACAAGGTTTTTTATTTAGTACCAAAAATTCATAAAAATCACATTTAATGGTACTTTTCACATAATAAAGTTGCTTATATGTCATATTATGATCAGCTTGAATTCATGGTTCAAAAGAAAGCAAGGCTCAATGATTTAGGTAATCATGTAGGTTTGATTCACATAGGTCATATTGAAAATATTAGTAATGTGGGTTCTGATCTCCAAACCATGACATAAACACGATTAAAACTTAGCGGAAGCGATTCGATAATCAGCGGTAGACAAAAATCACGGGAAATTAAAACTTTTCGAGACAAGAGCTTGGATCCATAAAAGCTTCTTTCATTAAGAGAGATAAACTGTTTACATCTCAGGATAATTACTTCTTGAGTAACTATATACATCAAGATACAAAATCTCAAGATCACATAACAAAAGACTCCAAGACCTGAGAGTACAGAGGACACATAGGACTGACTCTAACTACACCATATGGCAGGATAATCTCCACCAGAGATTCTACTACTGCTCCTGGTGCTGCTGCTGCTGAGACTGATCACCTGTAGGCTGGTTCCTTCGTCTTCGACGTCCTCCTAAAAGTTGAAGTCTACGGGGTGAGACAATTTTACATAATTGTCCCAGCGAGAATTATAACTCTCCACCAGAAACTTTATTATAACATCAAAGAATATCTTAAGTAGTAAAGCCTTCAATGTATTCAATAACAGTTGCAACTATAACCAAGAACTCAACATTTATGAGGTATGAAGAAATATAAGCACTATTACAGTGTAACATTAATCAACTAATTTGGAGTTATCTCTAACAAGTATATTACGTGGTTCATTATGTTTTACAAACAACATTATGCCCTGTGGAGATGAGGCATACCACTCATACTCCAACTGATCGCTGAGAAGTCACATCAGTATCATACTTAGGTCAACAAGAGAGCCGGATTCTCATGACCTTCACCTTCCTCAGTCAGTAAGAGGATCACTTGTAGGACATCTCGTGTCTCTACTACTATAGCTCACCAGGGTAAACTGGTCCTTCGCTATTCTAGAGTCACAGTGGCATTCTGTACTCTCTTCGTCATCAGGAGATTTCATGTTTATCTCCACTGATACGGATATTTGTGTTTTCTTTTTCATCAGGAGGTTTCATGTTTACCTACCATTGATACGGTATGGAATTATAGTGAATGATGGATGGATTACACATCTACATCACTTTCCTACACTAGGATGTAAGGTTCTACACATCCATGTACCCCACATACTCAAAAGTATGTGCTCCAGGAGTTCCCTGAGGAAAACCTGTTTCACCATCACTTGATCTCTGACAATGATGGATCTATGATCAGGGCTCTACATTATACTTGATTAGTTAGGTACATTCAGTATTCTTTAACAACATACATTGTTCTCCAAACAATAATAGTAGCATAACAGCTATAAAGGAAGAATACTAAATGTAACATGCCTAACTCATATCAATCATAATTTCTCATCATACTCATCACAAGTCATCTCTAAAGCATGACTTTGATGGTATTCATGGCTCTTACAGCACATTAACTCATGGGATGCCACTGACTGGGCATCAAGTTACTTTTCTTATTCATAAGGCTAACAACATGCCTTCAATGAATATAACATCAATATCCATACCTGGATAAGATCACCTTCATATCTGAACCTGCACGGTTAATTCAACTGATAAAGGTAATACAAAAATAAGGAATACATTTCCCACTCTTATCATAACAGTTAACTCCTCTGATTCTCATCAATTGGAGTTTAATACTCATTTGCATGCCATTACCCTTGAATTAGGGTTTACTATTCACATTACATGTCATCACCCTTGAATTAGGGTTTACTATTCACATTACATTGAATTGAACACATAACATCATCATGTATGAGTATCATTATCATTGATGCTCTCAGATTAGTTAAAGATTCATCATTCATCATAATTAGGGTTTCTATAACTTCACACAGGTGGATCATACCCTAATTATGCACATTCATGTGTATTGAAGGTTCTTTAATTGAGTTTCCACCTAAAAAGGGTACTTTCTCTCTCTAGAAGTACTTTCTCTCTCTAGAAGTACTTTCTCTCTCCTCATACTAGTAGAGGGTGATAACACCACTCTAGATCAGGTTGGATTAAGTCATCATAGGCTAACATAGCCAAAAACATCACCACCATGTGATTAGGGTTTGATCTGATCAAGGTATTACTCAATTGACCCTTCAAGGGTATTTTGGTAATTTACCCCATTGATCATCATCATGGTCAAGTCATTAGTCAATTAATCCCTTAATGTCCTAGGTTATCATTAGGGTTTAGATTAGGGCATAATTGATCCATTTATATCTTCAAATGATTGAGTGAAGTCAACCTTGAATCACCTTGATCGATCTCAACCATCAACCTCCAATTGGTTTGAGATCGTTTGAAAGAGTTGACCGTTTAGCCAATTTTGACTTCCAAGACCGCGAGGGTGTGTTGACCGTTTGCTCTATTTCTCCTCTTACTCCAAGACCACGAGCCTTCATCTTACTCCAAAACCGCGAGCCTTCAACTTGGTTTTAAGACCGCGAAGGTTATGTAGACCGTTTGCTCACCTTTGACCTCAAGACCGCGAGGCCCCTCACGGTCTTGAGACCGCGAGCCCTCTCACGGTCTTGAGACTGCGAGCCCTCTCATGGTCTTGAGACCGCGAGGCTCACATGGTCTCAACCGCTTGGACCATCAACAAAGTTCAATGGTTACAACCGATGATGTCAACCAATGTTGAAGCCCTCAAAAGGTCAAAGCCATGGTGACCACTTATGGATTAGGTCAATTAAGATTATGCTTAACCAATTGGTCATTCAATTGACCCTCAATTGTTGACCAATTAGGGTCTATCAATGTTCACCCATCAACACTCAACAATGTGCATCAACACAAGGTTGAACCCTTCAATTGAGCTCCAATTGGGCCCAAACTTGGCCCAAACGGTCTTGAGATCATGTGGGTGGACCCCACATGGTCTTGAGACCGTTTTCCCAAGATTTCATCAAAATCTAATGTGATTTGATAGGGGTTGAACCATGATTGAGTCACAAAATCAGAATTTTGATTAATTGATAACTTATTGCAATTGGGTCCTTAATTGATCAAATTAGCTTAACCCTAGACCTTCAAACGGTCTGGAGTGATTGTCCTCTCGGTCTTGAGACCGTTTGGATGACCCCCAAATGGTCTTGAGACCGTTTCGGTCAATCAACCCTAAAAACCCTAATTAAGTCACCATGATTTCAGTACTGATTTCATCTAGGGTTAGCCCTAGTAATCACCCTTCAACTCTTAGCTCGTTTGGAATTAGACCATCAAACTTGGTGAGTTGTTAATTAACATAATTATGAACAGTAATTGCATATGGTCAAAGCTTGGTCAACGACCTTACACGGTCTTGAGACCGTTTGCCCAAACAGGCAATTTCAGACCGTTTGAAAATCAGGAATAAATTCAATTAAAGTTGTTACTTAAAAAGGCCATATCTCCTAATTACTTTGGAGTTAACCTCTCAATTTTTGAGGTGATTAGCCTACATAATTAGGAACAGATTTCTTATACGGTACACGCTCGGTCAACGGGTCCAAATGGTCGTGAGGACCGTTTGCCCTCTCGCGGTCTAGAGACCATTTGCTCACCTCGCGGTCCTGAGACCGTGAGAGCAAGTTAGGGAGACCGTTTAAGAAAGTGAAAAGCGGTGGGTTTTTCTTGGAAATCACGCCTTCATCTCCTAGCTCAAGAACAGTATGGATATCCCACGGATTTTCTTGCAAGGTAGCAAGGAAAAGTAGGGAACATGAAGAACTATCATCTAACCGCATAAAAGAGATGTATATAGTAAAGCATGGGTTTAGAGTTATAAAACCCGCCTAAAGCTTGCTCCTTGAGCTCCAAGCTTTCAAGCTCCAAGCTATAATGGCGTCCTTGAGCTCTCACAGGTTGGCCAAGGTGAAAACTCCAAGGAAAGATGAAAAGAGATGGCTAGAAAGGTAGAGTTTTGTGAGCTAGTTATCAACTTGACCTTGAATCCGAGTTCTGACCATGGAATTTAGGCAAAAGAAGGTCCCAAACCTACCTTGCACCCTTGGTCGTTCCTCTTGAGCTCCAAGACAGTCCTTAGTCGGCCAAGCAAGGGAAAACAGTGATATGCACGAAGGAAAGGTTCCTTTGCTTGAGAGGTAAAGTGTATATATACTTGGGTGGGGTTTCATTAAAGGCCCATAAGTTTCCCATAATTCCAACTAGGTCCTTCCTTCATTACTTGCTCGTCCCTTCCTCTTTATTCTAAGGACAAACCTTCTCTTAAGGTCTAGAAAAAGAGGCAAAGAAGATCAATCTAATACTAAGGTACATACATAAAGAGCTATTGCACATATACCCTGATTATTCAATCACAAGGTATATTTCATAACTGGATAATTCAATTGAGGTGACTTCCTCATCATTTCTTCTCTAAATGATGGCAAGAGTCTTAAAAGATACATTAGATGATATATTCTTACAAATTGCATCCCTTAATTTGGGTAAATTGCATTTTACCCCAAATTAGGGTTTCAAGCACCGGGATTGCTTCCACATCTGCACCTTGGTGCCCAAGCTTGGGAAATCCCTCAAACTTTACCAAAAAGATTCTCATGATGTCTCAATATCAGAGGAACATCTCATCATGTGCAAATTGCAAGCTAACCCTTTCAACTGGGTAAATTGCACATAGGTCCTTGTATATCAAAACAATGCTACAACTTTAAATAAAAAGGAGCAAATACTGAAATATATGTTTCTGAGAAACTTAATTACATGCTCAGAGTTAATCACAAAGATTTAATTACATATTTAGGCAAAACACCTAAGGTTAACTCATAACCCAGGTCAGGGATGTTACAAATTATCCATCCCTTACAAGGATTTTGTCCCCGAAATCGATAAGACATATCAAGAGAAAAGGGCAGGATACTTCCTTCTCATCTCATCCTCTAACTCCCAAGTGGCTTCTTCAACACCACGATGGTTCCAGAGGACTTTTACAAGACTTATATCTTTCTTCTTTAAGTTTTTAATTCTTTTACCAAGGATTGACACTGGTCCTTCTTCATAGGATATATCATCATTCAATTCTACTTCCATGGGTTGTAGAACTGACTCGGTGTCTGGGTGACATTTCTTCAACATAGAAATGTGAAATACAGGGTGTAACCTCTGTAACTCAGGGGGCAGCTCTAGTCTATATGCTACCTTTCCAATCCGTTCAATGATTGGATAAGGCCCCATAAATCTAGGAGCTAACTTTCCTTTCCTTCCAAAACGAAGGACTCCTTTCCAAGGCAAGACCTTGAGAAACACTCTGTCTCCAACCTGGAACTCTAAGGGTCTACGACGTTTGTCAGCATAAGATTTCTGCCTATCCTGTGCAGTCTTAATCTTTTGTTGTATTATTTTAATCTTTTCTGTGGTCTGCTGCACAAGATCAGGACCTAACAACTGATGTTCACCAGTCTCAAACCAACACAGAGGTGATCTACAACGTCTACCATACAAGGCTTCATAAGGTGCCATATCAATACTATGTTGGTAGCTATTGTTATAGGCAAACTCTATCAAGCTTAGGTGTAGATCCCAACTTCCGGTGAACTGGAGAACACATGCCCTCAACAGGTCTTCTAAGGTTTGTATGGTCCTTTCCGACTGTCCATCAGTCTGTGGATGAAAGGCCGTACTAAACCTCAGCTTGGTGCCTAAGGCTCGGTGTAACTGTTCCCAAAAATGACTCGTAAACTGAGGACCTCTGTCAGAAACTATTGTGACAGGAACTCCGTGCAAACGCACTATCTCTTGAACATATAACTCTGATAACCTTTCAGCAGAATAGGTTGTTTTGACAGGTAAGAAATGTGCTATCTTAGTCAACCTATCAACAATTACCCAAATGGAATCATGTCCTTTGCTTGTCCTGGGTAGGCCAACAACAAAGTCCATGGTCACATGGTCCCACTTCCATTGTGGTATGGGTAAAGGTTGCATTGTCCCTGCAGGCTTCTGGTGTTCATCTTTAACTTGCTGACACACAGGACACCTCAGAACAAATTCTGCAACATCCTTCTTCATTCCAGGCCACCAATACAAATCTTTCAAATTCAGATACATCTTGGTGCTCCCTGGATGCATAGCATACATGGAAGAATGAGCTTCTTCCAAGATTATCTTCCTCAAGTTGTCCACATCCGACACTATCATCCTTCCATTATAACAAGCTACTTGATCCTCTGAGTCATGGAAACCATCTCGCTTTTCATCTCCATACTCAGATCTAATCTGTTGAATTGCAGCATCACCTAGTTGTGCTTCCTTAATCTGCTCTCTTAGGGTAGGTTTAATATGCATCTCAGCTAACAGACCGGCTAACAATGACACTTTCAACTGTACATTGTCTTGCCTTAAAGAGATAAGCATATCTCTCCTAGAGCATACTAAAGAGTTTAGTTGTGCTCTATTCATGGTTGATGTTGCTGATTTCCTACTCAAGGCATCTGCAACAACATTGGCCTTGCCTGGATGATAATCAATTGTACAGTCGTAGTCCTTGATTAACTCCATCCAGTGACGTTGCCTCATGTTGAGCTCATGCTGAGAGAAGATATACTTAAGGTTTTTGTGGTCTGTGAAAATCTGGAATGTCTCTCCGTAGAGATAATGTCTCCAGATCTTCAAAGCATGAACCACAGCAGCTAACTCCAGATCGTGTGTTGGATAATTCTCCTCGTGTTTCTTAAGCTGTCGGGAAGCAAAAGAAATCACTTGTTTATCCTGCATCTACACACATACTAGTCCATTCTTGGAAGCATCACAGAAAACTACATATCTTTTTCCTTGTTCAGGTAGCACTAGCACAGGTGCACTTGTCAATCTCTCCTTCAACAGCTGGAAAGACTGTTGACACTTATCACTCCAAGAAAAAGGAACATCCTTCTGGGTCAACTTGGTCAAAGGTAAGGCTATAGAACTAAAGTTCTTAATGAACCTTTGATAATAGCCAGCTAACCCCAAGAAACTTCGAATCTCCGTCGGTGTCTTCGGTTGTTCCCACTGTAGAACAGATTCTACTTTCGTAGGGTCAACACGAATTCCCGAGGTGGATACCACATGACCAAGAAAAGATACCTCCGATAGCCAAAACTCACACTTGCTAAACTTAGCATACAGCTTATGTTCTCTTAGCAAGGTCAAAGCTTGGCGAAGATGCTGCTCATGCTGTTGAGCATTCTTACTATAGATCAGAATGTCATCTATGAAGACGACAACACACTGATCAAGGAAAGGTCGAAAAACTCTATTCATGAGTTCCATAAATGCAACTGGTGCATTGGTTAGTCCAAACGACATAACCGTGAACTCATAGTGACCATACCTTGTCCTAAAGGCAGACTTGGATATGTCACTATCCTTAATACGAAGTTGATGATATCCAGACCTCAGGTCTATCTTTGAAAAGACTGTTGCACCACGCAACTGGTCAAAGAGATCATCAATCCTCGGTAGAGGGTGCTTATTCTTTATTGTTACTTTATTGAGTTGTCTGTAGTCGATGCACAACCCTATTGACCCATCTTTCTTTTTAAAAAACAAGACCGGAGCACCCCAAGGTGAAGTACTCGGTCAGATAAAACCTCTCTCAAGTAACTCTTGAAGCTGTTTATTGAGTTCTGCCATCTCGGCAGGCGCCATTCTATACGGAGTCTGAGCTATGGGTTTCATATCTGGGATCAGATTGATTTCAAAATCAATCTCCCGAGGTGGTGGTATACCAGGAAGTTCTTCAGGAAACACATCTTCAAATTCCCTGACTATAGGAACTTCAGCAGGATTGGAACTTTCCTTGGTAACATCTACCACATGGGCTAAGAATGCATAACATCCTTGCCTCAAAAGCTTATCAGCAACCATGGCTGATACAAGACAGGTGGGC
Source organism: Alisma plantago-aquatica (assembly GCA_963693085.1). Taxonomy (NCBI): domain Eukaryota; kingdom Viridiplantae; phylum Streptophyta; class Magnoliopsida; order Alismatales; family Alismataceae; genus Alisma; species Alisma plantago-aquatica. Next base: position 478,752,681 of record OY856413.1, on the reverse strand, counting down.
AGAATCTTTCTTTCACCTTGAAAGATCCGTGTGTTGCTTTCATCAGCAAACACAGCCAACTTGGACTCACAATCCAAGACAACTCTATACCTTTCCAAGGTATCCATCCCGAGGATTATATCAAATCCTTGCATATCAAGTGGTATAAGATCCACTTGAATGTGATGGTCATAATAGAAGAGGATGCAGGGAGAACATACCTCCTGCAAAACGGCAGACCCACTCAATGGAGTCTCAAACAACAAACTATCTGTCCTATGACTAACAGTCACATTGCAGTTACGAATCACTTCACGAGTGATGAAAGAGTGCGTAGCACCCGGATCAATCAGAACATATACAACACATGATGTAGACATATCAGAATATAAAAGTTCCATATGACCTGCCACTACCCGTGGATTGACCACTGCTTCAGGTGGGTTCATAGCATAGAACCTCGCAGTCGCTTGGTGTTGAGGTGGTGCTGATGATCCAGCTTGAGATGCCTGTCCACGTCCTCGAGCTGCTCCTTGATGTTGTCTATTCTGAGATCCCTGTTGATTCTGTCTCGGAGGTTGTTGTGTCACACTAGCAGGCCTAGAACGGCAATCCTTCCTCAAGTGTCCCACCTTACCACAGTTATAGCAACTCCTCTCCTGTTGTTGTGGTCTGGGTGGTCCAGTGACTGACACAGATGCAGAACTGTTCGTCCCTTGCAGCGGTTGACTCCGTCCTCTACCTCTGCTTAGTGTCCATTGAGTTTGAAAACTTGATCTGGGTGGTGGAGGGTTAGATGCAGAGAATCTAGGTTTCTTGGAATCCCTAGATGAAGAACCCTGGAACTGTGGATATCTTTTATGGGTTTGTCTCTTCTCAACCACAGATCTCTCTATCCTTCGGACTAACTCAACGAAGGTAGAGAATCTATCTCGGTTCTCTAAGGTAGATACAGGGGTTGACATGTCAGAATTCAAACCTTTCTCGAATCTTCTGATTCTTTCCTCATCCGTAGCAGCCATGTGCGTACAGAACCGCAGCAACTCCATGAACTTAGCTTCATACTCGCTAATGTTCATCATGCCCTGCCTTAGTTTCTCGAACTGAGAGATCTTCTCATCTAGGAAGGTCTTTGGAAAATATTTATTGATAAATTCCCGACGAAACTCTTCCCATGAGAACTCTACCCCAGGTCTCTTCTGCTCTTCCATGTTCCACCAGTGACCAGCACTGCCTTTGAGAAGATAGACAGCATGTCTAACCTTCTCAGCTTCCGGAATCATAAGAATCCTAAAAGCCTTCTCCAACTTTGTCAACCATAAGTCAACATCTGCAGGGTCAGCAGTTCCGAAGTACTCGGTAGCTCCGACACGACGAAGTCGCTCGAACGTCTTACTGATACCTTGTGCTTCATGCTGGACAGGTGCCCTAGGTGCAGGCATGGGCATCCTATCGGTTATATGTGTCATGGCAGTCATGAACTGCCCGAACATCGTCTGTACAGCTGGGTTACTCATGTCAGCTGGGTCGAACTGGGGTGGCTCTCTTGGTGACTCAGGTGCAGGTTGTTCTATTCTCAGAACTCTTGCACCGCCTCGAGGTGCACTAGCACTACTCTCTGCCACGAACTCATCATGATGTTCTGACATCCTTAGGTATCTTCTTCTCCTGAGGAGCAGAAGATTCTATTAGATAAGGAAGGAGTACTAAAGATAGACTCGACGTCCTAAGTCCTATGCCTCTGTAGACTCAACTGACCTAGGGCTCTGATACCACTAATTGTGGGTTCTGATCTCCAAACCATGACATAAACACGATTAAAACTTAGCGGAAGCGATTCGATAATCAGCGGTAGACAAAAATCACGGGAAATTAAAACTTTTCGAGACAAGAGCTTGGATCCATAAAAGCTTCTTTCATTAAGAGAGATAAACTGTTTACATCTCAGGATAATTACTTCTTGAGTAACTATATACATCAAGATACAAAATCTCAAGATCACATAACAAAAGACTCCAAGACCTGAGAGTACAGAGGACACATAGGACTGACTCTAACTATACCATATGGCAGGATAATCTCCACCTGAGATTCTACTACTGCTCCTGGTGTTGCTGCTGCTGAGACTGATCACCTGTAGGCTGGTTCCTTCGTCTCCGACGTCCTCCTAAAAGTTGAAGTCTACGGGGTGAGACAATTTTACATAATTGTCCCAGCGAGAATTATAACTCTCCGCCAGAAGCTTTATTATAACATCAAAGAAAATATTAAGCAGTAAAGCCTTCAATGTATTCAATAACAGTTGCAACTATAACCAAGAACTCAACATTTATGAGGTATGAAGAAATATAAGCACTATTACAGTGTAACATTAATCAACTAATTTGGAGTTATCTCTAACAAGTATATTACCTGGTTGATTATGTTTTACAAACAACATTATGCCCTGTGGAGATGAGGCATACCACTCATACTCCAACTGATCGCTGAGAAGTCACATCAGTATCATACTTAGGTCATCAAGAGAGCCGGATTCTCATGACCTTCACCTTCCTCAGTTAGTAAGAGGATCACTTGTAGGACATCTCGTGTCTCTACTACTATAGCTCACCAGGGTAAATTGGTCCTTCGCTATTCTAGAGTCACAGTGGCGTTCTGTACTCTCTTCGTCATCAGGAGATTTCATGTTTATCTCCACTGATACGGATATCTGTGTTTTCTTTGTCATCAGGAGGTTTCATGTTTACCTACCATTGATACGGTATGGAATTATAATGAAGGATGGATGGATTACACATCTACATCACTTTCCTACACTAGGATGTAAGGTTCTACACATCCATGTACCCCACATACTCAAAAGTATGTGCTCCAGGAGTTCCCTGAGGAAAACCTGTTTCACCATCACTTGATCTCTGACAATGATGGATCTATGATCAGGGCTCTACATTATACTTGATTAGTTAGGTACATTCAGTATTCTTTAACAACATACATTGTTCTCCAAACAATAACAGTAGCATAACAGCTATAAAGGAAGAATACTAAATGTAACATGCCTAACTCATATCAATCATAATTTCTCATCATACTCATCACAAGTCATCTCTAAAGCATTACTTTGATGGTATTCATGGCTCTTACAGCACATTAACTCATGGGATGCCACTAACTGGGCATCAAGTTACTTTTCTTATTCATAAGGCTAACAACATGCCTTCAATGAATATAACATCAATATCCATACCTGGATAAGATCACCTTCATATCTGAACCTGCATGGTTAATTCAACTGATAAAGGTAATACAAAAATAAGGAATACATTTCCCACTCTTATCATAACAGTTAACTCCTCTGATTCTCATCAATTGGAGTTTAATACTCATTTGCATGCCATTACCCTTGAATTAGGGTTTACTATTCACATTACATGTCATCACCCTTGAATTAGGGTTTACTATTCACATTACATTGAATTGAACTCATAACATCATCATGTATGAGTATCATTATCATTGATGCTCTCAGATTAGTTAAAGATTCATCATTCATCATAATTAGGGTTTCTATAACTTCACACAGGTGGATCATACCCTAATTATGCACATTCATGTGTATTGAAGGTTCTTTAATTGAGTTTCCACCTAAAAAGGGTACTTTCTCTCTCTAGAAGTACTTTCTCTCTCTAGAAGTACTTTCTCTCTCCTCATACTAGTAGAGGGTGATAACACCACTCTAGATCAGGTTGGATTAAGTCATCATAGGCTAACATAGCCAAAAACATCACCACCATGTGATTAGGGTTTGATCTGATCAAGGTATTACTCAATTGACCCTTCAAGGGTATTTTGGTAATTTACCCCATTGATCATCATCATGGTCAAGTCATTAGTCAATTAATCCCTTAATGTCCTAGGTTATCATTAGGGTTTAGATTAGGGCATAATTGATCCATTTATATCTTCAAATGATTGAGTGAAGTCAACCTTGAATCACCTTGATCGATCTCAACCATCAACCTCCAATTGGTTTGAGATCGTTTGAAAGAGTTGACCGTTTAGCCAATTTTGACTTCCAAGACCGTGAGGGTGTGTTGACCATTTGCTCTATTTTGACTTTTCAAGACCGCAAGCCCTCCTCTTACTCCAAGACCGCGAGCCTTCATCTTACTCCAAGACCGCGAGCCTTCAACTTGGTTTTAAGACCGCAAAGGTTATGTAGACCGTTTGCTCACCTTTGACCTCAAGACCACGAGGCTCCTCACGGTCTTGAGACCACGAGCCCTCTCACGGTCTTGAGACCGCGAGCCCTCTCACGGTCTTGAGACCGCGAGCCCTCTCATGGTCTTGAGACCGCGAGGCTCACATGGTCTCAACCGCTTGGACCATCAACAAAGTTCAATGGTTACAACCGATGATGTCAACCAATGTTGAAGCCCTCAAAAGGTCAAAGCCATGGTGACCACTTATGGATTAGGTCAATTAAGATTATTCTTAACCAATTGGTCATTCAATTGACCCTCAATTGTTGACCAATTAGGGTCTATCAATGTTCACCCATCAACACTCAACAATGTGCATCAACACAAGGTTGAACCCTTCAATTGAGCTCCAATTGGGCCCAAACTTGGCCCAAACGGTCTTGAGATCATGTGGGTGGACCCCACATGGTCTTGAGACCGTTTTCCCAAGATTTCATCAAAATCTAATGTGATTTGATAGGGGTTGAACCATGATTGAGTCACAAAATCAGAATTTTGATTAATTGATAACTTATTGCAATTGGGTCCTTAATTGATCAAATTAGCTTAACCCTAGACCTTCAAACGGTCTTGGGTGATTGTCCTCTCGGTCTTGAGACCGTTTGTATGACCCCCAAACGGTCTTGAGACCGTTTAGGTCAATTAACCCTAAAAACCCTAATTAAGTCACCATAATTTCAGTACTGATTTCATCTAGGGTTAGCCCTAATAATCACCCTTCAACTCTTAGCTCGTTTGGAATTAGACCATCAAACTTGGTGAGTTGTTAATTAACATAATTTTGAACAGTAATGTCATATGGTCAAATCTTGGTCAACGACCTTACACGGTCTTGAGACCGTTTTCCCAAACAGGCAATTTCAGACCGTTTGAAAATCAGGAATAAATTCAATTAAAGTTGTTACTTAGAAAGGCCATATCTCCTAATTCCTTTGGAGTTAACCTCTAAATTTTTGAGGGTGATTAGCCTACATAATTAGGAACAGATTTCTTATACGGTCCACGCTCGGTCAATGGGTCCAAACGGTCGTGAGGACCGTTTTCCCTCTCACGGTCCAGAGACCGTTTGCTCACCTTGCGGTCCTGAGACCGTGAGAGCAAGTTAGGGAGACCGTTTAAGAAAGTGAAAAGCGGTGGGTTTTTCTTGGAAATCATGCCTTCATCTCCTAGCTCAAGAACAGTACGGATATCCCACGGATTTGCTTGGAAGGTAGCAAGGAAAAGTAGGGAACATGAAGAACTATCATCTAACCGCATAAAAGAGATGTATATAGTAAAGCATGGGTTTAGAGTTATAAAACCCGCCTAAAGCTTGCTCCTTGAGCTCCAAGCTTTCAAGCTCCAAGCTATAATGGCGTCCTTGAGCTCTCACAGGTTGGCCAAGGTGAAAACTCCAAGGAAAGATGAAAAGAGATGGCTAGAAAGGTAGAGTTTTGTGAGCTAGTTATCAACTTGACCTTGAATCCGAGTTCTGACCATGGAATTTAGGCAAAAGAAGGTCCCAAACCTACCTTGCACCCTTGGTCGTTCCTCTTGAGCTCCAAGAAAGTCCTTAGTCGGCCAAGCAAGGGAAAACAGTGATATGCACGAAGGAAAGGTTCCTTTGCTTGAGAGGTAAAGTGTATATATACTTGGGTGGGGTTTCATTAAAGGCCCATAAGTTTCCCATAATTCCAACTAGGTCCTTCCTTCATTACTTGCTCGTCCCTTCCTCTTTATTCTAAGGACAAACCTTCTCTTAAGGTCTAGAAAAAGAGGCAAAGAAGATCAATCTAATACTAAGGTACATACATAAAGAGCTATTGCACATATACCCTGATTATTCAATCACAAGGTATATTTCATAACTTGATAATTCAATTGAGGTGACTTCCTCATCATTTCTTCTCTAAATGATGGAAAGAGTCTTAAAAGATACATTAGATGATATATTCTTACAAATTGCATCCCTTAATTTGGGTAAATTGCATTTTACCCCAAATTAGGGTTTCAAGCACTGGGATTGCTTCCACAGCTGCACCTTGGTGCCCAAGCTTGGGAAATCCCTCAAACTTTACCAAAAAGATTCTCATGATGTCTCAATATCAGAGGAACATCTCATCATGTGCAAATTGCAAGCTAACCCTTTCAACTGGGTAAATTGCACATAGGTCCCTGTATATCAAAACAATGCTACAACTTTAAATAAAAAGGAGCAAATACTGAAATATATGTTTCTGAGAAACTTAATTACATGCTCAGAGTTAATCACAAAGATTTAATTACATATTTAGGCAAAACACCTAAGGTTAACTCATAACCCATGTCAGGGATGTTACAATTAAATGATCTACATTAAAGTCCATATCAAGAAAGAGTCATAAGATCACATTTTAAGGTGAACTAGTGATCAAAGTAGAATATGAGTTCATAATGCATCACATGTTACTAATTAGAGTCATAGACATCTAGTGGATCCATTATCTCATCTTGGTTTGACATAATATGTCATTGAGTACATCTAAAGATCAAAAGATGCATAATAGGCAAACCAATAGGTCTATGAGTTTAATCAGACAGTGAAACAAATTCCTCAGGAAAGGCCTAGTTTTTATTATCAAAATGTTAATTGGTTGACTTCATTTGGACGAAAGAGCTACTTGTACTTTTTTTCAAGATTTGGTAATTTCTAAGAATTTTGGAGAGATAGGGAGAAATTAGCATTATTGCAAAAAGGTAAGACATTGGATTTGGGACTCATGGCTGGAAAAGAGGCACCCCACTCATCCTTAGGTGAATGAGTCAGTATCCATGTGTCTACTAGTACATGTATCATACAACCAATCTTCGAGCCCTCCACTAGGTTATTCATGGGACCTAGGTTGTTAGATCAGTCTAGTCCCTTGACTCAGACTTCAACCATTAGCTCTTGGAACCTCTTCTCTGTGCAATACAATGCACACAAGGCAACAATCCCACAGTTGTAGTGGCACTGGTGATAGAAGGTGAAACAAAGAGGAAGAGGGAGCTAGGCTTGATAGGAGGTCAGTTGACTTTGCCTCAATGTTTGTTGAGCCAAGGACATGCTCAGTTGGGTCGGAGGGACAAAATAGTTGAAACCCCACAAACAACCACCATAGGAGCACTGTTGGATTAAAGGAAGGAGAATAGAGAAGCATAAGGGGAGCAAAAAACCCAAAAAAGTTATTAGGAAGACAAAAAATGTTAGGGGAAGAAGAGAGGAAGGTAATGGGCATGTTCATTTGGTGTGAGGAGTGGTAAATATGGCTAGCATGGGGGATTGTGGATTCCTCTATTCCCCTAGGAGGATAGAGGTAGTGGACACCCAACTACACTTAGATTGAGCCCAAATTCATGGGAGATGACTATAGGACTGCCATTGGTTGTACTCCATTTAGACATATTGTTGACTAGGAAAAACCTAGTCAAAAGATAAAAATATAGTTTTTCTCTAGGTAAATCTCACATAAATATTTATTTTTTAGTAAGTCGTATCTGAATAAAATTTTCATTGTTGGAACATAAATTTCATCTTCCCGTTGTAGTTAAGGATTGAGATCATTATGATATTATTGAGATGTTTAAAAAAGTAAAAGCCCTATCAAAATTTCATTAGTTCCCTCAACTTAGCATAATTAAATTTTAAAAATATAATTCTTTACCACAAAGTACCAATTGAGCACCATGTGGTTCAAAACCATTCAATTGATGATGATGGAGTTATTGTTTGCAACTAATCATCATTTGAGTGAGGATGTGCATAAATAGATGGGAGAGAAACATCCAAATTGTCACATCTTCTTTTATAATGCTCTTGAATGAGGATGTCTCCATTTGGGGACATGAGAGTTCCTATAATGATGGGAAGCATTTACATATGTCATTTTTCACCTAAGAAAAATCACAAGGTGGTCCATCTTATCGCACTAGAGTGATGGCAGGTCAAACACATTGTCAAACGTTATGTATAACAACTGACCTCACTATTATTATCATTGTTGATCAATGATATGTTGCTTTGATTTTCCTAACTCCACATATCGTCATCATCCACATTATAGTTATGATTGACTTTCAACAACTTGTGCTTAACATTTCACTAGATCCTAGAAGATTGGTTGAGATTTGAGCACACTACACTAATGCCATACTTATACCTCATTCATTGGCTCCATTGGCATTCTGGGTTCCTATGTTATCTAACCACCCTACTCAAGTTGTTTAGACCATCATATTGGTAAGGTGTGTATAACTAACCAATCAAGTACAAGTCTACCCACAATAGAGATATTAAAGCCGGACCAACATGTACGTCCATTGAATATCTCATATACTTATTTTAACTAATCGATAATAATATTTTATATGCATGTATGTAAGATTATATTTTGATGTAGTGAATATATAGATTGTGTTGTACATCAGTTATGTATATATGTGCATAATCAGTGGAAGATCTATAAAATTATATTGGGGCTATTTTCACTAGGGGGCTAAGTTGCACTAGGGGGTTGAATTACACTTGGGGTGGGGGGGCTAAATTAGATAAATATTGCTTTTCTTTTCCTTCTAAAAATGTAGAATATGGACTCTGCACACCACTAGCAACAAGTAAAGAAACTAGTACCATCTCAACCAGGTTTTAAAAATTTTCACCTTTTGAAGTACAATTATATGTAATATGTTCATTTTCTTATAAGAATATACATATATATTATGGCTTTAAATCTAGGAGGGATGCCTACAGCCCCCTAGACTTTCCCAGATACACCTTTATGCATAATTTATTATTTTTTATGCTTGTGTATCAAGTTTTGTGTCATTGTGCAAAATTTATGTGCATATTTTGTACAACTGATGTGCATTGTGTTGTGTAATTATATAGACATTTTTGAAATAGTACATTACATGAGGGTATACTGTATTCTATTTTCACGTTCCTTTATTTATCCTATCTATATGTATCATATATATGTTTGTGTGTTGTATTTGTGTTTAGTAATATATATTTCTGGACTTTTTATACAGTATGTTTATAACTTCTTTCCCTTTCTCTCATTGATCTCTCTCATAGGATAAAAGGCATGAAATCTTTGTTCCTTTGTATCCCTCATAATAGTATGCATAAGATAACCAACAATATGCATCTGTACACAAGAATACAGAAGTATACACATAGGTGAAAACTACAACATGCATAAATTTATACAACAATACACATATTTGTATATAAATACCATATATATACACAAGAGTACTCATCTTTGTACACAAAAGTGTACACAATAGTACACATTGGTGAGTGCTACATTACATATAAGAGTACACAATAGTACACAAGTGTACACAAGTGTACACAAGAGTACTCATAGGTCTATATAAAAATATATATAGGTGTATACAACAATACACATAGTGTACCATAGTACACAAAGTACACATATGTATGCACATAGGTGTACACAACAATACACATAGATGTGCACAATAGCATTGATATGTGTATACATAAGTGTATACAACATAGGTGTATATAATAGTACACATACATGTATACAACATTGTATAAACCTATGTGTAATGTTGTCTAAACCTCTATGTATTGTTGTGCATACCTACATGTATTGTTGTTTACTTTTTTGTGTATTGTAGCATACACCTATGTGTATTGTTGTGTACACCTATGTGTATTGTTGTGTAAACCTCTGTGTATTGTTGTGTACACCTATGTGGACTGCAATGTAACCATGTGTGTACTAATGTGTACACCTATCTGTATTGTTATGTAAACCTATGTATACTATTGTGTACATCTTTTGTGTACAGTTTTGTACTTCTATTTGTACTATTTTGTTCACCTATGTGTATTATTGTGTACAATTGTGGTAGTTGTCGTGTAAACCTATGTGTATAATTGTGTACACCGATGGGTATTGCCGTGTACACCTATGTGTACATTTGTGCACACCTATGTCTACTATTGGGTACACATGTATACTTTTGTATACTCCTATGTGTACTATTTTGTTCACCTATGGGCATTATTGTGTACATCTATGGGTATTGTCGTGTACATCTATGTGTACTGTTGTGCACACCTTTACGTGTTGTTGTGTACATGGGTATAATGTGTCCACACCTATGTGTATTGTTGTGTACATCTTTTATGTATTATTGTGTATTTATGTGTACCATATTGTTCAACTATGTGTATTATTATGTACACCAATGAGTATTGTCTTGTACACCTATGTGTATTGTTGTGCACAAATATTTGGATTGTTGTGTACACCTATGTGTACAGTTGTGTATGTCTGGTGTGTATTGTTGTGTACATCTATAGGTATTATCATCTACACCTATGTGTATTATTATGTACACCTATGGGTATTGTCGTGTACACCTATGTGTATTGTTGTGTATATATGTTGTGTACTATTGTGTATTTCTATGTGTATTGTTGTGTAACTGTAACATCCCAATTTTCAAAGACAATTTAACACTTAGAATGAGATTTTACTTAAATAAAATAAGTTGAGGGGTTTTAATGCAAAATACCTATAATGGTTGTCCTTATACAAAAATAGGATGAAAAAAATTAAGATAAGACCCAAATTCATATTTCATTTTCAAATATGCATTATGTATATCCATTAACTCATATTAATCTCTTTTATTTTTCTCTCTCCTTCAAGATAGCAATAAAGCATAGGAAGAGGTTAAAGAGGTGAACATGTGACTCTTGAATGAATAAAACTCGAAATGGTGACTCAAGGTTTCAATAATAAAAGTCTTTTTCAAAATTGTCTTATCTTTAATGCATTATTATTAAGATTAATAGTTAATATAGGAGTTATGGACCAAGATGTGTACAAAAATGAAATCTAGTTATCTAGGAATATTCTAGACCTTCTAATTTTCCCATGTTCAAATTTGAACTCATTTGACCAATATATGAACCCTCAAATCAATTAAAGTACATTTGAATATAGTTTGAATAAAAATTTCAATTCGATTCCATTAATTACATTCATTTCCTAAATATTCATCCTTTAATTATTGTCACATGTTAAACTATTCCATTTACCCTCTTGAATGCACCATCTGACGGTCAGAGTTTAAGTTACCCTCGATCCGACGGCTATGCACTCATCCTCAATATCAGCATCATCCACGAAGGTCATGGTAGTTTTATATTAATTCAATCTTCGATCTGTTCTCCCTCCCCTATTGATGATTTGGCGAGATTTATTATCCTCTAAGTTTGAGAGATTCTCATGATTCACATGAGTCGTTACTCACTACGTCTCGTGTACTATTCTAGGGCTTTGCCATTGTCACCTCTTCGAGTTGCAGAGGACACAATAGTGCCTCTACCATCTACATTAAGGTCCCAAAACTACCATCAACCAATACTCTTGACTCCTCCTCTTCAAATTTGGTCCCAAGCGCCCCTGAGTACTCCACTCTACTTGACTTTTGGATCCAATGATCTCCGCCTTACCGCACCTTTCTCCGCTCGCCTTTTCTCGATTGAGTGCTCTACAAGCATGTCCAACTCCGCCTCTACACTTTCCAACAATTGGCTTCCTCCATCACTGCCTAAAGCAGCATACCCTATAGCCATCTCCTGGGTGCTCACCAGTGTTAAACACCCGACCACTCTAGTGGAACCCCACCTAATAAAACCTCAATTTTAGCTCCATTGAATCTTCATGAGTGTTTTTCCGCCTTCAGTGACTACGTTTCTAGTGATTGTCTTCCCAATCCCTTGTCCCCTATTCTAGCCATGTTCGGAGCAACTTCTCGTGATCCAGTTCATGCCAGGGCTTGATCTTAGTCTCATTGGACTCGCCTTGGTGCCACGAGAGTGCTAGGTATCTTAAATACCGCAAACATCCACTGTTTCTCCAGATTTTGATTGCAGTCCCACCTTCAGAATGATGCCTCGCACCATGGATCTGAGGGGAAGAAACCTGGTCATGAGAAGACTATGGTGCCCTTGCCAATTTGATTATATAATTTTTCTTGCAAGGGAAACTTAGGGTTTTCATGTGAATGTTTGTCTATCAATTGCATGAGTTTGAGTTATGATCCAATAACCTTTTTGCTCTCATCAATTTGATCAAATGTAACATGTACAATGGTTTTCTCTACCTTTTTGCATTTCATTTACATTGGCTTTAATCGAGATTTAATCAATTTCATGCCTATAGTTTCCTAAATTCTAATTGGTCCATAATGTAAAATAAATAACTTTTGCATACAACCTTAGAGAAATATAATTAAATAGCTATTGGAAAGCTCTTTTGATTTTTTTTCTATTGATATTGTTTTCAAACACTACTTTACACATTCAAATCCTTCAATAATTCCATGAATGAAATTATGGTTTCACGATTACGAACTTAAATACATATTATGACTTAGATCAAATTATAGGTGTTTAGAGTCTCAATCAAATGAGAAGACTTGACTATAAGGTGACCTACTCTAGGTAAGCGGGTCATGCATTTTTTACACAAGCAGTTTTGGTTGATTGAATGTTTATTTATTATTATTCACATTACCTGAATTCATGAATTATGAATGTCATTTCAAGAACACATCATGTATAATTATCATTGATGGATTGCTTGTTTACTTATAGTCTATGGTAGAACCCTAATTATGATTATGATTAGGAATTAAGATTTAATGACTCATGATCAAGAAGGGGATACCCTATTATGATTTAAGTGGGAGAAATCCCATCATGGCACTGAGAGACAGTAATCCCATCATTTTGAAGATTAATAATATTAAGAAGAATTAATGTTCAAGTCAAGAGCTAATTTAATGAGGAAATTTAAGGATTTGGCTAATTTTTTATATGTGCCTCATTTATGGACCTAAAAGGGTCATTATGGGCTTGCCTAGCAATCATGGGATCCTATGGGGCATTAAGATAGGTGGCATATAACTACTTTTCTAATTCATCATGTTAAATGTTCAAAGATCATGCTAATGTTAATGTTAAGATAAATGGGATTGAATTAGTTCTTATGTTCTCCTGAATCATGGACCTTAAGTGGTCATTATTGGCTTTCATATAATCATGGTCTTTCCTAGAAATCATGTGAACCTAATTGGGCGTTATAGAGGGATGCATATTGTGGCAACACATCCAGCTATCACACAGACAACAAGGTGTTACGCGAAAACGTGCGGAAATCACCATAACCACAGATTATCAAAAACACAGTTTAATTAAAACCGATTGCGGAAAGAGAAATAACTGAGAAGCTATTACATATAGGTCCTCATCCTGCAAGGAAACATGTTATATAAACATATACACGTCTTGATACGTGTCTACAACTTAGAAGATCAACTGCCTTGTAATCACATGCGTTCATCACCTGTTTATACATACATAACGGCCCACATCCGGCCAGCAGTAGGACATACAAAACATCCACAACTTATACATCGTGAAACAACGTCAAAACACCTCCAAGGACCTGAGAGTACATGGATGACTCTAAGACTCTACTACAAAACATCCAAACAACAACATATCCATCTCTTGCCTTCTACTGCTCGTCTTACTGCTCGGCCACAACTCCGCGACCACCACCACGTCTAGCTCGAACACCTAAAAAGGTTACAAACTAGTGAGGTGAAACACACAGTCCCAGCGAAAAATATAACTCCCCGCCGAAACTACAAAACCTCAGAAGGATAGAGCAACAACAGCAGATAACTGATAAGAAGTATAACAAGAGCAGTTTATGAAGTAAAGCTATTCATACCATCAAACTTACCAGACGTACTGAAGGCATATGTCCAATTATTTTTTTATGGAACATGATTTAAAAGATAAGATTTACAAGGTCTTACCACATAACATGATGAACATATAAGTAACTGCAAGGTGTAACAAGATTAACTACACAAGCAAGGCCTCAACATATGTTCTGTGTTTTGCCTTATGCAGTAAATACTATACGGCTGGATTACATATTATCATGCCCTGAGGAAGTGAGCCGTACCACCCAAATCCAACCTTCGGTTGCGAAACCCAAGCCGGTGCCATACAAGGTCAATGGAAGAGCCGGACGCCACAACCTCCCACCTCGTGGTCAGTGCACAAGTACAACACAAGCAGGACCACAATCTCATGCTTAAGTGGCCTCAGCCACTGGGTCAAGCAACCCTCTGCCTAGCCCGCCTCGATATAGGTATCGGTGCTAGTGAATCTGAGCCATGGGCATGTTCATCGTGCTCTGAGCTATGAACGCATTCATGCTCCCATATCACATACCCTGAGCCATGGGCCTGTTCACCATGCTCTTCCCATACTTGGGATACGGGCCTGAATCCACACCCTGGAGTCTACAACTAAAGTTGCACTCTTACCTCCTCACTTTAGGCTAGGAGAAACCTCGCATACTCAACAATATGCGCTCCGGGTTAACCCGTAGGAGAACCCGTTTCACCATCACCAGCTCCCGACGATGATGGATCTATGTCCAGGGAAACTACATGATATATTCCACTATGATTTATTAGTATCTTTTATATGGATTGCAAGATTCAACCAAGTTGTGTAACATGTAGACTATAACAAGAATAAACAACATAAAACTCATTATTATGCTTTTATTGTAATCAACATCATCCTGATCCATCACAAGGATCCAACATTACATGTTATCACTTGGCCTCTTGCCAATCATCTAGATCCATCTCAAGGATCATTACATTGCCATGGGATCTCAATCCCTCATCACATACTGTCACTGCCTCTCAAGGCATGCATCATCATCATGGGATAGCAATCCCAAGCACTTTAGTTAAACATATTATACATATTATCTCATTATCAAGAGTAATCATCACTACAGAGTTACTCAACATATTTACCTCATAGCCCTTTACCTAGCTATGCATCTGTGTGAGACCTGCATGGTTAGTATACATAATCATCATGAATAGATTATAAGTTCATATTGTCAACATAGGGTGACATTGATGTTCTATTAATCATGCCTCAACTTGTGACCATAGACATTGATTATATTATCAAGCAAAGCATCTTACATGCTTACCATTCCCTTGGCATTTATACAGATGATTCAAGATGATCGCATACATATGTAAAGTCTTATAAGTTACACAGATGAGCTTTACCATATCAAATACCATCAAGCATTGCAAGGATCACCATCATGACTAAACGTGATAGCGGAACAACATCCAACATACCGGTTCCTATAAGGGATAGAAATCTCACTAAAAATGCCATCTACCCTCACCATAGGTAGTATTGGGTAGGGCTCAACCCATATCGTTCAAACAACCAGCTGGGGTGTCGAGCTATCACATGAATCGGGCAACAGGGAACCAAACCATCTCGTGTACTGTCATGCTGCAACGCTGTGTCGTGCACAGGTGTAACGTGCACCATGACCATCACGCGGATAACCACTGAGCTCCATGTCATTCAAAGGAGTAACAGACTGCTAACAGGGGTGTCACTCAACCTAAGAGGCATATCGCGCAACGGCGCGTCGCGCACCTATGTGCCACACAGGGTATAACGTGTGACAGGGTGTCGTCCAAGGGCGTATCAGGCACCCAACTGATAACGGCAACCAAGGTGTGCAACAAAGAAGGCATAACGCCCAACAACACATGCTATTGGCCAACACGCACACAAGGTTAGGGCCAAGGGGTGACGCCCACCACAGAACTGACTAACAACGCATCCACAACATCAGGGTATAACAAGGGTAGACATGTCGAGTAGGGTACTCAGCCTAATGTGACGCCCGACACTCCAAAAGACAAGGTCCTGGGTGTATCGCCCACCAAAGCCATTACAACATGTCGTGCAAGGCTCTAGGTCAAGAGGTATCGAGCAGCACCTACCCCAAGATCATAACAACCATGATGCAACTCCACATGATCGTTACTAACCTCAAGCACAAGGGCACCAAACCCTAAAGAGTTAAGAAGATGGATCACCTCTCAACTTAAACGAGAGAGGGGTCTTGCACATCTCTTAACATCCATCGAGCAACACAAGGAACAACCCTAAACGAGGTCCACAACTACCATCAAGCTCACCCTTCAAGTCCATGGTGAGAGGAGGGTGTTGCTCAAGCTACTAGAACACAAGCTCACCTCTCAACTTAAACAAGAGAGGAGTGTTTCTCATGATACTAGAACTCAAGCTCACTCCTCAAGACCTAGGAGAGAAGGGAGTATTGTTCACCAAGAAACCCTGGAACACATGGTTCGACCAACAAGAACAACTTAAGCAAGGAACTAACTAGCAACTCATATAGCCGGCATGATCATAGAAACATATAAGAACATAGAAAGTAGGTAATGTAGTTAGGGTTAGGAGTTATGTAATCCTCCTTAAGCAAGCTCCAAGATCCTAGCTCCAAGCTCCACACACCACCAAGGAAGAAGGAGACTCCAAGGAGAATCGGCCACCAAGATTGCAAGAGAAGAGAGTGTGTCGTGCACCAAGGAAGAGGGAGACTAAGGAACTAAAGGGATCCTTAGAAAGGGAAAGTAAACACATATATAGAAGGGGATGGAGGAGAAACCAAAGCAAAGAAAAGTAAGGTGTCGCCCACCTAGGGACACTTGTCCATGTGCACAAGACACCACTCTAACAAGCCCTAAACACATGTCCAAGGCCATTGCCACATGCAAGCATCAAGCACCAAGTGTCCACTAGTGGTGACACAAACGAGGTCAAAGATGGTCAAAGATCCATGGGCGACACACCACCTCCATGGCCGACACAACCCTGGGCGACACAGCCCTGGGAGACACAAGCATGGCCGATACACCACTGGCTGACACATGGCTCTCTTGCCCGACACAAGGTCCAAAGGAACAAACGCAAGGCACCACAAGGCCCAACAAGCTCAACCAAGCCCAAAGGAACTCAAGCAATGAGCCCAAACCTTCCTCTCAACACTAGAGGTAGCAAGGAGAGGGAGGAACACCTCTCAAGGTGACAAACTTGCTCACAAACCCTAGACTTGGGTTAATTGCAAGTAGCACCTCCAACTCTCAACAAAGCACGGACAAACCCTAATCACCACTAAAGGTGATTAGCAAACAACCAAGCATCAAGGTTAAGCAAAGCAAACAGGGTAAACCCTAAACGAAGGTCGGGGTCCTTACAAGCTAACCCCCTACAAAGGGATTTTGTCCCCAAAATCTGAAGAGAAAAGTGAGGGATACTTCCTCCTCATCTCTTCCTCAAGCTCCCACGTGGATTCCTCAATGCCACGATGATGCCAAAGAACCTTCACAAGAACCATGTCCTTCCTCTTCAGCTTCTTAACTCTTCTGTCAAGGATCGCCACAGGACCTTCCTCGTAGGTCACATCTTTATCAAGCTCAACTTTGATTGGAAGTATCACTGTTCCTGTATCCGGATGACTTTTCTTCAGCATACTGACATGGAAAACTGGATGTAACCTGTGCAAATCTGGTGACAGCTCTAACTCGTAAGCTACCTTGCCAACACGTGCTTTGACTGGGTATGACCCCATTTACCTGGGTGCTAGCTTACCCTTCTAGCCAAACCTTAGCACACCTTTCCACGGCGAGACTTTAAGATACACTTTGACTCCTACCTGGAACTCCAAAGGTCGTCGGCGATTGTTTGCATAAGACTTCTGTCTGTCCTGCGCCGCTTTCAACTGTTGCTGTATTACTTTGATCTTTTCTGTTGTCTGCTGTACTAACTCAGGACCCAAAAGCTGATATTCCCCAGACTCATACCAACACAAAGGAGATCTGCACTTCCTGCCATACAAGGCCTCATAGGGAGCCATGTCAATGCTCCGCTGATAACTATTGTTGTAAGCGAACTCTATCAAACTGTGATGTACATCCCAACTGCCTAGAAACTGCAAAACACAAGCTCGAAGGAGATCCTCCAAAGTCTGGATAGTCCTCTCAGACTATCCATCTATCTGCGGTTGGAAGGCGGTACTGAACCTCAACTACGTTCCCAACTCTTCGTGCAACTGTTCCCAGAAACGACTCGTGAACTAAGGACCCCTGTCAGAAACTATCATTGGTGACACACCATGCAAGCGTACTATATCATCCACATATACTCGAGCGAGCTTCTCAGATGTATATGTTGTCTTCACAAGTATGAAATGGGCAGACTTGATCAATCTGTCCACTATCACCCAAATGGAATCATGATTCCTAGTTGTCATGGGTAGACCAACTATGAAATCCATGGTTATGTGATCCCATTTCCACTGCGGTATAGGCAAGGGTTGCAATGTACCTGCCGGCTTTTGATGTTTAGCCTTGACTTGCTGACATACCGCACACCTAGCCACAAACTCGGCTACATCTCTCTTCAAGTCGGGCCACCAATACAAGTCCTTCAGACTATGATACATCTTGGTGACACTTGGATGCATAGCATACATCGATGTGTGTGCTTCCTCGAGTACTAACCTCCTCAAATCATCATCATCATCGGGGACCACCATTCTATCATGATAGAAAACTAGCCCATCCTCGGACTCATGGAACCCATCACGCTTTTCACTGCCGAACTCTGATCTAATCAACTGTACTGCATCATCTTTTTGCTGTGCATCTTTGATCTGTTGTCTCAACGTAGGCTTGACTTGCATCTGAGCTAAAAGTCCACTTAACAAGGAAACTTCCATATGTACATTCATCTGTCGCAAGGAAACAAACATATCCCGTCTATGGCATACCAGGGAACTCAATTGTGCCTTCTTTGAAGAAAGAGAAGAAGACTTTCGACTAAGCGCATCAGCTACCACATTAGCCTTACTAGGATGATACTCGATGGTGCAGTCATAATCATTGATTAACTCCATCCATCGACACTGTCGCATGTTTAACTCATGCTGCGAAAAGATGTACTGAAGATTCTTATGATCCGTAAAGATCTGACACACTTCCCTATAAAGATAGTGTCTCCAAATCTTTAACGCATGAACCACTGCTGCCAACTCCAAATCATGAGTAAGATAGTTCTACTTGTGTTTCTTAAGCTGTCGCGAAGCAAAAGAAACCACATGATCTTCCTACATCAGCAAACAACCTAAACCTTTCTTGGAAGCATCGCAGAAAACAACATAGCCCTTTCCAGGCTCTGGCAGGATTAATACTGGAGCACTGGTCAGCTTCTCCTTCAAACTTTGGAAAGCTTGCTGACATCGATCATTCCAGAAAAGGTACATCCTTTCTAGTCAACTTCATCATCGGCAGCACAATCGCACTGAAGTACTTAATAAACCTCCGGTAGTATCCTGCCAAACCCAGGAAACTACGAACTTCTATCGGCGTCTTTGGTTGCTCCCAATCTACAACGGACTCTACCTTCTTCGGGTCCACTTTGACTCCTTCAGGAGATATCACATGGCCCAAGAAAGTCACTTCTTCCAACCAGAACTCACACTTACTGAACTTGGCATACAACTGATGTTGGCGAAGAAGAGTCAACGCTCGTCGAAGATGTTGCTTATGCTCTTACCTGTCCTGACTGTAGATCAAGATGTCATCTATAAAGACTACAATAAACTGATCTAGGAACGGATGGAACACTCTGTTCATCAGATCCATGAAAGCAGCAGGTGTATTGGTTAGCCCAAACGACATAACCACAAACTCGAAATGACCATACCTCGTCCGAAAAGCTGACTTTGGTATGTCATCTTCCCTAATCCTCAACTGATGATATCCGGACCGTAGATTGATCTTTGAAAACAATGTAGCACCACGCAACTGATCGAACAGATCATCTATCCTCGGCAATGGGTACTTGTTCTTGATCGTGACCTTGTTCAACTGTCGGTAATCTACACACAGCCGCATCGATCCGTCCTTCTTCTTAACGAACAACATTGGAGTACCCCATGGTGACGTACTCGGTCGGATGAAACCTTTCTCCAACAACTCTTGCAACTGCTTCTTAAGCTCTGCCATCTCTACTGGAGCCATCTTATACGGCGTCTGTGCAACTGGCTGTGTTCCTGGTACCAGATTGATCTCGAAATCAATTTCTCGGGGTGGAGGAACACCAGGAAACTCATCAGGAAATACATCGGAAAACTCTCATACAACCGACACTTCCTCGAGACTAGGACCCTTTGCCTTGGCATCTACAACGGTATCCACAACGTGGGCTAAGAATGCCTCACACCCTTGTCGTAGCAACTTCTATGCCACCATAGCTGATACCAGACACGTCGGAAGGATCTTCCTATCTCCATGGAAGATCCACTTCTCTCCATCATCATCAAACACCGCCTGCTTGGAACCACAGTCCAAAACAACTTTATACTTCTCTAAGGTATCCATCCCAAGGGTAACATTGAAACCATGCATTTCAAGCGGTATAAGATCCACTTGTATACGGTGTCCCAAAAAGGATAAGACACAAGATGGACACTCTTCTCGAAGCATCAAGGAACCATCAAGAGGGGTTTCTAACAACAAGCTATCCTTCTTACAGCTAACAGGTAAACGACAGTTTTCAAGCATACTATAGGCGATAAAAGAGTGTGTAGCACCCGGGTCAACCAGAACAGATATAAAGCAAGAAGAAGACATATCAGAATGAAATATCTCCATCTGACCTGTCACTACTCGCGGGTTGACTATCGCCTCCGGCTGACTCATAGTATAGAATCGAGCCATTGCTTGCGGTCCACGTCCTCTGCTTCCTTGCGCAGACGATCTCGCTTGTGATGCTTGACCGCGTCCTCGACCTCTGCTACTACTGGGCTGTTGTCTATCTGACCCTTGATGATTCTGACTCGACTGTTGTATGACTTCAACATCTCTATTTGGGTAATTTGACCTCCAATGCCCTATCTGACCACATAGATGGCATGATTGGTCTCACTGTTGTGGCCTAAACGGCCCTGTCACTGCCACGGAAGCTGTACTATGTGCCTTTGACGGTGAAGAAACATATCCTCTTCCCTTACTCGGAGACCACTGCGACGGTGCACTGGAACCTCTCATCACAGAAGGTGTTGAAAACCTGGGCTTCTTGAAGCCACCAAACCTCTGTCCCTGGAACTGAGCAGGCCTCTTCTTAGACATGGATTCTCTTTTCTCCCTTACTGACCGTTCGATCCTCCAGACAGATTCCACAAAAGTAGTAAACCGCTCTCTATTCTCCAATGCAGAAGCAGGTGTTGTCAACTCAGCACTCAGACCTTTCTCAAAGCGTTTGATCCGCTCTTCATCTGTTGCTGCCATGTGAGGACAAAACCTCAACAGATCCATGAACTTGGCTTCATACTCGGTGACGTTCATCGCTCGTAGGCGCAAGCACTCAAACTGACTGATCTTCTCATCTAGATACGTCTTCGGAAAGTATCTGCTGACGAACTCACGTCGGAAAACCTCTCAACCGATCACCTCACCAGGTCACTTCTCCTCCTCGATGGTCCACCAGTGACCGACACTACCTTTCAGAAGGTAGACAACGTTCTTTACTTTGTCTTCTTCGGGGATGTCAAGGATCCGAAAAGCCTTCTCAAGACTTTTAAGCCACAGATCTGCATCCGTTGGATCAGCCGTTCCAGCATAATCCGAAGCTCCAACTCGGCAAAGCCGCTCAAAGGTCTTCCCAATACCCGATGTTTCTCCATGGGGAGCCTGTGCTCTCGGCGGAGGCACTGGCAACCGCTCAACCATGAGATTCATCATAACCATCATCTGCCCCATGAGTTGTTGGTAAGCAGGATGTTCAAGAATGGTTGGGTCAGGTTGGGGGACCTCAGGCACCCGATCTTCATGTGCCTGCCCTATAGCTCCATCAACTGATGCAGCATCGCTGTTCTCAGCAGTATGTCCTTCATAGTTCCCAGACATCTTGGCTTTTCTTCTGCTGAGGGCAGAAGATGATTGTAAGAAAATCTGGAAGACTCACAAGAACAAACACAACCTAATCCTAAATCCCTATAGACTCTGCGAACCTAGAGCTCTGATACCAAAACTTGTGGCAACACATCCCGCTATCACATAGACAACGAGGTGTTACGCGAAAATGTGCGGAAATCACCATAACCACGGATTATCAAAAACATAGTTTAATTAAAACCGATTGCGAAAAGCGGAATAATTGAGAAGCTATT
This sequence comes from Alisma plantago-aquatica, assembly GCA_963693085.1. NCBI lineage: Eukaryota > Viridiplantae > Streptophyta > Magnoliopsida > Alismatales > Alismataceae > Alisma > Alisma plantago-aquatica. The sequence continues at coordinate 478,730,270 of OY856413.1, read as the reverse complement.
ACATATAGGTCCTCATCCTGCAAGGAAACAAGTTATATAAACATATACAAGTCTTGATACGTGTCCACAACTTAGAAGATCAGCTGCCTTGTCATCACATGCGTTCATCACCTATTTATACATATATAACGACCCATATCCGGCCAGCAGCAGGATATACAAAACATCCACAGCTTATACATCATGAAACAACTTCAAAACACCTCCAAGGACCTGAGAGTACAGGGATGACTCTAAGACTCTACTACAAAACATCCAAACAACATCATATCCATCTCTTGCCTTCTACTGCTCATCTTGCTGCTCGGCCGCAACTCCACGACCACTGCCACATCTAGCTCGAACACCTAAAAAGGTTACAAACTAGCAGGGTGAGACACACAGTCCCATCGAGTAACATAACTCCCCACTGAAACTACAAAACCTCAGAAGGATAAAAGAAACAACAGCAGATAACTGATAAGAAGTATAACAAGAGCAGTTTATGAAGTAAAGCTATTCATACCGTCAAACTTACCAGACGTACTGAAGGCATATGTCCAATTATTTCTTTATGGAACATGATTAACAAGATAAGATTTACAAGGTCTTACCACATAACATGATGAACATATAAGTAACTGCAAGGTATAACAAGATTAACTACACAAGCAAGGCCTCAACCAATGTTTCGTGTTTTGCCTTATGCAGTAAATACTATACGGCCGGATTATGTATTATTATGCCCTGAGGAAGTGAGTCGTACCGCTCAAATCCAACCTTCGGTTGTGACACCCAAGCCGGTGCCATTCAAGGTCAATGGAAGAGTCGGACTCCACGACCTCCCACCTCGTGGTCAGTGCACGAGTACAACACAAGCAGGACCGCAGTCTCATGCTTAAGTGGCCTCAGCCACAGGGTCAGGCTACCCTCTGCCTAGCCCGCCTCGGTACAGGTATCGGCTCTAGTGAATCTGAGCCACGGGCCTATTCACCGTGCTCTGAGCTATGAACGCATTCATGCTCCCATATCGCATACCCTGAACCATGGGCCTGTTCACCATGCTCTTCACATACTTGGGCTACGGGCCTGAATCCGCACCCTGGAGTCTACAACCGAAGTTGCACTCTTACCTCCTCACTTTAGGCTAGGAGAAACCTCGCATACTCAACAATATGCGCTCTGGGTTAACCTATAGGAGAACCCATTTCACCATCACCAACTCCTGACGATGATGGATCTATGGCAAGGGCAACTACATGATATATTCCATTGTGATTAGTTAGTATCTTTTATATGGATTGCAAGATTCAATCAAGTTGTGTAACATGTAGACTATAATAAGAATAAACAACATAAAACTCATTATTATGCTTTTATTGTAATCAACATCATCCTGATCCATCACAAGGATCCAACATTACATGTTATCACTTGGCCTCTTGCCAATCATCTAGATCCATCTCAAGGATCATCACATTGCCATGGTATCTCAATCCCTCATCACATACTGTCACTGCCTCTCAAGTCTTACATCATCATCATGGGATAGCAATCCCAAGCACTTTAGTTAAACATATCATACATATTATCTCATTATCAAGAGTAATCATCACTGCAAAGTTACTCAACATATTTACCTCATAGCCCTTTACCTGGATATGCATCTGTGTGAGACCTGCATGGTTAGTATACATAATCATCATGAATAGCTTAGAAGTTCATATTGTCAACATAGGGTGACATTGATGTTCTATTAATCATGCCTCAACTTGTGACCATAGACATTGATCATATTATCAAGCAAAGCATCTTACATGCTTACCATTCCCTTGGCATTTATACAGATGATTCAAGATGATCGCATACATATGTAAAGTCTTGTAAGTTACATAGATGAGCTTTACCATATCAAATACCATCAAGCATTGCAAGGATCACCATCATGACTAAACGTGATAGTGGAACAACATCCAACATATCGGTTCCTATAAGAGATGGAACCCTCACTAAAAATGCCCACTACCCTCACCATAGGTAGTATTGGGTAGGGCTCAACCCATATCGTTCAAACAACCAGCTGGGGTGTCGAGCTACCACATGAATCAGACAACAGGGAACCAAACCATCTCGTGCACTGTCGTGCTACAACGCTGTGTCGTGCACAGGTGTAACGTGCACCATGACCATCACGCGGATAGCCACTGAGCTCCATTTCATTCAAAGGAGTAACGGGCTGCTAACAGGGGCGTCGCTCAGCCTAAGAGGCATATCGCGCAACGGCGCATCACACACCTATGTGCCGCGCAGGGTATAATGCGCGACAGGGTGTCGTCCAAGGGCGTATCAGGCACCCAACTGATAACGGCAACCAAGGTGTGCAACAAAGAAGGCGTAACGCCCAGCAACACATGCTATTGGCCAACACGCACACACGGTTAGGGCCAAGGGGTGACACCCACCACAGAACTGACTAACAACGCATCCACAGCGTCATGGTATAACAAGGGTAGACATGTCGAGTAGGGTACTCAGCCTAATGTGACACCCGACACTCCAAAAGTCAAGGTCCCGGGTGTATCGCCCACCAAAGCCATTACAACCTGTCGTGCAAGGGTCTAGGTCAAGAGGTATCGGGCAGCACCTCCCCCAAGATCATAACAACCATGATGCAACTCCATAAGATCGTTACTAACCTCAAGCACAAGGGCACCAAACCCTAAAGAGTCAAGAAGATGGCTCACCTCTCAACTTAAATGAGAGAGGGGTCTTGCACATCTCTTAACATCCATAAGGAAATACAAGTAACAACCCTAAACGAGGTCCACAACTACCATCAAGCTCACCCTTCAAGTCCATGGTGAGAGGAGGGTGTTGCTCAAGCTACTAGAACACAAGCTCACCTCTCAACTTAAACGAGAGAGGAGTGTTGCTCATGATACTAGAACTCAAGCTCACTCCTTAAGACCTAAGAGAGAAGGGAGTATTGCTCACTAAAAAACCCTAGAACACATGGTTCGGCCAACAAGAACAACTTAAGCAAGGAACTAACTAGCACTCATATAGCCGACATGATCATAGCAACATATAAGAACATAGAAAGAAGGTAATGTAGTTAGGGTTAGGAGTTATGTAACCCACCTTAAGAAAGCTCCAAGCTCCTAGCTCCAAGCTCCATGCACCACCAAGGAAGAAGGAGACTCCAAGGAGAATCGGCCACCAAGCTTGCAAGAGAAGAGAGTGTGTCGTGCACCAAGGAAGAGGGAGACTAAGGAACTAAAGGGATCCTTAGCAAGGGAAAGGAAACACATATATAGAAGGGGATGGAGGAGAAACCAAAGAAAAGCAAAGCAAGGTGTCGCCCACCTAGGGACACTTGTCCATGTGTACAAGCCACCACTCTAACATGCCCTAAACACATGTCCAAGGCCATTGCCACATGCAAGCATCAAGCACCAAGTGTCCACTAGTGGTGACACAAACAAGGTCAAAGATGGTCAAAGATCCATGGGCGACACACCATCTCCATGGTCAACACAACCCTGGGCGACACAAGCATGGCCGATACACCACTGGCTGACATAGGGCTCTCTTGCCCGACACAAGGTCCAAAGGAACAAAGGCAAGGCACCACAAGGACCAACAAGCTCAACCAAGCCCAAAGGAACTCAAGCAACGAGCCCAAACCTTCCTCTCAACACTAGAGGTAGCAAGGAGAGGGAGGAACACCTCTCAAGGTGACAAACTTGCTCACAAACCCTAGACTTGGGTTAATTGCAAGTAGCACCTCCAACTTTCAACAAAGCACGAACAAACCCTAATCACCACTAAAGGTGATTAGCAAACAACCAAGCATCAGGGTTAAGCAAAGTAAACAAGGTAAACCCTAAACGGAGGTCAAGGTCCTTACACATATACTAACTTCCAATTTTTGATGAAATTTATGAATCATGAATGCTTAAGAAACATCTATGTTCAAGTTTATGTCAAGTTATGTCATGTAAATTTTATAATGTCAAGTTATATTTACTTTCATGTCATATAAAGTTCCAAATACCTCTTACTAACGTGTTGTTTGTTTTGCATCACTGGGGACGAGATGTCCACATGACTTGGAGCAAGTGAAGGACAAAAAGGGAAATCAAGACTTAGGAGATGTTCAAGCTTTGCCTGGTGGGGTGCCATTGACTAAGTTGATCAAGAGGTTTAGATATGATTCATGTGATGTTCAATCATAGTATCATCTAAATTAGATTTGATAGATGAGCATTATGTAATCAAGAACTATGAATGAATCAATTTTTAACCAATTCAAGTGTTTCATTTACTTTAATTGCATGATTAGCATATTGTGACACCCACATTGAGTAAAATGATTACGCTCTTCTGATATGGAAAATAGGGTGTTATAGTAAACCTATGTGTATTATTGTGTAAACCTATGTGTATTGTTGTATAAACATATTGTCATATACACCTATATGTACTTTTATAAATCTCTTGTGTTTTTTACTTCTATGAGCAATTTTGTGTACACCTATGTGTGATGTTGTGTACTGTTGTGTATTGTTGTGTACACCTATGTGTATCGTTTTGTTCACGTATGTGTATTATTGTGTGCCCCTATGGGTATTGTCATGTACACCTATGTGTATTTTTGTGTACACTACTGTTGGTAAGTTTGCCCACAGAGTCAATCATATGATGATTGTAATGACACTGTAAATGATTTGATTAATAATAAAGACAATCTTCCAGTATATTCAGTTTCATTCAATTATGAGATAATGATGTAACATAATAAATGTCTAAAGAATGATATTACTCAATGACGTATGTCTTCGGATTGAAGACCTGAACGATGAGATAATACAGATGTCAAGAGTATATGTATTCTTTTTATGTCGCTAGTCAAATGGTATTGTGGAGGGTTGATAGACAACAATAACACTTAACACTAGAGTGTGTGTTGATTGATGACAGAATCTGATTGGTCATGATATGTGATATCAAACCAAGCACATAAATACTTGTTAGAGAACAGTGTATTGGACCTTGAGAATGAGACATGGAAACCATGATCGGTATTTAGAGTATCTATCATAGTGACAGTGATGATTGTGGTTCTTAGACTTAGAATCACTACACACATCACATGTCGTTCGATGTACTTTAACATCATCCACCATAATCATGAATAAGTGTTGCCATAACGGTGGTGCTCGGGTGCACTGCTAGACATGGGGATGAATGTGAGTGATGTAGATAGAATTTTTCCCTCCTACAAGAGTTTGATATCTTAGCCACTTGATAAGAGAGACTGATAAATGCATGGCCATGCTGATATGAGTTAGTATATAATTTTAAGCTAACACATATCTCAGACAGTCTGCTCTAGATCAAGGAGCATGGATTGAACGTTGAAGAGGATGATGATTTCATACCTCGAGTTCAATCTGGATATCAAAGGCAAAAGAACTTTACAATCATTGTAGCACCAATAAAGACTGTAGGTTAAGTTTCTATTCAACTTCTTCAATTACTTAGGTAGAAATGAAGTTTTTCTAGATACCAATAATCACTTGTGAAATCATAATATAATTATAAATATCACTGGTAACGTTATTTGGAGCCTACCGGATCATACACATAGGGTCTATTGGAATACGAGTATAATTGTAGGACGTGATTGGAAATGTTTTGAATCAATTTTACTAAAATGTTTAGGTAATCTACTATTAAAATTAATTAGATTTAATTATTAAGTTGGTTGGATAGTCCCGAGCGATTGACTAGAGTCGGATGACAAAAAATTAGTTAATCAATTAATATGATTAATTAATTAATTGTTTGATTCTATAATATTATTTCAATAGTCCATGAGCGGCTCATATTAAACGTAGTTGCAACCATTTTGTTTACCCAAGGGTCTTGAGAAATCCTGCCTTCTTTCCTCTGCTATTTATAGAGGCATGACAGTTGAATTTTGAAAACTCAACAGAGGATACACTCTTGTACGTGAACCCAGTCGTCATCTTCCCAAGAGAAAGAGAATGAGAGCAACCAATGCTAGCACGTCGTCAAGAAGAAGGCTACTCCTTCCCCTAGCTTGAGAAGCACGTCGTGGAGTTTCAGTCCATCCATGTGGATAAAGTAGAGACGTAGACGTTGAGTTATCTGCGTTCCAAAGACAGACGACAGACATTTGGGCACATGAGGAGCGACGTACATCACCGTACAAATGGATGCCGCAGGACTTGCTCATTGACGAGGTATATCCCACACACCCTCTTTCCAGATACGATGTTGTCGAAGAGATCCTCTAGTAGGATATGTGGAGAATTTTTTTTTTATTTCCACTGCGTCTGTCGCCTCCACAAAATCCAACACCTATGTCTACTGTTGTGTAGATATGTATACTGTCATTTGTACTATTGTACACATGTATACTACTATGTGTACATATACATATGTACGTTATGTACACTTTGTGCATACATGTGTACTCTATATGTACACCTTTGTAATGCCATGTGCATTGTTGTGCACTATTCTTTATACCTTATGTGTACAATATGTAGTATGTGTGTTGTATATGTACGTTTATCTGTACATCTATGTGTACACATGATACTCTTATTTATAATGATATGTGCAAACATATGTATTGCTATATGTTATGATGTGTAGACATGTGTATTGCTATGTCTACACGTGTACTGCTATATGTACAAATATCAACTACCATGTGTAATATGCGTGCTATGTTTACTACTATGTATGCTGTGTGTGCACTTGCGTAGTGCAATGTGTACTATGTTTGCATTGGCGGTTTGAGGCTGCAATGTGTGCATTTAAGCTTTGAAGCCAAATTTAGAATGTAAATGATCATGGTATACACATATTAATCAGGTGTATAAAACTATGATACGAAATATGATCACAATTGAAAATCTGAATGGATCGACGTAGACAATGTAACAGAAACGATTTTTTTACTCTCCCACAAAATATGCATCAAGGTTGCTACACGACCATCCAAACAACAAAGAATCCTTCCGCTGTACGATCCAACGGTGACGGTGGTCGGAGGCGTTGGACGCTTAGGACCTTTCCCACCACTTGCCTGTTACGCCGGTGCCCTTCTCGTGCTACCACGTGTCCTGTACCTTGTGTGTTCCCCGACTTTGTCCCTCCGGATTCGCACCACCCGGCACTCGTAGCTGCAGAAAGGCACCACCCTAAACAAAGGTAGCAAGCCACGCAGAGCCCTACATAACCTCGGATATGCTTTCGAGGGTCGGCCTCCACACCCATCTCCCGCATGCAGTCACCGTGATGTCTGTGTGCTCGGTCAGCAGAGCTTAGCCTCTCTAGCTCGGAAACGAGATACTCAAGGACGGACATGGCAGGGAAGTCTTCTCCGATCTGTGTCCATTTTTAGGTGAACCACTTTCGTCCCACTGGCGTCGAGCGCCTTCTCTTCAGCTGTGTCTTCTTCTGTAAGAGGGGAGACAGTTGCAGCGGACTCCATGAAAGGCTCTACCAAATCCCCTCCATCTGAGCAAACGACCTTGTTCTTGATCATGGTACCGTGGTCGAGGCCTTGCATGCAGACGCAGTTGGTGGAGGAAGAGGAGGATGACATTCAGAGAAGGAGAAAGGGAAGAAGGGTAGCAGAGAGGAGAAACCCGCAGCGCCAATGGACGGTGTCCGAGGCTACCAAAACCTATACACAGATTATGGCCGAAAACAGAAGCGGGACAAAATTCGTTAACAGCCGGCCGTCGGAAAGCCGTTGGAGCGTTAGGTGTATCACACCGAATCCAGCGTCAACGCGAGCGGGTCTCGGCTGCGATTTATGAATGTTAGGGAAGGACCTTTGTGTGTTACAGCCGAGGGTACAGCGGGTGTTACGGCCAGGGGTGTAGGGGCGACGCCTATTCTATAGCATCTTTTGTGCTTCTCTATGTAGGGGGTCGGTTTTAGAAAAGAATGATAAGGAAACACTGCATTGGTTGTCCTATAAAATTTTTACATGACACGTTATATACTAATGGCTTGGGTGTAGGGGTGTAACGTCAAACATTTTCGTTTGACATAAATGCCGTATTCGTTCAATAGTTTCCGCTACGGAATTGTTTCTGTCACCCGTAGCATGCCTCACACGCTGCGGATGGTTTGGTTGGGGGAGAAACTGATTTGAGAGTGACATGACGAGTTTTAATTAGTTGGGTTGGTAGAGGTTGTGTAATGGATAAATAAATTTGTTTTGTTTGTAATTTTGAACCGTGATGAATTTTTTGACGAAACACAAATCATAATCATTAGATTCGTTATGAAAAATATTTTCTAATAAGACTAATGATGATATATTTTTGACGAAAAAAATACAAAAATGATATGAATATGTGATATGATGAGAGAGAATTGTTTTGTTTATAGTTTCTAAATCGTGATGAATTTTTGAATGAAATGAAAATCATTACATTTGTGATGAAAAATACATTCAAACAATAGTAATGTTGATATACTTTTGAGGAAATAGGTAAAAAGAGATGTCTAATTTCAAACTAGTGGTTGAAAATAGTGAGTATGCATTTAAAAATAGTCAAGGCGCCTAAAGATAATTATATAGCACTAAAAAGGATAAAAATACCAATAATGACTAAATAACGCCTAAAAAAGTCTAAATAGCGCCAAAAAATTGTTGAAATTTTTGGATATCAAACAAACCTATTTGGATGTTATTATATTATTTTTGGTTATCAATACCTTATTTGGGTTCTATTTATATATACTTCTAGGTGCCAATGAATCATTTTGAAGTTAATTAACCATCTTTGGGTGTTTAGTCATTTCTGGGCGCTATTGAGTTGTTACTAGGTGTGAAGTATCCTTATATCCTATTTAGTGCGTACAACTATATTTGAGCGTTATTAAGTTATTCTAGGGTGTCAAATAAACCTATCTGAGTGTCGTTATGTTATTTTTTGTTGTCAATACCTTATTTGGGTGCCATTTTTATACATCTAGGTGCCAATGAATCATTTCTAGGTGTCAATTAATCATTTTTGAGTGTCAACTAGCCATTTTTGGGCATCATGTTGTATTGGACGTGAAGTACCCTAACACCATATTTAATGTGCACAACCATATTTTCGCACCATGAAGTTGTTCTTGGGTGTCAAACAAACCTATTTAGGCACCGTTACGCTGTTTTTTATTTGAAATCACCTTAAATGTGATTTAACGCGTACAACATTTACTTGGGCACCATTTTCATACTGCTAGGTGTCAATGAATCATTTCTTAGCGTCGATTAATTATCTTTAGATGTCAATTAGCAGGACGTCATCAAATTATTGTTGGGTGTGAAGTACCCTTACACCCTATCTAATTCGTACAATCATATTTGGGGTGTCATTAAGTTGTTCTTAGATGTCAAACAAACCTATTTGGGTGTCGTTACATCCTTTTGGTTGTCAACTACCTTAGATGTGATTTAATAAAGTATAATTTTTACTTCGGTGTCATTTTATAATTTGGATGTCAATGATCCATTTCTAGACATCAATGAACCATCTTCGGGTGTTAATTAACCGTTGACGTCATTTCATCCGTGGAATTGTTAACCGTTTGGGCGTCAAAAATCATTTTTTATTTCATTTAAAAATTAATAAAGTTTTAAAAATTATAAACAAAATAAATTTTTCTTTCATCACATCACCTCTATATATCATTTTGTATTTTATTTTCAAGAATATGTCAACATTAGTTTTGTTGGATTGCATTTTTTATGACGAGCCTAATTTTTTTTATTTTATCAAGGTTTAAAAGTTATAAGTGAAATAAATTTATTTGTCTATTACATAATGTCCAGCAACCCACCAATCAGTATCTCCCACGTCATAGTGGGGACCACTGGTAGTGAGTAGTGGGAGAGCCATCCAGTTAGGGCCGCGCGTGACCGCGATTGATGGGCGTGAGTTTGCCCAAAGTTTAACTCTTTCCACTATTGTCGGACAGAGAGAAAAGGTAACTAATTGACCCGTTATTATTTTAAATAAATGTTGCCCGGTTATCATTATCTTTTCCTCCTAAAACAGCTGTTTCTTTGTACACCTAGCACTGCAATTATCAAAATTGTATAGAATTTCCGGTTGCCGACTAAAATCAACGAGTGCACTTATTTTCGGTCTTTCACATCTTTCCCCGCTTCTATATTTTTTAACCGTTCAAGATCTTGACTAAAGACATCTGGCATGTTGAGCAAAAATATCACCGATGTCGAATAAAAGTTATTGGCTTTAGACAAACTGTAGCCTATGTGATGCACTTGGCATATATAGATATTATTCGGCAATTAAATATCATATTATACTAACAATTTTTAATATTTTCTAAAATTGTCTATCATTATTTACCAAATCATTTATAGGTATGATATGGTTTTATGACAATATTATTTCTATAAACATGCATTGAAAATACACAAAATATATTACATGAGTACAGTTTTTAGATAGGATGATACTAAATTTGTAAAACCACTTTTGGCATAACTATAAAAACATGAGTATACAACATACTCAAAATGGCACATAATAGTGCATCTACTCAATGATAGTACATTTAAAGTCCTAAGGCCAATAATGTGAACTGTAATGTTTTTTTATCCAGATTAGAATTTAACTAAATAATTAATATATCAACAACCAAATAGTTTAGTAGTATATATCAATTAAGATTATAATATTTAAAAAATATATAAAATACAAAAATACATAAATATATAAGACATACGTAACAAGATCCATACTCATCATGAAGTGATACAATGACATGTATAAAAATTGTACTCATAATACTTCAAATACTTAGCAAAATTTTCATTAAATTTTTGTACTAAAAGAATGCCAAATATTACACACAAAAATACAATAATACACAAAAATATATTGTCTATACAATATATCATCCTTTCTTGTTTCTTACATTCTTTCTTTTTAATAGCCTCCAATAAATTATTTTTTTCTACGTCTACATTTTGAGAAAGTTCTCATGGTTTATTATTTATTCATTTGGACATTAAAGCATTCCAATTTTCGTATTTATGGGCAGGCTTCTCTACCTCTTATTGCATGAGGCAAATAAAAGGCCTCCCATCCAAGTGATCCACTAAAGCTCTTCCTTTGAAAATACAAGCACCTGTCAAAGAAACTTTTTTGGTGTTGGATTGATTTTACTGGAGATGGCCAACATCACTAACATGGCAAAGGAGGATTGGTCTCAAATCCACTTTGATCTTTTTGGACTAACATGGCAAAGGAGGATTGGTCTCAAATCCACTTTGATCTTTTTGGAATGATTCTGGAACAGCTTTCTGTTGCTGATCGTTCACGATTTAAATTGGTATGTACTGCTTGGAACAATGCTGAACTACTTGATTCTCCCATAGAAACTGCTTGGCTTTTATTTTCTGATTGCTTTTGTCCTGACAAAAGGATAGACAACCAAGAATTCGTATGTGGGAAATATAAACATGATAATATGTGTAGTCAACAATCCAAACTGACATGCTATTGCCCCTCTGAGAACAAGTCATTCAAGATCAACAATGGGGCTCTTGTGGATGTCATGGGTTGCGATGCTATTCTTTACTGCTCCCCAGATAGTTGGATGATGTATGTGGATAAATTCAAAGATCTACATTGTGTTAATCTTATCACAAGAGAACACATACAACCTCCTTTAGTAACAGATTTTCCCCACATCACAAGGATATATAGGAATCATAAAGGGAAAATCCTCAGCTATTATATGGATGATATATTATAGTGTAGTCTACAATCAATGTATCTGCATGGTGTCATTTTATTTCGGAGCTCCCAAAGTGACCATTTCCTTTCAACCCGATGCAACAACCACATGTTTCATTCAACCATCCGTTATGATTGTAAGTACGTGATAATTATCGCATGTAGACCATCTGGACAACTTGCATATGCAAGGGAGGGGGACACATCATGGAATTTTGGTGATTGTGCATGTATTCATATCATGAGCTTCACTTTTATCAAAGGATGCGTCTATGCCTTGACCAATATGGACTTGAAAACTTTCTGCATTGAATTTGATTCTGATTGTTCTTTGCGGTCTGTCAAAGTTCTCTCATGTAACCCAATTGGCTCAAATTTTAGTTATTTATCAGATTGGAAATATAGTGATTGTTCTTTGGTCAATGTAGATGATAGTCTATGGATGATATGGAAATGTTGTCTGTACTCCAAATTTTGGCTATTTAAGTTCGATGAAATCTACACTACATGGAGGGAGATGGATAGCATCGGATGCTACACCATATTTGTTAGCACAAAGTACTCTTTTGCACTATCTAGTTATGACTTCCCCTACCTTCCTAGGGATTGCATCTACTTCACAAACATTACAAGACATCTTCTTGAACCTTTTTATTGGAGATTATTTGCACTCAATCTACAAGACAAGAGAATAACTCAAGTATATGATCAACTCCCTTCTAAATATGTTCCAGTAACATTTATCATGTCTTTTCCTTTGTGATTAATGGTTGCATATATGTAGTAGCTATGTGCAACAAATACTGAATGTTAATATTGTTATATGGTGCATTCCCTCTCCATATAATGAATTGAGTTTCTAATTATGATGTATAACATTTCTATTTCAATAAAAGGCTACAATATTTTCTTATAGCTCATGTTCCTTACCTTTGAACTTCTATGGTGATTTTAATATTTAGAAATATATGACATCATGTTTGTATCATCTCAACTTCTGTTGTTATTCTTGTAGTAAAGTTGTGTTTGGTTGATGGGAAATAAGTGAGACTGATGGTCCTTTTCAACATTTGGATTGTAAAAATGACCAAACGAAAGAAATTCCTCTGGAAATCCTATTCAGACAAAACATGATAAGTACTTTTGTAAGTCGAAGATTAACTTTTGTCATAAAATACAAGATATATTAATGTTTGGGAAATTATGGAGATTATCGATTATTGCTATTGTTGTAACCAAAATATGGGAAATTGAATTGAAGATTACATATAAAAGGGCATGTACTTTGAGGTTATATTGTCATTAATCTAAGAGTAAAATTGAGTAACTTAACCCATAGTCATGTTTGGTACAATGGCCTAGAAATCACTGGATCATTGTTAGGGTTGGCTTTAGATAGGAAACCTCAAAAGAAAGGAAATCAAATATTTCATGTGTTTGTTTATGAACATCATAGAATTATTGTAAATATAACATCCATAGAGAAAATGGTAACAATTGAGGTGCATTATTTTCTTAAAATGTGGAGGAGAAGGAGAGGGAGACAGAGTGTTGGGACGATTTGTTACATACAAGGAAGAGAGAGGTAGTAAAATTTATTTTTGTTGCGGCCTCATGAGTAAAAATGAAATCAGTTGAATGAGGAGTGAAGTGGCTAATCAACTGATTGTGTGGGAAGTGAGATCCCATGCCAGGAGGCGGAATTCTTTAGTATGCTACACCTTTCTAACCATGGTTTGTCATTTTTAATTAAACTATGAACACCATCACTATTTTTTCTATTTTCCGTGATTTGCTTTCATGTGTGGCATGGTTTTACTACAACATTTTGCAAAATTATAGCTAGTCTTCATCAATGAAAATGGACCCATTTGGAGCAAAAGAACGATATGTCATCTAGTTTCTTATGTCTCATTCATGAATTTCATTTTTGATGCTTGTAGAGATAAAAGTTTTGCACGTATGTATATATGCATGTATAATATGAAGTATGTTTTCAACAACAAAAAACTACAAGTAATGAGCTAAACTTTCAAAAATATTTTCTACTATCCACCCATTAGAATATATTTTCTACAACTATATTAATCTCGCATCTTTTTTATCTATTTTTGGTTAGGTTATTAACTTATCGAATTGTTTTAAAAAAATTATGTTTATTATGGTGGCCATGTCATATATGTTTTGGAAACAATTTATCATTTAAGATATTGGTAAATTGGAAATACAAAATAAGAGTAAATTTAAAACTTATTTTGTATAAGGAGGCTATTACTGAGACACACCACCCATCTATATCTAAGATGCAAATGCACAATAACAACATTGATATATATTACAAATATCATTTGTAATAAATCTTTGTAAGCTTACAGTAGAATACATTAAGAAACAAAAACACAACTCAAAAGTTAATGCAACACATTTTCTTCTTCCGTTATGAAATGTTAATATTCATAGACAACATAAATTGTCTATGCAAATAGTAGTTGTAAGACCTTCCCATCTTACACATATATTTTGTCTACCCATTTTTTCACATATGAGGCAACCTGGCGTGAATTTTGGTTATTTTTCCATTATGTACTTAAAAATTTACAATAACATGGGGCTTTTATTAAAACAATGTCATAGTTATATGGTGAAATTAATAAATGCTTTGTGAGTTTCTGGAGTAACAATTACATTTACAAATCCACAAACTAATGTCAAATTTATATATCTTTGTAAAGTGTGTAGCCATGTATTAACTAACAATATGTATAATAAATAAACGATTAAACTATGATAAAATCAAATAAAGAATTATAATAATTTATATAAACAATGAGATTATCAATGAATAAAAATTATATATTTGGAAAACTAAAAATAGTGAGATTACTTCAAGCTAAAATCTGCAGAAAGCATGAATGACACATAGATAAATGCAAATACTTAGATATGCACCCTAGTAATTTTGAGCGCACTTGTTTAACTCACGTATAAGTTGAATTGTCCTTTGAAAATTTCAATAGGGTTAAAAAAGAATGGAAATTATTGAATAAATGAAATATAATATAAGATCAAATGAAAGCTTAATGAGTTCGTGCTTGATTTGATATCCTATTCGCTTAGAATCTCGCTTTGAATATTTTTCCTTGCAAAATCATGCACATTCTTGCTACTCCTACAAGCTTTAAACCTACCATTTTCATCCTTAATAATATTGATTAGATATAATTGATGAGTGCATATTTATCTTGTTTTATTACGTATCTTAGACCAGTTTCATGAGCAATATGTTGTTTTATTTCCCATTTTTAGGTTTTATTTTTTTAATTAACCTTTATATCCAAAGAGTAGGTTCTAAATGAAATATCTCATTTATTGCGAGGACATCACATGTTTTTTCTCGAGTGCATCTCAAGAATTCATTACTCAAAGTTCCATCCACATTAGAATGGATTGAAGGCTCTTATGTTTAGTTTATGATTCGATGGTTAGCTAGTCGGTTGACTCAATCATCCAATCGATTGATTCATTCATATAGTTGTTTAACTTGTTGGGCATCACAAGAGAAAACTCAAGAAAAAGAGGAGTTGATCAACTGCTTAGTGGGTCAGTCAACTCCTATCAATAAAAGTGCATAGTAAACTACCAAAACTTACCATGCTCTTCAAGCGAAGTGAGTCGGTCAATTCCTAAGGTACATGGACCAACACACACATAGAATTTCCTATTTGACCATGCCCATTTGATTGACTAGGAGGACATGTTGACTAATAGAAGATTTTCCTAGAAAATTTATCACTTAGCCAAATGATCTACGTATTCGACGGGTCAGTCGGCTGATATTTCCAAAGGAGATTGTTTATGCATCTAGTCAACTGACCCATGTGACAAGTCAATTGACACAAGAACCTACATGTGCAAGATAACTAACCCAGTCGACCGATTGGTGCCACATACATGGTATTTAGAGAGTGTTGTTGACCCAAAAAAATTAGATTTAGTGGGCCCACAGGTGCCTGCATATACAAATAACATGCCCTAAAACCTAGGGTATCATACTCTTTCCATCCGAACCTCATTTTTCTTGTATGAAGTAGAGAAAAGAAGGAGAACTATTATCTTCCTCTCAAGGTGATAGATCTTGTTGCTAGACCGTGGAACACTTGCTAAAGGTCTCTAGCGCTTCCTCCTCTTCATCTTAGTGGCATGCTTCCTCTCTCTTTCCTTTGCACTTGTGTATTTAGCATGGAAATGAACTAGTAGACTCTATTGTTGGGGCACATGGAGTAATACCATCAACTATATTTTGTTATGATTGTTACTAAACTCTTTGTTTTATATAAATAGATGGCTATTCATTTATTATTTTCTTGAACTTTGACTTGATCAATTGAATTGCATGTTTGTGTTTCATTAACATTTGCTTTCTCTTTGACTTGATCGATTGATTTGCATGTTTGCATTTCATTTATTATTTGCTTTCTCTTTGACTTGATCAATTCATTTGAATGCCAACTATAATTATAGGCATAGATACCACAAAATAGAGGATTAGAACATTGAATGAACACTTAAAATTCTAGATGATATCCCAGAAGCATTTCTATTGGATGATTGGGTAATGATCCATAGGCACTGAGATCTCAGGTCCATAGGAAATTTGATCCTTGTTTCATTCCATCATCTGAAAGGAGGAGGATCCACATGGTACTAATATAATTATCTGTAACTAAAGAGTTATAGGGATTATGACAACTGTGTAGGTGATGGTGGTGAAATCCATATGTTCTAGTATTTTTTTTATTATAGATTAAAATCCACCCTAAATTATTTTCATTTCTCTATAGTTAGGTAATAACGTACTCTGACAAAAACCAATAAACAAAATTGGAATATATATCTCTCCAAAATTTTATTCACAATGATTTCTGTAAAATATTGTCTCTCCTGTTTTACCCTATCACTATGTTGTGACAAGACTCTTTTGCTTGCAGATGAATATTATTGCATGTAGAAATTGGACTAAACCAAGGGTTCATAGCCTTTGAAAAATTTCTTTTGACATAAAACTCACATAAAAAATTGGCATCATTGCTGGGAATAACATAATAATTTTGAATCTGATAGTTAAGAGCAATTAGGGGTTTGTTTTACATTTGATATAAATTATTATTCTGTTGAATTTTCTTTATTGTTATAAAAGACTAATTTCCTTTGATTGTTTATGTTAGGTACAATCTAGTGCATTTGAAGGTTGACTAGCATCGACTCTGCACACACTAGTTATAACCCTGATATAAACAAAACCTTTCATAGTTTGGCTAGAGATAATCAATCTGAAATGGGTGAGGTAAAATCTTAGCCTTTCATGATAGCCAGAATTGCCGAGAAGATGGGCTTGAATCACAGAAAGGCTTGAGAAGAAGCTAAAATTGATCAAGAAGAAGCACTACAGGCAGACATCTTGGCTAAAAGAGTAAAAGAACTTTAGGAATTTTGATTCCCCAAGACATCAAACATCAACTATCCAATATGGTTGTTGGGTGATGCTTGTGAAGTTAGAGCCCACTGGATATATATGTTACACAATGGTGCTTTAACATGACGGATTGGAAAAGACCAATGATGCCATCTACTCAAATTAATTGATTTGTTTGCTATTAGCAAACTAACTAGTGTTACTATCAATGCCATCAGGTTGCAACTCTTCAAATATTTTTTAGGTGACAAGGAAAAGACTTGGTACAATTCTCGATATAGACATCCGATCAATAATTGTCCCACTTAAAAGAAAGTTTTGAAGAGGTTCTATTCCCCATCTCTCACATATGCCATTAGGATACATATCATACAATTTGCACAAGTTCCTAGGCAATCATTGTTAGAGTCATGGGAGAGATACTATGAACTTCAATAGAAGTTTCCACGTCATGATATTGTCGAGAATCAATTGGTTGAAATATTGCATAGGGGTATGAACAACCACAACAAGTGATTCATAGACTTCTCATCAATAGGAAACGTAATGAGATAGTTTTGTGACAATGCTTGGAGAGTGGTGGCGCTAGGTGTCGAGAACCAATCAAAAGTTGGGCAGACCATCAAGTGGTGGTGTTATCAAATTAGCCATTATTGAAGACAAGTCATAATTAAAATCAATTGTAGATTCCTTGAAGGCACTGATAATGAATTATGATAATTTAGAATTTTTAGTGCTAATGAGAGGAAAAGAACTCCCATGAATTATCATGTAAAGATGCTCTCTTTACAATATGAAGCAATATTATTTGTTGTTGAGTAGTCCAAATCACACGTCCAAAAAGGAGAAAATCTAGAGGAATTAGACTTTTAAATTTATATCCCAACACTCAGACCCCCACAATGATAATACGGGGTCTGATGTAGTAAATTAAGATCATTCCATAAGGACAATGAGGGTACACATTAAGAATTGAGAGCTTAATTTAGCTACACCAACCAAGAAGTGAGATAAAGCGTTGTGTTCCTTATGGAATGACGGTAGTTCAACAAACAAGCAATAAACAAGTTGAACAAAAGAAAGAGAAAAAAAAAGAACACGAAAGTCCAAAGATATGGCAACAAGTATGGATGGGAAACTGGGATTGGGTTTCACCATTTAAGGTCTCTCACTAACATGCAATACTCACACCCATCGCATACCCTTAATAAGTTTACAAGCAATCATCATAAGAGTTCATTCCCACCTCTCTCAAGCGTACGATTGATCTAGATTATAAGCCATCTCTCTCTCTCTCGAGATGTCAAACAAACAATCACAAGCAAATTATATGATCGTTGGCTTGAATGTTCCATCATTCTCATGCATTCATGCAATTCCATAACTTTTACATGTAGGTTAATACTACTCTCTCAAGGTATTAACAATCAAACAACATGAGTGGTAGCTAATCATACAAGTGAAGCATTAAGAACAACAGTATGTAGATAAAATTACTAAGAGTATACATTCAATGGATATAAGTATTTACATGTTGGGAGAGTCTTAGTGGCTACTCTAAACCCAAGTTATATGATTAGACACTTGATATGAGTCATTCAGAACACCAATTCACTAGGGGGTTTATCCTATAATTTAACTTTTTTATGGAAAAACTACCAATTAAGGATGTTTATTAGTATAGAAAGGTCGATCCCACATGATAACATTTTTAAATTTGTTTCTGTGAAACCCAGTTTACTTTGGATGATTTTTGAACAAGAAAAGTAAAATCCAATGATTGATGAGTTGATTATGCTAAAACAAGGAAGTTAAATTTGTAATGAAATAAAAGTTACACTAAAAACAAGTAAGGAAATACATATTCTAAGAACAAAAGAAAAGAGATTTATGGGTAGAATGATAAAGGAAGAATTATCTATGAGCAAAAATAAATTGTAAGTAGGAAAAGGGCGATTGAGAAACAAGTGGGTGAGAAAATGAGAACAAATCAGTAATAAAAGATATTGGGATTATGGGTTTTACCTCCATAGCCACGTGAAACTAGACCGATAATCTATGGAAATAAAGTAAGTCAGAAGAGGGTATGTGAAAACATTCATAAATGCATCTACAAAAGGCGAACTCCCTACAAACTCATTGGTCTTGGTGTTTACAGATCCTAGCCCAGTCATCCCAATAAGGATCCTTCTGAGTTCTCATCCAGATCTTTATGCATATGTTTAGTTGTTTCGAGCCATAGGTTCCATAGTCACATTCCCCAATACTAACACTCAATGAAACAAGATCAAGTCATTTCATAACATGTGATTATCCAAACAAAATATCATCTCACAAATAAAATCATAAAGAATTAGATCTAAATTACACTATGCTTATGGGGCTACTCCCCACACCTTATTATATAGAACTACTCATGATCCATAGTAGCTAAAAGGAGAACAAAGGAACAAAAGGAAGTAAGCCATATGCTAGAATAAGAATCCCAAAGGGATCTTAGCTAGTGACAATTAAATGGATACCTCCCTTAGTTCCTTGTTCCCAACAAGAAGACCAAGGATAATAGAATGATCACTAGAAGTTTTGAGAACAAACACCAACATTATTGAAGAACAAGAAGGATTACACATGCAAGCATTAAAATAACAAGTGTTGAAAATAAATTGTAAGTACAAAATATGGGATCTCCTCTCTGGTGGAGCCCCCCCCCCTTTTATAGGGGGAGGAGTGGAAACCATAGAAAGGGGTGAAGGGAAGTGAGGGTTGGTGTCTTCTGAAAGAGGCTGCTCGTCAGGTGTGAACTGACTGGTTCACACACTAAATCGTAGGGTTTGTGCCTACTGGATTGCGGGTTAAGGGAAGCAGTCAAAAACCCTAGCCAAAGGGTAGCAACACTATTTGAGTGCAACTTGATCTTGAAGCAACTTGTACTAGACATTTGGAGCATGTAATTCTCTATTTGCATCTAAGTGTGCGTGGTCCAAGGAAAAGAACCTAGGGAAAGGTGGAGGCATGCTCCCGAAGAGACTTGGTGGTGAAGAAATCTAAGCTAGTCGATTGGTACAAGGAACATTTAGTTGGAGAAGTGAGTCGAGCGTTTTGGGACATGTGACACTTGTTTTAGCTTCTGAATAGCCGGTGTGGAAGATATGAGACAAGGGGTGTGACATCTATCTGGTCTTAGCTCTCTAAGATGTGACATCCTGCATAAATGAAATGATCATCTCAGAGTGTGAGCCAATCAGATCGTGTACTAAAATGGCTGAAACTTTTCTCTTAAGTCCTTGGGTCCTTTCAATTCTAGAAATTTGAATCAATTTCTTGTTCACAAATATGAGTAAAGGTAGAACGTGCAAAATAAGGGTGAAATGATGAGAATTTGCAATAATGGTTAAAGAGTGAACAATTTGCAATTATCTCTATAATTTTAGCAATAAATAAATAAATTCCGATGAAAAGACTAAGAAAAGTGCATTTAAAAATGGATGAATACATATTCATCAAATTATCCCAAACATGAACTTTCATGCCCTCAGGCAACAAAGAATCACAAATAAATCCAATCTTCATTAGCAACATTCTTTCCTCACCCTCCTAGAATTACTTTGTGCTTTACCTCCTTTCTTGTCCAAGAGACCCAATTTCCTTGAATCACAAAACACAAAATCCATATTCCCTACTAAAACATCTTTCATGACTTGTTTCTAAATCGAGATTTTGTAAGAAACAAACTTCGTCTTACTTTACTTTGACACTCTCATTTTTATTGTAAGATTGCACAAGAACAAGATAGGTATGGAAGAAGATGATCCCTCCTCTATTTGACTCAGGATCTTTTTATTCATGGACTACTATTACGTTAACCATATTTTTTCTTGGTGTGCTCTTTGGAATCTTTTGATGGTGTTCCTCTATTAGATTTTTGAGGGGTATGGAAGAATGGAGATAAGAGAACACATGCCACTACAAACTTGGGGTTTGGCATGAGGTGGTTTTGAAATTTTTGAGATGAAGATGGGGTAGGAGATTGTGCATGTGCTTTCAAAACTTTCAATCATTGTTTTTTTTAGGGAGTGTCATCACATCAGTTCGATTCATCCTGTCACTACATCATACAAGAGATATGACAAGCAAATCAACATATTTAAGATAGATAAAATGTGTGTTTGTTCCTGATCAATACAATAAGGCTTGCCAACATTTCCAAGAAGTAATGCAATTTGGGGTCCCTGGTGAGATGGTATTTTCTAATCATGACAATTGGTTATAAGTTTTACAAAGAAGATTTATTGAATTCAAGGGGGTACAATGATACAACATATTCATATTGGCCGACTAGATAAAGGACAATTTCAATTTAAGGAACAAAAGCAACTACTTTTTTTTAAAGAAAACTACATGAAAACAATTAAAATGACAAAAAAATAAAGCTAAAAAAGGGAAGATAGGGTGTGGAGTTGATACGTACCACCCACCTCCACCCTAAACATAGAACTTTTCTCGTCTGGAGAAAGTACCATATTGAGATGGAGGGAAGAAGATCACTATGGTGGATGATGTGGATGATAGTACTAGTTCCTCAAATATGGGGAGTTGGGGTCGGGGTAAGCCTAATGGGGGCCATATTCCTTAGTATATGATCGACTAGGGGCATAGTGGCTGCAATCCACATTCCAAGACTCCTTATATTGTTGCATGAGGTACATGTGGTTGAGATGGTGGCCCTAACGTTATTGATCATGTTTGATCTCTTCAAGCTGATCTTGAACCTTATAAAATCCATATGGCTCATCACACTATTAGAATAGGTAGTGTGCCTCTTGGTGTGACATCGAGATGGTCATGGAGGAGGGTCAGTCACATCATCATATTCCTCTAAATAGACCCTCCTCATGTGGGCTCATGGCTCAGGGACTTCATCTGGGTCGGGATGCTCCAGATAGAATTGCTAGATGTGCATTGAGTGGTTAGTCAAATCAAAGACTAGATTTGTTGTAGCAAACCTGGTGTGTCGGGAGATCTCTAGGATGACATAGGTATCTTTAAATCATAGATAGTAGACATGATCTGCACCAAAGCAGACGAACTTGCTTCCTTTTTAGTAGAGTAGATCAATCTGGCAATTCTTGAACTCTAGTGTTGGGAAGGAAATATGAGTGTAGCCTAGAAAGATGGCTACATAGGTCATTATGTGGTCGATGCAGATAGAAGAATAAGTAGTTTGGTTGAACTGAGTGCTAAGATGCCCAAGCATAGCATCCGCTCAATTACAAGGCTTGCCATTCAGAAGGCATCAAAGAGTGTAGAGTTCGAGATGAGTGATGACACCTTGAGTACCTTCCCTATTGAAGATAGTGTAGGCCAGCATACGATGAAGATATTTGACAATTGGGTTGTTGATACTGGAGGCTTTGGGTCCATTGTGCAGCTTGGGTGGAAGTCTAGTAGTGTATATCCAAAATTTCTCCCTATTGTATCTGTAAGGAAAGGTGTCATGGGGGAACTCCATGCAAAGAGAGAGCCAGTAGTCAACCCTTCCATCGAGGATGATGGAGGCAAGTTTTTTGACAGAGATCTCCAAGTCTTCCCCAAAAATCCATACCTTGCATCTAGAATTCCCCTATGAGCAATGAAAGCAACGGAAGGTAGTCATGAACTCAAGATTGAGATTAATTAACACCGAGGTGATGTTGTAGGAGAATAGAAGAATATGGTTCTTTTGTAATATGTTGTCCATGGCATCCCTACTTCTGAGGGCATTGAGAGTGGTGGAGTAGGCCAATCTGGGGAGTGAGATGTTGACAGTGTCCATTAAGTCAAATCACTCATAGTGTTTGTCATTGAGGAACTGGGCATAGCTGCCTGAAATAGGGGCTATGCGAGGAGGGTGAGTTCCAAAGGAGTCTGGGTCATCTCGAGATGACTGGCCTGCCTTAGTCTCATAGAGGAGCTCGTCT
This sequence comes from Alisma plantago-aquatica, assembly GCA_963693085.1. Lineage (NCBI taxonomy): Eukaryota > Viridiplantae > Streptophyta > Magnoliopsida > Alismatales > Alismataceae > Alisma > Alisma plantago-aquatica. The sequence goes on along the minus strand of OY856413.1, from coordinate 478,707,039 downwards.
ACTTCATTGAGGTCATGAAGCATATCCTCAGCTATATTAGGGGAAGACTATACAGTGTGTTCCTGAAAGCATATTTTGAGGCCCAAGGGGAGTGTCAAGAAGGATCATAGGAAACAGTCTCTTTGGTTGGAACCTTCTATTTGTAGAGATGATTGAAGATAACCTACCTCATGAGCCATCTTGATAAATTCTGGCACTAGTGGAAGGATGAGATGCTCATCTTTAAGAATGAAACAACCATTTCATTCAGTTTCCACGGGCATTTTATGCACTGAAACGCCGGTCAGTTCGTCACTTGAGAAAAGAAGAAGATGTGCGGGAGTGGGCGATGTGAAGTGGTGATGAGTTGAAGAACTAGTAGCTAAGATGGCTGACTGGATTGGCTGGACTAACGATTGAATGAGATAGATGAGCCACTCGTTGTTACGGTAGAAGAGGGAAAAGAAGAGTGTCGGTGAGAGAGGGGATGTTGGTGTGAAGTGACATAAGTGGCTCGTTGGCCAAAAAATGACTGACCGGAACAACAGACTGCCGGATAGCTATCTAAAGTGGTCGGCTAGAGGGTGCAAGTTTAGCTCACAGGTGGTAAGGGAGGAGATGGAGCAATTCACACAGCTGCTAGGAGACGAGAGGTGATTAGGGATTTAGAGGCTCGGGGAGGGTTAGTTTTGGTGTGATTTACCCTCCCCCAACCGGCTTATTATAGGACTATTGGTCAAGTTAACCGACATGTTTACCAAGTGATATAGTCATTTTGCTCGTCATATGAGAGAGAAGGTGGTACATCTCCCAATGTGATTTCCAATCAGGATGACGCCTTGTGGACTATGGGTCGATCATTTCACAGTTGTGAAATGCCTAGTTGGCATGTCATGGGATCCGAAATACTTTAATTCAAATCAACCACTAACTTGAATGGCTATCTTGAGGATGGATTCGACCATTTCACCACAGGAAACGACCAGTTCACTTATTTTGAAATGCACATCTTTGCTAAGTGAGGTGGTAGTTGGGTAACCAACCGAGCATCTCATCCCTCTTTTTATTGAATGAAAAGGTACTTCTGAACAATGCAAAAGTCAGCTAAATAAATTAAAAGAAAATAAAGTGAAAATAAAGGAAATGTTGGGTTGCCTCCTAACAAGCGTCCAATTTTACATTGAAGTCTCGACATCCGTATTTCATGGAACTAATGCTATCTCAGGATTGGGATGTGGTGGAGGATCCTTTAATTCTAAGTCTTCAAGGATAGAGAGTTCATGTGCTTTTGATGCTATGAAATCCTCAACAGTAATACACCATTTTATCCTATGCCCATTAACTTTGAACTCACCCTGTATTTTATCCCAGAGTAGAAAAGTGTCATGTGGATAGACACTACCATTTAGATTTGAGTCATACAAGAAAAAGTCTCAACCTAAAATTCTATAGTAAGACCTGGTCACCCTCCTAGATATGTTTTTTGCTAATATAGTCATCATGTCGTAATTTGGTTCTATCTTTGTATATTCAGGCGTTCTCATAGGTTGTCATATTAAACTCTTCTAACTCCTGCATTTGAAGGAAAAAATTTTCTCCTACTATAGAAAGGTCAAAGTTTAAAGTTTTAATGGCCTAGCTGAGCTTATGATCCAATTCTATGGGTAGATGGAAAGATTTTACACAAATCAATTTGAAAGGAGTGGTGCCTATGGGTGTTTTGTAGGTAGTCGTCTATGCCCACAAGGCATCATTGATTTTCAAAACCCAATCTTTTCTAGTACAATTGGCAATTTTCTCTAGGATGGACTTAATATGTCAATTTCAAACTTCAACTTGACCATTAGTCTGAGGGTAGTAAAGAGAGATGACTTTATTTGTGACCTCCATATTTTTTCTGTAAGGACCCTGACCTCCGTTTTGGGCTTACCCTATTTGTTTTGCCTAAACCTTGTGCTTGGTTTCTTGCTAATCACCTTTAGTGGTTATTAGGGTTTTCTTGTGTTTTGTTGAGAGTTGGAGGTGCTACTTGCAAAATAACCTAAGTTAGGGTTGAAGAGCAAGTTTTTCACCTTGAGAGATGTCTTTCTCTCTCTTTGCTTCCTCTAGAGTTGAGAGGGAGGTTTGGGCTCATGCCTTGAGTTGTCTTGGGCTTGGCTGAGCTCTATTGGGCCTTGTTTTCCCTTGTTTGGGCCTTGCCTTGCTTTGAGGAGCCATGTATCGGGAAAGGAGCACCTTGTGTCAGCCATGGGGGTGTCACCCATGGGTGTGTCGTCTAAGGTGGTGGTGGTTTGAAGTGTGTCAGCCTTTGACTTTGTTGACCCTCTTGCTATGGTTGTGTCACCCTAGCTTGGACATGTGGCTGATCCTTGGATGAGTGGGTGCCATGGCCTGTGCATGTGTTTTGCAAGGTGGCAAACGTGTGGACATGTGTCCCTTAGTAAGGTGACACCTTGCCTTGGTTCCCCTTTGATCCTCATCTATATATGCCTTGCCTTTCACTTCCTTAGGAACCCTTTAGCTCTTTGTTGCCCTTCTCTTCTTTGGTGCATGATACACCTCTCCCTTGCAACCTTGGTGGCTCATACCCTTGGAGGAGCTAAGGTTGGTGGCCGAAAGTGGTGTTCTTGGATCAAGGAGCTTGGAGCTTGGATCTTTGGCACTTGAGGAGTTTCCTTAAGGCGGGTTACATAACTTCTAACCCTAGCTATACTACCTTCTTTTATGTTGCATGATTCATATATGTTGATGATCGACCATTGCATGTTATGTTTCTTGCTCTAGTACATGTTGTTGATGTTGTTGATGGTTTTTATGCCTTTGGATCTAGTTGGACGAACCATAGTTTGGGGTTTTCTTGTTGAGCAATACTCCTTTCTCTCATTGGTTTTGGGAAGTGAGTTTGAGCTCTAGTGATGTGGGCAATACCCCTCTCTCGTTTAAGTTGAGAGGTGAGTCTACATTCTAGTTGCTTGGGCAACACCCTCCACTCACCTTGGTTTTGAGAGGTGAGCTCTTGGATATGTGATGACCTAAGTTGAGGTTGATCCTTGTGGTTGCCTGATTTGTGATAGAGGTTGTGCAAACCCCTCTCTCTTGGGTGTTGAGAGGTGAGCCGATCTTTTTGATCATATAGGGTTTGGTGACCTCGTGCTTGAGGTTGAAGACGACCTTGTAGAGTTGTGATTTGCACGTTATGACCTTGGAGTAGTGCTTCCTGATAGCTTCTTGTCTAGGGTTTTACCCTTGGCCGATACACCTAGTTGAGATGGTTGGTTTGGTGCCCGATATGGTGGTATAGAGAAACCCTAGTAGGTGCCTTAGTGGTAGCCGATATAAGAGGCTTGACCTAGTTGGACTATAGGCCTTCTTGTGGTGCCTAGGTCTTGTTTGTTATAGGTGGGTGACAGCCTAGCTCTTCCTTGAACGTTATGGGTAAGATGGGTAACCTTGTGTCGGGCATGGGGTTTGTGTTTGCACGACACACCCTCAGTTGAGTTAGCCAATATGATGCCTTAGTAGTCACCTTTCCCATGGATGACATGGTGCCTTGGCCAACATAAGGTTTCTTTGGACGATATGGTTTGATGGTTGGGCGTCATGACCTTGGTCGTTACGGCCTTGGGCATTATGATGTTGGTGGTTGCCTGACATGAAACCCTAACCTTAAGTGGGTGATAGGGTCTTGAACGATAAGAGGTGCCCATGTGATGTCTGATACCACCCTGTAGTTGCATGCATGATACATAAAACTAGCACTGGTTGCACAATGCAGTGTCGCTCGCCTAAGGACGTTGGGCATCACGGGTTGCGCGTTGCCTGGGTAGGTGTTGCCCGACGCAGCATTGCGTTGGGGCGTTATAGGTGGTAAGGTTTCCCGTTGTACTTGGCCGACATGCTTGGGTGAGGGTAGCTACCTTGCCTGATACTACCTATAGTGAGGGTTGTAGGAGCTTTGGTGAGGGTTCTGATAACCCGGAATGTATATAGCTGATAGTTCTCTGTTAAAAATGATAATACAAATGATATGGTGTGATCACCTTGAATCCTGCAACTATGATAATGAGATAAGATGATAGGTTGTGAACCAGGAAGTTTGAAAGAATATGATGTTGCTACACATGATAATGTGACACATGTATATGATCACAAGTATGGGGCATCATATATGATAATAAAACTATGATTTCTACAGCTTATGTGTAATATACTCATGGATGTTGCTTTATAATTGATAGCATGATAATCCTGTTAATCCTTGATGGCTTCAGTTATTTCTATGGATGTGTATACTAACTATGCAGGTATTTTTATGTGGATTCATAACCTAGTAAGAGCTATGAGATGTATGTGCTTGAGTAGCACCATGTGGTAATGAGATAACAAGTTGATAGGTCTAAGGACCTGATATAAGGCTGAGTGCCTAGTTGAGGTGTTATCCTCTGATGATGAGATAAGGGATGTGTTCCCAGAATATTGATGCATGATTATGATGCCTTGAGAGGCAGTGGTTGATATAATGAGGGATTAAGGTCCCAGGACAGTATGATGATGGCAATGATGATGTAATTCTATAAGGCTATGTTTATACTTTGGTTGCCTCAGCAATTGGCTTAAAATATACTATTTAATTATAGATGAACATATCATGTAGTTTTCCCTGGCCATAGATCCATTATCGTCAGTATCATGGTGATGGTGAAATAGGTTTATCCTGTGGGATTTTCCTGGAGCGCATATTGTTGAATATGTGAGGTTTTCCCCTAGCCTAAAATAGGAGGAATCTGAGTACCACTGTGAGTATATGGAGCATGGTGAACAGACCCATGGCTCGGGATATGTAATAATGAGCATGATGCGTTCATGGCTCGGATGTATGCACTAGCACCTATGATGAGGTGAGCTAGAGATGTGGGTAGCTTGCGGATATGACCCAGAGGTTGAGGCCCTATAAGCCTAAGAATGTGGTCTTGCTTGATGATTTGTGTACTGACCACGAGAAGGTGAGGTCATGGAGTCTGGATCTCCTTAGACCTTGTATGGCACTGGATTGGGCTTTGTAGCCGATGGTTGTATTTGAGCAAGGAAGGCTCACTTTCTCAGGGCATAATAAAATGTAATACAGTCGGGTAGTATATGCTTCACAGACTAAATACAAAACATTGATTGAAGCCTTGCTTATATAGTTGATCTAGTTATACCTTGCAGTTACATGTACGATCCTTATATTTTGTGATAAGTTCTTATAAAGCTTATTTTGTCAATCATGTTCCATAAAGAAATACTTGGTTATGTACCTCCTGGATATCTTGGTAAGAATGATGGGAATAATGGTCTTGCTTAGCATACTGCTCTTGTTGTATGCTTTATCAGTGACCTTCTTTTATTGCTTTAATATTCTAAGGTTTTATAGTTTCGGTGGGGAGTTATGTTTCTCGCTGGGACTGTGTGTCTCACCCCACTAGTTTACACCCTTTTTAGGTGATCCTTCTAGACGTGGCGGTGGTCGTGAGGTTGCGGCCGAGTAGTAAGAAGAGCAGTAGAAGGCAAGAGATGGACATGTTGATGTTTTGGTGGTTTTGTAGTAGAGTCCTAGAGTCATCCCTGTACTCTTAGGTCCATGGAGGTGTTTAACGACGTTTCACAATGACTAGCTGTTGTAATTTTGCTCTATCCTGCTACTGGCCGTACGTGGTTTGTTATGTATGTATAAATAGGTGATGAACTTTGGTACTGATAGTACAGCTGGTTTCAATAAGCTGTGGACATATATCAAAGCTTGTAATATTTTTATAACATGTTTCTCTACAAGATCTGGATGCAAAAGTTCCCTTATGCATGCTTTCCGCAATCGGTTTTAATTAACCTGTGTTTTTAGTAATACGTGGTTCCACACATTTTCGTGTGTCATCTTGTTGTCTGTGTGATGGTGGGGTGTCACACTTAGTTTGGTATCAGAGCTCTAGGTTCGCTGAATCTATAGGGATCTAGGACTAGGTTTGCGTCTGTTCTTGTGAGTTTTCCAAATTTTCTTACAATGACCTTCTGCCCTCAGCAGAAGATAAAGCGTAACGATGTCTGGAAACAATGAAGAACATGCTGCTGAGAGCAATGATGTTGCATCAGTTGATGGAGAAAGAGTGCAGGCACATGAAGATTGGGTGCCTGAGGTCCTCCAACTTGACCCAGCCATTCTCGAAAATCCTGCCTACCAACAGCTTATGGGGCAGTTGATGGCTACGATGAATCACATGGTAGAAAGAATGCCAGTGCCTCCGCCAAGAGCACATGCTACCCATGGTGAATCATCAGGCATTGGGAAGACCTTTGAGCGGCTTCACCGAGTCGGAGCTTCAGATTATGTTGGAATGGCTGATCCAGCGGATACAGGCCTATGGCTGATAGGTCTCGAGAAGGCCTTCCAGATCCTCAACATCCCTAAAGCAGACAAAGTCAAGCACGTTGTCTACCTTCTGAAGGGTAGAGCTAGCCACTGGTGGGCCATCGAGGAGGAGAAGTGACTTGGTGAGGAGATCAGTTGGGAGGTTTTCTGGCGAGAGTTCGTTAGCAGATACTTTCCGAAAATGTATCTGGATGAGAAGATCAACCAGTTTGAGCATCTACTCCAAGGATCAATGAGCATCACCGAGTATGAAGCCAAGTTCATGGACTTGTTGAGGTTTTTTCCTCACATGGCAGCGATAGATGATGAGCGGATCAGGCAGTTTGAGAAAGGTTTGAGTGTTGAGCTGTCGACACCTACTGCTGCTTTGGAAAATCAGGAGTGGTTTGCCACATTCGTGGAGTCCGTCCGCAGGATTGAACAGTCTATCAAGGATAAAAGGGAGTCCATGACCAGGAAAAGGCCTACTCAGTTCCAAGGATAGAGATCTGGTGGCTTCAAGAAGCCAAGGTTTTCGACACCTTCCACGATGTAGAGTTCTCGTGTACCATCACAATGGTCTCCGAGTAAGGTAAGAGGTTATGTTTCTTCACCTTCGAAGGTGCATAGTATAGCCTCAGTGGCAGTGACAGGGCCATCTAGGCCACAAATAGAAGGAAGGTCATGTTATCACTGTGGACAGACTGGACACTTGAGGTCAAATTTCCCAAGGAAAGATGTTGAAGTAACACAACAACTGAGGAAGAATCAACAAGGGTCAGACAGGCAGCAGCCTAGTGGTAGCAGAGGGTGAGGACGCGGTCAAGCGTCACAAGTGGGATCATCTGCTCAAGGAAGTAGAGGATGTAGACAATAAGAAATGGCTCGATTCTATGCTATGATTCAGCCAGAGGCGATAGTCAACCCGTGAGTGGTGACATGTCAGATGGAGTTATTTCATTCTGATTTGTCTTCTTCTTACTTTATATCTGTTTTGGTTGACCCGGGTGCTACACACTCTTTTATCGCACATAGTCTGTTTGATAGCTGTCCTTTACCTATTAGTTGTAAGAAAGATAGCCTATTCCTAGAAACTCCTCTCGATGGTTCCTCGATGCTTCGAGAGGAGTGTCCATCTTGTGTCCTATCTTTCTCGGGACATAGTATACGAGTGGATCTTATACCACTTGATATGCATGGATTTGATGTGATCCTTGGGATGGATACCCTAGAAAAGTATAAGGTTGTGTTGGACTGTGGTTCCAAGCAAGCAGTGTTTGATGGCAACAGAGAGAAGTGGATCCTCCAAGGAGACAGGAAGATTCTTCTGACATGTTTAGTGTCAGCTTTGGTGGCAAAAAAGTTGTTGCGACAAGGTTGTAAGGCATTCTTAGCTCATGTTGTGGATACCAAGGTGAAAGGTCCTAGCCTTGAGGAGGTGACGGTAGTCTGAGAGTTTGCATATATGTTTCCTGATGAGTTCCCCGGTGTTCCCCCACCCCAAGAGATTGATTTTGAGATCAATTTGGTACCAGGAACGCAGCCAGTTGCACAGAAACCATATAGGATGGCTCCAGTAGAGATGGCAGAGTTGAAGAAGCAATTACAAGAGTTATTGGAGAAAGGTTTCATCAGACCGAGTACATCACCGTGGGGTGCTCCGATCCTGTTTGTAAAGAAGAAGGATGGGCCGATGCGGTTGTGTATAGATTACCGGCAGTTGAACAAAGTCACGATTAAGAATAAGTACCCGTTTATGAGGATAGATGATCTGTTCGATCAGTTTGTGGTGCTACAATGTTCTCGAAGATTGATCTATGGTCTGGATATCATCAGTTGAGTATTAAGGCAGATGACATACCAAAGTCTGCTTTTAGGATGAGGTATGGTCACTTTGAGTTTGTGGTTATGCCGTTTGGGCTAACCAATGCACCTGCTGCTTTCATGGATCTGATGAACTGAGTGTTCCATTCATTTTTAGATCAGTTTGTTGTAGTCTTTATAGATGACATCTTAATCTACAGTTGGGACAAGAAAGAGCATGAAGAACATCTTTGACAAGCTTTGACTCTTCTTCATCAACATCAGTTATATGCCAAGTTCAGTAAGTGTGAGTTTTGGTTGAAAAAAGTGACTTTCTTGGGTCATATGATATCTGCAGAAGGAGTCAGAGTGGACCCTAAGAAGGTGGAGTCAGTAGCATATTGGGAGAAACCAAAGATGCTGACAGAAGTTCATAGTTTTCTGGGTTTGGCAGGATACTATCGGAGGTTTATGAAGGACTTTAGTGTGATCGCATTGCCGATGACAATGTTGACCAGGAAGGATGTACCTTTTGTTTGGGATGATCATTGTCAGCGAGATTTCTAATGTTTGAAGGAGAAGCTGACTAGTGCTCCAGTTCTAGTGCTGCCAGAGCCTGGGAAAGGCTATGTTGTTTTCTACGACGCTTCCAAGAAGGGCCTAGGATGTGTGCTGATGCAGGAGGATCATGTGGTTTCTTTTGCTTCACGACAGCTTAAGAAACATGAGGATAACTACCCGACACATGATTTAGAGTTGGCAACGGTGGTCCATGCATTAAATATTTGGAGACACTATCTTTATGGGGAAGAGTGTCAGATCTTTACAGATCATAAGAACTTGAAGTATATCTTTTTCGTAGAGTGAGCTAAACATGTGATAACATCATTGGATGGAGCTAATCAATGATTATGATTGCACCATTGAGTATCATCCTGGTAAGGCAAATGTGGTATTTGATGTGCTTAGCAGAAAGTCTTCTTCTCTCCCCATGAAGAAGGCATAGTTGAGTTCCTTGGTATGCCATAGGTGGGATATGTTTGTCTCCTTGTGGAAGATGAATGTGTAGTTGGAAGTTTCCTTGTTGGCAGGACTGTTGGCACAGATGCAAGTCAAGCCTACATTGAGACAGCAGATCAAAGATGCACAACAGGCAGATGATACAGTGCAGTTGATCAGGTCAAAGCTCGACAACGAAAAGCTTGATGGGTTCCATGAGTATGAGGATGGACTAGTTTTCTATCATGGTAGGATGGTGGTCCCCGATGTTGATAATATAAGAAAGCTAGTGCTCGAGGAAGCACACACGTCGATGTATGCTATGCATCCAGGAGTCACCAAGATGTATCGTAATCTAAAAGACTTGTATTGGTGGCCTGGCTTGAAGAAGGATGTAGCTGAGTTTGTGGCTAAGTGCACAATATGTAAGCATGTTAAAGCTGAGCATCAAAAGCCGACAGGTACGTTGCAACCCATGCCAATACCAAAGTGGAAATGGGATCATATAACCATGGATTTCATACTTGGTCTACCAAAGACAGCTAGGAATCATGATTCCATTTGGGTAATAGTGGACAGACTGACAAAATCTGCTCATTTCATACCGGTAAAGATGACATATACAACAGAGAAGCTTGCTCAGGTGTATGTTGATGACATAGTGCATTTGCACGGTGTACCAGAAACAATAGTCTCCGACAGAGGTCCTCAGTTCACAAGTTATTTATGGGAGCAGTTGCACAAAGCGTTGGGAACATAGTTGAGGTTTAGTACCGCCTTCCACCCACAGATGGATGGACAGTCTGAAAGGACTATTCAGACTTTGGAGGATCTTCTCTGAGCTTGTGTTTTACAGTTCCTAGGCAGTTGGGATGTGCATCTCAGTCTGATAGAGTTCGCTTACAATAATAATTACCAATGGAGCATTGACATGGCTCCTTATGAGGCTCTATATGGAAGGAAGTGCAAATCCCCTTTATGCTGGTATGAGTCTGGTGAGTATCAGCTTTTGGGTCCTGAGTTAGTGCAACAGAAAATAGAGAAGATCAGAGTTATACAACAACAGTTGAAAGTGGCACATGACAGACAGAAGTCTTATGTAGAAAATCGTCGACGACCTTTAGAGTTCCAGGTAGGAGACAAAGTGTATCTCAAGGTTTCACCTTGGAAAGGCGTGCTGAGGTTTGACCGAAAAGGCAAACTAGCACGCAGGTATATGGGGCCATACCCAGTAATAGCACGTATTGGCAAGGTAGCTTACAAGTTAGAGCAGCCTCCAAAGTTTCACAGGTTGCATCCAGTGTTCCATGTCAGTATGCTGAAGAAAATTCATCCAGACACAGGAACAATGATACAACTAGCTGAGGTTGAGATTGATGAAGATGTGACCTATGAAGAAGGTCCAGTGACAATCCTTGACAGGAGGGTAAATAGGTTGAAAAGGAAGGACCTAGTTCTTGTGAAAGTTCTTCGGCACCACCGTGCGTTGAGGAAGCCACGTGGGAGCTGGAGGAAGAGATGAGGAGGAAGTATCCCTTACTTTTCTCTTCAGATTTTGGGAATGAAATCCCTTTGTAGAGGTTTATGGCTTGTAAGTACCCAGACCTCCATTTTGGGCTTACCCTATTTGTTTTTCCTAAACCTTATTATTGGTTGCTTGCTAATCACCTTTAGTGGTGATTAGGGTTTGCTTGTGTTTTGTTGAGAGTTGGAGGTGCTACTTGCAAAATAACCTAAGTTAGGGTTGAAGAGTAAGTTTGTCACCATGAGAGATGTCTTTCTCTCTCTCTGCTTCCTCTAGAGTTGAGAGGGAGGTTTGGGCTCGTGCCTTGAGTTGTATTGGGCTTGGTTGAGCTCTGTTGAGCCTTGTTTTCCCTTGCTTGGGCCTTGCCTTGCTTTGAGGAGCCATGTATCGGGCAAGGAGCACCTTGTGTCGGCCATGGGGGTGTCACCCATGCATGTGTTGGCCAAGGTGGTGGTGGTGGTTTGAAGTGTGTCGGCCTTTGACTTTGTTGACCCTCTTGCTTTGGTTGTCTCACCCTAGCTTGGAATGTGGTTGATCCTTGGATGAGTGGGTGACATGTCTTGTGCATGTGTTTTGCAAGGTGGAAAATGTGTGGACATGTGTCCCTTAGTAAGGTGACACCTTGCCTTGGTTCCCCTTTGATCCTCATCTATATATGCCTTGCCTTTCACTTCCTTATGAACCCCTTAGCTCTTTGTTGTCCTTCTCTTCTTTGGTGCACGATACACCTCTCCCTTGCAACCTTGGTGGCCGATACCCTTGGAGGAGCTAAGGTTGGTGGCCGAAAGTGGTGTGCTTGGAGCAAGGAACTTGGAGCTTGGAGATTTGGAGCTTAAGGAGTTTGCTTAAGGCGGGTTACATAACTTCTAACTCTAGCTATACTACCTTCTTTTATGTTGCATGATTCATATATGTTGATGATCGACCATTGCATGTTATGTTTCTTGCTCTAGTATATGTTGTTGATGTTGTTGATGGTTTTTATGCCTTTGGATCTAGTTGTCGAACCATAGTTTGGGGTTATCTTGTTGAGCAATACCCCTTTCTCTCCTTGGTTTTGGGAAGTGAGTTTGAGTTCTAGTGATGTGGGCAATACCCCTCTCTCGTTTAAGTTGAGAGGTGAGTCTACATTCTAGTTGCTCGAGCAACACCCTCCTCTCACCATGGTTTTGAGAGGTGAGCTCTTGGATATGTGATGACATAAGTTGAGGTTGATCCTTGTGGTTGCCCAATTTGTGATAGAGGTTGTGCAAAACCCCTCTCTCTTGGGTGTTGAGAGGTGAGCCGATCTTCTTGATCATATAGGGTTTGGTGCCCTTGTGCTTTAGGTTGAAGACGACCTTGTAAAGTTGTGCTTTGCACGTTATGACCTTGGAGTAGTGTTGCCCGATAGCCTCTTGTCTAGGGTTTTACCCTTGGCCAATACACCTAGTTGAGATGGTTGGTTTGGTGCCTGATATGGTGGTATAGAGAAACCCTAGTAGGTGCCTTAGTGGTGGCCGATATAAGAGGCTGGACCTAGTTGGACGATAGGCCTTCTTGTGGTGCCTAGGTCTTTTTTGTTATAGGTGGGTGACACCCTAGCTCTTCCTTGAACGTTATGGGTAAGATGGGTAACCCTGTGTCGGGCTTGGGGTTTGTGTTTGCACAACACACCCTCAGTTGAGTTATCCGATATGATGCCTTAGTAGTCACCTTGCCCATGGACGACATGGTGCCTTGGCTGACATAAGGGTTCTTTGGACGATATGGTTTGATGGTTGGGCGTCATGACCTTGGTCGTTACGGCCTTAGGCGTTATGATGTTGGTGGTTGCCCTACATGAAACCCTAACCTTAACTAGGCGATAGGGTCTTGAACGATAAGAGGTGCCCATGTGCTGCCTGATACCACCTTGTAGTTGCATGCACGATACATAGCACTAACCCTAGTTGCACGACACAGCGTCGCTCGCTTAAGGACGTTGGTCGTCATGGGTTGCGCGTTTCCCAGGTAGGTGTTGCCTGACGCAACGTTGCGTTGGGGCGTTATAGGTGGTAAGGTTGCCCGTTGTGCTTGGATGACAGGCTTGGGTGAGGGTAGTTACCCTTACTGATACTACCTAAAGTGAGGGTTGTAGGAGCTTTGGTGAGGGTTCTGATAACCCAGAATGTATATAGCTGATAGTTATCTGTTAAAAATGATAATACAAATGATATGGTGTGATCACCTTGAATCCTGCAACTATGATAATGAGATAAGATGTTGTGAACCAGGAAGTTTGAAAGGATACGATGTTGCTACACATGATAATGTGACACATGTATATGATCACAAGTATGGGGCATCATATATGATAATAAAACTATGATTTCTACGGCTTATGTGTAATATACTCATGGATGTTGTTTTATACTTGATAAGGATCATCCCACTAATAGTGCTTGACATCATGTAAAAAACTTTGCTTTGGTATGTCCCTTGTAATCAGGGTGTAGGACACCTGCAACAAGATAATTGACATAGTCTATGAACCATACGTATTAGGATTAAGCCTTAAGTAATTTATCATCTGGTAGAGAATCATTAATGGGGATTCCATCATCATCACATAAGCTTGGGCGGCTAATATGTTCCTCCACACCATTCTTACAACCTTTCTTGTCAAGGATTTCCATATCAAATTTGTGAAGTAAAAGGATCCAACGGATAAGACGTGGCTTGGCATCCTTTTTTGTCATAAGGTATCTAATGGCAGCGTGGTCCATGTAAACAGTAACCTTGGACCTAATGAGATATGAGTGAAACTTGTCAAAGGCATAGACAATGGCTATCATTTCCTTCTCAATAGTGATGTATATCCATTGTGCATCATACAACGTCTTGGACACATAGTAAATGACATGATGCTTCTTATCAACTCTTTGTCCAGGAATAGAACAAACATCAAAATCACTAGTGTTGAACATGATTTCAAAAGGTAATGACCAATTAGGTGCAATAATAATTGGAGTATAAGTAAAAGATTCCTTTAGGCAAAGGAAATTGTAACACCCCTGACGTGGATTATACTTTAACCCTAGGTGTTTTGATTAAGAAAGATGATCAAATGCTTAATATCATCTTGTGAAAGGTAATTAGGGCTTGAGAGGAACTTATATTGCAATTCTAGTCCTTTTTGAACATTGTTGAAATCAATGTTTTGTTTGTTTTGGACTAATGTGCAAAATACCCAAGTTGAGGGGTTTAAGTGCAAATTGTGCATGATAATATGTTCCTCATGTGTTGAAGCATCATGAGAGTAAAGATGATGCTGAGTTGTGGCTTATGGAAGCCTGAATACCAAGAAAGAGCTGATAAAGCAATGTTTGTGCATTAAAACCTAGTTTTCGTGTAAAGTGCAATTTACCCAAAACCTAGGGTTCAGTATGCAAATTACCACTTCAATAAGGTCCTGAATGCTTCTTGGCATCATGTAGAGCAAATAAAATGAGAGGGGCGCCTCATTTGAATTAAATTGGAGGAGAGAGAATCTTGATATTAAAATAATCAAGATTTAATCCTAATTGAAACCCTAATTCGATTTAGGGCAAAAATAAATGTATTAATTAAAGGGACTTAAACCAAAATTAAAATGGATGGATTTAGATGTATGTGTTAAGTCCTTGAGCTTTGAAAGGACCACGAAAATATCCAAGGGAGTGGATAACTCACAAATAATTTTATAAGAAAAAGAAATATCCACTCACATATGGATATTAATATAATATGATTTAAGGTGCTTGATTTTCTTTTCTTTAAATCATGGATAATTGAGAGGGATAAAAGCAAACAAGATAGCCTCATCCATAAGGAATATAAGGGGGAAGAGGCGGCCACATTTTTGGGATTAAATGAATTTTTATAAGGCACTTTCCCTCTCCTTGAATTTCTTATAAAAAGACCCTTTACAAGCCAAATGGAAGGATTTTTCGACCCCACTTCTTCTCCTTGCTTGGGAAACGACCAAGGGATCTTGGGAGGATCAGGAGGACGACCCCCAACCTGTTGGTAAGGTTATTGATCCATTTCACCTTGATTCCATGGTGGAATCGAAAATAAATTATGGATTTCTTCCTAATTCGATCTCCTCTTCAATTCTAACCATTCCTTTTCACTCAAACCTTGAAGACGAGCCTTGGAATGGTGAAAGGAGTTGCATCCACCATTTGTTCTGTGAGAATGGAGCTTTGGAGCTCAATTGAAGGCAGGTTTTATAACTTGAACCCTTTTTCATTGTTATTCAACCATTAATCTTGCAATTTCAATGATTCCTTCATTATCTTGTTTAATTGCTGGTTGAAAATGGTTATTTCATGAAATCAGAAGTTTTTAGAATTTCAAGGACGAAGGTAGATGATGATGACATCATCTTGGATACTTTTTCCAAATAAATCATGGTTCATACGGTTTTGAGTCAATTGCTCATGCGGTTTCACCACACCGTTTGAGAGCAAACAGTTTGAAACCATTTGGGAGCAAACGGTTTCAAAACCATTTGAGTGAATTGACCAAGGGTTGACCGTTTGATATTACTGTTCCTAATTATGTTTGTTAATGACTCACCAAATTTTATGGGTTAACTCCCAAGGAATCGTGAGTTGAAGGCTAATCAATTAGGCAAACCTAATTGGATTAAGTGCTGATGTTTCAGCTTGATTAATTTGATTTTTTTGGGCAAACGGTTTCAAAACCGTTTGAGAGGGTTGACCAAGGTTTGAACGTTTGAGATTCCTGTTCCTAATGATTTTGGTTTAAAACTCACCAAATTTTATGGATTAATTCCAAAGAATCATGAGTTGAAGGCTAATCAATTAGGCAAACCCTAATTGGATTAAGTGCTGATTTTCAACTTGATTGATTTGACTTTTTGGGTTATTTAACCCAAACAGTTTCAAAACCGTTTGGGGATTACACAAACGGTCTCAAGACTGTTTGGAGTTCACCCAAGACCGTTTGGAGGTCTAGGTTTGGATATGGTTAAGTGTTTGAAGGACAAAAGATATGGTGTTAACCCTAATCGGCTAAGTGCTGATTTTGCATTGGAATGAGTTGATGTTTTGGGTTGATTGACCCAAACGGTTTCAAAACCGTTTGGGAATCAGGTCTCAAGACCGTTTGGGGATCACCAAAGACCGTTTGGAGGTCTAGGGTTAAGCATGGTTGACCAATTGAAGATCTAAAGGTACCAAATCACTTTGCAATTAAGTGCTGATTTGATGATCAACTCAATAGCTCAAACCCTAATGATTTTTTCACTAGAATCCAAGGGTTGGATGAGCCAAACGGTCTCAAGACCATTTCGAGCTCATCCAAATGGTCTCAAGAACATTTGGAGGTCACCCAAGACCGTTTGGAGGTCTAGGGGTGAGTATGGCTAAGCAATTGATGATCCAATGATACTAAGTTAAAGTGTAATCAATTGCTGATTTGGTGATCAATCCAATGATCCAAACCCTAATTGGTTGACTTGGATTTTGATGATGTGATGGCCAAATGGTCTTCACCTACTTGGCCAAACGATCTTCACCTACTTGGGCAAACAGTCTTCACCTACTTGGCCAAACAGTCTTCACCTACTTGGGCATACGGTCTTCACCTACTTGGGCAAACGGTCTTCACCTACTTGGGCAAACGGTCTTCACCTACTTGGGCAAACGGTCTCAAGAACCACCTTTACCAAACAGTTTCAAACCGTTTGGGGGTCAAGTAGTCAAATTTGATTGTAGATTCAATTGATCAATTCAATTGGATACCTTATGTAATGGAGGTCCAAGGTGATTGAATCTCTCGAGAATAGAGATGATGAATGACTCATTGATCCAATGATGATTAGTAATGGTAATCAATGAAGGTACAAAGATTGAAACCCTATTAGTACCTAAGTGATTAGTGACAATTAAGGGATGAACTTAATTGCTTATAGGATCAATGACTTGGTACACTATGTCATTCATAGTTGTATGTACTTGATTGAAGGGATGATATGACCTTATCAAGTTGAGATTATGTTAGCATGAATTCATAACATGAATATGATTCATGTGGTGATTAAGGGTATGATCCTTAAGTAAAGAGATCATGAAACCCTAATCATGAACATAAACCCTAATTGACAGGGTTATTGAATTCTAACCCTAATTGAGGGCAATTCTAAATGAAACCCTAATCCAGGGTAAGGATGTAGCCCTAATCTAGGGTAATCATAAGTGAAACTCTAATTTAGGGAAAAGAGATGTAAATCCCTAATTGGGATGAATAGTGAATCTCCAATTATGGATAATTGAATGAAATCCTAATAGAGATGAATAGTAGACCCAAAAAGAAGGGAAACTATGGTGGAAATCCTAGTTGAGGGTGGTTCCATGAGAAACCTTAACTACGTATTAACACCACATGACGTACTAATGATATGTTGTGATAAGAGGCCCTAAGAAGGGTGAAGGCATGTGAGACTCTAATGAGGAGTCATAATACATAAAGCCCTAATCTTGGATAATATGAAAATGAATCATAATTCTAATCTTAAGTAAGGGTATAAAGAAACCCTAATGATGAGATTAAGGAATGGCCTTATAAAGGTGAAACATTTCATGTGGTTGAATATATGCAACCTAATTGTAAGCAATGACTTTACCATTAGACAAGTCCATATCATTAAAGATAGTTGGACAACTCTAATGTGTGGCCTATGCATTATATTCTATAGGTAAGTGATTAGTGATGGAATGTATTAAGAAGGGAAATACCTTAATACAAGATAAAATGGCTAATTTAGGAGAGTGTGAAGTGATGAGAAAGTGATACATCAAAATATGATAGTTATCACATTTCAACATTTCAGGGTTTATATGCCTTGATGTACTGCAAATCCAATATAATTGGGTAAGAAACATATAAAGTGTGTTATGCAACTATTACAATGAAATGCAATGAGTTGTTGCACCTTGATGAGTGTTAATTAATGTACCTTGAGAATGGGGTTAAGCCCAAATGATGTGTATGATGTAATCATACCATGATGAGGATGAGAAATGAACTCATACCTTGAATTGATCATTCATTTAATGAAAAATGATGAGAATAAATAAGTATGATTGAATACTTATGATATCAATCTTTGCTCCTAGATGTGTGGAGCAATGAATTAGGGTTTGATCATTGATAATATGACCTTGAAAACCTAAATGGTTAATAATGGAAAACCTTAACCCTAATGATGGGAAGGTTGTATTTCTTTTATTGCATAAGCCTTGTAAGGCATATTAAATACTTGTATAACAAGTATAATGACCAATGGTCTTGTAAGTCATGTGAATAAGTTGTTGCCTAGTGAGAGGTGACAAGATGTGTAATGGCCTTGTGAGCCATGTGAATAAGTTGTTGCCTAGTGAGAGGTGACAAGATGTGTAATGGCCTGGTGAGCCATGTGAATACTTGCACACAAGTAAAATGAATACCTTGGTATGAGGACCTAGAGGTAATGGTTATCTATTACAGAGATAACAATGTTATGATCTAAGGGTTTAACTACCCATATCCAGTAATCATGATGATGATAATGTGAAGGGATGAGAATTCCCAGTAATGTGATAAAGGACTCAGACCCCAAGTATTATGTGTTTTAAAGATTTGAAAAGTATGTGATAGATGTATTGTATCTTTCTTTGTAGCATCTGTTATAATAATTCTTGTTTGAAACAAGGATGATGCTAAAAGATATTGTAATGCACTTAATTAATCAAGTGGAATTTCATCATGTAGTGCCCTGGCCATAGATCCATCATCGTCAGTAGCTGGTGATGGTGAAACGGGTTTTCCTGCGGGTTAATCCAGAGCGTATATTGTTGAATATGTGGGGTTTCTCCTAGCCAAAAATAGGAGGATTAGAGTGCAACTTTGGTTGTAGACTCAAGATGTGTATAAGAGTATGGTGAACAGGCCCATGGCTTAGTGTGAAAGAGCATGAATGCGTTCATGGCTCAGGGAGCACGGTGAACTGGCCCGTGGCTTTGATATACTAGCTCCGAGACCTGTACCAAGGTGGGCTAGAGAAAGGGTAGACTACGGGAGCTAACCCTGTGACTGAGGTCACTTAAGCAAGAGACTGCGGTCCTGCTTGTGGTCTCGCACTGACAGAGACGTGGGAGGTCATGGAGTCCGGCTCTTCCATGGACCTTGTATGGAACCGGCTTTGGGTTTCGCAACCGAAGGTTGGATTTGAGCGGTACAGCTCACCTCCTCAGGGCATAAGTGTGATTGTAAAATGTAATCAGCCGTATAGCATGTTTGCTTAAGGATTGAATATGGAGATTCATTGGCTGATGTTGCACTTTCTTTATGCATTCCTTAGTGGATAAATGTTAAATATGTTTCTTTATATTCTCTGCAAGGTAGACAAATGAATTACTTATCTACCATGGGTAGATGCAATGACCTCCTTGAGAATGGAGATTATCTTATTCTGTTCTATGATGAATAATTATGCCTGATAATGTAAAAGTAACCCCTGCTCAGTTTTAATTTAATAAATTGCAATAACAATGTTTTTGGCGGAGAGTTATATCTCTCGCTGGGGCAATTTTCAATTGTCTCACCCCCGTGGGAAACACTTTTAGGTATGCATGGGAGGCAAAGTAGAAATCCTAGAACAAGGAAAGAGCAACAACAACAGTAATAGTAGGGACAGAAATAAGATTTCAGGTGGAGATAGTGTCTGTCTAGTCATACAGATAGTAGTCCTATGTGTCGTCTATGTACTCTCATGTCCTCGAAGTTTTTAGTCAGTGTTTTATGAATCAATCTGAGGTTTTGGCTTGATGCCTCGAGATTCATATACTGTCTATATTTAATGTTTATAAGACATTTGATGTTGTAATCTTTGAGAAGGAATGGTACAGGTTGTGTACTTGTGAACCAGGATAAATTTGAAATACTTTGGTTCTTGGTTAAAGAGTTTTCCTGTGAATGGATCTCTTTGAAAAAGTTTTAATTTTTAGTGATTTTCAGTAATCCACTGCAAATAATTCACTTCCGCATTAGTTAATCATGTTTTCGTGAGACGGTTGCCACAATTAGTGGTATCAGAGCTCTAGGTTCGTTGAGTCTATAGAGACATAGGACTAAGGTAGTAGAGTCTGTTCTGGTGTCATCCAGTGTATCTGATAGTGTCTTCTTCTCATATAAGAGAAGAAGAACTTAAAGATGATTGGATCACATGAGGAGATTGCTGCTGAGAGCAGCAATGTTGCACCAAGAAGAGGTGCATGGGAACAGGAAAGAGAGAGACAATTGCCTAAGAATCCCCTATCTGATCAAACTATAATAAGAAAATCCTTCTTTAAGTATTACTGTTTGAGAACTTAGGGCAACAGTAATGTATATAGTGGATCAAGTTTTCGTAGTGTAACCTAGATTACCAGTCCCAATGATGATGTTATAGATATCAACATGATTTGTAATTAACATCAGCACGTTGAAGCAAAAGGAAATGATGAATTTCTGGACTTAAATTGAGTCTGTGCTCAAGCATAGCCTGTTGAATCAACCTTTGAGGCAGAGTTAGCCTGAGGCAGTGAATAATTCATGTATTATGACAAGTTAAACAAGATAATGTCATGCAAATATGTTAATTTATGAATTCCTGGATTAACTGAGAAAGGAAATGATTGAACTTTCCTTGATTAGTCCTATGAGGACTTCTGTTTTGCATAGTAAAACATTACAAATGTTTTATGTTGTTCTTACCTCCTTGAGAAATGATGAGGTATAGAAGAGATGTCTGAATGAAATTTAGGGATGATAAGTCTTATGCTTGTGATAATATGAAAAGGAGGAATATGATAGTATACAAAGTGCATACCACTTAATCTCAGTATTTATATACCCTGGCTAGGTATACAGCTATTGATGATAAAGTGGGTATGGAAACTCTTAGATTGTTGTCTTTTGATTGCTCTGATCAAGTAGTCATTCTGAGACAATCTAATGAGTATCATGAAATCACAAATCTGGAATGAATAAATGTGTCATATCCCATGCATAAGAAAGATAAGTCCGAGATAATCTCAGATGAGCATGTTGTATGAGGAACTAAAAATGTATTCCTCATAAGATAAGAATAAGAATAAGGGAGATGAACCCTATTCAATTATGCTGCCCGCACAATACAGATTTTTCCCATAATGAGGAAATGGGAGATGTGATGAGATCATGAGATGATCATAAACATGCTAGATAATAATAAAGAAAGGGATAATGACATACAATCATCCTTACAAATTCCAATGTTAAAGGCAAGGAACCTAGGATGAGATAAAGATTAAATGGTTCAAGAATAGTTGAAAATACATGAATTAATAAGAGGAATATGAATCCTTGTTTTCTTTCCTTTCAGGGACATGGCAATCAAGTGGGTCTTAGGACACTTGATGTGCATAAGATAAAGGTGTTCATGTGATGGATACTTAGAGAAGTATCCGTTATCTTGGACTTTGGTCCCAAGATGAGAACATATGAAACAATTAATGTTCCAAGATGAAAGGAAGAGATATATATGATGTGTTTCCAACACATGTGATAGATACCAAGGTGAAAGATTCTGGTATCTGAGAGTTATCAGATGGGTTAGGTTGGCTACATGGGGTGGTCAACTGTGAAATTAGTCTGGATGTATAGAAAAATATGAGCATCATATGTTAGGGGTTTATGCTCTGCATAAACATGATATTAATAAAGAATGTATGATGTTTCTCTGAACAAGAGAAGTGTTGTTTGACACAAAGTTGACTTTATAGTCAATGATGAGGAACAATGGAGCATGTGCCTTGTGTTTTGATTCTATGAGAATATTGTACGGAAACACTTTGTGATGATCAAAGTTTTATGGTGCCTCCATAATAAGGAGATGTTATGGGAAGACTAGATAGTATAATGAATGAAATACATCTGTCTTCCTTTATCTGGGATTTCGGGGACGAAATCCTTGTTAGGGGTTTATAATTTGTAACACCCCTGACATGGGTTATACTTTAACCCTAGGTGTTTTGATTAAGAAAGATGATTAAATTCTTATCTCATCTTGTGAAAGGTAATTAGGGCTCGAGAGGAACTTATATTACAATTCTAGTTCTTTTTTAACATTGTTGAAATCAATGTTTTGTTTTTTGGGACTAATGTGCAAAATACCCAAGTTGAGGGGTTTAAGTGCAAATTGTGCATGATAATATGTTCCTCATGTGTTGAAGCATCATGAGAGTAAAGATGATGCTGAGGTGTGGCTTATGGAAGCCTGAATACCAAGAAAGAGCTGATAAAGCAATGTTTGTGCATTAAAACCTAGTTTTGGTGTAAAGTGCAATTTACCCAAAACCTAGGGTTCAATATGCAAATTACCACTTCAATAAGGTCCTGAATGCTTCTTGGCATCATGTATAGCAAAAAAATGAGAGGGACGCCTCATTTGAATTAAGTTGGAGGAGAGAGAATCTTGATATTAAAAGAATCAAGATTTAATCCTAATTGAAACCCTAATTCGATTTAGGGCAAAAATAAATGTATTAATTAAAGGGACTTCAACCAAAATTAAAATGGTTGGATTTAGATGTATGTGTGACGTCCTTGATCTTTTCAAGGATCACGAAAATATCCAAGGGAGTGGATAACTCACAAACAATTTTATAAGAAAAAGAAATATCCACTCACATATGGATATTAATAAAATATGATTTAAGGTGCTTGATTTGCTTTTCTTTAAATCATGGATAATTGAGAGGGATAAAAGGCAAAAAATACAGCCTCGTCCCTAAGGAAGATAAGGGGGAAGAGGTGGCCACATTTTTGGGATTAAATGAATTTTTATAAGGCACTTTCTCTCTCCTTGAATTTCTTATAAAAAGACCCTTTACAAGCCAAATGGAAGGCTTTTTCGACCCCACTTCTTCTCCTTGCTTGGGAAACGACCAAGGGAGCTTGGAAGGATCAGGAGGACGGCCCCCAACCTGTTGTTACGGTTCTTGATCCATTTCACCTTGATTCCATGGTGGAAATCGAAAATAAATTATGGATTTCTTCCTAATTCGATCTCCTCTTCAATTCTAACCATTCCTTTTCACTCAAACCTTGAGGACGAGCCTTGGAATGGTGAAAGGAGTTGCATCCACCATTGTTTCTGTGAGAATGGAGCTTTTGAGCTCAATTAGAGGCGGGTTTTATAACTTGAACCCTTTTTCATTGTTATTCAACCATTAATCTTGCAATTTCAATGATTCCTTCATTATCTTGTGTAATTGCTGGTTGAAAATGGTTATTTCATGAAATCATAAGTTGTTAGAACTTCAGGGACGAAGGTATATGATGATGACATCATCTTGGATACTTTTTCCAAAGAAATCATGGTTCATACGGTTTTGAGTCAATTGCTCATGCGGTTTCACCAAACCGTTTGAGAGCAAATGGTTTGAAACCATTTGGGAGAAAACGGTTTCAAAACCATTTGAGTGAATTGACCAAGGGTTGACCGTTAGATATTATTGTTACTAATTATGTTGGTTAATTACTCACCAAATTTGATGGGTTAACTCCCAAGGAATCATGAGTTGAAGGCTAATCAATTAGGAAAACCTAATTGGATTAAGTGCTGATTTTTCAGCTTGGTTAATTTGATTTTTTTGGGCAAACGGTTTCAAAACCGTTTGAGAGGGTTGACCGTTTGAGATTCCAGTTCCTAATGATTTTGGTTAAAAACTCACCAAATTTTATGGATTAATTCCAAAGGAATCATGAGTTGAAGGCTAATCAATTAGGCAAACCCTAATTGGATTAAGTGCTGATTTTCAACTTGATTGATTTGACTTTTTGGGGTATTTAACCCAAACGGTTTCAAAACCGTTTGGGGATTACCCAAACGGTCTCAAGACCGTTTGGAGGTCACCCAAGACCGTTTCAAGGTCTAGGGTTGGATATGGTTAAGTGTTTGAAGGACAAAAGATATGGTGTTAACCCTAATTGGCTAAGTGCTGATTTTGCATTGGAATGAGTTGATGTTTTGGGTTGATTGACCCAAACGGTTTCAAAACCATTTGGGAATCAGGTCTCAAGACCGTTTGGGGATCACCCAAGACCGTTAGGAGGTCTAGGGTTAATCATGGTTGACCAATTGAAGATCTAAAGGTACCAAATCACTTTGCAATTAAGTGCTGATTTGATGATCAATTCAATAGCTCAAACCCTAATGATTTTTTCACTAGAATCCAAGGGTTGGATGAGCCAAACGGTCTCAAGACCGTTTGGAGGTCTAGGGGTGAGTATGGTTAAGAAATTGATGATCCAATGATACTAAGTTAAAGTGTAATCAATTGCTTATTTGGTGATCAATCCATGATCCAAACCCTAATTGGTTGACTTGGATTTTGATGATGTGATGGACAAACGGTCTTCACCTACTTGGCCAAACGGTCTTCACCTACTTGGCCAAACGGTCTTCACCTACTTGGGAAAATGGTCTTCACCTACTTGGGCAAACAGTCTTCACCTACTTGGGCAAATGGACTTTACCTACTTGGGCAAACGGTCTCAAGCACCACCTTTACCAAACGGTTTCAAACCGTTTGGGGGTCAAGTAGTCAAAGTTGATTGTAGATTCAATTGATCAATTCAATTGGATACCTTATGTAATGGAGGTCCAAGGTGATTGAATCTCTCGAGAATAGAGATGATAAATGACCCATTGATCTAATAATGATTAGTAATGATAATCAATGAAGGTACAAAGATTGAAACCCTATTAGTACCTAAGTGATTAGTGCCAATTAAGGGATGAACCTAATTGCTTATAGGATCAATGACTTAGTACACTATGTCATTCATAGTTGTATGTACTTGATTGAAGGGATGATATGACCTTATCAAGTTGAGATTATGTTAGCATGAATTCATAACATGAATATGATTCATGTGGTGATTAAGGGTATGATCCTTAAGCAAAGAGATCATGAAACCCTAATCATGAACATAAACCCTAATTGACAGGGTTATTGAATTCTAACCCTAATTGAGGGAAATTCTAAATGAAACCCTAATCCAGGGTAAGGATGTAGCCCTAATCTAGGGTAATCATAAGTGAAACTCTAATTTAGGGAAAAGAGATGTAAATCCCTGATTGGGATGAATAGTGAATCTCCAATTATGGATAATTGAATGTAATCCTAATAGAGATGAATAGTAGACCCAAAAAGAAGGGAAACTATGGTGGAAACCCTAGTTGAGGGTGGTTCCATGAGAAACCTTAACTACGTATTAACACCACATGACGTACTAATGCTATGTTGTGATAAGAGGCCCTAATAAGGGTGAAGGCATGTGAGACTCTAATGAGGAGTCATAATACATAAAGCCCTAATCTTGGATAATATGACAATGAATCATAATTCTAATCTTAAGTAAGGGTATAAAGAAACCCTAATGATGAGATGGAAGGAATGGCATTATAAATGTGAAACATTTCATGTGGTTGAATATATGCAACCTAATTGTAAGCAATTTCTTTACCATTAGACAAGTCCATATCATTAAAGATAGTTGGACAACTCTAATGTGTGGCCTATGCATTATATGCTATAGGTAAGTGATTAGTGATGGAATGTATTAATAAGGGAAATACCTTAATACAAGATAAGATGGCTAATTTAGGAGAGTGTGAAGTGATAAGAAAGTGATACATCAAAATATGATAGTTATCACATTTCAACATTTCAGGGTTTATATGCCTTGATGTACTGCAAATCCAATATAATTGGGTAAGAAACATATAAAGTGTGTTATGCAACTATTACAATGAAATGTAATGAGTTGTTGCACCTTGATGAGTGTTAATTAATGTACCTTGAGACTGGGGTTAAGCCCAAATGATGTGTATGATGTAATCATACCATGATGAGGATGAGAAATGAACCCATACCTTGAATTGATGATTCATTTAATGTAATTGATGAGAATAAATAAGTATGATTGAATACTTATGATATCAATCTTTGCTCCTAGATGTGTGGAGCAATGAATTAGGGTTGGTCATTGATAATATGACCTTGAAAACCTAAATGGTTAATAATGGAAAACCTTAACCCTAATGATGGGAAGGTTGTATTTATTTTTTTGCATAAGCCTTGTAAGGCATATTAAATACTTGTATAACAAGTATAATGACCAATGGCCTTGTAAGCCATGTGAATAAGTTGTTGCCTAGTGAGAGGTGACAAGATGTGTAATGGCCTCGTGAGCCATGTGAATAAGTTGTTGCCTAGTGAGAGGTGACAAGATGTGTAATGGCCTGGTGAGCCATGTGAATACTTGCACACAAGTAAAATGAATACCTTGGTCTGAGGACCTAGAGGTAATGGTTATCTATTACAGAGATAACAATGTTAAGATCTAAGGGTTTAACTACCCAGATCTAGTAATCATGATGATGATAATGTGAAGGGATTAGAATTCCCGGTAATGTGATAAAGGACTGAGATCCCAAGTATTATGTGTTTTAAAGATTTGAAAAGTATGTGATAGATGTATTGTATCTTTCTTTATCAAGTGGAATTTCATCATGTAGTGCCCTGGCCATAGATCCATCATCGTCAGTAGTTGGTGATGGTGAAACGGGTTTTCCTGCGGGTTAATCTGGAGCGTATATTGTTGAATATGCGGGGTTCTCCTAGCCGAAAATAGGAGGATTAGAGTGCAACTTCGGTTGTAGACTCAAGATGTGTATAAAAGCATGGTGAATAGGCACATGGCTCAGTGTGAAAGAGCATGAATGCGTTCATGGCTCAGGGAGCACGGTGAACTGGCCCGTGGCTCATATATACTAGCGCTGAGACCTGTGCCAAGGCGGGCTAGAGAAAGGGTAGCCTACGGAAGCTAATCATGTGACTGAGGTCACTTAAGCAAGAGACTGCGGTCCTACTTGTGGTCTCACACTAACCGAGACGTGGGAGGTCATGGAGTCCGGCTCTTCCATGGACCTTGTATGGCACCAGCTTTGGGTTTCGCAACCGAAGATTGGATTTGAGCGGTACGGCTCACCTCCTCAGGGCATAAGTGTGATTGTAAAATGTAATCAGCTGTATAGCATGTTTGCTTAAGGATTGAATAGAGAGATTCATTGGCTGATGTTGCAATTTCTTTATGCATTCCTTAGTGGATAAATGTTAATTATGTTTCTTTATATTCTCTGCAAGGTAGACGGATGAATTACTTACCATGGGTAGATGCAATGACCTCCTTGAGAATGGAGATTATCTTATTCTGTTCTATGATGAATAATTATGCCTGATAATGTAAAAGTAACCCCTGCTCAGTTTTAATTTAATAAACTGCAATAACAATGTTTTTGGCGGAGAGTTATATCTCTCGCTGGGGCAATTTTCAATTGTCTCACCCCCGTGGGAAACACTTTTAGGTATGCATGGGAGGCAAAGAAGAAATCCTAGAACAAGGAAAGAGCAACAACAACAATAACAGTAGGGACAGAAATAAGATCTCAGGTGGAGATATTGTCTGTCTAGTCATACAGATAGTAGTCCTATGTGTCGTCTCCATACTCTCAGGTCCTCGGAGTTTTTAGTCAGTGTTTTATGAATCAATATGAGGTTTTGGCTTGATGCCTCGAGATTCGTATACTATCTGTATATAATGTTTATAAGACAGTTGATGTTGTAATCTATGAGAAGGAATGGCACAGGTTGTGTACTTGTGAACCAGGATAAATTTGAAATACTTTGGTTCTTGGTTAAAGAGTTTTCCTGTGAATGGATCTCTTTGAAAAAGTTTTAATTTTCAGTGATTTTCAGTAATCTGCTGCAAATAATTCACTTCCGCATTAGTTAATCATGTTTTCGTGAGACGGTCACCACAGAAACTCGTCATGCAAGCTTTGTCGACGGTGAAAAGGACATTCTTTTAGAGGAAGATGGTAAGAGGCTTGGTGATTTTTGAAAAATCACGAATGAATCACTGATATAAGCTAGCATGCCCAAGGAAGACATGGATGTATTCAACAGAAGTGGGAGGGCAAAGTTTGGCGATCAGAACTATCTTGAATCTATCCACCTCTATTCTAGGGTCGCTAAGTCTATGTCCTGAAACAATATCTTTTGTCATCATGAAGTGACATTTTTCCCAATTTCAAACCAAATGTGCTTCTTCACATAGATCTGGAATAAGAGAAAGATATCTAAGGAAAGAGTCCAAAAAATCTCCATAAATAGAGAAGTCGTCCATGAACACCTGCATGACAATTTTAGTTAACCCCACAAAATAGTAGACTTGCACCGTTGAAAAGTGGTTGGGGAGTTACACAACCCAAATGGCATATCCCTGAAGGCATAGGTACCAAGTGGGCATATGAAGGTCGTCTTCTCTTGATCCTCAGGATGAATGAGGATCTCATAGAAACTTGAATTACCATCTAAATAGAAAAAATATTATCAATGAGCAAGGCACTCTAGTACTTGATCTAGAATGTGAAGAGGGAAATAATCTTCCCTAGTGGCCTTATTCAATTTCTTGTAGTCAATACACATCCTCCAACCTATAACAACACGTGTGGGAATGAGCTCATTCTTGTCATTCTTTATGGAAGTGGTCCCCCCTTCTTGGAAACCACTTGGACAAGACTTACCCAAGGGGGGTCAGAGATGGAATAGATGATACTTGCAGTCAAAATCTTAATAACTTCTAGCCAGACAGCCTCTATCATGTTGGAATTTAGTTTGCATTATGGGTCCCTAGATGGTTTACACTCTTCTACCATAGGGATTTTATGCATGCAAATGTGTTGATTGATCCCTATCAATTTGGTCATTTTATACCCCAGAGCATCTCTCCATTTTCTAATCTCAGTCATGAGCTTGTCTTCTTGCTCAAAAGTAAGGTCAAAATTAATGATAACAATGCATATTTGTTGTTCATCAAGAAAGACATATCTAAGTCCTTTTAGAAGGGGTTTGAATTCGTGGGGCCCTAGGGTTTTTCTTCTAGAAGAGATACCATCATAAGGTTTTTGAATTCAGTGTTAGAAACCTCTTCAAAGTTGTCTATATGAGCCCTACACTTGTCCAATTTCTCATCTTCAAAGCTACATTCAGTAGGGGTGAGGGGATCTTCAAGAAACTCCCATTCTTGCCCTAATTCAGAAACCTTATCAACACAATCAAGGATACATACCTCCTCATGAAGGCTTGTGCCTCTCATTCTTTCAAACACCCTAAATTCTAGGGTTTTCCTTCCTAAATGCACAAGAATGATTCTAGCCTCAACATCAATCAAGGATCGGGTAGTGGCTAAGAAGGGAAGGCCGAAAATGAGGGGATACAACAAATAATAGTTTATGTCCAAGATCATGAAATCGCATGGAACATAGGCATGTTTCCCAACTGTTATAGGTATATCTTCAATAACACCAATAGGTTTAATCATCGATGCATCTGCCAACTGGATGGCCATGGCAATGGGGAGGTTATCAACAAATCCCAATATCAAAATATTAGTGCCTAAGTTAGCAAGACCTCTCCTACATACATTGTCACCTAAGTATAACCCAATCCCAAAGGAATTGAGATCCTTCTACTTTAAGGTATTATAATTTGAATGATATTTGAGGTGGTCCTAGCGAGTTTTACCGTCTAGTACTCTTATGTGGCATACTTCCTAGTCAAAAGGGTTTTCATATACTTGGAATAGGTAGGCATGTCAACTAGAGTGTTTAAGAAAGGAATGTCCACATGTAACCTTTTCATTAACTACCTAAACTTCATGAAATGTGTATCAAGTTGTAGCATACTAGATCTTAGACCCTACCCTAGAACTTTGACCTTTTGGGCTTAGCCAAACAAAGTTAAACCTTGATAAGCTAATGCATGTAATTAAGACAATAATGCAATATAAAATGTGTCACAAAAGGTATATAGTGGAAAACATGAAAAATCATGCTTAATAATCACATATGACTTGTTTGGATAGAAATAAAAAGATAAAGAACTTAATTGGAGAAATAAAGTGGTTAATGGGCCACTAATGGGACATATGACATAACACATATAAGAAAGTCTAGAAAATGAAAATAAACTTCAAATTCGTAATCTACATATCAAAATAAGTCTATATGTCAATTTTCATCTAATTTGGACAACCTTAAAATAATAGAGTAAGTTTAGGAGAGAGAAAATGAATAAAAGGCATAAGTAATAAATAATGTAATAAATGGATCCGAAAGAGGAAAAGAATCCTAGATTCATAATCTACATAATAAATATAGCCTTTGGGTGAATTTTCATTCAATTGGGAGAAAGTTTGCTAAAAAAAGGTGAAAACAAGAGAGAGAAAGTATGTAGAACCTTAAAAATATTAAATAATTATGCAAAAAACTCCAACATGTAAAATTGATGGCAAATTCGTATCCAACACATTAAATATGACTTGTGGGTGAAGTTTCATCAAATTTGGAGAATCTAATCATTATTAATGCATGAGGAAAGAGAAAATAAGATTTGATTTATTTAACACATTAAAAGTTCTCAAAAGGCAAATCTAATTTTATAATCAGAAGCTACATGCTTAATTGGCATATGTGCAAAATTTAATCTAAATTGGAATTTGTTTGCACCCTCAAAAGAAGAAAGAGAAAAAGGAAATAATAGTAATCACACTTTATTCGAATCAGATTTGAATTTTATTAAATGTCACACATTTATTTTTTCAATTTTCACCTAAGTTTCCCTATCATGCTGATGTTTTAACTTTCCCAATTTTATGGCCGATCCTGACCCTTGATTTCTGATCAGACAGTAGTGGGGTCATCTCCTACCTCGAGTAGGATCCTGACCCATCCATGTACAGTGGTTGGGACATTCCTCATCGTTCTACATCCTCAGTTGACCATTTTTCTTGATTTTTCATGCTTTGGGTTTGTGAGTAGATTCTGAGTCCATTGATTTTTACCTTGCCGTTCAATTTCCTAAAATCAGGAAAACCCCAAAAGCTTCCCTTACCCATGATTTTTGCAAAGGATAGGATTGAGCTTCTATATATATGTTGACTCCCTAAGAATCCTCGAGTCTCCAGAATCCCTTTTCCTTCTCCAATTTTGTTCAAAGACCACCCAACCGTTCCTCCCTTGTCTAGTTATACTCCATGACACCTTGAGCAGGTTCTTCGTGTCCATGGAGATGAGGACTGATTCCACTCTTCCGTACCATCCCCACACCCCTCCGAACTTGATCGACCCTTCTTTACCTCTGTTCTCTTCCCCGGAGCTACCCTCCCCCAACCTCATTTTCTGGAAAGGTAGTGCCACTGGGCGATGTTTCTTCGAGCCACTATAGCTCTCAGGACCGACGTTCATGAGTTCGCAGTTCTTCTCCATAACTATCAGACGAGTCAGACCCTCTTCTTGTAGGTGATTCCGTGTTTTGGATCTTCCGCTTGATCTACTAATCTGCTTGCCACTCTTCTGATTTTCTCCATTGTGATCATGCTGCCTTACCTCCCTTATTTTGCTAGATTCTCATGAAGATATGAATTTGACCCAGGGAGAGCCAGGTTGTGGCTTGGGAAGATTTCTCAACCTCTTGCTGCTTGGTCTCACAACCATGTCATAAGCACAGGAGAGGAGAAGATTTATGTTGGTACCTGTTCATGCCCTTCTCTTCCTTTTGTTTTGATTTTTCGCATCAGGGGCAATATCATCTTTTCACGTTGGATTTGGTTTCTTTCTTTGTTGAGGCAACATTCTCAGTTGTTTGTGGGGCCGGATGAGTTGGTTGGCTCTGATTTGGCCAACTCAGACACATGGGCTCCCCACCCTCTCTCTCTTTTCCCTCTCGATGCTTTTTGCTTATGTGGATTTATCGGATTGGTCGAATTTCTAAAATGCATAAATAAGTATCTATTGGGCCAAAAATTACAAATAAATATTCATTGGATTAAGAAAAATGAGAGATATCTAATGGTACCAGTTTTGGTTCTCAAATCTAATCTTGATAATATGTTATTTTCATGAATTTGCCTAAATAGTTGATAACTTGTAAATTTCATATATATATATATATATATATATATATATATATATATATATATATATATATATATATATATATATATATATATATATATATATATATATGCAAAAGTCAGAAAAAATAATAAAAACTCATAAAAAGGTAAGCTCAAATATGGCATGGTTTTGATAACCTAAATCACATGTAAATAAAAAGGTAATTTTTAGGGATTTGAATAATTAACGGAAACCGAACCCTAATTCCACGTATATGCATCATAGGTTCTTTGGTGGCCTTAGCTTGGACCTAGATTTGGCTTTGGACAAATTAGACTCTAAAGTTGAGGTATGTTTTGCATCCCCATTTTTTCTATGTTGAGCAATTCACCTATGTTTATTCTTTCTCTTGGTCCTACGGACAATAGCCAATACACATTACTCTTAGTTTTGATATCATGGTTCTTGTGAACTATCTTGTTTGTGGTAATCTTGGATATTCTCTTGATTCTTTTCTTGTATCATGGTGCATGTTGGTCTTATATAATGATATGTGCCCACTTTGAAGTGGATGCTTATATGTTTGTGTTGTCCATTGTGTGATGGCAACATTGTATAATCTGACTATACTTTTTACTTGCCTCTATATTACACATGCTATGTGATTTAGTAGCACTAGAGTAGTTTAATTGCATTGGTTTTTGTTTATGGCAGATGTGTAATTTCCTGGTCTTTTAGGATGGAAAGGTTACGTCATACCCAGGAAAGATGTATATTTCTTGGCTCAACTTTGATATATATATTGGGAGTTTGGTAGTGCGTCATTCTCTATCAGGTTTCAAGGATGTGAAGCCTTGGCTGCCTTTGTCATTATATTTTTCTACAGCTATGTTTATCTCACATGCATGTAGGATGATGTTTATGTAGTATGGGTTATGTTCCCTAATTTCATATGTGCTTATGTGACACCACTTTTATATGTTGATTTAATGTCAAGTATCTCTTTTGTTGCAATTCTTTTCTCTTGATACCCACTTGGGTGGTACTTTAGTTTTCTATGGGAAGCTTTTATATTTTATGTCCTTATTTCATATATTTCAATTGACTTTTTAGTATGCACATACCAGCCTTTGATGATGTCATCTATTTTTCTCTTCTTGTTGAGGTATGCTTCCAACCCTAGGTGAAAGAATGGTGGACATGGCATAAAGACATGGACTTAGATTGAGAAGTTAAAGCTTGGAGAAAATCTTAAGGTGGCTTAGATTTCTACGTGGATCCTTATGATGTACCTTTACATGTAAGTTTAAGATGTTCTTTTGTAACCTTATGAGAAATTGAATATAGTCAATAATTTACTTATATTGCTATACTTTGGTTGTTTTGAATACCATTAATAAGATTTGAAAATTTTACACCCACTCCGACATATCTTTTAGGTGTGTTTAAATTGGAGGTTCTATTGTTCAAATTTTTAGTAGGGAGTGGTTCCCCTCTGGGATCCCACTACTTACACAAATCCAGTTTACTCTAGGTGGGCCTGGTATAGTTGAGGGGGCTTGTACATGGGGATTGTAAGCTCATCAGTCTCCACACCTGGAGTTTCAAGGGTAGGAATGGTGGAGTTTTGTGAAGGTTGGGATTCAACAACCAAAATGTCATCATCCTCAAAATTGAAGGGTACAATAGGGGTTTTCTTTGGAGGAGGGGGATGAGCGTGTGCCTTTGTCAAATGAGTGAATACAACCTTAATTTATTTAGGATGATTGGGGCTTTTTTTGTTTGCCTAGAAAAAGTTCCGACAGGAGGCTTAAGTCTAGAAATAAGATGTGACAACTAAGCATCAATTTCCTTTTGGTTGCCTACTATGGAAGGATGCTCTGCTCCAAAGAAGCTACTCTTTCACCAGTAGAGGGGATGGGAGCATTCTGTTGCATTTGTGGTGGCAATTGGTTCAAACTTTGATATTGTTTCCCTTGATAAGGCCCCTAATTTTGGTAACTAACCTTGTAATTCCCTTTATTCACAAAATGACCTTGATGGTTGTAGTAAGGAAAGCATGGTGGTCGATGATTTGTATTGTTGGATTGAGGATGGGGAGTTCTTTGTTAGGGAGCATTCTCAACTCCCTCTGGGTTTCCAAATTGGAACCTGGGATGGTTCCTGGCTTGGTTTGGGCTATAATAGGCTTGGCCAAGTATGCTATGCATGGATTTGAGGTCTTTTGATTGTTGTTCAACCTCTGATTGCATGTGAAAATTTTAAAGGAGTTTCCATTGTAGGGTAGTGTGATCATACCCTTGGCAAATACCACAGATAGAGTCTACAACCTTGACTTGTAGAGGTTGGCCTCTCCTCTCATAGGCATTAAAGGAAGACTCTAGTTCATCCTATTTTAAAACAAGAAGCTTAAGACTATTTGCAATATCTTTGACATCAAAATTCTATTCATCCTTAGCTACCATGAGGACCCCATTGGTTCCTCATTGTGATTGAGTTTTACATCTGCATTTTACAACCTCCCAAGCACTATCAAGGTTTTGAAACATAACATTTCATCCATATGGGGAATCAAGAAAGTTCTTGGTGTCATTGTCAATATCATGGTAGAATATTTCAATGAGTTGGGATTGGGGAATGTCATGGTGGTAGTTACAATAGAGAAGGTCCTTGAATCTCTCCTAATATTCTCTAAGGGTCTCACCTAGGGCCATATAAAATAAAGTGACATGTCTCCTGATTTCATAGGTGAGGGAAGGAGGGTAATATTTCTTTAAAAATTTGGATTACAGTACCTTCCAAGTTGTGACATGTTCACCTCCCTCCATGGCATTATACTAGCTACTATCTTGTCCACAGAGAGAATATTTAAATAATCTAAGATGAATGGAGTCCTCAGAAATGATTGGGATCTTATGTAGGGAGCATAGATTAGAAAATCAATTGAGATGGTCCTAGTAGCTTTCACCCTTGTTATCAGAAAAAAGGTTAGCCAGAAACATGGTGATTTATTGAGTATGAATCTCGAATTGGGGGGCTGTAATGATGGGTGGTACAATGAGGTGTTTTGAATAAGAGATTATGGGGACTAAGAAGTCCTTTACTTGTTTTTGTTGCTCGGCTTCCCGCTGTGTGGCTTCTTGGGCCTCTTGTTTGGTCATATAGGTTGCATGCAAAGTCGATTGTTGAGTCGCACACTCAGTCATCATGTCTTCCATTTGATAAGCTTGTTCCTGCTCAATTTTATGGATTACATTCTCCTTGTCCATCCTAAAGAGATTTTCTCGATTTGAACTATGGAACATCTATTTGATTTTTGGGTTGAAAACCAGTGATAATAGTGGTTACTGAAATAAAAATAGACTTCTAAAATAAAAAACTTAGCAAAAGAAGAGTAGAACTTCCAGAATGGGACTCGGATGGTGGAGGAAAAAAGAGAAAAAAAGGTTTTGTTCAAAAAATTTTGGGGTTTGAAAAAACAATCCATTGTCACGAAAATGGTATCAAAATTGATATGCGTCATTGGGCACACTAGTTCACTTAGGGGTTTATCCTAGAGTTCAACCTATTTTATGACAAAACTATCAATTAATTTTGTTTATTAGTATAGAAGGGTCAATCCTACTGGACAACATTTTTAAGATTGTTTCATTTAAACCTAGTTTACTTTGAATGATTTTTGAATGGGAAAGTAAAATCTATTGATTGATTAGTTGATTATGCTAAAACAAGGAAGTAAAATTTTCAATGAAATAGAAGTTACATTAAGAACAAGTAAGGAAAAAATTGTACTAAGAAAAAAAGAAAAGAGAGTTATGGCTATAACTATAAAGGAAGAAATATCTATGGGCAAGAATAAATTGCAAGTAGAATAAGAGCTATTGAGAGACAAATGGTTGAGAAAATGAGAATGAATTGATGATAAAATATATTGACGATATGGGTTTTACCGCCACAACTACATGAAAATAGATTGATAATCTATGGAAATAAAACAAGTTGGAAAAGGGAGTGTGAAAGCATTCGTAAATGCATCTACATAATATGAACTCCCTACAAACCCATTGGTCCTACTATTTATAGATCCTAGCCCAATCATCCCAAAATAGATCCTTTCAAGGTCTCATCTGAATCTTTATGGATATGTTTGGTTGTTCAGAGCCTTGGGTTCTACGCTCTCATTCCCTAGACTAACACTTGATGAAACAAGAGATCAAGTTGTTTGAAATGAGCGATTAACCAAACAAAATAGCATCTAACAAATAAAATCATACATAAGTCAATCTAAATTACAAAATGGCTATATGGATACTCCCCACACCTCGATATAGAGAATTACTCACAAACCATAGTAGCTAAAAGTATAACGAATGAAGAAAGGAAGTAAGCCATACACTAGAAGAAGAATCCCAAAGGGATCTTAGTTAGTGAAAATTCAATCTATGCCTCCTTTTTGTTCCTTTCTCCCAACAAGAAGACCAAGGATAATAGAACAAGGGACAGAATTCTTGAGAATGAAGCACCGACTTTAATGAGGAATAAGAAGGATTATACATGCAATAATTGAAATAACATGTGTTGAAAATAAGTTGCAAGTACATAAGGTTGGATCCCCTATCTTGTGGAGTCCCCCCTCCTTTTATAGGGGAAGGAGGGGTGGGAACCCTCGAAAGGGGGGAAGGGAAATGAGGGAGGGTGGCCAGTAAAAGAGGTTGCTGGTTGGATGTGAACCGAACAGTTCACACGCCGATGCATCTGGTTCATGGTCACTAGAGCACGGGTTAAGAAGCGGTTAAAAACCCTAGACAAAGGGTGGCAACGTTGTTTGAGTAAAACTTCATCTCAAAGCAATTTGAACTGGCTTTTTAGAGCATGGAACACTTAGTTCACATCTGAGCAAGGTGACATTGCACTCCCAAAGAGACTTGATGGGGAAGAAATCCAAGCCAGTCAATACATGGAATGATTGGTTGGAGAAGTGAGACAAGAATTTGGGGACATGAGATGCTTATTTTGATTGCTGAAATAGCCAGTGTGGAAGATCTGAGCCGAGAAGTGAGATGCCTATTTGGGCTCTAAGATATGATGTCCCGCATAGGTCAAATAATCATCTCATAATATGAGTCGACTGGCTCATGTACTGAGATGAACGAAACTTTTCTCTGAAATCCTTGGGTCCTTTGAATTTTGGAATATAAATCAAGTTCTTGTTCTTGAATATGAGTGAAGGTAGAACATGTAAAATACAAGTGAAATGATAAGAATTTGCAATAATAGTCAAAG
This sequence comes from Alisma plantago-aquatica, assembly GCA_963693085.1. Classification (NCBI taxonomy): domain Eukaryota; kingdom Viridiplantae; phylum Streptophyta; class Magnoliopsida; order Alismatales; family Alismataceae; genus Alisma; species Alisma plantago-aquatica. The sequence continues at coordinate 478,670,007 of OY856413.1, read as the reverse complement.
AGTGAACATATTGCAATTATTTCTATAATTTAACAAAATAGAAATACTCCTACAAAAAGAATAAGAAAAATGCATTTGAAAATGGATGAATATGCATTCATCACCACTCATGGTAATGAGTATTTTTGTGGAATTATAAGCACAATAAGACATGGAGATGGGAAATGAGATGGAGGTGAAATGGAATGAAATGAGAGGGACATATTTGGAGGAGAAGGAAAGATACACTAACAATCACCACAAACTGGTCAAGGTTGATGGAGAGTTTCTCCACTCTGAATCTAGAATCGGTGGTGAAAGAAAAAACTTTGTCTTCCTCCCTCTCTCAAAGTAAGAACCTTGAATAACTCGATGGAGATGTATGTCCCTTTTTGTTGGACTCTCATCCTTGGAGATCAAAAAGTGATTGTTCTAAATAGAAGGAGATATTGAGGTGCCTTGGAAGAAGCGATTCATCGTCTCCCTTGGGTTGTGACCCCTATAACATAGCATGGGTCTTCTATTTATAGCTCTAGGTCCACATTTGAGGAGGGAGATTTACTTGCACTTCTAGACCTCTAAGCATGTTCCTCAGGGCACATGTTTAACGGTCTTCAATGAATGTTTCCTAGGTCTACCATCATTAGTTAGTCATAGAGGAAAGTCATCCGTTTGAATAACTATTGGTTTTGGATTGTCAGTAAGACCTTTGTTTGGTGTCACCCAACCATCCATCAATTGATCAGACTATTGTTGCCATCTGCCTGACCTTGGGTTGAGTTCCATCAATCTAAATCTTTGAATGTTGTCCTTTTGTTAGCCATTTGTTGACCCTGTCCACCAACCATTGATTTGCGTACTAGTGCGCCATACGTTCTGGCCATTGATAGATGTGTCCTAGTGAACCATTGATTTTTGAGAACTGAAGGTTGACGACTGGTTATCAAGTCTAACCATTAGTTTTATGGATCAACGTTCATTCTAACTGGCCAACCAAATGGTGGATCTAAATTTGGTTGAAGGCCATCAGTTTGAGGATCAATGGAAGGACAATTATAGTTGGTCCTTGGTTTTGGTTGTTTTGGATGGTCACCATTGGTTATAGAAAATGATGGGAGTTTTGTTCCATGCTTAAAGCCATCATTTGGCAGGTTACCTGCATAGCAATGAGTAGTTATCTTTGGATCAAGGTATAAGTGGTGTCATGAGTAAAATATGAGAACAAAATGGAAAAAGTGTAAGTCGAGAGGAAATTAAGGACAAAATTAGGCATGAAATATCCAAAAAAATGGTGTTATCTACCCCCCAAATGTAGAGTCTATCTTGTCCTCAAGCTAACAAATAGAATCAAGTCATCAAGAAAATGCTACGAGATTTGTTTTCTCTGTGTTTTTCGACTATTGACCATGTCATTATACCATTATTAGGTCGAGACTCCTACATAGTTGGCTCAGTCTACTTACTATACTCCCAGGTTTCTTCCCCTTCAATTTAGAGTTGATTGACCTCTTTTAGTATTATACATCCCCTTTGTAGGAGGTTTGTCCCTTTCATGAATTGTAGCCAACCCCATTTCCAAAATGTATTCTATGCAAAATACAATTAGAGGTAGCTTTCACACCCAAATTTTATTTTTTATGATAGTCCTAACTAATGGTGAAAGCGGGCTAAGGCTATTTCTATTTCCTTTCTTTCTAAGGTTCACTCAACCATGAATATTGTTGTAAAGATAGTTCTACTTAACTATAAGTCTTTTGTAGTTTCAGGTGGTTATGTGAGATTGTCATCGAAAGACATGTGGATTTTTTTTGGCTTATAGTTCCACTATCGTACACGAAATGACATATCTACAATCTTAGGTGCAGTTATACACCAACTAGGTGTAGACCTTTGATATCTTATTAGGCACAATTCTCATGTTTATATTCATGCTCGACTTTTATTCTTACTCAGAAGGCTAAGGCAATGGGATTTTTAGGACAGAGTGGGATTCTAAGCCTCTTTAGTTCCCATAGAGGGAATTGAGCACTAGAAGGGGTAGTTGTTTCCTCTAGTGCTAGTATTTGCACTTTTCAACATGTATTGAGAGGTTCGGTGTTCAGTCGGGGGTGCTCTAGATGGGTTCCTTATTATTTTAGAGGGTTTTTCTTGGGATAGTAGCATTCTTTTTCTACATGTAGTATCTTGAGATAAAAACGATGTGAAGACATGCTCAAGTAGATTTTTATTAGGTGAGTTAATAGAGTAAAACATCACACCTGGTATGATTACACTAAGAATTAGCTTGGAGACAAGAAGTTCTAAGGTAAGAATTGTGGTAGTACCCATGAAAATTGGAGTAAGAATTTGCCTTCAAAACCTCAAAAAAAATGATATACTTCCACACAAAAAAAATCATCTGACTTTTAAAGAAAAATTGATAAAATATTTTTTTTGCATAAATGAGGTAAGGGGGAAGAAAAATGAGAAATACATAAAACATGAGATTTTGGGCAAGTAGACGTACCAAGCTCTCCTATTGGGACCCCCCCAACTTATCATGCACCTTGTCCCCATGGTTTCAAAGAGTGAGGTTGAGAGAGAACATGCGAGTTAAGGCTTTGAGCTTGTTAATGCCCATTCAAACATTAATATTCACATAGTGTATGTCCATAAAGGTGATGGTAATAATCATCCTGATAATATTCCACCTTCTGATCTGATGTAGCCAACACTTGCATGTAGAATAATATGTGAAAAACATAGTCATTGGAGCTTGGTTCTTGTTGTAAGCTCCTGTGATAGAACTATGGTTTCTCAAACTTCAAACCCTCATCTAGGAGGCTTTGACTATACTTCTTATAAGCTCTACAATTTGTGTAACCATGTGTTCTACCTTCTATTTGATGACACTTTTTGCTATTTTATGGTATGTTGTATTTTTCTTATTAAACAGAGCATTAGAGCTATTGTATAATATAGTTGTTTGGTCCTTTCTATCAAACGATATAAGAATCCAATGCCCATCATAAAAAATAGGGGAAAATATGAAGCCTCGCACATTGTACTTTAGATGATGGATAAGTTGTTGAAGCTTACTAGACTTTTTCTTCTAAATGATTTTCCCAATCATATCATAGAAGGAAATATAAACATCATCGTGCCCGTCAGCTAAAAGTAACTAACTAGATGAAATGGTGTTGACTGTCATATAACCTCCAACCATAAGAATCTCACAGAGGTTTAACCTTGGGACCTGGACATTGTCTCATTAAAGATGGTGAAAATTTCATCTTCTTGTTGCGTTAGGACTTCCATAATAAAATTTAGGTTTTCAACTAACTATCCATAGCAAGTCTTTCTATCAAAATTTTTGAAGTTAGGTTATACCATATCGCTTGGAACTAGTTCATCAACATTGTGATTCCCTAGTTCAATGATTGCAATATCTTTCTATGCCCCCTCTTCTTCTTCTCGATTGGAGGGCACTACCGTGTCAACTTTTCCATGGTGGGATACATCCTCTTCTTCCTGTGGGTTTTGGATCTCATACTGAGGTAGGGAAGTAGCTCCTACAATTTTATTAGTAGATGCAAGTACTTTGGAGGGGGAACCAAGTCTTGTTCAACAGTAGTTGGGGGAGACACTTGTTCGACTTCTATTTCTCTTAAGGGTGGGTTGGAATGGATGGATGTTTTAGGTTGAGGAGGAGATTGTGGTTGTGACTAACAAGGAGGAGTCACCGGGCTAGTTATAAATTATTCATAAGGAGGGAATTCTGTTTCTTTTTCTAGAAAAATTTTAATTTCTCCCTCCATGGAGTCCGTTCAGGGACAAGAATGAGAGAGTGCACCCTTCTTGGGATCTCCTCCATGTGTTGGTTGTCGAAGAATCTTCTATCATGGATGAACTCTGTGATGTACTTTCCTCATAGGAAGTAGAAGTCTTCATTTGTAATTTACTCTAGAGGAATCCCCCTGTTTATGGATTCAATCATTCTCAGTACCATGAATGCACTGTCCCCCAAATGTTGCATTTACTAGGGTAGCATTATTGTCTATGAATATTTCACTCCATTTGGGATGATATCATGCTCCTATCCCTTGTATAAGATGTTTAAAGTGTGTGGGGATTTCTCGTACCACCTTGTGTACTGGATCCCCGAAGACCATCCTTCACTTGGTAGGTCGTTTTCACTATAATTGGAGGTAATGAGTCACCTTATGGATTTTACAGGATTGGTTGTGGGCCATATCCTGGAAAAGTGTGGTTGCGGGTTGTAGCACAGTTTCACTAGCGTCTTGACCCGTACCAAGGTAGGCGAGGTTAACATAGCTGGACTATATGTCGCTGGAAGCAGTTGACTCATGATGTCACTATACGTTCACTCGTGTACTGACCATGAGGTTGTAAGGTTGTGAATTCCCACTCTTCTACTAGACCTTGTATGGCACTGATTTTGACTTAGCAGTGGTCGGTTGGATTTCTGTGGTACGACTCAAATCCTCAGGGCATAATAAATATGTAATCAGTCTTTAGTGTACATGTATAGAATCAAATACAAAAACATTGGATGAAGCCTTGCCTTGCCTTTATACTATTTAGTTTGTAATAGTTATACATATTATTCATACTCTTTTTTAGATTATTAATTGTTCTATAACTCATTGGCAAGTGCATATTACTTCTCTATTTACTTCATCCATGAGATATATGTCATTTAGTTAATCTTGTTCAACCTACTCAGTATGTTAATCTATTTAATTAGTTATCTGTGATAATAATAGAGTTGGCAGAGAGTTATATCTCTAGTTGGGACTGTTGTTTCACCCTGTTGGTTAAATATCTTTTAGGTGCATGTGCATGCCATGTTAAAGATCATGTGGCTGAGGATGATAAAGAAGAATATCATCTGGTGGATCACGGTATATGTATAGTGTCAAGTAATAGAGTCTTATTTGTTGTCCATGTACACTTAGGTCCTTGGGGGTATTCTCGATGTGTATTATAGACATGATGTTTGATATGTGGTTTCTAGGAAGTGTGCTTTTGGTGGTATGTATATACATGTGGAACTGTTATCTAATGTAACAGGTTGATTGGAATATTATGATGTAGCACCTTGAATATATGTTATGAAATGAAAATATTGGCTCTTGTGTAATAAATCTCAGCTCATTGTGCTTGTTGCAAATCGATTTTAATTTCCTGTGATTTTTGGTAATCTGTTGTTTATGGTTGATCGTGGTTAAATTTTTGAGTAATCTCACTTTTATGGTGTGGGGCATCACAATCAGGTTGGTATTAGAGCCATAGGTTTGCTAAGTCTATAGGGACACTAGGACTAGGATTAGGATGGTGTCTAAGATAAGAACATGATATAAAAATATGATGCATAGTACCTAATCTTAGTACTTGAGTACCCTAGCCAGGTATTCAAATGTTCAAGAAAAGGTAAGTATGGAACTAATAGATTGATTACTCTGATCACGTAATTATTTTAGAACAATTCAAAAAGCGTAACAATAAAAAAATTGTGATACTAATACCTCCATCATGCCATGAAAAGAGATAAGGACTACACCATAACTCACTAAAACTTGAATGTTTGGTGATTAAAAGAGGAAAAAATACAGCTCCATGAAACCTAAATCTAAGTGTGAACATGATAAGAAAAATTCTTGAAGTTGTAATTTCAAGAAATGTATGAAGAAAAAGACAGACAAACTTTTCTTAGTAAAGTAAGTCAAGGTGTAAAATTCACATAAGATGGGGAGAATTCCTGAAACAAGGATGGAAGTGAGAAGACAAATAAGAAAGAATGGTAAATAAATAAGATGGAACCTGAGTTAATGTAACGACCACCACCAAACCGATAGCCAAATCGTTACTAGTTAAGCGGAATAACCACAAGCAGTGGATTAACAACAATCACTAAAAATTGAAATCATTTTGCAAAGAGATCCATTTCCAGGAAAACTCTGTAAGGAAGAACCAAAACCTGATATTCATCATTGATCATATTGTACATACACTATACCATTTCTTCTCGAAGATATCATATAATAGTTGCTTTCTCAAAACATATACTTAAAGAAACATAACACCTCGAGTCATACATGCCAAAATCTCATATTGTTCATAAAACATACACGTACTAAATCCAATTACCTGAGAGTAGAGAGACGACACATAGGACTTCTATCTATAAGACATGACAGACAGTAGACTCAACCTGAGCTGTCACTACTATCCATGCTGCTGTTGTTCTCCCTCTACAGTATGGTCTCAACCCCCCTCGTTCACATCCACCCAAAAAAATGTGGATCCCACGAGGTGAGACAATTGTCCCAGCGAGAGATATAACTCACCATTAACAATGTTATTATCATAGTTAAGAAGTATAAAACTGAGCAGAGATTCTTTTATATTAATAAGAAAGGTTAATCACTATGGATAAGCAGATTAGAGCATTTCTCATCTTTAAAAGCATTGTAACTATCTAGGATAGAGCAGTAAATCATTTGTTCACTTTATAAGGAATATGAAAAGCATGTGTATTATTTACCCATCATATTATATCAACATGTCAATCTTATCCTGTGTAATATTATTATGGCATGACATCCATGAATCATTCTCATTCCTATCTGTCAGACTCATCTAATCTGTTAACCAGGTATTAAATCGTACCAATCATGTGAATATATGTCATTATGTTTAGCCAGGTATTAGACTATACCAATCCTGAGATCATAGAGTTCAGCCAGGCATTGGACTATACCAATCCTAAGATCACAGAGTTCAGCCAAGCATTGAACTATACCAATCCTGAGATCATGGAGTTCATCCAGGCATTGGACTATACCAATCCTAAGATCACAAAGTTCATAAACATAACATCATTGAGTCTATGGCCCGAAGCCACACTCTTTCTAGGGTATGGCCCATAGCCAATCATGTGTCACATATCTTGAGGCATGATCTGAGGCTCACGCATGGCCAAAGTCACCCTCAATTGCTTCATATTAGGGTACCAAGCTTTCCCTACATACTCAACAGTATTCACTCTGAGTTCCTCATAGGAGTTACTTGTTTCACAATCTAGAAAATGATGACACTGAATGGATCTATGGCACAGGGAAAGCTACATGATTAGATTCCATATGATTATTTAGACCAATTAAAGTGTCTTTTAGCATCAATTAAGTTACAATGTATAAACCATAGACAAATCCTTCAAAAGAAAGGGCATAGTATTACAACAACAAATGTCATGATTTAAACTATAAATTGATTCTCATCATCTCATAACACTTGTATCACTGCCAGCCACAAGGCTATCATCATCAATGTATTATCATGGGATATCAATACCTCATTCTAGTACCAGAGGATGTCACCACAACTAAGCACTAAGCCCTTACCAAGTCCTAAGACCCATCACATTTATCCCATCATGCCTTATTGAGCATATATGTATTACTCATGCCACATCACTCATTCCATATCACCTGTACTTTCCATAGCAACCATTAGACATCACATTAAGAGAGAGAATATGTTAAAACATACTAAATACCTTTAACTAGAGCAAGCAATGCATCGTATGATCTCTAATTTAGGGTTAGGCTTCATGCTGATTTCACATAAGGCCCCCAAGCATCATTCTATCTCAAATCTCTAACATTCACTACCTCCCATAAGTTGGAACGTCCAAGGCTAAGAATTATTCAATATAACCAGATATGCACATTCACATATTAATACATCACATGCTTCCTTATTAAAGTTCATATCCAAAGCTTAACATTATTTAACCATCTTCATAGTACTCTCAGTTATAACACCCACTTAACCCAGTAGATTAAAGTCATGTAATTTAAGAGAGAGTACAATATCATGTTTTTTATATACACACATTTAATAATATGGCCTACCCTTAGAATTAGGGTCAATACTCTTTAGCCGATTAGGTTTTACCTCATGGTTACATCACCAAACCCTAATCACATCAATTCCTACTCTCTTGGAACTGATAAACACCTTTAACTAGTGCAAGCAATGCATCATATGATCTCTAATTTAGGGTTAGGCTTCATACTAATTTCAATTAAGGCCCCAAAGCATCATTCTATATCAAATATCTAACATTCACTACCTCCCATAAGTTGGAATGTACAAGGCTAAGAATTATTCAATGTAACCAGATATGCACATTCACATATTAATACTTCCCGTACTTCCTTATTAAAGTTCATAGCCAAAGCTTAACATTATTTAACCATCTTCATAGTACTCTCAGTCATAACACCCAATTAACCCAGTAGATTAAAGTCATGTAATTTAAGAGAGAGAGTACAATATCATGCTTTTTATTCACACACATTCAATAATATGACCTGCCCTTAGAATTAGGGTCAATACTCTTTAGTCGATTAGGGTTTTAGTCACATGGTTACATCACCAAACCCTAATCACATCAATTCCCACTCTCTCCGAACTGATTTAGGCTTGAACAACATTCGTTAGATATGAATCATTGATTGTATCATCAGTACCAGGTGTCACCCTTTCATAAATGCATATGAGTATCATCTCATTAAGTTATGTGAGGGTTACTATAGTGCATTATATAAACATGTTGACTGTTGCACCAAGATGACATCTCATCATTAAGTGACCCAAAGGTATAACTTTTTACAAATCATTAACCACATATCATGCAAGGGAAGTTAAACCTTAGATTACATAACAAGAGAATTTCAGTTCAACTCTCCACAAGGCATTTACTAAAGAATTAGACTTGTTTATATGATTTCTACACAAATTTTGTCACCTTTTAAATCAATAAGGCTTATCATCATCATCATTATATATATATATATATATATATATATATATATATGCATCACCAAACCCTAATCACATCAATTCCCACTCTCTTGGAACTGATTTAGGTTTGAAAAACATTAGTTAGATATGAATCATTCATTGTATCATCAACACCAGATGTCACCCTTTCATAAATACACATGAGTATCATCTCATTATGTGAGGGTTACTATAGTGCATTATATAAACATGTTGACTATTGCACCAAAATGATGTCTCACCATTATGTGACCCAAAGTTATAAATTCTTACAAATCATTAACCACATATCATACCAAGGGAAGTCAAACCTTATATTACATAACTAGAGGGTTTCACTTCAACTGTCCACAAGGCATTTACTAAATCATTAGACTTGTTTATATGATTTATACACAAATGTTGTCCCCTTTTAACTCAATAAGGCTTATCTCATATATATATATATATATATTCACATAATCATGTCATTAACCTCACTCCTCAAGTAAAGATTATATGAAAAGGAAATATAGTAAGCACTTGTCATGGATTATAATCTTTCATTAAGATGAGCACAAGGGTCATATCCTTTCATGATTAAAGTTAATATATGGATATTCAACCATTGAACCCCACATCCATTATTTCCCACATTGTTGGAGAGTTTAGGGCTAAACTCTTTAGTTAAGGATGGATCACTCATAGTAACATCATTCTAACATGCACTAGGTTTAGGAGAAATAATTAAGATTAATCATACATTATCCAAAACAAAACCCTTATATATCATGCATTGCCCATATGTGTACAACATTGAGTGTCCAAGCATGTGATATCAGTTTCACTTAAATATCGGCTTGAATACATCATGGTGTGTTGGGTTAACACATCTAGGTATCGGTTCAGACCCTCTTGGGGTGTATTAGTTTAGACCACCATGTGGTGTATCGGTCTAGACCATCTTGTCTAAGCATGACGGGTTCACCAAACATAAAGTGTGACAATTTAGCAACACTTTAGGTGTTTGATTAATCAGACAAGAAGTGTATCGGTTTGCCTCCTCTTGGTTCAACTTTGGTATATCAGTTTCTCATGGTTAGGTGGATCCTTATCTCATCACCCTCATATATATATCGACCTGACCACATCAAGGTTTGTCGGTAAAGATCACATTTGGTGTTTTGGGCAACCTGACTTGAAGTGTGAAGGGCATCACTAGGGGTGATGGGTTGTTAGGGTAAGGGTTAGGTCATCCTGGACTCTTGCACTATCAAGGGTGTCACATTTTAGCACCCAAAGTAGACCCGTTCACATAAGATATCCTCATGGTCATGACGGGATAGCAAGACATATTGGTCTAACCCCTTCTAGGGCATGTTGAGTTGCACCATCAATGCTTATTGGTTTCACAACATATAGGTCCAAGAACCCCTAGAGAATGATGGTTAACTCAACATCAAGGGATTTAGGCCTAACAAATCATATTAGTTTAGGCATCTCTACGGCGTTATGGTTTAGCACCCATCCAAACCTATCAGCGTAAGTACTCCCAAGTCATGATGACTTGTTACATATTGTGTAGGTTTATCATCATGAGTCATGACGACCATTCAACACCTAAGTGTTGACTTAGTCATTTTCAACCTTAGGAAACTCAATCAATAGTCCATCTATTAACAATGTAAGAAATAATAAGACATGGACAGCAACTTAAACAAAGTTCCTTCTTCAAAACAATTCTCAAAAAAATCACTAACTACTAACATATAAGAGGTACATGATCTAGAGATAAAGAACAACTTAAGCATATAAAGAGTGATAATAACAAAGGAGGTTAGGAGTTATATAACCCACCTCAAGAAGGTCTCCATCAAGGGTTCAAGATCCATGATCAAAGCTTCCAAAGCATATGTTCCTCAACTTGAAGATAGCCCATCAAGAGTCCCAACTCGATCTCAACATCACCTCCAAAAAGGAGAAGAAGAAGATGCTATGGTTATGATAGCTCAAGAAGTAAGGAAAATAGGAGAGATAACCACGTCCTAGTCAACCTTCATCCAAGATATGATCCATGGCTGAGAGAGGAAGAAGAAGATGAATAAGAGATCTCAAAGAAATGGCCATCAAAGAAACATAACTCACCAAGATGGAAGTTGAACCAAGAATCACCATGAGAAAGGAACTCGACCTCCCAATATCCATGGGGACTTCCTCTACATCCACAAGTTCCCAAGCTCATACACCAAGAGGAGGGGAACAAGAAGGGATGAAAAGGATTTACTTGTGTGAAGAAGGAGAGGGTTAAATACTTGAGGGAAGGAAGAAAGACCAAAGAAGAGGTGTCTTCACCTTTGGAGATTAGGTGACACTTTTCCATGAGAAAAGGAGCACATGAAACAACATGTAAGACATGGTGATATGGTCTAGGCTAGATCTCACCCTCTTGGTCTACTTCCAAGGTCATGGTCGGTATGCAAAAACTCTACACACCCACAAACTGATATGGGAAAACCCAACACACTCACAAACCGATAGGGCACAACCCTGCACGCTCACAAGCTGATAAAGCACAAGCCTAAACACTCACAAACCGATAGGAAACAACCCTACACACTCACAAACTGACAGGAAGCCTCTCCAAGGCTCTCTAATATGAGATAACCCATCTAAGAGCATAAAACAACTCACTTATGTGCTCCATATATCACCAAAGATGTTACCATACAACTAAGATCCAAACAAGGCACTGAACTCTTCCTTTATCCTCTTAATGATATCAAACAAGTGAGGGAACACTCTACCAATGGTAAATTTCATGTTAACCCTTCACTTTAGGTAGATTGGAGTTTACACCAAAAGTAGCACATAAAACACAACATCATCCGCACATGCTCAACTTGATACTTGAACTCTCCACAAAGTGCACCTTAGAATCATTCTCTCTCTTATGATGCTAAGAACTAAGGGAACATTCATCATTTGACATATTTCAAGGTAACCCCTCATGTTGGACAAATTACACTTTGGTCTAAAACATGCAAACATTGATCAAACAACATTCAAACATGACCAAACTTGAAACATAAGCATGTCACATGATAAAAAAAACACCTCAAAGGATTATATTGAAGTTCTAAGCAATTTACTTAGGCAAAGAAAATAGGCTTAGCCCAAAACCCAGGACAGGGTCCTTACAAGAATGAGTATTATCTTCAAATCAACGTATATGTGGTATCATGAGAAAAATATGGGAATGTAAAGGCACAGGCGTAAGTTGGGAGGAAATTAAGGACAAAGTTAGGCATGAAATATCCACAAAATGGGTGTTATCAATTGTACATTGTGATGGTCAATTGTTCTTAGGCTCAAGAAGAAGAACCGCAATACATAGTCACTCGGGTTGAAGATGCAAACCCAAACCATCATATTCTAGGGAAAGGTTACTATAACCCCAATCAAGACATATATCTTCTAGGGTTCTAGTAAATTGAATCAATAGGAGAAGAGAATGCACCTTGGTAAGGACACCCACAAGTGAACAATCAAATCTGAGACCCTCCAGATTTCCCAAATAATCAAAAAATAAGTTTCATAAACTAAGGAAGCTTCAGGGGGGGATTTCTAGAAAAGGGAACCCCAACCAAGAACCTCCACCACTATTGGAAAATTCTCCCTCATCCAATTAAGATGTGGTTTTTGAAATTGATATGATTCTTATATCCCGGTAGATTATGCTTTCAAATAGGCATGCCTAACAAAAAACAATTTAGTCACAAGTAGCTTAACATTTTGCTTTGTTATGTCGCCTGTGGGTACTTACGTTGGACAATTAGAGAATAACCCCAAGCATCTGAGTGAGTTAAAAGTAGTATTTACACATGCATATAACATGTGATCCTCTAGACCAGTGATCCTAAAGAAACCTTGCATACTTGTGGAAGATTATAATGATTTTTCTATAAGTGGCAGTGCACAGGTGCATGGAACAATCATTAAGGTACAAAAGGTGATAGTAACGATATCGAGGTATGTAAGATTGTTGATACTATTACTAATCTAGTTAGTAACACAATTAAAAACCAATTTCATGACACAGTCAAAGTAATATGTACACATAGTGAAACCTAAGGTTATAATCTACAATCCAAAGACCACATACCAAAGTCAATTAAACAAGAAAAGATGGATGTCCGATTCATGAAGGTCAAAGAAGCTATGAAGAAGCTTCATGTTTACATCCATTCTTAGATGAAATAGTAGATATGCCAGCCTAGTCCAAATATATGAATGTTCTTCCAACCATGAAATAGACAACATAGGTATATGAGACAGTTATACTAGTAAGGACAACTTTTGATATCGTGTTGAACAAGATGCCCAAGAAGTAGAAGGACTCGAGATCTTTTAAGATTTACAAAATGACAAATCTAATATGTATCATACATGTGGTATGTATGATCAAGACCCATGGTGGATGACTACAAGCCATCCAGGGACCTATAATGTAGTTTCAATTCAAATTAGAAGGAGGTCGTCAAGCTTGAAGTAATATAGCTCCTCACAACCACTATCATCTATCCTATATTTGACTCATCATGGGTGAGTCTCATATAGGTGGTTCCTAAGAAGGGAGACACTACTGTGGTAATTAATGATAAGAATAAAATCACCCCCACTGGTATAATTATAGGTTGGAGGATTTGCAATGATCACCATAAGATGAAGAAAGAAGTTAGGAAGGGATACTTCCCACTTCCATTTTTTTGATCAAGTATTAGAGCATCTGTCTCACTAAGAGATCTTATATTATTTATATGGGTATTCTAGATTCTATTATACCACTATCCACCTGAATGATTAGGATAAGTCCACTTCCATTTTCCCATTTGGGAGTTAGCCTTCAAGAGGATACCATTTGGGCTATGCATGACAACCATTTTTGTTGGATTAACAGATACCATGATGGAAGTCTTCTTGGATGACTTCTCCATATATGGTGATTCTTTTGATTCATGCTTGATTCATTCTTATATGGTGTTATCTAAGTGTGAATAAGCATGGCTTGTGATATATTGGGATAAGTGACACTTAATCATGAAGGAAGGCATTGTTCTTGGTCACTAGATTAGCAGTCGAGGTATTGAAGTAGGAAAGGAAAAGATTAAGTTATGGAAATCCTCACATTGTTTTTTGTAGCAAAAGAAGATCATTCATTCTTGGGGATCCTTGTATTTTACAATAGATTTTCCCCAGATTGCCCAACCCCTCACCAATTTTGTTCTGAAATAGGTAGTGTTTACTTTTAATGAAGCATGTATATTGATATTTAGGAACTTGAAGGGCACTCTCATAACCACTCCCATCATTAGAGCACAAAATAGGTCACAAACTTATGATACCTTGTGTGATGCAAATCACTATGCAGTAGGAGTATTGCCTTAGAAGCGGATTGACAAGAAGCATCATGTCATGTATTAGGCTTCAAAGACCCTAGATGAGAAACAGTGGAGCTACGCTATGGCTAAGAAGGAGATTCTAGCCATAGTTTATTCCTTTGATAATTTCAAAACATCAATTATAAATTGATCATCTACACAAATCCCAGTGATATTCACTATCTACTAACAGAAAAGGAGTCAAAGCCCAAACTGATAAACAAGATGCTTTTATTACAAGAGTTTAACCTCGATATCCATGACAAGAAGGGATATGAAAATGTATTGGCTGCCTTAGTCACATCTACTTTGCTGATGTGACATTATGTTGATCTATGACTTTTTACTAGATGATCAACTAATGAAGATGTCATACGATTAATGTGGTTTGTTGATTCTGTGAACTATCTTGTTGTTGGAGTCTTACATGTTGAACAAACATGCCATCTAAAGAAAATGTGTTTGCAAGACATCAAGAAGTTCTATTTTCATGAATCAGATATGTTTTGGATAAGTGTGAGAGGTCTTTACCATATGCACATCATGGAGGAGGCTTGTTATATCATGGAATAGAGTTGATCAATCTCGAAAGGTTGACATGTGGGTGCACTAGATAATGTCACACATGTGTTGCAATGCTGTTTCTACTAGCCTACATTATTCAAATATGCATACAATTGTGTTCTTTGTTGTGATTAGTGGAAAAGGTCAAGAAATATATCAAAGACGGCCAAGATACTAGTGATTACATGGAAAGAGACCAAGAATTTTAATTTATGTGGGGTTGACCATATGAGCTTGTTCCCCTGATCCTGTGATTTTTCCTGCAATCTAATGGCAGTGGACTACGTGCACAATTGGCTCAAGTCTATAGCCACTTTCTCCAGTAGTTCTAAACTAGTGATGAAGCTTTTCAAGGATGACATATTCCTCGGGTTTGGGGTCTCATGTATGGTTATCACATATGGAGATTCACATCTTTTGGACTTTCAAAATTCTATCAAATAGACATGGTGTTCATCACAAGGTAGCCTATCGATGTTACCCTCTGACAAGCATCCTTGTTGAGGTATCAAATCACCAAATCAAGACCATCCTTTAGAATACATTAAACTTTTTCTTTCATATCACACCATTATGGTTGATTTATGGGAACTCTTCTAACCTTCCCTATGAGATGGATCACAAGTATAGTTGGGTACTTAAGCTTTTGAGTTTAGATTTCACTTTCTAAGGAGAAGCAATTTCTCCAATTACAAGATCTAGTGAAACTGAGGATGTATGCCTATAAGAACGCAGACATATACCAGGAGTGGAAAAAAATGTGGCATGATGGCCATTTGAGGAGAAAGGATATCAAAGAAAGAGATCAAATCTTGGTGTACAACTCAATTTTGAGATCTCCTTAGGAAGAATAAATCTTAGTGGTATGGTCTGTGTCTTGTGAAGCACCCCAACTCTTATAGTTCCTTCATAGTATAGGACAAGACTAGAATAAAATTTGTGGTGAACGAACATTGAATTGAAGCACTATCTTACTATTAAAGATCTATATTGAAGGGAGGCACATCCATGTTGATATGTATGCCCAGAGAGCCAATCATAAGATGATTATAATGGGGATTAGATACCTACTTTGATAATGATAAAAGGTGATTCTACCTATTATTTTTGCCTCAATCATGAGATTATGAAACACATATAGTAGATGTCTAAATAGTGATGTTACTCAATGACATATGTCTTCAAGTTGATGATATGAACAATGTGATCATATGTATGTTAATATATATACATTCTTTATATGTCTGTAGATTAATATTATTGTGGAAGCAAAATAGATAACAATAATACATAAGACTAGAGTGTGTGTTGGTTGGTGGCAAAATCTCATTAATCATGATATGTGATATTAAACCCAACACATAGGTACTTGTTAGATAATAGTGTATTACATAGACACACCTTGAAAGTGATACATGGAAACCATGGAATAGTAGTTAGAATTGACTCACATAGTGATAGTGGTGGTTGTGGTTCTTAGACCTAAATACACTACACTCATCGCATGTTGTTATATGTTTTTTGACATCACCCAACATGACCTTGAATAAGGGTTTCCATTAAGGTGATGCTTGGGTGCAGTATGACACATGGGGATTGACTGTGAGTGATGTAGATGGGATTTGACCCTCTGATAGGACATTGTATCTAGGTCACTTGATAAGCAAGACTGACACATGTGTACCCATACTTGTGTGACTAAATAAGTGTTAGGTTTTATGGGATAGAGAAGGTTGCGGAAATAAAAAAATTCTCACCACAAACCCATAAAACAGCATATCAAATCAATGACCATGAAATTAGAAGGATGGTTTTAGCGAGGTGTACCTGGTCCTAAGGCTTGCTCAGTGACAATACCTCACAGCTAGCGCGGTCTTCAACCACCTAGTCTTGGACTATGTCTGTACATCTCATGGTCTCCACCTGGATTGCGGTTGACTGTCATCCTCCTGAGCGGTAGAAAGCTCCCGCCTCTACAAATAGTCCATACGGGCCACTAAGAACTCTAATCGTCCTGTCCCATAGGACACTAGAAGGAGTTGTCCCCTTTTATCGGTGTACTAGTCACCGACACACTCTCCCACAACCAGTTGCCATCTTACATTTGTATTTCCCTCACTGTGCCTCCCTAGTTACGTAGCTCTTGCTTGGATTCTCTCAATTACCAAAACCAGAGAGGAAAAATTTGCAAAGCAACTGATGTTTTAAGTTATTCTATTGAGAAGCCCCCAATACCCCTTTATATATAGGAGGGGTCAGGGTTCTCAGCGTTGGGTAATGCAGGACTAAAGTGGGAGTAGAAGGGTCCAAAATTTCCACAAACTAATTGCACTGCAACATGCAAGGAGGTCGTTTCACAAATGAATCGGTCGGTTGGGAGTGTGAACCGATCGGTTCACCCAGTGAACCAGTCATTTCACATTCCTGACTGGCCTACAATTGACTTTCCTCTTTTGTTTCTAATTATTCCAAAGATCAATTCTTGTCCCAATCGAATTGTACAAGTGAAATGAAAATCTTTTCTCACAAACCAAGACAACCTTACCACACTCATCTGGTCCATATGAACTAATCGATTCATCAAGGTGAACCAGTCCTCTCATTGACCATGAGCTGATCGGTTCACCAAGTGAATCGGTTGGTTGGTGGTTGAGGTTGTGTAGAAATCAGTCATGCAGTTCTCAATCAATATGACACTCTAATCAGTTGGTTCAACACTTGAGCACCATGATTCTGAGTCAAGTCAATTGATTGAATGTTTGATTGAGTACCTAAACACTTTAGTAATCAATCTAAACATCATTCATGGAAAAACTCCTCTTCCAGGTTAATCCTATGTGTGTGAACCTATAGGCCCCATTTCACGTTGGTAGTGAAAGTCCATAACCACTTATGTCTTCACAAGCAAAGAGCGGTGCCTAGTCACACATTAGTGCTACCCAAGTGAAACGGATAGTTGGAGAACAACTTTGAACCCTACAATCCATAATTGGTGCTACAGTGAATGTATAGTTCCTTTATCACTGATATCTAGATTGAACTCGAGGAATGGACATGTCATCCTCTACACAAGTTCAATAAATGTTTCTTGATCCAGAGTAGACTGTCAGAGATATATGTAATCTCAATGTAACACATTGACTCACATGCGCATGGCCATGCTTATCTCAGTCTCACTCACCAAGCGGCCAGGATATCATACTTCCTTAGGAGGGACAAATCCCATATCTATCACTCACAGTCAAAACCCCATGTGTCAAAGTCACCCAATCATCACCTTTATAACAATTTATATTTCAAAACAGCATTTGCTGATGTCAAAGTGTACCCAATGACATGTGTTAAGTTTAGTGATTTTAGGTCTAAGAACCACAGTCACCACCAATACTATAAGAGCTGATCCTGACTAACCAAGTGTGGTTTCCATGCATCACTCTTATGGTGGGTTTGTCCGATACACTATTCTCTAACATGTATCTATGTGCTTGGTTTGATATCCTATATCATGACTAATGAGATTATGTCATCAACCAACACACACTCTAGTCTTATGTGTTATTGATGTCTATGGTTATTTCCACAATAACAAATGACTAGGGACAAAACAAGAATGTATACTCTTAACATACGTATGGTCTCATCATTCAGGTCCTCAACCTGAAGGCATACATTATTGAGTAAAACAATTCTTTAGACATCTATCATGTTATACCATTATCTCAAAATAGTTAAAACATATCAATAGAAATTGCCTTTATTATTATTATTCAAATCATTTACAAGTATCCCATTACAATCATCTTATGACTTGATCTATGGGCATACATACCAATAGACTCCCACTTTCACTTAGAGCCAATCACCCAGGAACCTCATTCCTTATGACCTAGCATGACCATCATGCTTCTGCTGTGAAAGTGCCTTTGTCAGGGGATCACCAATATTGTCTTCAGTCGGTACTCTGCAAATATTCACATCTCCTCGCTGTACGATCTCTCGTATGAGATGGAAGTGCCTCAGTGTATGCTTAGACTGTTGATGTGTTCTGGATTCTTTATCTTGAGCAATAGCTCCATTGTTGTCATAGTAAAGCTCAATTGCATCATAGCTTCTATGAGCCACCCCAAGTTCAAAGATGAACTTCTTGATCCACACAGCCTCTTTTGTTGCATGGGATGCATCAATATACTTGACCTCTTTAGTAGAATCTGCAACTGTCTCTTGCTTGGAACTCTTCCAGCTCACAACTCCATTGTTAAGGCAAAACACAAATCCTGGTTGCAATCTGTAATCATCTTTATCAGTTTGGAAGCTTGCATTGGTGTAACCCTTTACCACCAACTCTTCCTCACCACCATATATGAGGAACTGATCCTTAGTCCTTCTCAAGTACTTTAGGATTTTCTTCACGGCTGTCTAGTGAGCATCTCCGGGATCTGACTGGTACCTACACATCATGCAGAGTGCATACAAGACATCAGATGAGTGCACAACATTGCATACATGATGGATCTAATGGTTGATGCATACGGAATCCCATTCATATGCTCCCTCTCTTCTCAAGATAGGGGACATTGAGCTCTAGAGACGGTAACTCCATGCACCATTGGTATGTTACCTCTCTTTGAGTTCTCCATGTTGAACCTCTTCAGCACTTTGTCAATGTACGTGCTCTGACTTAGTCCATGAAGCCTTCTAGAACTATCTCTATAGATCTTGATTCCCGAGATATAGAATGCTTCTCCTGAGTCCTTCATTGAGAATGTATTTCCAAGCCATGTCTTTACCTTCTCTAAGGTAGAGATGTCATATCTCATCAACAGTATGTCATCTAGATACAATATGAGGAATGTAGTCATGCTCCCACTAACCTTCTTGTACACACAAGGTTCATCATCATTTTGACTAAAGACAAACTCATGACTACTTTGTCAAATTGAAGATTCTAGCTCCGAGATGCTTGCTTCAATCCATAGATTGACCTTTGTAGCTTGTAGACTTTATTGACATTCTTTGGATCTATAAAACCTTTAGGTTATGTCATGTACACATCCTCCAATATATTCTTGTTAAGGAATGTAGTTTTAACATCCATCTGCCAAATCCCATAATCATAGTAGATTGCAATAGCAAGCATGATCCTGATGGACTTAATCATGGCAACTGGAGAAAATGTTTCGTCATAGTCAACACCTTAAACTTGTCTGAAACCCTTTGCAACCAATCTTCCTTTATAAGTTTGCACATTGCCATCCATGTTGGTCTTCTTCTTGAAGACCCACTTGCACCCTATGGGTTTTACCCCTGCAGGTGGTTCCACTAAGGTCCATACCTTATTGGTATACATGGATTCCATCTCAGATCTCATGGCCTCAAGCCATTTCTCAGAATTTGGTCCCTCTATAGCTTCTAGATAGGTAGTTGGATCATCATCTATGACCAACTCACTACCTTCCTGAGTCACAAGATATCCAAATCTCTCAGGTTCAAGGCATGTCCTACTAGATCTAAGAGGTCCCTGTGTTACCTGAGGAGATATAGATTCCACAAAACCTTGTGAATCTCTATGTTCCTCTCATATATGTATTGGTTCAATGTTTTCTTATTGGTCTTGAACCAGTTCGAGTTCCACTTTCCTCCTACTGCTTCCTTTTAAAATAAATTCCTTTTCTAGGAACACAACATTCTTGGCAACAAACACCTTGTTGTCAGTTGGGTGGTATAAGTAGTATCCTCTTGTCTCCTTGGGATATCCAACAAAATAACACTTATCAGATTTGGGTCCAAGCTTATCAGGAAAAAATTTCTTGACATAAGCTTCACATCCCCAAATCTTCATAAAAGACACATCGGGACGCTTCCCATGCCATATCTCATATGGTATCTTTTGAACCGACATAGATGGTACGCGATTAAGTGTAAACGCAGTGGTTTTAAGAGCATGACCCCAGATGGAAGTTGGAAGATCGGTAAAACTCATCATAGATCGCACCATATCCAGTAATGTGTGATTCCTTCTTTTTGATACACCATTATGTTGTGGTGTTCCAGGTGGAGTCTATTGTGATATAATACCATGGGCTCTCAAAAGGTCCTCAAACTCCTCGCTTAAGTATTCTCCACCTTAATCAGATCGAAGTGTCTGAATACTTTTGCCGAGTTGGTTTTGTACTTCATTCATGAAATCCTTGAACCTTTCAAGAGTTTTAGACTTATGTTTCATCAGGTAAACATAGACATACCTATTGAAGTCATTAGTGAAGTTAATGAAGTAATGATACCCACCTCTAGCACTTTTTCTAAAAGGCCCACATACATTCGTATGTATGAGTCCTAATAGATCATTGGCTCTCTCACCTTTTCCTAAAAAGGGAGCCTTGGTCATCTTGCCCAACAAACAAGATTTACATGTCTTTATTGATTCATGATCAAAAGAGTCCAGATAACCATCCTTATGGAATCTAGATATGTGATTCTCATTTATGTTCCCTAGACAACAATGCCAAAGGTATGTTTTTTTTTAGTCATTAAGTTTCTTCTATTTGGTTTTTACTTTGTATACACATGTCTACAGATTTGTCAAATATAGACTATAAGACATTGGGGCACTGCCATAAAAGATCCCATATTTAGAAATGGAACACTTTGTTGGTATGTATGCCCTGAGAGCCAATCATGGGATGATTGGTGGGATACATTAAGATTGATTTGATAAACATTAAAGGCAAGCTTCCAATTCTTTCTGGTTCAGTCATATGAGATAGTGACTGAACAGATGGAATGTCTAGAGAATGACAGTACTCAATGACATATGCCTTCAGGATGAGGACCTGAACGATGAGATCATACAGATGCTAAGAGTTTGTACATTCTTTTTATGTCCCTAGTCGGATGTCATTGTGGAAGGTAGATAGAAAGCAATGACACACAAGACTAGATTGTGGTGTTGGTTGATGACAGAATCTCATTAGTCATGATATAGAGATATCAAACCAAACACATAGGTACTTGTTAGAGAACAAGTGTACCGGACAGACCCACCGTGAGTTTGACACATGGAACCATGACATGGTAGTCACAGTCAGTACTCATAGTGATAGTGGTGAGTGTGATTCTTAGACCTGAAATCACTGCACTCAACACATGTCGTTGGGCACACTTTGACATCATCAAACGCAGTCCTGAAACATGGGTTGTTATAAAGGTGATGATTGGGTGCCTTTGACACATGGGGCTTTTGAGGGGTGAGTGATAGATATGAGATTTGTCCCTCCTGGGGGAGTTTGATATCCATGGCCACTTGATGAGTAGGATTGAGAAAGGAGTGCACGCATGTGTGAGTCAGTATGTGATACTGATGTCATAACATATCTCTTTCAATCTACTATGAGATCAAGAAAGTGAATGAAACGTTGACCGGATGACTGTTCCATGCCTCGAGTTCATTCGGGATATCAGTGACAAAGGAATTATACATTCACTGTAACACCATTCACGGATTGTAGGATTGAAAGTTGTTCTCCAACTTTCTCTTTCACTTGGGTAGCACTGATGTGTGACTAGGCACCACTCTTTGCTTGTGAAGTCATAAGTGTTATGGACTTTCACTGCCAACGTGAAATGGACCTGCAGAGTCACACACATAGGATTTAACCTGGAAGAGGATTTTTGTCCACAAACAATGTTTAGATTGATTACTAAAGGAGTTTAGTAGTTCAATTAAACACTAAATTAATTGATAGCTCAAACTCATAGTGTTCAAGGTGTTGGACACATTGATTGGAGTATCGGATTGATTGAAATCACAATTGACTAATTCTGCACAATCTGCACTCCCAACCGATCGGCTCATGTGATGAACCGATCGGCTCATGTGATGAACCGATCGGCTCATGTGATGAACCGATCGGCTCAGCTTGGTGAACCGGTCAGCTCAAGTGTTGAGTCGATCGGCTCATGGACAGGGTGAAATGATCGGTTCAAGTGTTGAAATGATCGGTTCAACTGGTGCAACCGAGCAAGTTGGGAAAGTAGGATTGGTCAGAATTTTCCTTGTGTTTCACTTGCCCAATTTGATTGGAACAAGGATTGGTATTTGATACCAATTAGAAACAAAAGAAGCAAAGTCAATCGGGAACCGACCAGGACCACCAACCGACCGGTTCACTTGTGAACCGATCGGTTGAGGTGTCCCAACTGATCGGTTGAGGTGTCCCAACTGATCGGTTGAGATGTCAACCGACCAGTTCAGGTCCCCAACCGACTGTTTCAATTGTGAAACGATCAGTTCAGGTTGCAAGTTGGTTGTTTTGTGGAAAATCTCAAACCCTTCTACTCCTGCTTTTAGTCCCGTATTTCCCAGGATGGAGAACCCTATCCCATGACCCTCCTATATATAGGGGTATTGGGGGCTTCTCAAAGTACAACTCAGTGCAACCAGTTGCTCTGGAAAGTTGTCTTTCTCTCTAGTTTTGGTAACCGAGAGAGAGCCCGAGCAAGTGCTACCTGCAAAGGGAGGCGCAGCAAGGGAAAGACAATTGCAGTTGCAACTAGAGGCAGGAGAGTGTGCTGGTGACTAGTATGTCAACAAGAGGGTGCAACTCCTTCCAATTCCTTGTGGGACAAGGACATTGGAGTTCCAGGTGGTCCGTGTGGACTACTTCAGAGGCGGGAGGTTTCTGCCACTAGGAGGACAACCTTCAATCCTGTCAGTCCCAGTGCGATCAGGAGCTGCACAGACACCGTCTAAGACAGGAGGTGAAGACCGCGCATGGCACGAGGTATTGTCGTCGAGTAAGCCTCTGGAGAAGGTATGATTCCACAAACCATCCTTTCCTATTGTATAGACGTTGACATGTTTCCTTGTTCTGGATTTTGGGGGAGAAAATTTTTGTTTCCGCTGCCTTCTCTGCCTCCCCTCAAACCTAATAGTGGTATAAGAGCCACATCAACTGCTCTATATTTTAGGAATATCGATATGATTGATTTTGGTTTGTCGCCTTTATTTATTGCATACGATGTGAATAAAAATTGGCTTTATTCATGTCCAATCCTAAATCCACAAATCCCAATTACATATATGATATGTATTATTAATGCACTCGATACGTGTCGCCCTTAAACGAGTTTTGTGGTGGATGTATAGTGTGGTTATGGCCAATAAACCCTATCTGTGTATGGTTGTATGTGGTTACTTGCATCTCGGTCTGCACACCGATCTTCCTTCTCCTATTTCTGATGTAACTCGAAATAATTAGAGATTTCTTTCCTACCTTTGCTCCCCTCGAATGTAACTCGAGGTTTCTCTTTTTGCAATGTAAAATAGGATAGATTTTATTTCTTGTTATGTCAAAGAACGGAGGACATCAAGACGACAGGTGAGATGATCAGTTCAAGGGTGAACCGATCGGTTGACTTTCCAGACGATCAGTTCAAGGAGTGAATCGATCGGTTGATGACCATTCAAGGAGTGAGACATGCGGGTGGCGGCCATGAAGAGATGCACGATGACCAGGCGAACCGATTGGTTGGAGGAGCCAACCGATCGGGTGGTGGCACCCAGACGACCGAGCCGGAATGGGCAAGTCATTCATGTGATGAGTTGATCTACTCGAAAGGCAAAGCACAGAGTTCATCTTGTACAGGTTGCATGTGATGTAGACCTAGATGACCGTGATTCCTCTTGTCTCGAGGAATCACATTAGGATGGCCATAATCATCGTTGTTATTTGGGATATAGCATGTATATGATATGTATTATGTATTGTGGTGATTGGATATGTATATGTATATAAAAACCAAATCCCTCATGAAAATATTAAGTTTTAGATGCCTTCCAAATGCGACACACGTGAAAAGCTTGATCGACCAAGTGTGGACATGCCCTAGCATGGTGCACTGTCTATCTTGTAGAAGCGTGAAGGATGAACGTGTGGGTCTGCCCTAGCAGGGTGCATATTCATCGTGTTTGCTTTGGGTCGGACTTAACAAGGTGAACTAGATAGGATCTAGCACCTTGAGGCATGGAGATGATCATGGCAAGGAGTTGCATATGACTTCTTATCAAGATTTGCATATGATGCAATTGGCAAAACTTGCCTACCTGAGAGATCTATGTTGTGGGTGATAGCCCTAGATGGTCCATGGCTTAGAGGATTTCAGGATCTTGCCCACTAGAATGTTGTACGCTGCAATCTTCCGAATTGATGGTGAGGGCTATCAATTTGAAGTAAAATAGTGGGAGCGATAATTAATTAAAGGCCTAATTATATCGTCAACTTTTCAAAATCAATCAAATAAGTTAAAAATGAGTTTTTGGACTAAAATTGCATATTTCCTTTTGTAGTGAAAATGACAACAAACAACAATCACTTATCTTTGCGATCGGTCCTTGAAAAGGACATACTAAATGGGACAAACTTCCACGACTGGTATAGGACATTGAGAATTGTTCTCACTCAAGAGCGTAAGCTCTATGTCCTGGATACTCCAATTCCAGAGGAACCTGCTCCTAATGCACCAAAGGCAGAAAGGGACACTTACAAGAAGCATTCTGATGATGCCATTGATGCAAAATGCTTGATGTTGTGCTCCATGAACCATGAGTTGCAGAGACAACATGATAGTATGGGTGTCATTGAGATGATTCAGCATCTCAGGAACCTGTATGAAGATCAGGCATGGCAAGAGAGATACGATGTCTCAAGGGCATTGTTCAAGTGTGTCATGACATAAGGAGATCCAGTTGGTCCTCACACACTCAAGATGATTGGGTATGTGGAGAACCTGCAAAGACTGGGATTTCCACTGAGCCAAGAATTGGCTACTGACCTGATACTGCAATCATTGCCAAAATCTTACAGTCAGTTTGTGATGAACTACAACATGAACAACTTTGATAGGCCACTTTTAGAGTTGTTAGGCATGTTGAGGACAATACATATGAATAAGGACAATCCTAAGTCTGTGATGGTGATCACGAGCAAGAAAGGCAAGTCCAAGCGCAAGGGCAAGGGAAAAGCTAAGAAAGGTTCTGATGCTAGCCAGGAGCCCAAGACGACTTCAGCTCTCAAGGCCAAGGAAGGTGTGACCAAGAAAGGCAATTGCCACCATTGTCAAAAGCTAGGACATTGGAAAAGGAATTGTCCTCTCTATCTGGAAGAACAAAAGAAGAAGGAGGCAACAAACGTCTCTACTTAAAGGTGTCATGAAAGTAAACTTGTAACACTTTTTTGAGGTATATGATACCAAAATATAAAATGTAAAACACTCAATAAATAGGGCAAGTGTTTCCACCATAGATAGGAGTACTTTAGTTTACTTTCAGCCTAAAAGGCATGTAATACAGTTATGAACTGCTATTTCATATTTGCCAATAGATAGAAACACTTTATTTTTGCATATTGTATGACAATGATGGCAATCAATAAAGTTGATGTTTCAATCTTTTAAAGGTGTGATCTTTATGGCAATACCTTGCTTATCTTGTGGTATTTGATATGCATAAGATAAAATGATACCTAAAAGTTATACATAACTCAAACAATCAAATTAGCATCAATCATGAGAAATTCATTTCTAGTTTCCATGTGATGGATAAATCTAGACTCTTTTGGTTAGAGAACCAGTAAGAGACATGAATCTCTTGTACATGATTAATCAATCTTCACTAATGGTAGTGGGAGAATGATTGTCCTATTAGGTATAATACATGTGATGTATTTACATACCTATTGGAACAAATTCTAATACATCAAATATGAATATCTTGAAATGTTCAAGGGTATCATAGATGAAGTACAAATTTGGTGAAGTGTTTAATTCTTGATGAGATCAATGAATGAGATACTTAGACCAAATGTTTGAGATCCTTGTGAGTAGTTATGATAGTGTATCATAATGAACTCATGATTAAGGCATGGTGATGTCTAA
Organism: Alisma plantago-aquatica; assembly: GCA_963693085.1. NCBI lineage: Eukaryota > Viridiplantae > Streptophyta > Magnoliopsida > Alismatales > Alismataceae > Alisma > Alisma plantago-aquatica. Next base: position 478,643,263 of record OY856413.1, on the reverse strand, counting down.
ATCAAGAAGGGATCATACTCTAAGGAGTTAGAGAATGATTATCAAATAACTAAATTCTTCTTAATAAAAGAATACCCCACACTAATAAAGGACATTGAGAATCACAAGGAGTTGTGAGTTCTTATATCCTTAACAGATACACCTTAATTGTCTATGTGATGAGTTGTTCATGTGATGAGTCAACTATCTAGATAAATATGAGGAACCAAATTTTGAGTTATGGTTTATGACCATTACATCCTAAATGACATCCATGTCAACCATAAGGTATGACCTTGATGGTAGCACTCATTGGATGAAATCCATAAGTGCAAATGAGTCTTAAGTGTTACGACACATGGATAACATTTTGAGAAGGATGATGCTTGTTGATTGCAACTTAATGACTGAGACATTTGGTATATAGATACTAAAACTGCATTCCTATGAGGAATAAAACAAGGATGTGTATGTGACACAACCTATAAGGTTTATGAATCCACTAATGCAAATGAAGTCTATAAGTTACAATGGACTAATCAATGTGATTGATTGAGTACAAGCAACTCATAATTGGATCTTTACTTTGATGATATAGTCAAAGGGTTTGACTGATATGTCAAAGATAAAGAAGGGATCTGTGATTTAGTGGGAGCGTATTCACATTCCACATGTTAATGTGAAATGGAATTGTTCTAGAATGGAAATCCAAAGTGGAAATTATCTTTAAGGAAGATAGAGATGATTCCTATGTGATAGGAATAGAGATCTATAGAGATAGTTATCAAAAACCTTTTGACCTAAAAAGAGAAAGCATACATTGGCAATCTGTACTGAAGGGTTCAGTATGCACAGATTCAGTGGGAGAAAACTTGTCCATGTTACATGGAGTTAGTATCCCAAGGCCAAGTGTCCAATTCTTATGAAGAATGGGAACACTAAGAATAGATATGGATCTATCATGTATGTAATCATGCCATTATCTTGCATGGAAAGAACAAAATGCATTCATCATCTTGTATGTATGACATAGCAATATGATGTGCTCATCCTAATAACTCGTATGTGGGACATGACGAGTGGATGTTTGTCTGCTTCCAATAAGGGTTACTGGAATACCATGAGAACTTGATAAGTACTTGTGAATTACTAGTTCTATGGAGATAAGGAAGAGTTCGATGTAAAGAGTTACATTGATGCGAACTTCCGAAAGGACTGAAAATTAATCACAAAACATATATATGGGATATATAAAAGTGAAAGTTTGTTGATAATTGGAAGTGTTGCAATAAAACCATTTAAAAGAAAATGTCGAGTATCTATGCGTTAGAGAATAGCAGTAGATTCTATATGGATCTGGAAGTTCATGAGATGAACTTATAGATATTCCACTCATTGATGACAAGTATGGAATCCTTGATCATGCAATGTGGATAAAGGTTAGCAAAGGAATACTAGATCACATATTACGGCAACTCCATCTCATACGTATGACGTACATCGAAGAGATGAGAGACATGCAATTTACACTGACTTTGGCAAGGTGTTTCCATTACTCACTATGATTACACTAGAGCACAATAACATGTGGGACATGTTTGAAGATCACTATGAATATGATTCAAGGGTGATTGGCTTGCAGTGCAAGTGGGAGTCTGTTGGTATGTATTCCCTTGTTGGATAAATTGGACATTATGATAAATCCCTTTGTTTCGATGATGACAAACATTTCATTCTTGTTGATCTAACGTGCTACTTGAGTGTTGCAGGAATAAGGTGGATGACAAAGCTCTAGGGAATCTATATGCTTGAATGATTGTAAATGTCATGAAATGTAATCAATTGTAAACTTGTACAAATATATAATGTACAAGTACTTAGACTTCATGTAAATCAAGTGTTAGATCTTCCCTAGCCAAACACCACACTTAGTTAGGTCATCCCCTTCAATAGTATCACATATGCACACTCATACACACACTTAGTGCCTTAATTGAAAGATTGAAACAGGGTCAATCTCGGTCGACAAACTCCTCGACCGAGACACTCTCGGTCGACAAACTTCTCGACCGAGAAAGACCCAAGTAGCCATTAGACACAGCTGACAAGGTAGTTGGCAGTTGGAAATGAACGTTGATCTAGAGAGCCCGTTGGTCGACAAAACTTCGACCGAGTAGGTGTCTCGGTCGACAATTGCTCGACCGAGATGGACTCTGACAACAACTGCAGAATAAAGCAACTAGTCGTTACTAATGCACCTAACTTATACCTAACGGCTAGTTAAGCACTTAGAACCCCCTAGAAAGTGTCTAGAACGTCTTTAAGCACTTGTAGGCCATTCCTATTAATAGGACATGCCTTAGGACACCTAAATAGACCTAAGCTACACTTGTGCTACACTTGAGCTTGAATACTCATTGGCAATCTGTTTTGAGCAATAGAGCAATTCCAACATTGGCTATTCATTCCCATTGCTCCAATTTCGTGTCCTATAGGTTAGCATCTCCTTTCCACAACACTTACACTTCTACACTCATTGGTTAGGAGATCAATACGCTTGATATAGGCAAATCAAGCCTTGTGCTTCAAAGGATAAGTTGTACTTTCTATTTTCCTTCTTGTTCCTTTTATTCTTTGTATTCTCCTTGTTACTCCTAGGGTTGGAGGCTGCAGATTGGAGAAGGTTCTTCTCGGAGGAGAAGGTGGACTTCAAGCTACTTCAAGAAGGCTATTGCAACAGGAAGCTACTTCAAGAAGGCTATTGCAACGGGAAGCTAATTCAGGAGGAAGGTTGCTTCATGGTTGGTGCAATTACTTCTAGGTGAAGGCTGCTTCAAGGTTGGTGCAATTACTTCTAGGTGAAGGCTGCTTGAAGGGTTTAGGGAAAGAATTGTAATTTTATGTAAAGTCCTTGCGAGGTAATAAAATTAATTTCTTTCCAAATCCCGGTTGGGTAAGCAACCGGGTAGTGGACTGACTACCTTAGTATTTGCTAAGGTAGGAACCACTCTAAATCCTTGTCCCCTTGTCCAATATTTTTGTGATTGGTTGTTTGAGTTAAATAATTGTTAAAATCACTTTAAAACTCTATTCACCCCCCTCTAGTGTTTTTTCAATTGGTATCAGAGCAAGGCTTCAAGGAACCCTAACAAGGTCTTGAAGAATGGGGGACGGGGTGCTCAACAACCTTAACCTTGAAGGGACATTTGTTGCTAGGCCTCCAGTGTTTGATGGAACAAACTACACATATTGGAAGAGAAGGATGCAGTTCTACTTCCAAGGCATCAGTTGGGACTTATGGAGGATGGTGTCAACCCCATACGAGCTTCCTCAAACACAATATGCAGAGTGGGATGCAAATATGGTAAAGTCGGCTCAAATGAATGCCAAAGTTGTAAGCATTTTATATTGTTCAATTTCAGTAGGAGAATTTAATAGAATATCAAACTGTGATACAACCTATGACATTTGGCATAGACTGTCCATAACTTATGAAGGTACGGTTCAAGTTAAGAATTCTAAGATTAGTATGCTTAAACAGAAGTTTGAACACTTTCGTATGGATCCGAATGAATCCATTAGTGAAATGTTTGCAAAATTCTCTTCTATTGTTAATGGTTTGAATGCCTTAGGAAAAACTATTCTTGAAGAAGACCATGTATCAAAGGTACTTCGATCACTTCCTCCCAAATACAAGCCCAAGGTGACAACCATTGAAGAAGCTAATGATCTCACTAAACTGAAAATGGAGCAACTCATTGGCAATCTAGAAGCTCATGAGGCAACTTTAGAAGAGGAAGAAAGAAGAGAACGTGAACATCAACAAGGGAAAAAGAAGGACATTGCATTCAAAGCATCAACCAAGGACAATCATGACACAAGTGAAGATGATAGTGAAGAAGAAACTCTCATTGTAAATGGTAAGCAATATAAAAGTTTCAAAACTAATAAAACTTCTAGTGTTTCTTCTTCCAGGTGCTTTGAATGTGGCAAAAAGGGACACATGAAAGGTGATTGTCCAAAACTCAAGAAAGGGAATAAATCATCTCACAAAAAGAAAGAAAGAGCATATAAAGCTGCATGGGATGATTCAAGTGATGATAGTGATGATGGAAAAGAAGAAGTAGAATGCCTCATTGCTACAACAAATGAAGAAGAAGAAGAGGTAAGTCTTTTCGATCTACCAAAAGAGGATTTAATTTCTAGTCTTCAAGATACTCATGAGAAATATATTGAGTGCAAGAAGAAACTTAAGAAATCAAATAAAGTAAATAATGATTTTAATGTTAAACTTCTTGCTCTTGCATCTGAAAATGAAAATCTCAAAAAGGAAAATGAAGATTATGATCTTAAGTTAAAATCTATAGAAGCAATTGCAATCTTCTTTCTTTAGAAAAGTTAATTTTGCAAACTCAAGTGAATGATCTTCAGAAACAACCTGTTCTATGTTCACACTTAGATTATGATGAGGTTGTCAAAGAAAGAAACTCTCTAGTATTTGATTTAGATCAAGCAAAGAAAGATATAAACAAGAAGATGGATGACATTGCTAAGTTACAAAGAAATGTAAATGAGTTAAGAGGAAATGACATGCTTGAAAATATTCTGAAAATTTCCTCTAGTTATAATGGAAGAAGAGGATTAGGATATGATCCAAAGAGAAATAAACCCAAAAGAGCTAAAGCATCCAAGACTAAGATTATGTTTGTACCTAGGAACACAATTCCTAGAAAGAGAAATGAAGTTGACTCTATTAGTTGTCATTATTGCATGTGTCTTGGACATTATTCATTTTCATGCCCATATAAGAAAAAGAATGATGATTTAGCTTGGATTCCTAAAACTTAGTAGCTCAAAATTAACTAGTTGAGATTTGACCTAAATTGATTCTTGATATACAAATGTCATATCTCAACACAATCGAGCTCTAACTTGCATAATCTTATTTTGTTTGGAATCAATTAACAGTTCTGAAAACATTCCAGAAACTTTGTCGGTCGAGAATCTGTCGATCGAGTGAACATTCGGTTGAGAAATTGTCGACCGAGCAGGTCACTGATTTCCAGTCTGCTGTAAAATTGCTGAATTCTTTTTGTATTTGATCAAATTGCTATCTATTTGTGATTAATGACTGTATATATTTTGAAAATCATCCCTAAAAACTTATATGAGATTAATTTGGTTTATTCTCTAAATGATTTAAGTTAAAACTGAAATGATGCTTAGCTTAATAAAAAGGAAATTTCTGTTTTATCATGATTTTTCCTAAAGTATTTTCTGGTCTACCCATATAGAAATCATGTGATTACAATCATGGAATTATCATTTTCATCATGATGATGTTGTGTTAGCACGAATAGATAATGATAATTGTATGCATGGATCCTTGATGATACATAGGCAAGCAAAATAATTCAATGATGATATGTCTCTTAGAAATGCTTGCAACACATAAGATAAAAAATTTCTCAATTGGCATCTTTAAAAGACTTGAGATATTAATCGTGCTTTCATTTTTAAGAGGATGTTTTCATATTGAGTATCACTAAACATGCTGATATCTAATCAAGTACTTCACATATGAGTGCTTAAATTGGAAATCTGCAATTTTTTCCTCTTGGTTGAAATAAAATTTGACCAAGGGGCGCTATGGTCGAAGTCAAGGTTGACCTAAAATAAGCTTTGACAAAATGCTTATTTGGACATCATTTTATTATACTTAATCTTAGTATACTTTTGATAAAGGTCAAAATCAAAATTTAAAATCATCTGTGACCTTAGAAGATTTAAATTGCTTTAATGGTAAGATTAAGGGGGAGCTCATACAAACAAATTTGATTATTTGATTAAGAAGCTTGAAAAAACATTGTAAACATCATTTGGAGCTTGTTACGACCTAAGTATTTTTACTATTGGTTATGAAGATATCTATGAATTTCATAAAAATGATATATCTTAAAGGAACTCTCCAAACAAATCAGGGCTTAACATCCCTTGCATTTGGATGGAGACATTTCTATGTACTCTAAGATTAAAGGATTCTCATTTGATTTTAGGGCTTAACATCCCTTGATAGATGAGAAATCAATATTCATCATAAGCTTAAAGGAATCTCATATCATTTCAAGGCTTAATATCCTTTGCAACTGATTGAGAAACAAAATTGTGGCTAAATTAGACAAAAATGATCCTAATAGAATATATATTTAAGGGGGAGCATAGTATAAAATTAAGGGGGAGAAGAAATTCAACCTGGATATCTTTTTGAAATGACAAAGGGGGAGAAAGAATATAAAATCAAAAATATAAATGAGTTTCATAACACCTTGGCCAGCACTCACTTGTAAAACAAGAATGGCTACAAAAGGTAACCTTCAAGTATGAAACTCACATGCTTTATATTTCCTTATTTCATATTTAGGAAATGTTTGTCATCTTCAAAAAGGGGGAGATTGTTGAATAAATTGGACATTATGATAAATCCCTTTGTTTTGATGATGACAAACATTTCATTCTTGTTGATCTAACGTGCTACTGAGTGTTGCAGGAATAAGGTGGATGACAAAGCTCTAGGGAATCTATATGCTTGAATGATTGTAAATGTCATGAAATGTAATCAATTGTAAACTTGTACAAATATATAATGTACAAGTACTTATACTTCATGTAAATCAAGTGTTAGATCTTTCCTAGCCAAACACCACGCTTAGTTAGGTCATCCCCTTCAATAGTATCACATATGCACACTCATACACACACTTAGTGCCTTAATTGAAAGATTGAAACATGGTCAATCTCGGTCGACAAACTCCTCAATCGAGACACTCACGGTCGACAAACTTCTCGACCGAGAAAGACCCAAGTAGCCGTTAGACACAGCTGACAAGGTAGTTGGCAGTTGGAAATGAACGTTGATCCAGAGAGCCTGTCGGTCGACAAAACTTCGACGAGTAGGTGTCTCGGTCGACAATTGCTCGACCGAGATGGACTCTGACAGCAACTGCAGAATAAAGCAACTAGCCGTTACTAATTCACCTAACTTATACCTAACGGCTAGTTAAGCACTTAGAACCCCCTAGAAAGTGTTTAGAACGTCCTTAAGCACTTGTAGGCCATTCCTATAAATAGGACATGCCTTAGGACACCTAAATAGACCTAAGCTACACTTGTGCTACACTTGAGCTTGAATACTCATTGGCAATTTGTTTTGAGCAATAGAGCAATTCCAACATTGGCTATTCATTCCCATTGCTCCAATTTCGTGTCCTATAGGCTAGCATCTCCTTTCCACAACACTTACACTTCTACACTCATTGGTTAGGAGATCAATACGCTTGATATAGGCAAATCAAGCCTTGTGCTTCGAAGGATAAGTTGTACTTTCTATTTTCCTTCTTGTTCCTTTTATTCTTTGTATTCTCCTTGCTACTCCTAGGGTTGGAGGCTATGGATTGGAGAAGGTTCTTCTCGGAGGAGAAGGTGGACTTCAAGCTACTTCAAGAAGGCTATTGCAACGGGAAGCTACTTCAAGAAGGCTATTGCAATGGGAAGCTACTTCAGGAGGAAGGCTGCTTCAAGGTTGGTGCAATTACTTCTAGGTGAAGGCTGCTTCAAGGTTGGTGCAATTACTTCTAGGTGAAGGCTGCTTGAAGGGTTTAGGGAAAGAATTGTAATTTTATGTAAAGTCCTTGCGAGGTAATAAAATTAATTTCTTTCCAAATCCCGGTTGGGTAAGCAACCGGGTAGTGGACTGACTACCTTAGTATTTGCTAAGGTAGGAACCACTCTAAATCCTTGTCCCCTTGTCCAATATTTTTGTGATTGGTTGTTTGAGTTAAATAATTGTTAAAATCACTTTAAAACTCTATTCACCCCCCCTCTAGTGTTTTTTCATCCCTGAGAGCCAATCATGGGATGATTGGTGGGATACATGAAGATTGATTTGATAAACATCAAAGGCAAGCTTCCAATTCTTTCTGGTTCAATCATATGAGATAGTGACAGAACAGATGGAATGTCTAGAGAATGACAGTACTCAATGACGTATGCCTTCAGGTTGAGGACCTGAACGATGAGATCATACATATGCTAAGAATTTGTACATTCTTGTTATGTCCCTAGTCGGATGTCATTGTGGAAGGGAAATAGACAACAATGACACACAAGACTAGATTGTGGTGTTGGTTGATGACAGAATCTCATTAGTCATGATATAGAGATATCAAACCAAACACATAGGTACTTGTTAGAGAACAAGTGTACCGGACAGACCCACCATGAGTTTGACACATGGAACCATGACATGGTAGTCACAGTCAGTACTCACAGTGATGGTGGTGAGTGTGATTCTTAGACCTGAAATCACTACACTCAACACATGTTGTTGGGCACACTTTGACATCATCAAATGCAGTCCTGAAACATGGGTTGTTATAAAGGTGATGATTGGGTGGCTTTGACACATGGGGCTTTTGAGGGGTGAGTGATAGATATCGGATTTGTCCCTCCAGAGAGAGTTTGATATCCATGGCCACTTTATGATTAGGATTGAGAAAGGCGTGCATGCATGTGTGAGTCAGTATGTGATACTGATGTCATAACATATCTCTTCCAATCTACTCTGAGATCAAGAAAGTGAATGAACGTTGACAGGATGATTGTTCCATGCCTCGAGTTCATTCAGGATATTAGTGATAAAGGAATTATACATTCACTGTAACACCATTCACAGATTGTAGGATTGAAAATTGTTCTCCAACTTTCTCTTTCACTTGGGTAGCACTGATGTGTGACTAGGCACCACTCTTTGCTTGTGAAGTCATAAGTGTTATGGACTTTCACTGCCAACATGAAATGGACCTGCAGGGTCACACACATAGGATTTAACCTGGAAGAGAAGTTTTGTACACAAACAATGTTTAGATTGATTACTAAAGGAGTTTAGTAGTTCAATTAAACACTCAATTAATTGATAGCTCAAAATCATAGTGTTCAAGGTTTTGGACACATTGATTGGAGTATCGGATTGATTGAAATCACAATTGACTGATTCTGCACAATTTGCACTCCCAACCGATCAGCTCATGTGATGAACTGATCGGCTCAGCTTGGTGAACTGGTCAGCTCAAGTGTTGAGTCGATCGGCTCATGGACAGGGTGAAACGATCGGTTCAAGTGTTAAAACGATCGGTTCAACTGGTGCAACCGAGCAAGTTGGGAAAGTAGGATTGGTGAGAATTTTCCTTGCGTTTCACTTACCCAATTTGATTGGAACAAGGATTGGTATTTGATACCAATTAGAAACAAAAGAAGGAAAGTCAATCAGGAACTGACCAGGACCACCAACCGACCGGTTCACTTGTGAACCGATCGGTTGAGGTGTCCCAACCGATTGGTTGAGGTGTCAACCGACCGGTTCAGGTCCCCAACCAACCGTTTCAGTTGTGAAACGATCGCTTCAGGTTGCGAGTTGGTTGTTTTATGGAAAATCTCGAACCCTTCTACTCCTGCTTTTAGTCCCGTATTTCCCGGGATGGAGAACCCTGTCCCATGATCCTTCTATAAATAGGGGTATTGGGGGCTTCTCAAAGTACAACTCAGTGCAACCAGTTGCTCTGAAAAGTTATCGTTCTCTCTGGTTTTGGTAACCGAGAGAGAGCCCGAGCAAGTGCTACCCGCAAAGGGAGGCACAGCAAGGGAAAGACAACTACAGTTGCAACTGGAGGCAGAAGAGTGTGTTGGCGACTAGTACATAACAGGAGGGTGCGAATCCTTTCAATTCCTTGTGGGACAAGGACATTGGAGTTCCAGGTGGTCCGTGTGGACTACTGGAGAGGCGGGAGGTTTCTGCCGCTAGGAGGACAACCTTCAATCCTGTCAGTCCCGGTGCGACCAGGAGCTGCACAGACACCGTCCAAGACAAGAGGTGAAGACCGCGCAAGGTGCGAGGTATTGTCTCCGAGCAAGCCCCGGGACAAGGTATGATTCCACAAACCATCCTTTCTTATTGTATAGACGTTGACGCGTTTCCTTATTTTGGGTTTTGGGGGAGAAAATTTTTGTTTCCACTACCTTCTCTGCCTCCCCTCAAACCTAACACACTTTCCATTCTTAATAAGAAATTCAAATCCATCCTTGTCCAAACAAGATACATAAATGATATTCCTATTTATGGTAGGTACATAATTGTAGTTTTGTAACTCTATTATCAACCCACTAGGTAGAGATAACTCATAGGTTCCTACAGCACTGGTGGCAACTCTTTCCCCATTAGCAACATTAGTTCAACCTCGCCTTTCCCTAAAGGTCTACTTCCTTTTAGATCCTTCACATTTAAACAAATGTGTGATCCAAATCTGGTATCAAGTACTCATGATGAAGAAGTAGTAAAGTTAATCTCTATCATGTATACACCTGAAGTAGAGATCTATATCTCTTGCATCATCTTCTGTGATTCCTTGAATCCTCTTCATGTTTTGAGCACAGAAGACATGGACTTCAGCTTGGTTAGAGAACCCTTCTCTCCCTTGCCTTTATCCTTAGATTCCATTCCACTGATCACTATCATGGAACTATCCTTCTTCTTATCAGCCTTAAACAATGCCTTAAGCATACATAGAGTGGATTCTAAGGCCACTGGTATCTTAGGATTATGCAGAACACTTCTCATAGTCCTTAACCAGTTATGGAAATTTGTCTCAATTAATTTTCTCGATTTAAAAGATGATTTCTTTGCCATTTGATTCTACAAGAGAAAACATTTGCATTTTGTCAAAACTCATTTTTGGTTTGTTTTTTATTTTAATAAAGTTTGATGATATTTAATTAGCCTTTAATTAATTACTACTCCCACTATTTTGATCAAATTGATAGCCCTCACCATCAATTTGGAAGATTGTAGTGTACAACCTTCTAATGGGTCAAGATCTTAATTTCTTCTCAATCATGGACCATCTAGGGCTGTCACCCACAACTAGATTCTTTCTGGTAGGCAACTTTTGCCAATTGCATCCTATGCAACTCTTGAAAGATGTCATGTGCAACTCCTTACCATGATCACCTCCATGCCTCAAGGTGCTTCATCCGATCAAGGTCACTGTGAGAACCCATTACACAAAATGAGATTACTCAAAATATAAAACACAATTGATCACTAATTAATCACATACCCAAAAAATGGGTAAATTAAAAACGATTTCAACATCAACACCCGCTTAGAAACATTTGCATAAGAACCCAGCCATCTTTCTTGTATCAATACTATACCAAGAATTTGATACAAATTGATGTATCTCCTTGGCCACAACATATTTACATAGGACAACAATATTTGTATATGCCACACAACAAACATTAACATGCTAATGAAATTCTGATTCGTTTGAAACACCATATACAAACATTTCTTGCCCGAACCTGAGAGTACAAGGATGACTCTAGGACACGCTAGACATCTAATCAACTTTCGCAAAGATTCATTACTATAGCTCCTCTTTGCTGCCACATGTTTGTTTTTGTCACTTCCGATTACCTAAAAAAAATGTGGCAAACCACAAGGGTGATACCCATGTCCCAACAAGAGATATAACCTCCAACAACGCTTATTGATTACAACATTTTTATTATTAGATAACTGAGCAATTGGAGTATATAATAATCAATTGAATAGATTGAACAATTCAAGTATGCTAAAGAGATTAAGCAATTAATCTTAGAAACAAGTATGATCATCAATGCATATATAGATAATAAATAAATCCATTTCTTTGAATAGATATCTACTCAAATATCATCAAATTGCATCTAATATTAATCATTATCATTAATCTGACTATCATCATATTCCTTGCTAACAATACAAGCAATCTAGTAGCATAAGCATCACTGACATCATGAATATGTCTAGTAACATAGCATGGCTATCAATATTGGCATCTCAAATAAAGGGAACAGATCTATATCATGAGTAGAAATAACATCATAACACAATGAACTACATAGGCATGATTAGTAGTTTAAGCATTTCTAATTACATAGGCATGGCTAGCAATGTTAAACATAGCTAGAAACAACATCTTAACCATCAGTGTCATTATATTTGACAACATAAGAATGTTTACAACATGAGCATAATTACAACATAAGCATATCTATTATCTCTTATTGTACTATACATGATCTCAGTGAAAAGAAAGCAAACAAGGGTTATCATCCAATATGAAGCATTGTGTATAACCCTAAACAGATATGCGACACGGCTGTCTTACATCTTTTATTATTCCCTGGGGAATTTGAATTGTTCCATTCAAAGTCCAATCAACCCCTGCGAAGGGCTATTAAGTTCCTTACAAGATCTAGGAGTGTTGGTATCCTAAGATCTCTTCCCTCAGTCAGTACAAGTAAAAAGGCAGTGACATATCAGTCAAAGTTGCCACCACAATGACATATAGTCAAGCTGCTAACCACGAGTCCGTCCTTGGTACAGGTCACGACACTAGAAACCAGGGTATACAAAACCCTCTAATCTGAGGTACAACCACAGTTGTCGTCAATCATATTATATGTATGAATCATGACCATAGCCATCCTCTATGACCTGCATTGTGGATGACAAGGATATATCCTGAACCTGCCACCCCCCATACTCAATAGTATGCACTCTGAGTTTCCCTTAGGAATACTCGTTTCACCATCCAGCAAGTTCTGACACTGAAGATGGCTCTACGGAACAGGGCACTACATGATTATAGTTGAACTTGATTAGTTATACCAATTGGGTGAATTAAGGCTTCATCAAACAAGTGTACATACAAACCCTAATTCACTTCTAGCAAGCATATAAATATCACAACTTGAAAAGATATAAAACGTATGAAACATAATTTCTCATCTCATCATCACATGGTACTATTCCCTTGCCATTCATGAGACTACACTAATCATCATACTATCACAAGATATAAATCCTTTTCACAATATCACTTGGTATCAACCCTTATCAACACAAGAGGATTACACCTCATTCAGGGCTCAACCATGCCCAAAGGTCATTAAGACCATCATACTATTCCCTGTAAAATCATCATTATCTTTCCATGCCTTATAACAAGGCTCAATAACATCACTTACATATAATACACCAGATCAACACAATATTGCACTAATGAGATAGGGGATATTCATAAACAATCGTAGAAGGGTTATATTCTAGGAATTAAGACTTGGCTTAGAGATGGGGAATGATGTCTTAGCCTTAGAGAAGGTAAAGACTTGGCTTGGGAAAACTTTCTCAATGAAGGACTTAGGAGAAGCATCCTATATTCTAGGAATTAAGATCTATAGAGATAGATCTAGAAGGCTTCTCGGACTAAGTCAAAGCACGTACATTGACAAGGTGTTGAAGCGGTTCAGCATGGAGAACATAAAGAGAGGCAACATCCCCATGTTGCATGGAGTCGCCGTCTCTAGAGCTCAATGTCCCCAATCTTGTGAAGAGAGGGAGCTTATGAATGGGATCCCATATGCATCAGCCATCGGATCCATCATGTACGCTATGTTGTGCACACACCCAGATGTCTCGTATGCTCTCAACATGACGAGCAGGTACCAGTCAGATCCCGGGGATGCTCACTGGACAGCCGTGAAGAACATCCTCAAGTACTTGCGAAGGACTAAGGATCAGTTTCTTGTGTACAGCGGTGAGGAAGAGCTGGTTGTAAAGGGTTACACCGATGCAAGCTTCCAAACCGATAAAGATGATTACAGATCGCAGTCAGGATTTGTGTTTTGCGTTAATAATGGAGTTGTGAGCTGGAAGAGTTCCAAGCAAGAAACAGTTGCCGATTCTACTACAGAGGCTGAGTATATTGTTGCTTCGCATGCAGCAAAGGAGGCTGTGTGGATCAGGAAGTTCATTTCTAAACTTGGTGTAGTTCCCAGTAGTTGTGATGAAATTGAGCTTTATTGTGATAATAATGGAGCTATTTCACAAGGTAAGGAGCCCAGATCACATCAGCGGTCCAAGCACATACTGTGGCGCTTCCATCTCATACGAGAAATCGTACAACGAGGAGATGTGAAGATTTGCAAAGTACCAACTGAAGACAATATAGCTGATCCACTAACTAAGGCCCTTTCTCAGCAGAAGCATGATGGTCATGCTAGGTCACAAGGACTGCGATTCCTTGGTGACTGGCTCTAAGTGCAAGTGGGAGTCTGTTGGTATGTATGCCCATAGAGCAAGTCATGTGATGATTGTAATGGGATACTTTGTAAATGATTTGAATAATAATAAAGGCAATTTCCAATCCATATGTTTAAACTGTTTCTAAGATGATGGTGTAACATGATAGATGTCTAAAGAATGGTTTTACTCAATGACGTATGCTTTTAGGTTCATGACCTAAACGATGAGATCATATGGATGTTAAGAGTATACATTCTTGTTTAGTCCCTAGTCGGTTGTTATTGTGGAAATAACCATAGACATCAATAACACTGAAGACTAGATTGTGTGTTGGTTGATGACAGAATCTCATTAGTCATGATATAGTGATATCAAACCAAGCACATAGGTACTTGTTAGAGAACAAGGTACCGGACAGACCCACCGTGAGAGTGACACATGGAACCATGACTTGGTAGTCACAGTCAGCTCTCACAATGATGGTGGTGAGTGTGATTCTTAGACCTGAAATCACTACACTCAACACATGTCGTTGGGTACACTTTGACATCATCAAACGCAGTCCTGAAACATGGGTTGTTATAAATGTGATGATTGGGTGGCTTTGACACATGGGGCTTTTGAGGGGTGAGTGATAGATATGGGATTTGTCCCTCCTGAGGGAGTTTGATATCCTTGGCCACTTGATGAGTAGGATTGAGAAAAGGCATGCGCATGCACGTGTGAATCAATATGTGATATTGATGTCATACACATCTCACTCGGTCTACTCTGAGATCAAGGAAATGAATGAACATTGACAGGATGACTATTCCATGCCTCGAGTTCATTCTGGATATCAGTGACAAAGGAATTATACATTCACTGTAACACCATTCACGGATTGTAGGATGAAAGTTGTTCTCCAACTTTCTACTTTCACTTGGGTAGCACTGATGTGTGACTAGACACCGCTCTTTTCTTGTGAAGTCATAAGTGTTATGGACTTTCACTGCCAACGTGAAATGGACCTGCAGGGTCACACACATAGGATTTAACCTGGAAGAGGAGTTTTGTCCACAAGCAATGTTTAGATTGATTACTAAAGGAGTTTAGTAGTTCAATTAAACACTCAATTAATTGATAGCTCAATATCATAATGTTCAAGGTGTTGGATGCATTGATTGGAGTATCGGATTGATTGAAATCGCATTTGACTGATTCTGCACAACTTGCACTCCCAACCGATCAGTTCATGTGATGAACCGATCGGCTGAGGTTGCTGAACCGGTCAGCTCAATTGTTGAACCGATCGACTCATGCACAGAGTGAAACGATCGGTTCAAGTGTTGAACCGATCGGTTCAACTGGTGCAATCGAGCAACTTGGGAAAGTAGGATTGGTGAGAATTTTCCTTTCGTTTCAATTATCCAATTTAATTGGAAATAGGATTGGTATTCGATACCGATTGGAAAAAAAGAAGGAAAGTCAATCGGGAACCAACCTGGAGCCCCAACCGACCGGTTCAGGAGTGAACCGATCGGTTCAAGGGTCCCAAACGATCGGTTCAGTGGTGAACCGATCGGTTCAGGTCCCCAACCGACCGGTTCACTTGTGAACCGATCGGTTCAGGTTGTGAGTTGGTTGCTTTTGTGGAAAATCTTGAACCCTTCTACTCCTGCTTTTAGTCCCATATTGTCGGGCACAGAGAACCATGTCCCATGACCCGCATATATATAGGGGTATTGGGGGCTTCTCAGAGTACAACTCAGTGCAAGTTGGTTGCTCTGCAAAGTTGTCTTTCTCTCTGGTTTTGGTAACCGAGAGAGAGCCCGAGCAAGTGCTTCCCGCAAAGGGAGGTGCAGCAAGGGAAGGACAACTGCAGTTGCAATTGTCAGTAGGAGAGTGTGTTGTCAACTAGTACGTCAACAGGAGGGTGCGAATACTTCCACTTCCTTGTGGGACAAGGAGTGTGGAGTTCCAGGTGGTCCGTGTGGACTACTTCAGAGGCGGGAGGTCACTGCCGCTCAGGAGGACAACTGTCATCCGACAGTCCGGTAGGAGGAGGAGTCATCAGTCCCGGTGCGACCAGGAGCTGCACAGACACCGTCCAAGACCGGAGGTGAAGATCGCACAAGGTGTGAGGTTCTGTCGCCGAGCAAGCCTCGAGACAAGGTATGATTCACAAACCATCTTTCCTATTATATAGACGTTGACGTTATTCCTTTTGTTCTGGGTTTGGGGAGAAATTTTTTTTGTTTCCGCTGCTTCTCTGCCTCCTCCAAAACCCAACAGCGATTTCCTGGGTGGTGACTTTTTTATTAAAAAAATATAATTTTAGTTAATACACATAAGTATATATGAATAGTACACCTGAAACTATAGAATTCTAATCCAAACACCTCAAAATAAATTATAATAGATGTAACTTGATGATTAAATAAGAAGTAACAAGATAATTCAAGAATTGAAGGTTCACACTAATTACATACTTTATTACCCTAGTAATCCTTGAAATTCTCTAATTGTCTTACATTTAAGAAAAAAATAAGTAGAGTATACAAATAATAAGAGGTGTAGATCTAAATTCCCAATATAAATATTAAAAAGACATTACGATATAAAGAGAATGTAAATAATTCCACATTTTCACTTCTGCATATTAGAACATAAGGTGTAGTTTATAGTTGTATACCCTAGTTTTCCACAATAAATGATTAATGTGAATGTCAAAATAATACATTGTTTCTTCATAGAATGAGAATATAGAAGGTGACCCGTGGTATTTGGGCCCTTGCTTCAGCCTTCCCAGTAAAAAAGTGGTCGCCTAGTCAGGCTAGCACCCACCCAGGTAGTCGACTAGCCGCCTAAGTGCCCTAGGAGGACACCTATTTGGGCAAGAAAGTTAGGCATCTATCTAGGAGCCCCCCCGCCGAGTGACTAGACGACTAGGCGATGCCTAAGCGGCACCCAGGTAGGCACCTAAACAACTATGTCATGCAATTTGAAACATGTAACCTAAATCTTGTGTTATAGGTTTGAGATGTTCGATATCCTTCCATATCATTGGAGATGTAAACCATATTAGAGGAAGTGCATGATGGTGAAAATCATAGTTCAGTTTCTTTATGTTTGTGACTTTGCTTGAGATTGATTTTGGTGCCAAATTGGGTTACATAGTAAAGTTTTTCTTATCAAACATTTTTAGTGTCATTTTAGATTACATTGCAAAGTTTTTCAGATCAAACCTTTTTCATTATTATTTAAAAGAAAATCTTTCTACATGATATTGATGGTTTCACAAACCAAGTCACCCCCATAAGATATTTTAAGTAGTCAGAAATCTTTTTAATGAGAATCCTGACTTGTTAGATCAACTCTATGACCTTAGACCTAAGAATGGATCCACGAGTAGGAAGAAGTTTTGTATATATATGACTTAGTTTTCTTACCCATTTTCTACCTCTTTAGTGTGTTAACTGTTGGTATGTAAGCCCAAAGATCCAATAATATGATGATTGTGATGTTATATTACATAAAGGATTAGATTAATAATAATAAAGGTAAGTTTCCAATTCATTTTGTTTCACTCAGTTATGATATAATGAGGAAACATAATGAATGGTTAAAGAATGATATTACTCAACTACATATGTCTTCAAGTATGTGACTTTAACAATGAGATCATATAGATGTTAAGAGTACATACATTCTTCTTACGTCCCTAGTGAGTTTTTAATGTGTAAGGATGATAGACAGTAGTGACACTTAAGACTAGAGTGTGTGTTGGTTAATGAAAAAATCTCATTAGTCATGATATGTGATATCAAACCAAGCACATAGATACTTAGTAGGGAACATTGTATCAGACAGACCCACCTTGAGAGTGATACATGGAAACCATACATGGTGGTTATAGTCATCTCTCATAGTGAAGGTGGTGATTGTGGTTCTTAGACCTGAAGTCACTACACTCATCACATGTCATTCGATATTGTTTGACATCATCCAACATAATCATAAGTAAGGGTTGCCATAATGGTAATGACTGGGTGAGTGTGACACAAGGGGACTGATTGTGAGTGATGTGCGATGGGATTTGACCCTCCTACTGGAGATTGATATACAGACCACTTGATAAGATAGACTATGAAAATCATCTGCACGCACATATGGATCAATATATGATATTGAGGTCACATATATCTCAGACAGTATACTCTTGATTCAAGGAACATGGATTGAAAACTAGAGGATGACATTTCCATGCCTTGAGTTCATTCCTTATATCAGATACAAGGGAATTATACAATCACTATAACACCTTAAACTTATTGTAGGTTGGTATCTCTCCAACTTTTCATTCACTTGGATAGAACTGATGTGTGACTAGACACCATTCTTTACATGTGATGTCATAAACTAGTTATGGCCATTCACTACCAATGTGACATGGGACTTATAGGGTCACACACATAGGAATTCATCTAGAAGATGAGTTTAATCATGAATGATAATTGAATTGATTACCAAAATGTTTGCTAACTCAATTTAAGCAACAAATCAGCTGACCGGTTTTCTAACCATCCAGTTTAAGGGTTAAATTGACCTGTTGGAGTGTTAGGTTGACTAGAAATTAAATTGGATGAGTTATGCCTGAGCTGGGAGCAAACTGATTGGCTTGGGTCATGAGACAACTGGCCCAAAAAGGTGAGATGCCCAATTCATAGAGAAATTTGGTTTCATCAAGGATTAGTGTTGACATCATATTGTGCATTAAGTAGATGTGAATTTTCCATTCATATGCAATTGGGGAACATGGAAAAACAATCGGTTCGCTGAGCGAATCAGCTCGCATGTCAAGCCACCAGTTCTCTTGTGAACCGACTAGTTCTTCACTTGCAGGTTGCGAAATTTCATGATCTTCTAGTCCCTTCCACTCCCACACATATTGGGAACCTTAACCCTCGCCCCTCCTATAAATAGAGGGGTACTAGTGGCTTCTCAGACAAAACTCAATTGCCTCTGATGATTGTTGTCCTCTTTGATTGTGGTAACCAATAGAGAGCTCGAACAAGTCTTACTCGATAAAGGGAGGGCTAGCAAGGGAGAGCAACTATGGGAGAGCAAGTTGGTGAATTCTACACCAACAAGTGGGATAACTCCTTCTTGTCTATTCTATTAGAACGACAAGAGTTCTAATTAGTCCGTGTGGACTAATATAGAGGCATGGAGGTTGTTATCTACCGCTAGGAGGATAACACCAGCCTACAGTCTGTGGTGAGATCAGGAGCTGCTGTAGACGCCATCCAAGTTTGATGTCCATGTAGAAGTTGCTCCAGACAAGTCCCAATGCAACTAGGAGAGCTACACTACCACAACAAGTTTTATTCACTGGACTCGCTCCAAGACCAGGTATGAACTCGTTAAACCATCCTTCCCCTTACATAGTTGTTGATGTGACCTTGCTGTCACGAGGAATACAAACAGAATTTTTTGTTTCTGATGCCTACTCTATGCCTGCATTTCCCTACATTGGTATCAGAGCCACACCAATCTACTATGTTTTGGGATAATTGATATGATTTTTTTCATTGTTTATTTATTGTATACAATGTGAATACTTAAACTGCTTAATGTATATTTGACCAAAGACCACATTCCCAAACTAATATATATATAATATATTTATTTATTTATTTATTTATTTGAATTTATTTATATATAATATAATATGATATATATGCAATTTACATGTGTCGCCCTAAAATTGGTTTTGATGGTGGATTTGTAGCATGGTTATGACCAATAAACCAAATATTTGTGTGTGCTTGGATGGTTTATTTTATTCATATTTTATCTTAGTTTGCATATTGAGTCTCTACCTTCGTCTCCCAATGTAAAAATATTATCATTTCCTACCTTTTCTCCCCTCGAATGTAACTCGAGGTTTCTCTTTACCATGTAATAAGTTTAATATCAATGGAATAGTTTCTTTTATGCAACGGAAAAGATGAAGATCAACATTAGGCAGGTCGATCATTCACATGATGAGCCGACCAGCTGGAGGACCGAAGAGAGTGGACCACAGGAGGAGCAAACTGACCACCTAGTGGTCTGAACCGACCATTTGGAGATGTCCAAACATCGGTTGGGTAGGAGGCTTGATGATCATTTCAAGTGACCAATCGATAGACTAAGAGGCAAGTCGGTCGGTTCAAGGGTTGAATTGATCAACCCAGATTGGTAAGCACATATCTACACCAACAACAGGTTCATGAATGTAATGTAGACCTGGGTGGTAGTAAATCTTTATGGCTCCAAGTAATTACAATAGATATGGAAATAACCATCTCTAATATTTTATATTTCATGTTTACATTGTGGGATATAGCATGTATATGATACGCACTAGTATGTGGTGGTTTTACATGTATATGTATGTATATATACATATATATAGACATATACATATTTATAATCTCTTAAATCAAATGTACTAAGTCTAAGATGATTTCCATTAGAGGAAGACTTGAAAAGCTTGATCGAGTAAGTGTAAACGCCCCACGGGTGGTGCATTATCTATCTTGAAGAAGTGTGATGGTAATAACGTGGGCTTGCCAAGCAGGGTGCATTATTATCTTGTCATCTTTTGAGTCGGGCTTAACTGAGTGAACTTAATGAGATTAAGCACCAGAAGGATACAAATAATTATGGCAAAGAGTTGTGCATATTATCTATACAAGAATTGCATATGATGTAGTTGGCAACCGTTGCCTACCTTAATGCTTGATTATGGACGCTAGTGTTGGTTGGGTAATAATTGAATTATTTTAGATCTTCACTCATTAGACATTGTTTCTTAAAATCTTATGAATTGATAATTGAGGGTTGTCAATTTGATCAAAATAATAAGAGTGATAACTAAGTGAAGACCTAATTGATATCATCAATGTAAAAAAAATCAAATAAAATCCAATCAAAAATGAGTTTTTGAAAAAAATGCAAATTTCTTGTAGAATCAAATGGAAACACACAACAAACACTTTTCTATGCAATCAGTCCTTGAGATTGACAATTGAAATGGGAATAACTTCCATGGAAAAATTAGGATGTTGAGAATCATTCTCACACAGAAGTGCAAGCTTTATGTCCTGGAGACACCATAGCCAGATGAACCTCTTCCCAATACACCTACGACTGATAGGGAAGAGGCATACTGAAGATATTGTTGATGTCAAATGTTTAATGCTATGTTGCATGAACCATGAATTGCAAAGGCAGCATGAGAACATGGATGTTATTGAGATGGTCACACATCTTAAGAACATGTTCCAAGATCAGGCAAGATTGGAGAAATTTGATGTCTCTAAGGCACTGTTCAAATGTAACATGGCAGAAGGAGATACAGTAGGTCCTCATGTGCTCAAGCTCATTGGCTACATGGAGAATGTGGGCAGAGTAAGATTCATCTTGGGTCAAGAGCTGGCCACTGATGTGATTTTGCAGTCTCTTCTAGAGTCATACAGTCAGTTTGTCATGAACTATAACATGAATGACTTTGACAAGTCGTTGACAGAGTTATTAGGCATGTTGAGAAAAGCTGAGGAAGAAATTAAGAAAGACAAGCCCAAGTTAATGATGATCATCATCAATACAAAGGGAAATTCTAAATGCAAAGGCAAAGATAAGAAGAGTTTTAAAGCTGGCCAAAAGCCCAAGTTTTAAGATCTCAAGGCAAAAGAGGAGTAAAGAAGGGAGGCAATTGTCACCACTGTCACTAGCATGAATATTGGAAAAGGAATTTCCCTCTCTACTTGGGGGAATTAAAGACGAAGAAGGAAGGGTCATAGGCTTCTACTTTAGGTATAAAAGTTATAAGATAAATTTGATTACTTCTTCATCTTGGTATGTGATATCGGATGTAGATTCTGGCATACATTGATGTGCAGGATATGATAAGAAGTAAAGCCTTCATGAAAGGAGATATGGACTGTTATGAAGAAAGAGTTGCTACAACATCAGTCTACATTTAGAATTTATCTTAGCCCATTGGGCATGTAATAGAGTTAGTTGAACTGCTATTTATTATGCCAATAATATGAACATTTTACTTTATGAATCTTATATGACAAGGATGATAATGAAGAAAGTGTTTTTAATGCTTCTATTTCAAATATGTTTTGTTGTATGGCAATGCCCCAAACATCTAGTGATCTTTATATGAAAGGATTTAATAATGATTGTTCATAACATAAATGTTGAAAGATTTATAATTGATAACTCAATAACTCATACAATCCTTAGCATTGTCGTCTAGAGAACAAATATGAGAAATTCATTTCTAGAATCCATATTGATGTTTATCTAAAATCTTTGGTTATTCAACCAATAAGAGACATGCAAGTCTTATTTATGAGAAACATGACAAACCACCTCTCACTAAGTGTAGTGAAGAGAGCAAGCATTCTATTAGAACTTGTACATGATGATGTATGAATATCTTATAGAATAAATGCTAGAGGTAGTTGTTTTTACTTCATTATATTCATTGATGAATCATTTGATATAGGGTTTGTATTTGGTGAAATACAAACATGAATGTCTTGAAGTGTTCAAGGATATTATAAATGAATTATAACTTTGATAAAGGTATAAAGAAACTTTGATATGATCAAATGTTGAAATACTTTACATCAATAGTTTGAGGACCTTATGGATAGGCCGTGATAGTATATCACAAGTCAACTCCATCTAAAACATGATGATGTGTCAGAAAGAAGGAATTACGTCCTGATGGATCATGATGAGATTATCATTCAATCTAATCTTCTAATGTCCTCATGGATACATGCTTTACACTAAAACAAAGTACCTTTTAAAATATTTTAAAAGTCATCATGTGAGATATGATATGGGAATTTCTTGATATGTCTTAAGGATTGAAACTTGTAAAAATAAAGTAGTTTCTTGAAAATTTTATCCAAAAAACCAAGATTGTTGAATACTACCTTTAATCCTAATCTGACTACCAAATATTTGTTCCTAGGATAACTGAGTTCCAAAATAATAAGTGGGAGTAAATGTAGAACTTGAAAGTTTCAAGATTGACAAGGAGGTAAAATGAGAACATGTGAGAATAAAAAGTTGTTGTGGAATCTCAAATTCCTTATGTAACACAGATGCTCATAGTTCTAGCAGAACACATTTGAGATTGAAAGATTGTGAATCCAACAACTCAGATGGGTTGGCCATAAGATGGTGATCCAACAACTCAACTAGAATCTATTGAGAACTAGAATCTCAGAAACAGCTTAAAGCCGTTATGGAGTCCATGTTAACTAACAAGGTATGACCTTTCTAGTACCACCTAAAGGGGTGAAACCCAAAGGGTGCAGTTGGGTTTTTAGGAGGAAGACCAACATGAATAACCTAACAGGACAGATTGGATGGAAAGGTTTTCAGACCAGTTCAAAGTGTTGAACATGATGGAATCCCTTTACCAATTGACATGCTTGTTATTGCAACTGGTAAAAGACATAATATTTGGCATATGATGCTTAAAACCACATTCCTTAAAGGGAATATTAGACAAGATGTGTACATTACACATGTTAAAGGTTTTATAACTTCATGAATGCAAATAAAGCCTATAAGTTATAAAGTTCAATATAAAGATTGAAACAAGCATCTCACAAATGAAATCTTTGTTTTGACAAGATAGTCAAAGAGTTTGACTTGAATCAAGATAAAAGATGAAATATGTGATTACAAAAGATTTAGTGGGACCATATATGAATATTCGACATATTTATGCAGAATAACATCTCAACACTGTGAATATTGAAACCTAACATGGAAAACACCTTTGGCAATGAAGGATTAGGTAAAACATCCAATGAGATAGGAATTGAGATCAATAAAGATAGTTTTGCAAAGTTTCATGACCTAAATATGAGCACACACAATAGCAAGAAGT
Source organism: Alisma plantago-aquatica (assembly GCA_963693085.1). Lineage (NCBI taxonomy): Eukaryota > Viridiplantae > Streptophyta > Magnoliopsida > Alismatales > Alismataceae > Alisma > Alisma plantago-aquatica. Next base: position 478,619,141 of record OY856413.1, on the reverse strand, counting down.
TGAAAGAGTTCAACATGAAGGATTCAATGAGAGGGAATCTGACCATTTTATATAGGATTAGTCTCTCATGAACCCTATGTTCCAATTCTTATGAGAATGGAAATACATGAGTGAGATGACATATGCACAAAAAATTGGATCTGTCATGTATGCTAATGTACTCATACCATAATCTTGTATGTATTGGACATGACAAGATGGTACTAGATTCTAATGAGGGTCATTGGAATGTCACTAAAAGAGATTTTTTAGTAATTGAGAAGAACTATAAAATAAGGTGCTAGATGATGGAAACAAGGAAGAGTTGGTTGTATGAGGTTACACCGATACAAGCTTCCTAAATGACAAAAGAATGGTCTCAATATAAAATGTGTTTAATTTTAAAGAAAAGTGTTGTAAGTTGGAAGAGTTGCAAATGGTAGACCATTATGTTTGTTCTATAATATAAGTCGAGTATCCTAGTGTTATGAACACAAGAGTGGATATTATATGGATATAGAAGTTCATATGGATGAACTTAAAGATGTTCCAATCATTGATGACACAGTAGAGATACCATGACAACAATGGAGCACTAGTTAGAAAAGGAATATTAGATGCCATATTATGGAAGTTCAATCTCATATGAAATGTCATATAGTGAAGAGATGAGAAACATGAAATATACCAACTATGGAAAAATATTGCTAACCAGCTTGATTAGCACTTGCATAGTAGAAACATGATGGATATGATTAGATCACTAAGAATGAGATTCGTGGGTGATTTGATCTAAGTGCAAGTGGGAGTGTATTGGTATGTATGCCCAGAGAGCCAATCATATGATGATTGTGATGGCATATTGTATAAAGTATTTGGCTAATAGTAATAAAGACAAGCTTCCAATTCATTCTGTTTCACTCAGTTATAAGATAATGAGGAAAGATAACAAATTTCTAAATAATGATATTATGCACTGACATATGTCTTCAAGTATGTGACTTGAACAATGAGATCATACAAATGTTAATAGTTTATACATTCTTATTATGTCCCTAGTTGGTTGTTATCGCTAAAGGCTGATAGACATCAGTAACACTTAAGACTAGAGTGTTTGTTGGTTGATGATATAATCTTATCAGTCATGATATGTGATATCAAGCCAAGCACATATATACATGTTAGGGAATATTGTATCAGATAGACCCACCTTGAGAGTGACTCATGGAAACCATACATGGTGGTCATAGTCATCTCTCATAGTGAAGGTGGTGATTGTGGTTCTTAGACCTGAAGTTACTACACTCATCACATGTCATTTGGTATGCTTTGACATCATCCAACGTAATCATGAATTTGGGTTGCCATAATGGTGATGATTGAGTGAATGTGACACATGGGGAATAATTGTAAGTGATGTAGATGGATTTTTCCATCCTACTAAAGTTTGATATCAAAGCCGTTTGATAAGAGAGACCGAGAAAAGCATGAGCATGTACATGTGAATCAATATATGATATTGAGGTCACATATATCTCAGATGCTCTACTCTAGATTCAAGGAACATGGATTGAACATTGAGAGGATGACGTTTCCATGCCTCAAGTTCATTTTGGATATTAGAATCAAAGGAACTATACAATCACTATAACACCTTACATAGATTGTAGGTTGAACTTGTTCTCCAACTTTCCATTCACTTGGGTAACACTGATGTGTGACTAGACACCACTCTTTTCTTGTGATGTCATAAACTAGTTATGGAAAATCACTACTAATGTGACATGGGGCCTATAGGGTCACACACATAGGAATTCACTTAGAAGAGTAGTTTAATCATGAATTATTTAAGCAAAAAAATAGCTGGTTGGTCTCCTAACTGACTAATTCAAGGGTTGAACGGTTGGTTGGAGTGTCAAGTTGATCAGAAACTGAATTGGCTGAGTTCTACTTGAACTGAGGAGTGAACTGACCAATTCACCTAGTGAAGTGATTGACTCTGGTTTTGAGAAGCTCGGTCCATGGAGAAATTTGATTACGTCAAGGAACCGTGATGATGTCATGTTGTGTGTTAATTGGATTCAAATTTCCAGTTCATATGCAATTGGGAAACATGGCAAAACTATTGGTTTGCTAAGCAAACCAGTCGAATCTCATGTCAACCGACTAGTTTTCTTGTGAACTGACTAGTTCTCCACTCATAGGTTGCAAAAATTCATGATCTTTCAGTCCCTTCCACTCCCACACAGATTGGAAACCCTGATCCTAACCCCTCCTATAAATAGAGGAAAACTCAGGGCTTCTCAGACACAACTCAATTGTCTCTGAAAATTGTTGTCCTCTCTAGTTGTGGTAACCAATAGAGAGTTCGGGCAAGTCCTACCTAATAAAGGGAGGGATCGTAAGGGAGAAAAATTGTTGGAGAGTAAGTTGGTGACTAGTACTCCGATGGGAGGGACAACTCCTTCTTGTATCATTACAGATTCTAACCCATGTTTGGTATGCTATCTTGGTTGTATCCCTGTACATCCTTGGACTTATGTGTATTACCTCTAAATAGATGTATCGATGGGTTCAAAATATCATTAAATAAACATTCAAATACTTTATTCATCAAATTAGTAATTAAGAAACCATCAAGTATTCTCATAAGTTCATGCTAGTGAGTATTCAAAATTTAACCTTGTACCTTGTTCATGTGAATTCATACAATATGATTCCCTATAGTTATGAATACCAATCATCACATTACATCCAAGGAGTCGAGTGTAGACCAGAGCAATCAATAAATACATCAAAAAATCATACATAACCTAAAGTTTCAGCATATATCCATATGATCCTAATTAGACCTTACTTTGATCCTAAACAAGGGTTTATTGTCATTTTGGGTTGGATTAGGAATAAAGGTATCAAACCCTAATTCCATCCCCTAGATTCTGAGGGCCAGAAGTCATAACTTCAACATTAGGTGAAGCCCAAATTACTAAATTGAACATTATATGTGATTATGAACACAATGATGATCATGTGGTTAATATGATAACAAGTTTTTTAAGATTGTTATCAAACCCTAATTTTATTGTTATGACTTAAAAGTCGAAAATATCATCAATGCCACCTTAGACCAGTACCTATCATTTGATCCCATTATTATCCAACATCATCATATTGCATCACAAAATAAATCTCTCTAATGAATTAAACTCTTAATTTACATATTCTAGAGTTTTGAAATAATATGCATCTTATGTCCACGCATTAATTATACCTTTTAAACAAGAAACAAAATCAACCTTTGAAATTGCATCTTCATGATATAAACCTTTTTTTGAGCAAACTTATATATATTTTGACATATTTTGATCTACTATTAATTTACTAGAATAATGCAACATTAAAACACATGGGTTAATGACAAGGTGCTACATCATCCAAGGGAGATATCTCAAATATCCCAAACCCACACCGTAGCAATGAGGAAAAATCCTCCATGCTCCTAGATTATCACACGCTAGAGGAAACAACTTCTTTCTTCTTAGGCGTTGGCTCATGGAGCATAGATGCAAGCTATGGAATCATCTCCATGATGACTCCTAATTATAGAACTGACTTCCATTTCTAAGACCACCCCTTGACTTCTCCAAATCTTCCTAAACTCAGCTAGGGGTCGAGCAGCAAAGATGATGGGCGGAAGCATTATCTAAGACATGTGAAGGTTTGCAAAGGCTAGAGGAAGGAGGTAGTGAATTACCCATGTTCATGGTGATATGAAGGTCGGGATAGATTCTTGGAGTCCTAGGGATTGATTTAAATTACTCTCTAGGCATCACAATGGCCTAGAAGTGGCCTTTCGAATAGCTGATTCAATGGAACAGAGACAACTTATATGGGATCCTAAATGGGTTTCCTCAAAAAAAGCTGAGGGGTAGAGGCTTCACGTGATTGGCTAGTGATGCTCCAAGGCCAACCAATTTGTCTAGGGGCTCAATGAATCCATGGCACACAGATAAAATGGCTAGAGATGACTATCTTAAAATCAATGAGTTTTGATGACTCCCTCATCCAATTGAGTTGGCTCTAAGTTACGAAGGTCTTTACAGAACCTCAGGTAGTCTTATATAGGCTTGGAAGATGCTGGAGCCCTCACTTATCTTTATTCCCAAAGATCCCTCAATATCCAAAATAGGGAATTATTGAATATCATAATAATATTAGCAGTGTAGGGGTATGTTGGGTTTGTCTCTGACTCCCAATGCCACAAGAGAAATCCTTGGTGATCTGGTGCATTGAGAAGAGAGAATGAAAAATCACAAGTTATGACCAGTGTCTAGATCTCAAGGACCTCTACATGTGAGGTAGAAGATAATGAGACCTACATTGGATCATCATCCATGAAGTCCACCAGAACTCAAAATATGTGTTACACCTCCTAAGTCACATATTATCTAGACTTTAGGTGTGAAAAAATTACATAGATATTAAGATAAATATTTTCCCACATTATCTAAACTTTGTAGTTTTGTTTAGATTGTTAAAAATATCCAATTGCTACTAAACTAAAGTGATATCTCCCACATTATATCAAGTTTTGTATCAAATTGGAAAGATAAGTATATATTTCTTTCCTTCATGGAAAACACTTGTGTTGACCTAAGTTGTACACATTGTCCATATTTTGATAATGACTTAACCATTATATTCATATGTATCTAATATGTTTGTTTAATATTGATTTCAAGCATTAGGTACATGAAAGGATCAAATCTCTCAAGCCCTAGCTTGGTTTAGTTCAAGTCAAAAGCAATGCAAATGCACAATTTGGGAAAACACTCTGAATCACCTTAGAACACTTTTGTAATTATATGTATTGATGATATGACATGTAACTAAGATGAGAAAAATCAGGGACAGTTAATCCCAATGTTTGATCACTCAAAAATCATTTTGGAAAAATTCATCATAGGCACTTCATTGGTCAAGTTATAATCTCGACCGATCCTTGATGGATTTTCAAAATGATGTCAATCGGTCGAGTTGTCTATCCGCAGAGCTCAACTAACTGTCCCTCTACTGAAGACTAATTTAAGTGGATCGATCGAGTTGCCACTAAGACAAACTCGACCGACAATTTAAATTGGTCTTGTCGCATAGTGGGATCTGTCTAGTTATCTTTATTGAAACTTGACCGATTGCACCGTACGAAAAATGCAGAAAAAGTGACTCTAATCGTTGAAAGGGTGCAAAGATCAAATATATATCCATTGCAACCCTTCAAACATCTAGATAACATTCATAATTGTTCCCACACTCTAGTTGACACCCCCAGTTATAAATAGGACCTCTTGGAGTTCATTCCAAGGTCGCTCATTCATGCTATTCAAGGTCCTTGCTATAGTTGAGTGCTATTAGTACACTTGAGCCCCTTTCTCTCTCTTGTTTACACCTTAACTCATCATTATGAGTGAGATAGGTCCTGTGTGAAGAGAGTTATTCTTGTAAATCTCTCAAGTGCCATCTTTCCCATCCCTTTCTCAAAATCTCTGCCTTGGTGAAAGCTTCTTCAAGAAAAGGAGGAGCAGGATTCTTCAGCTAGAAAAGAAAGTGCTCAAGGATACTCTGATTGAAGGAGAAGATCAAGGTAGAAGATCCAAGGAGCTGTGTAGGTGAAGCCTCAAGGCTGAAGACTCATTTCATGAAGAGGAGGACCTTGGTGAAGGCATCCAGCTGATTGCAAGAGTGGGTAAGACCTTGATGAGGTAGAAGATTAGCTCTTGGATAGGTAAAACCTTGATTGTAAGGTTGTTGGCTCCCTTGGCCTCAAAGGGAAGTTGGGTATCCTTGTCCCAGAAAAGGAAGATCATATGATGTAACTCTTATAAGTGAATATAAGGAGTAGACATCTTAGAAATCCTAGATCTTGACCTTTCTAGGTAGTGGACTAACGTTGACCTAGTTTGGAGAGTGGAACCACTCTAAAATAGTGTGTTCACTTGGTTTCTTCAATCTCTCTCTTGTTTCTTATGTATGTTTCAATTATCGTCAAATTCACTATTTGCAATTAAACTTATATGAAGTAACTTAAAGGTCAAACAAGTTTTGTGTAAGTGTTTTATCTCTATTCACCCCTCCCTCTACAACCCTTAGATCCAACAAGTGATATTAGAGCCACAATTTTCTATGATACATCTCCCATGAGACAAGAACAAGGGTGACTTACTTGGGTCACTCAATCTAGAGGGAAGTTTCTCCATGTGACCACTGGTCTTCAACAACACCAATTTCCTCTATTGGAAATAGTGTATGCGGTTCTTCCTCCAAGGAACCAACTACGACATGTGGAAGATGGTGATCCTCCTTTACATGGAGTCAACATATGATGTAGCCACTTGGGAAGAAGCTATAGTCAAGAAGGAACAGCTTAATCCTAAGGTAGTTAGCATCATTTATGTTGCCCTCATTGCTTCTGAGTTCAATCGGATCTCATCTTTGGACACAACCCATGAGATTTGGAAGAAGTTGTGTATCACATATGAAGGCGCGTAGGAAGTCAAGGAGTCCAAGATCTACATGCTCAATGGGATGCTTAAGAACTTCAAGATGGGCAAGAAGGAACACCATCGTCAACGATCTTGTAGCTTTGGGACAACCCTCGCATTAGGGGACAATCAACTCCAAGATACTTAGGTCCCTTCCCAAGAGATGGGAACTCAAGCTGACTTCAATTGAAGAAGTAAGAAGCCTTGGAGACTTAGACATGAAGGAGCTCATTGGCAACCTTCAAGCTCATGAGACAAGGCTAGACAAGCAAGAAGAAGATGAGAAGCAAGAAGAGAAGGGGTCAAAGAGTCAAAGATAATGCCTTCAAAGCCCAAGTGGAGGGAATGATCCTTCAACAAAAACTTGTTTTTCGGTCCTCTCCTACCTCCTCAAGTGAAGACGGTGTCCCTAGTGATCATTAAGAAAACTACTCCAAGGGAAAGCACTTCAAAGGAAAGTCTTCCTCATCCTCAACTCCAAGATGCTATGAATGTGGACAAAAGGGGAACTACAAGAATGAATGCCCAAAGGTCAATAAGAGACACCACAAGAGTAGCCACAAGAAGAAGTGTGATTATGAAAAGGAAGGCAAGTACTAGAGGAAGGATAAGAAGGAGAAAAAAAAGGATACAACTCATGCGGCTTGGGAAGAATATGCTTCAAGTGGATCGAGATCTGATGAAGGTGAATGCCATCTTGCACTCATGGCCTCCACAAGTGAAGACATAGGTGAGTAAGTGAGAAGTGAGGTAAGCTTGCATGAATTATCCAAAGAAACTATTATAGAAATGCTTAATGATACCTGATCTAAGAAGAAGAGGTTGGGTAAGATTATTGATGATCTTTATGCTAAACTTTACATCCTTAATCAAAATGAGAAAGTGCATCTTGAGAGAATTGATTCTTTGCAAGGCCAATTTCATGACCTTGAACCCCAATATAATGGGGATGTATACCTTAAGAATATCACTAGTCTTAAGGAAGAGAACAAAACATGCCTTGATGAGCTTGAGTTGCTTAAAACTGACAATATTGAACTTAAGCTTGTCTGTGATGCTCGAAGAGATGAGAGGAATGCTTATCTTGACGAGATTAAATAGCTTATAACTAAAAATTCTAATTTTCTTTCTCAAGTAAATGATATATCTTCTAGACCTATTTTTCCTAGGAAGGAAGTTGCTACTACTATCTTGAAAAATATTCATATTTGACTAAAGCCCTTTGTCTAGAGCCCAACCTACTGCATACTAATGATGATATTTCTAGTTTGACTTCTACTGTTATTACTCTTAATGATGACAATCATAAGTTAAGAGCTACTTTGCAAACATTCCTCAAAGGGAGGAAGTCCCTTAATGAATTCTTGGATCACTTCACCAAACATAGTTGTAAGAGTGGTCTAGGATATGAGGGTACTTCAAAAGGCAAAGGTAAGGGTAAGAAGAAGAAGAGCAAGGAGTATCCAATATTCCATGGAGAGTCATCTGGATCAAAGTACCCTATGATTTGTTATCATTGTAAGAGTGATGATCATTATTTTGCTTATTGTCCTTATAGGGAGAAGGGAACCAATCCCAAGGTGAAGTGGGTCCTCAAGCTAACCCCAGATCCCAAAGTTTGAATTGGGCACCGATTATCTTCCTTTCTTGTAGGTGAATGGCAAATGGATTTTTGAAAGTGTCTGTTCCAAACACATCACGGGTGAAATGAGACATTTTAATAAATTCACAAAGAAGAAAGGAGGTTCAATGACATTTGGGGACAACAACAAGGGCAAGGTAATAGGTGAGGGTGATGTAGATGATTCACTTTGCATCAAGAATGTACATCTTGTGGATGTCCTACATCACAATTTAAAAGTTTTTGTCAACTTTTTGATAATGGTTATCTTGTTCTATTTGATTGTGTAGAATTCTTGCTTCTAGATTTCCTCTCCTACAATGTCATACATAAGGGAACTAGAAATGGTAATCTTTATGTTATTTTTTTACTCTATTAAGCCTATTTTTGTAGATGTCTTGTTGCCAATTCGAATGATATTTCTTTATGGCACTGTACGGTTGGTCATGTAAATATGCATCAAATGAAGAAGTTGAGCAACAAGGATTTGGTGAAGGGACTTCCCAAATTGAATTTTGAAAAGGATGAGGAATGCCAACCTTTTACCCAAGGAAAGCAAACCAAGTCTGCCTTCAAAACCAAAGGAGTCCTTAGCACCAAGAGAGCTCTTGATCTTCTTTACATAGTTCTATTTGGACTAATGCATACACCATCACTTCATGGCAGAAAGTATTATTTAGTGATCGTCGATGATTTCTCTCATTTACTTGGACCTTCTTCCTCATTTCAAAAAGTAATACTATTGATTTTTATCAACTTTTTGCAAACATCTTGAAGTATTATTTAGTGATTGTCGATGATTTCTCTCATTTACTTGGACCTTATTTATTGTTTCAAAAAGTGATACTATCAATTTTTTATCAACTTTTTGTAAACAACTTGAAGTATTATTTAGTGATTGTCGATGATTTCTCTCGTTTACTTGGACCTTCTTTCTTGTTTCAAAAAGTGATACTATCGATTTTTTATCAACCTTTTGTAAACAACTTGAAAACAATAGTTTCTTGTCAGATTATTTTTATCCATAGTGATCATGGGGAGAGTTTGAAAATGATTAGTTTGAATGGTTTTGTGAGGAATGCAGGCATGCACATAAATTTTCTTCCCCTCGAACGCCTCAACAAAATGGGGTTGTAGAGAGGAAGAACATGTCACTATAGGAGATGGCTAGGACTATACTTCTCGAGTACAATGATCCATAGAATTTCTAGGATAGAGTCATTAGTACTTCATGTTTTGTACAAAATTGGGTTTTTACTCATCCTTTTCTTAAGAAAACCTCCTATGAGATATGGCAAGGTAGAAAGCCTTCCATTAATTCCTTTCATATTTTTAGGTGTCCTAGTTTTGTTTTGAACACCAAGGATTCTCTTGACAAGTTTGATCGGAAGTCCTACAAGCCTTTCTTTCTTGGCTATAACACTACCAGAAACACTTATAGAGTATATTACATTGAACTGTGTGAAGTGGAAGAATCTATAAATGTTAAACTTGTTGAAACAAACCCCTATATTTCCAAGGATGTTGTTAATGATGATGTTGCAGATGAGGTGATTCCTCGCTTGAAAGAGATCAACATTGTTGAATAAGGAAAGGAGGTGTTAGTTGATGAAGAAGAGAAGAATGAAGAAAATAAGGATCCAACTCCCCACTTTGCAAAGAATCATCCAAAGGATCTTATCTTAGGCAACCCTTTTGAAAGGATGAAGACAAAAGCTTCACTCAACAAATAAAAAAAAGAATGTGCCTTCATCTCTCAAATGGAACCACAAGATGTCAAAGAATCTCTAAAGGATGATGAGTGGATCCTCGCCCTGCAAGAAGAGTTGGAGCAGTTTGAAAGAAAAAAAAAGTGTGGACTCTTGTGTTGATACCAATCAAATAATAAAAGTGTTTTGTTAACCAAATACCCAAGTTCCAAAAGAAAAGATCATTGGCACCAAATCGGTCAAGTTGGATGAAAGTGGCAAAGTGGTAAGGAACAAAGCAAGGTTAGTTGATCAAGGCTATAGTAAACAAGAAGGTATAAATTTTGACGATACATATGCATTTGTAGCTAGACTTGAGTCAATTAGGATGTTGCTTTTTCCAGTTACAATGATTTTATTATTTATTAAATGGATGTTAAAAGTGCATTTTTGAGTGGTACAATTGAGGAAGAAGTGTATGTTGCACAACCTCTGAGCTTTGAACATGATAACTTTGCCTAACCATGTTTATTTGTTGCAAAAGGCTCTCTATGGTCTAAAACAAGAACCTCAATCTTGGTATGAGAAACTAAAGAACTTTTTGTTATATAATGGCTATATCATGGGAAAAGTAGATTCTACCTTATTTCTAAAGCACACTTCTAACAATTTTCTTATCATTCAAATTTATGTTTGATGATATAATTTTAGGTCGAGATAATCGTGATCTTTGCAAGGAGTTTAGTGGTCTTATGTAGAGTGAATTTGAGATGAGCATGATGGGGGAACTCACTTTCTTCCTCGACTTCCAAATCAAACAAACTGAGGAAGGAAACTTCATCAACCAAGGTAAATACACAAGTGAGCTACTAAATCACTTTGGGATGGAGAACACCAACTTGATGGACACCCCCATGTCAAACACTATCAAGCTTGATAGAGATGAACAAAATGAAAAGGTAGATGAGAAGCTCTATAGAGGTATGATTGGAAGTTCACTTTAGTTAACTGCCTTTATACCTGACATAATGTTTAGTGTTGGCTTGTGTTCTCGCTTTTAATCAAGTCCTAGGAAATCACATCTTATAGTGGTTAAGAGGATTTTAAGGTGTCTAGCCAAAACCAAAATTTTGGACTATGATATCATGAGTCAAGGGACTTTACTCTTACTGCTTATAGTGATGTGGATTACACATGATTCTTGATTGATAGAAAGTTCACAAGTGGCACTTGCTTCTTCCAAGGACCTTTTGTAGTTTCTTGTTCTCCACGAATCAAAGTGCTATGGCTCTATCAACTACTGAGGTTGAATACATTGCAGCTAGAAGTTGTTGAGCCCTCCTATGGATGAAGCAAATGCTCCAAGAATTTAACATTCATTTAGATGTTTCTCCTATCTATTGTGTTAATTCTAGTGTAGTTAAATTGTCCTACAATCCTATATTGCATAGTAGAGCTAAACATATAGAGGTATGTCATCATTTTCTTCATAACCACATTGCTAAGAAGGATATTTATATCATGCATGCGGATACAAAGAATCAGTTAGCAGACATTTTCACTAAACCTCTATCTAGAGAGCAATTTACTTTCATTAGATCAAAACTTCTTATAATTCCTCTTGATGATATTGACATGTTTCCGAGCTAGTTCTTATCTTACCTATATGTTTCTTTCTTAGATTTGATCATATCTTCTTAATATGTTCTATATTTGTCTTATTTCTTGCCTTGTTTTGCTTGTTTTGGGTATTTTTCGTAAACATTGGTTTTATCACAAAATAGTACCCAATGATGAGTGAAATGTGTGTTAATATGTCTAAAATGCATAATAGGCTAATGAAATAAAATGCATTAGCACCTTGAGGCTAGAAATTAAGTTTCTAAGTTTTTGGACAGGCAACCTGTCGGTCGAGTTGCCAACACGATCGATCCCAGGCCGAGGGAAAGGGTTTATTTTCATCGATCGAGTTTCCCATCTTAGAACATGACCGATGGTCGGGCTGGACCAAACTTAAAATAGGATCTGGCAGACATCTCTCCCTCTCAATTAGAGAAAAGTCCATTCCTAGCTCTAGCTCCTATTGACCTCAAATCCTAGGTACAACCATCCCTTCCCTTGCCTAGCTTAGCCTCCCTTGCCTCTTACCACACCCTACTAGGTTGTTAGATGGCCTATTGGCGGGGTTCTCTTCCTTCTTTGGTTGTTGTTTCTTCTCAAATTTGTTCACATGGAATCCAACTAAAGAAAGAGATCTACCCCTAGTTGTCTACCTTCTTTGTCACCCAATCCTCGCCTGATATCCTTTGACGACACCTTGTTTGTTTCTTCTAAATCTCTCAATCGTTACAAGGAGCTCCTCCCTTGGAACCCTTTCCCATTTAGAGAAATTTTTTTGATTCATCTCATAAAGAAGGATGTTATCTCTGAGATTGCCAATCTTTTCAATACCCATCACCTAGGTGAACTGTGCGTTGAATGTTTGTGCTTTCATAATTCCATTACAACCACCAAGGCAGTCCATGAATTCCATGTCAATCTTTCATGGAACTATGACACTTCAACCTCACCACTTAATAGCTAAGTCATTCTCAATTCCATGATCGTCAGGACCAAATTCAAAATCTCAGAAGATTCCTTGAATATCATTTTCAATGATACTGAGGTCATTAACACATGGAGGATGGATTATCCTGACTATTTTGACCTGCTTGACCCTGAGGCTTTCTACAAGAACTTTGATCTTACTCTTCCTCATATCCATAAGTTCTTGAAGAAGCCTCAAGTACCCTATAAGAATAAGTCAAATTGGCCATCCTCTTCCCTTGATCTCAAGAACAGGCTGCTCGCATTAGTTGTAAACTACAATGTCCAGTCCAAGAAGAATCAAATAGAAATTGCAGAGAACACTTATGTGATCATGTACTATCTCTTGAAGAACGTTGGATTCAAGTGGTCATGATACATTCTACACCACATGACCTACTTTTACTCAGGGAAGAGAAGCTGTGGTGCCCACCCACCCTACCCTACCTTGATCTGTGGAGTGTTTGAATTTGCTACCTAGAAATCTCTTTTCCATGATCTCAATTACAAAGCTAGTTGGAAAGGATTTTGCATTAGTAAAACCATGATCAAGAATACCTTCCAGCATACCTCTTCTACCACACCTAGAGCCTGAACCTCCACCTAGGCACCTCCACCTCCACCACCACCCGACCTAACTGCACATCCTTGAATGTGTCAAATGAAACCCTTATAAGATATCTAATGCATCAATAGGCGTACAACCTTCAAGTTCAAGATAACCTACACTAGGACTTGTGCCAGATCATGTCTACCATGAACTTGTCTTGACGTCATCCTTACCCCTCCTAAAAACCCTACCCAAGTGGTGACTATGCTTCCTATGCATACAGTCACTTGTACCAGGACCCTCCACCTGCTTCTTCTGGTTCCACATATATTGTTGATGGTGGACCTACCCCTGGAGTGCTTCCTATATTGGCTTTTTTCCTATTGGCCCTCTTGCTACCCTGCTTGCCAGCCTTGGCACCTCTTCTTCCACCTTCCCTTAGGCACATGAGTTACATGCTCTTGGCATGTCTTGAGCAGAATGCCCTATGGCCCGATCGTGGGTTTGGTCCTTCTATCCATGAGTAGATGCCTGACCAGGCTGATGAGGAAGTTTTTTTTGATGATTACGTCACTGAGGATGATGGCTCCAATTTTGGTTCTACTGATGGCTTTGCTGGTTCCTCTCGTGGTGATGTTGAATTTGATGTTGTCTCTGCTATACCTTCAGATGAAGATGAGGACTACAAGCTTGAGTTGAAGATGATGATGTGGATGATAATTTTGTTGACATAGATAGCTTAGACGTAGCTTAGATGTCTTAGTTCCTTAGTCTTTATATGCTTATCATACATATCTTTTTAGACTCTTATGTATTAAGACATTTGCACACTGTATTTGAGATGTAATATTTTATCATCCCACTATTTTATCATTGGTTTATGTTTCTAGTAGTGAGAACATGATCTAGTGTTGTAATCTTAATATTATGTACCCTAACTCTTTGGTTGACCAATATCTTAATACTTTGTGGTATGTTATTCCATATTTTGATTATGACACTGTATTACTTGTTTCTCTTTACCCCATCTCTATTTGATGTGTGCTATATGTGGTTGATTGTTTTAGCTTGTGTTTGTGGAGAAGACATGTGTTTTTAGCTCTTCTACCTCCCTACCTTTTTGAGATGACAAAGGGGGAGAAGTGCCCTCATCCATATTGTTTTAAATGCTTATATGATCCTTTTCTTGTCAATTATCAGCATATTAGGTGACTTGCTAGAGGACCATATAGTATGTATATGTGCTATGGTTATTTGTTGATACACTAACCATGCATGATTAGATAAGCATGAACTGAGGGGGACCAATTCACATTGTGAAATCATGTACCTCCTTGCAATTCACTAGGTAAAGGATTAAATTTCATATCCTTTTTCAAAGGTAAAAGTTTAATTTAAATATCCTTTTCAATATGTTGAGGAATGGTTTGTCATTGTCAAAAGGGGGAGAGGAATGTTGACCCAAGTGCTACACATTGTCCATATTTTGATAATGACTTGTCCATTCCATTCATATGTATCTAATATGTTTGTTTAATATTGATTCCAGGCATTAGGTACATGAAAAGGATCAAATCTCTCAAGCCCTAGCTTGATTTAGTTCAAGTCAAAAGAAATGCAAATGCACAATTTGGGAAAACATTTTTAATCACCTTAGAATATTTTTTTTAATCATTTGTATTGATGATATGACTTGTAACTAAGATGAGAAAAAATAAGGGACACTTAATTCCAATATTTGATCACTCAAAAATCATTTTGGAAAATACATCATAGACACTTCATCGGTCGAGTTACAATAGTGACCGTTCCTTGATGGATTTTTAGAATGATGTCGATCGGTTGAGTTGTCTATCCACATAACTCAACCGACGATCCCTCTGCCCAAGACTGACTTAAGTGGGTCGGTCGAGTTGCCACCCAGGAAAAACTCGACTAATGGTTTAAATAGGTCTTGTCACATAGAGGGATCGGTCGAGTTATCTTTATTGAAACTTGACCGATTACATTGTACGAAAAATGTAGAAAAAGTGATTCTAATAGTTGGATGGGTGCAAAACTCAAAATTATATCTGTCGCAACCCTCGAAATGGCTAGATAATACTCGTAAGTGTTCCCACACTCTAGTGGACACTTCCATCTATAAATAGGACCTCTTGGATTTCATCAATTACAAGGATCAAGTTCACACAATGACCCATAAATCAAAGCAAATCCAATTCTGGACTAGGTCCATGGGATACAGCTCAAAGGAAATAGAAACTTGTACATAAATTCCCAATAATATTCAGAATTTGTTGGTATAAGAATTATGAGATAATGAGAAAGTTTTTAGAAATTCGTAATTGATTAATTTAATTTGGAAATTAATCAAGGTTTTATCCTCTTTCAACCTAGATACCATATTTAGGTACCCAATAGAGTTAGTAAGCCCTAATATTTGGTCCAATGAAAAATTTAACAAAAGTAAGGTAATTACCAAATTTTAGGTAATTAGATGGTAACTAGTAACCTATAGGAATTACAATAAGTTGTTGGATCAAGGGGCGCTAGAGGGGGTGAATAGAGATAAAACACTTACACAAAAATTGTTAGACCTTCAAGTTACTTCAAATAAGTTTAATTGCAAATAGTGAATTTGTAACGCTCAGGGCCCACTGCTCTAGGCTCTAATAGAATTTTAGGAATGATGACTGACCCCACATACCATGACTAGCCTTAACTGCCCTCTTTGTCCTCACTCATGTGCAAACTGGGGTCAACTTCCCGACTGGTTACCCATCCTAGTACTACTTCAAGATGAGCACGCTTAACTATGGAGTTCTTTAGTAATGGGCTCCCTAAAAGGAGGTGCACCTTGGTGATATGGGTAGTCCAGTCATTCCTTATAAGATCTTTTTATCTGAGGCCTCAAATCCTAGTACATTAGAATCTCTCCAACTTAGACTCTTGAGGTCCTCATCAAGGCTTAACTATATGGCCTCATAATAACCCCCATTTTAGTGTAGACCCAGATGGCCCATGGACACCCAACTCCTGACCACAGAATACTAGCGTAAGGCTCTCTACATAACCATAGACAACCCTTTACAATATGCATGAATCACACAGCTCAAGATCGGCATGCCAAATGCCCATGTAGGACCCACTTGTAACACTCATGGCCCACTTCCCTAGGATCTAGTAGAGTTTTTAGAATGACGACTGGACCTATAGACCACCACTAGCCTTAGCTTCATGCTTTATCCTCACTCACATGCAATCAGGGGTCAACTTCCTGACTGGTCACCAATCCTAGTACTACTCCAAGCTGAGCATGCTAAACTATGGAGTTCTTTAGTAATGTGCTCCCTAAAAAGGAGGTGTACCTTGGTGATATGGGTAATCCAATCATTCCTTATAAGATCTTTTTATCCAAGGTCTCAAATCATGGGACATGACAGACTTTGATGGCAATTGAAACATACATAGCAATGAAGAGAGAGATTGAAGCAACCAAATGAATAAGATGTTTTAGAGTGGTTCGACTCTAGAAACAAGGAGAGAGTCAGTACACTACCTAGAGAGGTCAAGCTCTAGGATTTGGAAGATGTCTACTCCTCATATTCATTTATAAGAGTTACAACATATGACCTTACTTTCTTGGGACAAGGATATCCAACTTCCCTTTGAGACAAAGGGATCCAACAACCTTACATTCAAGGTATTACATATCCAAGATCTAGTCTTCTACCTCACTAAGGCTTACCCACTCTAGCAATCAGCTGGATGCCTTCACCAATGTCCTCCCCTTCATGCAATGAGTCTTTGGCCTTGAGTCTTTACCCACTCAGCTCCTTGGATCTTCCGCCTTGATCTTATCCTTCACTTAGAGTATCCTTGAGCACCTTCTTCTCCAACTAAAGAAGCCTACTCCTTCTCCTTCTCTTAGATAAGCTCTCACCAAGAAAGAGCTTTTGAGAAAGGGATGGAAAAGATGGAGCTTGAGAGCTTTACAAGCATACAAATGGATAACTCTCTTCACATAGGACCTATCTCACTCATAATGACAAATCAAGGTGTAAATAAGAGAGAGAAAGGGGCTTAAGTGGTCTAATAGCACTCAACTATAGCAAGGACCTTGAATAGAATGAATGAATCCTTCATTTCATAATTAACTACTAACCAAAATAATTACTTCAGTTATAGGTTGATTCCAATGCATTGGCCCACTAAGCATAATATGACTATATTAAGTTGGGTAATAGACTAATTCCTAGTCTTATGAACCATCACTAATTAACGAAATTCATTCAATGTCAAATGATTGAGATCATTATTCAAATATCCCTCTAATTGTATAAATTTGAATGTCAATGTAATATTATTAAATTTGTAAAAATGGAGTTGAAAATTTTAAAAATTTAGGATATTATATTCACCCCATCTTAAAAAGGAAATTTCCCCAAAATTCAGATTAAATCAAAATAAGTGGAATTCAACCCATCCTTCATTATTAGTTTAAAACCCACACATAAGAGCCTTCTTGTAAGGTGTTATCAATATATTTCATTAAGGTGAGAATGTATACACCCATTCTAATTGGAACCTAGGAAATTTTGATCTTGGTCCCACATCCTCATTTATGATGTTACATTAACACTTGTGATTACATGTTTTCACTTAGGTCTCAACCACTCATACCGTCCCTTGAACTATTTTGATGAGATGGTAGAGTATATGTTAGAACATGAAACTATTTCTAGCTTAAATTACTCATTCATATATATATATATATATATATATATATATATATATTATATTTTTATCAAAGGTGGATAAGCAATATATCCCACCTATGTAAGATGAAATCATCATTTGAAATCATCATTTAGTCTAAAGTTCAGCTTGATCTTTCAATAAGTATTGTATGTCAACACTATGCCTACATTGAAAAAATTAGACTGAGTCATCCATAAGGTGACTCTTACACATTAACTCCATGAGTTTTTATGAACTCATTAACCTAAAGTAAATATTCTCTTCTATGTCTCATTGAGTTTTGACAACCGCCCTTAAGGCTTATGACATACTTACATAATTCTTGCATTCTCTATATCTACATATGGTGTATTATTTTTCTTTAACATTCCCTTAAGGTCTCTAGGTCTGAGGTACCTATGAAGTGATTTTCCTTTAACTTAAAGGACCTCATCTACTTGCTTGACCCCTCAGGCTTCATGCATCCATTAATTTCCTATCCCTTGACCCGTTGGGTCTTATGTACATATGGAATGGCCTGCTCATTACCCTATTGTCCTTATGTACACATGATGTATTTTTTGTTGAGCCTTATGTACTTAGGAATTTTTCAAACCATAAGACCTTTGGTACTGTGTACCTTTAAGCATTTTTACTTGACTCAAAACTCTACCCTTCATAGGGTTTCTTAAGATGTTCAAAATTTAATTATATCTCTTTTATTATTATGTCAAGATTAAGTTTCTATTGTCGTCCAGACCCTAGGTCCATGACTTGTCCCTTAGATGGGAAGCCCTATGAATTAGGACCATTTTCATACCATCACCTTTAAGGTATTTTCTTATCATCATAATTTCAAATTATAATTTGTCCAACCAAGGTCACGTATAAAGTTTTATACATAGGACCTATTATCATATGTGTAATGCCAAGGTAGTAGTAAGGGTTTTCAAGCCTTATGCCTAGATTATTACGGTTAGGTCCTTTTCATATGCCCATAAGTCTTTCAATGTTTTAAAACCAAACCATAAGTTTTGCTACTCACTTTTATAGGAGGAGTCCAGACTAAGTGTGTCTTCCTATTCCTAATTAGGGACTTTAATCTTTTCAGTCCCAAGTCCTGGCCCTACGTCTTTGCACCATCCATTTCAAGAGTCTTCTCCCACTAGAGGTGAATCATGTCTGGTCTAAACACCATTACTTAAAAGATATATTCATGTATCACATATTTCCTTATTTAACCATAGTCTCTATGTCTCACATATATGCATACCCCTCTTGGCACACATTTTGTGTACCTTAATGACTACTGACATCATGAATGCACGTGAAACAAAGAGTACCTAATTTGGTTAACTAAATTGGGTTACACCACTTACATGGATTTTCTATTTCCCCTCGTTCCAATACCCAGTTTACTCATATAGGGTTATTATTTCCCATCACTATTCATATTACACAAGGTTAGGGTTTAAGGTTAGGGTTAGTGATAAACCCTAGAATCATGCTTAGTCATGAATTCACTAACCCACTTAGGGTTTCCCTAGATGACTAGGTTATCCCATCCCAATCCTAGGTCCTTATAGGGTTTACCCTAGTGAGGGAAAACCCATAAGCCTAACAATGTTTTTCATAACTATAAGATGATTTTGACATTATATGTACTTTAATTGACAGAGGATGCTTTAACCCTACTTATTCTTGAAATACTAATTTGAGAAGAGGAGGGAAGTGCATTTTAGGGTTTATAAGGAATGAGATATGATATATTTGTCAAATTTAGATATTAAAAACAATAGAGAAATTACTTCAAGAAAACCCTAGATTCCGACTAGGACGGTATCACATTGGCTTAGGGAGTCCCCACAAACCAAAGTAACAGTTTGGAGAAAATAAAATCCATCTCCCAATGTCGTGATCCTTTCCAGAGCCATTACCCTTAAAGCATACCCTAATATGTTTCCCTTGTAATTATATATATATATATATATATATATATATATATTCATCTTAAACTATAAATTATTAAATGTTGTTTGTTAAATCTGGGCTCTAATACCAATTCTAGAGACCCCCACTTAGTATACTCTCCAAAATATATGTGGATCTTGAATCCATGGGTCGATACATAAAATTATAGGATCTAGATTTAAGAAATAAAAATTAATAATCAATATTTTTGATTGAATATAACTGGATATAATGTTTTAACAATATTCCTTGAAGGAGTTACATGATTTTTTCACAAGTAAGTAATATATATGAGAAGAAGAGTAAGTGATAATTAACTATTATCCTTGTGACATGAACTTCATATGTCTTCAATGTGTACATTAGAATCCACATGCCTTCAAGTCTTTGAACAAATTGGATACCTAAAACATTGGTAAGCAATACAAATCAGTATACTACTATACGATGTATGTTTGTGCATATAAAAGTGTGCATATATAATAATCAACATATATTACATCAATCAAATAATTGCAAATAGATACCTACATTTTCATTACATGTTCTAATCGATTCTTGGTATGATATCTTGGTTGTATCGTTGTTCATCATTGGACTTATGTTTGTTACCCCTTACTAGATGTATGCCTAGGTTCAATATCATAACTAATATTATATGATATCCATGTGTGTTACCCCTTAGTAGATGTATCTCTAGATTCAGAATATCATAACTAATCTTATACGATGTCCATATGGAATTATATACAACTGGATTTAAAAAATCATCCAAGTAGTTCATTCATCAAGTCAATCATCTAGAAACTGTTGGGAATCCTTGGAAGTTGAAATTAGTGAGTACTCATAATTTAACGACATACCTTGTGCATGCCAATTCCATGAAGTGTTATTCCATATAATTTATGCTATCCAATCATCAAATCACTTCCATGTAATCAAGTGTAGATCCATGTAATCAATCCATATGATATCACACATAAACTAAAGTGCCACCATATATCCTTATGATCTAAATTAGACCTAATAACCCAGCCAGCGTAGCACAAGTGGTAGGCACGGTGTCCCCTTGCAGGGAGATCCTGGGTTTGAGCCCTTGTTAAGCGTTGTATTTACCACCTGCCAGTTATCCGGGCTATGGCTGGGCGAAGGATGCGGGGGCAACCTGTAAAGGTTATTATTATCCTCTTTTTCAAATTAGACCTAATATATGTTCTAACTCAGGGTTTAGGGTCATCTTGGGTACAAATTAGGATAAGGGTATCAAACCATAATTCCATCATGTCCTAACTACAAGGGTTAGAAACCCTAATTTTGAAATAGGTGAAACTCTAGCTATCAGATTGAGCATAATATGTCATTATTGGACAAATAGTCACATAATACAACGAAATTTTCAATAATTCATGTATTATATGCAAAATTTTCAACCGAAGTATGTAATGGCCAAATTACGCACTTAACCCAAAATATCCCTGAATACTACGAATAATTCATGAATTAAATGTCGTTTGTCTATTAATCGCGTATTTAATGCAAATTACCGAATAATAACCGATTTTTTGGAAAAATACGGCCCTATTGATGGATGTTGTTAGCCACTTAGGGCTTTCTTTGCCATCGCGAGACCCCTATTCTCATGCTCGTCTTGCATTTTTAGCTGCTGGCCACTCTGACACGCCTCTCACGCACCTGCTACGGTGCCTGCCAAGCGAACGCCTGGCTTGCCTCTACAAAACGATGTCAGATGCTTCGGGAGAAAGCAGCGATGCCGCCAACAGTAGGATGCCACGCCACCATCTGTTGTGAGCAATAGCAGTGACAACTAGTGAGAGCAGCAAAGAACCCAAAACTAGGTATCCCTTCAGTGGTTGTCTATGCTTTTCTTGAATATGATCGTATTTGTACGCCTCATTCTTTGTATCATTTCATTAAACTGTGCCATCTCATCATAGGAGCATCTCCAAGAAACTGAAGGGATACCTAGTTTGAACCCAAAACTAGGTATCCCTTCAGTGGTTGTCTATGCTTTTCATTAATATCATCTCCTATGATGAGATGATCCAATGAAATTTGTCCGACTCATAGCGGATAAGATCTAGTATTTCTTGATCAAAACTGAGGGATGAAGGTTCCTCAAGGTTGACCGATGATGCTCCAAGGTCAAATGAATTTAGATGGAGATTCTATGAATCCATAGTGCAAGGAGAGGGTCTCTAGAGTTGATGATCACTTTGTAGATGAGGTTTGATGGCTTCCTCATCTAATTACATATGGTGTTGAGTTACAAAGGTCTTTGTGGAACCACATGTAAATTTGTATAGGCTTGGGTGATCCCAGATCCCTTGCTTATCTCCAGCCTCAAAGATCCCTCAATATCTAAAATTGGGTATAATCTAATACAATAAAAATATTATAAGTATAGGATTTGTTGGTATGTGTCCCACTTTTGATGCCAACGGGACAAATCCTAGGCAAGCATATAGGAGAGACAATGGAAGATAATAATTTACATTTAATGTCTAAATCTTGAAGTCCTTGGTGTACAAGGTACAAGATAAAGTGACCCGTGTTGTATCGTCATCTAACATGTCTACTAAAATCTAAAATCTACACTACACCATGTAAGTAACTGCTTACTCTGACGATAGGCGTGTAAACATTAGTTTTGTATCTAAATAAATATTTCCCCACATTTTTTAAAACTTTTTAGTTTGGTTAGGTTACTAACATTAAACAATATTACCAGACTTTAGGGATAGCTTCCTAATAGGTTTAT
This sequence comes from Alisma plantago-aquatica, assembly GCA_963693085.1. Lineage (NCBI taxonomy): Eukaryota > Viridiplantae > Streptophyta > Magnoliopsida > Alismatales > Alismataceae > Alisma > Alisma plantago-aquatica. Next base: position 478,596,688 of record OY856413.1, on the reverse strand, counting down.
CTCGTATTATACTAAGTTTGGTATTAAAAAGGAGACCAACAATGAGTGTGACAACATATCATGCTATCAGGTGTGCTGTAAATACATGATCTTTACGATCAATTATTTACAAAATTTTAATTAGAAAATATAAAAAAATATTTTCATTCATACAATTTTCTCAGAGTACATGGTGTTTTTTAATGACACATATACATTGAATACTAAAACGTTAGTAATTAATCTTCATCTTCCATAAGAGGGCTATCCCGGATAGTCTCTTCTAGGTCTCGCTGATCACCTATTCATGAGTTCTAGAGGAAAACAACCATACATGGGCCCCAATAAGGAAAACATGGTTAAAAAAAGCTAATGCACAATTGGTTTTTGGAAAAAAAAAACAATATCAACCCATCTATAAAAGATATATATGATAAAATGCAAGGGAATAAAAAATATAGGTAAGTATTAATAGGTGGCAATGAGTTTTCAAATTCAATAAGATTCAATATCCAATTTTTGAGACTTGTAATTCAATTTTTGAATAGATAACACATGTCAATGTCTATGTTGTTGGGGAAGCCATATGTTCACACCATGGAGGAAGAAAAACACCAACTGTGTTTCAAAGTATATTGAGGGACCTCATGTCCTCTCTATGCAGAGTCATAGATGCATTATTCCACTAAAAAAATGGAAACTAGCATGTCCTTTTGACGTTTAAAAAATGTGCAACTATTTTCCAAGAATAAATGTCGGTGGCCTTTCAAGAAGGAAAGCTAAGGTTCAAAATCAATTTTTGGCCAACCAACCTATCTAGCAATGCATTGAATCAATAAGGGCAATAAATTTCCAAATAAAAATTTTCTACCTTTGAATCAAAGTGTCTGAAATGCAAAAATTCCAAGTATTTATTCAAGGATCATCAAAAGAGATATGTAAAAATTTAAAGAAATATTTGTCATGATATGGCTTGGAATCAAGAGTTGTTAAAGGTTCATTTTATTAGTGTTATATGTGTCTAGAGTTTTTTGTTTAGAAGTCTTATTCATTTGTTTCCCATTGTAGTCTTTACTAGGGTATTAGCTAAGCTATACATGTATAATATGTGTCTTATAATTATGTATAATATCATTATGTGGTTATATTAGGTTACCAATGTCTTTGACATATTATCGGTATAGAGATTTTTATTCATTCTAATTATAAGATTCTTCTTTAGCTAAATAAGTCCAGTTATGTATAGTTTAGGCATAAAAGTATTTTCTTAGCATGTCTTCTTTCTCTGATATACCAAATTACTCAAATTAGATCAATCTATATAAGTATCATTCCTAGATCCCTATTGCATTACCAAATACCATATTGTTTAAATGTTCTAGGGATTTGATTATGAACAACAATAAGTTTACTATCTATAATTCATATACTAGAATAACAATATGTCAATTTGGTCGTTTATTAAACCATGTGTACTAGGATTCACATGATTCATATTAAGATTATAGAATGACTATGATATATATTATTCTAATAACCAAGTTTTATATGTATAAACATATCTTGATCATTATTTGACTTTTTGATATTAGATACAAGATGTACTATGTAAACTCATACCATTAGGATTAGGGACTTCAATCAAGTAATATGGTATTATTATCATTCTAAGTACCTCAACTTTCATTTAATGTGTCCAGATTCTATATATATGCATCATCTTAAAAAATATGTGGCTTTCCATTTACTAGTATTCCCATAATCATCAGTAGATCTAACTACTTACATGCTACAAGTTCAGCGAGAAACTTATTCTTATGATTGATAGTCATTCTATATCGAGTGTTGAGTACTAAAAATCATGTCATTGACTTGTTTATAATTATCATTATAACTAATTTCATAATAAACTCGATTAGAGAGAAGTATTACTTATTAACCTGTAGGTCATCAATGCACCTACTCATCTCAATGAATTAGTTCTTTGTGTTGAACTAGTTATTCCAAGTTTTTTGGTCATCTCCTCTTAAATTGATCATTGCATATTTTTTTCATATCAGGTTTGGGGTAGAGGCTAGTTAAGTCCTTCTCTATCAAGTTTTGACCAACCTATCTAGGAATGCCATCAGTGGTCACTCTAATCATGGACACGACAGTAGATTTTGGTCTGTACCCCAGGTTGTTTCCTAAAGTCTGGGAAGTCATTGTCGTGGGATCACTATGGGGATACTAGTTCCTCTAGGATTAGTAGAGGCATCGACTATGAGGGATTGGCAGACTGGTGTTGTTGATTTTTATTGGTTAAATAGAATAGGTTGGATAGTATAAAATGCACTTATGACTCTTTATCTAATATTTGTTCAATATTTATCCTTCTTATGTAATTTATCCAAGAGGTGGCCCTATGCATCCTGCTTCTCTCTGTACATTTGAATTAGTGAGAATGCAATAGAGAAAGGAATCTCACAATTGTCACCCCTCTTCTCTTGGCTCTCAAGTTTCCTTTTTGATTTTTTTGCTTCTACCTTCTCGGGTTCTTCCTTGCCTCTTTCTTATTTCTAATTTGGTATCAGTGGTTTTGATCCTCAATGAAGATCTTCTTCATCGCCATGTCTACATCAGTGACATAAGCCTCTTCTAAAATTCCTCCTAGTTGAACTACTACTTTAATCGAGAAGAAGTTTCTATATCCTGCCAGAGTCAATGTGGCAAACTTTATCTCTCTAAAGCTATTGAGTTTGAACTACCTCTACTGGGAGTTACAGTTTTAGGTATATTGAGAGAAATGGCCTTGAGTCCTTCATCGACGACACTGAGAAACAACCAAAGAATATCCTTATCAACGAAGAAGGTTCAATCACTCCTAACCCTACTAATTGTCTCTAGATGCAAATAGATTGTCTTGTGTAAGGATGGATCATGGTGACTCTCTCTAAGGATGTGCTTGGAATCATCATCGGTCATATAACATAACATCAGATCTGTAAAGCCCTAGAGAAAAGCTTATGTGAGTCCACTCAGTCGAGGGGTTTTGAGTTGATGACCAAACTCCAAAGGATCCTGAACAGAAGTAAGTCTATTGCTGAATATCTTTGATATTTCAAATCCATCTCTGATAAACTCCATGCCATTAGTAAATCCCACTCTAATGATGATAAAGTTTACTATCTCTTGAGCGGATTAGGAGGAGACTTTGAGAATTTTACAGTGTGTATGATGCGGCCGTCAATTCCCATTTATGATGATGTTGTTTTGCTTCTCAAAGATCACAACATGCGTAGATATAATTCTATGAATTTCTACACCCATAATCTAGATTTCGTTAATCAAAGAACAAACTATAGAGGTAACAGTAACTACAATAACAAAAAAAACTATGATAGAGGTATCCATGGTAATAATCATGTCTATCGTCATCCTTCTCATACTCAGTATCCTCCTCCTCAATATTCTAGACCTCAAGGACCTAGAATTCTTGGCACCAAACCCCTAGAGAACCCCATTTCTTCTTTAGGATGGGTATTTGATCAGAGCATCAGTCCATACATGAATTAGGGTAGACCCCCTATTTTTTGTAAAATCTGTGGAAAGATAGGACATGATGCCATGAGATGTTGGAGTACGTTTGATACACGTTTTAACGTCCTGATATCCCAAAATATTTAACCAAAGATGATTTTACCGACTGGGCCAAGGCTTTAGCTACTATGCAAGTAACTGAATAAGGAAAATTCAATTTGAATGAGTGGCATGTAGATTCAAGGGATTCAAATCACATTTCTCAGACATCAGGTATTCTGTGGAATGTTATTTCTTATAAAGGATCTGATTTTATAATGATCGGTGATGGTACTTTCTTACCAATGACACATACGGGACACAAATATATAATACATACAACTCCTATTCCATTGTATTGTGTCCTTGTGGTCCCTCACATTAAGAATAATCTCATGTATGTCGTACAACTAACACATGATTTGCCTTGCTATTTTCTCTTTTTCAAGGACATCTTTCTAATAAAACATTTGCAGAAGCACACGAATCTAGCCCGATGTGTTCTTAAAGGTGGGATGTAAATCATCAAGTCTTGGAGTCCACAAAGTTTCATCAGTCTGAGAGGGAAAGTCTCTACATCATCTATCTAGCATAGGCATCTAGGGCATCTACATTCTGAAGTTCAGAGATATATGGAAAAGAATAATTTGATTTCTTCTACAAATAGAGCACTAGAGTTCTGTAATAGTTGTTCTCTAGGAAAAAGTCATAGATTGTCCTTTTCTAATAAGCATGTTAAATGCAATAGTTCCTTTGCGCAAGTTTACTATGAATTGTGGGGTAAATCTCATGTAGTATCTAAACAAGGATTCCTCTATTATGCCTTGTTTGTAGATGAGTACACTAGCTATACTTGGTTCTTTCCATTAAAGAATAAATCCGAGTTGTTTACCTATTTCATTTTCTTTTGTAAACTTGTTTCTAATCAATTCAATAGAAAAGTTCAAGTTCTAGTTACATATGGGGGCGCACAGTTTGTGAATGCCAAAATGAAGGAGTTTATGTTTTCATAAGGAATACAACAATACCTTCCCTGCCCACACACTCATGAGCAAGTTGTTTTGGTTGAAAGAAAGCATCGACATGTGGTTGAACTTGGGCTTACTATGCTTCTAGACTCCAATGTACCTCAAAGTTGTTGGGTTGAAGCCTTCTCTTTAGCTGTCTACATAATTAATCATCTGCCTTCTAAATCTCATGACTATGTCATACATATTTAGAAGCTTTATAATAAACAATCTGAATATGATTCTCTACGATCATTTGGATGTTTGTTCTTTCCCTACTTGCGTGATTAAAATAAACATAAGATTGAACCACATTCCTTACCCAGTGTCTTTCTTGGGTATAGTGATACTTATAAAGTCTATTTTTTTTTGGTCGGTCAAAAATCATGTTGCTATAATATTTCCAAAAACATTGGGTACAAAACCTTGCGCCCCCATTACAAACAGGGATAAAACGTATGAAAAAGAAACAATGAAGTCTTAATAAAGACCTCCTGAAAGGAAGATGAGAAGAAGAGCTATGTCTGCTACAGAAAGACACAGACTCCTACCAATTACTATGGGACAACAACCAACACAACCAAAATAACACTAACAGTAAAAACACCTTCAATATGTGCCATCCTAGAAGTCTGAAAGATGAACATAGTTACTGGAGCAGTCAGAGTCTTCAAGAAGAGACATGAAACATCATCTGCCACCAAACCTTAGAAACCTTCAGGTCTCTATATGGATGAGCATAATCAACCATCAAGGACACCCTTACTGATGAGCACTAAAGAGCATCAACCAAGACCAGGGACAAACCCAGGTCAGCAAACAACCAAAATGCAGGAGAGTAGTACAACAAGATCCTTCCATGAACTGACCATCGAACGGTGTCCTTGAACCAGACATCTACCTTTTCTCTGCTGGCTTTTGGCTCATATCCTGAAGATGTGAAGTCTAGGTAGGTATCCAGCCCCTCTTCAGCAGTCGACGATCAACAAAAATCTATAGCCTGCGAGCTCAGCTACACGCGGTAATAGGAAGGATCCAACAGAGAGAAGAAGAAAAAATTTGGCCCCCTTGAACCCTTCCCCCCACGATGCTTCTTCTTACACAGAAACACTTCATTGAACACCTATAAGGTGTTCAAACCCTCATCTATAGATAACACATGCAACAGAGGGGAGAGTGGAAACAACCCCCCTGCCACCATAGAGTTGGCGAGTCACCCATCCATCGACAGCCTGAAACTCCATCTCCAAACATACGCCCAAACTGTGGAAGAAAACCCGAGTTGGGGATGACACCTGCAGGGCGAGGGGGACGCCACCAGAGCCTGGAGAAGGATGCTCCATCAAACCTGGAGGACGCCTCTAGATCCACCCGCCGTCAGGGTCACCAAGAACGCGCCCATCCGTAATCGAGGATTGCCACACCCTGGATAAGACAGCACCTCAGGGAAGGGCACCCTATTGGAACCATATCCACCAGGCATGAAATTGGTCAGAGTCATGGCCATCAGCACCTGGGTAAACCAGGGTTCACTCGAAGAAGCAAAGGAGAAGGTACTTGTTACAACCCCAATTTTTGGGTTCATTTGGTGAGAAATGCAATTTCTCATATTAAAGAAAATTGAACAAAGAATGGTATAATTTTTTTTTAATACAGGGATTTCGTTTACAATAGCCTTGATGTTTGTGTGGGCTTTATTGGCTATTGGGCCCAATAACAAGGAAATAACAAAGAAAATTCAATTAGCAATTGAATAATTGAATATTTGAGAAAAGGAAGAGGTGGAAACCTCTAGAAGGAAAAGAGATGTAATCCAAGGATGTATTTCGTGCCTCTTGGGTTCCTTGAGTTCCAAGGAGTCCAAAGTTGCATAAGGAAAGCAATAAGATAGGAAAAGATTAATTAAGTATTTCTTTATTAAGAAAGAAATTGAAAACAATGATAAAATATGGAAAACAAGTGAAAAGAGGTATAATTGAGTAATCCTTAGTGGAATTTCGTATTCCAAGGATTCCTAATGATAAAAGGGATACCAATGAGGAAAATAAGAGAGAAATAAAGAGAAATCCTCACAATGAAATATTTTAATAAGAAATCAACATGATAATGAAAAATAATGCATTTAGATGCATCTAGAAGGATAGGAGTATCCAATAAAAAGAATTTCGAAATCTTTGAGATTCTTGGGATCCAAGGAGTCCCAATAAAGAGGAAGAAAGAGAAAATACCAAAATTTGCAAAATAAAAGATAATATGATACATTATTAATGAATTTGGTGATATTGATAAAATGAAGTATTTTCTATTAAAAGAAAATAGAATTTCGTGCCAATGGATTAAAAGGGCAAGAATAATGATAATAAGAGAAAGGATTTTCATTTTTCAAAGTATCCATAAGATAAGGAATATCAAGGAAGAAAAAGGAGAGAGAGAATATACTTCTCATTGAAGGAATTGATTTCCTATTTAGAAAGGGACACTTTGACTCGTGTTAAGCCAACCTATGGCTTCGTTGACCCTCCCCTATATAAGGGGTAAGATCTGGGATCGAGTCCAGAGGGAGTCCATGCAACTATATATCTCTTCTTCACCTTCTTTACCAAAACCCTAACCTTAAGGGTATAGTTTTAACCATACAGCCACGAGGGCCATGGTGTCGTCCTAATGAAGGCATGCAGTACCTTTGACGGCCTGAGGACGATCGGACAACATTTCGTTTCTCCTGCATCAGTGCAAGACCGCCGGAGGGCTGCAGCAAAGCTGCGTCTTGCAGACCCAAGCACCGCACCCCCCGACCATATGGGACTCTAGCCGCAGCATGGGCGGGTGCGGAGGAGGTCTCCAGAGATGGGAGGGCCATCCCTGATGGCCGACGGAGTCCGAGGAGGAGAAGGATGGCAGCGTTTGGCCCTAACCTAGCAGCAACGGCGGGGAAGACGCAAGGAAAAAGATGTAGTCGCAGTTGGACAAAATTACCCTCCGCAGGCTAAAGGCGCGCACAACTTAGCCAAGGGCATAATCATAATTCGATTATATTTCCAAAACAACAACGTTGCATGGAGAATGAGCGACGTGGCGCGCTCTGATTGGTCGTGGTAAGTGATTTCTTGCTAAAATCGTATCTAATAAACCGTAGCACATATAAGTACAAATTATATATGTATTTTGATCAGAAAAATGCAAGGAACTCATTAAAAATATTTTTATAGCCTGAATCTGATCATAGTTCGAAATGTAGTGTAAATTATCATCTATAATGAATTAAAGATTAAGAAATTGTATTTTGAAATGAATAAAGTGTTTAATAGGGTTTAATGGATCATTAGAGTTGATGTTAACCTGTTAAAAAAGGTACATTATGTTCAAAAAGGAAGAACTTTGCACATGATTAGTCTAATTTAGAGTTTATGTGCTTAAATATGCATGAAATTTGAAAAGGACATAAAGTTATCATCTTTAATGTTTTAATTAAGGAAAAACCCTTAGATTTGATGATAGATGGACTTAATGATGTTTTTTGGATAATTCAAGCTAATATTAACATGTTGTTAATAAAAGTGAAAATAGGATCTAAAAAGATGATCTTTTTATATATTTGGCTTAATTTAGGGTTTCGTGCATGATTATGCATTAATGAGCTTGAAAACCCTAATTTAGGTGAATATGTATTTTAATTGGTTTAATTGTTCAAATCCATGAATAAATAGGGATGTGATGATCCTAAGTCAATTTGGTATAAAAGACTATTAAAATGGATAGTTGAGCAAATAAGGTTCATAAAAATGGAAAAGGATATTTTAGGGTTTGTTAACCTAAAAAGGATAAAGTTTGAGAAATTGATCTAAGAAATCCTATTGAATATTAATGAAACCTTAATGCAGATTAGAAACCCTAGAAAGAGAATCCAAGTCAATAAAGTAGATTCTTGATAAAGTTTGTAATAAATAGGGTACATATTCTTTTCAGAAATTATTGAATTACTTGCTTGGATCTGTTGATTGGCTTGATTGTATATACATGAAGTATATGTTGAATAATCTGCATGACTCGTCAAATCAGGTATGTGGTTACGCTTATGAATAATCGCTCTAGTTTCACAGTGATTCCCGAAGTTTTAATCGGTTGCTTGAAAATAACTGTTGGATGTTTATTTATTTCATGCAACTATAAAGTGAATATGATTATCACTATAAATGTGCGTATATAACTGACTAGATCCGGGTCCACCTCTATTTCTTTGAAAAGGATAAGGAAAAAAGGGGTAATCCTAGAGCAAGGTCTAGGTTACCGAGAGTTAGAAACTGGGCTACCTACGTGTAGTGCCATGAGACTCATTAGCCTGCCATGAGTTAAGGAGTGGGCTACTTACGAGTAGTGCCATGTGAATCAACCCTACAAATTGGTTCACTTATAGGTGGATCATGAGGGGTTTAATGAGGACAACATAGAGGATAGGGTGCTCTTAGATCGCAGAGTTATATCTAAAATGTAATCTTTCTTGTTAAATGATTAATTGAATGATTACATTGTTAACATATTTACATGATTATTGTTTCCCCCACATACCAGCTTCGGCTGATCGACGTTTTTTTTGTCGGCGTTTTAGGTACAAGCCAAAAGGACAAACAGTAAATTGTCATATTGTGAAATACATGAAGTTAAATACAAGGAGGATTAGTTAGAGTAGACTTCTTAAGTGGATAGAAGTTTAGAGATCCATGTTTTCAAAAAGGTATGCAAAAATTTATTTTCTTACAGCTTTTTAGTTTAGTATGTTAAAATTTAATAATTGTTCTTGGTTAATTTCCGAACCTTTGATCCAGAAAGTATGGGTATGAATTCGACCTCTCGGTCTCCATTAATTGGGGGTTATCGGGAGGTCGAGTCGTAACATTTGGTATCAGATCTTGGGTTCCTCAGTTAACCATTAATAATTATTAAATTTTACAAACTCCATAGAACCCAAGGGAGTTATTAGAGGATTATCCAAAAGACAGAGGTGTCAAGAAAAGGATCACGCCTGGGGGCTGGCAATATTTTCCTCCACACCGCTAGTCGGAATACGGGGACTCCCGAATCCATGTGACTTCCTGGCCAAAGTCTTAGGGTATGAATCGAAATAAGATACCTTTAGGACTTTCTTATTTTATTCATCCCTTCTCATCACAAATTCTGTTAAGGACCTTAAGGATCAGGGTTTTCCCTCTTCTCCTCACCCTCTTGAGGTATGGGTAAGATTAATAAGGTCTAAAGAATCCTCCATCAAATTAATGAAAAGCATGTAATTAAGATGTCATGGACATAAGCTTAATAGAGTAAGCATAAACTAAAGAATAGATACATGCTTAGGTCGTATGACATAAGTTGTCATGTCCTCAGAAGTGGCTAGACCTTCTTGTCAGGAGGATAAGTTAGTCTTGGAGATAGAGATCTCCCTTGCAAGTAGAGACCTGGCACATCCTCTGAGGATGATGTTAACCCTAACCCTAAGTGAAGGTTAGAGAGAGATGAGTTGGACCAGGTGTTTGAAAGGACATGCCTTTGGGATGCCATATGATCCATGGGTGACCTAGCACCTTTGGCAACCCAACTCTGGGAAGGGTTGTGCATGTTAGGGTAAAGGATAGCTCCTTAGATGATGATGTTAGTGAAGGACCTTAGAAACCCTATGGGCTTGTGCAGGTAGGGTATAGCTGGCACCTAGGGCACGTCATAGTGCTGACAGTAGGATGAAACCCTGGATAAGGAATTATGATGGAGCATAAAAGGGTTATGGATGATCTTGAGCAAACATAAGTTCGAACCTAGGATTCACCCATGTAGGGAATGCTTTTAAGGTTGATCCTTCATGAAGAGAGGACCTCTAATGGTGAGGTTGGATGTAGGGTTAGCTTTAGAGAGAGCAGGAAACCCAGCAAGAAGGTCGGAAGCCTAAAACCCTGAACAATGGATGATAGTGGTTGCCTCATGATCGATCCCTGAAAGTTGATAATATCTTGGTTGCTTTTAAAGGGACCAAACCCTAGAGATAGAAGATGAAGCATCTGGTGCCTATGTGCCTACGGTATAGGTGTTTACCTTCTGAGGTAGGAAGAAGAGTTCCTTAGACCTAGAAAGGTTTAGTAATAGATTATGAGGCCTTGTACCTTGTTGGTTGTCCTTGAGGAGGACCCAACTCTAAGTGTTGCTCGAGTTGAAGGATGAAAAGGAGTGCATGTCATGCCTTTTGCAGGCTTGGTTCGTAGTTAAGAGATAGAGCATGCAGTGGGACACCCAAAGTGAACCTAGGGTTCCTGACCTAAGAGGGGAATTGGTATACCTAATGCTCATGATGAGAATTAAGTTGCCATAGTTTTAAGCATGGTACGCCTCATGTATAAAGGAAAAAGGGAAGCCCCTTAAGTTTAAGGTATGTTTGATGAACCCCTCACAGCTAGGTTGATGATAAGGGAAAGTATGATCTTGATCCAGTATCAAGGAAAGAGAACAAGTATGACCTAGCATGGTTCAGTAGGTGTTTTTCTTATGCCTTAATAGCTTTCTAGGGTTAATTAGGCTCGTGTGGATGTAAACCCTAGACCTAAGAGCTTTTGTGACCTTGTTGTCAAGAGATAGTTTTCCTCCCATCCTGGGAGAGGGACCCCTTTGGTAGGGTGTATATCAGTTTTATTGGGTTAAGGTAACCTGAAGAGGTCTCACGGGATCTTGATAAGCTAAGTGAAAAGTACATGGTATGAGAATGAACATGTAGACCCATAGATATCCATCTCTAATTGCATATGAATGTGTTACCATGGAGGTAACCGATATGGGGCTTGACCAAGGTAGGCAGGTTGCCATGATCCCTATGAAAGGATGAAAGCCAGCCCATGAATGTAGAAAGAGAGATGATGAAGACTTGGGTAAGGTTCTAAGTGAACATGTACTATAATGGTGAATCCTAAGTCTATCCTAGGGTCGGGTAGGGATAAGACTGATGAAAGAAGGAGTTTCCTAATTCCCCAGTTGCACATGACCATAGGGTCGGGAGGTAACATCTATCATTGTCTGAGGACCATGGGTTAGGAGATTGATCACCTTCATGAACTCATGGGACCCAAAGGGCAGATGAGTAGGGCACTCTCTTGATGCATAAGGGAAGAGGGATGACCCCAAAAGAGCCGGTACCCTATAGACCCAGAGGAGATGACCACGGATATAAGCCTCAATAGGTTCAAGACTAGTTTGATATCATGATGTCTGTAACATAGAGACATATGTGGCACGTTGCAACTTAGATTTAAAGGTGTACTGGCAAGGTGGGATGTACCATCTCTACTCTTAGAACATGAAGAACTCTGTATTCGAACTGCAACCAAATGCTTATTTCCTCTTGTTATGAGAGTGAGAGATAGGACATTATGCATGCCACACACCAAGGATAAGAGATGATGTAGGTTGGAATGTTGCCATGAGAAATAGGGATAGAGAAGATAACCTACCTTGGTAAAGTGAATGATACATGGATGGTTCGCAAACACTAAGAGGAATGAGGTAGTCACCTTACGAGGATGTTTTTATCATGAGCTATGTAGAACTTACGAGTTATACAAGGTTGAGTTTGATTACTAGGAAAATGAGCTCAAAAGTGTTCTCAATGAATTTAGACTTAGAGTTTGAGACAAGATGATAAGTGAAATATATGGAAGTATATGTCTTCAATGTTACCTAATGCCTAAGGATGTGAAGTGGTAATGGATGCTCTGGTTGAGATACATCTGACTTGTTTGTCTAGACGCTAGAAGAGGTTGTTTGGATAACCCTAAGTTTGGAAAGGATAGGTGTTTGGATAACACTCAGATGTAACAAGATGCGTTGAAAAGTTAAGGGTTGTATGGTTAGCCAGTCTAGACCTTGATATGATGAAAGGATGGTGGTAGAACCTCGTATGCACTTCTTTGGAAGAGAAGGTGATGAAACCCCGACTAGAGTGGTTTAGGGTTTCTGAGGAATCGATCTTGAGGAATCAGGACATATAGAGATCATGATCACCATACACCATACTATGAAGATAATAAGTGACAGTAGTACTTTGGATGCCTAAGATGAAGTTGCATGGGGTATGCTGCCATGCAAACCAGAAGGTGAAGGTCAAACACCAGTAACCCAATAAGTTGAAATAAGGGATAAAGAGTTCCCGAGAGGGAATGGAAGTTCATCTCTATGGATGATGTGGAAAGTCTCCCATTGACCAAGGAAGGTCGAGATGCAATATGGGTTATGGTAGATCGCCTTTCCTAGATGATATGAAAAAGAAAGAGTTTTGTCAAGGGACAGATCTGGTTGAACTACCCATAAGATAGATGGTTCAACTACACCATGAAGCGAGCTCAAAGGTTTTTGAGTTTGACCTAAAGGTTCCCTTCCATAAGGTGAAAGTAGGTACACAAAGAATTCAATGATAGTACAGTTTATCACCCCTAACTAATGGTTAGTATGATCCAGACTAAAGGGTTTGATGAGAGGATATGTGTGCTCATTCAGGGTGATATTTAGAGACAGTTCTTGTACTATGAAAGATGTGACAATGACCACCATAGCCAATATTGGGTTTTATAAGAAGCTCTGTAAGGGAGGTTGTGTCGGTCACCACTTCAGTAAGGTGATGTTGGTGAAAAGGTCCACATGATGGTTAGAAAAGGACCACATGATGGTTAGAAAAGGGACCACAGTGTGTGTAGATGAAGTCACTTTGAATGTGTAAGGGATGAAAGGAGCCTAGAGACGATGAGAGTCATGAGCAGATGCAAAGTAGACTGACATACAAGTTACTGTGGAAGAATATGTGACATGAAAATCCAACCCCTCTAAGTTATAACTAAGAGAGCTGAGTCCCCGATGCATGGGTTCTTTTGACATGGTTTGGTGGAGACGGTTAAGTTTGATCTTACCCCTCAGGATAAAGTAATGTGCGATGAGTTCCATTTGTCCGATTTAGAGCACTATGTGAGGTACCCCGACCATGTGCTGAGCAATGAACCTAGTGAGCCCCAAGGGAGGCTGAAATGACCTGAGTCACCTGTGCAGTTTATAGACGCCAGAGTGAAAGAACTCAGAGAAAAGAATAAGTGATGATAAAGGTTCTTTGGAAGTGCCATGGGTAGGGTAAATCCACATAGGGGCCAATGATGAACATGGAAAAATCTTGTCCAGAATTGTTTGTTTGCTTGATAGAATTTTGAGGACAAAATTCCTATAAGAGGGGAAGGATGTTACAACCCCAATTTTTGGGTTCATTTGGTGAGAAATGCAATTTCTCATATTAAAGATAATTGAACAAAGAATGGTATAATTTGTTTTGAATACATGGATTTCGTTTACAATAGCCTTGATGTTTGTGTTGTGGGCTTTATTGGCTATTGGGCCCAATAACAAGAAAATAACAAAGAAAATTCAATTAGCAATTGAATAATTGAATATTTGAGAAAAGGTAGAGGTGGAAACCTCCAGAAGGCAAAGAGATGTAATCCAAGGATGTATTTCGTGCCTCTTGGGTTCCTTGTGTTCCAAGGAGTCCAAAGTTGCATAAAGAAAGCAATAAGAAAAGAAAAGATTAATTAAGTATTTCTTTATTAAGAAAGAAATTGAAAACAATGATAAAATATGGAAAACAAGTGAAAAGGGGTATAATTGAGTAATCCTTAGTGGAATTTCGTATTCCAAGGATTCCTAATGATAAAAGGTATACCAATGAGGAAAATAAGAGAGAAATAAAGAGAAATCCTCACAAGGAAATATTTTAATAAGAAATCAACATGATAATGAAAAATAATGCATTTAGATGCATCTAGAAGGATAGTGAGTATCCAATAAAAAAAATTTCGAAATCTTTGAGATTCTTGGGATCCAAGGAGTCCCAATAAAGAGGAAGAAAGAGAAAATACCAAAATTTGCAAAATAAAAGATAATATGATACATTATTAATGAATTTGGTGATATTGATAAAAATGAAGTATTTTCTATTAAAAGAAAATAGAATTTCGTGTCGATGGATTAAAAGGGCAAGAATAATGATAATAAGAGAAAGGATTTTCATTTTTCTAAGTATCCGTAAGATAAGGAATATCAAGGAAGAAAAAGGAGAGAGAGAATATACTTCTCATTGAAGGAATTGATTTCCTATTTAGAAAGGGACACTTTGACTCGTGTTAAGCCAACCTATGGCTTCGTTAACCCTCCCCTATATAAGGGGTAAGATCTGGGATCGAGTCCAGAGGGAGTCCATGCAACTATATATCTCTTCTTCACATTATTTACTGAAACCCTAACCTTAAGGGTATAGTTTTAACCATACAGCCACGAGGGCCATGGTGTCGTCCTAATGAAGGCATGCAGTACCTTTGACGGCCTGAGGATGATCAGACAACATTTCATTGCTCATGCATCAGCGCAAGACCGCCTGAGGGTTGCAGCAAAGCTGCGTCTTGCAGACCCAAGCACCGCACCCCCCGACCATATGGGACTCCAGCCGCAGCATGGGCGGGTGCGGAGGAGGTCGCCGGAGATGGGAGGGCCATCCCTGATGGCCGACGAAGTCCGAGGAGGAGAAGGATCGCAGCGTTCGGCCCTAACCTAGCAGCAGCGGCGGGGAAGACGCAAGGAAGAAGATGAAGTCGCAGTTGGACAAAATTGCCCTCTACGGGCTAAAGGCACGCACAACTTAGCCAAGGGCATAATCGTAATTCGATTATATTTCCAAAACAGCAACGTTGCATGGAGAATGAGCGACGTGGCGCGCTCTGATTGGCCGTGGAAAGTGATTTCTTGCTAAAATTGTATCTAATAAACCGTAGCTCGGATAAGTATAAATTATATATGTATTTTGATCAGAAAAATGCAAGGAACCCATTAAAAATAGTTTTATAGCCTGAATCTGATCATAGTTCGAAATGTAGTGTAAATTATCGTCTTTAATGAATTAAAGATTAAGACACCCTATTTTGAAATGAATAAAGTGTTTAATAGGGTTTAATGGATCATTAGAGTTGATGTTAACATGTTAAATGTAAAAAGGTACATTATGTTCAAAAAGGAAGAACTTTGCACATGATTAGTCTAATTTAGAGATTATGTGCTTAAATATGCATGAAATTTGAAAAGGACATAAAGTTATCATCTTTAATGTTTTAATTAAGGAAATACCCTTAGATTTGATGATAGATGGACTTAATGATGTTTTTTGGATAATTCAAGCTAATATTAACTTGTTGTTAATAAAAGTGAAAATAGGATCTAAAAAGATGATCTTTTTATATATTTGGCTTAATTCAGGATTTCGTGCATGATTATGCATTAATGAGCTTGAAAACCCTAATTTAGGTGAATATGTATTTTAATTGGTTTAATTGTTCAAATCCATGAATAAATAGGGATGTGATGATCCTAAGTCAATTTGGGTATAAAAGACTATTAAAATGGATAGTTGAGCAATTAAGGTTCATAAAAATGGAAAAGGATATTTTAGGGTTTGTTAACCTAAAAGGGATAAAGTTTGAGAAATTGATCTAAGAAATCCTAATGAATATTAATGAAACCTTAATGTGGATTAGAAACCCTAGAAAGAGAATCCAAGTCAATAAAGTAGATTCTTGATAAAGTGTGTAATAAATAGGGTACATATTCTTTTCAGGAATTATTGAATTACTTGCTTGGATCTGTTGATTGGCTTGATTGTATATACATGAGGTATATGTTGAATAATTTGCATGACTCATCAAATTAGGTATGTGGTTACGCTTATGAATAATCACTCTAGTTTCACTGCGATTCCCGAAGTTTTAATCGGTTGCTTGAAAATAACTGTTGGATGTTTATTTATTTCATGCAACTATAAAGTGAATATGATTATCACTATAAATGTGCGTATATAACTGACTAGATCCGGGTCCACATCTATTGCTTTGAAAAGGCTAAGGAAAAAAGGGGTAATCCTAGAGCAAGGTCTAGGTTACCGAGAGTTAGAAACTGGGCTACCTACATGTAGTGCCATGAGACTCATTAGCCTGCCATGAGTTAAGGAGTGGGCTACTTACGAGTAGTGCCATTTGAATCAACCCTACAAATTGGTTCACTTATAGGTGGATTATGAGGGGTTTAATGGGGACAACATAGAGGATAGGGTACTCATGGATCGTGAAGTTATATCTAAAATGTAATCTTTCTTGTTAAATGATTAATTGAATGATTACATTGTTAACATATTTACATGATTATTGTTTCCCCCACATACCAGCTTCGGCTGACCGACGTTTTGTTTGTCGACGTTTTAGGTACAAGCCAAAAGGACAAACAGTAAATCATCATATTGTGAAATACATGAAGTTAAATACAAAGAGGATTAGTTGGAGTAGACTTCTTAAGTGGATAGAAGTTTAGAGATCCAAGTTTTTAAAAAGGTATGCAAAATTTTATTTTCTTACGACTTTTTAGTTTAGTATGTTAAAATTTAATAATTTTCTTGGTTAATTGCTGAACCTTTGATCCGGAAAGTATGGGTACGGCTTCGACCTCTCAGTCTCCCTTAATTGGGGGTTATCACGAGGTGGGGTCGTAATAGAACTGGAGCCAACTGGACGAAAACCCATCAAAACCCTAGCGCGGTGGAGCAGCAACCCGAGCTCAGATCTGGATGAGAGTGGCCTCTCTCCACCTGTCGCACTTGTACGGAGTAGAGTTCGACATGGTCGAATCTCCAAACTCTGGTCCAGATCGTGACACCTCACGACACTCACACTTCCCTCACCCCAAGATCTACCAAGTAGGCCCAACAACTTCGACCAGCTTTCGTCTCCAGAGAATCACTCCAAATCTTCCCATCACAGCGGCCTCGCCGCGACTGTTGGAGGCCAGGGGGAGGAAAGCGCCGAGGAAATGCTCCCTCCCCCCATTCCTCCCCCCACCGACAGCCGCCAAGAGTGACTAGAGAGAAGGTGGAGCAGATCCCTAGAGAGAGAGGCAGAGCGGAGTGTATAAATGTTGTCTCTATGTCAATCGTATACATTCAACAAGACATGTGGTGTTCAATGATCACATTTTTCCTTTTAATGATTCAATTCCAAATAATGTTTCTCTGGGAGAACTTGCTTCATTTTTTAAATTTCTCAATGCAACTGATGAAGTTACTTCATATCACATTGTTGATAATGTTGTCTCTATGTCACAAATGAATTCTAATTTCTCTAAAGCTAAACCCATTCACTATGTTTCAACTTTCCAGGACCAGTCTCTTGACTTGGCACTTTCTCAAGATAGTATTGTGTATAATCAAGTTACTAATATCAACATTTTTGTTTCTCCTAATATAACTGAATCAATTTGCTTTTCTTTATATTAAGATGTATCTCCTTTTCCTGAGAAATATAGCAACAAATGAGATATAACGTCAAGTAGTATTGTTCCTGTTTCTATATAGGTGCAGACAATAATTTGCCTACCACAATTCTGTTACATATTTCCCTTGAAGTTCCTGGAACAGTAGATTCTTCTGTAAAAATCATTCCATGGTCACCAGATCTAAGTCTAGGGTTCATACGCTAAATCTTAAGTATGCACTAGTCTCTCAAGTTTTACCCATTATACCAAAACAATAAAGGGTGCTCTGCCTAACCCTTAGTGGGTTACTGCTATGGCTGAGTAACTAACAACTTTACACAAAAACAACACCTAGTCCCTTGTTCCGCGACCAACTTCTCAAAATATAGTTGGATCCAAATGAGTCTACAAAGTTAAACTAAAAGATGACAGATCTGTTGATAAACTAAAAGCTGGACTAGTTGCAAAGGGGTACAGTCAAGAGGATGGCATTGATTATTTAGAAGCATACAAACATATTGTTAAAGTTTCCTCAATTTGAGTAGTTCTTACTCTTGCTCTCAGTTTTAAGTGAACAATGATATAGGTTGATATATGTAATGCCTTTTTGAATGGTGATCTCATTGATCCTGTGTATATGGAACAACCACCAAGCTTTATTCATTCCATTTATCCTAACTATGTATGCAAGTTTCATAAGGAACTTTATGGTCTAAAACAAGCCCCTCGGGAACAGTTTAGTAAGTTGAGTGAGTTTCCCCTTGAATATGGCTTCAGTTGCAATACAACTAATTATTCTTTGTTTGACCTACATGATGGTCATCATAGTCTATATCTATTACTATACGACGATGACATCATTCTCATAAGGAACGATTCTGATTTTATGATTAAATTCCACCAAACTTTGAGTCATAAATTTAGTCTTCGTGAATCGGGGCCTTTACACTACTTCATGGGGATACACGTGCTTAGACAACAATCTACTCTTCTTCTTAATCAAGAGAAGTATATTTTAGATGTTCTACAATAGGCAGACTTGTTAGATTGCAAATATGCGTCCACGCCTATTGCTCTAAACTTCATCAAAAAGTCATCATCCCCTACTTTAAAGGATCCTAACTTGTACATATGACTTGTTGGATGCCTACAGTACATCACCATCACGTGGTCAGATATTTCTTGTGCTGTCAATATAGGTGATCAAAGTCTAGCGTCTCCTATTGAAGACCATTTTCTACTTGTGAAACATATTCTTTGTTATTTGAAGGGGACATTAGCTCTTGCCTCTTGGCTTGGTTATTAAACCTTCCTCTTCTATCAAGCTCACTGCCTTCAGTGATTCTGATTGGATTGGTTGCCCTGCTACTAGGCGATCAACCACTGGATTCTGCATTTTTCTCGATTCTATATGCATTTCTTGGAGTGGTAAGAAATAGTCCACAGTGGCCCAGTCCAATTGTGAAGCTGAGTATCGTTCTCTGGCGACAACAGCCGTTGTACTTACATGGTTAGCATTCCTTCTAAAAGACCTTGGAATTTGTCTTGATGGCCCAACCTACTTGTTCTGTGATAACATGAGCACTCTCCATCTTACTATTAATCCAGTCTTCCATGCTCCCACCAAGCATATTGAGATTGATTATCACTTCATATGAGAAAATGTTGCTTTCAAGTACATCATCATTGCTCATATACCCTCTGAGAATCAACCTACTGATCTGTTTACTAATGCTTTGTTTGGCAAAGAGGTGATGATTGCTCGGGCAACGATGGACAACCACAGACAATAGGTCAATCTTCAGCAATCGCTTTGCCAAACAAATAGTTGCCCACTGGTCTCATTTTTACATTGTATTTTTTGTCTGGAGCGATAGCCAAACTCGCCGCTAATTTTTCATGGTGAGAAATTATTGCAATGAGTCATCTGTGATGGGCCACCGATGATGAATGCAATCACATTATCAAACGCTGCGTAAATCTCTCATGAAGATAGTCTTTCATCGTCTAACTTCGGTTCTCCTTGTCCAATTTGCGGGGGTATTGGCTAAATAGAATACATAGGATAGTATAAAAAGTACTTCTGGTTCTTTTACTAATCTTTGTTCAATCTTTGTCCTTCTTCTGTAATTTACTCAAGAGGTAGCCCTATATATCCTACTTCCCCTTGTACATTTGAATTATTGAGAATACAACAGAGAATGGAATCTCATAATCGTCACACCTCTTTTCTCGGCACTCAAGTTTCCTTTCTGATTTCTCGCTTCTACCTTCTAGGGTTCTTCCTAGCCTCTTTCTCATTTATAATTACATGCCCTTCTTGCCAACTATATTAGGAAACCTTCTGTGTCACACTTGTAGCTCAGGGACCTTTTCTAGATGGCCATCAATTTTAGGGAGTGGGGTAGCAAGAGGCATCGGACATCCATACTTATTGCATGCTTGAAGCATAGGTTGCTGTTGGGATGGCCAAGCATAGTGGATATGTCTTTGCAGGTCATCGTAGTTATCGCACACCTGGTGGATTTGCACGATTTAGGAGGTATGCTTCTAGGGTTACTGGTCTATTCCTTCAAGGAGTAAGAGGATGGCATTGGTATTCCGTAATTAATACTAGTACAACTATTATTAACCCTTTATTTGCAGTTACTTCTAATATGTATATCTTCTAATGGAAAAAATCAATTGTTTTGATGTTTTGACCATCGGTCCTTGTATATTAATTTCTGGAAAGGATTAACACCTCCAATTATGGTTCTAAGGGGTTAATTTTATATTTTTGGTGGGAAATAGGGTGTTGTGCCTCTTTACTCATCTCAAAAAGGTGCTCAGTGAATGCAAATTGCAATCACATACTGTATAGAGAATTGAAAGCAAAAAGAAGAACATAAAACTATACATAAAAAAAGAACTAACTATATAATGATTTCAGATCTTTGACACAAATGTCCCAATTCGATCTTGTATCCCTACTAAATTTCAAAAAGATTCTTTCAATTCCTCTCCCTCCAAATCATGTATATGAGTAGAATAGGTAAAACTTTATCTTTCTTCTTCAAAATGAGCAAAACATCAGAAGACCGTAGAAAATAACCACACTTGTTGTTAAAACACCTCCATAACCCTATGGCAAGACCATAATCAAAGAAAATATGGTCAATACTTTCCACATCCGCTATAAAGAAAGAACGTCTAGAGACAAACTGAAAACTCATTCTCTATAGGTAATCAGTAGTAGGTAACTTTCTCAAAAAAAACTTCCATAGAACAATAGAACACTTGTGAGGAGTGTCATAAGTCCCAACCCATTCCCCAACTGAATATTTGGACACTTCTTTTAGGATATATTCCAGCCATCTTTCAAACTGAATTCAAACTTATCCTTATAACGTAACAATCTTTCATAAAAGAAGGGGAACCTTGCTCTAAAAGGGCATCATTGAAAATTTCAGAACCTATAAAGTCAAAATAGAACCATGATCCATTATTATGCAACTCTTGAGCCTATAGTTCAAACCTTTTCCCAATCTAAAGATTAATTGAGAATCTAGAACATCAATGATTTTTTTACCCTTCAACCATGGGTCTCTCCACAGCAAAAAACTATCCCCACTTCCAGGCACAGATCAATCTCCTTTAGCAAAATATCTCTCTGACTCAAGATTTTCCTCCATAGTCAAGAAGAGTTAGCTCTGGTTTCAACAGACCAAATAGACTCATCTTTTACATATCTTTCATGAAGTCATTCGAACCATGAGGACTCTTTATTAGTAGCTAAACTCCATATATTTTTAAGAAGACCACCATTAGTCCAATCTTTTTCAAATCTAACACCAAGAACCCCCTCGTCTTTAGGTCTATCAATATACTTCCAAGAGACAGAGTGTAATTGTTTTTTCTCTTCTAAGTCATCCCATATGAAATCCCTCATATGCTATTAAATGCTCTTAATCATAGACTTAGGAAGTAGAAAAGTAGAGGACCAAAAGATGATGAAAGTAGATAGAGTAGAGATAACCAATTCTAGCCTTCCCACTTGAGACAACGTGCGACCCTTCCAAGAGTCCAAACTCCCTTTAGTTTTACCAATAGTAGGAGCACACATCCCTTTTGTTAAATGACATGTGAATAGAGGCACACCTAGGTATCTAACTAGTAGAGGTTGTAATTTGATATTAAGCATAGAAATGTTGTTCCCTTGCACATTCCTGCTCAAAAAAATATGGCTCTTCACATTATTAAGCTTCAAGCCTGAAATCACACTAAAGGATTGAAGAATATCGTTAAGACAAAACACATTCTGCTCATCCTCTTTAGAGAAAAAAGTTAATCATCTACAAAGATTATATGTGAAATATTTATCTTTTCTGAAGCAATTAGGGGTTTCAACTCACCACTCTTCATTGTTGCATTGATAATTGATGTAAGGCCTTGCATTGCAATCACAAACAAGAAGAGGGACAAGAGATCTCGTTGCCTCACCACATTAGAAGATGTAAACTGAATTGAAGGACTTCCATTAACCAAAACTCTATAAGTTGCGGAAAAAAAAAGTCACACTAATCCATTCAATCCAACAACTAGGAAAACGCATATTCCGTAATAGGAAAAGAATGTAGTACCTTCTAACTGTGTCATAGGATTTAGCCTGATCTGCCTTAACACACATATTTTTTTGGGCTCCCACAAAAGTGCTCAAAACATCATTTGCTAAAATCACATCGCTAATCCTTCTCACATGAATGAAAGCCACCTGATTATGATCAACAGGAGAAGTGAGAAAATACTTCACTCTGTTGGCAAGAATTTTAGTGGTAACTTTGTAAACAAGGTTACACACAGAAAAGGGTCTAAAATCCTTTCAAAAACTAGCTCCTTGTATTTTAGGGATCAAAGTTATGAGAGTGTTATTACACTCCTTCAATAACATCCACTACAAGAAAAGCTAGAATTTGCTACATATATAATAGCTACATTTTTTATGTGTAGGTAAAAGTTATCTCTCTTTACAATTGAAGAGAAGTGTACCTAGAACAAATGTAGCCATCACTACTATTAGCTAAAAATGAATTAGCATGTTAGAAAATAAAGATTATAGTTGATAACACCAGTTTTTGTGACGTTTTTGCCCTTTATTTTGTTATCAAAACTGCCCTTTTCTGCTATTTTCCTCTATTTTATTAGCATTTTTGCAATAATTGGTCAAGCAATGCTCTTAATCCAATTTTCCCATCTTTTGCAGAGTTTTTCCTCATTTTGGTGCAATAAGGCCGTCCTGGCCCATGAATAAGTCCAAGTCCGTTTCGGCCTTCCCGATGCCCGATACAACCCCTGCCCGACAGGGTAGAGCGACACAATGACGCACGACAAAGTGATGTCGCGCAAGAAGAAGCTGGTGGATGACACGCCTTCTACCCAACAGGGAGCCCGGCTCGCCTCAACAACCCAGCTTGTCGGGCGACACAACCACCCACCGGCAGG
Source organism: Alisma plantago-aquatica (assembly GCA_963693085.1). NCBI lineage: Eukaryota > Viridiplantae > Streptophyta > Magnoliopsida > Alismatales > Alismataceae > Alisma > Alisma plantago-aquatica. The sequence goes on along the minus strand of OY856413.1, from coordinate 478,573,313 downwards.
CACGCCGCCCGTCACATGACCGATAGCCAACACCTCTACGCCGAGCGATACCTGTATCGGCCGTCCAACGACCGGCGTATAAGGGGGCCACGTGGCGCTTTGAGCACCATAACTCCTCCCAGCCAGCTGACTATAAATAGCAGCTACAGGAAGACGAAGAGATAGGTTCGGACAATTGGGAGCTTGAGCTATCTTCTGAGGAAACTGCGAGAGCACAAGTATCGTGCCCCAGTGCTTGTCTCGGGCGACACTAGGTGAGCTTTTCCTCATCCCGAGAGGGAGGGGATAGTTCACTTAGGACCATCCCGGGCGACACTGCGGGCCGATATCGGCCGACGTAGACGAGAGACACAAGTGCCCGACAGAAGAACGCATATCCCTTAGCCCGACACGATATCGAACCTGATACGCTTTATCCGTCGACGCGCTCCGCCCGAGAGGGTGTGCCACCCGACATGAGCGTATCGGCCAGGGCCCTTGAGCGATATAGTCGACAGTCGGTGCATGCCGCCCGAGAGGGTGTGCTGCCCGACACCTCTGTATCGGGCTAGGCCCCTGACTGATATCGGGCTGGAGAGCTACAACACCCTGTCGTCCTTCTACATCAAGGTGGTGACACCTATCTTTTAATTCTGTTATTTAATTCTTTATTTTATGCAATGTATTAAGACCTTTGATATTTATGGAAATAGTAAGTTTTAATTACTTGTTGCTCTATGCTGGGTACAAAATGTTGGACGACTGCTATGTTTGATATCTGAACTCTAGCTTGCATGTTTGGATCGCGTTTCGCTTTGCTACCGAATCGTGTTTTCCCGTCGCAACAACTTCGAGAGTTGTGTTGTGGCTCTAATGTTTGGTCTGATTCTGGAGTACGAGAGTGCCTGGAACGGAGTTGTTTCGGTAACATTCCCCACTAACTTAAGTCCAGCAACCTCGAGAGGGGTGTTGACACTTGGTTAGAGGTATCCGCTCTGAGAGGAGGGGTGCAGGATGTTACCGCTGCCGCTTGTTTTACTATAGTCTTATCCTTCGTACCTTGCTTCAGCTCTAGTCTTTATCTTTCTTCTTTTGTTGCATGAAAACCCCTAAAAACTGCTAAATGACTAAAACCTTAAATCTCTCTAGTAGCTCCAGTTGGAGATAGTTTTCTTTGTTTTATTTTGTGACATCTTGTTGTTCCCTTTTGGGAATTTATATCTCTTTATACCTGCCGGAGTGTAGCGTGTCGATTCTGGGTTCTCAACACTACCACCCTTGTCCCTGTGTTCAACCCTGTATGTCTACTTCGACCCCGTAAACAAAGTTGCGTGGGCCTAAAAGGATTCGGGTTTATAAATATAAAAGCTCGACTACCTCAAATCTGCCTCCACTTTTGGATGCACGATTTAGGCCGGTCAACTTTTTGGCACCGTTGCCGGGGACAAGACAAAAACGGTACTGTAGACGGACCTGAATCCACTAACTACACTCCAGTGCCTCAAGCTTAGAAATGAGCTTGACATCACTCTTTTTCTTTTTCTTTCTTTTCTTATCATTATTCTTAGCCTTAAAAATAATAATTCAATTTTCTAACTTGGTTTTTGTGTCGTTTCAGGTACCTCAGAAAAAAAGGGCACTCCGTTCGAATGAGTACCTACTCCGGCCGTCATGCCTCCTCGCGTTGAGCCACCCCAGTCTGAAGGTGAACGCCCGGGGCGGGCTAGGCATGATTCACCTCCTCCTGAGGGTGACGACAGATACGATGAGAATGACCAACTGGAAGAACTAGAAACGGATCAGTTCGAGGAGGGTCATCGTCGTGACAGACGTCGCCACCGCAGGAACAAGAGAAACAACAATCAGGAACAACGCCGGGAAAGGAGTGATAGTGACGACTCGGAAGAGGAGGAAAAGACGCTTAGGGAGTTGGCATCCTCAAAAGCCAACAACTTCAGGTGTCCTGTCGTCACTCCGCGGTTCAATGCGGCCAACTTCGAGCTTAAGCCTTCTGTCATTTCTATGATCCAAAATAAGAGTTTTAGAGGGAACTCTAAGAATGACAATCCCTATCATCACCTGGATGCCTTTAAGAATATCTGTGACACGATTAAGATGCGAGGTGTTCCTAGGAGGTGATATATTGCAAGGGCTTCATCTTTTCACTGGAAGACAAGGCACTGTCTTGGTACCTCGGGGTACCCCACCAGTCTCTGAACGGGTGGGGAGCGTTAGCTGATGCGTTTGTGAATAAGTTCTACCCCACCGAAAGGACGGTCAGAAATCGGCAGAAAATAACCTCCTTCATGCAAAAGCCGAATGAAAGCCTCCATGACGCCTGAGAGCGATTCCAGGAGTACCTGAGGGATTTCCCCCATCACAACTACAAGAAGGGCTTCCTCGTCACCACCTTGTACAACGGCTTGACTCCTGAAGAAAGGGTATCGCTGAACGCGACAGTGGGCATCGATTTCCTTGGGAAGAAGCCAAAGAAGTTCGAAATGATTATAAAGAACATGGCCGAGTTGATGGCCGGTGCTGAGTCTGATTGGTCCGATAGAGGACAAATAAAGAAGGTAGGTGAAGGGTCCGCCCTTGAGTCCAAGGCGCTGGAGGAAATCACCTCGTAGATCCAGAGGATTGCTACGGATGTAAAACAGTTGTGAGAAGCTGGTGGTAAGGGGAAGAAGCAGGTGGAAAAAGTAATGAAATGTGTAACATGCGGAGAAGGCGGCCATGGGGTAGATAATTGCATCTACACCCGGCCAGAAGCATCGAGCGATACCAAGTCCGAGGCAGAAGAGACTGAAAATGTCTCTTTTGTAAACTTCAGAAGGCCGGACCACCCTGGCTTCAGCTATGGGAATAAGGATGCATCTGAGAATTCTCATCAGCTGCACAACTCCACTAAACCACCCCAAGCTTTCGAGAAGAGGGGAGGGACCGGTCAGTATGCTAGAAATACCCCCTTCTAGCAGAACAAAGGTAATTTCCAAGGTCAAGGCAAGTACCAGGGATCAGCTAAAGAACAAGGACAGAACCAGGTTTCGAACCAAGCAGATGTGGTGGGACAATTGTTTGATTTCGTGAAAAAGCAGGACACTATCAACAACCAATTGGCGTAGAGCGTGCTAGCAAATTCTGGTGTTTTAAGCTCATTGCAGGTTCAAATGGTGGATATGCAGACGCACTAATGCCAGCTGGATCAGCAGTTAGCTCAATTACCCGAATTGATGAAGAATCCCTCAGGCAAGATACCGTCAAACACCGAAACCGCAAAGAGGCCAGGACTGTGACAGATAGAAGGCTGAGATCGAGTTGCAAGAAAAGGATGAAGCTGGCAGATAAAGAGATGGAGCCATCAAGCTGGAGACGATAACTGCAGTGCTCCTCGGGAGGCAACCCGAGCTTTATTTTATTTCCTATAATAGGATGCAAATTTACTTTCCAACAAAACAAACATTACAAACATTTGGTATGTAATAAGGTCCGAGTTAGTACATGCGCCACAAACGTTGACTCTTATGTTTTACGGGCCACCGCCTTAGTTTTATTATCTGGGATGGGTAATGCCATCTGAGGCCGGGAGCTAGTCCTAGGCCAATGATGTTTTACTCATCAGCCGTAGTTTAACATGTTTTTTTTTCACGATTGTCACGGGAGACAACCCAACCGACACTATGTGTGCACCCTTATCGGGCGGTGGGATTTTGTGGAGCGCAACAGTCGTGCCGACGGTTGGACTTGCTGACTTACGTGTTGACCTAACTGTCGACGCGCGTCTCAGTTTTACTATTGAGATTGCTATAAAAGGAGGCGAGTTTTTACCGTGTCGGGCTCCTTGCCTTGCTATTTTTACGCTCCCGTGTCATGCGAGAGAACTTGTGCTTCTGCTCCCGTGTTGCGCGAGACTGCAATTCTCCCGTATCGCCCGATAGTTCAGATCACAGCGAGGTACAACCCGACAGACCATATCGCCCGGCAGATCGTGTTGACCGACACGTTTCTTTCCTTTTGCAAGTGGCTTATCGGTCTCAAGATTTCTTGGTTGAGCAGTTTGTATCACCTGACATGAGTGTCGGGCGGCATATCTTTGATCTACGTCTGCCTGATACTCCGTGACGGGCGATAGCCGTGTCGACCGGTTTTGCATCTCCTCGCCTGTTTTTGTTAACGGGCGACACGCTGCTTTTCTTTCATGAGGACCGTATCGGGCATTTTATCTTATCACCCTCGTGTCGCCGGCACGCCCTTTTTGAGCGACGGATCTAACGCATGTTCATCGCCTTACCGCCCCGCCTTTATCGCGTGTTTGATCCTATGACGTATCGGGAGATACCAATCTCTTGTATCGGGCTCAAGGCTTCACTGCTGAAACCAGTGTGTCGCCCGATACGGGTGTGTCGAGCTGTCTTTGTACAGAATAGTACCGGGTCACACATTTATTCTTTATTATATTTCTTTCAAAAGCCAACATATTTATTTAAGGTATTTCTTTTGTTGTCATACAGAAATGGCCCGCACCAAGATGACTGCGGTCCCCGTTGCAACACAAGGCAGGAGGGTCTACCCTGAGACTGCTGCTGAAAGGCAGACTGCCATGCCCAAGCGCCCGAACCCAGGACAGGCTGGGATGTCGGAGATAAAGAAGAAGGCTAGGGTTGGAGAAGCGGTGACTCCAATACCAAGACCGACACCACTAGCAGCAGCAGAACTCCCGGAATCCCTTTCGAGGAGTTTCGAGCCAAGAGACGACGAGCATGCTCGCCACTATGCTGAGCTAGTGACCAAGGTCTACAAGCCGAGCAGGTTCTACCATAGAACCTCGTTTGCTGAGCTAGGAATCGTGAAGAGGTTGAAAAGCATCCTTACTGCGGCAGGGCTGAAGAAGATCTGCTTCATCCGATCTTCTTCGTACACTAAGCTGACGATGGAGTTTATGTCCTCTCTCCACTGGGTGAGGAATTCTACGGCAAAGAAAAAAGAATTTGGCGGGCCGGACAAACTCCAGGCCCGGCTTTACAATTCGGAGTACACCATCTCTGAGAAGCTCTTGAACAAGATCTTCTCTTCCAACGAGGAAGAGAAGAATCTGATGGACAGCAGTGAGAGGATCACCGAGGGAGACGAGTTCAATCCTGTGGAGTTTTGGGGCAAGCTTACCGGCGAATCTTCGTTTAAGCCGGGAATAAAGGTCGTGGCAGTGCACTCCTGATTCTGGAGGATAGTGCACAAGCTGGTGGCATGCTTGCTGTTCAGCAAAAATGAATCCAGCAGCATCTACACGTCATGTGGCACATAATGGAGGGCCGAGTGATCAACCTCGGTCGGTTCTTACTGAATAGGTTGAACCCAATGAAGAAGGCCACTAAGGAGTACTGCATGGGCGACATCATCAACCTCATCGCAGCAGGACTCAAGTACCCAGCCGAGCCACACAGCCATTCGAGGACGCAGGGCGATGAGGTGTTTGACATCAAGTACCTGATTAGGACCAACATCATCAGGAAGGAGTGGAGGAACTTTTTCTACAAGTTTTCAAGGACGGACATACTCCTCCCCCTCCCTCGCTGCGCCAACTAAGACAAGGAGAAGCTAGTCTTCACCACCACCGAGATCGAAGCTATAGCTAATAACATGGCTACCACCACCACGACCAGGGCCACGGAGAGGCCAACCCCAGAATTACCGACGACAACTACTGATCGAGTTGTCATCGCCCCAACCATACCAGCCATCGCCACAACAAAGGCGGTGGTGGTCGAGAAAGGGCCGGTGATCGTTGAGGTCACCGGGACAGAGACTTCAGGATCTGCCATGGAAGAGACGACCGCAGTTCCCGTCCCTGTTTCTAGACCTACAGAGGCGGAAGAGGAACTTCAGCAGGGCAACAGCAACGGGATGTTCGACGAGATCCTGAGGGAACTCGAAAGAACACCATCACTGCCGCCGAAGTCCCCGCCTGCAGCAGTCGAGGAGATCGCCGACAGTGTAGAGGTGGAGCAGAGTCTGCCCTCACCACGGCCATCCCCACTCAGATGAGAGGGCAAGGCGGCAGCACCTGAAAAAGCGCCGACGCCCCGCCTGGCGGCATCTGGATCGCGTACGATTTTCATAGATTCTACCTCTTCAGGTAGACCTTCACGCGAGCTAGATGTCGCGAGGACAGAAGGGAGGCCCACCGGAGCCCCTCCGTCACTCGGAAAGATGCTCGGAAACGAGCTCGACGATTTGCGGGAGGTAATGACCATCAACTCTGTTACTTGTACTTCCCTAACCCGCAAACTTGCATCTTTCCAAGACAGGCAGGATAACCACAAAATCAGGCTGAATAGCCAAGAGAGAGAGCTACTGACTCTAGCGAGCATACCCAGCGGACTAGAGGCCTTGAATGCAACAATGCAGCAAGTTCTCTAACAACTCGACATGCTCGAGGAGAAGATGGACAGAAGTGACGACCATCCACGCCGAAGGCAGCCGAGACAGTCGTCGCCACCTCCCAGCCGGGGTTCTCATCCCTCTTCATCAGGTTCCCCCTCGGGAACAGCGTCCTCGTCCTCCTCCAGTAGACGATCCTCAACGCCCAAGGAGGGGACGCAACAAGGATCAGCCGAAGGAACTCCCGGCAGACAGGAGAGCTCTTTGGGTTTGGGAGATGCAAACATCTCCATTCCCCTGGAAGGAGCCGAAGACGAAAGCGTAGATATCAGCATCGGGGGAGACTCTTCTGAAGAGTTCGAGGGAGAGAAGGGAGATGTCTACACAGTCAATAAAAGACATCTACCCCGAGGGAAGCGCTCGATGGAGGATAGATTTCGTGAGCCATCCGAGATACCCTCCTTCGAGATGGCCGATTTTGACAGGCAAGCCATCGAAAACCTGACGATCATAGACCAGAAGCTGCTGAATAAGGCCTTACGATCACAGACAGATGAAGATGAAGTCGTCTGGACTGACGGCTACCTTTCGGTGCGGTGGAAGGTTCTTCGTGGCATGTTCCGTACGCCGGCCGTGGTTAGTAAAAGATTATTCAGGGTCCTGGAGAATGCACTAATAGAGAATATCAATAGCAGGATAGGTCGGAGACAAATATACACATCCACCCCGAACTTGGCAAGAAGGCTGATGAAGGGAGATCCAGACTCCCGTGCAGTGACTGATATGCTGCAGCATATTGAAGAGCATAGGTCAAACCTGGTTCTGGCCCCGTACAAGCACCGGGACGTGTGGTTTCTATGCATAGTAGACCTCAGAAACTGCGATGTCCGGCTGGTGTGCTGCAACAATGCCGAAGTGCCACGCTCCGGGGGTGTTTTCTATCGCCCGGAGGATAAAAAGCTGAGACTCCTGCCACTGCGTCTGCTACGAGCCATAAAGCGGGGAAGCCAACGTCACCAAGGACCTTGGTACTTTATCACTATCCAAGACCTTCCCGCGCAGATAGAAGAGGGGAGCGGAAACAGCTCTTTCACCATCATGGGTGCAATTGAGGTGCTCAACACATACGAAAACTTAGGAGTCCTCAAAAGCACGTCCTTTTATCAACACAGGGGCGTTTACGCCATGTTGCTGATCAAGGACAAGCGCTATTTCCGGGACGCAGGAGTGTCGGAGCAGCTGCTGGATAGCGAGCTAGAAGAAGACTCTTTTCGATCCAACAGCTCCGCAGAAGAAGAAGAAATAGCAACCGAAATTCATGGGGCGGGCAAGAAGCTAGCGATCCTGAAGAAAATGCATGGTAGGGAAGACACTGCTTTGCCCGAAGCTTCTGAAGGGCAGATCAAAAATTTCGACCGCTTTTCATGTGCAACTCTGACACAGGAGTAGGTCAACATAATCCAGCAGAAGTTGGCTGATTCGACCCCGTCGATTGTCGCCTTTCAGACAGGCGATGTCTTAGTCCCGGCCGATGATCTAAGGGACATGGTGAAGGAAGGAGGGTGCTTGGATGTAACAGTTGCATCCGCTTACATCCAATATATACAACCAAAGCTAGAACATGCACACATAGCCCACCCTTTACTTTTAAACGATATTTGCCTCGCCGACGAAACAGGAGCGAAGCAAAATTTCTTGCAAGAATTGAAGGACGGCGTCGCAGGCACTATCTTCCTGCCTATTCTGCATTACAATCATTGGACACTCCTGGAGATGTATACTCGGCAACGAGCAGGTATTTTCTACAATAGCTCAGACAGCAACAAGAATCATCCAGTGTCGTGTACATCGGAACCTTTGACACCTGTCAAACGCTTAGTTTGAAAATATTACGATGAAGTGTCAAAGATGATCGAACCGTTCCTGGACATACAGGGAGGCAAATGGTACAAACTTCAGTTCTGCCACCGTAGTCCGCAGCAACTTCCTTTATCCAACGACTGTGGCATCTTTGTCTTGGAATGGATGGCAAGCGAAGAAATGCCTGACCAGCTCCACCACACAGGATATCACACCAAATGAGGAGAATATGTGTGGGAGCTTCTATCTGACGCAGGCGTAACCTCACTGGAATAAACATTACCTCACCTTATCTACTTCACAACTCTGGGACAGAGTGTGGAGTAAGTTTGGGGGGGGTACCATGTGCCAGTAAGGGAGGTACAAATTTTCTTCTTCTTTCACTCTATTTCTTCATTCTTTTGTCCCATATTCGTTATTCTTTTGTGTACATATACATCTTCATACCAAAATTTTGAAAAATTCTTTTGTCTATATCTCCCCATGCATATGTACAAAGTTACTATGTAATAAAAATATGTTGCGACTTCTTGCAAAGTTAGTTTTCTCTGTGCTTAATGAGATGCAAGTTCTGTTATATCTTTTTGATAATGCTGCTTCAAACGAACAAAAGAGTATGTTTTTCCATGTCAAAAATTTCAAAAAATATAATAATCTCGCAAACAGCTAAGAGACTAGTATGGAGAAGGAAAAAGCTGCCCAAACAGCAGAAATCTCTTTTGTTTTCCCTCACCCAACGAAAATCCCAAAAAGACAGAGAAGCCTTATGAGTATTAATAAAAGCATGAGAGTTGTGCCCAATAAAAGAAAAGAAAAAAAAGACATATATACCCACTTGTTTTTCAAAAGTACCCATCTTTAGGCATGGTAGATCCGGGGCAGTGGTACGTAGGATGTGAAATCACTGCTCTAAAGCCAACTGGCTTGGACTGCAGGGACCACTTGCCCGCTAACGGACCCTTACCTGGATGGACTGATGGGAAACAAGAAAAACCCTAAAAAGCCTTATCCTTCCCGATACACAACTTTCTACCCCAAAAATAAAGCTGTTTGGTGTGTAAGCTAACTTCAGAATCATACAACAAAGTCTCGCCAAAGCTGTAGAGAAGAATCTTACTTAAACAATAAGGCAGGAAAAACTAAGTCTTTTGTTCGTACTAAGGCAACATTATCTTTAAGGCATTACGATTCTTGTTTCGCCTTTTGAACAAGAAGCTTTTCCGAGAAGAAGAAGCATCACTAAATGTAGTTTAAATATTGATTGAGGACAAGCAAAACGCTAAGTTTGGGGGAGTTGATAACACCAGTTTTTGTGACGTTTTTGCCCTTTATTTTGTTATCAAAACTTCCCTTTTCTGCTATTTTCCTCTATTTTATTAGCATTTTCGCAATAATTAGCCAAGCAATGCTCTTAATCCAATTTCCCATCTTTTGCAGAGTTTTTCCTCGTTTTGGTGCAATAAGGCCGTCCCGGCCCATGAATAAGTCCAAGTCTGTTTCGTCCTTCCTGACGCCCGATACAACCCCTGCCCGACAGGGTAGAGCGACACAATGACGCACGACAAAGTGATGTCGCACAAGAAGAAGCTGGCGGACGACACGCCTTCTACCCGACAGGGAGCCCGGCTCGCCTCGACAACCCAGCTTGTCGGGCGACACAGCCACCCACCGGCAGGCGCGCCGCCCGTCACGTGACCGATAGCCCACACCTCTGCGCCGAGCGATACCTGTATCGGCCGTCCAATGACCGGTGCATAAGGGGGCCACGTGGAGCTTCGAGCACCATAACTCCTCCCAGTCAGCTGACTATAAATAGCAGCTACAGGAAGACGAAGAGATAGGTTCGGACAGTTGGGAGCTTGAGCTATCTTCTGAGGAAACTGCGAGAGCACAAGTATCGTGCCCCAATGCTTGTCTCGGGTGACACTAGGTGATCTTTTCCTCATCCCGAGAGGGAGGGGATAGTTCATTTAGGACCGTCCCGGGCGACACTGCGGGCCGATATCGGCCGACGTAGACGAGCGACACAAGTGCCCGACAGAAGAACGCGTAGCCCTTAACCCGACACGATATCGAACCCGATACATTTTTCCCGTCGACGCGCGCCTCCCGAGAGGGTGTGCCGCCTGACATGAGCGTATCGGCCAGGGCCCTTGAGCGATACAGTCGACAGTCGGTGCGTGCCGCCCGACACCTCTGTATCGGGCTAGGCCCCCGACCGATATCGGGCTGGAGAGCTACATCACCCTGTCGTCCTTCTACATCAAGGAGGTGACACCTATCTTTTAATTTTGTTATTTAATTCTTTATTTTATGCAATGTATTAAGACCTTTGATGTTTATGGAAATAGCAAGGTTTAATTACTTGTTGCTCTATGCTGGGTACAAAACGGGTACCACCCTTGTCCCTGTGTTCGACCCCGTATGTCTATTTCGACCCCGTAAACAAAGTTGCGGGGGCCTAGAAGGATTCGGGTTTATAAATGTAAAAGCTCGACTACCTCAAATCCGCCTTCACTTTTGAACGCGCGATTTAGGCCGATCAATAGTTTAATTTAATCATTAAGAAATTATATTGCCTTCTCAAATTCCCAACCATTATAATTACTGCATTATCCCCATATGCACTATCCCCATACCCCGCACTGAAAAACCACAAGAGGGGGGTGAATAGGGTTTTATGATAATTTCAATATAATTTTATCTTAAACAACCACAATTGAAATAACGAGAAGGAGACAAGGTGTTTAGAGTGGTTCCAACCTTAGCAAATACTAAGGTAGTCAATCCACTACCCGGTTGCTTACCCAACCGGGATTTTGAAAGTATTAATTTTATTACCTCTCAAGGAATTTACATAAAATACAATACTTTCTACACCCTTTGGACAACCTTCACCTTGAAGTAGTTGCACCAACTTGAAGCAGCCTTCTTGAAGTAACTTCAAGCTCCCCCTTGAAGTAGCCTACCTCTTTGAAGTAGCCTCCCGTTGCAACCGCCTTCTAGAAGTAGTCCAAAGCCTCCTTCTTCACCAAGAAGATTAACACCCTCTCCAATCCGCAGCCTCCAACCCTAGGAGTAGCAAGGAGACTACAAGCAATAAGAGTGGACAAGAAAGGAAAAAGAAAATTACAATTACCCTTTGAAGCACAAGGCTTGATTTGCCTATATGAAGCGTATAGATCTCCTAACCAATGAATATTGAAGTGTTGGTTTGGTGGATAGAAGATACTAGCCAATTGCAAGTGTTTCTCAATTGCTCAAAACAGATTGCTAATGCAATAGTAAGCTCAAAGATTGCTCAAGTGTAAAATTAGTGAATTTAGGTGTCCTAAGACATGTCCTATTTATAGGATTACCTATAAGTGCTTAAGGACGTTCTAGACACTTTCTAGGGGGTTCTAAGTGCTTAACTAGTCATTAGGTACACTTTAGTTGCTTTAGCAACGGCTAGTTAATTAATTCTAGAAGTTGCTGTCAGAACTCACCTCGGTCGAGGAATTGTCGACCGAGAGTCCTACTCGGTCGAGGGTTTGTCGACCGATAGACTGTCTAGAGTAAGTGTATGCAACGTTCATCTCCAACTGCCAACTACCTTGTCAGATGTGTCTAATGGCTACTTGGTTCTTTCTCAATCGAGAAGTTTGTCGACCGAGAGTGTCTCGGTCGAGGATTTTGTCAACTGAGATTGACCCTGTTTCAATGTTTCAATTAAAGTGCTAAGTGTGTGTATGAGTGTGCATATGTGACACTATTGTAGGGGATGCCCTATCTAAGTGTGGTTATTAGCTAGGGAAGATCTAACGCTTGATTTACATGATGTCTAAGTACTTGTACATTATATGTTTGTACAAGTTTTACAATTGATTACATTCATGAAAAAAAATCTAACATATAGATCTTCCATAATCTTTGTCATCCACCTTATTTCTGCAACACTCAAGTAGCACGTTAGATCAACAAGAATGAAATGTTTGTCATTATCAAAACAAAGGGATTTGAGTGATGTCCATTTAGCCAACAATCTCCCCCTTTTTGAAGATGACAAATATTTCTAAAATATAAATCAACTAGTCTTTAAGATGAGTTGAGTTTCATACCTGAGATTTACTTTGTGAATTTCTTCTCTTGTTTATAAAATGTGTGCTTATTATTCCCAAAGAAGTATGGAACATGAAATCCTATTCTTTAGGGAATATATCAACTTTTAATGTAAAGCCAAGAGATTATGAAACTCATTGATTGAGTTTTTCACAATTACAATTTTAAGATTTATTTTTATTTCTCCCCCTTTGGCATTTCAAAAAGATATCAGTTAAAATAGAAAAGCTCCCCCTTAATTTGATATCACCTATAAAAGAATAGCCATCAAATCCTACGAAAAAGATGTCCATTTAAAAGCCAAAAATGATAAGATTAAAACATTGTTAAGAAGCGCATATATCAAAGAAAACATCTTCTAAGGGAGTGATAAGTAGTTTCTTCCTTATTTTGTTAAATTGGTCAAGTGGAAGAGGTTTTGTAAAAATATCAGCCAATTGGTCTTCCATATCAACATGATGAAGGGATACATGATTCTTAGAGATATGATCCAATAAGAAGTGATGACGGATTTCAATATGTTTAGCTCGACTGTGTAAAATAGGATTGTGTGCTAAGTTTATAGCACTTGTGTTGTCACAAAAGATAGGCGTGGATGAAAACGTAAAGCCGTAATCGTTTAACACTTGTTGCATATAGAGTACTTGAGCACAACAAGATCCAGTTGCCATATATTCAGCTTCAGTTGTAGAGAGGGAAGCCGTATTTTGTTCCTTGCTAAACCAAGATACTAAGGCTCTTCCTAACAAGAAACAACCACCACTAGTACTCTTGCGGTCAAGTCGACAACCAGCATAGTCGGCATCAGTATAAGCTTTAAAATCCAAGGATTGTCCTTTAGGATACCATAAACCATAACATGTAGTGCCGGCTAAATATCGGAAAATCCGTTTAACTGCTTGAAAATGAGAATGCATGGGTTGTGATTGAAATCGAGCACAAAGACCAACTGAAAACATGATGTCCGGTCTAGAAGCGGTTAAGTAAAGCAAACTACCAATCATGGCACTATAGAAAGGTAGAAGCATATCCATAATACAATGATCATCATATAAATGCAATAATTATGATCATTTAAATTAAATTTCAACACACATGGTTCCTGTATAGATATTCCAAGGAGTACTTAGGAAAACCATTATAAAAAAAATAGTAATTTCCTTGATTAAGATCTATATAACAAATTGTGCAATATGTTAAAGTTTTCTTATCTAAAATGTGATACTTTAATTCAAAAAGATTAATATGTTTTGTTTCAACGATGGTCTTCATGATTTGCAAGTTATTAGCTTAATTGAGGGCAGGTTCAACATATTTGTTGCATATTTAAAAACAGTAACCTGCTCGGTCGACCATTTCTCGACCGACTGTATTCTCGGTCGAACAGTTTTTCGACCGAGAATGTTTATGTACTGTTTCAGAAATGTTTTCAGTAATTGTTTACAAGCAAATCATGGATCGTTTTCAATTCAATTATGCTATTTGAAAGCTCAGTTTAGTTGAGATAGAACATATGAATATCAGGGGAATATTTAGATCAAATCTCAACTAATTATATTCAAATCTTTATGTTTTGAGGATTCTAATTAAAATAAATTTGTAAATATGTAGTCTCATGTTTAGAGGTTTTAAATTACTTGAATAAATTTGTTATCTTATTGTGTTAAGTTGAGATAGACATATAGATTTACAACTAAAGTCTTTGGTCATATCTCAACTTAATCTTATTCATCTAGTTTGGGGTTTTTGGAACCCATACTAACTCGACATCCTTTTTCTTGTAAGGACATGAAAAAGAATAGTGTCCAAGGCGCAAACAGTAATGACAACATATAGAATCAACCTCATATCTCTTTATATGATTTTGTTCTAGGTTTTTCTTGGGTACATATGTATTGGTGCCTTTAGGTACATACATAGGTTGATTTTCATGCGTTTGTGTCTTTCTCCAACTAGGTTTTTGATAAGTTTTTCCTTTAGGATTATAACCTAGTCCTCTCCTTCCAATTTGATGATAAGAATTATTTATAATTTTATCAAGGGTATCATTGTTACTCAAACTATTAACTTTTTGTTGCAACTTAACAATCTCATCCATTCTTTTGTTTATGTCTAGCTTTGCTTGATCTAGATTAGATAACAAGGAGTCTCTTTCTTTCACAATGGTATCATAATCTAGATGTGTACACAAAATGGGTTGTTTTTTAAGATCATTTACTTGAGTTTGCAAGTTTATCTTTTCTAGAGAAAGAAGATTGCAATTTGCTTCTATTGATTTTAGCTTAATATTGTGATCTTCAATGACCTTTTTAAGATCTTCATATTCAGATGTAAGAGCAATAAGTTTAGCATGTAACTCATTATTTTCTTTATTTGATTTCTTTAATTTCTTCTTGCACTCAATATATTTTCCATGCGTTTCTTGAAGACTAGCAACTAAATCTTCTTTAGGTAAATAAAAAAAGGTTAACCTCTTCTTCTTCTTCTTCACTTGTTGTAGCAATAAGGAAATTTTTGTGGACCTCTTCCTTCTTTTCTCTCCATGGGCAACCAATTGTTGTGTGGCTTGTTCCTAAGCACCAATTGCAACTTGTTGAATGTTGGTCCAAGCTGCTCCTTTGCTTGTGGTTGTAGGCACCACCACCCTTCATTCTTCAAGACTCGATTAGAGCTCCTTGAGGCCTGCTCTGATACCAATTGAAAAACCACTAGAGGGGGGGTGAATAGGGTTTTATGATAATTTCAATATAATTTTATCTTAAGCAACCACAATTGAAATAACGAGAAGGAGACAAGGTGTTTAGAGTGGTTCCAACCTTAGAAAATACTAAGTTAGTCAATCCACTACCCGGTTGCTTACCCAACCGGGATTTTGAAAGTATTAATTTTATTACCTCTCAAGGAATTTACATAAACTACAATACTTTCTACACCCTTTGGACAACCTTCACCTTGAAGTAGTTGCACAAACTTGAAGAAGCCTTCTTGAAGTAACTTCAAGCTCCCCCTTGAAGTAGCCTTCCTCTTTGAAGTAGCCTCCCGTTGCAACCGCCTTCTAGAAGTAGTCTAAAGCCTCCTTCTTCACCAAGAAGATTAAGACCCTCTCCAATCCACAACCTCCAACCCTAGGAGTAGCAAGGAGAGTACAAGCAATAAGAGTGAACAAGAAAGGAAAAAAGAAATTACAATTACCCTTTGAAGCACAAGGCTTGATTTGCCTATATGAAGCGTATAGATATCCTAACCAATGAATATTGAAGTGTTGGTTTGGTGGATACGAGATACTAGCCTATAGGACACGAATTTAGAGCAAGGAGAAGAATAGCCAATTGCAAGTGTTGCTCAATTGCTCAAAACAGATTGCTAATGCAATAGTAAGCTCAAAGATTGCTCAAGTATAAAATTAGTGAGTTTAGGTGTCCTAAGGCATGCCCTATTTATAGGAATGACCTACAAGTGCTTAAGGACGCTCTAGACACTTTCTAGTGGGTTCTAAATACTTAACTAGCCATTAGGTACACTTTAGTTGCTTTAGCAACAACTAGTTAATTAATTCTAAAAGTTGCTGTCAGAACTCATCTCGGTCGAGGAATTGTCGACCGAGAGTCCTACTCGGTCGAGGGTTTGTCGACCAATAGACTGTCTGGAGCAAGTGTATGCAACGTTCATCTCCAACTGCCAACTACCTTGTCAGATGTGTCTAACGACTACTTGGGTCTTTCTCGGTCGAGAAGTTTGTCGACCGAGAGTTTCTCAGTCAAGGATTTTGTCGACCGAGATTGACCCTGTTTCAATGTTTCAATTAAAGTGCTAAGTGTGTGTATGAGTGTACATATGTGACACTATTGAAGGGGATGACCTATCTAAGTGTGGTGATTAGCTAGGAAAGATCTAACACTTGATTTACATGATGTCTAAGTACTTGTACATTATATGTTTGTACAAGTTTTACAATTGATTACATTCATGAAAAACAATCTAACATATAGATCTTCCATAATCTTTGTCATCCACCTTATTTCTGCAACACTCAAGTAGCACGTTAGATCAACAAGAATGAAATGTTTGTCATTATCAAAACAAAGGGATTTAAGTGATGTCCATTTAGCCAACACGCACTGGCTCTTCACTTCCTCCACCTGTATGCATGTACAATATGGAAGGTTCTTTGAGCATTTTTATTCAGGGTACCTCTGAAAATGCTATAAGATTTTCACAATAAGATATATCATATATGGATAGTGTGAAAATTCCTATATGCATAAACTTTGTTTATCTTTAATTTTGAGGGCAAAGGGCACAATTAACACATTATGTCGAAAAGCTCATTATTTCCCACCAATCTATACTATATAGGAAAGCCCGTGGAGGGGACTGGATGTAATTTTTTCTATTATTTTTTAAAATTATGTATTAGTCCCTGTGTGTACACCACTATTTGATCTTTAATCTTTTAAATTTATATATTATATTAGGAGACACATCTATACTATATAGGAAATCTTGTGGAGGGGGCTATATGCAATTTTCTCCATTATTTTTTGAAATTACATATTGTTTCCCGTCGGTGTATATACCACACTTTTATCTTTAATTTTTTAAATTATGTATTATATTAGGCGACACATATATATCTATACGTATAGGAAAGCCCGTGGAGGGGGCTGGATATAATTTTCTCCATTATTTTTGGAAATTACGTATTGGTCCTTGTGTGTGTACATCATACTTTTGTCAATAACTTTTTAAATTATATATTATATTAGGAGACACATCTATACCATATAAGAAAGTCCGTGAAGGGGGCTGAATATAATTTTCTCCATTATTTTTTGAAATTACGTATTGATCCGTGTGTGTATGAAAAGTCTTATTAATATATGTATCGTACATATATCTTTTTATTTTTATAAGTTAAATCTATACAGTTTTTATTGTAGTCTATTAAGGCACCCGTGCATAGCACGGGTTTATGCCTAGAGCAGGCTTTTAAAAAATTCACCCCCTGTCTTCTTTAATTTCCTCATGAATTCTCTGCCTAAAATATTCTTCTCCCAAATTTGGTGATTATGGTAGCCGACGGCCACTGGTATGCCGGGGAATTCCTATTGCTTCAGTCATATCTCCGTCCGCTCACGTTGACCTTGGGTGTTTGCGACTGTGTCGACATATCAAACGTATTGCTCCAATCTGGTGTCGGGGACACCGAGATTGGTGAATCTACTGGACCGTCATAGGCTTGATCTTGCTGCTGTACGAGTACCTCCCCAACACGTACTTCTTAGGTCGTCTCCACAGGACTGTCACCTTGAAGGCATCGCTAAACAGAGATACAGCGTACGAGATCATATCACCTCCATCACGGCACAGTCAAACAGTCTGTTCTACCCCGGGATATCAAGTCCAACAATTAACGAGCTCAAGCCCCGCATACACACATTAGGCTCACAAAGATACTGTAGGGGTGGGATAACACCCGCCTCATCGTCGGGATGAACTACATGGCTCATGGTAAATTATTTTTTCCTACTTTTATAACTTTTTTTACATTAATATATTAAGTAAAAGATGAGAATAGGGTTGTTGACAACATTTCTCAATTGTTGGCTGATTGGCAATGCAATTGTCTTTTTGTCATATTCTTGGTGAAGTGCCAGCTTATTTTCTTTGGTGATCGTTTCATAAGACAAAGTTGGGACAACAATCTTCAATCATTCATGCCAACTTCAAACCCATCCACTAGATAAATTAATCCAGTCCTGTAAATCCATATGAAGAACCGATAAGGAATAAATTTACTTTGCATTACCCTGACAGTGACAATGATAAAAGCTATACGCCTACTGGAGATAACATAGTTGGCCAGAAGTTTATTTCAGCCATATAATCGTTCCACGTACTGTTTCAATATTTTGTTTGCTTAGTGAACTCCGTATCATTCCGGGAAATCATTTGCATCTCATTAAAGTTGAGTTTTATTTTAGTTCATACGGATATCAATTTTAGTCTTTTCACCTATTTGTCATGTTATCTAATATTATGTATCGTTGCTTCTTCTTTTGGATTGTTACTTTTTTGGTCTTCGAAATGATAAAACACGTTGGCCTAGGAAGCTTTAATGGAGACTGGAGTTGGTATCTTGTCATCCGTTTTGTTTGTCTCAATTTTGACTCTGCATTCTATAAACATGATGCATTCATGTGTCATGATAGCCTCCGTTGTTATCTTCTGAATAGTCGTTATGTGTTTCCATGAATAAGTCATGTGTATCAGCAATTAAATACTTCAGGTTTTCAAGGGTGAATATCACAACAGTGGGAAGGGATTGATGACTACGAACACATTGCACATCCTAGTTTTTTCAATCCACTTCATTTCTGGTTTGCTTCCTGCAGACCAGATTTGATTTGTCCAGTACATTTCCAGTGAAACTACCTCCCACAGTGCTTTATGGGTGAACCCAAAATTTGTGCAGACTATCAATGACACTATTTTTGCTCTGTCTACCAGCTCAGAATTCTGAATCCCAATTGACCATGTTACATTAACGTGGTGTGAGTATTAAGAACAACTCGTTGCTCAACTCAGCAGCAACTTTAGTAAAAGATGTTGATTTCTGACCCATCAAACCTTGCTTGCACGAGCAGGCATCAATTCATGACCTTTTATTTTAGACTCCTTTTTTATCAACTTCATATGGAGTTGCCAAAAACACAGTGAATGCCTTCTACACATGATAACCTTTGATACCTTCATAAACAATCTCTATCACATTGTAAGTTGCAGCTGGACATTCTAGCATCCAATGTCGTGGGCATGTCACGTCATCACCAATATATTTCTACTTAGATATATTATGCCTCTTAACCATTCTGGACTTATTTGCAGAATGTGAGTGGATACTGTAAACGGTATCCCTTTGTCTTCTCACGGACAAGGAAAGGGTCCAATAACTAACAAGCTCCACGGACACCTTGTGAGGAAGGAAAAGCAACGTCATTTTATGTTGTTCTCACTGGTGTGTTTCTTCTTCTGTCATGTTCCTGTCCTACCAGCGACACTGCGTAGAAAATTTTATGATTCATGTATGATCTTGCTGCATAAATCTTTGACATGTCAACTAGGAAGTGTACGTTTTGTTCTTTTACAGTGTAATCTTATTCACTCTTGAGAAACTAGCTAAGTTTATCTCTCAAATGTAACCCTCAAATAGTGGGAAATGAGAGAAGATTTTTTGGATATTCTAGTTATTTGTTGCTTCTCTATTTCTTCCTTTGTTTATGAAGTTCAGTTATAGCTGATGATGCATTCCTTTGCTGAAGGGCTTCCTTGGAGTTCAAAATTGACTACATATTTGAATCGTGTTATGAGGTTCTCTGAATCAGGGTGGGGTTTGTTTGATAGATTGGGTTTTGTAAACCTAGATCCAACTCTCTTTGTATGAGTAGTTGTTACTAGTCTTCTCTTGGTTGTGAGGGCTATTCGACTTGTACAATTTCATAAGGTGGGGGTCTCTAACGTTTGTCTATTGTTAACAACTTATATATTCTATTATATGATTACAAACATCGTCAGTTTAAGTTTTTTTATTTTCTTTATTCAAGTGATTGATCTAAATAAGTTAACTTCCTCTTTGGCAGATGACCAACCTTTTGTTGCTCGAAAAATAAGAATGGTTTACATACCATCCTACTTTCCTTCAATTTTTTCAACAAGTGAGGCTTGTTATAGACGTATTGCCTTGATAAAAGTCTTTCTGTTGCTGGTTCAAGGTTTTGTGAATTTCCTCTTAATCATAGTAACAAGTTCGGGATTCGGCAACTTTTCGGCTGGCTGGAAAAAATCCAAATTCCGAAAAAACCGAAAAAAGTCGTGAAAAGATCAACAAATTTCGGTCAAAGTTCGGTCAACTATTCGGAAATAATCGAGAATAAGTCGGCTATATAAATATATACATATATATCGGAATGTGGTAAATTTTATTCCGAACCCCAAAAAGAATTTGGGGCAAAGTACATAGTAGCCCCTACTCGCTACTAAACATAGAAAAAGAGATTGAACTATACATTGAATCTATAAGCTAGAGATTTATAGATTTTCTTCACAATGTATTCTATATTGCAATTCTTGGACTTATGCTTTCTGTTGTTTCTTTCCCTCCAGATATGATAGTATGAAGCTGAAAGAGTTGTTAGGGTCTTCTTCCTCTCCAGGTTGAGGCTCGGGCCTAGGGTTGTGATCATCTCCTTAGTTGAGAGCAGCTGCACATAGTTGAGGTTTGCATTGTCGCAGACTTGTTTCCAGAGAGCTGTGGTGAAGGAACAACACTGGAAGAGATGGTCGTGAGTTTCAGTCTCTTCATTGCATAGGAGGCAAGTGCTCCGGGTGCCCGGATACCATTTCTCAATCTTGTCCAGAGTGGGAAGAGTTCCATAGGCTGCACGATACAGACATAGACTCCATTTAGGAATCTCGAAATCATTCCATATGTACTTAGTGAAGCTGGGAGGGGCAGTAGGAATGTTGTTCTCTAGCTCAGCTAGCTCCCAGGGGTCGACGCTGCTGTCTAGCTGCCAGCCGCCGGAGATGAACCTGAAAGCATGTTTGACATGCTTCCAGACGACAGTCATTCTGTTAATAACACGGGAGTAGCCCTCTCTGGTCATGGGATCGAAGTCCAAACCTTTAGGATAACGAGCTCTCATCCAGCGAGCCCAAGTTGAGTCCCCTTGATGGAAGTTGACGATGCGCCTAATGGTGCCCCAGTTGGCGATCACCGCTGGAGTTTTCATACCTATACCTCATTTGTCTTTGTGTAGAGCAATCCTTGAGTATTTCATAGCGTGGGTGCCTCCAGCCCAGATGAAGTTGGACATGGTCATCTCCATTCGATCGAGAATAGCAGGTGGGATTTCACCTTGCTGAACCCAATAGATGAGCAGACCTTCCAGGGCAGATTTGGTTAAGGTAACACGTCCCGCCATGGAAGTTTTGTTGATAGGCCATCTACTGATCATATTCTCTAGCTTATCAGTGCAATCTGTGAAGTCCTTCACATGGAGTTTGCCTCTAGTTAGAGGGAGCCGAGATATTTGGTAGGAAGAGAGCTGATTTCCATCCGCAGAGCGTCTTCTATATCATGCTTGATGCCTTCACAGTTGGAGGAGATGAACACTTGGGTTTTGTTTTTGTTGATGTGGAGGCCTGTTTGAGTGCCAAACTTATGTAGAAGAGCTTTAAGATTTACAAGGTGCTTCGGTTTAGCTTCCAAGAAGACTAAGACATCGTCTGCGAAAATGAGGTGGCTCATGGCTTTGGTTCCCTTCACTGTGTAAGTCGAGATTTCTTTGTTGAGTTCTTCCTTCTTCATGAGTTGGGAGAAATATTCCATTAGAATGGTGAATAAGAGAGGGGACAAGGGGTCGCCCTGTCTAAGCCCGTTTGAGGCTTTAAAGATGCCATTTGGGGTGCCGTTGACAAGGACCGAGTAGCTAACAGTTGTGACACACTGCTGGATGAGTGAAATCCATTTGGTTGAGAATCCCATGTCCTTCATGATTTGCCATAGCTTGTCCCACCGGACACTATCAAAAGCTTTTGAAACATCAAGCTTCATACAGATTTTCTTGTGTCCTCATTTGACATTGAAGTCTAACATGAATTCACCTGCCAGGAGGGTGCAATCCGAGATACTCCTGCCTGTTATGAATGCTCCTTGGGCATCTGAAATGAGTAAGGGAAGTACCAGTTTGAGCCGTTCAGCTAATATTTTGGCTAGAACCTTGTAGTGGACGTTGCAGCAGGCGATCGGTCTGAAGTCTGCAAGTGTGGCTGTGGTTTTCTTCTTAGGTATGAGAGTTAAGAACACATGATTGCTTGGCCTTAACATATTGCCCCCTTTCATAATCCAGTTGATGTTGTTAAGAAGATCGGATTTGATAATTTGCCAGGCTTCTCTGTAGAAGTAGGCGTTGAATCCATCGGGCCCAGGGGACTTATTCACCCCAATACTCCAGATAGCTTCTTTCAGCTCATCCAAGTTGACTTCCCTGCAAAGGATATTGTTATGTGAGTTGGTTAATTTGTACCTCCAATCGAGAGCTTCATTGTGGGAGATGTTGTCCAGCTGCTGTTGTTTATTGAAGAGAGCTTCATAGAAATTGTTGGCTTGGATTTCCAGGTCTTCCTGGCTGTTCACGACGCTTCCATCTTCATTGATGAGCTCTGCAATAGTATTTTGGGCTTCCCTTTTCCGAATAGCATTATGGTAAAGCTTGGTATTGCGATCGCCATCCGCTATCCAGGAAGATCTGCTGCGCTGCCATGCATAGCTTTCCTCCGCTTTCTTAAGGTCGTCAAGTTGAGATTTCAGCTTTAACTCAGCTTTGATGAGATGGACATTGAGAGGGTCCTTGAGGAGGTTGGTTTTAATAGTTCTGAGCTCCATCTTACATTCAGCTAATAACACAGGAATGTTGACTTGTTCTTTGGACCATTTCTTCAGCAGTTGTTTAGCTTTCATGAGCTTTTTGGTGAAGACGAACATGGGGTTACCTTCGACTCTTTCACTCCAGGCTTTTTTGATGATGTCCTCGTATCCGTCCCAAGAAGACCAGAAATTTTTGAATCTAAAAGGTCTGGCTTTCTTTTTCTTCTCCTGAATTTGCATGATCAAGGGAGCATGATCACTTATTTCCGTCCCCTCGACTTTGATGTGTGCATTGGGAAGGGTATGGAGCCACTAGTTGTTGACTAGAGCTCTGTCTAGTTTACTTGCAATCCTTTTATCAGGTTTGCCCTCGTTGTTCCAGGTGAAGATGACATCACCACTCATGGGAAGTTCCACAGATCAGCTATGTTAATAGTATGATTGAAGGTTTTTATTGCAGAATCATGTGCCAGGCGTCCCCCTTTCTTTTCTTCTTGAAGTCTTACATTGTTGAAATCTCCCATCAGTAGCCAGGGTTCATTAATAGAATTCGAGAGGAGCTCAATGTCCCTCCATAGATCCTTGCGCTGATTATGAAGGTTGTAAGCATAGACAGCCGTGAACCAGACCTGGAGTCCTCCTTTATTCTTGCAGGTAACAGTGATCATTTGTTCGGTTTTCTTGTAGATATCAATGTTCCAAACATTAGGGTTCCAACCCAAGCAGATCCTTCCGAGCTCAACTTCATCTAGGTTAGATATGCAGAGCCATCCTTTAGGAAAAATGGAGCTGACGCAGTTGGAATTGCATCTTTTTATTTTGGTTTCTATTATTGCAGAAATGGACACATCACTCGCTGAGATCCAGTCCCTCACCTCTTTCCTTTTTGAAGGTTTATTGATTCCCTTTACATTCCAAACGAGAATCGACATAAAAAATTAGGTTTTAGAGTTCCTTGTTCGCCTTCCTGGCACCTTCTCCTTTCCCTTTCCCTTTTCTCGGATTGTGGTTGGAGGGACCTCTTTCACAGTCGTCAGAAGATCCTCTTCTTCCTTATCGGAATCCAGAGACTCGAACTGGTTTGATGTGGATGTGGTTGCCTCCGTTCTGACCACCTCTCCTTCTTCTCTCTCAGGGGATTTCTCAGAGGGTTGTTTGTCCGCCGCCTTAGGTTTCCTGGTCTTCTTTGCCGGTTGAAAACCATCGTCATGCAGATCTGAAGTAGGATCCTTAGGTTTCATGGGACAATCATCCTCACCATGTCCGAAAACACAACAAGAAGTACACTTTGTAGGGGTATGTTCGTAATGAATCTTGAAGGGTTGTTCCCCTTTGCCGGGAACGTTTAACCAGACAGTATCTGGTTGATCCTCCTCCGCCAAAAGATCAACAAGCACACGAGCTTCATCTGTGCCGGGTCCTTCCATAGCTCTGGTTTCGATAGGGAGGACCGTTCCCACACCCGCCGCCACAGTGCCTGCGGCCTTTTTGGTCCAGGATTTTCCATTAGAGGGAATTCTGATCCATGTAGGGATCGAGGACAGCTGTTCTTTGACGAGAAGATCTCCATACTTGTATTCCTTCACGATCACCAGTTGATAATCAAACCAGAGTGGTCCTCCAAGAAGGCAGGCTTTATTATCCGTTTCGTTGGAGAAATGGATGATGAAGAAACCATTAGGTTTCGACACCAGATCAAACTCACCTTTGGGGTGCCAAGTTCTTCTAATCCATGCAGCCAGGTGTGGATAAAAGAGTCTCTTTCCCATGACATAGATGGCAACAGAGAACTCCCATATATCCTTCATTCTATTGTACTCTTCTTCTTCTAGCGTGACTACGACTCTGCCATCCATCTTTGAGGCTTTAGGGAAGTTCAGATCTGAACTCTCCTTCTCTTGGGCTGTTGTTCGCGTCACCACATGAGTCCATAGGCGCTTGGGTGCGCCGTCTTTCTCGCTTTCCTTCGCCGCCGGAGCGGTTCCTGGATCCTTGGGTTGGGGTGGGGGTGTGGTGGGGGTAGGGTTGGATGCGGTGGAAGGGGTGGAGAGACTCCGACGAGGGGAGCTCATTGCCGCCGGTCCTTCTCAGGATCGCCCTGGCAATCGCCAGAGAAACCCTAGGGGACGGAGGGGGCGGGTGTCCTTTTAAATATATACATATATATGTATGTATATATGTATGTATGTGTATATATATAGATAAATGTATGTATGTACATACATATACGGTGCTTGTAACTGTTACGGCCATAAGACTTACAATCTTAGTGACTGAAAAAGTAGGAAAAGAAGTAAAAAATAGTTGAGTAATAACATGAAATGTCCAAAGGAGTGGGGGTTTGATGTTTAGTGTGTATTAGTAATTTTGTGTACATGGTTTAGTAAAAAAAGAGCAAGCGACTTAAAAGAGAAAAATCGTGAAAAGTCATGAAAAATGGTAGAAAATCGTATAAATCGTGAAAAAGCAGGATTAATCGTGAAAAGTTGTGAAAAATCGGCGATTGGCGTATTAATCGTGATGAATATTGGGGAGCCTATAACATCGTGAAAAATTGCCGATTTTTCATAAAATTCGGATACTTTTGTTACTATAGTCTTAATGAGAGGGCTTCATCATTGTTTCTGTATCTCAGGATCAGGTTGATTTCTATATATCTTTGACTCTAATTTCTGGCATAATCTTATGACTCATCTAACTGTAAATACAAATTAGATGCACCAAGCTTAGTACCTCTAAGGTTTCAAGTGAACGTTGGATTTTAGACTGCAACATTTTCTGTTGTTCTTTTCATCTTCCAGCATGGTCCTTGTCACATCCCTTTCCTCCTGTAATTTCAAAATGAACCCCTGAGATGTTTTTGCTTCAGTCACATAATGTGTAAGTTTTGTCATCAAGTTTTTTTATATTTTTCACATCTTTGTTGGATAATAGTTCAGCGGATGATTTTCCTTTACTCAAGCAATCTTACTTAAACCTGGTGTTGTCATCCTGTAGCCTAAGATGCTTCTGCTGGTCTCATCTCTTTCCATGGGTGAAGTGCAAGTAGGATGATGCCTCAGATCCAATAGTATGTGGTTATTTATGGTTACATTTTCAATGTTTGTAGGCTCAATTTGTTAAACTATCCTTGTCATTATACGCACAAGCCTCTAGGAAGAAATTAATGTATTTCCTTGTCACTTTTCTTCTGAACTAGACCTTAGGATAACTCGTAATTGTTATTGGTTCCCATAGTCAATGGATCTATTAGTCTCCTTTCAATATGGTTGCACTTTCTAGAATCAGAGTTAAGTTTTAGCATTTGACCTGATCTAATATTAAGTACCAATGAACTGCATGTGACCTTCTTTACTATATATATGTCATATGTAGCTTATATTTTATAAGTCTTTTGCATACTGTTTGTAGCTAGATAACTAATGTTGGCTATAGAAAACATCCAAACAACTTAGATATGTCAAGATTGCTATTGAACATGTCTATTTGTTTCTGTATACAATCTGTCCTGCTGGGTAGATGAGCTACTGCTTTGCTCCTAGTTTGCACGACGGGTTTTGCTAATCCTCAGTTTGCTAATGAGGACTAGAAATTACAAAATTGCATATCACAAGAGGGTTTTCAAGATCTAAATTTAGAGATACTAATGATTGTACATGAGTTTCTAAACATAATGCATCCTAACTTTACAGATATGTGTACATAGTATACATTAAGTTGTTGTTGAAATTTATACGCTATGCTCCTACCCTTCACTTAAAAAAAAATTGGTTGGCAACTCAATTAGGTGGTCACTACCGACAAAAGATTGCAGTGGACAAGTCCTTCCAAGTGAATTTTGAAAGTGATTTTGTAATTGTCCCTTTTCTTACTTGGCTGCAGGATTGTGTTCGTCCCTTGATTATGCCTCCCATGATTTCCTTCTAAAAGAGTTGATATATTGATACAGTTTGATCCCTATATATGTTTCAAAAAAGTTTTTTGTTAGCTATATCATTTTGAACAAATTTGAGATGATCAACTTGAGATATCACGATTTCAAAAGTGATGATTGCATGAGTATGAATAGATTTATTATTCTCCATAGGCCTTAGCAGTACTTCCCATAACAAAAGAGGAAAAGATTGTTGCAGCTAATAGGTAAATAGCTCACTGTCAACATGTTTGTCTTTGTATTTAGTGGAAATGCATAATAGTGGACCCTATATAATGCCTATTGTTAACCTAGAGCGTGTCATAATATATCCAACATTTCTATGCTACTCATTTTATTTCCCCTGCTTTATCTATTCTACTATTTGGTGTTGATATATTTTTCTTTCCTACTGCTTCTAATAGTTTTCCTGCTTCCCCATATGTCCCAACTTGAAGGATAGGTTTGCAAATTTTATCTTGATTGAAGTCTGAAATAACTTTACAAGTAGACCGAAATTGAGTTAACATACATTGTAGGGAGGAATTAGCAGCTACCCTCACATGACAGCAAGCTTTCCTCTTTAAATTTATTGTTTCATTTTGCAGTCCTTAAGGCAGTTCTAGCACCCACAATCATCTTGATCTCCACCTCATATGGTATTCACAGTACTCAGCAAGTAGGAGTTCCCTGTTGCAACTCAGTTCTAAAAAGTTCTCTACTGTTGATGACATTTTGGATACAAGAATAAGCACAGAGTACTCATGAAGTAGGAGCTCCTTGATGCAACTCACTACTAAGGAGTTCTGTTCTGGTGGTGACATTTGGATACAAGAATAAGATCATTTAAGGCGAGCATACTCCATATTAATCGTATGGGAATGGGATGTCACCTGTAGTGTAGGTGTTATATGTGTGAACGGGGGTTTATGCTTGAAGATGATACAAGAATTTGATGCCTAGGCTTTCAGTTCTACGACCAGTACAACCAACAAACATTAATACCTATAATTTTCTATAACCTCCTCACTGACAGTAGATTTGAATTGAAATATTTCTTGAATTGAAGATCATGAGGCACAAATAATATGAGAAAATTTTAGCATAAAGAGATTGTATTTATCACAATAGGTGGGTTACCTACCACCAAGGTGAACAAGACAACAGTGTATATGTAGGGGTCTTAAAAATGATTTGCATTACAAGGGGAAAATACCAAACACTTGTTGTAGCCTAGATTTCACAGAGAATTGTATATAGCAACACTATTTTTAGTGATGTTGCACAAGGGGCAAAACCCAATAACTAAGGTGGCTTAGCATCAAGAAGCTAGATCATCTTAGATGATTGATTCCTCCATGAACCGACAAAATAGATAAGTGACTCTAAATGTCATTGCAACAAAACAAATTCTCATGTTCACTTAAGCACTACTGTATCCATGAATGAGTTGAAGATGATTAACTTATGTTCTAAAATGGAGGTATTACAGTGCTAACATCTTTGGATCAAAGGTAATCCTCAATCGTCACATGACAACAACATTAAGTGTTAGGGAGAGTAGGCAAAGGTTGGTGGTCGATTGGCTTCCATGCCCGCACCATATTCTACCTAGAATGGATAGGTTTGAAATCATTAGGTTGCATTAGGATGGTGAGAGTGAGTATTTTGTAGGCCAATGCAATCTGTGGCTGCAATATAAGGGTGTTCCATACATAGTGGGGCTAGGCTGCTTTTGTTTTACATCATTGTAAGTTATTATCTAAATATCTCCATGCTTTTCAGTGGTGTCTAATTTATCAAAATCAAATGCTGAGGATATCATCAAGAAATTCCATTTCATCTTTTTTGGAAGGAAGGGAAAGGTACTACAATTTTTAGCTTCTCATGGCTACTTTTTATTTATGTTGATGCTCTAGGTGGTCCCTTTTAGACCTGATAAATAGTTAATGGCTTAGTTATCTTGCAGGATGAATGCATTTTCCTGATTTGAGTAATCTAGTCTCATGGAAAGTGATTTCGTTCTGGCGTCTAGCTCAAACAGTGTCCTTCTATTGTCGAATATTCTCTTATCAGTTTTGGTTCTGAGCTGAAGAAGTGATGTTTTTCTTCAAGTTCATTTATTGATCTATATATTATTTAATTAGTTTGGTTTTCTATCCTAAGATGAGGAAGAGATTCTTTTCAAATTTATCATCCATCATCTTCTTGTTCAAGGATGGGTTTTCTCCATTGCTTCTGGTTTAAGCCTTTGGATGTAGGGGCCTGACTTTTAAGTTCCTCTATTCGTCTGTTTGAAGTTCATTGCTAGTATGAATTCCTCTGCTCAGATATGAAGAAAAGTTGCAATCTAAGACTCATTGATCTGCCTCTATTTGATGCTTGGAACGATGTGTTTATGATGAATCCATAGATTGTCTTTGTTCTTATATGATCATGTTTTGTTCACTCCTGGTCAACTTGCTAGGTAAGACATCATGTGTAGGTTCCCTATCATGACATTTAACTTGATGCATGACTTGAGTTTTCCAGATTCATTGGTATCTTCCCCCACATCCTTCATTCATTCAAATCCTGTCTCAACTGGCTTATGGTATGTGCCTTGTTACCTTTCATTTTTGTAATTTTTTTCTTTCAATAACACTCATTTCATTCCTTTAGTCATTCTTAAGTACTTTGTTTTTAATGCTCCTTTCATTTCTTTAGTCGTTCTTAAGTACTTTGTGCACTCATTCTCCATAATCTTGTTGGTGGTCGTATTGTTTGGCATGCCACATATGATGAGAATCTGAAGGTATGATAATAGGGAAGCATGATTTTGTTGGAGTTGCTTATTGACTGTGAAATTTTAAAATTGGTGTTTGACATGCATAAATATGTCATATTATAGCAATGCCAAGTGTACTCTATGCTTGGGCTTTTTGTATGATTGTACCATCTATACCATGAGATGTAAATGGGTTCTGAATGGGTGTTTATATCTCAAGGAAATGAGAATTACAATTATTGAGTATTGGAAGTTTTATATTAAAACTAAGGAAAGGCTACCACTGAAACTCAATGTGTAGCTATTTTTATGATCAACGAGGTCCATTGTGAGTTCTACATTGTTTTGGAACATTGCACAAATTTTTAACATCAAGAAGATTTATATTGTGCCACCTTCCATGCGCTAGGCTACCTTAGATTCCACTAGACCAGAAATGTTGGCCTGAGGCTACCAATTACCACAGTTGAACATGGACATGTTCATTTTGTTTCAAATCTTGGGTAAGTGTAGCATGGCGAGTTTAATTTTATAGGGAGAATCCATTTCTTCATCATCAAATAGATATTACATGGCACATATTTATGTACTCTTAAAATTTAAAATATGAAAATCTTATACTTTGTATATTCATGGAATGTTGTAGAAGATAACTTCATCATATGTGTGATGCTAAATTTAGCCACATGCTTAGTCATGAACTATGTGTGATAAGTTTTCCCGAGTGAATCCTGGTTGAGACCAAAATCACAAGCTTTTGTTGCCTCCCTACTTCAACTTGTTATGGTGCAATACTTATAAGTGGTTTATATTGATCTTTAATCTTTTCTTACAGCTACTGTAAAAACTTGTTTTTCAGGTCAATTACTTATTACTTTCTCTAAATTATTGTTGGTCAAAGTCCTTGTTAGTTTCAAAACATTCATATGTCTTTGTATCACCTCCTTTCTAATGCATTTCAGGAATTGACATATGCAACAGAACATTGATAGTAGTACATGTGGAACCACCATGATTCACAAAGCCCATGGCATCTTTCTCAAGTAAAAACTTATCAATGAAAGCGGATAAACTATTTCTCATATTTCTTCTTTGTATCTATCATATTTCTCAAATTTCTTCAAATATCTACAATATTTCTCGCAGTTATTGTGACAGTAGCTACTTGCTGAAGTTTTAGTGAGCCTTAGGAGGGAGATGGTGATCATAGTTGAAGTCCTACTACGGTGCACACTATAGTTTGTTTAATCTAACTACAATAAGTACACATATCTTTTCAAAATATTTGGATCACATATGTGATCTCTATTAGTTTTCTACTTGGAATACATGAATTAGGTTCTCTTCAGGGTGCTTGGGCATTTGGGGCTCTGCAGAGTTTTAGAGTAACATGAAAGACCTCTACTTGATGAATGATGGCATATCCCTTGAGGTGGAAAATGCGGTGTCTAAGTTACTACTACCAAATGACAAGATGAAGATCCTACACTTCCACAACAACATCATAGGTGATGAGGATGCCTTTGCCATTGCTGATATATTGAAGTGCTCACCTATGTTGGAGGATTTTAGATGCTCCTCCAAAAGGTAGACTAAGATGATTGGTTTGAGGATTTCAAATGGTGGGCTTAAGTTGGTGGAGTGTCTAGAGACCTACAAGAACTTTAGGAAGATTGATTTGAGGAATAACATATTTGGCATGGAGGTTGGGTCTGCATTGAGAAATATTCTAGGGAAGTTTGAGGGTCTTATCAAGACGTATGTTAGTTATTTGTACTTGGAAGATGATGGTACTATATCCATCTGCAATGCTCATAAGGCGTATAGATGTTATTGTATACATGGATCTTTTTTCATACATATTTTAAAATAGGGGCAAGGTTATTCTAAATTATTTAATTTTAGAGTAAATTATTTACGTTACATCAGTCTTACATATATTTTAGGATTCCAAATGGAAGTATTATATGAAAATTACCGCTCTAGGGTTTATGATAGTTATATATTCCCCTTTTCTTGCAATTACTTATGGATGTGACTAACTGGAGAGATACTCTATGGTACTCTTCCCATTTGTATATTTATAGTGGTGATTTAATATATTTAGAGGACCATATTATAGATTTGCATTGTATTTTAGATACTTGTTCCTCAATATTTATTCCAAATAAATCTACATACCTCGCATACTAGGCTTTTAGCATTTCCTATTTGTAGTCCAGACTTATTCCAAAAAATGAGTAAATGATATTAGGAATTATTGTCAACTACCTACTTCATTTGAATTTCTAAGTAACCCTAATTTTTCATGGTGTGCATGAGTACCAAATATATATAGTATCTGATACCAAGTTGTATGTAACCAATCTTTATGATCAAACATTTACAAAATTTGTATCGAAAATTACAAACAACTTTTTTCATTCATACAATTTTCTAAGAAACATGATGTTTCTTTTAAATGATACATATACACTAAATACGAAAATTTAGTAAATATAATATTTATCTTTTGATAGAGGGATATCCCGTATAGTCTCTTCTAGGTCTTCTCTGATCACCTACCCATGTGTTCCCAAAGGGAACAAAAATGACACATGGGCCCAAATAAAGGAAACATGAGTCAGCAAAGCTGGTACAAAATTAGTATTTGGAAAAATAATATGAACGTATCCACAAAAGATTTTTATGACAAAATATAAGGGAATGAACAATATAGGTAGGTACCAAAAGGTAGAAATGGGTCTTCAAATTCAATAAAAGATTTCATATCCAATTTCGGAGACTAGTAATTGAATTTCCAAATAGATAGTACATGTCAATGTCTAGGTTGTTGGGGATGTCATATGTTCTCTCGATGGAAAATGAAAACATATGACTTGTGTTTCCCAATATAGAGAGGGACCTCATGTCCTTCTCTCTACACAAAGTCATGGAAATGTTGTTCCACTAAACAATGGGAACTAGCCTGCCCTTTTTGACATTTAAAAAATGTGCTAATTTATTCTAGTCATGCATGCAATCAATGATGGAAATAACTTTCCATATAGAAATAGAAATTTGTACCTTTGAATCAAAGTGTCCAAAATGTAAAATTCCAAGTATTTATTCCAGAGTCAATTGAGAGAGAATCTAAAAATTCAAAGAAATGTCTTTTGCGATACGGATGGGAATTCAAGAGTTGTTCATATTTCATTTTATTAGTGTTATAGGTGGCTAGTGTTTTAATCCATTTGTTTGCGATTCTAGTCTTTTCTAGGGTAGTAACTAAGTTATACATGTATAATCAATGTCTTATGTTTAAGTATAATGTCATTATGCGATTATATGAGGGTGCCAATGTCTCAACATATTCACGATCTAGGGTTTTTCATCCATTCTAATTAGAAGATTCTTCTTTATCTAGGCAAGTCTAGTTATGTGTAGTTTGGGCATAAACATATTTCCTTACTATGTATTCTTTCTGTGATATACCAAATTACTCACATCAAATAAATCTATATAAGTATCATTCCTAGATCCGTATTGCATTACCAAATACCATATTATGTATATGTGCTATGGCTTCGATCATAAACAACAATTAGTTTATTTTTCATAATTCATCTACTAGAAATTGCAATTTCTGAATTTGGCTATTTATTAACTCATGTGTATTAGTATTCACATGATTAAAATTAAGACTACAGAAAGACTGTGACATATTATTCTAATAACCATGTGTTATATGTATAATGAATTTTTTAGATTAGATATGAAACCTACTATGTGAATTATATGGTTAGTATTAGGGACATCAATCAAGTCATATGGTTATTATCATCATTCTAAGTACCTCAACCTTCATTTAGTCTCTAGTTACTATATGTGCATTATCTTACAAAGTGTGTTTTTCTTTTTACTATTATTCCCATATTCATCAATAGGTCTATCTACGTACATGGTATAGGTTATTTGAGAAACCTATTGTTCTGATTGATAGCCATGCTATCTCGAGTACTGAGTACTATTTATCATGCCATTAACTCATCTATAACTATCCTTATAATTGATTTCTTAATAAAGTGGATTGCAGAGAAGTATTAGCTATTTGACTGTAGGTCATCAATGCACCTACTCATCTCAACGAATTAGTTCTTAATGTTGAACTAGTTGTTCCAGCTTTAGTGGTCATCTAATCTTCAATTTATTGTTGGATATTTCTTCATATAAGGTATGCGATAGAGGTTATCCAAATCCTGCTCCGTCAAGTTCTGATCACCCTATCTGGAAATGCCATCAATGGAAACTCTCATCATGGACATTGAAGTAGATTTTGGTCTCTACCTAGGTTGTTTCCTAGAGTCTAGGAAGTCATTGTTGTGGGATCACTGTGGGGATATCAGTTCCTCTATGATTAGTGGGGTCATCTACTGTGAGGGATTGGTAGAATGGTGTTGCTGATCATCGCCCTTCTTGCCAACTATAGTAAGAAACCTTCTACATCACACTTAGAGTTTAGGGGCCAATGCTAGTTGGCCATTGATCCCAAGGAGCGGAGTAACAAGAAGTGGCATCAAGAATCCATACATATTGCATGCTTGAAGGTTCGTCTGCTGTTGGGATGGGCCCATATCAACTGTGTCTTTGTTAGTCACCGTTGTTGTTGTAGACATGGCGCATCCGCGTGATTGGTGTGACGTTGGTTTGTGTTGATCAGTGGTAAAAGGGATTTGTCACATGTGGTGGTGAAGGAAGGTGGCATAGTTCTTTGTAGGTTCTACAAATTGGACATGCAACCTTCCCTCCGAGGGGAGTGACTATGTTGAAGATGTGGTTGCAGGAGGTGTGGTTGGCCACATGTAGTAGTGCTTTCCGGTCTATTTGTTGGCGAGTTGAGTCAACTAGGAGGGAGGGCTACATGTTGCTGTGAAAGATGATAGGCGACTGTGAATCCAATGGGCCTGGTGAGTGGTGGTTTCCTTGGTTTCTAGAGGTGATGGGTTTGGTGGAGATCAGCTCTATGTCATTACTGATATAGAGCACACTACTTGCACCAACATTTACACCCTGGCTTCAGGAACCCATAACGGGCGTCATGCACACATGCAACTTTTGATTTTTGTGTGTTCCCGGTTCTCTGTCTATTCCTGATGCTCTGCCTGCACTGTGTCAATTGTACCAAAAGTTGAACAGATAGGATGAGACTGAGGGTATAAAATCCCTCACACCCCCACTCCCTCCCTCTTTTTAACCGGCTCCCTCTCGCTCCCGTCTGACCAAGCGCTGCCCGCTAGCTGCCTCTTGTCCGCGTCGCGTCCAACCCGTCGCCGCCTTCCCAAACAACGTTGTTGTTTTGCACGTCGCGGTGTCATCTCATTTTTTTTACCGTTGATCTCTCCTGCTCTAGATCGCCATTGAGTCTGGTGAGCCACCACACATTGCATGCTTCCTCGCCTACATCGTTGCCACTTTGACTAAGCTGTCATCACGCCAGCCCATGCCCTACCCACCATCGTGAATGGGATGTCATCGCGTCCAGCCCACCGCTGTGTGTTGTAAATGGGATGCCATCATGTCCAGCCTACCGCCGTCCTGGCTACCTCCTCGTCTCCACTGTTGCCGTCGAGACCAAGCGTCGTTATGTCCAGCTTGCAGACAAGCCCCACCCACCACCGTGTTCAGGTCACCGTTGCGCCCAACACGACGTCGCACCCTGACCACACCACCTCCTCTGTTGTCAACCCTCCCCATGACAACAGTGTATCACCACTGCCATAACCACTCTGCTGCCGATGATCAACATGCTGTCATTTCCATTCCCATGTCACTGATGTGCCCTACACCGCCACATCCATTGTCGTGTCGCTGCTGTCGCGGTTGTACCCATGATGTCTGCTGTTTGGATCACTCACTGATGTTGTCCTTTTTATTTATTTTAGTTGATCCACCTGGAATTGGTATAGTAATGGATAAACATTACACATTTGTTGAATGTGTTATGGTACCATCAAATTTGTAAATGAGCTTTGATTTTGTTCTAAATAAAAAGTATGATTATTTATATGTTGTATGTTATGCATAAATAATGTAAAATTTTTAAAAAAATAATAAATGAGTATAGTGCCTTTTATAATATTTCTGTGATCAGAAAATTCTCCAGATTACAAGCATTACTCTGGTTTATCTATAGTCTCATTTACTATGGCATCTTCATGACAATTAGATGTTATGTGGAGACTTGATGATATGATGTATGAATAACAATTGTCTTCATTCATCTGGATTTCGAGGAAGAAATCCTTGTTAGGGGTTTATAATTGTAACATCCCTGACCTGATTTATGGCTTAACCCTTGAAGTTTTTCTTAAGCAAGTTATTTACAAACTTGTTTTAATCTTTTGAAAAGTAATTAAGACTCTTTGTGAAGTTTATTTTCAAAAGTGTGAGCTTAATTGCAAACTAATTGTGCTTTATATGATGGTGTAAAGTGCAATTTACCCAAGATGAGGTGCTACATTGCAATATGTCACATGTTAAAAGTGTCCTAAGTGTTTTAATATTATAAGAGAAAGCGTTATGCTAAGTGGTGGCTTGTGGTAAGCCTAAATTTCAAGTATTGAGCTTGTTTGAATAATGCTAGTGCCTTGTGTACCAATTTTGGTACAAATTGTTATTTACCAAAAATGGAGGGTTGATATGCAAATTGCCACCTCTAGAGTATCCCTACTCCCTCTATGTATCATTTATAGGAGAGAGAAAGAAGGAGACACCATGTTTGTACCATATTTGAGTAATGATACTCTTGGTGATGAAAAAACTAAGAAAAGATTGAATTGGAAGCCCTTACTTGAGTTATATCGAGTTGTAGACTTGAAATGGGAATGCCTATCGACCAAGTTGCCATAAAGGGGATCCCATATTGGTTTTTGGACTCTTGAAAAAGGACATGAAGACCTAAGTACCTCAGGGAGGTAATCCATGATGAGTTCGATGCTTCTTGCAAAAAGTGTATCAGTTTGCATTATCTGTGAGATAAAGATGAGATATCTTATCCAACAAGATAAGGAATGGCCGAGATATTAACTCTAGATTATCCTCTAGACTTTTGCATGGCAAGATAAATGTAAGAGCATGCATAGACATGTGTCAACCATGCATGGCCACGTGTCACCTAGTAGCATATGGTGAAGACATCTCTTATACATTCTCTTTCATGAACCCCAAGTATATATACTTCACCTTCCACTTACTAATGGAAGTTTACGAACCCCAAAACTCTCTTTCTTGAAGATATCATGCATAACCTCTTATATATTGTGCAAAGTATCTCAAGGATCAAGGGGATCTCGAGCACCAATCTTAAGATAAGGTTTTGGTCATCTTCAACCTTGGTTGAAGCATGATTTCAGGTTATTGATATTCCTCTCTTTTCTTCTTCACCAAGATCTTAAATATAGTGATTCCTTATATATGGAGGAGTTGTGAACAAGCGTTGGACCTTGGATAATCTCATCTTCAACCTTAGGAACGTGAAGCTTTGGAGCTTGGAGCTTTGAAGTTGTTCATAAGGCGGGTTATATAACTTGAACCCAACTATGTTACTATTCACCTTCAATATTGTTGAACTTGATGATTTACTTTCAATTTTGAAATCCTTTGATTAATTGATGTTCCTTTGAGTTTCAAAAGTATCTTAGAACTATTGTCCATGATCTAAATAGTAAGAACAAGAATCTAGAGGTTGATGATGATGACATCATCAAGGTTCAACCCGATATGGGTTGAAGCACCTCTAACCTCATATGATGGAGTGAATAAACCATTAGCACGATATGGTGATGAGTAGGTACCTCTTGCACGATATGATAATTAAGTGCACACATTGTTCATGATATGTTGTTAAGCATACCCTTGTGCACAATATAATACATGGAGTCAAACATATGGTCCGACCCGATATAGTAAGTACTAGAGGATAACTAATTTGATATGTTGATGTGAACCCACCACAAAAAAGGATATAGTGAGAAGTGTATATCTCATGACCAATATGAGTAATTACATATACACATCATGAGCACGATATGGGGGTCAAATATTCACCTCCTACATGATATGGTGTTAGGTTTATAATCCTAACCCGATATAAGATGGAATCGGATATGAAACCCAAGATGTTATGTAACCTGATATAGAGTTGAGTGATACCTCATGAACGATAGATGGATACCTTATGAATGATATGGGTGATACCTTGTGAACGATATGAGGTCAAGTTCATACCTCATGAATCGATATGGTACACTCTACCTGATATGGGTTGAAACCCTAGATGGTGATATGAAACCCAAGATAATGGGTACCCGATAAAGTGGTGAGTGATACCACATGAACGATATGAGTGATATCTCATGAACAATAGGAGTAGCACCTACTTACACCTTATACATGATACAAGGTTAAGATCATACCTCATGCACGATATAGTGTTAGTTGAATACTCTAAATGATATAGAGTCGAAACCCTAATCGATATAAAGATGAAACTGTAAGTGATGGCATGAAACCCGATACATCCAATCTTTTGTGTGAAGGATTGTTGTGAAAGAGTTCAACGTGATATCTAGATATCATTCAAAAGTATGATATGAATTATTCTTTGAGAATTATGAAAAGGTTATGAGCATAATGGCTACCCAATATGATAACCCGATATGATCAATCCATATGAAAACCCAATATGATAAATCATAGAACCCGATATGGTATTGGGTGTAGATCACTAAACGATACCATGACAAGGCATATGCCCATGCATGATATGGTGCACATCTTGTGCATGATATAGCACCAAGTGTACTCTTATACCCGATATGAGGTCAAGCATATAGCTCATACACGATATGAAGCTAACTTGAGATGATAAGATCTAAGTGATAAGTCAATCTGATATGGATACACGATATGGTGTTAGGGGATACACCATAAAACACGATATGGTGATGGGGTTACACGACATGTCCGATATGGATACACGGTATGATGTGAAGGTTGTATTTTAAGCATAATATGATAGTACACACACCTGATTCCCGATATGGTGGGGATACTTAATCATATGTATTTGATTGAGTGACATATGTTGAGTGTTGTGTTAATTACAATATAAAAGATAGTGAGATTTGATAATGATGAGATAATGTACCTCAAGAGGAGAATTGAACCAACCTAGTAAAAGTATGATGTAATCAAAATCCTAATGAGAATAAGAGAGAAACTTTTACATGTGTGAAAAAACATGTTAATAAGTATGCCTTGATACTCCTAAGATGAGTGGAGTATGAATTAGAGTTTGATTCTAGATATTATGATCTTGAATCCTTAAATTGTTGATTAAGGGGAAAACCTAACCCTAATGAAGGGTGATGGTATGCATTTACAACCCTAATTGGTTTGGTTGAGAAATCCTAACCCTAATAATGGGAAGGATGCATTTCTCATATATCATATAGTGATGAGGTGAATTTGAAACCTAGTTGGTTAAAATAGGCAATCCTAACCCTAATAACGGGAAGGATGTATTTCTCTTGAGATTGCATAATGATGTCATATACTACTAGAGTTTTTACCATAAAGTGCAAACTATTCAAGAAACATGAGATGATGAGCATATCTAGGAATGAGCTAAGATGTTTCATATGATGCAGATTTAAATGAGCCTTGTGATCCATGTTGAATATTTATATAATGAAGTATAATGATTATACAATCTGATATCTTAAAAGATAGTTGTTGCCTAGTAAGAGGTGACAAGATGTTTAATGAACCATGTGAGATATGTGAAATACTTGTACAACAAGTGAAATGAATACCTTGGTCTTAGGACCTAGAGGTAATAGTTACCTGTTACAAAGGTAATAATGCTCAGTGATGATCTAATGGTTTGAATACCCAAATCCAGTAATCATGATGATGATGATGTGAAAGGATGATAATTTCTAGTATTGTGATAAGGGACTGAGATCCCGAGTGTTATACATTCAAAGTGTTCCAAAGATCTTAAAAGTACTACATCTTTATTTATAGCATCTGTTATAATTCATGTTTGAAACTTGGTTGATGCTGAAAGATACTATAATGTACCTAATTAATCAAGAGAAATCTCATCATGTAGTTGCCTTGACCATAGATCCATTCAGTGTCAGAAATTGCTGATGGTGAAATGAGTTTAACTCATAGAGCATATTTTTGAATATGTGGGGGTGAAGGACGAAGTATATCCAAACGTCCCAATGAAGAATCAGTGTCACACCTTCCTTATTTATCACGGGATGATGTGAATCTCCCGAATAAATAAGAAATTGATGTGTAAATCTTTCATCATTCTAAGTGGTATCGGGATTGAAGTATAAAGTCTCCCGAATAGGTGAGGAATTGATGCTTAATATTCCTTATTCTTATAATACAGGAAAGCTCAGTAGTCTTCTCCTAAAGAGAGTACATGATACGGTAGTAATTCTATAGTGAAGATGCAGCTATACCCCGACATACTATTTGCAGATGACATGAGATGTCCTACCAGCAGTTGACACGAGATGTCCTGCTAAGTTGTCTCGTACTGACCGAGACAAGTGAGGTCTTGACAGCCAGCTCTGCCGTTGACTTTGTATGGTACCGTTGCTTAACGTAATCATGGTCGGTTGGAGTATGACCGATATACTTCATCTCCTCAGGGCATACGTGTGATTGTAATGTGTAATCAGCCGTGTAGCATATTTGCCTAAGGATCAAATACGGAAGACATTGGTTGATGTACACTTCATTTATACATCTTAGTTGATAGATGTTATTTATGTTTATTCATATTCCTTGTTAAGTGAATAGATGATTTATTGCTCTACCATAGATAGATGCATTATTTTAAGAGAAGAGATTACTCTGTTCTGCTCATAGTAGTGGTTAATCCTGCTTGTTAAATATAAAACAACCTCTGCTCAATTTTATATTGTTTACTTGTGATAATAATATTGTCGGCGGAGAGTTATATCTCTCGCTGGGACAATTGTCTCACCCCATGGGATCCACAATTTTTTACGTGGACGTTCACGAGGTGGTAGAGACCTTTATACAAAGGGAGAACAATAGTTGGGACTGCATGAACAACTCAGGTTGAGTGTACTGTCTATCGTGTCTTGTAGATAGAAGTCTTATGTGTTGTCTCTATACTCTCAGGTCCTTGGAGTTAGTACGTAATGGTTTCATGAACCATCTGAGATTTTGGCTTGTATGCCTTGAGGTTTTATGTTGCTTCAGTATATGTTTTGACATAACAACTTTTATATGTTGTCCTCGAGATGAGATGAAATAGTGTATGTATAATATGAATCATGATATGTATAAGTTTTGGATCTCCTTGCAAAATAGTTTTAATTCTTAGTGATTTTTGTTAATACGTTGTTATGGTTATTCCACATAATTAGTAACAATTTGGTTGTCGGTTTGGTGGTGGTCGTTACACATATCATGACTAATAAGAC
The DNA here is from genome assembly GCA_963693085.1 of Alisma plantago-aquatica. Classification (NCBI taxonomy): domain Eukaryota; kingdom Viridiplantae; phylum Streptophyta; class Magnoliopsida; order Alismatales; family Alismataceae; genus Alisma; species Alisma plantago-aquatica. Next base: position 478,532,367 of record OY856413.1, on the reverse strand, counting down.
TCTATCATCAACAAACACACACTCTAGTCTTGATGCGTCATTGTTGTCTATCAACCATCCACAATGACATCCAACTAGGGATAAAACAAGAATGTACAAGCTCTTAGCATCTGTATGATCTCATTCTTCAGGTCATCAACCTGAAGACATACGTCATTGAGTACTGTCATTCTCTAGACATTCATTTTGTTCTATCATTATCTCATAACTGGTTGAACTAGAATAAATTTGAAGCTTGTTTTTGATATTTATCAAATCAATCTTAATGTATCCCAATCCAATCATCTTATGATTGGCTCTCAGGGCATACATACCAACAAACTCCCACTTCCATTGTGAGCCAATCACTTTTGAATCATATTCTTAGTGATCTGCAAACATGTCCCACATGTTTCTATTGCTCCAGTGCTAATGCAGTGAGTTAGTAACACTTTTCTTTAGTCAGTATATTGCATGTTTTACATCTCTTCACTGTACGACATATCGTATGAGATGGAGTTGTCGTAATATGCGATCTGATATTCCTTGCTTAACACTTAGCTCCATTGTTTGACTCAGTATTACTACTTGTCATCAATGGTTAGAATATCTAAAAGTTCATCTATATGAACTTCTAGATCCATATAATATCCTTTGATGTTCATAACACAAGGATACTCAACATTCCCTTTTAGAATTAAACGACTTTTAAATTGGAATGTTCCCATTTATCAACTCATATTCACTTTTATATTTTATATTTTGTGATCATTTTCTGTCATTTTGGAAGTTTGCATCAGTGTAACGTTTTACACCCAGCTCTTCCTTATATTACCACAGAACTAGTACTTCATAAGTACCAAACAAGTTCTTCATGGTATTCCAGTAACCCTCACTGGAAGTAGACAGACATTCACTCATCATATGAGTTAACAGGATGAGCATATCATATTGTCGTGTCCAATACATACAAGATGATGAATGCATATTTTCTTGTCATGTCTAATACATATAAAATAATGGGACGATTACATACATGATAGATCCATATCTATCTATGTGTTCTTATTATTTGTAAGAATTTGGGACACTTGGCATCTAAGATGCTAACTCCATGTAACATGGACACATTTTTCCCACTGAATCTGTGCATACTAAACCCTTCAGTACAGATTACCAATGTATGCTCTCTCTTTACCAGGTGAAGAGGTTTTTAAGAAATATCTCTATAGATCTCTATTCCTATCACATAGGACATTTCTCTATCTTCCCTTAAAGAAGGTATTTCCACACCAGTTTCCATTTTAGAACATATCATTCCTCATCATCATGTGAAATGTGACTATGCTCTTACTAAATCTTTGTAATCATAAATCCCTTCTTTATTTTGATATATCAGTCAAACATTTTGACTATATAATCAAAGTAAAGACTTCCACAGAGTTGCTTGTATTTAATCAATCATATTGATTAATCCCTTGTAACTTGTTGACTGCATTTGCATTATTAGATTTATAAAACCCTTCAGTTTGTGTCACGTACACATCCTTATCTTATTCCTGGCAGGAATGCGGTTTTAATATCCAGATGCCAAATTTCATTATCTTTCAAGTTCCAACATCAAGCATGATCATTTCTCTAAATGTCATCCATGTCAGTCTTAAATCTTAAGACCCAATTGCACTTATGGGTTTTATCCCAATCAAGTGCTACCATAAGGTCATACCTTAATTGGTTCACATGGAAGTCATTTTGGATCTTATGGCCTCAAGCCATGACTCAAAATATGGTACCTCAACATCATCTAGATTGTTGGCTCATTGCATGACCAATTGATCACCTAGATATATGAGTTGTATCTATTATATAAGAAATTAGAGAACCCACAACACTTGTGATTCTTAATCTCCTTTATTTAGTGTAAATCATGTTCTTTAGAAGAATTCTAGAAGGTTATTTATTTGATGATCATGCTTTAACTCTTTAGAGTATGATTCCTTCTTTGATTTAGACATCACCATGCCTTAATCATGAGTTCTCTATGATACATTATCATATTTACTCATAAGGTCCACAAACATTTGTTTTAAGTATCCTAATCATTGATCTCATCAAAGAATTAATACTTTTACCAAATTTGTATTTCATTTATGATATTCTTGAACACTTTAAGATATTCATATTGGTATTTCACCATCTGAAGCATTAGTATTTATTCCAATAGGCACGTATATACATCAATATGTATTATACCTAATATAGTAGTCATTCTCCCACTACATCTAGTTAATATTGACTTGTCATCATGCCCAATATATTCATATCTCTTAATGGTTCACAACCAAAAGAGTCTGGACTATCCATCAACATGGAAGCTAGAAATGAATTTCTCATGATAATGTTAATTAATTGTTTGAGTCATCAATAACTTTTAGGTATCATTTTATCTTATACATACTAAGTACCACAAGATAAATAGGGTATTGCCACAAAATATCATATCTTTAAATTGACACATCAACTTTATTGAGAGACATCCTTGTCATTACAAGATGCACAAATAAAGTGTTTCTATCTATTGGCATAATAAAATAGCAGTGTATAACTCTATTACATGCCCTTTGGGCTGAAATAAACTAAAAAATACTCCTATCTATGGCAACAAAACTTGCTCCATTGATGAGTGCTCCTTCTTGGTCCTTTCACAAAGGCCATCACTTCTTTTCAGATCCTGCATATCATATATGTCAGATCTATGTCTTGGTATCATATACCTCAGATTAAAGAAGTGTTTTAAGTTTATTTCATGATACCTGAGGTGGAGACTTCCAACCCCTCCTTCTTCTTTTGTTCATCCAGATAGAGAGGGCAATTTCTCCTCCAATGTCCTGGCTCTTGACAATGGTGACATTTTCCTCCCTTGTTCACCCCTCCTTTGGTCTTGAGAGCTGAAGACGACTTGGGATACTAGCTAGCATCAGAACCCTTATTTGCTTTGCCCTTGCCTTTAGACTTACCCTTCTTTCTGATGATCAAGATCACATATTTGAGTTTGTCTTTCTTCATTTATGCCTCGACTGTCCTCAACATGCTGAACAGCTCTATCAACGGCTTGTCAAAGTTATTCATGTTGTAATTAATCACAAATTGACTGTAAGATTCTGACAACGATTCCAATATCACATTAGTAGCCAACTCTTGGCTCAGAGGAAATCCTCGTCTTGTCAAGTTCTCCACATACCCAATCCTCTAGAGTGTGTGAGGACCAACTAGATCTCCTTCTATCATGACGCACTTGAACGACACCCTGGAGACATCATTTCTCTCTTGCCGTGCTTGGTCTTGATACATATTCTTGAGATGCTAAACCATCTCAATGATGTCCATATTCTCATGTTGTCTCTGCAACTCAGAGTTCATTGATCACAACATCAAGCACTTCACATTAATGGCATCTTCAGTATGCTTCTTGTAAGCATCCCTTTCTGCCTTTTGTACGGTGTGAGCGGGTTCCTCTAGCACTGGTGTATCTAGGACATAGAGCTTTCTCTCTTGGGTGAGAACAATTCTCAATGTCCTAAACCAATCGTGGAAATTAGTCCCATTCAGCTTGTCCATCTCAAAGACTTTCATAATGAAAAGTGATTATTGTTGACAACCATTTATTCTACAAAAAGGAAATTTGCAATTTTAGTACAAAAATCTTTTTGATTTAATTTGATTTGAAAAGTTTGATGAAATAATTAGGCTTTTAATTAATTATCGCTCCCACTATTTTGTTCAAATTGATATCCCTCACCATCAATTCGAAAGATTGCAGCGTACAACCTTCTAGTGAGCCAAGATCCAAAACAATTGAATTATTACCCGACCAACGTCAACGTCCATAATCAATTATTAAGGTAGGTAACACTTACCAATTGCATCATATGCAAATCTTAGATAGATGACATGCGCAACTCTTCGCCATGAAAATCTCCATGCCTCTAACTGCTTAATCCCATTAAGATCACTTAGTTAAGCCCGACCCAAAAGCCAACACAATAGAAGTGCACCTCGCTTGGCGGGCCCACACAACTACCATCACACTTCCACAAGATAGACAACACACCATGCTTTGGAGTAACATACGCTTGGTCGATCAAGCTTTTCATGTGTGCCACTAATGGATGACATCTAAGACTTAATATTTATGTTGAGGGGTTTTAATATGCTTATATATGCATATAAGTATCCAATCACAACATATATAGTATGTTCCATATATATTCTATATCCCACAACTAAAAACATGCAATAATGATAAAGCGATGATTATGACCATCCTATTGTAATTCCTTGAGCCACAAGGAATTACGGTCATCTAGGTCGACATCACATACAACATGTTATTGATGAAGATCTTATGCTTAGGTTGTTCCGGGTTTGATCCGGTCGTCACACGACTGATTGGCTCGCCTCCTGGCCGATTGGTTGGTTGTCTCCAACCGGTCGTCTGGCTCCTCCAGACAGTCAGTTTGTCAGGTCATTTGCTCCTCGTCAGGCCACTAGCTACACCATCAGCTGGTCATCTCAGTCCACCAATCGATCAGTTGGCACCTCCAACCGATCGTCTCACACCTCCAGCTGCTCGTCTAGGCACCCTCCATTCTTCGACATAATAGAAAATAAACTATCCTACTTTTACATATCTCATTGGGAAACCCTGAGTTATATTCGGAGGGAGCAAAGGTAGAAGAGAATCTCGAGTTATATCGAGTTACATCAGGAAAAGAAGAAGAGGGCTCGGTGCACAGACTAAGAGCAAACAACTACAACCAACCAAGCACACACATAGAGGTTTATAGGCCATAACCATGCTACACATCCATCATCAAAATCGTTTTGAGTGACGCATATCGTTTGCGTATATATACCATATCATATATGTATATATTTAGTTTGTGATCATGTGGCATTAATCCGATATTTATATCAGTCCTTTAAATATTCACATCGTATGCAATAAATAAAAGATGGTAAAACCAAAAACTGATCATATCGATTAATCCTAAAACATAGTATGTTGACATGGATCTGATATCGCTGTTAGGTTTAGGTGAGGGAGAAGGCAGCGGAAACAAAAATTTTCTCTCACAACAAAACCATAACCATGGATCACATCAATGACTATGAAATAGGAAGGATGGTTTTAGCGAGGTGTACCTGGTCCTGATTCTGGCTCAATGACAATACCTCGCAGCTAGTATGGTCTTCAACCACCTAGTCTTCGACAACATCTGTGTAGCTCCTGGTCCTGACCCAGACTTTGATTGACCGTCGTCCTCCTGAGCGGAAGAAACCTCCCACCTCTATAGATAGTCCACACGGACCACCGAAAACTCTAGTCTTTCTGTCCTACAAGACACTAGGAGTCGTCCCCTTCTGACGGTGTACTAGTTACCAACACACTCTCCCACAATCAACTACTTTTCTACAGTTGTAGTTCCCTCATTGTTCCTCCTTGGATAGGTAGAACTTGCTTGGGCTCTCTCGGTTACCACAACCAGAGAGGACAATAACTTTGCAGAGCAACTGATGTTCTGAGTTGTGCTACATGAGAATCCCCCAGTACCCCTCTATATATAGGAGGGGTCAGGGTCAAGGTTCTCAACCCCGGTCAATGTGGGACTAAAGTGGGAGTAGAAGGGTATGGAATTTCTAAGAACTAATTGCACTACGACAGTCGAACCGGTCGTTTCACAAACAAACTGGTCGGTTGGGAGTGTGAGCCGATCGATTCACTTAATGAACCGGTCGGTTCGCTTCCCATACTTGCCTCCAATTGACTTTCCTTATTCTTTTCTAATTAATGCAAAGATTAATTCTTGTCCCAATTGAATTGAACTAGTGAAACGGAAAACTTTTTCTCACAAATTGGGACAACCCAACCTTGCTTGTTTGGTCCAATCAAACCGATCAGTTCACCAAGTGAACCAGTCATCTCACTGACCATGTGCCTATCGGTTCACCCAGTGAATTGGTCAGTTGGTGGTCTGGATTGTGTAGAACACAGTCAATGCAGTACTCAATCAATCCAACACTCAAATTAATTAGTTCAACACTTGAACTTGATGATTCTGAGACAAGTCAATTGATTGAATGTTTGATTGAGTATCTAAAAGTAATCAATCTAAACATCATTCATGGATAAACTCCTCTTTCAGGTAAATCATTTGTGTGTGACCCTATATGTCCCATTTCACGTTGGTAGTGAATGTTCATAACTAGCTTATGACATCACAAGCAAAGAGCAGTGCCTAGTCACACATCAATGCTACCCAAGTGAAAAGGAAAGTTGGAGAACAACATTCAATCCTACATTCTGTGATTGGTGTTCTAGTGAATGGATAATTCCTTTTTCTCTGATATCCTGAATGAACTCAAGTGTACGGAGTTGTCATCCTTTCAACGTTCATTCATTTTCCTTGATCCAAAGCATACTGTCTGAGATATGTGTGCGATCAATATCACATATTGACTCACACGTGCATGCGCATGCCTTTCTCAGCCTCTCTTTATCAAGTGTCCATGGACATCATACTCCCTTAGGAGGGAAAAATCTCATATCTATCACTCACAATCAAAACCCCATGTTTCAAAGCCACCCAATCATCACCTTTATAACAATCCATATTTCAGGACCATGTTTGATGATGTCAAAGTGTACCCAATGACATGTGATGAGTGCAGTGATTTTAGGTCTAAGAATCACAATCACCATCATCACTATGAGAGATGATTGTGACTACCATGTCATGGTTCCATGTGTCACTCTCACGGTGGGTCTGTCCGATACACTGTTATCTAACATGTATCTATGTGTTTGGTTTGATATCTCATGTCATGACTAATGAGACTCTATCATCAACCAACACACATTGTAGTCTTGCTGTGTCATTGTTGTCTATCAACCTTCCACAATGACATCTGACTAGGGATAATACAAGAATGTACAAACTCTTAGCATCTGTATGATCTCATTCTTCAAGTCCTCAACGTGAAGACATACGTCATTGAATATTGTCATTCTCTAGACATTCATTCTGTTCTAGCATTATCTCATAACTAATTGAACCGGAATAAAATGGAAGCTTGCCTTTGAAATTTATCATATCAATCTTAATATATCCCAATCCAATCATCCTATGATTGGCTCTCAGGGCATACATACCAACAAATAATCTCTTGTTCTTCCCTTAATCCTCCAAGCAATCTTACCTAAAATTTGTCTCATAACCCTTTATTTTAAAATAGCGTGATAATCAGATTTAGGACTAGCCCAGTTGACCTTTATTTTCCCTTCAATGGGGTCCGTGTGTGGCTTTATTCCTATGGGAACTCATGGACAAGTGATGCAAAGAGAGACTAGAAGAGACATGTAGGAGCTATCCCCTGTTGAAGACTAGATAGGAATCTATTCTTATTTTCAATATTGTAATCATATGTTTAACGATTTTGCAACTCTGATGTAAAAGCATGATTGTAATTAAGATTGTTTATAATTCTAATATTTTGTAAATATTTGACTGTAAAGATCGAGTCTTTACAACATGGTATCAGATCCATAAATAGTCGACACTCATGCACGTCTCGTGGACGTTAGGGTTACATATACTCAGTCAAGTAGTTTAGAACCAACCCTAATCTTGCTAGCCTTATTTGGATAATTGGAAATAGTAACTAGGTGGAGTTAATTTTCACAAAGTCGTATGACTCACCAATTAGTGAAGAGGAAAACATCACAATATTAGTAGAGATGAGTTGAGGTATTAGAAAATGTGAACAATCTAGTAATTTGAAGGTGAATAGTGCGACTAAAAACCCTAAGTTTAAATTTGTGAATCCCCTCTTATAGAAAACCGTCTTTTCACTATTTGAGTCAAATATTTAGTATGAAGAATGTTGGAAAAGGCGATTGTGACTTACTTATTGCATTGATTTTGTCCTCTTTAGTTTTGCATCGAAATTTTTTCCATCGAGAAATTATTTTCTTTATTATACATGTACAAAAATGATTTATGAATTTTGTTGATGATTTCTTGTGCTAAGTCATAATCAAGGAGGTATCAAAAATACTGGGGTAGATTCACCTAGATTTGGTTGAAAGCAAGTGAAGGATACTACACCATAGTTGACCTGCCTATTTAGATTTCTAGTTGAATCCTTGTAAGGGGTGGAGAATAGAGTATGAATAGACCACGATCGTGCTGATTTTGAGGACAAAATCACTTTAATGTGTGGAGAGTTGTAACATACTGGATTCTGGTACTAAGTTCAATTTTTGAGCTAGTATACATATTATTGTCAAAATTGGAACTCCCCTTTACTGAATTTCCATTCATATTTACACTCCAATGACTTTTCTTAATATTTGAGCACTAAAATATAAACTGTCATCATTTTGATATGATAATCCCATTTGAGATCACAATTGATTAATGGAATAGAAATAGAGATTCTTTGCTTTGGAATCACATAAAAAGATATTACTGAATGATAAATTGTAATGTTTATATTAATTAACAGAATAAATTTATCATCCACCTTGGGAACATTAATGTGGGAGCTAATAATTTTAGAATTTAGGTTAATGCCAATTTAAGGGATGGACAATTTTTTTATTAGATGGGATAGTAAATTAAAAAATATAATTCTTTGAAGGTAAGAATAAAGGAAAAATAAAATATGATAATATATATATATAAATATATATATATATATATATATATATATATATATATATCTATATATATATATATATATATATCAATTAATGACCTTAGTATAACGCATGGTCAAATCTGGCTTTGACTCATCGTGGACCTGGTGCACCTGTGAATCCTCCCATAGTGGTTGTTTCTTAGGCAGAATTCCAGTGAGGAAATTCCCTTCTGCCTCTGCATAAACCCCGACTATTTCTAACCCTTTGTCTTCGGCCTCGTCGTCCCCAACCCGATAGTCACACAATTGAATTGAGGCAAGTTGTAATACCAAAAACCATGGAAATCAGCGACCTAATCTCTGTAATAGCCGATGATTTATTGTAGGAGCATAGTGACGCCTCCAATCCAACTGAGCATCCCTTTTCCATTGTCACCACCCAAGGAAGAAAAACCCTAAGATTGAATATCCTATATAGAGCCCTACCTATTCTGACAACAAGCTCATCACATCCATAGCCTCTGCTCCAAAAATCCCCTCCATCCTGACCTCCTCGTACCGAAAAACCACCCCCTGGACTCACGAACCTTCAGGGGTTAACTTCCCATCTGTTTGTAGTAGTAAACTAAATCGATTCAACATAGTTGTTGGGTCTTCTTCTGTGGAGAAACTAGATAGCTCTGGTGAGCCCAGACATACCACGACTCGTCTTCCTTCCCTATGCAATACATCATCTCTAGCTGTTGTCAGAGACCCGGATCCACTGGTTTTCAACCCCAAAAGTGTTGTCGTGTTCCCATTTCCTGCCCGGGTCTCCAACCTGCAAGATACAAAGGAACTGTGTCTCAACCTTGCATGACCGCAGGAGTTGCTGTCTATAATGGAGTATAACCTTTGTAATGACAATGTGGAGTTCTTGTTTTCATCCCCCAATCTTAGAACATGCGACCACCATCTCCTATACGCTGATGAGATTCATGATATATTGGCATCCTTGAATCCTTTTATACATCTTAATTGGAATTTTCTCAACCGTAATAGGTACTGAATTCTTGATTCTTTATTGAACTATTTGCCTCCCTCTTGAGTTTCATGTATATGATTTTTCTAAGTGGTGAACACATTTTGTTGTTAGCCTTTCCTCAAGTTGATGTTTACCATAACTAAATTGAATATTGGAGATTGTTGAGAAATTGAAAATATTTGTTGATTGTGATATTGGCAAAAAAAATTGAAATATTGGCTAATAGATTTGGCCCACTAAATATGGCGGGTCACGACCCCCAACTCTATGCAGTGGATAATGGATAATTAGAGGTCCGCCAATACTGGTTACCCCCACAGGAGAAAGTGTTGTTCTCTCATAGAGGGGAGAACGTTAGGCACCTAGCCACTATCGAAGACAAAATATTAGATTGATTGTGCAAAGGGATAAATCTTTTCATTTTGAATAAATTTGATATCTTGATATTAATTTTGATACAAATCATTTTGTAATCTTGATACAGATTTTGAGAATCCCTTTATTGTTTTCTAGTTATCCCTTTGAATTATTTTACCTTTTTAAAACTAGTATGGTAATAGATAATCTTTTGTTGTTTCCTTATTCCACCAAGAAATCTTACCTAGATTTGATCTCATAATCCTTTATTTCAAAATAGCTCAATAATTGGATTTAGTACAAACCTATCTGACCTTTATTTTCCCTTCAAAGGGGACCATGTGTGGTTTTGTTCCTCTAAGAACTCATGAACATGCGATTCAAAGAGAGACTAGAAGAGACATGCAAGAGTTGTCCCTTGTTGAAGACTATAGGAATAAATTCTTATTTTCAATATTGTAATCTTATGTTTCAAGTTTCTATGACTCTGATGTAAAAGCATGATTGTGATAAAGATTGTTTATAATTTTGATATTTGTTAAATATTTGAACATAAGGATTGAGTATTTGCAACATGGTATCAGATCCATAAATAGTCAACACTCGTGCACGTCTTCTGGAAGTTAGGGTTACATAGACTCAATCAAGTAGTTTGGGACCAACCCTAGTTTTGCTAGATTTATCTAGAGAAATGCAAATAGTAACTAGGTGGAGTTAATTTTCACAAAGTCATATGACTCACCAATTATTGAAGAGGAAAACATCAAAATATCAGTAGAGATAAGTTGAGATATTGGAAAATGTGAACAATATAACAATTGGAAGGTGAATAGTGCAACTAAAAACCCTAAGTTTAAATTTGTGAACCCCCTTTTATATGAAACCTTCTTTTCACTATTTGAGTCAAATAGTTAGTACGGAGAATGTTGGAAAAGGTGATTATGACTTAATCATCTGATTGATTTTGGCCACTTTCAATTTGCACCAAAATGTTTTACATCAAGAACTTATTTTCTTTATAAAACTATATGTAAAAAATGATTTTTTTTAAAATTTATTGATGATTTTTTGAGCTAAGTTACAATCCAGAAGGTACCAGAATTTTATCGATGATTTCTTGAGATAATTTACAATCAAGGAGCTAAGTCAAATACTGTCTTTCTCTGGTTAACATCTCAAGTTGAACAAAGTATTAGGGCGGAATGACTCTGTTGGGTACCTTAAACTTTGTGTCCAAGTCAAAAGAGGAAAACAACTTGATTAATTTGAAAATTTATTTAGTCAATTAGAAATGTTCTAAAAGATTATTCAATATCTCGTAATTCTTATACCAATGAATTACCAATATTATTTGGAATATATTTATTCCTGGTTTTCTATCCATTTTTCGCCCAAATTGGGATTTACTTAGAATTCTTGGGCCCTAGTTTGAACATAGGCCTTCTAATGGATTCAAGTTGCCCATTAAATCCTCAATTTGAATTTAAGGCCCAACCATAATAGTTACTTGTATCATAGCCCCATTCTAGTGGATTGGCCTGCTCAACCTAATATGATTCTATTAGGTTCAATTAAAGACTCCATCCTAGTCTTATGATCAATCATTAGTTAACCAAATACAATCAGTGTCATATTATTGATCTCATTATTATATTCTCCCTCTTATTATTTGAATTTGAATCTTAAAATGTTATTATTGAATCCATTACAATGGAATTTAAATTTATAAATTTTGAGGATCTTACATTAGTTTTCTTACCCATTTTCTGCCTCTTAGCTGGTTTAGGGGTCACAAATTGATCCTACTATGGGTGGATCCTTGTCATATTTTGACTCTAGGTTGTTCATAAATTTTAGGGTTGTTTGAACATAATAATGAATGCAACAAATAACTCTTGGGTGAATTCATCGTCTAATGTCAAATGCATGCAACTACAATCTAACTAATAAGGATATGTCAATTCTCCATGGTTGACCACACGAAAGTAAATTAAGTAGCTAAGAATGTTTGTATATTAATTTTAACATATATAAAATGGTGAAAAAGTAAGGTAAGCTGGTAATTAGGCTATAAGTCTGAGAAAAAACCAATATATTAAAGGGTTAAGCATATGCCCTTTACAAAAAAATTGAATGTATTGGTAACAATACTTTAGAAACTAGATTAACATTCCATAAATTTCAGACTTGGTGTGTAACATCCCTGACCTGGGTTATACCTTAACCCTAGATGTTTTGCTTGATAAATTTAATTATATGCTTGCATTTATTTCTTGAAAAGCAATTAAGGCTCAAGAGGAACTTATATTTCAATTTTAGTCCTTTTCGAATAATGTTGAAATAATGTTTTGTCTGTTTTGGACTAAAGTACAAATTACCCAAGTTGAGGGGTTAACTTGAAAATGCTGCATGATAAATTATTCCTCAAGTGCTATTGCATCATTAGAATGAGAATGATGCTGAGGTATGGCTTGTGGAAGCCTGAGTACCAAGAAAGAGCTGATAAAGCAATATTTGTACCTTAAAACCTAGTTTTGGTGTAATGTGTAATTTACCCAAAGCCTAGGGTTCAATATGCAAAATACCACTTATAGAGAGTCCCTAATATTTCTTGGCATCATGTAAAGTAAAGAAAATGAGAGGGGCGTCTCATTAGTATCACTTTGGATGAGAGAGAATCTTGTTATTAAAATAATCAAGATTTAAGCATAATTGGAACATTACTTCAATTTAATGCAAAAATAAATATATTAATTGAAGTGTCCTTCAACCAAAATTGAAATGGTTGAAATGCATATATATATGTATGACCTTGTGCCTTGCAAAGGCAACGAAAATATCTTAAGGAGGTGAAGAACCCACTCACATTATTATAAGAAAAAGAAATATCCACTCACTCATGGATATTATTATAATATGATTTAAGGTGCTTAATTTGCTTTTCTTTAAATCATGTATAGTTGAGAGGAATAAGATACAAAGGAGATAGCATCATAACCAAGTAAGGGAAGGGGGAAAGTGGCAAGAAAATGGAGGAGATAATCCCATCTTCAATTCTAACCATTCCTTTTCAATCAAAGCTTGAGGACGAGCCTTGGGATAGTGAAAGGAGTTGCATTCACCATTGTTGATGTGAGCTTGAAGCTTTTAAGATCAATTGGAGGTAGGTTGTATAACTTGAACCCTTGAACTTTGTTATTGATTCCATATCTTTATCAATTGTTGATTCCTTGTTCATTCCCGAAATTTTATTTGAATGATTGATGAAATCACCATGGAAATTACAGCAAGTTTTGTGGGTTTGTAGCTTGAAGGTGATGATGTCATCACAAGAACACACCTCAATTAATATCCTAGGCAAACAGTTTCAAAATTTTGGACCAATCGGTTTCAATGAAATTGGCCATATGTTTCATCAAACCGTTTGAAACCAAACAGTTTCAAAATGTTTGGAGTGGTTGACCGTTTACAATGGTTGAACGTTTGAGGAAATATGCTGATGTAATTGGATATTGATCCAATGTTTTCAATTGGCTTGATCTTAATGGTTTCAGTTGTGAATGATCCCTCAAATGCAAACCCTAATCGGGTTGAATGCTGAAATTCTCAATTGATTGATTTAATTTTTGGATTGACTCACCCAAACGGTCTCAAGACCGTTTGGAGGTCACCCAAACGGTCTCAAGACCGTTTCTAGGTCAACCAAGACCGTTTGGAGGTCTAGGGTTGAGTATGGTTGAGTATTTGAAGACCCAGAGATATCAAATTGAAATGCAATCAATAGCTAATTTGATGATCAATCCAATGATCTAAACCCTAATTGAATTTCACAAATTTTAATGATGGGATGGGACAAACGGTCTCAAGACCGTTTGGAGGTCATCCAAACGACCTCAAGACCGTTTGAGGTCAGGTCATATCATAATTTGATGATGATTCATTGATTTCAATTGAATCGGTTCCACAATGTTAATCATTGAAGGTTCCTCAATTTTAAAACCCTAATTGAAGGTTTCTTGATTATAAATCCTATTCAATTGGGTTCAAAACCCTAATTTATGGTCTAATTGAAGGATTATTCAATAGTTCAATTGAGGAATGAATCAAGGATCAATTGATAGTCGGTTCATTGATTGAAATCTTGAATTGTTTAAGTGTTGAAAGACCTTTTTGGTCCATTCGGTTTTGAGAAGGTTTGGACCAAATGGTCTCAAGACCGTTTGAGTCCAAACGGTCTCAAGACCATTTGAGTCCAAACGGTCTCAAGACCGTTTGGGTCCAAACACTCTCAAACCATTTGGAGACCCAAGTCCAGTCAGTTTCAACACACTTCTTGCCTAAACGGTTTCAAACCGTTTAGAGAGTAAAGGGTTAAGAAACGTTTAGTGACTCAATGTGATCATATCAATTGAAAACTTATTGTGATGAAGGATCAATTGACCCTATAATTGTTACTGATTTATCTCAAAGATAATCACTAGGGTTGTCCCTTTAAGGTACCAAGTGATTGGTACCCTTAGGTAAGTTAATCCTTGAAGCTTAAATAAGAAATACTTCTATATAATGTCTATCCTAATTGAATGTAATTAATTGAAGGGTTGGTTGACCTAATATAACCAAGCTTGATCTAGTCAACATCTTAGAAAGGATGAAAGAGAGAGGAATTCATACATGTATAATAATCATGTAAAGGTTAAGCCTTAACACCTTCAATTTGAATAATTATGTAATTAGGGTATGATCCTTAATAAAGAGATTATGAAACCCTAATCAAGAAGGTTGTTGAGCCCTAACCCTAATTTAGGGCAATATCAGATGTAACCCTAATCTAGGGTAATGGTGTAACTCTAAACTAGGATGATAATATGAGAAATCCCAATTCAGGGTAACATCATGAAAAACCCTAATTTGAGAAGATGCTCCATGAGAAACCCTAATTGAGGGTGATTCCATGAGAAACCCTAATTGAGGGTGATGCCATGAGAAACCCTAGTTGGGATGAATAGTAAACCCTAATTATGGGCAATGTGATGAGAAACCCTAATGAAGGGTGATGATTTGTGAAATCCAAACCCTAATGAAGGGTGATGG
The DNA here is from genome assembly GCA_963693085.1 of Alisma plantago-aquatica. Taxonomy (NCBI): domain Eukaryota; kingdom Viridiplantae; phylum Streptophyta; class Magnoliopsida; order Alismatales; family Alismataceae; genus Alisma; species Alisma plantago-aquatica. Next base: position 478,517,213 of record OY856413.1, on the reverse strand, counting down.
TATATGAAACCCTAAACCTAATAAGGGGTGATGGTATGGGAGACCCTAATCCTAATAATGGAATGGTGACTAATACACTGATAAGGGAAATACCTAAAGTGATTGATTATAGGTAACCTTATAGCAAGCAATGCCTTAACCAGAGATGAGTCCCTATCGTTGAAGATAGTTGGATAATCCTTATGTGTGTTTTATGACCTATGCACTTCACAATAAAGGTGATAGGTTAGTATATGGAAGTATTAATATGAAGAAATACCTTAATACACTATAAATTGATAACTCAAGTAAGTTTAAAGTGATGAGGGAAGTGATATATCAAGACATCATAAATATCACATCTAGCACTTTAAGAATGATATCCCTTGATGCATCTCAAATCCAACATACTTGGGTAAGTAACATATAAAGAGTGCTATCCTAATCATTACATCAAGATGTAATGTGTTTTATGAACCATGAGGATGGTTTTTGCCTAGTGAAAGGTGACAAGATGTGAAATGTGCTTTATGAGCCATGAGATTAGTTGTTACCTAGTGATAGGTAACAAGATATTTTAATAGGCCTTGTGAACCACATGAGTAAGTTGATACCTAGTGAAAGATACCAAGATAATTATAAAAGTCCCCTGTAAGAGATGATAATGTTCTTAATAAACCAAGAAAATGGAACCTTAGTAACATAATAATTATAACAAAAGGATACAATAATAATGATGGAACCTTGATTATATAACTGTGGAAAAGATAGGGATACTTGTTTTACATAAAGAATGTGATTGAGCATGATGGCATGGCCAAAGTTTAAATGTCAATAGAAGAATGAGGTACCCAGTACTGTGTAAACAGACATGAGACACAATCACAAGATTGGCATAGTCCAATACCTGGAATAGATACACATGATTGGCATAGTCCAACACCTGGAATAGATACACATGATTGACATAGTCCACTACCTAGAATAGATACACAGGATTGGCATAGTCTAATACCTGGAATAATAACACAGGATTGGTTAAATCCCAATACTTGGAATAATATCATAGGATTGGTTAAATCCCAATACTTGGAATAATAATATCACAGGATTGGTTAAATCCCAATACTTGGAATAATAATATCACAAGATTGGTTAAATCCCAATACCTGGAATAATAACACATGATTGGTTAAATCCCAATACTTGGAATAATAATATCACAGGATTGGTTAAATCCTAATACCTGGAATAATAACACAAGATTGGTTAAATCCCAATACCTGAAATAATATCACAGGATTGGTTAAATCCCAATACCTAGAATAATATCACAGGATTGGTAACAACCCAATACTTGGAATAACTGCACAGGATTGGTAACAACCCAATACCTAGAATAACTACATAGGATTGGTAATAACCCAATACCTGGAATAATTGCACAAGTTTGGCATAGTCCAATACCTGGAATGTATGCACATGTTTGGCAAGGTCCACTACCTGGAATAGATGCACAGGTTTTGCATAGTTCACTACCTGGAATAGATGCACATGTTTGGCATAGTCTAATACCTGGAATGGATACACATGAATAATATAAGTCTAATGCTTGTACTAGTTGCACATGATTGGTATGATCCAATGCTTGGAATAATTATACAGGATTGGTATAGACCAATGCCTAAACAAGACATGATGATGTACACTCTCATGTCCATTATAAACCAATACCTGTTTAGCAGATTGGCTAAGGCCATCAGATAGAAACAAGAAAGAGTCATGAGTGACATATCATAGTAATACGTATCATGAGAAAAGCATGAGATATTGAGTTAATATAATAGATAAATGATATACATGTTCTTCCTATTCCTTATAAAGAGAATAGATGATTTCCTACTGTATTATAGATAGTTGCAATACTTTAAAGATGGGAATGAATCTAAACTTCTTATCCTCTGCTCAGTTTTATATTAATTAAACTACAATAATGATGTTTCTGGCGAAGAGTTATATCTCTTGCTGGGGCAATTTTCAATTGTCTCACCCCCGTGGGATCCAACATTTTTAGGTAGACAAGCACGAAGGAGACTGAGAATATCTTGCAGAGGAAGAACATCAACAGCAGTACTGACAACTCAGGTTGAGTGTACTGTCTGTCATGTCTTGTAGATAGAAGTCTTATGTGTCGTATCTATACTCTCAGATCCTCGGAGTTAGTAACTAGTGTTTTTGATATATCAATCTGAGATTTTGGCTTGATGCTTGTAATCCTGAAGAAGGAATGGTACAAAATATATACTCATGAACCAAGATGTAAATGTAATACATTGGTTCTTGTTGAAAGAGTTTTCCTATGAATGGATCTCTTTGAAAAATATTTTAATTTTTAGTGATTTTCAGTAATCTGCTGCTTAGTGACACACTTCCGTATTAGTTAATCTTGTTTTTGTGAGTTGGATGCCACATGGTGTATGCGCAACCTTGTCCCTTTTGATTGGTACAAACTGAATTGAAAAGAAGTTGACTACACCCTTATCATAGCATGTGCCCAATTTGTGCACAATGTTTATGAATAATTCATTCACCAAGTTATACATGTAATAGTACATTATAATGCTTACATGTTTATAATAAATATACTTGTTGATAAATCCTAATCTAGAACCTTAGCCCTATCATATCTAATATACTATGAGTAATTCCTTAGTTATGAGATACAAGATAATTTATTAACCTTAGTAAAATATGTAGACTTACTTAACTTAAGAAGTAACCTTAATATTGAATGTAAAAAAATATATACACATATATATATGTATATATATATATATATATATATATATATATATATATATATAGTCAGGCTAGAATACACTCGAGTGTACAGATTGCACGAATACACTCAAGTGTGTTTGCATATCAAGACTATTTTTTGCAAAATATAAACCGTTGATCTTCTCCGTCATACTATAAATAGGCTACATACAAATTTTGAGCCCATTTGGATGAGTGTAAGTCACTCATCCAAGGGCAACAAAATCGACGCGCGAAACTAATTTGAAATGCATAATTTTTGTGGTCTTCATAACATGAGCTGTACATATCCAAATGTGCTCAAATTTTGCGTATGAGTTGTTCACAAGATGTTTAATAAGATCAATGGATTAGATTTTCAAAAAAAATATTGCATCATGAAAAACTACTTGAGTGTATTCCACTCCGGATACACTCAAGTGTATTCTATCCTGACTATATATATATATATATAAATATATATATATATATATATATATATATATATATATATGTATGTATGTATACATATGTATATACAGGATGTTCATTCAATACCTGTGTCGGTAGCCTAGATTGTGCTACCCGTCAGCCCAAAAAGTATCTATATGGTCAGAAAAGTAACTCAATGGACAAAAAAGTAACTATGATGATCAAAAAGTAACCAAACAACTTAAAAAGAAAATTTGGGCAAAATACACAACAAATATATATATAATGGTATATTTGTTATAGTTTTCACAAATTTAACTATCTATGCATTAGAAGTAATAGTTTGCAAGGTAAAGTAACCCTCTACATGTCCAAAGTAAGAAACTCCAAACAAGTAACCAAAATAGGGGCAAGTAGCTACCCGCACAAGTATCAAATACATGCCCATATATATATATCCATGATACACTCTTCAACTATATACATGCTTAATATTTAAAAATGATGTGAATTAAAAAAAAATATTATAGGTAGTAATTTTTGCTGAGGTTTTTTCCAAAATCAAGATAAGTTTTCCAACTCAGTAGTTGTGATCATTGAGTTGGTCTCATACCCATATATTTAAGAATAATGATAATGTCAACTTGGAAATATGGACATAACTGAATGATATTATAGGATAACTAATAGGTAATTTGTTTTCTCATACTCACATAATGGAAATGGAGGAGGATTTAGTGAATCCTTAAAACCACATGTATGAAACTTACATTTAATAAAATATTAAGGAAGTTATGCTTATATCAGAAAATAATGATAATGAAACTATCATGTAATGTGGAAAAAACTCTAAATGAGAAACCCATATAAGTAGAAAATGTTTAGAGAATCCTAGGATTTTGTTTAACCCCCATATCAAAAATTTTAGTGTTAGAAAAATAGTACAGATGCTTAATAATGAAATAATTACGTTTTTGTTAGTAGGTGATGATTTACACTTGGTTATAATTGGTTGGATATAAGGGAAATTATCTTCTTTAAGTATGCAATGTTGTAACATATTGAGACCTATAATAACTTCCCATGAGAAACCTAATTCCATAAAAGATAATACTTGACTTTGGGAATGATTGTTAACCTAAAAATGTCAAAATGTTCTCTAAAAAGTAATTTACCTTTACATACTTAATTGGATTTATAAAAGGTATATAGATTAAAACCCCAACCCTAAGTCTAGCATGGAATCCTCATATCAATAACATGAAATATTTAATATGCACATATGGACTATTTGGTGGAATACAATTAATGGAATGGAATATACACCTTGATGGATTTATGCTAATTTGGGATTATGTATTTCTACCTATAAATTACAAAAAATATTTACTTACAAAAAAAAATTATATGCTTAAGATTACCAATAAGGCATGTATATCAAAAATCACAATAACAATATATTTGATCAACTATTCACATACCATATAAATACATACATATATGTGGTGTGTGTGTGTTCCTATGTGTGTGTCCATGCATGTGTGTGTGTTAGCATGCATGTGTGTGCGTGGGCGTATGTGGGTGTGTAGGTGTGTGTGTGTGTGCATGTGTGTGCTTGTGCGTGTGCATGTGTGTGTGAATTAGACTTTTCACACAAGTTAAGTAATTTAAGTTTCCATTATCTAGTTGAATAATGATAAATACAAAAAACGAAAAATATTGCATAAAATGAGGTATTTTGGGAAAGATAAATAATAGAGACTTCCCTTCATGAGTGAATACGCCAAAAATGACAATAAATATCAACTATGATAACCAGTAAGGATAATAATAATATTTATTTGTAAGATTCTAATAAACTTTGATATAAAAATGATATACAAAATAATATCAATCTATACATTTTTGTGTCTTAATATTTTTTTGTATTAATTAGACTAATTGTCAATTTTTGTTTTGATTATCTTATGTTTTTTCATTAAATATCTTATGAAAAAAAACTAAGATAAGTATAGTCAAGAATTGATATTAGGAGGTTATTTGGAGACTTTCCTACTGTCATTTTGAAGTGTTTTACTCTACCTATAAGAGTGTTCGATGTTGTGTTTCTAATTATGTCTTCCCAAAAAGGTTTGATAAAAAAATAAAAAGTGGAAAATTTTCCTTTTGTGACGAAAGAGTTGATTGGAGGGCTATAAGGAAATGAATATCAATATTGGCCAGTTTAGTATCTTCCAATTTTGGTTGAACAGTTTGGAAAGGATAATATTGTGTAAAGTTCTCTATCTGCAATGCTACTCGTGCACTAATGCTGATCCTACATACGACCTTACCCATTATGTGGGCTTTTTGGGTGCTTTAATTTGGTCAAAGAACCTCGATGAAGTGGATTGACATTGTTATGTCATAAATTTAATGGTGGGGGAGAATCCCTTAAAAGGATTCATGCCACTATGTAGATAACATATTTATTTTTGTCTGGGGGCCTAATTGTATTTTAAATGGATGAAGTCTTGTGTGAAAATTTGATCAAAACCATGAAAAAGGAGTACAAAAGAAAAGAATTTTGGTATGATAGATAATATCAAAACATCCCAATGATGCATGTTGATCATGGATACATTTGGGTACTTATTATTGATGTATATGTGTTTTCAATGTTAGGTTTAATAATCTAATAATTTGGGAAACATTACCTTTTGTTGGTTGGTGCATGGAACTAGATGCTTTGGTAATTGGAGGAAATATGGGCTTTGTTAGTATGGCTTACTTTTACATCCATGTCGATGAGGGAAATACATTTAATAGTCTCTATAGAAGTGTCAAGGCCTATAAGTTTGATATATATATATAGAATGTAATTAGGTGATGTTAATACTTCGTCACATGTAAAAGGTGCCCCTTATGTGGGAAGGGGGATTTTTAAATCAAGTGTAAAATCTATAAATATTAAGATGTCTCCTTTAATCGAAAGGGAAAAATAGAGTGACGTCTAAAAAGAATGGGATGGAGGAACAATTTTGTCCCTTTTTTGTAAGGGATTGGGGTTAAAATATTGAGTGTTTTAATGTTTTGTGAGAAAGAAATGAATTTTCCCCTTGCTTCAGAAGGCCCTCTGATCTTGAGTTGATGAAAGGGATAAACATTACCTTGGCATAGGAATGAAATTAGAAAAGAAGCTTTCCAAATAGTCATTGTTTTATTTGTAAATAAAGGGAATATTTACATCAATGATTGAATCACGTAATCTTCAAAACATGTCACCCCATGGGATTTCTTAACATCTAATAGCTTACCCTTGTGCTAAGATAATAGAGTGTGGATGCCCTTTTTGGGAAATATGGCAACAAAGATGACAGTAGGAACAAAAAAATCTTTGCCATATTTCCTTAACTAGCAATTTGATCAAATATGGATGGGAAGGAAGGTTGCAGGTTTGTACCAGGTCCCAGAGCAAGTCCAATGACTATCCTTAAGGAAATGATCTTCTTTCTTAAGTAGTACCCAACTGATTATTAGTGGTGGCCTCCTGGTGTAGGACCATGGGTAACAGTTGACAACCTCCTCCTAGCTTGGTGACAACATCCTCCATGCCTCTATGTAGTCCATGTGGACCACTGAGAGCTCTTGTTGTGATATAAGAGCCAACATGAAGGAGTTGTACTTCTGAACATCAATGTGTTAGCATTGATTCAATCTCCCATATTATCTCTCCCTTACTGTCCCTCCCTTTTATGGGTATGACTTGCTCATGCTCTCTAGTTACCACAACTAGAGAGGACAACAATTGTCAGAGCTTATTCTTGTGTCTTCTAAAATCCTTGACTACCCTTATATTTATAGGAGGGTCAAGGTCTCGATTTCTATATCTAACGAGTCCAAGAGATAAAATATCATGATTTTCCAGAAAGATGTGGACCACAAAATGGTCAGGTCATCATTGAAACAATTGACTCACATGTGAAATGATCGGTTCAATGCTTGTATTTTTTGGTTCACTATGTTTCCTATTTACAAACATATTGGCCTTCAATGTGACGATTAATGCACAAAATGAAGTCCTCATCAATCCCTGATCTAGTCATATTGATTGTTGAGTTGGTCATTTCACTACTGAAACTGTTGGTTCACACTTTGAAATGGCCACTTCATTTTTGAACCAGGTAATTCATGTTCTGAAGCGTGTGTATCATTTCTGAACCAGGCAGTTCAAAATCTTGTCAGCCAGTGTATAACCAATGTTGCTTAAATTGAATACCTATTCATTTTAGTAATCAAGTCAAACCTTATTCATGAGTAAACTCCTATTCCAAGTGTATCCTATGTGTGTGACCCTATATGTCCCAAATTGTGTTGGCAGTGAATGGCCATAACCATTTTATGACATTACAAGCAATGAGCGGTATGTAGAAACACATCATTCCTACCCAAGTAATTGGAAATTTGGAGAACAACTTCAACATACAATATGTTATTAGTGTTATAGTGATCGTGTAGTTCCTTTCTCATCGATACTCTGATTGAAATCAAGGCCTGGAAGTGTCATCCTCTTAATCATTCAAGCATGTTCCTTAAACTCGAGATGACTATTAAAGACGCATGTCAACTCACATTTTATGTATTGATTCACATGAGTATGTCCATACGTTTCTCAGTCTTGCTTATTCAGTAGCTAGGGTTTCAACTCTAGTATGAGGGACAAATCCCGTCTACATCACTCGCAATCATCCCCATGTGTCACAACATATCCAATCACCACCTTTATGGTAAATCTTATTCAAGGACACGTTGGATGATGTGACAGTACGTCAAACAACATGTGATGAGTGTAATGATTTCAGGTCTAAGAACCACAATCACCACTATAACTATGAGAGTTGATTCTGGTGGTCTCCAATATCTCTCTCAAGGTGGGACTGCCAGATACATTGTTCTCTAACAAGTACCTATGTGTTCGGTTTGACATTACATACCATGATTGATGAGATTATTTCATCAACCAACACCATAACATACTAAATCTTAGATGTAATCTTCATGTAACCAATTTTCCAAGTTTCCCTCTCATTTCTATCCTTTATGTCCTTGATGTTTAATTAGTGGAATTTATAGTGGTTTGGTGAACATTTAGTCACTATTTGTACTAATAAATGGGTTTATGCACAAATACCTCAATGAAAGTCTATTTAACGACTTTTGTTAGGTTCTCTAAACCTTTATATAACTTTTTTATGTGTTTTAAAATCATAAAATGAGCCTACGTTTCAAATTTTGGTTCAATTTGGATGTTATTTGTGCAAGTTATGTAATTTTAGGTATATTCTAAACTTGTATGCAATTTACCCAATTGGGAGGTTTTCTTTGCGAATTATCACATGCATTATAATCCTTAGATATTCCCTTACCATTCTTGAGATGTTGAATCATGGGGTACCTAATTTCACCTTAGTTTCTCTCCAAAGGAATTTTTGGGATTACCCTCTTTATAAATGAGCTTATCTTTAAAAGCTATCAACCAATGGGGTTATTTCTTTGATTAGAGGTCCATGGGGATGGCCTATAAGTCTCCATGGGATTTTAGAACTGACATTTGATATTCAGGAAGCCTCTATGATCTGTCCTCTTGCATGCCCAGGAATCCCTAGGCTAAGGACACATGGAAAGTCTCATAGACACCTCGTGCTTGCCACCTTCTTTATAAAGCCATATCTACCCCTTCCCGTCTCTCAATTTGAAAACTCTTATTGTACTTCTCTTTCCTCCATCTTAGAACATTGTTCCTACTCTATTTTGCCATGAAGGTGTTGTCCCAAGGTAAAAGAGGGTGCTTACATTAGTGAAGAAGGATCCTAGGGTTCTGAATTTGCTCTATTTGGGGTTTCTAAAGCTCCTTCTTGGTGATTTTGACCAAAACTAGTAAGTTTCCTCATTTCCTTCCATGTTTTCATTATGTTATTCTTCCTCCCACCTTCTTCCAGATTGAAAACATTGCCTTCCATGGTGAAACCACACCTAGAGCCCTTAATACCTCATCTCCATGTTCTTTTATCAGGGTTTTTCACCTCAAAAGAGGAGAAGGTGCTTCTTGATCGAGATAGGAGTTTTGTTGGATAAACTAGCCTCTATATCTTGGGAATCTTGCTTCTTGAACCTATCCACCTTCCCTAGATGTGAGTTTTATAACCCCCTTCTCATATATTGCTTACTACATGCTTAAAACTCATGCTTCAAAGTTTAAAATTGATGATCTCCATCTCTATTTACCATGTTCTTCTAGGATTTTGGTTTCTTACTATTTTACCTTCTCTAGAAGATCTAATTTGGTTACCTATGCATCTCCAACCCTGATTTTGGGTCAAATGGTGTTCTCTCTCTCTCTCTCGTAAGGAGTTCTGACTTGTCTTATCCTGATTTGGTTCAAATTGAAAATTTCATATCTTTTTATCTGCTTATTCAAATTTGACAAATAAACATGTTTTGGAATCTAAAAATTAATATCTATCTAATAAAAATATTTTCAAGGTCAAATTTTGAGGTTTGAGGAAGGGTGATTTTCGAAATGAATTTAATGCATAAAAACTTCATCAAATTACATCTTAGTCATCACAACACCAAAATCAACATAAAAATATATTTTCTTGATTAGGAGAACCTAATGAGTTCATTGGTGAGGTTTTTAGAGTCAAAATACAAGTTTTTCTTACAAGGTCTAAAATTAAGGTTTCTATACATCAATGTGCATTATGTACTCTGATACATGTTAATACATTGAAAATAAGCAAACAGGAACTTGGACTCAATTAAAGTGGTGAAAGTTAGTAATTGGTGTTAGTAAGAGAGGTTTGTGCATATTTCACCCTAAGTTGGGATATTTGCATCCATAACCCTAGTTTCCCTAATGAGGCTTAAAGGAATCCTAAATCTTCTATTCTTGAATCCTTTGTTATATATGCCTCCAAATTAGTATTATTTCTCTTTTCTTTGGGTCATGTACTCCATTGCCATGTTCTAATTGATATGATGCTTTTACTTGTCATGATTTCTTTTTGAGCATGTTGATTTTATGGACTATTTAACTATAGTAGTGGTACTTACGTACAACCACCAATAGATAGGGCATGTATTAATTCGCCCTGGGGAATGTCCTATTCCCCTCCATAAAAATATGTGTAGGAGATTGGGAATGTATTAATTCTCCCCTCACCTGTATTTTGAGGTTCGGTACGTGCCTCAACCCTATTAGTTAATTTCGTCAACATTAATCATGCATGCTATTCCTTTACTATTTTAATGTTATGGAAAACACCTATTTTGATAATGCCTCATACTCTTGTTCTCTTCATCTTATGATGAAATCTTAGCCTTTAATTCCATATTATTTATTTTTCTTTTGTTCTTGATTCATATTGACATATACCTTGTTTTTCTCTCTATTGTTAGGTGTTTTTCCAACCACCTAGGTTTAGATCGAGGTGTTGAACATGAATAAGGAGAACATAGCTTCCAACATGAACCTAACAATTGGAGATGTTTCTTGGAGACAGATTTGAAGTAGTTTAGACTTTCCTCTACTTAGATCCTTATGTTGTATCATACATGTGAACCCTTATGGGATATTATGATGTACTTTTGTAATCTTTGTGAAAATTGAATATAGTCATTTGCTTAATTATGCTTCTACACTTTGGTTGTTTTGAATACCATTTATTGATGTTTGAAATTTTTGCACCTATTACAACATACCTTTCAGTGTAATTGGAATGGATGTTTTATTCTTTAAATTTTTAGTAGGGAGTGGATCCCCTCTTAGGTCCCACTCCTTACAAACACACATTCTAGTTTTATGTATTAATTTTATCTATTTTTCTTACATAGTAATATCTGAAGAGGGACATAATAAGAATGTATGTACTCTTATCATACATATGATCTCATTGTTCAGATCGTCAACTTGAAAACATATGTCATTGAGTGACATCATTCTTGAGACATCTAATATGTTTGTCTAATCATCTCATGATTGATACAAATATAATAGACATAATTACCTTTATCATTATCAAATCAAGTATCTAATACCCCATTATGATCATCGTATAATTGTCTCTCTGGGCATGCATACCAACAAACTCCCACTTTCACTTAGAACCAATCAACCAAGAATTTTGTTCCAAGTGATCTTAACATATCCGTTGTGTTTCTGCTACACAAGTACTTATGTAGTAGGTTAGAAACAATTGCTTCAAGTTAGTATTTTGTAAGTTTTCATATCTCCTCACTGTACAACTTCTTGTATGAGATGGAAGTTCCTTACTATGCTATCTAAGATTCCTTTCCTATCTAGCATCTCCATTATTGTAACAATATTTCTACTATGTCATCAATGGTTGAAACCTCCCACAAGTTCATTTACATGAACTTCTTGATCCATACAATATCCCATGCTAGTTTCAAAAAAGCAAGGTACTCAACTTCTATTATAAAATTATACAACTATCTCTCACTCAGGACATTTCTAACGTAGAGTACTATTTTAAATTCAAACACAAATTTAGATTCTGATCATTATTTTGTTTTGTCATTTTTGAAGCTTGCATCGGTGTAAACCTTTGCACCCAACTCTTCCTCATTAACATAATCAAGGAACTAATCCTTTTAGTGCTACTCAAGTACTTAAGGATGCTCTTTGTGGTAGTATAGTAAATTTCATTAGAATATGACACTATCTCATAACAACGGGATGAGTACATGACATTTCATACATGACACATCTAATTATGAATGCATATTGAATCTTACTCATGTTTTTTTCCATTATCCACAAGAACTAGGACACTAGACTCTTGAGAGACCAATCCGTGAGACATGGACATATTTTTTTCTCATTGAGTTCTACATGCTAAACTTTTTTAGCATCTTCCTAATGTATGCACTCTTATTTAGGTCAAGAAGCTTTCCAGATCTATCTATATATATCTCAATTTCTAAGAATTAGGATGCTTTTCCTAAACCTTCATGGAGAAGGTACTTCCTAGCCAGGTTTTTAACATTTGTAGTATAAGGATGTTATTCCCCATCATTATGTGGAATGTACATATGTTCCCACTAAATCCTTGTAAGTAAATATTTCAATGTCATTTTGACTGAAGTCAAACTCTTTGACTAACCTGTCAAATCAAAGATTCCAACTCTAAGATGCTTACTATAATCCACATATTGACCTTTGTAGCTTATAGACTTTATTTGCATTATTGGATTTATAAAACCTTTAGGATATTCCATGCACACATCCTCATAATTATTCATGTTAAGAAATTTAGTTTTAACATCTATATGCAAAATCTCATAGTCATAAGCTACAATGGCAAGCATTACCCTGATGGGTTTAACCATGGCAACTGGTGAATCCGTTTCATCGTGTTCAACACCTTGAACTTGTTTGAAACCCTTTTCTACTAATATACCTCTATAGGTTTGTACATAACCATAGATTTTGGTCTTCTTTATGAAGACCCACTTACACCCTATGGGTTTTCCCCTTCAGGTGGATCCACTAAGGTCTTACCTTGGTTGTGTACATGGAGTCTATCTTGGATACAATGGATTCAAGCCATTTATCATACTTTGATCCTTAATAGCATCTTGGTAGGTTGTTGCCTCATCATCTATGTGCAAAACATTGCCTTCTTGAGTCTTAAGATATCATAGTCTTTCAAACTCAACGCATGTTCTACTATATCAACAAGGTTTTGTGTTACATAAGGAACTTGAGATTCCACAACAATTTGTGATTCTCTTTGTTCCTATTGTACCTCTTTCGGTTTAATGTTTTGTTGTTGGTCTCAAACTTTTCGAGTTCTACTTTTTCTCCAATGATTCCTTTTAAATTAAATTCCCTTTTTAGGGATCCAGGCATCCTGCCAACAATTAGTTTTGTCATCAGATTGGAATAAAAAGTAGTATTCAACAAAATAAAAAAAATATGTGATTTGTGGACAAAGATTTTCAATAAACTATTTTGATATATAAGATCTCATTCCTAATATTTATAAACAATGTATCAGGGGACTTCCCATGCCATAACACATATAGTGTCTTTTGAACCGTTTTAGACGGTACATTGTTTGTGTAAAGCATGTGCCAAAAAGGAAATTGGAAGATTAACTAGACTTATAGATAATCGTACCATGATTGATAGGGTGTGATTCCTTCTTGCTGATATATCATTAAATTTTAGGGGGAGATTATTATGATAGACTATCATAGTCTCCCGAAAGGTCCTCAAACTCTTAGTTTAAATATATTCCACATCTATCATATCTAAGTATTTTAATATATATACCAAGTTGGTTATGCACTTCATTTTGTGATATCCTTGAACACTTTAAGAGATTTAGACTAGTATTTCATTAAATACAAGCTATTTTATCTATTGAAATCATTAGTAAATATAGTAAAATATTGTTAGTGACCTCAAACATTTATTCTAAAAGGTCTATATACATCAATATGCATGAGCCTTAATAGAATACTTGCTCTCCCACTATTTCTAGTGAAAGGTGTTTTTGTCATTTTGACCCACAAATCAGACTCGCATGTCTCTATTGGTTTAGAAACCAAAAGAGTATAGACAACTACCATTATGGATTCAACGCATGCATTTCTCATTAATGTGCTCTAGACGACAATTCTTTAGGTACTTGTTGTTTGAATTATAGATTTATTTAGTACATGTGTTATATATATTTGTCACTATAACTATCGAGTATAGATTATGAGACATAGGGCACTACCATACGTTCATAATTTAAAATGAAACATCAATTTATTCATAATATTCTTGTCCATACAACATACATGATATTTTCATTGATGGAAGGTACATGATAGAAATTCACTAATTCTATTACATGCCCATGAATGACAAATGCCTACTATAGTGGAAGCAACTCTTTCTTTGCACAATTCTAGCTTACTTTTCATGTTCAAAAGTAGATATCCTTATCTCCTTCTTCTTAAGTTCCTTTATGTAAAGAGGGGTAGTTCCATTTTCAGTGTCTAGGCCAGTGATAGTGGTGGAACTTTCCTTCCTTATTTACTCCTCCCTTAGCTTTTAGTGCAGAAGACTTTGGCTAGCTTTAGAGATCTTCTTAGCATCGCCTTTGCCCTTGACTTCCCTCTACTGATTAGCATCACATATTTGGGCTTGTTATTCTCAATGTACGCTTCAGCTGTCCTCAACATGACAACTATTCTTGGTAATAGCTTGTCAAAATGTTTCTTGTTGTAGTTCATGAAAATATAGTTGTATTATTCCGATAGTGAATGCAGAATCATAGTTGTGTCTAACTCTTGGCCTAAGGAAAATTCCAATCTAGTAAGGTTCTCCACATACCCCATAAACTCAAGTGTGTGGGGACCTACTAGATCTCCTTCAACCATATTGCACTTGAACAATGCCTTGGAGACATCATATCTCTCTTGTCATGGTTGATCTTGGTGCATGTTCTTAAGTTGTGTTATCATCTCAATAACATCCATGTTCTCATGTTGTCTCTACAACTCATAGTTCATTGAACACAACATTAGTAACTTGATATCAATGCCATCTTTAGAGTGCTTATTGTAAGCATCCCTATCAACCTTAGGTGTGGTGGGACAAAGTTCATTTGGCTCTAGTGTCTCTAGGACATAGATCATGCGCCCATGCATGAGAACAATCATCAACGTCCTGAACCAGTCATGAAACTTATTCACATTCAGCTTGTCCTTCTCAAGGACCGATATCAATGAAAACATGTTTGAGTTTTCCATTAGTTTCTACAAAATAAATATTACAACATTGTCAAAACATTTTTGATTAATTTGATTTGATAAGTTCAATGATATTAATTAGGACTTTAATTAATAATCACTCCCACTATTTTTTTCAAATTGATAACCCTCACTTACCCATTCATAAGATTGCAATGTACAATTTTCTACTGAGCCAAGACACAAAACAACTAGGTTATTATCCAACCAACACCAGCGTCCATAACTAATTATTAGGGTAGGCAACATTTTCCAATTGCATCTTATGAAATTCTTAGATAGATGGTATGCATGACTCTTTTCCATAGTCCATCTACATGCGTCTAGGCCCTTAATCTGATTAAGCTCACCTACCCAAAAGCCAACACGATAGTAATGTATCCTAAATAGTAGGAACACATACCTATCATTACACTTCCATGAGATGGAAGATGCAGCACTCTTGGCATGACCGTGCTTAGTGGATCAATCTTTTTATATGTGTTTCTTCTGGAAAACATCAAATGTTTCATATTTGATTGAGGGATTTTATTTATATATAAATACATATACATATCTAGTCACCACATACTTAAAATATGTATCATATACAAACCTTTATCCACAAACAAAAACATGCAATCACAAATATGAGCGGTGTTTACGGCTATACTAATGCAATTCTTTGGAGCCACAAAGAATTTCTAATTACTAAGGTCCACATCATGTGTAACTAGCTATATTATTAAAACTATGTGTTGAACTAGTCTAGTCAGTTGACTCAACCCTTGGGTAGATTAGTTGGCCTCCTAGTCGGTTGATCGGTCTCTCAGATCGGTTGACTATCCTCTGGTCCAATCAGTTTCTGGACTCCTTTAGTCACTTGGTTGAGCCACCAATCGATCGATCAGATCCTGTCGTTAGGCCTTCATGGTCCTCTAGTCGGTCGATTTATCTTTTGAGTCATTTGACTCTTTAGGTGCAAAATGCCATCTGTTTCCATAATAGGAAATAAAACTATCCTATTCCTATATACTTATTACATTGTAAAAGTGAAACCTCGAGTTACATTTGAGGGGTGTATATGAAGGGAAATCATTAACTTACCTATGGAATAAGAGTGGGAGGATCAATATGCAAACCAAATATTAAAAAATAGGAACAAAATCATTCAACCTTGAATAGAAGTGTAGGGGGTATATGCAATAACCATTCTTGCAACCATCACCAAATCAACTTTTAAGATGATGTGTATATATCATGTCATATATATAGGGATCATATGTGGTATTTAATCAGATAGACACATTAATCATTTTAAATGATCACATTGTATGAAAGATAAATGATAAAACAAAAATCTAATATTGTCAATAGAATACAAAAATAACAAACTGACATGGCTCTGATACCATTGTTGGAAAATATGTGGATAGAGATGGCAAAAGAAACAAAAATTGTCTTGCCATATTTCATTAACCAGCAGATCGCGTTAACAACTATGGACTAGGAACGAAAGTTGCAAGGTATATATCTAGTCCTAGAGAAGGTCCAATGACTATCCTTATAGTAGCATGCTTCTTTCTCAAGCACTACTTGAATGATTGTCTTCGGCGGTCTCCTCGTGTAACACCATGAGCGGGCGGTTGACGACGTCCTCCTAGCATGGTGGAAACAGCCTCCAAACCTCTACATAGTCCATGAGGACCACCGAGAACTCTATGTTGTGCTACTAGATCTAACGAGAAGGAGTTGTCCTTTCAAACATCAAGGTGCTAGTGTTCATTTGATCTCTTGTGTTGTCTCTCCCTTGTTGTCCCTCCCTTTTACGAGTAGGACTTTCTCAGGCACTCTAGCTACCACAACTTGAGAGGACAATAGATGTCAGAGCTTATTGTTGTATCCCAATAAATAAAAAGTGTATCGTGCCTGAATCTAATTGGGGTTCGCGGTGGTGGAGGAACTAACCCAAATGAACAAAGTGTTTTGACTACCCTTCTATTAATAGGAGGGTCAAGGTTAGGATTTCTAGATCATCTATGAGTTAAAAAGACAGAATATCATGAATTTTATTAAAGTAGCAAACCATGAAACGGTTAGGTCATCAGTAATCAATCAGTTCATATGAAAAATGATCAATTCAACACTTAAATTGGTCAGTCACTATGATTTCTATTTGCAAACATATTAGCTTTCAATGTGAGGATTAATGTACAACATGACGTCAAAATCAATCCTTGATACAGTTATATTGATCATTTAACCAGTCATTCCACTTATGAAACGATTAGCTCACACTTAGAAATGACTGGTTCATTTTTGAATCAAGAGATTCATGTTCTAAACTGGGAGTTTCATTTTTAAACCGAGCGGTTCAAATTCCTATCAGCAATGTACAACCAATGTTGTTTAAATTGAATACCTAAGCACTTTAGTAATCAAGTCAAAACTTATTCATTAGTGAACTCCTAGTGTAAGTGTTTCCTATGTGTGTGTCCCTATAGGTCCCAAATTATGTTAGCAGTGAATGTTCCTAACCAATTTATGACATTACAAGCAATGAGTGGTATCTACCATCACATCATTGCAACCCAACTAATTTCAAACATTGGAGAACAACTTCAACCTACAACATGTGATTAATGTTATAGTGATCATATGGTTCATTTGTCACTGCTAATCTGACTGAATTCAAGGCATAGGACCTTGAACTAGATCAAGTTGTCTGAGATGCATTTGAGCTCACATATCATATATTGATTCACATGAGTATGGCCATATGTTTCTCAGTCTTGCTTATCATGTAGCTAGGATATCAACTCCAATAGGAGGGACAAATCCCATCTACATCACTAACAATCATCCCCATAGGTCACAATGTATGGGATCACCACCTTTATTGTAACCCTTATTCATGGTCACATTGGATGATGTCAAAGTACATCGATCGACATGTGATGAGTGTAGTGATTTCAGGTCTAAGAACCACTATCACTATGACCGTTGATTCTGACTACCAATCTGTGGTCTCCATGTATCACTCTCAATGTGGGTCTATTCAGTGCGCTGTTCTCTAACAAGTACATAGTGTATGGTTTGATATAACATAGCATGACAAATGAGATTATGTCATCAACCAACACATACTCTAGTATTATGTTGTATTGTTCTCTATTTTTCTTTCACAATAATAGCTGACTAGGGACATAACAAGAATCTATGTACTGTTATCATACATATGATCTCATGATCAAGTCCTCAACCTAAAAACATATGACATCAAGTAACATCATTCTTTAGCCATCTAATATGTTTGTGTCATCATCTCATAATTTTGACAAACATAGTAGACATAATTCCCTTTATCATTATCAAATTATATATTTGATGCTCCATTACAATCATCATATAATTTTCTCTTTGGGCATGCATTCCAACATCCTATCATGGTTTGATATTCCTACCAGAAAGAAAAAATACTTGAAAATAATGGATCCATTTTATGCTTGAAGAAAAACTAATATAAAAACCAATATCTCAAGTAAGTTTGATATAATTATAGTTTAGGAATAACTCTCGTGCCAAAAGGTTGAAAAAGATAAAACTTAGAACTTATATGGATTTACATAACATATTAATACTATAAATTCAAAATTTTAGCGGCTCTTTTATGTGCTTTCTGGTTTTGGGAATTTCGGTTACTAAATCAATACTTTGTGTAGGTTTCATGTGCATCACACTTTAGAAAACAATTGTACAAAAAGGATGAAACAATTTGAGACTTTTTTTCGGGAAAAAGATTTCTAGAGAAACAATTTGGAAACCATTTTCATATTTTTTTGGCTAAAAACTTTGGATTTATGAAGTGAAGACTTTGTGTAGGTTTGACGTATATTGTATTTTAAATTTTTTTGGTAGGTTGACATGTTTCTTTGTAAGACCCCTGACATTGCTTAAATTGTTGAACATTCTTAATTATCATAATTTAGTGCTTTAAACCTTAATATAACCTTTTGATATAATTTTATATCATGTGACAAGCTTAAGTTTCAAATTTGGTCCAATTTAGACATTGTTTGAGCAAGTTATACAATTTTATGCACATTTTAAACTTTTCTACAATTTACCCACATGAGAGGTTTTTCTTGCAATTTTTCACATGAATTATGTTCCTTACATGTTCAATTATCATTCTTCAGCTTGTTGGGTGATGGTACTATCATTTGTACCTTGGTTTGAAGGTGTTTCTCTTTGATGATGGATTAGGGTTTACCCCTTCATGGATGAGCTACCTTTAGGAGTAATCAACCAGTGGTCCCTCTATTTGGTTGATATCTAGTGGTCAACCACAGGTTGTGACAACCGGTGGTCATCCTATAAGGACTTAGGTCAATGGTTTTCTGGTTTGGGTTCACTTGGACCAGTGGTTCACTTAAATAGGGTGATCAAATGATGGTTCATCACCTAGTAAGCTAGGGTTTCAATAATTGATGGTTTCCCATGCATAACAACTGGTGGTGTGCTTGTAGAGTCATCATTCGGTGGTCTATCACACTACAACATCCGTTTGGAGCTTCTTCTTGCATGGCTATGGAAGCTCTAGGCCATGGACACATGGAGAGCTGCAAGGACACCTCAAGCTTCTTCTCTCCCCTTAAGCTTTATATACCTATCCTTAAGCACCCAAACGAAACCTTT
Organism: Alisma plantago-aquatica; assembly: GCA_963693085.1. Taxonomy (NCBI): domain Eukaryota; kingdom Viridiplantae; phylum Streptophyta; class Magnoliopsida; order Alismatales; family Alismataceae; genus Alisma; species Alisma plantago-aquatica. The sequence goes on along the minus strand of OY856413.1, from coordinate 478,497,512 downwards.
GGTCCCCTATCTCTTCCCTTCTCTCTAGAACTCCATCTTCCCCTTATTGGTGGTAGAGTTGGTGCCCAAGGTATAAGAAGACATCCGATCGTCTTGTTGGAGCTTCTAGGGGTTTAGATCTACCCTCATCTAGGGTTTGTTAAGCTCTCTTTTGGTGATCTTGACCTAAATGAGTAAGTATCTCCTTCTCTACTTCATTTATTTTTATTTTCTTCTTCCTCCTACCTTCTTCTTGGATGAAACTCTACTGTTCCATGGGAAAGCTTGCTCTAAAGCTTAAAGAACCTACCTTTATTGCTCCTTCTACCTACGGTTTTCTTCTCTTGAGGAGAAAGGTGCTAGTTGGAGAGTTCAAATCTTACCTAGGGTTTTTCTTACCTTCCTTGCTCAAGTTTCTTTTTGTTTGAGATCTGATATTCTTTGTAGAGGTGATTTTGATAACCCTCTTCACTTTTATTGTGTACTACAAGCCTTCTTACTCATGTTCTTGCTCTAAAATGAAGATATAAGCACTTGGACATTATGCTTGCCTAGGGTTTCAATTTTTTTATGATGTTCCTTGCTTGGTTTCCAGATCTAGACGAGCCTGAAACTACATGTGCATTCTTCCTAAGGTCGAAAGAAGACATAGATCAGGTTGGTATGGCAGTCTATACTTGGATTTCTAAGTTGTTTTCTTCTTTACATATGAATTGATGGTCATACCTTTGTGACAACTGATGGAGTTGCCTTCATGAATAACTAATGGTGATGACCACTGGTGTCAACCAATGGTGTCAACCAACGGTCACACCTCAAGTCAGTGATAGGATTTTGTGAAAGCTTAATGATCATTGGTTTAAGTACCCTAAATGTTGTCATAACCAATGGTGACACTAGCTCAACATCTGATGGAGATAAATGATGGTAGTGCTGACCCTATCAACTGATGGTAACAACCAATGGTGCCAATTTATGGTGAAAACCAATCATGTCAACTGATGGTGTAACTAGATATGACGATTTGCTTTAATTAATCCCTAAACTAATAGTTTCTTGGGTCAATTGATTCAAGGGTTTGACCTACACTTTAATTGATGGTTTTGAATAATAAACCTGATCCAATGATTGAGAATGGATGCTTCAACATCCGATGGATTGGAATGAATCCTATAGTATAATATGTTGGCTCTAATAATAATAATTTGATGGATCTATTCCTTAATTTGTGGTCTTACCTTTGCCCTCTTATGAATACATTTGATAGATCACCATAACAAAGAAATATGTAACCTTAATGAAACATGGCTTGTTACACCAACTCTAATATGACTAAGTAGTAGTGATTTATTGTAATTATCCTTCTTGATAGATTTAGTGTGATAGTGAAATACTCTCTTCTTATGATTCAACCCTAGTATGATGCTAGTTGAACATTATAGTTCCTTTCTATGTTAACCTTATATGTCACATATATGATTGAAGATATATTGAGCCTTGTTCTAAGGCATTGGAAGATAATGATGATCTTGTAGGGATTGATCATGGTAGAGCCCTGATGGAGGTGCAATCCTCATCACGATACAATAAGGGTTGGAACCCCAGAACTTTTCATAAGAAATTGTACCTTGTAATGGTATTATGACAAGTGTGATCCCTTGATTTGGTAATGTATAAGTATAATGTGGTAATGTGATTAAGATTATATACCTCATACATTTTATATCTTTTGAAGTTGCAATACTTATACACCAATACTTATACACTTGATAGGAATAGATTATGGTTTGTATGCCCATTTGTATGATAAATCCTTAATTCACCCAATTGGCAGTAACTAATCAAGTGTAACCCTAATCATGTAGTGCCATGTGCCATAATTCCATCTGAGTGTCATAAGTAGACAGATGGTGAAATGAGTATTCCTAAGGGAAACTAGGAGCACATATTGTTGAGTATGTAAGGTGCAAGTGACTATGTGTCCTTGTCATCTTGACTTCAAGGTTACAAGGATGGTTGTGGTCATGCCTTGGCAGGAGAATGACTGTGGTCGTGTCTCAAATATTTGTATATGATGTGATTGAGCATAGTTGCGGTTGTACCTCAGATAATAGGGTTTGCATACCCACCTCCTATCACTAGTGTCGTGACCTGTACCAAGGACGGACTAGGCTGTTAGCAGCTTGACCTAATGTGTTGTTGTGTTGGACTCGTACTGACTTATGGAAGAGAATATCTTAGGAATCCGATTCTCCTAGATTTTTATGGCACTAATTTTGACTTAGTAGTAGTCAGTTGGGACTTCAGTGGTATTCCTCAAATGCCTCAGGGCATAATAAAGGATGTAATACAGCCGTGTAGTATATCTGCTATGGTTAAATATGTTCACATTGGTTGAGTAGCCCTTGCTTTAATTTTATAATACATAGTTGTTATATGTTGCAATATTATGAAATCTGAGTAATCGATGACAGAAGAAATAGATTTGTACGTTTTTTGTATATATACTTTGACAACCATACTTGTTGCTAAGGTAATATATTTAACTAATTAGGAGGCTTAGTTTGTAAAATCTGTTCAATTGCTTATTCAATACTCAATCTACTCAGTCTTTTAGTGTTAAAATAATATATTGCAATTAATATCTTTTGCAGAGAGTTATATCTCTGAATGGGACATGGATCTCACCCATGGATCTCCACATCTTTTTAGGTGGTTGTCGACAATGTGGTCGAGACTGTGCCATTGAATAGGAGCAGCCTGGTGATCAACTGACTTAGAAGGTTGGACAGTTGTAGTTGTTAGTAGTAGAGTCCTAGTATCGTCCATGTACTCTCAGGTCCAGGTATATGAAGTGTTTTGTAGATGTTATACTTATATCAATATGAGATTTTGACGATAGGCTAGTGTTTGTAATATATGGCATGTACTTGCAAAATATCTCTTTTGTACACAGGATATGGCTGAGGCCACTGGACACAAATGTAAATACATGTTATGGTATATGAGTTATGGAAAGAATGGACACTTGTGCAAATATTTTAGAACTTGTTTATAATGTGAAATTGGTTTTAATTCTTCTACTTTTCTAGCTATGTGATTAGTTAGTAGTAGATCCTAATTTATGTTTTATGTAATCTCATTTAGCATGACAAGGTGTCATAGTTTAGTTGGTATTAGAGCTCTTGGTTCACTAAGTATACATGGACATAGGACTTAAGTTTGAGTCTATTCTTAAGTTAATGAACCTATTTTATCATAGCTTATACTTATGCAGATATGTCTAGAGGACATGCAGAACACGCTGAGAGTAGTTATATTGCACTAGGAGGTGGTGCAAGGAGGAAGACATGCCAGGAGAGAGTGCCAGAGATGGCGTCAGAGCAGCCTATGATGCCTCAGTTTGACCCAACAACTATGTCCAACTTGGTATTTAAGTCCATGTTTGGACAAATGATGGACATGATTACACGTCTTGCTGACAGAGTGCCAACTTCTCAAGATAGGGAAGTCATCCCTAATGTGGAATACCAAGGTATTGGAAAGACATTTGAACGTCTTAGATGTATCAAGGCGATCGAGTATGTTGGCATCGGACCCAGCAGATGCCAACATGTGGCTAACCAAGTTGGAAAAAAGTGTTCAAGATTCTAAACATTTCTAAAAAGGACAAAGTTAATCATGCAATATACATGTTAAAAGGTCGTGCTGGTCATGGTGGGCAACAAAAGAGGAAAAGAGGCCATGAGTTGTGATAGGATGGGAGGAGTTTTTGAGGGAGTTTGTCAATTAATACTTCCCAGAAACATATATATATATATATATGATAATATCTCTCCATTTGAGAAGATTCATCAAGGAGTGATGCCCATCAATGATTATGAGTTGAATTTTATGGAACTTCTGAGGTTCTGCCCTCATATGGTAGTGAAAATAAGGAAAGGATCTGTGGGTTTGAGAAGGATCACTACTACAGAAATAGCTTATAACGTCACATTTAGAGACATCAGTTATTATCGAAAACTGATGCCTAAACCCTACAACATCGGCTAATTACAGATACCGACATCTATATTTGAAGACCGGCCAGACATGAGTATCAGTTTTTATTAAGCGTCGACTCCCTAACACGATCTGACGCCTAAAATAGCCCGCCAATTCCAAAATTTTGAGCGAAAAAAATTACACCCAAAGTTTCACATACGACGCCGGTTGTTTGCCTAATAACCGACTCCTAACGACGAAAAACATTACCTCCAAAGGTCGTTGGTTTTTGTGGAAAAACCGATGTTGATAAGGTTTCGTGCGCCATCCCTGTGAAACTTTTTAGGGTTAAGATTGTCCAATGGACATTGGTTTTTTCGAGCAACCGATGCTGATGGATATTAGGTATCGATTTAATAGAAGATCGACTCCTTTGTTAACTTAATAGCCCCCACGAGAAACAGACTCTTCCCCATTCGTCTCTATTTCATCGTGAAATTATCCCTTCTGCTCCCGACGCCGCCGGTCACGCTCCAGCCTGCTCCCTCCTCCTTGCACACTGTCGCTGCCCTTGCTCTCCACCGCCGACCGCCCTTCTCCCTGTCGGTGCCTACGGCGCCTGTGCTGCCCTACCGATGCTGGTTCTAGACCTCGCCGACCGCTGCCCTACCGCCGCTGGTTCTAGAGCTCACCGGCCTTCTGCCTGCTCCAGAGCTCACCGCTCACCGGCTGCCTGCTCCAGAGCTCACCGCCTGTTGCCTGCTCACTACCGCCCTTCTCCCTCCTCCTTGCTCGCTCGCCGGCTTCCTGCTCCCCACTCTTCCACGCTCGCCTGTCCACTCGGCCTGCCCGTTCGGCTTCCATGTGCACCCCTCCGTCTCACGCTCTCTTCTTGCTCCAGAGCAAGACGCCCGACTGGGCTCAAATAGAGGTAAACATCCCCAAAAATCCTCTGTCTCACCCTCTCTCCCAACTCCAGAGCAAGACGCTCTGATTTGTATTTACTTAAATATTGATTTGTATTTACTTATCTACTCATTCGTTCATCTAATGATTTTTTATTCATCAGGTTATTTAAATTTAAGGCTTTATATTTGTTCATCTACTTTTTAAAATTATTTAATCATCTCGTGATTTATATTTATTTATTAACTTAGATGTTGCTATTGTAAATCAACCTAGGATATGAATAAATCTTGTGCTTGCATATATTTGTGCTTCTAATCCTCATGCTTGACCTAATTCAGTAAATTTTGATGCATGTTGAAATAAGATTCAAACTTGTCCATTCTAGCATCATAATTTAATTTGATTATGTGCTTTGAACCTTGAAACATGCGTATTAAAGATACATTGGTGTCTCAAACTTAACTCACATGTGGGTCTTCTATTTTTAAAATTATTATATCTTCAATCTATTTTTTTCTCCTTTATACTATATGTATTGCCTCTAAAATAGAAGATCTATTTGGTAGAACTGTCGACCTTTGTCCAGACCCTAAAGTGAACTCGATGAAGACAGCCAATTAAAGTATCATATTAATATATAATAGTTTATTTATGGAAGTTACATAGAGACGTGCAATTTTTAGTAACAAAATGATCAAAATAAACCCTATTATATTTTGCTACTGTAATAAAGTAAACACTAGGAATTGATAGTATATATGCATCTAAACATTCATAAGCTATTAATGTGTCACTTGAAGAGAAATAGACATATTCCTATTTAAGTAAAAATTACATAGGACATATATGTATATTAGGTTAAGGACATGTTTCTGTTGTGACATGTTGGGTTTTTTGCGATGTTATACCCACCAGATTTGTGTTATATATAAAATAATACATTAATTAATTTAGGAAGCATTGATATGTTGTTATGGCTGTCCACAAGTGTTTTTATGAGAAAATTGTGTGTTGAATGGGGTTGTGAACAAGGGACTGGTGTTGTATTTGTTGGCCTAGAAACATGTCCAAGATTTACTCATTAGGAGTAAATCTTGGATAGTCCCCGGTTTGGGACCGTTCTTGAACACCTAATCTCACTTAGGATGTAAGTGTATAATGTGTATTGGGTTTTCAAGAAAATTTCAATAGCATTTCCACGTTTGTTCTCTAAGTACATATGTACTTGGAGAACAGCGGGGAAATGCTTCCAAAATTTTCTTGAAAACCCAATACACATTATACACTTACTAGTAAGATTAGGTGTTCAAGAAAATTTTGGCAGCATTTCCCCGCTGTAAAACCCAATACACATTATACACTTACTAGTAAGATTAGGTGTTCAAGAATGGGATAGGTGGTACACATTTATTATATATAAGAATGACAACACATGTATTTGTTAGCCTAGAAACCCGTCCAAGATTTACTCAATAGGAGTAAATCTTCAATAGTCCCCGGTTTGGGACTGTTCTTGAACACCTAATCTCACTTAGGATGTTTTAACCATTAATTATATATAAGACCTTAAACCCTAAAGTTTTAACCATGCTTAAACTGTAATCTGTTAACCCTAGACCCTAATCTTGTTGTAATATATACTTGTTTTCTCTTTGATCATAGAATGGATAGATCATGGATATCCATTCACAATCGCTGCACCCCAGAGTTTATTTCTGGTCTTGATCAGTTTATTAGATTTGCCGAGGAACATAGGAAACAACCTGGAGATAGGTTCTACTGTCCATGTAGGCATTACGGTAACAACTTGAAAGTCAACACTGGTGATGAAATCAAAATTCATGTCATGTGCAATGAGATTGTACAAGGCTATAGAGAATGGCACTGGCATGGAGAGATTTCAAACCCGAAACCAGTGGATGTCAATAGCAGTGCTTGTGTGGAAGAAGTTATTTCCTTCGATGACGTAGATATGAACAAACCGGTTCCAGTAGACATCGTTGATGCGATGCTGGATAGTTTTGGGGTAGAGCACACCGAAACCGATCCACCTCCCATGTTTAGAAACATTGTGCATGATTTTGAGATACTGTTATTGTGATGACCCAGAATTTTAGGGTTTTGATACCCAATACGGTATTGGAGGTAAACCTAGAGTAAAAGAGTTATTAATGCACATGAGGTAGTATACAGTCAAATTGAATAAATTAGGCTTGTGTTAATAATTTTGTAGGATGTTTGATGTGTAGCTTAAGTCCAATATCTTTATATATGTACCACTTTGGGGTACTTATGACTTCATGTGTCAATGAGAGCATACATGAATTCATATGGTTGAACATTGATATGAGTATGCACCATGATCAATATAATAGGATCAAACATGTTTCATCAAGGTTTGGTAACGAATTGATCTATATTTAAGGTTGATACACTTAATTATGAGATTATTTTAGGAATTAAATTAGAATAAACAAATGTTGGATTCTTGGTGTCAAATTTGGTTGAATGCTAGACCACATTATGAGTAACTAGTGCCTAAAATTTTGGTATCTTTTGAACAAACCATTAGATAGGTATTGAGGTCGGGAATCTTGGTATAATTAATAAGGTTTGAGTTATAGCTGAACTAAGTTTGATATAGTTAGATGTCACACAACTCTTCATGTACCGAGGCTGTTGGGCACCACCTTGAAGCCTGGGATGTGAGGCCCTCATCTGAGCGTTAAGGGAGGAATCAAGAGCAGGGAGTTCATCCCTAACATCCGATCATTGCTGAACAGAAAGAGGCTGACCAAGTCTTGCAATCTTCAACGGCCAGCACCACATATCGCGATCTATACGTGATTCAAGCTGAGAAATCAGTTCCGCCTTATTAGTATCTATCTCCCAACCAGTATCACACTGGTTTAGGTTCTAAGACGAGACCAGGAGAACCCTCTTCTCCTCCGCCCTCTCCACTATTGTCCACAGATGATGGGGTTCCGAGTCCAAAGAGCTCTCGCTCAGCTCCTACCTTCCACAATCGCAGTTTTTCCCAAAAATCTTCCATGGCCAATTGAAGCAGCAAGCTCTCCACGCCACCTCGCCACATCATACTACCTCCTTTCAATTCCTAGAGCACAATCCGACGCCGAGGGACTCGTTTTGAGGATCAATTTTGGGTGAGTCCAGCCTAGAAACCTCGGCGGATTCTGTCTGTCTCTCCATTGCCAGAAACTACGACCATGAGTAGGATCACGGTGGCAAGAATCGAGACCGGTGATGGACTCACAAGCGGGCGTCAGACTGGATCTCGTCCACGGAGAAGCCACGGAGAAGCCGATGGTGTCGTAGGCAGGCTAGCGGAGTGCTTGGGTGTAGCAGATCATGGAGGATGTAGGACCACCCTCTGCGAGGCCAGAGGCGGCGGGTTCCTGGAGCCCGGAGGAGGCGCAAAGAGCTCGACGATGAGCGACATCTAGGAGAAGCTTCGACGGTGAGGTGGCCGGAGATCCCGCCGATCTAGAACGGCAGAGGAATACCACCTGAGTCGAGTGGCCGTGGAGATGCGGAGGCCTGCGTCGAAGGTGAGGGTGGCATTTGGAGACGACGAGGACCACTCCAACTCCATTGTTTGCTCGCCGGAAGAGGGCTCATGCGGCGGAGCTCTGTTTCACAGAGGAAACAGAGTCCTCGCGTGCGAGATCGCGAGAAAGGGGGGAGAAGCCCGACCGGGCAAACAGACCCTCAAGTCCACTGATCCTGCCCCAGACCCGGACCAGGTCCAAGCTAAGAGAGGAAAGGAGTTGCGCCCCCACTTTGCCACGTGTTGACGCTGGGTTGGCCGAGAAAGGTAATTATCTCACAAAATGTTCAGAACTTCAATAATCCGTAGAAATTAGTACGAATGTTAGAAAAATACAAACAAGGTACCGTTTTTCTCAGAAAAATGAGTAGAACACAATTAAAGCAAAATATCAGGCTTTTGATGCAAGAATATTAGTGATATCTTATTAGTTGTGAAATGCTTAATTGATGGATAATAAATATCAAACATCGACCTAAAATTATGGGAAAATGTCAGTAATTCCATAATCATGTCTTTAATGCATATGATATCAGATATGTTATGTTGATGCACGAAATCATGTAATTTTCTTAATATGGCTATCTAGGGCTAATAATCCTGAAGAAAATGTAGAAAATACATTAATGATCAATAGATGATGAAATTTACATAAATTTGTAGTATCAGTAACTGGAAGCTAATGTGGAACTCTGATATCAGTTATATGCACAAAATCCATGTTATATGAAGATGACCCTTAATACATGGGTTGTAACCCTAAATTCAATAATGTATATAAACTAGGGTTAATATGTGCACAAAAAGGATATGGAACCTAATGTTCAGACAATGAGCCATAATCTAGAAAATGACATCATTAAGATAATTCTAAGACAAGAATGCAAGTAATGATGAGAATATCCTAATGAGATAATATAAACCCTAATGAACACGACTACGGTTAAGATGATGAGAATCTGATGATAGTGTGTGGTCATGTTTAATCAGGTGCTGACCAGTTTATCTAGATGATCATGGATATGATTAGAATTCTCTGAACTTAGGTACGTGGGATTTATTAAGTATAAGACTAGTTTTCTGGTTGCATATGATATGTGATATCTTGAATGCTCGTTTTTGGATATGATTGCTTGGTTGAACTATTATGAGTTATACTTCGCCAAATCTAATAGAACTTAAATGAGTATGATGGGTTGTAGCTACTAGAGCACATAGCCTGGTGTGGATGTATGTTGCCTAACATGGATGTATGATTCCTTGGCCCATGTTAGATGTATGATGATACTATATTGCCCACACTAGATGTAAGTCAAGTGCAAGTATGAGTAGTACAACCGCATCAAAGTGAAAGCAATAAAAGGAATGTTTACCTGATTATCGCTTTAAATAATGTTTTCTTTTACTCTTTCTTTCTCAAGTTATTTCATTTATGCAAACATATTAGTATGTATCTTTCTACCCATGTGCACAACACCTTGTGTGTTGATTCGTTGTTTCACATATGTTTTAGGTTCAGAGATAGCATGGGAGGAAAAGTACAGGATGTGAGCAAGTTGTTCAGGTTGTACCTATTGTGTTAAGATCCTATTAGCATACATGTTTAGACTTGTGTAAGATTCTCTTTCAATATGTAATTGTAATTCATGTTGTAATATAAATGTGTTAAATGTTGAGAATGTTATGGTCGTATGTTCATGTATGTGTATTATGGTTCCGCATCGCTTTCTGATGTGATTGGATGATGTTTTCGGATTCTGACATCTCATTCCCAATAGGGTTTGGAGAAATCAAAATCCGGGGACGTCACAGTTATACACATGTTGTACTAAGTTTATGAAGCTTAACGTTGTGTTGAGATTGTATAAGATGAAAGCTAACAATAGATGGAGCAACAAAAGCTTCACGCCATTGTTGTCTTTGTTGAAAGAAATGTTGACGAGATGCCAATCTCAACATGCCAGGTAAATAAATTGTTGTGCCCAATGGGAATGGAGGCCAAGAAGATACCCGCATGCCCGATTGTGAAACACTTGGTGAGGAAGAAGGCGGAGTGATATTGTGGCACAAAGCGGATGTCGTCTATACTGAAATTGTATGGTAAATATACATTACATTAAATTGTTAGTGTGTATATGAGGTCAATTGATCTGAAATTATATATACATGTTAAAACGAAGAGACCCAGAGCATCTAAGCCTCCACCTCCACCTCCTACATTACCAAGTTGGGTTCCACAGGACCTACCTACCCCGTTAGGTCCTAATTGTAGGGGTATGGAAGTATGGTTAGGTGAACATGATATAAATTTCCCTATAAATGTTTCTATAGATGCGGATGCTGCAGGTCAATCATACAAAAACAAACTATTTATACAAGATATTTTGGAGTTGTTTCACTATGATTGGCTGAATATATCTGTGATAGAGCTATGGATAAGGTGAGATATTGTTTATACATCTATATACCTTATGTAGGATCCAGTGATCTGGTTTCTTATATATTAATGCATACGTAATACATGTTTTGTAGCTACTTAGACAAGATATGTGCAAATTATTCATTTGAACATGTAGGATTTTTTATTGCATCTTTGATTAGTCTAGTAGCTAAAGACCCTTCATCAGTTCAACAATACAGCTGTGAGCTTTTACAAATTTTGGTCAAAATAAGAAGACGATGATAATAGCTCCATTCAATGTGGAGTAAGTTTACTTTGCTTATAATTTGGACTAAAAAAAATTACATTTTTATTGTAGATTTCGAGTCATTAATTTTTTAACTTTTTTACCTCTAGGGGTACGCATTGGGAGTTACTAGTTATTGTCCCCGGCATGTTCATTGTCTATTATCTAGATCCTAAGGGGACCAAATTGAATCTAAAATACGGAAATGCAATGAAAATGGTATTATTCCGGTGAGAAATATTTCATTTTTATATCCGTTAACATCTGTTATTACATTACTATTTAATTATGCAATGTACTGTGTTACATTAACATGTAGGGGTTTACATGAGTTCAAAAAGGCTGGAGGAAAGGTCCCCAGGAAAAAGAACAAGCCAATAATTTGGGAGAACGTGGAAGTAAGTTCCCGACTCCAATGTATATATTATTTATGTGAATTGTTCTTAGTTGTATTTTTTTATATTTTGTATGTTTTAATTTATAGTGTGCTATATAAGACAACGGCTGTGCATGTGCATACTATGTCATGTGATTTATGCACATGATTATCAAATATGTCGTAGTGGACATCGATACCATACATGAGGTATTATATATTGTTTCATTAGATAATATGAAATATATCAATCTTATTTATATATTATTAATTATATATATACATCATTCTCTTATACATCATTCTCTTTGCAGGTGTTTAAAACTGACCCCACTACAGGTAAGGCCTTATCAGATGTACATGCTTCCTATACGACAGAAGAATTAAATGATGTAAGAGAAGAATGGGCAAAAGTCATACAAGTAGTGGGGTTTTTAAAATATAATTGGGATGTTGATTGCGATAATTACTAAAGAATGATATTTTGTAAATGAATTTTTCTGAATTGTCATATGTGTGAATGTTTCTACATGTGTAAATGTTTCTACATGTGTCTGAATGTTTATACACGTGTGAATGTGAAAATGAATGGAACTGCAGGTTGCTACATGAATGTTTCTACCTGTGCATGTGTGGATGTGAAAATGAAAGGAACTTCATGTGGCTACATGAATGTTTCTACATGTGTGAATGTGAAAATGAAAGGAACTGCAGGTTGCTACATGAATGTTTCTACATGTGTGAAAATTGAATGGAATTGTAGGTTGCTAAATGTGTGAAAATGAATCTTGTTAAATTTGCAGGTTTGTGGCCTATTGTTGGCTGATATCAATGGATGTCATAAACCTACAATTTAGTTCCACTAAACTGTAGGTTTCTTTATCCTGCGACCAGCCACAACAAGCCTGCAAACTGATAAGAAAAAAAAATCAAAACATAGGCATCGGTTATTAGTCAAAAACCGACAACAAAGGCTTACAACATCGGTTAAGAGCAAAAAACCACCTTCTAATGTGGCCAGACAACACGGCTATGCTGGCCAGCACGGCCGTAGCGGCAGGTGATATGGCGTTGATTATTACTAAGAAACCGACGCCGATGGTGTCCTAGATGGCGCCCTTTTGTGGTGCCAAGGGTTTGGGCGTCGGTTTCCCTATTAATTACCGACGAGGATGTTTCCTATGTTGAGGGTCATGTGCTAATCTTAGATGGGAGGGTGAAAAAGTGAAATAAGAAATAATAGTCTTACTGAAGGTTTTTTGGAATCACCATGGCTTAGAGGAATCCACACAAGAGCTAGAGGATGAGATGCATAGAACGTACCCATCTTTCTTTGTGTAGGATTTTAGTGGTGAAATCCTCGTTAGGGGTTTATAGTTGTAAGACCTCTGACCTTGCTTAAAGTGTTGACCATGATTAATTATAATAATTTAGTTCTTAAAACCTCAATATATCATTTTTATATTCTTTTATATCATGTGATAAGGTTAAGTTTCATGTTTGGTCCAATTTGGTCACTGTTTGAGCAAGTTATGTAATTTTATGCACATTTTGGATGTTTCTATAATTTACCCACATGAGACATTTTTCTTGCAATTTTTCACATGCATTATGTTACTTAGATGTTCTATTTTCATTTTTGATCTTGCTGGGTCATTGGGCTCCCATTTGTACCTTGGTTTGGAGGTGTTTCTCTTCAATCATAGATTAGGGTTTACCCTTCATGGATGAGCTACCTTTAGGATTCATCAACCGGTGGTCCCCCTGTTTGGTTGTCAACTGGTGATAATCCTAGAAGGCCTTAGGTTGATGGATTTCTGGTTTGGGTTCACTTAGACCGGTGGTTCACTTAAATAGGGTGATCAAATGATGGTTCATCACCTAGTAAGTTAGGGTTTCAAGTACTGATAGTTTCCCATTCATAACAACTGGTGATGGGCCTATAGAGTCATCATTCGATGGTCAAGAAGACTCCCAAAACTAGTGGAGCTGCTACTTGCCTGGCCGCAGAAACTCTAGGCCATGGAAACATGGAGAGATGCTAGGACACCTTAAGCTTCATCTCTCCCTTATCCTTTAGCTTTATATACTAATCCTTAAGAACCCAAATGAAACCTTTGGTCCCCTATTCCCTCCTCTCTAGAACTTTACATTTCCCTACCTACTCGTGGACGTGGTGCCCAATGTATAAGAAGACAACTGATCTTCTTGCTGGAGCTCCTAGGGTTCGGATCTACCCTCATATAGGGTTTGTTAAGCTCTCTTTTGGTGATCTTGACCTAAACGAGTAAGTATCTCCTTGTCTCCTTCGTTTATTTTTCTATTCTTATTCCTCCTACCTTCTTCCTAGATATAACTCTACTATTCCATGGGGAAGATTTCTCTAAAGCTTAAAGAACCTAACTTTCTTTCTCCTTCTACCTAGGGTTTGCATCTCTTGAGGATAGTTGACTGAGTTCAAAGCTTACTTAGGGTTTAGTTCAGAGCTTACCTAAGGTTTTTCTTACCCTCTTTGCTCAAGTATCTTTCTATTTGGGATCTGATATTCTTCCTAGAGACAAGTTTTATAACCATCTTCACTTTTATTGCTTAATACAAGATTTCTTGCACATTTTCTTGACCTAAAATGAAGATCTAAGCACTTAGAAGTTATGCTTGCGTAGGGTTTGGATCTTTTATGATGTTCCTTGCTTGTTTTTCAGCTCTAGATGAACCTAAAATTATGTGTACACTCTTCCTAAGGTATAATAAGACTTATATCAGGTTGGTATGGCAGCCGATAGTTCTAAGAACCTATCAAAAAATGTCTATACTTAGGTTTCTAATTTGTTTTCTTCTTTACATATGAACCAATTATCAGACCTTTGTAACAACCGATGGAGTTGCCTTCATAAAAAACTGATGGTGATTACCAATGGTGACAACTGATGGTTTCAACCAATGGTCACATATCAGGTAAGTGTTAGGCTCTTTTGAAAGCTTAATGATCAATGGTTTAAATACCCTAAATGTTGGCATAACAAATGGTGACACTAGCTCAACATATGATGGAGATATATGATGGTAGTGCTGACCCTATCAAGTGATGGTGACAACCAATGGTGTCAAATGATGGTGTAACTAGATAACATGAGTTTCTATAGTTAATCACTAAACAAATAATTTCTTGGGTCAATTGATTCAAGGGTTAGACCTACACTCTAAGTGATGGTTTTGAATAATAAACCCAATCCAATGATTGAGAATGGATGATTAAACATCCAATGGATTCAAGTGAATCCTATAGTATAATATGTGGGCTCTAATAATGAGAATTTGATGGTTCTATACCTTAATTTGTAGTCTTACCTTTGCCCTGATACGAATACATTTGATATATCACTGTAATAAGTGAATGTGTAACCTTAATTAAACATGGCTTGTTACACCAACTCTAATATCACTATGTTGTAGTGATTGATTGTATTCAGACCTCTTGAAAGATTAAGTGTGACAATGAAATACTCTCTTCTTATGATTCAACTCTTATATGATGCTAGTTGAACATCATAGTTCCTTGCTATGTTAACCTTATATGTCATACATGTGATTGAAGATCTATTGATCCTTGTTCTAAGGTATTGGAAGATAATGATGATCTTACAGGGATTGATGTGATGTTCTTTAAGTCCTTTGGGCATGGTTGAGCCTTAATGGAGATGTAATCCTCATCATGATGAAATAACAGTTGGAACCCTAGAACTTGTGATAAGAAATTGTACCTTGTAATATGATGACAAGTGTGATCCCATGATTTGGTAATGGAAAAGTATAATGTGGTAATGTGATTAAGATTTTATACCACATATTTTTTTATATATTTTAAAGTTGAAATACTTATACACTTGATAGAAATGAGTTAAGGTTTGTATAACCATTTGTATGAAGAAGCCTTAGTTCACCCAATTGGAACTAACTAATCAAGTGTAACCCTAATCATGTAGTGCCATGTGCCATAGATCCATCTGAGTGTTAGAACTTTCTGAAGGGTGAAAAGAGTATTCTTAAGGGAAACTTGAAGCACATAGTATTGAATATGTGAGTTGCAAGTGACTATGTGTCCTTGTCATATTGACTTTAGGGTTTTGAGGATGGTTGTGGTCATGCCTCGACAGGAGAACAGCTACCATGGTGTCTCATATATGTGTATATGATGTGATTGAGGATAGATGTGGTTGTACCTCAGATGGTACGGTTTGCATACCCACCTCCTATCACTGTGTCATGACTTGTACCAAGGATGGACTAGGCTGTTAGTAATTTGACCTAATGTGTCACTATGTTGGACTCAACTGACCAAGGACAGAGAAGATCTTTGGAATTCAGTTCTCCTAGATCTTGTATGTCACTAATTTAGACTTGGTAGTGGTCAACTGGGACTTGAGTGTCCCTCAATGCATAATAAAGGATGGAATATAGCCATGTAATATATCTCCTAGGGTTGAATGCATTCACATTGGTTGAGTAGCCCTTGCTTTTATTTTATAATACATAGTTGTTATATGCTGCAATCTTATGAAATATAAGTAATCAATGATAGAAGAAATAGATTTATAAGTTTCATGTATATATACTCTGAAAATTATACTTGTTGCGAAGCTTATCTTTTTAATTGATTAGGAGGATTAAATTGTATAATCCGTTCAATTGCTTATTAAATACTCAATCTTCTCAGTCTTTTACTGTTAAAATAATTAGTTGTACTTAATATCTATTGGAGAGAGTTATATCTCTCATTGGGACTTGGGTCTCACCTGTGGGTCACTACATCTTTTTAGGTGGACAATGTGGTCGAGATCATGCTGTTGAAGAGGAGTAGCCTGGTGAATAATAGAATCAGAAGGTTGGACAGTTGTAGTTGTTAGTAGTAGAGTCCTAGTTCCATCCTTGTACTCTCAGGTCTGGGTATGGGAAGTTAGTAGTTATGTAAAGGATGTACCATTGTGCAAATATTTCTCAACTTGTTTATAATGTGAAATTGGTTTAATTCTTCCGCTTTTCTAACTATGTGATTAATTAGTAGTTGATCGTGTTTTATGTTTTGAGTAATCTCATTTAGCTGATGAGGTGTCATAGTTTTTTAATTTTGATCCTATTTTTTCTTTGAAAAAATGTTTTCTCCAAAGTGAAAATCTTGGCAGGATATTGACATCAATTTAAAAATTGTAAGTTTATCAAATGAGTCACAATTTTAGTAGTATTTTGACACTATGTTGAGTTAAGAAAACAAATATTTTACTAACTAAGACCTTATACAAATTTGGTATAATTGTATTAAAAGGTTTACATGTTTCGTAATATCATACCTATTTGAGTTTTGAGAAAATTATTACCAATAATAACAAATTTTGGCAAAATGTTGATGTCAATTTGGGTTTTGAACAGTTGCAGGCTTACCAACCAGTTAGCATTTTGGCAGTATTTCAACCTCAGGAATATAGAAATATTATGATTATAGTTTGTCTTTGAATTGATCATTGAGTGAGATGATATATGAAGACAATATCACTGGGTTTGAAAGTTACACCTCTTGGAAAACGTAATCCCCCTCTTGCCTAGAGGTACGATCATATGAATACACTACACCCTATCACAAAATCCTAAAAAAAACTAAACAAGGGTGCACAATTAGTATTTTCTCCCTTGAATCTTTAGATAGTACATGATCCTAATATTAGATCTCATGATCACCATGACATCTAAGGGAGCATACTAGATGGGCTCCTTTCCTTTAGTCTACATTTAGAACATTAGACTTGCACCTTCCTCTTGGAACCTTAGGTCATAAAAATATTCAAGGGGATGCACCAGTAGGGGACCACTATAGACTTTGGATAACACGTGAATCCATGCATGTTAACTAGTCACATTGCATAAAAAATGGGAAAAGGCACACACCTAGAGGGTGCCACATTTTAGTTTTGGAATAGGTAACTAGTGTTGACAAAAGAGGAAAGGGGTACAACCTTAAGCTATACATCACAGACATGGTCTAAAGATCAAAAAGCAAAAGTAATTCTACATGGTCTTAGCAAAAAAATCCCCATTATATCCTTCCTTGGGAATCAAGCCCAATCAACCAAGCCTTTCTTAGCCTTTAGAACATTTTTCATATCACCAATAATTTTTGAAACAAATCATAGTTAGTAGGTTTGTTACACACCCTGTTGTTTCTTTTAGCCTACACATTATGATAGATATAGCAAAAATATACCCCCAAACTCCATTCTTGCTTTATTGTCGATGAATATAATAATTAACCTCTCTCAAACATCCTTTGACACATGTAGTCGTAATGTTACCCCAACCATTTATACAACCAAACCAAATCCCAAAGGTGTCTGGCATAGATACAACTATGGAATAAGTGTTCATGAGAGTCATAAGAATTAGGGCACAGGAAACATATCAGGTCCATCTGAATACCCCATCTTAGCATTCTATCTTTTGTCACCAATCTCCCAAACATTTCCCGATACGTTGTCATGTTCCATTTGGGGATGTGTTAGGATCCCAAAATAACCTTCTTCTAGGGAAATAAGGTCATGTACCAATGTTGATCCACATTTTGTTCAGCTGGTTTTGTAGCCTAAACATATCGTTGTCATCAACATTATACAAATAACTAGACTTCCCAGTTTGGTGCATATGGCTCTCCAACTTTTAAACAAGTGATGATCATGTCTGTTAAGAATAATCCCATATATTCCTCTCATCCAATTAACACATATCACATCTTTATTAATAACAAATATGTCCATTATTTTCAATTTGTTGTACTTTAGAAGATCCTACAAACTTTTTAGATACATCCACGCTTCTTGAAACACTTGGAAATGGTGTCACAAGCAACCCAATGATTCCCACCACACTAAATGAAGTTAGTGATAAGTAGTCTCATCATAGTATCTATCAAGAAATGGATCTTATAGACCTCATCCCCAAAACATATCATGCTTTGTGTAATATATCTCACCAAGACTAGGCGCCCTGCAAGTGAGATACAAATCAGAATACACATATCTATCTTGTCATTAATGTTGTCCAAACACATGATAGTCTTTGAAGATGTATTTCCCACCCCTATCTGAGCAACCATTTACTCATAGACTGAACCCCTATTTTCATTCCAATCGTGTTTTTTATTCTTCCTCTCCTACAATCAAAGGATCTGGAGAGGTAAATTATGGACTTTCATATCACTTCTATATATCCAGGTCATCTGTAAAAACCTTATGAACACCTTCTTGAACTCGTTAATCATGTTGACATGCCCAATATAAAATATCATCACATCGTCTGCATAAATTAGATGTGGTTTTACTTTTGTACCTCTAATCTTGTAGGGTCGGATTAGGCCTCTACATTTTGTAGCCTTGATCCTATTAATTAACCATTCCATGACTATAGTGAACGACATAGGGGAGATCGATTCTCCTTGGCATAGTCCATTTGTAGCTTTGGACAACCCCATCAAGCCTCCATTAGAGAAATTAGAGAAGGACTTTGTTTCACCACATTGTTGAATTATGTCAATCCACCTTCAAATCTGATAGCTTCCATTGCCTTCCATAGGGTATTCTAATTTCAATGATCATAAGACTTTCATAAATCAATTATAACACACATTTCAGACTTAGTCCTCTTGACTCTAAACTCAGTGAGAAACTTGACAACTAAGAAGGTGAAGTCTACAACATTCTCCCTTCCACAAAACACATTTATCCATGGCACATTTTCTAGTTATCAAACATCATGATTGGAAAATGAAAGACAAATTAATAAATGAAAAAACACTATGACACAATGGGGCACTCACCTTGAGGAAGCCCCAATTTTTAGAAGTTGAAAATCATGGTGGGAAAATAATAAAAGATAATATAAACCAAAAATATTCTAACTAGATAAGGAGCACACCTAGGGTGCCCATTTTCTAGGATCTTGAATATAGTGATTGGTTGAGAATGAATAAATGGGACACCAATAGAACCTGACATGATGAGATACCCTCATGGGGCACCCCAATAAATCTAGGATCTCTAAAACCACCATAAAAAGCAAACTACCATAACACTAAAAACTATGATAAGATTTGGGACACCTAGGAGGACACCACTAAAAGGAGGCCTAAAAATGAAATTTACACTTAAAGAGGACCATTAGTAACTTCAATAATACCCTAATGCATATGTGACTATGGTTTTAGTGGATATCAAAAACACAAATTGTTATGACAAAAAATTTGCTTGTATGAATTGAAATGCAAATTTTCGAAGAAAAAGGATATGAATGGAAAACTTGTATGATTTGTTTTTCAAGAATGGATTCTTTTAAAATATCTCCCTTGAATACATGATTTCGTGGTTCACACTATTTGATAAAGTCAATAGTGATAAAAGGGAAAAAGGATATAAGAAAATCCAATAACAAGTAAAGGGAAAATAAATAAAAGTAAATTGTGTGTATATGAGAGAATTATGTAGAATTCTCTAGAAAGTGGTATATATGACCACTATTGATTAAGTTTTGGTTCCTTTTAGTTTCTAATAAGAAAAGAAATCAAAAGAAAGAAAATAGAAGAGAAAGAAAGAAAAAATGTGAATTTTAATTGCATAAAATATGCCTTTTTAGTGGATGACTTGCATATGAAGAGAAGTCTCTTTTATTTTCCAATTTTGGTTCCAAACTTTGTGCACAAGAAATTTAAGTCATTAAAGAGTTTCCCAGAAATTTTTGGATTGAAAGGATGTGTGGTTTGAGAGATATATATTTTTAAAAAATACCTAAAGTGAGAGGAATATAATAAATGTCACGATTTTCTAATCCAATTGGAAATTGATTATTTGTCCTTTTATAAGCGTGTATGGAATAGATCATTAGATTTGGGATCTAATGGTGTGTGGTCGTCCCTTACCTCCAATCAAATAGGGAAAATTGAGAATTCAATTGAGTTATTTCTTGATCGATTTTCTTGCAACCGTCTGCATGTGCAAATCTTGAAATTATGTCAACGAGTCTATGGTAAGAATTTGTAAAAATCCATCCTAACTTTCCTAGGATTTGGAGGCTCTAGAAGAATCACCCAAACTGCCATCGAGGCAGATCTAACTAGAGGGATCCCACCTATAAAGGAGGACCTGAGACCCTCTGTAAGAACTCCAAGAATCTCGCAAGCACACAAACAACTTCCTAATCACGACCCTACCTTCAATTGTGACTTGGATCCTTATTCTCAACCTCTAGCATCCTCCCTGAATCTCATTGAAGGTTGAATTTTCACCCCAGTGTCTTCAACTACCCTTGAGTGAATTGAGGCCATCAACATGGTCAGTGAGGTTGGGCGGAAGTTTCAGCATCATCACTTGTCACTCCAGTGAGTTGAGGCATTAAGTTAACTCCTAAATTGACTCACTTGGGAGCATAGGATCGTAGAGAGAGGTTGAAAATGGGAAAGGGGAAAAGGGTGAATCTATCCTTGGTTGCGTGTGGTAGAGGTAAGGGTATTACTTCCCTTTCACGTTTCCTTTTTTTGTTGCTTAAGAGAACCCCCTTGGGCCCGAATGTTATTATGGCATGAGTCATTTAGCTCAGGCCTGGCCCCACTGGCATGGCTGAAAATAGCCTAAGTAATTAGGTGGCGGCCCATGATTGGTTAAAAAATGTTTTCTTGTTAAAATCCTAACTAATTGTACGATTACTCGATGGGGACATGTTATTTATGGTTTTTGATCAGAAAAATCCATTAGAATCCAATAAAAATGAATATGAGGCCTAGATAAGGTTGTAATTCAAAAAGTTTGTAAAGGTGATACCTTTAACGATTTTAAATAATTTAAAACCCTAAGTTTTGAAGATTAAATGATATAATGACGTTCCCTGACTATTATGAGAAAAGTTTAATCTTTTGACATAAAAAGAATGGATTAGATCTTATTGGATGTTAATTGTTCGTAATTTTCCTAATTAGGGTTCCATAATGATAAAAGTGCATTAATGGACTTAAAAATCCTAATTTTGATAATTGTGGAGTTTAATGGTTTTAATCATGGAAATCAATCAAGAAGGCATGGAAATGATGTTCTTGAACTAATTGGGGAATAGAGACCCTTAATTTGGATAATTTGAGTAATTAGGGTTTATCTAAGTAGAAAAGTGTTTTTAGGGTTTGTTGACCTAAAAGGGTATACTTGGAAAATTGAAATTTGGAAATTAAGATACCCTATGGAAACCCTAATAAGGCTTAGAAACCCTGGAATAGAATCCCAAGTGAATAAAAGATGTTTGGATGTGATTGTTACCATCAAGCGTTATATATGATTTTCAGGATCAAGTTTCTTGATCTATTTCTTGATCAAGTTTCTTGGCTTGGTTGATTGGATTATCTACCTTGATTGATTTTGAGACTACCAAATCAGGTATGTGGTTACACTTATGGATAATCGGTCTAGTTTCATGGTGATTTTTGAGGTTTTATCCATTGCTTGAAATTAAATGCTTTGATGAACTTTAATTCTTGCATTCTATAAAGTGACTATGACTATCACCTTATAATGTCTATAACTTGCTCGAACCCGCATACCACCTCTGGGATATATGAATAAAAAGATGAGTGAATTCATGATGATGATTAAAGGACCAATCCCCAATTTGGGAAGGTCAGACCAAGCCCTAGGTTGGGAAGGTCATAAGTGGTCAAGCCCCAGGTTGGGAACACCTAATGGCACCTAGTTCCAGATTGATAGGTGACCAATGAGGTACCTAACTCCAGATTGAGAGGTAGCCTAATGTCTGCTGCAAGAACAATACCCTAAGAGAAGGGTATATGTAAAAGAGAGAAATCACCCCTTTACTAAAAATTTGAAGAATTGACATCCATTCCAAGAACTATCATAGGTATGATGGAATGGGCATAAATTTTCCAAATTTATTAAACATTGGTATACAAAAGACCATTAGAAAGCAGCAGAATAAAAAAAATAACTGACTATATTCAATTTCATAAAAGGTTTACAAAAATACATCAAATTCTCCCATTAGGGTTTACATCAAGACACACAATCATGATCTAGATAGAGGGAAGTCTAGACTACTACAATCTTGTCTCCAAGCAACATCTCCATCAACCGAGTCCAAGCCAAAAGCTAAGATCTTCCTTGTCTTGTCCATCACCTTGCTCGGCACCTGGGTGGTTGGGAAGGCACCCAACAAAAAGGGAACGAGGAGAAAAGTATGCGTCACAAAACTAGTCTAGGATATCAAGATAAGTAAAGCAAATAAAAATAGGCTAAGGTTCATCATATGATGAAGACAACAAGAGTATGAGGCTATATATCAAAGAAGCTTGCCATTAACAAATATAATAAAAAGGATTTGCATGTAAGATAATTATGTCTATCTAACTAAGTAGGGTTGAGGCACCTACTAGACCTCTAACCTTAGGTGAGGGGAGAATAAGACATTCCCAGTCACCTACAATATTATGGGGAGAATTAGACATTCCCCAAGGAGATTATTTACATGCCCTCTGTGGGTGGTTGTACATAAGTACCGCTACTTTAAATTTAATAGAACATAAATCCACATGCTAGAAAAAAGCAGTCATGGAAAGAATAATCATATGAATCAATAAGCATGGTTGTGGGGTACCAAGACCAAAGAATAATGTTCTAAAACTGATTTATGAGGCAAGTATAGTAAAAGATTCAAGAGTATATAAAATAGGGTTTAATAAAGCCTCATTATAGAAAAATAGGTTAAGGAACAATTATTCCCAACTTAAGGTGTAAAGGCACATACCTCTCTTACTGATATCAATTACAAACTTTCACCACTTTAATTGAGTCCAAGTTCCACTTTGCCTATTTTCAATGTATTAACATATATCAAAGTACATAGTGCACATTAACGTATAGAAACCCTAATTTTAGAACTTTTAGAAAAAATTGAATTTAGGTTTTGAAAATATGACCAATGAACTTATTAGGTTTTCCTGATGAAGAAAACATATTTTATGTTAATTTTGGAGTTATAATGATTAAGATGTAATTTTTCTGGATTTTATGCATTAAATTCAATTTACTAAAATCACCCTTCGTAAAACCATGAAATCAGACCCTGAAAACATTTTTATTAGATAGATATTAATTTACAATTCTAAAACATATTCATTTGTCAAATTTGGATAAACGGTTTAGAAGATATGGATTTTTCAACACTGACCAATACGAAATTGCCACATCATCAAACCGATCGAGATAATTGAAGAGAGAGGGAGAGGGATAAAACACCATTTGACCCATGATCAGGTTTGAAGTTGCATAGGTAACCAAACTAGAGCTTCTAGAGAAGGTAAAATATCAAGAAACCAAAACCCTAGAAGAACATGGTAAAAAGAGATGGAAATCATCGATTTTCAACATAGAAGCATGGGTTTTAAGCATGTACTAAGCAATATATGAGAAGGGGGTTAACAAAACTTGCCTATAGGAATGTAAGAAGGTCCAAACAGAAAGGATCCCAAGATTATAAGGTTTGGTTGCTCCAAGCCAAGCTCCTTTCTTGAGAAAAGATCACCTTCTCCACTTTAGAGGTGCAAACCCTAGCAAAAGAGCATGGAGATGAGATGTTTTAGGGTTCTAGGTGGAGTTTTACCATGGAAGGTCATGGTTTCGACCTGTAATAAGGTGGTAGGAATACTAACAGCATGAAAATAGGGAAGGAAAGGAGGATTCTTACTAGTTTTGGTCAAAATCACCAAGGAGGAGCTTAAGAAATCCTAAATAGAGAAATTTGGAACCCATGAGCCTTCTTCAAAAAGGTAGGCACCCTCTTTTACCTTGGGACAGCAACTTTGTGGCCAAACATAGAAGGGATGATGATTTAATCTGTGGGAAAGAGAAGGAGATTATTTCTTCTTGGATTGGGAGGTGGGAAGGGGTAGGCATGGCTTTATAAAGAAGGGGGCAAGCATGAGGTGTCTATGCGACTCTCCATGTGTCCTTAGGCTAAGGCTTCATGGGCATGCAAGAGGACAGCTCATAGACTCTTCTTTTATACCAAAGGTCGGTCCTAAGAGCCCCTAGAGCCTTATAGGACATCCCCACCAACCTTCAAACAATGAAATAACATCATTGGTTGATAGCTTTTAAAGATAAGCTTATTTATAAAGATGGTAATCCCTATAATGCCCTTGGAGAGAAACACCTTCAAACTAAGGTGCAACCAGGTGCCCCATGGTTTAAAATCTCATGAATGGTAAGGTAATATCTAAGGATTAAATTCATGTGATAATTTGCAAAGAAAACCTCCCAATTGGGTAAATTGCATAAAGGTCCATAATGTGCATATAATTGCATAACCTGCACAAGCAACATCCAAATTGGACCAAACTTCATACACAAGTTATAATTGATGTTTAGAATATGAATTTGCCATTATTTCCATATTTTGAAGTTATATAATCACATTATTCATTAATTATGCCTTTTACTCATTTTCTCCCTCCTAAACTTATCTTAATATTTCAAGGTTGTCCAAATTAGATGAAATTTGACATGTAGGCTAATTTTGATATGAAGATTTTGAATTTGAAGTTTGTTTCCTCTTTTGAGACTTCTTTTTATGAGATATGTCATATGGCCCATTAACTGCCCATTACCTAAATTGTTCATCCAATTAAGTTTCTTATCTTCATATTACCACTAAAATGAGTTATGTGGCATATTTTATGTTTTAAAATCACATCAAAAAGTTATATTAAGGTTTAGAGAACTTAATTATGGTAATTAAGATTGTTTAATACATTAATCAAGGTTTAGGACCTTGCACTAATAGTACAAATTAATATACCATTGTTCTACTAAAGTGGTGATTTTACATTTTAGATCCTTTAATAAGATTTCACAGAGGTATTTGTGCATAAACGCTTCCATTGCTATAATTAGTGAATAAATGTTCACTAAACCACTATAAATTCCACTAATTAAATAGAAAGGCCAATAAGGATAGAGATTGAAAGGAAAAGATGGGAAAGAGGGTTAAAAGACAAAATTCCAGAATTCAGTATGTTACAGTATACCAGAGGTTGGGTAAACACAGTTGAGAAGTTATGAAGAAAATGTAAATATTTTTTTTGTAACATATAATTGTTATGGTTATGTTGTCAATTATCTGCAAAATTTTGGTGTCTGCCACATGCCAGTATAATTATTTATACGGACCCGACGTTTTGTTTGTCAATGTTTTAGGGTACATGTAGTGATATCTACAAACTTAATGGAAATTGGATGTTCATTAAAAAGTGACATTGAAAAATAGCAAAGCTAAATCTTTTCCTTGGGTAAAGTTCTCAATTCCTATGTTTTGAAAGGTATGTGAAAAGATTTTTTTCATCCTACTTTAAGCCTAGTTGTGGTAGAATTTATTAATTATTTTTTATTTTGTGCCAAGCCATATGATCCTATTTTGGGTTAACAACTCTGACTTCTTGGATCACCTAAATTGGGTGTTGTCGAGAGATGGGGTCATTACATTTGGTATCAGATCCTAGTTTTCCATATAATTTCTAATAATTATTAAATTTTACAAATTCTATAGAGCCCAAATGGAGTTATTACAAAAAAAATCCAAAGATAGAGGTGTCTAGAAAAGGATCACAATCTGGGGGATAGCAAGATTTTCCTCCACCCCAGTAGTCGGTTTGTGCGGACTCCTAAAATTTGTGTGACTGCCTGGCCAAAATCTGAGGATTTGACTTGAAGTAAGATACCTCTAGGTCTTCTCATCTGCTTTCATCCCTTCTGTACCCCTTTCACTAGAGAAACTTTAAGTTCTTAGGGTTTTCTCTCTGTCCACCCCCTCCTGAGTTTTGGGGTTAAGAGTGTTAGGATTAAGGAATCCTCCACCAAACAATGAAAATCATGTAATCAAGATGTCATGGACATAATTTTTAGTGATATAAAATTTTGAATAAGTTAAATGCATGCTTATAAGTAGCAGCAAGGCCCGCGTCAAGACCATCGTCATCCTCGCTGACACCCCTCAAGAGAGCATCGAGGTTAGGCTCTCTTGCAAGAAGAGAGAAAAGGAGGAAAGTTATGAAGGAAGAAGCCTCCATGAAGAGGAAAATTCTCGATGAATCATCTAGGGATGATATGGACCCAAAACCAGTTCCCTTTGACAACCTGAACAAAGAGAATGACCCAGAGAAGGAGCCGATGGAGGAAGATGAGCCCAAGCTCGACCCTACAACTACTCTTGGACCAACTGTAGTAGTCCATACTTTTGATGCCCTCTATATGGAACAATAGAAGAAGCTGACTGAGGACCTTAGTGCCTTAGCTCTCAAGGACATAGCCAAAGGAGAAGTTACTGAGCCACTACCAGTTCGTCCATGAATTGAAGCCACCATTTTGGACTTTGTGAAGTTGAACATAGAGATATTCTGGGGATAAGACAAGACCAAGGTGGTCAACAAAGTTGACGTCGGGCTTCTAGCAGTGGAAAATAATTTCTGCATGTTGGAAGTGCAGCTAAGCAAGAATGTCCCATTTGCGGCTCATCTTCTGGAGGGTGTAGCTAAGATCTGGTGGGAGAAGCACATCATGGGATTTGATCTGAATGAAGACATGATGGCTTGGACTGACTTTAGAACCATCTTTACAGCCAGATTTATCCCAAACTCACCTAAGAAAGAGAAGGAAAGGGAGTTCACCATCCTGATCCAAGGTAGCATGTTTGTCACAGACTACACCTTCAAGTTCTGCCTCCTAGAGAAGTTCTGATACATGCTAACTAAGGAAAGATGGGTGGATCACTTTATAGATCATCTACTTCCTACCATCAAGCCTCATGTGATGGTGAGAAAACTGACAAACTTCACCGACACCTACAACACTACCCTAGACATGGAGAAAATGGTGATGGCTGCACCAAACCCACTGAAGGAGTACATGGGTTACACTGAAGGAACTTCTGGCTCGAAGAATGACCATAGGAAAGGACAAGGACACAACCATGCCAAAGGAAGACATGGAGGTAAAGGGAAGCCCTGCAAGGAGAACTGCCACCTGAGGTGTCACAATTGTGGAAGGTCGCACCTGGGTAAGTGTCGCTTCGAGAAGAAGCTTTATTTCCATTGCCAACAAGAGGGACACTTCCAAGCCTACTGTCCTTTACCTGACCTGATAGGTGCGAGCCCTATAGAAGCCTAGTTGGTAGCAGTCCAACCTGTAGTTGTCCAGCCAGTAGCCACATCCCCACCTTTTAGAGAATGAAGATAAGCTCATGTTTTCACCATCGACAATTAAGTAAATCAAGCTAATGCTAATCAATTGATAGAGGGTAATAACCCTTAGAGTTTCCTTTCCTATAATGCAATATTATGACATGTTATGAAAAACAATGTAGGCATTCTTGAGGTCATGTGACACAATGTAAAATATCTTTTTGACTCTACTTCTACTAATACTTTCATTTTGAGAAATCTTGCAACTATGTTTTGTTTGGACATCAAGGATTTAGGATATGTTTTGGATTTCACAACCCCGAGTGGTCAGATCTTTACACCTCTTTTGAAAACCCCATATCATGAGTTCCATACATAATTTAACCTCCTTGACATGAACAACTTTGATGCGATCATTGTTATGGATTGGCTCTATACTTATAGAGCAAATATCGACTGTAGGGAAAAGATATTAAGAAGAAAGAGACCAGGTCATCCACCATTTATCATTAGAGATACGAAGGATGCTACCACCATCCTATATGTGTCATCCTTGAAGGAAGAGAAGATAATAATAAAGGGTTGTCAAGCTTTCTTAGTAGTAGTTACCAAGTCAGAGCCTAAGGTGCGACCCCTAGAGGAAATAGAGGTAGTCAGGGACTCCACAAATGTGTTCCCAGATGATTTTCCTGGGATTCCTCCTGAGAAAGAGGTAAACTTTTTGGTAGAGCTAGCTCCCATGACAAACCCTATTTCTAGGGCACCTTATAGGATGTCCCCGCTGAGTTGCTTGAGCTAAAAAGCAACTATAGGAATTTCTAGATATAGGTTTTACCTAACCTAGCACATCGCCATGGGGAGCACTAGTTCTCTTTGTGAAGAAGAAGGATGGAACACTTAGAATGTGCATAGACTACCGAATGATCAACTAGTCTACCATTAAGATCAAGTATCCGTTTCCCTATATAGATGACCTATTTGACTAGCTTAAGTCTTCTCAAATCATTTCAAAGATTGACCTAAGGTCTGGGTACCACCAGTTGCAACTCAAGAGTGAGGACATCCCGAAAACCACTTTTCAAACCCGTTATAGACACTATAAGTTTGTGGTTATGGCTTTTGGGTATTCCAATGCCCAAAGTGTGTTTATGAATCTCATGAATAGTGTGTTCCAACCTTTCCTCGACTTGTTTGTCATAGTGTTCATATATGACATCCTGGTCTACTCTGATGACCTAGAACAACACCGGGACCACCTGGGTAGAGTCCTTGATATTATGAGAAAGCAAAAGTTTTATCGGAAATTCTCAAAGTCTGAGTTTTGGATAGACCATGTAATGTTCCTTAGACACATCATATCCGGAGGGACCATCTCAGTCAATCCTGCTAAAGTGTCAGCCGTGCGAGATTGGCCAACATCGAAGAACCCTTCTATGATTGCAGCTTCCTGGGTTTGGCTGGATATTATCGATGCTTCATATAAGATTTCTCAAAGACTACTTTGCTACACACCAAGCTTACCCAGAAGGATGAGAAGTTTGTGTGGTCAGACTTGTGTGAAGCTCGCTTCCAGGAGCTAAAAGAAAAATTAACCACATCTCTAGTGTTGACTCTACCGTCAGGCAATAAAGGCTTTATGATCTTCACTAACACATTGAAGATGGGGCTTGGATGCGTGCAAGAGAAAAATAGGAATATTTTTTCTTATGCCTCCAGATAGCTGAAGTTCAATGAAGTGAACTATCCAAAACATAATGTAGAGTTGGTTGTGATTATACAAGACTTAAAGATTTGGCAACTCTATCTATATGGAGCCACTTTTGAAATCCTCACCGACCACAAGAGCTTGAAGTATCTACTGACTCAGAAGGACCTAAAATTGAGACATAGACGATGGAAGGAGTATATGAAAGACTATTATTTTACCATCACCTATCACCTTGGGAAAGCTAATGTTGTAGCAGATGCTCTTAGTCAGAAACAACTTAGGTGTGCAACTATCTTGTCTAGCCAATGGAGAGGACTGGAAGAGTTTGTTAGGTGGACTTCACAATCGTTAGAAGACTAGATCTGTGTTGCTAACATTCAGATAAAATTAGACCTATTGATCGAGTTGGTAGCTGGCCAGTTAGACAACCCAGATCTTGACAAGATGAAAGGTTTGCTAGAGAAACCTCAGACCCATCTCTCAGTGGGAGTAGATGGTGTAATCCTCTACAAGATTCATATTTGGGTTCCTGAAGATTAATCCTTGAAGAATCGTATCTTGTAAGACGTTCATGGTTCTAAGTACACGGTACACCCTGGCACTACCAAGATGTTTAAGGACTTGCATCAGTACTTTTGGTGGTCTCGAATGAAGAGAGATATAGCAAAATATGTGACCAGTTGTCACATGTGCCAGATGGTGAAAGTTGAACACCAGCGACCCAGTGGATTGCTATAGTGTATTGAAATTTCTAAGTGGAAATGGGAGCGAATCACCATGGACTTTGTGGTGGGCCTCCCCAAGACGAAGAGAGATCATGATGCAATATGGGCTTTGGTAGATCGCCTTACCAAGTCGGCACATTTCCTCACCTTAAAAACCATTGCCAAGTGATAGATCTAGTTGAACTTTATATCAGAGAGATAGTATGACTACATGATGTTCCAAGTTTGATTTTTCTGATCATGACATAAAGTTCACTTCCAAGTTGTTGAAGCAAGTGCAAGAGGAACTCAACACTAGACTAAAGTTTAGCACTACTTATCACCCTCATACTGATGGATAGTTAGAAAGTACAATCCAAACATTAGAGGATCTTCTGAGAGAATATGTGCTCGATTGGGGTGGATCATGGGAGAAATACCTACCCCTAGATGAGTTTACTTACAATAACAACTGCCAAGCCAGTAATGGGATGCCTCTGTATGAAGCTTTCTATGGAAGGCTGTGTCAGTCACTGCTTCATTGAGATGATGTCGATGAAAGGACATTTTTGAGGCCATAGGAACTACAATTGTATACTGACAAAGTCTCTTTGATCAAGCAAAGGCTGAAGAGAGAAGAGGATCGACATAAGTCATATGTTAATGCAAAGTGGACTGACTTACACTTCATTGTGGGTGAACACGTGTTTCTAAAAATTTGACACCTCTGAACTATAGCTAATAAATAGGGAAGAGTAGTCCCCGATATGTGGTTCTGTTTGATATTTTAGAATGGATTGGTGAAGCTGCTTATTGTTTGTCCTTACCCCCTCAGTATAATATGATGCATGATGTGTTCCATGTGTCCAATCTTAAGCACTATGTGAATGACCTGAGCCATGTGCTGAGCATTGAACCTATTGAACTCCAAGGTAGGCTGACTTAGCTTAAGTCACCTGCGAGGGTACTGGATACCAAGGTGAAAGAGCTCATGAGTAAAAAGATATAGATGGTAAGTGTTCTGGAAGCACCATGTAGAGGATGAAGCAACACAGAAGCTGAAAATAAATATGGAAAAGGCTTAACCTAAATTGTTTGTTTAACAGGTTGAATTTTGACAACAAAATTCCTATAACAGGTAAGGATGTTATAACCTCAATTTTGCTTGTATGAATTGAAATGCAATTTTTCAACAAAAAGGGATGAATGGGAAATTGTATGATTTGTTTTCAACAATGGATTCTTTTAAAATATTTTCCTTGAATGCATGATTTTGTGGTTCATACAGTTTGAAAAAGTCAATAATGATAAAAGGGAAAAAGGATACTAGAAAATCCTATAATAAGTAAAGGAAAAAGAAATAAAAGTAAATTGTGTACATATGAGAGAATTATGTAGAATTCTCTAGAAAGTGGTATGGATGACCCTTATTGATAAAATTTTAGTTCCTTTTAGTTTCTAATAAGAAAAGAAATCTAAAGAAAGAAAATAGAAAAGAAAGAAAGAGAAAATATGAATTTTAATTGCATAAAATATGCCTTTTGAGGGAATGACTTGCATATGAAGAAAAGCCTCTTTTATTTGTGGGTTTTGGTTCCCAAATTTGCACACAAGTAACTTAAGTCATTATAGAGTTCCCCTTAAATTTTAGGATTAAAAGAATGTGTGTTTTGAGAGATATGAATTTTTGAAAAATCCCTAAAGTGAGACGAATATCAATAAATGTCATGATTTTTTCATCCAATTGGAAATTGACAATTTAAACTTTTATAAGAATGCATGACGTGGATCGTTGGACCTGAGATCCAACGATGTGTGGTCATCCCTTACCTCCAGTCATATAGGGAAAATTTAGAACATAACTGAGATGTTTCTCGATTGATTTCCTCACAACCCTCTACATGTGAGAATTTAGAAATTAGCTCAACAAGTTTATGGCAAGAAATCATACATATCCATCCTAACTTTCCTAGGATTTGGATGGCTTTAGAAGAATCACCCAGACTGTCATGGAGGAAGATCTAACCCAAGGGATCCCACATATAAAAAGAGAACATGAGACCCTCTGTGATAACACCAAGGCTCACATAAGAACACACACAACTTCCTGATCACAACCCTACCTTCAATTGTGACTTGGATCCTTATTGTCGACCTCTAGCATCCTCCTTGAATATTGTTAGAGGCCATCTTGTCACTCCAGCATCTCCCACTATTCTTGAGTGAATTGAGTTCATCGACATGCTCGACAAGGTTGGGCGGAGGTTTTGGCATCATCACATGTCTCTTTGGTGAGTTGAGGCACAAAATCAACTCCTAAGTTGACTTGCCTAGGAGTAGAGGATCGTAGCAAGATGTTGAAGACATGTAAGGGGAAAAGGGCAACTCTACCCTTGGCTGCATGTTGAAGAGGTAAGGGTATTACTTCCCTTTCACATTTCTTTTTTTGCATTGCTTAAGAGAGCCCCCATGGGCATGGGTGTCTCTGTGGCATGAGCCAATTGGCTCAGGCCTGGCCCCACTGGCGCAGCCAAAAATAGCTTAAGTAATTAGGTGGTGGCCCATGATTGGTTACAAAAATGATTTTCTTGTTAAAATAGTAACTAATTGTAGGATTGCCCGATGGGGACATGTTATATATGATTTTTTATCAGAATCCATAGAATCCAGTAGAAATGAATTTGAAGCCTAAATCTTCTTGTAATTTGAAAAGTGTGTAAAAGTGCTACCTTTAATGGTTTTAACTAATTTAAAACCCTAAATTTTGAAGATTAAAGGATCTAATCATGTTCCATGGATATTATGAGCAAATTTTAATCTTTTGACATAAAAAGAATGAATTAGATCAAATTGGATGATAATTGTTCATAATTCCTAATTAGGGTTCCATAATGATAAAAGTGCATTAATGGACTTAAAAACCCTATTTTTGATAATTGTGGAGTTTAATGGTTTTAATTGTGGAAATCAATCAAGAAGGAACAAAAATGATGTTCTTGAACTAATTTGGGAATAAAGACCCTAATTTGGATAAATTGAGTAATTAGGGTTTTTCTAAGTGGAATTTTTTTTTTGGATTTGTTGACCTAAAAAGGGTAATATTGGAAAATGAAAGTTTGGAAACCAAGAAACCCTAATAAGGCTTAGAAACCCTATAATGGAATCCCAAGTCTATAAAAGATGTTTGGATGCGATTATAACCATTAAGTGTTGTATATCCTTTTCAGGATCAAGTTGCTTGAACTATTGCTTGGCTTGGTTTACTAGACTTCTTGATTGGATTAGCTACCTCAATTATGCTTATGGGAAGGTCAGACCAAGCTCCATGTTGGGCAGGTCATAAGTGGTCAAGCCCCCGGTTGGGAAGACCTAATGGCACCTAGCTCCAGATTGAGAGGTGAGCAATGAGGTACCTAGCTCCAGATTGAGAGGTAGCCTAATGTCCACTGTAGGGACAAAACCCTAAGAGAAGGGTATACCATAGGTTGGGTAAAAATGGTTGAGAAGTTATTAAGAAAATGTAAATTTTGTTTTGTAACAAATATTTGTTGTGCTTATGTTGTTACAATTATCTGTAAACTTTTGGTTTCCCCTACATACTAGTATAATTCTTTATACTGGTCGATGTTTTGTTTGTCAATTTTTTCAGGTTACATGCAGTGATGTCTACAAGCTCAATGGAAAGTGGATGTTCATTAAAAAGTGACATTGAAAAACAAAAAAGCTAAATAATGTTTGAAGGATTTTAGTTATCTAGATATTTTCCTTGGGTAATTTTCTCAATTCCTATGTTTTGAAAGGCATGGAAAAAGAAAAAAATTTATCCTTCTTTAAGCCTTGTTGTGGTAGAATTTATTAATTTATTTGATTATGTGAAAAACCATATGATCTTATTTTGGGATAACAGA
Organism: Alisma plantago-aquatica; assembly: GCA_963693085.1. Lineage (NCBI taxonomy): Eukaryota > Viridiplantae > Streptophyta > Magnoliopsida > Alismatales > Alismataceae > Alisma > Alisma plantago-aquatica. Next base: position 478,463,425 of record OY856413.1, on the reverse strand, counting down.
TCTAGCTTCTTGGCCTTCCTTAGTTAGGGTTACTGAGGGGTGGGGTCGTTACATAAATGAGTGACCATCTTGACTGAGCACAAGTTGTTGAGGATGTGGTTGAAAATGAATTTTTCACCACATTGATAAGAGAAACAAGGATAACTTTAAGAGGCTTCATAACTTGAGAATATTTGGCACAATTCATCATTCAAAGGTCAATGTAAGACTTTAAGTTATGCATAGAGAAGGTGTTAGGAAGACCCATGAATCCAAAACACAATCTTATTGATCCTAGATAGGGAAAATGATTTGTTTTCCTTTGAAACATAGGATACATGAAACAGAGTGAATAAAAGCACACATGCATGCTCATTTCATGAAAATAATAATTATATACTAGATTTATATTATAGATCATAGATCCTAGGTGCTTATTTCAACTTACTGTAGTGGTATTGGAAACCACCATGGTGTGATGATAGGAGCACCTAGGATATATAATATATTATATCAATCAAATAAATATGAAATCTGTAAGAATTGGATTTGGTTCCAAATCCTCTTGATCATGTTCCTTTTGATAATAGATCACAGGTGCTCATTTCATCACAACATAGTGGTGTTGGATCTACTATGAGATCAAGAGGATTTGAATCTAAATCCTCTCGATCTTTTTCAATTGCCTTTATCAACAAGACCTAGATTTGGATGATGAGAATTTTTTTTACCTTTTTATTCCCACAAGTCCTTCACCTTCATCTCTATTTGTATGGTTAGGGTTGGTGGTAGTGTGGTTGGGTTCTTCTTGGGTTAGAAGGAAATGATCTAAATGGATTATCTTTCACCTATATTGATAGGTCCTGAAGTCTATAGATTAAAGTCATGGAGTCATTTTATGGAGACAAGGGATATAATCTTAGGTTTAGTATCATACTAAACCCAAACACCTTAACAATTAAGAAAAACAACCATTTTAGTGGGTGGGGTGTGCAACTTGAGAATGTGCCATATGGTATATTCTAAAAGCATAACTACACATATCCATCTCTAGATGAAATGTAGTAAAGTGGAAAAAGGGGTTCTCACTTGGGAGTTTTTTTCTAGAGTTCTAAGAACAAATGTGGGAACACAAGTCATCAATGTTTCATAACGGAATTCAATAGTCCAATGTTGGTGTGTAATGTTTGTCAACCCCCAAATGACCTTGGTCTCTGAAAGGGCTTTTGAATTTGATGGAATATTGGAAGAGAGAATGTGGTATGTGCCCCTACTAGGCTCCCAACTTTGAAGGTTATATTTTCATATCAATATGATTTCTACTTTAATTTTGTTTGAATGAACAGTCTTATACTTAGGTTAGGTTTATAGGGAATCCCTATTTGGTTGATAGGTTTGTGAGGTGAATTTAGGAAAAAAAGGTTGAGTGTTTCATATAAAAAATTCATTTCTTACAGTCCATTGGTGGATACATACAACCAAGGTAGTGCAAAAAAATATATTTCTTACTCATATCAGTTAGCATCCAGTCATGGTGAGAATTTTCAATTGAGTTCATGAGTATGACCTAATCAAAAGAAAGACCAGGATAATTACTAAACAAACTTGTTAGATAATGATAATGGTAAACTATTGTGACTTGGAATCATTCCTAGATCCCCAATATCATAGTAAGTTGGATTAAATGAGCATTGTATAGAATCATGACATCACATACCAAAGTTCATCAGGATGAAATTCAAGGATTTGAAATGTTCTTGTCTTTTTTTGTTAGTCCAGTGTACCCTTTAGTGCCTATAATCAATTTGAAGTAACTAACACTACACCTGTAGTTCACAATTATTTCTTTCTTTGTTTATACTTGTTTTGGATATCTATTTTGTTTTCCTTTCAATTCATGATCATAGTAACGTTAATCATATGAAATCAATATTCTTAAAATTTGATATTACTAAATTATTTCTATAAAATACCAAAAAAATAAAGTGGCAACCTGGACATCTCTTAAATATTATCATCTTCATAATTTAAATGTGTTTATTTATGAGTATGGTCTCATCCTAGGTGAGCCACATGTAGGTTTTATTTTTTCCTATTACATGCAATTCTTATTCTCTCACCATCCAATCTTTACATCACTTTGTCAAACCTCAACACTCTAAATACAAATACTATTATCAGATGTCTTTCTTTTATATCCATTGGTTACACATGATATCACAACCTCTTTTTACAAATAGAGATCAAGAGATATCTTATTCAAATTGTTATTAACATGATATATACCCTTGATTTGGATCAATAACCTCATCCATAGTAGGAATTTTGTGGATATCATATAATTTCTTGAAACTTGGAATCAATGACTTAGACCATACTATTGTGTTTTCCACATTGGACATTTTAATGGAGTAGTAGGTCAAATGTAGAATCTTTTGCATTGATCACCATCTAGAAAGGGGTGATGAATGTGTATTCATCCTAGTTTTAGTCACAAATTCATCTTTGTTTTGCATTTCTAAATTTCTAATTTGCTTTATAATTATCTTTCTTTTAGTGTTCCCTAGTTTTACACTATTTTGTTTGGGTTTAGATCTATTTCCTTGATTATCACGACATGTTCAAGATTGATTTTACACACACCACCATAGGAAAGTGGTCCCATAGACTGAAGAGTGAACCCAAATCACATTTTATCCAAGCTTAAGTAATCAACCATGGTGCCACCCTATCAAATAATCATCTTGATGGACCTATTGAGGCTCACTGTTGATAGTCCATCAATTGATACATCCACTACCCCACCTTGCAAAATATTTCTATACCATGTATTATGTCCCATCTTCATAGCCATCTATCGAGGATATACAACAACCTATCTTGATATATTGCCAACTCAATACCACCTGACTGATAGTCATCTATCCTCCTTCTCACCATTAAAGTGAAATATCAAGATCTTCTAATTTATTATTATCAACCAATATATATCGAATTGTGGTCAACCTATTGAAGTTCACTTATTGGTACCACAAATTAAAGGCACCACTTGGATATTATGGTGTTGACCTCCAAACTTGAGTGCTACAGTTGAGAACCACATATCAAGTTTGTTTCTATCGAGTGTTAGTCTATTAAGGCATGCACTTATCAAAACCTTGAAATGCCAAACCATTGATGACTCATCTTCTTCCTACCATGTTGCTGGTATATGGGAGGTGGTTTCTTTCCGAAATGTCACGTTGCATTTATTTTTGATGGATGTAGAGGATGAGCCTTTCTCTCCACCTTCTCATAGAAGAACACAGTCTCGACAAAAGGATCATCACTAAATGTCAAGATGCTTTGGAAATCCATCCCTAAACTTCACTTTTACATCTGTCTCTAGCATCTTGATAGGCACCTATCTAGAGCCATTACACCTCTAACGAGAAAAACTATAGACCTAAATTAATCAAGGTATTGCAAGTCTGTGTTAAATACTTTGAAAGTGATAGAAAATTATGCACATGCACCAATCGATATTTTCCTTGATAGAGAGATATGGAGGTCTATTTCCTACATATATGTCATGCCACCAAATATCATGCTTGACCTCAAAAGAGGCTGGCACTTTGATTGCCATTAGTGATTATCCTGCACCACTCGACATTAGTTTCTTTGGTCATCTTCCAGTCAACCAATGAGCATTGATAATTATTGATAAATGCAAAAAAGAAAAAGATGTTGAGTAATATGGCTGCCCCAAAAACTTGTCTTTAGTTTGTCTTGTTGGTAATGCCAAATCATTCTTATCACAAGTGTGAGGAATACCACTGTTCACCATGACCACAAACCTTTTTATAGTGACTATGCCTATTTCTTTCCCTTTTTTTGTTGGACTTCATGAGTATATTTCCCTTGATAAGGTTTGGAGAGTAGCATTGCTACCGATTTTTCTTTTTGTTACTATTATTAAGACTATTTTAACTGTACTATTCTTTAAACTAAATGATTTATACATGAAATCAAGTTTGTCCAACTATTTTGCATGTCTATAATATCTTATATGTAGATAACTTTGAATATAATATCTAAGCCATCATTTCTTTCATATTCAACCCTTGATGATAACTTTAATATGTGTTTTCCAAGGTGGTGGGTGTTTGACCTCAATGTAGCATGATAGAGAGCCTAGAGTATCATATATCCTAATTGAATCTTTATTCTTATGCGGACTCAAATTATGTATATTCATGCTTGATATGATGTAGTGAAATAGGAAACATAGGTGGTGATGGTGAAACTCATTCATCCCAGTGATTCCATCATTTGTTATTTAAAACATTAATCTAGTGATTTTATCATTTTGATCTTAGTGTAAACAATCAAATCAAACCTTTGTGGTAAAGATTAATACTTTCATAGTTATATTAACTAGAATCTTTTTAAAACATTATCCTTTTGGTTCAATACATAGCTATACTATGATAAAATTTATCCATTTGCGTGTGATCTTTTAGACCTTTAGTTTGGATATAGATATGATTCACATCTTGGTGAATTTGAGCATACACATATATTGCATTAAGGGTTTACCCTACTAAAATATATCTCTAGACATTTTTTTCAAATGTAACTCTCTTATGTGGACATTATTCCTCTTCTTAGTTCCCACCTATATTCATTAGAATTGTATTATTCCATTCTATCATCATTTAGTTCCCAATATTCCATTTTAAAGCTTAGCTATCACATAAAACTAGGATATAAAGTGTTTATATTTACTAAACACTTTACAATATTTTGTGATATAACATTAGATGAAAGGGGAAACATTGTCTACAAAGTATAGGAGGGAATTTTTGTAAGATAATATCTATCCAAATAATTTGTTCCAGATAAGGATAAAGTCCTTTATGCCTATCCATTCACTTGAAGTTTTACCTTGTCAAGAATGTAAGTGTTTCTGGATTTCACAATTACCCTATGAATGATCAATACACCCGAGTACCTCCCTAGATGTTTCAAACATAGATTCTTCTGTCCCAAAACTTGTGAAAAAGAAGTACACAATCTTTTTAAAATATTTTAAATTATAGAACATTCTTCTAATAACTTGAAGAAGACAATGATGGCCTTGATATCCTTTATGAAGGTTTTGGCATACATAATGACTTTGTCAGCACAACACACTTAAGAGATTTATGGACCTATTTGGCAAAATTTAATAGGTTTTCAATGACCTTCATGTTACAGATTCATTTTTAACACAATCCCAAACCCACTTCCTAGGTGGAAAATGTCTTTAATGGATTAGAGTATTTAACCCTGAACAGATCATGGAATCAAACATATCACATGAAATTAATAAATAAAATGTCAAATTCCATCCATATGAAAATAAATGTTAACATATCCAAAGGCAACAAGGAAAATAAATAAAAGAAAATATAGAATAGTTTACATATTATTGGTACATACAAATCATAATTAATTCCCCTCAAGGAGTTCTAATTGGTGTAGATTAATTTATATCCAAAAGATATTGCTAAAAACATGATTGATAGTAGGCTCAAACCTTCATGCTCTTCCATTACCTAAATCATGAATTTCAATACAACTTCAGTAAAAATATACTGGTATGTTGTGTAAGCATAAAAAAGTTATATTGCAAGATAATTAGCTTGTCATGACTTATAAAAAAGGCTAAATACAATTTAAAATGAGTTATATGAGAGATCCAAGCATTATATTACATGCTTACCATTATGTGTTTGATAATAAGTATACAAACCCACCTCCCAATATATTCATTGATGAAGTCGACAAGGTTCATTGGGCTCTAAAACTTTAGTGAAATGTACCAGGATCCAAAGTGGGATTGGTTCCATCACTCCAATCAAAAGGAGGAGGATCTCAAGTGTACAAGTTCCATCACATCAATGGGAGGAGGAGGCTACTTGCAGTAATCAATTTACAAGTTATATAAGAAGATATTATAGAGATTTTAATTATATGCATATTTATTTTTAAAATATTATATGTGATGAAAGAAAAGATTATTAGAAAGTTATAAAGTAGTTCAATCATTTACAAACCCAAGCATTTACATACAAATATATTTTTTGTGGCACTGTTTAGGTCAAAGACTAGTATAAGCAAGTATTCTTGGATGACGTCAGTAAAACTAGATCATACTTAAATTATATCAACAATTTGTGGAAGATCCTAGGCATGCATTTCATATATCAATAATCAAGACTAGGTATTTGATGATCTCATGATATTCAATATTAGGGTAAATATTTCTATTTTGGGATATATGTACACTCATTCAAATCTATAACCAAAATGAGCAAGGTTTTTGAGAATCTAGTTCATAACTAATCATATTGAATAGATGAAAGATCTATGTGTATTGTGTTTTTAGGAATAGAACATAACCGTAACCATCATTGTAGATTTCGAGTCATTATCATCAATACCAACATCATCATCAAACATTATTAAAGATTTAGGAGTTTCAGACAATTTCGTATCTGACATGATCAAGTCTTAAGTTACATGAATAAGACTAGTAAGGGATATGGTATCTAAATTTTAATTAATATGAACTATTTATAAGAAGAGGAATGCCTAAATTAACACGGGATGAGCTTATAAAGAGATATTTTGAATCTCTACATATCAACCAGAATATGGCCCATGATAGAGCTGAATGGAAACAAAGGATCCATGTGGCTGACCCCAACATAGTTGGGACTGAGGCTTAGATGATGATGATGATGATCTATTGTTATGTGTAATTACAGTTGGGTCACAAAAGTGATTCCAATGTGTCGATCTCATTTTTATGATGAAAATAGATGATAATATACCAATTCAAGAGTTAAGATATGATTTATAAGGAATTAAACATGATGATAGTATTTTGCACCAAATATTTATGAAGGTGGAAATATACCTTTTTAGCATTCTAAATAAGGGGCATTAAATTGACCCTATTAAACTAAGATAAGGATTATGCAGTGGATGTCACTTCTCTTCACTAAGATGGTCGAAAAAGGGGGGCTGGTTCAACTTAGTCATCACAATTTGGTTAAAATTAACATTGATCAGATTGTGCCACTAGGTGAATATCTCCCATACTATAAACCTTTGTTAGAGGTTTTTGGCTAAATTGGACACTAGTATAATCCCTTTGTTTTGATGATGACAAACATTTCATTCTTGGCGATCTAACGTGCTACTTGAGTGTTGCAGGAATAAGGTGGATGGCAAAAAATTTGGGAAATCTATATGCTTGAATTATTGTTATTTCATGAATGTAATAAATTGTAAAACTTGTACAAACATATAATGTACTAGTACTTAGACATCATGTAAATCAAGCATTATATCTTCCCTAACTAATCACTACACTTAGATAGGTGATCCCCTTTAATAGTGTCACATATGCACACTCATACATACACTTAGCACGTTATTTGAAACATTGAAACATGGTCAATCTCGATTGACAAATTCCTCGACCGAGACACTCTCGGTCGACAAACTCCTCGATCGAGAAAGACCCAAATAGCCGTTAGACATAGCGTATAAGGTAGTTGGCAGTTGGAGATGAATGTTGCACATACTTGCTCCAGACAGTCCCTCAGTCGACAAATCCTCGACCGAGAAGGACTCTCGGTCGACAAATCTTCGACCGAGATGTGTTCTGTCTGCAACTTTCAGAATTAATTAACTAGCCGTTGCTAAAGCAACTAAAGTGTACCTAACGACTAGTTAAGCACTTAGAACCCCCTAGAAAGTGTCAAGAACGTCCTTAAGCACTTGTAGGTCATTCCTATAAATAGGACATGCCTTAGGACACCTAAACTCACAAATCTACACTTGTGATATACTTGAGCCTACATTTGCATTGTCAATCTGTTTTGAGAAATTGAGCAACACTTGCATTGGCTATTCTTTTCCTTGCTCCAATTTCGTGTCCTATTGGCTAGCATCTTCTATCCACAATACTAACACTTCTATATACATTGGTTAGGAGATCAAAACGCTTGACATAGGAAATCAAGCATTGAGCTGCAAAGTGGTATTGTAATTTCTATTTTTCCTTCTTGTTCCTTTTATCTCTTGTATTCTACTTGCTATTCCTAGGGTTGGAGGCTGCAGATTGGAGAAGGTTCTTCTCGGTGGAGAAGGTGGACTGAAGACTACTTCAAGAAGGCTGTTGCAACGGGAAGCTACTTCAAGAGGAAGGCTACTTCAAGGGGGAGCTTGAAGTTACTTCAAGAAGGCTGCTTCAAGGTTGGTGCAACTACTTCTAGGTGAAGGCTGTCTGAAGGGTTTGGTGAAAGAATTGTAATTTTATGTAAAGTCCTTGCGAGGTAATAAAATTTGATTCTTTCAAAATCCCGGTTGGGTAAGCAACCGGGTAGTGGATTGACTTCCTTAGTATTTGCTAAGGTTGGAACCACTCTAAATCCTTGTCCCCTTGTCCAATATTGTTGTGGTTGGTTGTTTGAATTAAAATAATTATTAAAATTATTTTAAAACCCTATTCACCCCCCTCTAGTGATTTTTCAATTGGTATCAGAGTAGGCTTCAAGGATCTCTAATCGAGTCTTGAAGAATGAAGGGTGGTGGTGCCTACAACTGCAAGAAAAGGAGCAGCTTGGACCAACCTTCAACAAGTTGCAATTGGTGTTTAGGAACAAGCCACACAACAATTGGTTGCCCATGGAGTGAAAAGAAGGAAGATGTGCACAAAAGTTGTCTTATTGCTAAAACAAGTGAAGAATTAGAAGAGGTAAGCCTTTTTTATTTACCTAAAGAAGATTTAATTGATAGTCTTCAAGAAACACATGAAAAATACATTGAGTGTAAGAAGAAATTAAAGAAATCAAATAAAGAAAATAATGAGTTACATGCTAAACTTCTTGCTCTTACATCTGAAAATGAAGACCTTAAGAAGGTCATTGAAGATCATAATATTAAGTTAAAATCAATAGAAGCAGATTGCAATCTTCTTTCTCTAGAAAAGATAAACTTGCAAACTCAAGTAAATGATCTTCAAAAACAACCCGTCTTGTGTACACATCTAGATTATGATACTATCGTGAAAGAAAGAGATTCATTATCATCTAATCTAGAACAAGCAAAGCTAGATATCAAGAATAGAATGGATGAGATTGCTAAGTTACAACAAGAAGTTAGTAGTCTAAGTAATAATGGCATTCTTGATAAAATCTTAAATGATTCTTACCATCAAATTGGAAGGAGAGGACTAGGTTACAAGCCTAAAGGAAAATCTTATCAAAAACCTAGTTGGGGAAGAACACAAGTGCCAAAGAGTCAATATATGTATGTAGCTAAAGGCACAAATACATATGTACCCAAAAACAACCTAGAACAAAATCATAGAAAGAGATATGAGATTGATTCTATATGTTGTCATTACTGTTTGCGCCTTGGACACTATTCTTTTTCATGTCCTTACAAGAAAAAGGATGTCGAGTTAGTATTGGTTCCAAAACCCTTAAACTAAATGAACAAAATTAAGTTGAGATATGACCAAGGACTCTAGTTGCATATTTCTATGTCTATCTCAACTTAACATAATGGGATAACAAATTAATTCAAGCATCTAAAACTTCTAACTTGAAAATATACAATTCTTTTAAATCTGCAAAGACAAAATTTTGCCTTAATTAAAGTTCTCAAAGCATAAAGACTTAATATAATTAGTTGAGATTTGATCTAAATATTACTTTGATATTCATATGATCTATCTCAACCAAGCTAAATTTTCAAATTGCATAATTGAATTGAAAATGAACTTTGTTTTTACTTGGAAACAATTACTGAAAATAGTTCTGAAACAGTACAGAACTTTTCTCGGTCGAGACACTATTGTCGGTCGAGAAATAGTCGACCGAGCAGGTTTCTATTGTCAAATCTGAAATAAATCTGTTGAACTTGTTTTCAATTAACCTAGCTTGCTATAAATTTGTTATTAATGATTGATTTAACATGCAAATCAAGAATAAAACCCTGGAAGACAGTTTTTAAAGTAAGACATATTGATCTTTTGCATTATATAACATAATGAATCCTTAAACATATTGCAAAAGTGCTATAAGAAGACAAATGTTGAACATACCTCATTCATTGTTTGAAAAAGTTTCTTAAGCATGATCAGTTATAAAAGTTTGTCTTAAAAGAAAATTGAAAACTTATATGAGATTATTTTGGTTTTACTATCTAAATGGTTGGACTTAAAACTGAAATCATGATTAGTTTAACCAAGGAAATTACTATTTTTATCTACATGGTTTTCCTAAGTACTCCTTGGAATATCTATACCGAAACCATGTGTGTTGAAATTTAGTTTAAATGATCATAATTATTGCATTTATATGTTGATCATTGTACTATGGATATGCTTCTACCTTTATATAGTGCCATGATCATTATATTTCAGTAATTTGTATAAAATCCATATATATTTCCATAAATAGATGATCATTGTTATTCAACACATTATAAATATAGATGATGCTATCATTGAAAGTGAAAATTTGAAAAACAGTAAAACTCTATGACATAAAGAATCTTGATAATATAGAAAATGATTGTTGTAACAGTGCTTCTTAAAACAAGATTTTAATGTTTTATCCATTTGTTTGTTCTAAGAAATTAAAAGCAAGGGTACAAGGAAAAATGCTTCTAAAGTATATTATCTGAAAACAAGGGTAAATGGGATTTGATACTCGTAGTAAAGCTTATATGAATTCTCATACTAGAAATCTATCAAAATGCTTCAAATCAATTTAATCTAGCTACCTGCAGACATGAATATTCAAACTATATATACGCAGGAAACTACCTCTTGGTTGAAATCAAAGTTGACCAAGGGGCGCTATGGTCGTAGTCAAGGTCGACCTAAAATAAGCTTGACACAATGCTTATTTGTACATCATTTTACTGCACTTCATCTTAGTATCTTGATTCAAAATGTGTTTATCATATTGAAAACATGAAGCTTTAAGGAAAGGTCAAAGTCAAATCTTAAAAATCATTTTATGACCTTAGAATCCTCAAATTGTCTTAATTATAAGATTAAGGGGGAGCTCACAAAAACAAATTTGATTAAGAAGCTTACAAAACTTTGTAAACATCATTTGAAGCTTGTTATGACCTTAGTACTCTTACTCTTTGAAGAAATCTACAAATTTCATGAATATGATATATATCTTGTTCTTAATGGAATTTTCTAAACAAATCAGGGCTTAACATCCCGTGCATTTGTTTACAGATACCTTTCATGTACTCTAAGCTTAAAAAGGATTCTCATATCATTTTTAGGGCTTAACATCCCTTGTAAAATGGGTGAGAAATCAATACACATATGCCATGAAGATAAAAGGAACTCATATCATTTCAAGGCTTAACATCCTTTGTAAATGATTGAGAAATAAATTGTGGCTAAATTTAACATTAATTAGTGTGCATTAATCCCTTGATTTTAATTGGATATCTCTTTAAGGGGGAGCAAAGCAAAGTCATACAAAATGGTTATCTTGGATAGCTTTTTGAAATGACAAAGGGGGAGAAATAATATAAAATCACAAACATAAAATAGTGAGTTTCATAATATCTCGGCCAGCTTTCACTTGCAAAATTAGAATGGCTACAAAAGGTAAATTTTAGGTATGAAACTCACATGATTTATATTTCCTTATTTTATATTTAGGAAATGTTTGTCATCTTCAAAAAGGGGGAGATTGTCGGCTAAATTGGACACTAGTATAATCCCTTTGTTTTGATGATGACAAACATTTCATTCTTGTCGATCTAACGTGCTACTTGAGTGTTGCAGGAATAAGGTGGATGGCAAAAGATTTGGGAAATCTATATGCTTGAATTATTGTTATTTCATGAATGTAATCAATTGTAAAACTTGTACAAACATATCATGTACAAGTACTTAGACATCATGTTAATCAAGCGTTAGATCTTCCCTAACTAATCACTACACTTAGATAGGTCATCCCCTTTAATAGTGTCACATATGCACACTCATACATACACTTAGCACTTTATTTGAAACATTGGAACAAGGTCAATCTCGGTTGACAAATTCCTCGACCGAGACACTCTCGGTCGACAAACTCCTCGACCGAGAAAGACCCAAGTAGCCGTTAGACACAGAAGACAAGGTAGTTGGCAGTTGGAGATGAACGTTGCACATACTTGCTCCAGACAATCCCTCGGTCGACAAGTCCTCGATTGAGAAGGACTCTCAGTCGACAAATCTTCGATCGAGATGTGTTCTGTCTGCAACTTTCAGAATTAATTAACTAGTCGTTGCTAAAGCAACTAAAGTGTACCTAACAGCTAGTTAAGCACTTAGAACCCCCTAGAAAGTGTCAAGAACGTCCTTAAGCACTTGTAGGTCATTCCTATAAATAGGACATGCCTTAGGACACCTAAACTCACAAATCTACACTTGTGATATATTTGAGCCTTCATTTGCATTGTCAATCTATTTTGAGAAATTGAGCAACACTTGCATTGGCTATTCTTTCCCTTGCTCCAATTTCATGTCCTATAGGCTAGCATCTTCTATCCACAACACTTACACTTCTATATACATTGGTTAGGAGATCAAAACGATTGATATAGGAAATCAAGCCTTGAGCTGCAAAGTGGTATTGTAATTTCTATTTTTCCTTCTTGTTCCTTTTATCTCTTGTATTCTCCTTGCTACTCCTAGGGTTGGAGGCTGCGGATTGGAGAAGGTTCTTCTCAGTGGAGAAGGTGGACTTCAGACTACTTCAAGAAGGCTGTTGCAACGGGAAGCTACTTCAAGAGGAAGTCTACTTCAAGGGGGAGCTTGAAGTTACTTCAAGAAGGCTGCTTCAAGGTTGGTACAACTACTTCTAGGTGAAGGCTGTCTGAAGGGTTTGGTGAAAGAATTGTAATTTTATGTAAAGTCCTTGTGAGGTAATAAAATTTGATTCTTTCAAAATCCCGGTTGGGTAAGCAACCGGGTAGTGGACTTACTTCCTTAGTATTTTCTAAGGTTGGAACCACTCTAAATCCTTGTCCCCTTGTCTAATATTGTTGTGGTTGGTTGTTTGAATTAAAATAATTATTAAAATTATTATAAAACCCTATTCACCCCCTCTAGTGGTTTTTCAGAGGCTTGTGGTACCATAATGATGATTGGATAGAAATGATAGGAGAAGAGACCACATGGCCTTAACAAGAGCCAAGAAACAATTGGCTAAGTCCTTATTCATCCTCCAAACATTAAGGGTGGTGAGGATGTCAATGGTGGCCCAAGTGACGATCACCCAATATAGGCTTCATGGATGTATCACAAACAAGGATGGAGAATGAGGATAAAGAAGGAGGCCATCAAGATGGTCGTGATTCATGTAAAAGGAATGAAAAATAACTTGAGGCGGTGACAAGTTTAGGAGAATGGTTTTATAAGTGTATTAGGAAGAGTTTGGGGTTAATGAGATGGATGCCTTTCTTCCTATAGTAGAATTTAGGAAATATGGCTTGGGAATTCAAATATCTCTCCAATACACATCATTGGGCTTTGGATCAATGGGAAATAGGGTCAAAATGGCAAGATAAGAGGAGAGGGAGAAGGAAAGCATGTGATACAATGGATCGGAATGGGAGAATTCTTGGTGGCATCATTTGCATCCTCCTTCCACTAGTTATAGAATGTAGGTTATGATGCAACATATGTCAAATTGTGCCCAAATGGATAACTAATATATTTTCCAAATAACAAAGGGACAAGTATTTCAAGTTTAGTCAGTGGGAAAATGAAACGTGATAGAAGGGTTTTCGTACCATTAACTTTTAGAAATGACATCTAGTTATAGAAATGTCCATATAAAATAAATTTGGACCATATTTTCATCAATAAATTATAGATCTCATAGAAAATGTTTGGTTGGCAAATAATATTCTCAAACCTTCATTTGCTAAAGTTCTCAATAATTTTAACTAGATTACAGTTGATGTCACAACACATTTTATTCAAATTAATCCTTATATTCTCAATTTTAGTGTCACAAAAATCAAGAATTCATAAAAGGATGAAGTCATGTCAATAATACACATTTAAGATAAAAATATATAGTGAATAAAATATTTCAAAACTCACTTTATTACATCCTCTCCTATTTATAAAGGATTTATTTTCCAAAATTTTGACATCCTTAAAAATATTAGGAAATCTTTGTTCCATATCTGACTTTAAATACCATATAATCACTATTATGGAGCTTTCATATCACTTTCACAACATCAATATTCTTGTTTTAAGGTCCTTGGTATATATGTCTAGTATTTTTTGTCAAAACATACTGCTCAAGGGTGTCATTTGATTTAGTTGGATCATAATTGAGGACATGGCCGGGGTCCTTTATGCATTGCTTGAAATTCTATACATGGAAAACACAGTGCATCATGCTATATTGTGGAGTAAAGGCTAGGTTATATGCACATTCCCTGATACTATCTAGATATTGAATGTACCCATGTATTTGGGTCTAAGTTTCCCTTTATTCTTCTAAATATCTTGAATTTTCAAGATCTTCAAAAACATGTGATCATCCATGACACAACGTATGTGTAAAACTTAACTGTATGTATTATTGTAATATGGGATTATGAGTTTTCATTTATTTAACATTGGGAGTTAGGAGATTAAAGACTACTACTTATTAGACAATGAGCTAGATCGACAGAAAATTTGTATTTGATTAAAAACTAAGATTAAACAAAAATTAAACAAAGAAATCAATCAAAATGGTTGTTGTAAATAACATATGAACAATATCTAGGTTAACCCATTTCACCATGATGATAGCTATAGTAGGTTTTTATTCATGTAGTAACAAGTTATCATTGATTTATGATTTGGGACCTAAAATTTAAAGTACCCTCTTTCGAGGAACAATATCATGTTCAAACTAGTCAAAATTATACATTTGTTTAGTTCAATATATTATTTTTTATTATGTACAATAGTCTCTCATTTATTACCTCCCAATTCTTATCATACTATGCCAACATATTATCGATTGAGTTAATAAATTTCCCCTAAAATAAACACCTCTTTAGAAGTAATTCATGTCTAAATCATCATTTAAGATGTGCAACCTTAAGTAATTGAGATGGAACCTAATTCCACGAAAATTATGCATTGAAAATTATGCTTATATAAATATGTCATCATGTAAAGAATCGTAATTTGCTACTACTAGTGTCTAGAGATTTGAAAATTAGCCAGACATGTTCAACATGGCATAATGGTGGAAAATATAAGAGAAAGAAAATATGGAAGTAATATGAAAGCACCAATGAGTCACGATTAATGGAGATCCCTTTGAAGATGGACCTTAAAGTAAATCACTTTGCTCTCCCAATCACTCTCCAAATGTTTCAAGACCCACACTTTTTGAATGTCTCCTATTTATTCTCCATATCAATTTTCAAAATGTATTTGGAATAATGATGTTGTGATTCTACTTCCATCCTCTCTAGTATTATGTTATAGTGACATGAAAATCATTACATTACCATATGAACCATTCAATTTTAACACAATAATTTCACGTTGTTAGTGCCATAGGGTCAGTATCACTGACATTGAGTTGGTGGCATCGAGATGCTTTTTACTGTTACTAGTCCACTTATACCTATGTTCTACCTCCCCTACTTAGAAAGAAGTTATGATAAAACATGAACATTCATCCCTTAAATGATACCTAATATGCATGAGAGTATATATTAAAATTAAAAATAACTACCATGTGTTAAAAAAATGAACTAAGGTTTTGACACATCAAGCAGTAAGGCAACAAATTAATGATATAGATACGAAGGACCTATTCTATTTCATCATGGTGTGAGACAAGCTCAATACTAATATACTACACCTATGATGAATATATTTGTTGCATCATTTGATATCATTCTTTATAGTATATAAACTACATCATCGATCTCATATGGCATAACCTAAAATGTGAAAAACTATATGCGATTAATGCAATTTCATTGGCATGGTAACATGATATAAAATTACAAGTTTGTTAGAAATGTATTGATATTGGAATGCAACATTATTATTCTTTAAATATGATTGATAGAATTTTAAGTAAGTAAACAACTTAGACTCAAACAACATTTCACATGTATTACCATCAAACTCAACAATTCATTGTAAGGCATTTTCATTATTGACTAAATTTCCATTGGAAGTGTCCATGAGGGAAAGTAAGGCACCCAACCAACTGTTGACCTTGTTTCCATGTGAGTGACCTCATATGACTGAACTCACTAAGATAACATGTTTCAACATGTCTTAGCATTTCAAGAAGGTGTATAGACAATCATTGGCTAAAGGCACAAGGGTTTTGTATAATGGTTATATACATTATGTCTATAGTTTGTTCAACTTATTTTATAAAAAATACAAAACGTATCATACAAAATCACTTAGTTTTAGACAATGAATTATACCCAAGTATTGATTTTTATTCATAGAAAATAATCAATAGAAATATCAATATCAATCATTTGTTCCAACATTTCAATCATTTATGCATTAATCAACATAGTTAATATGTCACAATTCCATACTAGTCCTAGGTGAAACATTCACATCATAGAAGTCACAAGATTAAGGTGTATTTTATTTTGAAGAAAACAAGAAACCATAAAATTTTCATCCTTATCAAGATTTAAGCAAACAAGATCATAACAAGTCACTTTAGATCACATCAGTCACTATTAGTATATAAACTTTATGTATTATCTTGCTTGTGTGTTTTGTTACGAGTTATGGTGTGTTGTCTGTTTTGTTATATGCTTTAGACTTGTCATGTCTTTAGCTTTCCTTTTATTCCATATCGCCAATTATGTATCCACTTACTCACTTGTCATATAAAAGAGAGTGCATTGTATGTGTTTCAATCATATCAAATAATGATTTTTCCATTTTATACGGTATCAGACATTTTTGATCCTCTCCATGCCACCCCTTCAACCTACCCCTTCCAACCATCAACCACCCCACTAACTACACTATTTCTACCATCTTGACCATTCCAACCACTAGTCACCCTCTCCCTCCATCACCTTCAACACCACCACTATCCATCCATTGACCACCACCCATCAACATCCACCCATATACCACCATCCATAGACCTCCACTCATAAACCAACTATTCATATTCCACCAATTGACATCCACCCATCGACCTCTATCCATCAACCAACCCTTAATCTTCCACCCATCGACCTCCACCCATCGACCAACTCTTCATCTTCCCCCCATCGACCTCCATTCATCGATCAACCCTTCATCTTCCACCCATCGACCATCACCCATCAGTCAACCCTTCACCTTCCACCCATCGACCACCACCCATCAACCACCACACATCAACCTCCATCCATCGACCACCACCATATCAACCTCAACCCGCTGTCTCACAAATCCATTTTATGACTCTTCCCAAAATAGCAAGTTGAAATCCTACAAGTACCACCTTTTTTTACCTATGCCACATGGTGGAGTGAATCTCACACTGTGATAGTGTAGGTTGTTTCTTCTCTTGACTACTCCTATGTGGGTTTCTCATATCTGTTGATCTAGATGTATTGCTTCTATCTACTGCCCCCATGTGGATTTCTTAGATATTTTCACCCAAATATGTTGTTGCTTCTATCTACTACCCCTATAAGGGTTTCTTAGATCTATTTGGATATGTTTGATACTTCCTATTCCCCTATGAGGTTTGTTTGGATTTACTCATATGTTGTTGTCTTCTGTTGATCATGTGTTGTTTCTACTGCTCCAACTATGAGTTTCTCAAATCTAGTCATCCATATTTGCCTTTTCCTACTACTACTACTACTTCACCTCTGTATAAGACATCACCCTAGCTTCCATGGTAAATACAGATCCTTAATTGACCTTGTGTGTTACGAATGTGAAACTTGATGGATCAAATTGAGATCTTTTTGTGACATCATTCTAAATCTATATCGAAGCCCAAGGACATTATTCTCATATCTCTATTGTTGCTAGGGTTCCTCCTGATGACTTGGCGGATGAAAAAACCAAGCATGCCTTCAAACAATGGGCCAAAGATGATTTAGGTGTCATGACATGGATGGTGAACAACGTTGAACCAAAGATAAGTCAATCTCTCCTTCACATATAGAATGCCAAAGCCATGTGGGATTGATATTCCCATGTGTATGCACACCAACAAAACCCCAAAGAAGGTCTTTGAGATCTTCAAAACCTTGGCAAGAAAGGAGTATTCCATTGAGGACTCTGTATAAGACTATTACAATCAGTGTTCAACACTTTGGATGGAGTTTGAAGTTTATCCTCCACCCTCTTTTGACATCAAAGAAATTGAACAACAACACAACAAACTTCAACTTTTTCAATTTCTAGCTGGTTTCCCATAATCCTTTCCAGGAATGGTAGACCAAATCTTATCGAGTAATCTCTTACCTACACTAAAGGATGTTCTCAAGCGTGTTCAATGCCTTCCTTATACTAATTCCCTTCCTTCTACATCTGGTCACTTCAACCTTGTGATCTCATCCTCTTATTCTAGTAGAGGATGTGGATGTGACCCTAGTCATGGTTGTGGTGCAGGTGCTCCTGGACGAGGTCCTCCTCCTGTCCCTAGATGAGGCCAACCTCAACCTCCTCCCACCAAACATTTTTGTAACTTCTATAGGTGCACAAACCACAATGAGGACCGCTATTGGGAAAAATATGGTGTGCTTTCTGGGAAAATTAGGTCTCCTCTGATGTTTATGAAGACTCTATTGCTACTATCTCCCATTCTACTCAGCCCATGGTTGAGTGGACTCATGTAGAGATTGACAAAATCCTTCAGGCTTGACTATCCTTTCCAGCATCTACTATAGAAGGAGATTCATCTGCTTTACGTGCATTCCCCACTACTTACGGTAACCATAAATGGGTCACTAACTCCAATGCATCAACTCTTATTTTTGGTTGTTCTTAATGTTTTACTATCTTATTTAAAACTACATGTGTCCCTCCTATGATTGTTGCGGATAGGGCTATATCTCTATTCAAAAGTCTACTATCCATGGTGTTATAACTATATCTCTATCCAAAAGTCTATTGTCCATGATGTTGGAACTATATCTTTGTCGAAAAGTCTACCCTTAAAATATGTCTTATATGTTCCAAGATTTCCTCTTAATTTTCTATTTGTTAGTAAGACTATTAAGAGCCTTCAATGTTCAATCACTTTTGATCCTAAGGGTTGTGTATTTTAGGATATCCATAAGAGGAAGAGGATTGGGTTGGGCCATGGGGAACTATATGGGTTGTACTACTTGGATGTGCCACAATCTACCGTTGCTCTTCTATCTGCTTCCATAACTAGTCTGAAAGGGCACTATCGTCTAGGGCATCCTTATACTTCTAAACTCCGTTGTTTATTTCCAAATGTTTATGAAAAACATTTTTTGTGAATATTGCCAATTTGGAAAACAAACTTGGGATTTTTTTCATAAGAAGCAAAAAATTAGTACTAACAATCTGTTTGACATTATTCATGCTAATATTTGAAATCCATGTTTCTATCTAGCTTGTCTAGATATGGTTATTGTATGACTTTTGTTGATGGATATTCCAGGGTGACTTGGTTTGCTCTACTAAAGGATCATAATACTATTTTTTAAACTATCACCACCTTTTTACTGAGATCCAAACCAAATTCAAAACTACATCCAAGATCTTGTAAATCGACATTGCCTTAGAATTTATTGAAAAATATGTCAATCTTCTTTGTAGTTCTAGGGGTACCATTCATCATGCTTCCTTCTCTTACACACCACAACAAAATGGTGTGGCAACAAGGAAGAATCAACATCTACCTGAAGTAGCATGCACAATTCTTCTTCACTACATGTCCCTAAACATATTTGGTCTAAAGTTGTTTCTAAAGCATGCTAGTTAATCAACCATATGCCTTCTTATGTGTTACACAATTGAGTCCCTATATCTCTTCTTTATCTCAATGTGCCATTGTTTTATGTTCCACTATGCATCTTTGGTAGCACCTACTTTGTTCAGAATCCCCATCCTCAAATGTCTAAACTTGAGCCATGTTCCATTAAGCGTGTCTTTGTGGGATATTCTCATACTAAAAAATGATATGTATGTTATGATCATGTTAATTTAAAATGGTTTGTGGTTGCAAATGTTGTGTCTTTGAAAAGATTCCATACTATTGTGATGAAGGGTCTTCCTTATCTAGTGATTTGGTTGTTTCTACTCCTCTGTCTAAGGTGGTAGACCATGATCACAATGATGAAACTGAAGAGGTGTCCATGAGAATACTGAAGGTTACAAATCCCCTATGTGATCATTAAAAACCAATTCATACCTCTTCGAAGATCACAACACCTACCAGGATTTTTTGACTTACATCTTCCTATCAACCTAAGGAAAGGTGTTTGTTCCTGTACTCAACATTCAATTAGTAACTTCTACTCTTCCACTAATCTTGGTGCTAGGTTTTCTTGTTTCACTACTTCTACTTATACTATTATTGTGCCAAAAAATGCTACACAAGCTCTTCAACAAATTGAATGGTGTTAAGATATGGAAACTAAATGACAGCCCTACAAGATAACAAGACTTAGATCTTTGCGATCATCCTGAAATTTATCCAATAGTTGGTTGTCATTGGATTTTTACTATTAAATATCAACCAGATGGTTCTATTGAACTTTTGAAAGCTTGCCTTGTAGCAAAAGGCTATACTCAAGCCTACAGAATGGACTACTTTGAAACTTTCTCTCCTGTGGCCCTCCTCAACTCTATGAGAGTACTTATCTCTATAGTTGTCAATAAATATTGGCCTCTTTGTCAACTTGATGTCAAAAACACCTTCCTGTATGGTGACCTACATGAGGAAATTTATATGGAGTAGTCACTTGGTTTTTCTTGTCAGAGGGAGTTTCTGAAGTCTGTAGACTCTGGAAGGTGATATATGGCCTAAAAAAAGCCTGCATGCGTGGTTTGATAAATTAAGCCTCGTTCTCAAGTTTAAATTTTAGCACTCATGTTTGGATTATTTTGTGTTTATTAAGAAGTTCAACTCTAGAATTGTTGGTCTTATTGTTTATGTGGATGATGTTATTCTTTAGGGATATGATTCTGAAGGTATTTCAGATACTAAATGATATTGGTAAAATTCGATACTTCTTGGGGATCTAAGTTTCTAGATCATCATGTGGGTTGAGTCTTTCACAATGCAAATATGTTCTGGACCTTCTGACAGAAGCATGCATGCTTGGTTCAAAGCTTGATGGTACTCCTTTGGATTACAATTTTAATTAAGATGATGAATCTTCACCTCCGTACCCTGATAACCATCAATACCAATAGATAAGCTTATCTATCTCACTGTGACGAGAGCTTATATAACTGTTACTATTGATCTTGTCAGTAGATATCTAGACAAACATCAAAAATGTCATTTGGGTGTTGTTTGTTAGATTCTTAAATATTTGAAATCTTGTCCAGGTAAAGATTTATTATTTGTAGACATGGGCACTATAAACTTAGTGGTTATTCTAACTCTAATTATGATGACATTCAATGTGATAGGAAATTTATTTCTGGATATTGTTTCCTTTTTGGATGAAATCTGATTCAAATGGTGCACTAAAAAGAAGACTGTGGTTGCTCGGCCAAGTGCTGAAGTTGTGGCCCATACTACTTGTGAATTGATGTGGGTCCAAGGACTCCTCAACTAATTTGAGATTTCAGACTCTGATCCAATTCCTATGTACTATGATAATAAAGCAACCACTTTTATTGCAAGCAATCCCACTTTCCATGAGCGCACAAAGCACATCTAAGTGCATTACCACTTTATACACAAAGCTATTTCTCTAGATGCATATGCACTCCTTATCTCAGGACTGAGGATCAAATTGTTGATATCTTCACTAAGATAATTTAGAAGACATGCTTTTCTACTCTAGTGGTCAAGTTGGGCATGTTTGTCATCTATTCTCCATCTTTAGGGGGGTATTAGCATATATGCTTTATGTGTTATCTTGTGTTGTATGTTTTGTTATGTGTTATGGTGTGTTGTGTGTTTTGTGATGTTCTTTCTACTTGTTTTTTTCTTTAGCTTTCCTTTTATCCCATATTTCCTAGTTTTTTTATCTCCCTTACTCTCTTGTGTATAAAAGAGAGTGCATTGTAAGTGCTTAAATCATACACAATAAAGGTTCTCCTATTTACAGTTACATATAACATGAATCAAAAGTAGCATAATATAATTTGATCTTATTCAAATATGTCATATGTCATCATAGTATTACTAATTTCAAAAAAGATAGAGTTTTGATGTTTAGTTAGGTCAAAGTTCACATTCAGATTAAGTATCATCATTATGCTTTGTAAAAGAGTAACTATTATTCAAAGGGGTCATGTCATGCACATTAGGGGGATCATGATTATCATTTACGTAAATAATTTTCTCTAGGTTATTGATCAATGGACAAAGATAAGTATAATAAGGCATTTACGTCATTCAAGAAGATCCAAGTAATAATTTTTAACAAACTGAATGGAATCAAGAGCCCATTTTGGGTTAAAGAGTATGACCAACAAGAAGATCATATATTTTTTATTAAATTAGTATATAAAAAATTTATATATGGAATAGTATATATGAAAGATACATGCTAATATTGGGAAATAGGGTGAGAGAGGGAGAAAAACCTTAAATCTAGAGGATGTTGGATGTTATATTAGGAGCCTGGTATGATTCCAAGGTAGTAGAAGGTGGTTTAGTGGATGCATCGACATAGGAGAGAAGTAGAGATAGGAATGATGCACATCACTCACTCCCACTTCCATGGAGGTTTGGGTCAGAGCTAAAAGGGACCTTAGAAGTAGTTGGTTGGCATTACACTAGAAATAGTAGGAGAGAGGGAATGAGTGGTTAGGGCGTGTGGTGTACATTGGTGTAGTTGTTGCCGAGTCAAATGTGGATCATTTTATTGTGACACTTTCAAAGGGAGAGAGAGGGTTGGGATGTGTGCAGCCAGATCAGGGCATCAATGCATGAACAAGAGGTGAGATCATGCTGAGGGGAATGAAGCAGAGATGGGATACAATTGGTGAGTTCTTAAGAGTGGTAAGACTAGTGGGACATGTGGTAAGCGATGATTGGTTGCAGAGAGGTTGTTGTGGAAAATAGATAGAGAAATAGAAGAGAATAAGAGAGTGGAAGGAATAGAGAAAGAGTGAGTTGGATGAGGTTCTCTAGGCTAATGCCTCTTAATCATGTGTTAGTTGCTTGTCATCCTCACAATGAGTTTCCACCTCAGATCTCTATGGAGTTGAGGGCAAAAGTGAGATCTAGAGAATAAAAGACTTGGAGGTGATGATAGAAGCAAGAAATGGGGGCTCTAGAAGCTAGGTTTAGCTTTCAAAAGGAAAAGAGGATTGTGGGGGAAATCAAGTTTTGGCTAGAGATGGGGAAATTAGTGTTGTGTGAAGGAGAAAAACCTCCCCTCTGTCTAATTATTTGAGGGACAAAACGACCATGGAGGGCCTTGAGTAGGGTGAAGGTAGATTAAGGTGTTCTTTCATGTTTGTGGCATGTGACTTGACGAATGGAGGTAGAGGAGCAGTTGCATGCATTGTTGGACAAAGAGGATGTTAATTATAGGGCTATTGGATCAAGGGTTGATTCATGACTTCAGAGACCTTACAACCTAGAGAGGGCATCATTAGGGAGAGGGATATAATTTTGGTTTGAGGTGGTAAAAAAGTATAAAAATTCAAATGATGATAATTTTTTATCCACAAGCTATAAAATGATCCACCTTGATGCCTTATACAATTCTAAGCATGTTTGAAGGTAGAGAGAACATAATTTTTGGGGTCATGTTCAATTGATATATGATGATGTTAATGTGTATAAAACCTAGGCTAAATAAAAAATAAAATGTCAAAACCTTGAGTATAGGATAAAATGTGACTAATTAAAGCATGAATATCATTAAAAGCATGCAATTGGATGAGAAAGATCTAAATAGGGGAAGGTACATTGCCAAGGTACATAGGTGAGTGGTAGTATAGGTCCAATATATCACATCCTTCCCTTTTTAAGGTATGTTGCCCTCAAAATTGGGCATCCTTGATAAGGTCGACAATGCATGATTCCATGTCAGAATTGAGCTCGACTACAACAAAATTGCCCATTAGTGGCATTTATTCAAGTGTCTTTTATATAAAAAAAGCCACTATCTTTCTAATATACATGAATTTTAATTAAAATGCCTATAAACCACCTATTATGGAGTTTCTAAAAAGAACATAACATTAAAGGCATTTTTATTGTTAATTAATGACAATCTTAAATTGTCATACCAAATTAGAAAGTAATTGCTAATGTAATTTTTACTCCCCGCTCCATTAGTTTCCCTTCGTGCTCCAATAGATCACGAACAGATCACGAGTATTATGAGGGAGATTGATCTCTCTGCTCTCTCCATGTCCCTGATTCCTTGCTCACCAACTAGACCAGTACATGCGTGGAGGAGATAAAGAGTCTTGGCCGATCATCGCCCTAGGTGTTGGTGGACTAGTGCGGCGTGCGGAGTGCCAGTTGCCGACGGAAGGAGTGGCAAGTTGCCGTGGTTGCCGGTGGTGGAGTGCCAAGTATACGGCCATGAATTGCCAAGTTACTGGCGTCGGAGTGAGACATTGCCGGTGAGTCCCAACCATATGTATATTTGATCCTCTTCCCCCACCACTTTCATACAGAGAGTCATCTGTTTGCCCCATTGTCGCCAGCTAAAAGCATGAGTGCAATGGTTGGGAGAGGAGCGCCATCTGCTGGGAGAGGAACGCCATCGGATGGGAGAGGAGCGTTGTGGCTTTGTCCTCCACCACAATCCGCGTAAGGTATGTGGGTTGATCTTGGTCTATTCACGGATTGTAGTACTGGTGCGTTATATAAAATATTGTTCTAAAACAACATGTAAGCTTTAGTCAATTAGGCTTCTCAAGTATATCTGGGTCATCCATGTTCCTTGTTAGTGTTAGCATCCCTCTTTAGAACAACATCTACAAAAGTATTGTTCACTCTCTCAATATGAACCTTTTGGCAAGAAATAAACCTCTTCAAGGTTGTCCTTGTACATATTAAGTCATTAGCCATATAAAGATGTCAATTATAACATACAATTCAGTGAACTACTTTGATTTGTGATATACTACACGTTCAAATATAGAAACAAAGAAAAACTTGCTATTGGTAGGTCCTAACAATAAAATATTATCTATATTTTGTAGATCATACAAATGAATACATCCATTGAATATCCACGAACTTACAAAGTCTGTTCATGTTGCTTTCTTTCACTTTTTTGGGACCTATGAGGAACAATGATGGATCCTAGGGTGGGAGATCTTAAAATTAACTAGAGCAATGATGAACTAGATGAACTAATTTGAGGCTAGGATTAGTAATAATTTATGTAATGCACGAGTGAAACATACAGAGGTGAATTTAAAATGAATTTTCTTAATAGTTACCAATGCAAATGTTGTAGAGTTTATCTTTAGTTTTAGTCTAACGACTTTTGAAAATTCCTTTTCCAAAAAATTATTAAGGAAGGGAAAGTTTGAAAACTCTAGGTAATTATTCTTGTCGATATCCCCTACACTTTTTATGCAAGGAAGTCCTATGTTCTCATACACACCCTTTTTTGCATCAACAGATAGAGTATCTGCAACAAGATGTAACATTTTGCAAAGTTATCATTCTGACATGCACTTCATGCCTATATGTTGGTTACAACTCATATTAAGAAGATTGTAAGATTTGAGGAAAATAAAAGGTTAAAGGAATAGCTCAAAACTACATTGTAGATGCATAGTTATAGTTAAACATTGTAGCATGAAAATAGATGAAATTACCTTATTAACCAAACTTTTAGGGCCAATAAGTAGTTAGAATAGAATACCTTTTCATACTAGGATATAGCTAGTGCTTTAGAAAGGAGAGAGTAGCCTGCAAAAACTCCAATGTTGATTGTGCTCTTGGCATTTGTTGAGTTAAGTACGAGGATCGTGAATGACCATTCAATATGAGTTAAGCACATCATGGCCCTGCATTTAGATTATAGATAAAAGCATCATATTAGATTCAAAAGACATTAAACTGACATACTAAGCTACAAACTTGCACTAAATTTTACTTCCAATGGCATCATGAATGGTGGGTATCAATTAAGTACAATAACCATTCCTCTAAAGTCAATTACATCTCACCCCTGCAATTATAAATTCTAGAACATCATCAAAATCTTATGAATAGGTTCTTATATTGAAAAACTATAGGCTCTTTATAAAAGAGAATTATCCTAATGCTAATCCATTAATATGGACTACTTGGTCGAGACTCAAGCATTCATCTATAACCAAATAGCTTTATAAATGAACACCTCGTGCACATCATGGCCCTACAATGAAAAATTGGTATCTTTGCATGGACATGGCCATTGGAGGCTTGCTAAATATAATCATGCCTTACCATTGTAGTGCCTCAAATGTGAACACGATCCTACAAAACAATCATGACCCCCCCATCAATGAAGCGCCATCATCAAGTATAATTGCAAGCAATAGAGAAACAAGAAACACTAAAACATTTATAAAAATGCATGCCTACTGCATAAAATTAGAAAACATTAACAACATATATCTCAACCTCACATGACACTCTATCTTTACCTCCAATATCTACAACTATGAATCTTCCAGCTCCTTACCTTTTACATGTCCTTAGTCGCCACCATGACAAACCATCAGAAGAAGCTCGCGTCATGGTAATTGCAGTGAGCTAAAAAAATTATCATTCAGATATGCAGAGATTATATAATGTTTACATAATAGAGATGTTTCATCAATCATCATTGTTTGATAGATGGGGTATCGCCTCATCTAGTTGTTCCAACACAATGTGAATATGTAGTTCTTTTGTCTCTGCCAAATAATAGAAATAGAAGGGAAAAAACACGTAAAAACTTCACACTTGTAAATCTACATTGAATGATCCTAACTATATGTTTTCCCCAATTGTAAATCTAAACTTACCTGGTAAATGGTCTTTTATCACGCAAGTACCATGAGTGCTTGACACCATACTAGATCTCTGATGTGAAAGTTGGCAATTGTTGCTTAATTATATGTGAAGGTGTTTAATCTGCTTGTGATCCTTTCAAAACACTTGCCTAAATCTATTGAAGTGTCTATAAATTGCACTTACTTATCTTGAGTTGGAATAGGATGCAGATGGAAATGCTTTCAGTGTGAACCCATCTTCATTTCAATGTATTTGTGTGAACAGAGTGTCACATCAATATCACTGGTTTGATTAGAAGTCTTATTTCAAAACATTTTTTGCTAAATAAAAGCCACATAGTCCCTTTAATTTTAATAGAAACATGTGATGAAGTTTCATCAACATGTGATCTTGTTAGGCGTCTGCTAACACTAGCAAACCTCATAAAAATTTGTTCCTAAATTCGTTGGAGTGTTTTGAAATTGCATCTTACTTATCTTGAGTTGGAATAGGATGCAAATGAAGATGTTCTCAGTGTAGAACCATCTTCATTTCAATGTATTTGTGTGAACAGAGTTCCACATCAGTATCATAAGTTTGATTATGTGTCTTATTTTAAGACACAATTTGTCAAATAAAAAATAAACCATTCCTTCAATTTCATTGTATCTCTGAAGATTATGCAACGTTGTATGTTGTGCTTATCATTTTAGTGAGTTGTACATGTTTGAATAGATTACCTGTGATGGAGAAAACCTCGTAAAATTGCTCTTGAATTCATTGGCGTGTGCTGAAATTGCAGCATACTTATATTGAGTTGGAATAGGATGTAGTTGGAGATGCTTCTAGTGTAGGACCATCTTCATTTCAATGTATTTATGTGAATAGAGTTCTACATCAGTACCATGGGTTTGGTGATGGGTATCCAATCACCACTTTTTTTTAGTGGTCTAACTCTTACTAACAGGATGTCCATCTATGTAGATTTTAATGGCAACTTCTTGGGTTTAGATGTTGAAAACTTGGTTATGATAACTAACAATATGGAATCCCATCAACTTCGGTGGGACTAAATAGGAGGAGTGGTTGGAAATAGATCTTCATTACCAACTTCTAATCACACTACAATGAAGGATTAGTGAACATTGGACCAATTGCAAAGACATATGACATGATCTCCTCTCTTAGATTTCTTTTCAAGCTATCATGTCCACCACAATAAAGTTGGTTATGACAAGCAAAAAAAGGTTAACTGGTGTTATACTACTTTTTCTAAATATATATAACAACGTTATATATACTTACGATTGTTAGTACTAATATTTTGCAGTCTCTATCCACCCATAAAAGTTACTATGAACTGGGCCTCTATGCCAATGTTATTGTTCCCTGATGAAGAACAATTGAACATCATCCTAGATGATCGTTCTTTAAACCAACTAACCATACCCGAACATTGATGTTTTCTAAATGGAAGACACTATAGTCCTGGTGAAGTGACCCTAAATTTTGGCAATTCTTCACATGTTATCGAGGTTGAGTATGATTTGGCAGGAAATCTTGTATCAAAATCTGGTTGGTGTGATTGGACTACAAAGATGCTAGTGGGCCGTAGCAACAAGCTTTTTCTCAGTCTAGTTGGCCATAATACCATCAATGTTTGCATAACCAACATCAACAACGAGACCCCCGATCATCTACGGTGGTATGAGTGCACGATGGAGCAAACTAGCTCAGACGAATCTGATGATGAGATCCATGTCAGTTCAGATTCGTCTAAATACAATGAGGAGCTCCGTGATACATCATCATCATCATCATCAAAAAGACCATGATAGGTCCAATTAACAAATATAATTGTCCTCTTGTTTTGTGTTTACACTTTTTTCTTAAAGTAATCAATCCTCATAGCTACTTTCTTTTCTGAACTTCAGGAGAAGATCGCCCCAATGAAAATGCCTTGAAGTTACTACTGTGGGACCATGTTGATGTTGTATTTAGTTGTTTATCTATTTAGACTTGTATGTATTAATAGTTATTTTAATTATGCACATGTTTAGGGGTACACCAACCCCTTTGTTTAGTTACTGTTTAGGGGTACACCCTTGTGTGTGGATGTAAAAAGAGATTAATGAATGGAACTAGTATTTTCTCATATTGTATAGTCTTTTTTGATATGATATACATACTCATATATGTTATATGTTTTACTAATTTTATAGAATGGATAAATTTTGGATAGCAGAGGATAACCGGACAAGCAGTAAATACTTATGTGGAGTATCAAAATTTTTGGATTTCACTTTTGAACATTCATCGATTGGAGACAAGATTGTATGCCCAATCGATTGGAGACAAGATTGTATGCCCGTGTAGAAAGTGTGATAAAGTATACCAGGTCACCAGAAAGACTGCATTGAGCCATCTATTTTGGCATGGCTTCTTAACAAGATATATTTCTTGGGCTTTTCATGGTGAAGATGCTGATGTTCAAATGGATGCTCCTACTGATCAGGGAGATTTCCTAAATGTTGAAAATTTACAAGATATGTTGCATGATACTTTTCCGAGTTTCAGTGAAGACGGAAATACGAAAGGAGTGGAGCCATCTAGTGATCAATATTTCAATACTGACAAATTTTATATCTTGTTAAAGGATTCTGAGAAAAAATTATATCCAGGGTGTAAGAAATATAGCAAACTTGCTTGCATCCTAGAATTCTATCACCTGGTTGTCTTAATGGCTTGACTAAGAAAGCGTCATCTATGTTTCTTACATTCTTTAAGAAGATGCTACCAGAAGGAGAACAATTACCTAATTCATTTTATGAGCTAAAAAAGACGATTACGGGGTTGGGCTTAGATTATATGAAGATTCATGTTTGTCCAAATGCTTGCATGTTGTTTTGGAAGGATTCTGCTGATAAAGACGTCTGTGATACATGTGGAACATCAAGATGGAAAATGATTACAATCCCAGATGATGATGAAGAGCTTGCAAAAAAGCCCAAGAGAATACTTGTCAAAGTGATCAGACACTTTCCACTTATACCACGCCTAATGCGGTTGTTCATGTCATCAAAAACCTCTTTCTTAATGAGGCGGAATGCAGAAGAATATGAAAAGATGACAAGTTAAGACATTCGATAGATTCACCTACATGGAAAACATTTGATGTGATGCATCCAGAATTTGTTGCAGACGCTAGAAACATTCGATTGGGACTTGCAAATGACGAATTTAATCCTTTTGGGACAATGAGTACTTCTTACAGTACATGGCATGTTGTGATTATTTCATATATTTTACCTCCTTAGTTGTGCATGAAGCAACCTTTTGGGACAATGGGTACTTCTTACAATACATGGCTTGTTGTGATTATTCCATATATTTTACCTCCTTAGTTGTGCATGAAGCAACCATATTTTATGTTGTCCCTACTCATTCCTTGACCAACTTCACCTGAAAATATAGATGTGTACTTGCGTCCATTGATTGATGAGTTGAAAGAACTGTGGGATACTGGTGTACATACATATGACGCTGGAACCAAGGGATTATTTCTGATGCGTGCCTCTTTATTATGAACCATTAGTGATTTTCTAGGTATTGCACATCTATCTAGTTGGAGTACTAACGGCTAAAAAGCATGTCCTTATTGTAATAAAGATATTGTCTTACATTGGTTGCCACATAGTCGTAAAGTTTGCTACAGAGGACACCGTAGGTTTTTGCCAACTAGCCACAGATTCTGAAAAGAAGTAAAGGCATTTGACGGTGTTCAAGAATTTATGTGTCCACCTAAACCTCCTTCCGGAGCTCAAATCTTGTCACAATTGGAGGACAGAAGAACTATAATTGGTAAGAAAAGGCCAAGAGGTAAAGATTCAACACACAATTGGGATAGGAAAAGCATATTTTTTGAGCTACCATACTGGAAATCTAACATTGTAAGGCACAATCTCGATGTCATGCACATTGAGAATAATATATGTGAGAGTATTGTTGGAACATTTCTTGGTTTGAACGATAAAAGTAAGGACAACTTGAATGCAAGGAAGGATTTGGAGGATATGGGAATCAGATTTCTGCTTCAACCAAAAACTATTGGTTATTATACCATCCTACCTCCAGCTTGCTATACAATGAGAAAAGATGAAAAAAAAATTATTTTGCACCCTCCTAAAATATGTCAAAGTTCCAGATGGGTATGTGTCTAATATATCTAGATGTGCATGGCCAAGGATCAGAAGATGCTACCAATGAAAAGTCACAATTATCACGTGCTGATGCAACAACTTTTTCCATTAGTTGTCATTGTGTCTTTACCTAGTAAGAATGCTAAGTCATGTATTATTAATCGTTGTTGCTATTTTCAAAGGTTGTGTACTAAAGTCATAGACCCAAATAAATTTGCTGCATTGGAAAATGCAATAGTTGTGACACTTTGTGAGATGGAGAAGATATTCCCTCCATGTTTTTTTGACATAATGATGCATCTATCAGTCCATCTCGCTTATGAAGCTAAGATAGCCGGCCATGTTCAGTATTGTTGGATGTATCCAATTGAAAGGTAACTTTTCATACGTCGTGATGACTTTACCTATTGGAATGTATGTTGTCATAATATTTTCCTCAACTTTGTTATCAGGTATCTGATGCCCCTAAAAGGATATGTTCATAATAAAAGATGTCGAGAAGGATCAATAGCAGAAGGATATATAGCCAAAGATTGTCTAACTTTTTGTTCAAGATACTTGGATGGAGTTGAAACAAAATTAAATCGGCCAAATAGAAACGATACTGACAAAGAAAATTTGGAAAATGAGCCAACACATGACAGTGATGATTGGTCTATTTTCTCGACAGTAGGTTGTGGTGTTGGTAAAATGGTAACATGTGTCTTGGATGAACATACATTACAACAAGCCCATAAGCATGTACTATTCAATTGTGAAGCAATTGAACCCTACATTAAGTAAGTTAGTGACAATTGTCTTCTATTAATAAAATGCTATAACATATTCCAATGACATATTGCACATATTTTGTATTCAGGAAGCACTATGATATCATTAGGCAAAAACATCCTCAGAAGTCCTTAAAGGAGGTTCAAAGAATACATAGTAACTCATTTGATGGATGGTTTAAGGAACATGTAAGTTTAGTTGTGGTAATTAAAAATTTTATGCTTAATAAATAAGGTGTAACATACTTTTCTTTTGTTAGATTGAGACACTCCTAAGAACAGAGATGGTGGATGATAAAATCAAGTTTCTTTCTCAAGGTCCACATCAACTGGCCATTAAGTACAAGGGCTATGTTGTCAATGGTCACATATTTCATACCAAGGTAAAATATGCAAATCGAACAACACAAAATAGTGGAGTCTTTCTGGTAGCTAAAACTAATTGTTATTCTAATACCACTGACAGTAATCCAATTATTAGAGATGTTACCTACTATGGTGTTTTGAAGGATGTTATTGTGCTCAATTATTATGAACACTTTAAGGTGACATTATTTAAGTGTGATTGGGTGGAGATCTACTCAAAGAGGGGAATCAAGCATGATGAACATGGGTTGACTCTTGTTAATTTGAGATGACTTCAAACTATAGGAGAATCATTTATAGTGGCATCTCAAGTTGGATATGTATTTTATGTAGAAGATGTCACTGCAAAAGGGTGGCATTTTGCTGTAAAGATTGCCCCACGAGATATGTTCAACATGGAAGAACAATCTTGTATTGAGACTGTTAAAGCTTATGTGCAAGGTGAAACTAGAGATGGGCCATCAATGACCTCAGAGGATGAAGATACTGATTGTGACATAGTTAGATTGGATATGGAAGGAATTACTGTTGATAGTTCAACAATTGAAAAAGACCAATCCCAAATTCATTAGGATGATGAAAGTGTATCTCAAAGTGATGATGATGAAAATTTTGAATGAGAAGATTACAAAATAGCAGCCAATGTTTCTTTTAGTTTGTCGTTATTATCTGAGTTAAATAAGCCTTTTTTGGCTCAATGTATCTTTTTAATTTCATGTCTCACATTGTGCTCTAGCTAGGTGTATGCATTTTTCATGTTTGACATTCTTCTTAATCAAATTTATCCTTGTCTCTACTATTGTTTATATTTATATTTGATTAAATATCTGTGTTTCATTTTTGTGTCTTCATTTTTATGTGACTTGATATACTCAGGATGAGAGAACAATACTGTGACAACTGCCATAACAAGATATCCACAAGGAATGATAAGAACAACAACAATGACTCTTGTACGATGACTCATTTACCTAGCATTACTCGACATGGTTGTTGGGAATCTTTGAACCTGTCATCCTCAAATCACTCCAAATTTTTTTTAGTTCCCTTCTAGCTGAAATTCAAAATGATAGAGCAAAGAAATTTAATAAAACTGCTGCTAGCTCTGTGAAAAATACCCAATCAACCACGTCTCCCCAAGACTCTAATAAGATTGGTGGTTCGAAATCCTCTCAAACATGCACAACTAAAAAGGAGATGGGAACAAGGTTCCAAAATCATCACAACAAAAAAAGTGGTGATAAAGTTACAAGATTAAGAAATTCACAGCTATCGTGTGTGTGTAATGTCAATGCTTCCATGTCTATTCATTCTAGACGTGTAGAGAATAGAGCTACCAATAACCAAAATAGCAATGCATTTCCTGATAGCATGGACCAAAATGACATCTCCGATCACCATGTTGAGTCATTGAATGTTACAACAACACCTTCTGATGGGCTAGGTAATCATTTTATTTATATCATTGCATTTGTAGTGTTGCATTTAATGATATATAATTTTTCATATATATTTTATCCTTTATGAATGAATGCTTAGATCAAAAACATCTAGCACGTGGCCTAACACAATGCTTGAAAGTCTGGAAAACAAAGCCCGACGATCCAATTCCCATTGAGAAAAATCAATTTGGACAACCAGTAGGTGAAAACCAAAGTCACTTATTAAATTTTCTAACAACCATTGCAAGAGATCCCAATCTTTGTCCACTAAACTATGAGTACTGGAGACAATTTCCAACAAATAAAAAAGATTCTATATGGAATTTTGTGAAGGTATATTATTAAACTTTAGTTTTAAATGGTTAAATGAAGCTTCTAATTGATATCCTTTATGTCGGTAGAGTAAATTCACAATGGATTCAGATCTAAATGAGTGGACAAAGAAGAGACTAGGAAAGAAATGGAAGGACCACAAGTGGGAGTTAAGGAGACTATACTTCCTAGAAGATAGTCCATATGAACAACAGCTTGAACAAGTTGTTCCCCACGTGGACAAGTCTCATTGGAAATTTCTTGTGGATTATTGGAGGAGTAATAAAGGAAAGGTAAAATTTTTTTTTCTATTCATTGATACTTAAATTACCTCACAGATAATTACTATGCACAATATTGCAATATTTGTCACAGAGGAAATCTTTAACTAACAAGACAAGTAGAAAATTTCAAAAGGTGAGCCACATAACAGGAACCAAGTCATTTGCATGTCTGAAATATGATGTAAGTTAGTAATTTTTGTGATCCATTTAGACAATTTGATGACATCTGTTTATTTGATGTTTACAATAACCTTGTTTGAATGATAAATATGGAGAAGGAAATAGGCAGAGAAGTGGATCCCGTAATGTTTTTAGAAAAAACTCATCATAAAAAAGATGGGAGCATAGTTGATGTTGAATTCGACAAAATTTTAGTACAAAACATCCTATCCTATAGTATTATGTTACATATACTAATTGGAAAGAGGTATATATTTGGTATAAAATTCGTCTCCTATGAGTTGTTGTATGTAGGAATTTTTTTTTGAGGTAGGAGAAGAGCTGCAAAGAAAATAACCTGATGTTACTTCAGATGAAATTTATAGGCATGTTATGGGAGAAGAGAGACCAGGATATGTTCGTGTTTATGGACTTGGACCATCACCTTCTGATATCTAGGGAAAGAATCATAAATCCCGAGAAACTGAAGAAGCGCAAAGGAAGCATTTCCAGGATAAGCTTGAAGAACAATGGTTGGAATTTGATGCAAAACTACAAGAACAAAAGGATGAACTCAACAAAAATTAGAGGAGTTACTTGCCTTAAATAGAGCAGGAAATAGTCAAGCACAACATGTTGGCACTGGCCAAGTATAAATACATTTTATACAATATGTGTGGTATCAATTATTTTCCATGTTGACTTCTATGGATTTATGACAAAAACAAAATAATTGTGCGGACAAACTTATCAATGCAAACTCCACTCCATATAAGACATTCATCATTTAAGAAGGGACAAGTATGTTTGTATTTGTGTAAATTGCACATTTTTACATTTATATAAATGTGTTATGTAAATTGTATTTTATTTCTAGGATGTGTATCTACTGAGTTTCAAAGATCCATATGCTAGAATTGCATTCGGTTTAGTATCTGAGGTTGACCCCATGAAAAGGGTGGGAGGTGCAATTTTAGGCTCATCATTTGTTGGTGTTTTTGTAGAGGTTGCGTTGTTGGACAACGATCCTCTGGTGAGACCTTATAATCAATATCAATCTATTGATGATGTTGTTGGCAACGTCATATCATGGCCGAAAATACATATATTGCCAAGGTAAGCATAAAGTATTGCTTATAATATTACATAATTGAAAACAAAAGTAATATCTAAAGTTGTTTTCATTTGTTGCAGGACATGAAGTTTAAAGATAATTGCATTCTTAGATACTGTCTAGAGAGATGACATATATAGTTGTTTTTCTTTAATCAAATTTTTTATTAGTACATGACGATCCAAATAATGGTGTTTCATGTCCATTGTCGTAGACAATGTTGACAAAGGACAATCCTATTTTGTTTTGACGTGCGTTTGCTTTTGTTATGGAGAATCTTAGTATTATGGACAATACAATCACTATGAATGGTTTGTGGCTTTTAGATATGAGCGATGTTTGAGCATCTTGTTTGTGAGATTTACATCTGAGCAATGTTTGATTTTCTGGGTTAGGTTTTCAAAAACTAGATCTGTAGTGTAAGTGTGTTATTTCTGTGTTAGATGTTTGAGTTTCATACTTGCATGGCATTGACAATGTTGCCAAATGACAATCCTATTTTGTTTTGACCTGCTTTTGATTTTGTTATGGAGAATCTTAGTATTATGGACAATACATTCACTATGAATGGTTTGTGGTTTTTAGATATGAGCAATGTTTGAGCATCTTGTTTGTGAGATTTACATCTGAGCAATGTTTGAGTTTCTGCGTTAGGTTTTCAAAAACTAGATCTGTAGTGAAAGTGTGTTATTTCTGTGTTAGATGTTTCAGTTTCATACTTGCATGGAATTGACAATTTTGCCAAATGACAATCATATTTTGTTTTGACCTACTTTTAATTTTGTTATGGAGAATCTTAGTATTATGGACAATACACGCACTGTGATTGGTTTTTGGTTTTTAGCTATGAGTAGTGTTTGAGCTTCGTGGTTGTGAGATTTACATATGAGCAATGTTTGAGCTAACGAGTTAGGTTCTCAAAACCTATATCTATAGTGTAAGTGTGTTATTTCTCTATTAGATGCTTTAGTGTGATACTTGCAGGGCATTCTATGCTAACAATAGTCTTCATAAGCTAGATGGTATAGTGCATGAGCTATGGGGAATGTTTGTTCAATCTTACACTCTATCTTGTGGGGTTTTTAGTCCCACACTATAATTGATTTTCTGCATTTAGATAAGCATGAGACAGTCATCCTTTAAAACTAATTGGAATTGAAAACAAGAGAGAATGTTCTGTAAGAGAGAATGTGAGCGTCTGAAATCCCTGTGTGATGGAGCATCAATGCATTTATGGTTTTTTTTGCTTCAAAATCTAGTTCCACATCAATATTACTCTTAAGGTAGTTATAGTTGTGTGATGGGGTCCATTCTTGAGAGAGACACCTTCATAGTTTTCTTCTTAGTTGATTATGGAAGCTGCATATGATGGGTATCTACTCTATGAGAAGAGACCATGGGAGAGACTAAAGGAAGGATGTCACTCCATAAATGTAGTCATTGCAATGAACCACACAATGAAGAATGTGTGCATCCATTGGTTGATAAGGAGTGACCGAGGTAAGTGCATCCTTCTTACTGATGATCTTTATGGATAATCATACGGCTTCGTCTTGCTATGGCTCTTATGCCACTTCCTAAAATTGGCTTCCTTTAGTTAGCATGGTGTGCTTGAAGAGGGTAGGGTTTCTTGGCGGAGAGAGAGCACACCTTTCTCGTTGTTTTTGTTGGGATGGTCTCGATTCGGAAAGGAAAAGAAACCGGTTGTTTGTTTAATCAATAATTTTATAGATGCTCTTGTATTTCGTGAATGGCAAAATGCCTTCTTGAATTTGTATCAACATTTCTTTTTTTTTATTCAATCCTCGGTCATATGAGCCGTTTCATTACTTGTTATTTTTATTCTATCTTCTTTTTATCTGGATTATGGTGTTTCACTCCCTTTTCTTCTCCATTTATTTTCCCACCTGCTACATGTTGTCTTATCCCTCTTCAGTCATGACCAACAATGTTCAGGGATTAGAGATTATCAAGGCGACTTTGAAATGCCATGAGTGGTCCTTTAGCTCTAAAATCACTCTAGATAATGATTGAAAAAGTCTTAACAAACCTCCCGGTATACTTTGCACTTTATGAACAAGTTGACTTATTAATATATTCTATGACTACAATGTACTTAACATTTTATTATATGGTTAACTTGTTTGTTGCTAAACCATCTATATAAAAACTCATTTATCCTACATTGTGTTCACCTACTATTTCAGCTGGATGGTAGTGATGGATGTTCTCCTATCTCACTACAGAATTTGACACCCACAAATCTTTATGAAGTCAGATACGTTCTAGTGGGAATCAACTACAAGTCATCAAGGCTGAAAATAGACAAGTCATCTGGTTCAATGGGATAAGGAAGGTATGCGTGGTTGGTAGTGCTTCAATAAAGATATGCTTTCTAATGTTGATGTAATTGTTTTTTGACAGATTAAGTTGATCTTCCTTGTTGTTATTTAGTTGCTTCCT
This sequence comes from Alisma plantago-aquatica, assembly GCA_963693085.1. Taxonomy (NCBI): domain Eukaryota; kingdom Viridiplantae; phylum Streptophyta; class Magnoliopsida; order Alismatales; family Alismataceae; genus Alisma; species Alisma plantago-aquatica. Next base: position 478,425,140 of record OY856413.1, on the reverse strand, counting down.
TCTATTGGATTGTTTGTGGCTCAGTTTGTCAAGCTGATCTTTTTAGCATGCCAATGTGTCAATGAACATAATGAACCAAAGTCTCCATATTAAAAATTCTACAGATGGGGCTACTGACCAACATGTCTGAGATGATCTAAAATGATTGAGATGCATGTCAAGACGTAATGAACCAATGTACATAAGCTGTCGGACATATTTCTCAGGAGGTGGTAAATGAACCATAGCATGTATGGCATTGTTCTGATGGTAAAATGAAGTGGCTGATACTTCTTTTTGTTAATACTCTCTTTGTACAAGTATCTCACTCGAGCAGACTTTATTTGTTATATTGGTTCTATTTTTCCATTTTAAATGCATCTACATCACATCTCTTTGTTATGCCTTATTTAAATGTAAATAATGGTTACTACCTGGTTTTTCTTCTTCTATAAAGGCTCATCAACACAATATAATGTATGTTATGTTTCTAATATGCAGGACAACCTAGGAGGCATCTCCTCACCATTGGAAGGAGTCTCTTTGTGAGCTCTAAAAATTGGTAGTTGGAGACTATCTTGAGGTTGACTCTGGCCGGGGACTATCTCATTCAACTTGGATAAGAGGTTCATGAAGAATGTGAAAAGTCACATAAATCACATCCAGCTACATGTCTTTAAGGCTTGTTTTAATTATTATCACGTTTTATATCAAGTGGTTTCCTAGTATTAATAAAATAGAGTTATAAGAGTGATCCCCCAACCAGTAAGAAGAGAGATAAAAGAAGATATATCTTCATTTGGATACTAGTACATAGAGGCATTCCTTGAGGGACAGATACACATTTTTGGAATGTTCTCTTTTTGGCCATGTTTGGTGTAGGAGGATATCATGTTCAGATCCTATTCAATAGTAGATTTTTTTATTAGCTCACTCGCAAGAATGAGGACAGACCTGAAACAAATTAAGTATGGTGTCCAAATGCCAGCCTCTCAAGTATCCAATTTTCATTCCAAATGTTAGCCTCCGATTTGGCATTAATGTTCCAACCATATGCTCACCACGTGTATCTTGGCCAAAAATTCATTGGGCATTCAAGAGATCACATACCCTATAGTACCTAGCTTTTAGTATTGAAGCATCGATTGACTCAGAACTTTTGAAAAAAAGTCAAACTTGTTTTGCAAGGAGAAAATAATTAAAGATTTTTAGAAGTCTGAATACTAGGCCCCAATTGCTTTTTGGTTGACAAAGTATTGTAAATTTGGTGAACATTTGGCATCCCAGCTGTAAGATGACCATAAAGATATGGAGCTTCCTCCTCTTGCATCCCCAGATATTTTTGACTAAAATTCAATGTTGTTTTTTGCAAATGCTTTCTTGGTTTGAAAAGGTTTTCTTGGTTTGAAGAGTTTTCTTCATGATTTGAGTTAGTAGTTGAGATGATGAGAAGAGATCATTCTAGCTTCTAGTTTTGAAGATGGAATGCTTTCTATTTCTCTTGAGTTCGAATATGAATCTCGTGGTTCATTGAAACTTTTGATTTTGGTTCTTTTCATAAGTCAACTGAAATATTTATTGCTTCTTCACAATACTAGTGTTACTATGTTTATGTTTGGAAGCCTGTAATGGTAAATCTCTGCTCTGAAGGTCTTCTACGTTACTATTATAATCTGCACTAATAAATAATATTGATTCTTACATTTTGTTTCAATGACCGGTGTTAATTGGGCAGGGTGAACCAGTCAGAGGCAATGATTAAAACTAGTAAACATATTATATCTAGTACGAACACTTTTACCCATTCCACTAAAAATGAAAAATCTTTAGATCCATTCGTGAGACAACCTACATATTTACACAGACACCACATAGACACCACTGTATGGATAATTATTAGGCTAGTTCTATGATCAGCCTAGTTGTGTTTTATTTACTATACTTTTGAGAACATTGTTAACATGATTTCATTTAGACATGTGGTTTAATCCCACATAGGATACCATGAAGGTATGTCAAGGACGTACCTAGCATTTGTAAGCCTCATGAGAAGACATGCTAGTTAGTTATTTGCAATTTTAGATTCTACTTTTTATATATACAATTGAGTTTCATGTTAGCTTCACCTGTCAGTTAGTCAACTGAGTTACTTTTCCCTTTTGGTACTCTGTGTGTAGTAGTAAAAGCTTGTTAACATGTCACCTTAAACAAATGTCCAATGAAGTCTGTTTACAAAATCTTTTGATAGAAATTTGGTCCAGCTTTTGCATAAACAGTTCTTATGGTTTTGATATCTTGACACCGGCTTGAGGGGGAGTAGAATGTGCAATCTGTATATTTGCTTAGTGTATACATCATGAGTTTGTACACATGTTTAGTGTACTAAGTTCATATCTTTTCTAGATTCTTGGTTTTTGTACTAAGTGACAATTTCTTCTCAACTATAGGAAGAAGGTCAATCTCTTGTTTCTGGTTCGTTGTAAAACTTAATGAAAAGTTTAGGAACAATTGCCTTGTTATCTCTATTCCCCCACTTAATCTCATATGTATCTGATGGTCCTTAGATGCATACTTGCATTTGTTGTTTTGATGCACTACAGGCTAGATTCTATGGTTGCAGACTACTTTGGGAATGGAAATTGAGGATATATGTGCTCTGATATCATGAAAATTGATGTTAAATTGGGTAATTGGTAGTCTAGGATGAAGGAAATTATCTCTGTTATGGTGAGTTAGGTCTGCGTCAACTTGGTGTCATTGTGATGTACTACAAGCTAGACCCTATGGTTGCAAGGTTTAGGAAAGTCTTTTGTATCCAGGAAATATACAACTCGATGGGAGTGCTCTCAATCCAAATGTTTGGTTTTTGAACTTTTGTAAATTCAGTATACCTAACTAAATCCAATTGTTTTTATATTTTTCCAGGTATGCTCTCATGGAGATGGGTGATGGAAGTCCAGATCTCCCAATGGGCATGTTGTTAGAACTTCAATTTAGAAGATGTACTTAGATTCTTAAAAAAATCTTGGAAAAGATTCCCTTGCCTCTCGAGTATGCAAATGTGTCCTTCACACCAGTAGCTCACCGTTCAAATGAGGTATTCAGTATTTTCTGAGCATTACTCTTTGGCATAATTACTATATTTGAATATATATATGCAGATTTCTACCTAGGTATTTATCACAATTATCCCCCATTCTAATCCCCTCATATACACTATCGTCACAAGTTAGTATTTTTCATGTGAGATTAATATGTTGGATTCCGTCATGCACATAGAAGCTTTTTTGAGCAGATTGTGCTCCTCTTTAGGCTTTCTTGCACAATGAAGGTGTCTTTCATATTTTGTCTCTTATATTAAGGATCATCAACTTAACAATGGTGTTTTTGGTGGTGTTGAGGACATTCTATAAATTGGTGTAGGCCTTCTTGTATGGCCAACAATATCATACAACTATCACAATGGCTCCAAGCAACATCAAAAAAGTGTTGTACATGGTGTAAAGATCTACCATGATTGAGTAGGTTTGTCTCTGTTGTTCATCTATTGCACATTGTGTTGGGTTTTAATATAGCTCCCCTATAAATGCACCAAAGTGAATCTATTTTTCAGGTTGTTGGTGTCCAACAAGGAAATCTACTTAAGCACTCCTTTTCTTGTTGGATTTGCATTCTGTTATTTTATAAGTGAAGATGGTATGTCATCTTGGACTCCTTTCACTCTATCACGATGATGAAAATCTCATTGGAGACATTGGTGTTGTTTCTCAGTCTCTATCACTTATCCTAGATCCAAGCCCAGTCTTTGGTCTTTATTTAAGTATCATAAAGACATAAATGATTCATCCTTTTTTGCCCCGTACAAGACCTAGATCAGGGATTGTTCATGCTGACATTTCTCATTTAGAGCATGAAGGTAAGATTTCCATAGACCTATGTCTTTCCAAGGAGATTCTAAAAAATATATCGCCAGCAGTCTTGCCATGATGGATAATTTTGCCTTAGGATATGACCCGTACTGTCAGATTTTCTTCTCCAATCATATTTTAGAGGCCTAAGATATTTTTTTGGTCTCCAAACATCACCCCCTACTTTTGTTTCATATGTATTAATGATTTCCATTAAGAAACTTTATCACTGTCTTAAACACATTGTAGTTGGTGATGAATTGATACTTGGTGATCAACATTTCCTCCTCTATGAAGTTATGTACCTCAACACCTTGGGTGATAAAGATGTACGCTTTCACTCAAAACTAGGTTATAAGTTCCATAATTCTGGGTTATAAGTTCCATAATTATGTCATTTGTTATCACATAATTGCTAATACAACAATAGTTAAACCAGCTTGTCCGTGGATCAGGCAAAGCCATGTGCATGTGCATAAAATTGAACACTTCTGGAATTGATGAATTGATACTTGCTAATACAATAATAGGTAAGATCTGCTTTGGCTGGAAAATATATGGTAAACAATCTCATTTAATAAAATAAGCAACATTATACAACATTTTCCATCTGGGCATATATACAATATATAAAAGACATGCCTTTGCTGGAAAATAGTTTTTTCTTTACAAGTTTTGGTTTACATTTGTGGTATGTGTTATGATTTGCTCATGTCGTCACTTGAGTGTGTTCTTTGAATCTTATCAAGTGGAATCACTCTGTGAATGAATGTCTGTCCAAGTCACTAAATATTGCATAAGCTGGAGTTGTTATGCTTCTACTGCTGTTGCAGAGTGCCAGTTATAGTTGTGGTAGTAGCAGTAGCAAGAAATACAGGACAGCTGCCAGCAGATATACCATGGGCAGAAAACTACTACCATGTGGTGTGGTAACTAGAAACCACACGCCAAGGACATTGCACGCCATCTCTATGAAGGAAAGTGTGTGGCATGATGTGTTGCAATGCAGTAGAAGTTATCCATTATCCATGTGGGCATCCTATCTAAAGTACAAGGAAACACTCCTATCTACGTTCGATGCATTCTTGTAGTTTACATCTTCACTAACACATAAGTTATATCTTTTGACAGGTTTTTATGCACAAGGACATGCGTGCATGCACATGCACACTTAAATATGTAGTTATACTGCACTTGGATGATTCTTTGGGTGGATCTTTGTTGGTTTAGACTTAGAGTTTCTTATTAGTGTACTTCCAGATATTGATTGTGAGTATATGTTATATGATATTTGCACTTTGTAGTTGCAAGGTTATATTAATTTCTAATTGTCTTATGGTTTATTGTAGTAGAAGATTTGAGGGAAAATACAGAATACTTCAGCTACATCAATTCATCATCGGTTATCTAGTGGTTATGGGAGGTGGTTCAAGGATTCCACCATAATGTAAATCTATTTCCTGAAGGACCTCTTATGTCGGCATGCTGAAAAGTAGATTGTCACATCAGGGAAGAGACAAATCCAATGATGTAGAAGTTATAGTACTGAATAGAAAAATGTTGTATGAAATTATATCATTGGTATTGTATTCAATCTAAGGGACAAGGTAAAATATGTCCTCCCCATGTACTTGTCACTTGATTATAAATAAAAAATATTCATACTTTTGAAAAACTGAGTTTGGCTGCAATTGGCATTCAACTAGAAAACCTGATAACGAATTGAAAATTGAATGACTAAAAACCATGAAATGTAGTAATATAGAACTAGTATGTCATTAGTGGCTTTTTTAAACTCCATTACACTCAATAAGAACCATTTCATACAACAACATAATAAAAGATAGTGGCCTTTGTATAAAAGCCAATTGATGGATAGTGGCTTTTTGATAAATGCCAAATGATGTTTTAGTGGCCTTTATTTGACATTTATTAGAAGCCACTAAAGACAAATGTTTAGTGGCATTTACAAATTACACCACTATCTTTCTAGTGGCATTGGTACTAGAGGCATTTTTTAAGTGTCAACAAATGCCACTAAACATGTTTAGTGGCGTTTATTTAGTTTTTGTGGCATTTCTAAAAGGCTACTAATGGGCATTTTTGTTGTAGTGCTCCTAGGTGGCCCCATCATTTTTCTAGTGCTTCAACAACACTTTCACCATGTCTGTATTCTTGCTTCTAAGATCCTTGGTATGAATGTTTGAAAATTTTCATAGGAACCTCTTGATATACCAAATATTTTCTTAACTCAATAGGTTTATGATTCAAGACAACGGTCAGATCTGTTATGTACTGCTTGAGATTTGATACATGAAGGACATCATGAATCATATTGTACTTAAAAAATGGCATATGGACATTCTCCAATACAAGATATAAAATCAAATGGTCCCAAGTATCTAGGGTTGAGCTTCCCCTTGTTCTTCATAATGGATTTTATTGGCCACACCTTCACAAACACAGGTCACCAGCTATGAAGAACAAGTCTTCTGTGTTGGCATCAATATAGGATTTTTTTGTCTTGTTCCCTCTTCAACCTTAGCTTGATTACATGTACATTTGGAGAATAGAAATTCAACTCCTCATATTTTAAAATCCATCTTTCTATGAATTCAACCTATTACAAAGGTGTCCTGCATGGCTTCTCATACAACTCTTTGTACGGGGGCATGCCAGTGTTGGACTCCTTTTTATCGTTACTAGAAAACTCAACCAGAGGAAGGTAGTGGCACCAAACCCCCCCCAGCCAAGAAAAAAAGGCTAAAACAAATCCTCCAAGATTTGGATCATTCTTTGAAATTTCCCATATGTATATAGATGATATGTAGTTATGATGTTTAGCTCAATACTACACTGGTGTCAGAGCTACTTCTAATGATGAGAGATGAAATTTCCATCTTATCTAAGACAATAGATGGTAGGAATACTATCTCCATGATATTCAACTCAGCAAGCTTAAGAACCTTGGTAGTCATATTGACCAGAATGAAGTGAGACAACTTCATTAGGTGGTCCATGGTGACCCAGATAGTATCACTCCATTTCATGGTCATGGGTAAACACACCGCAAAGTCCATGTTGGTGTTATCCCATTTTCATTTAGTGATAGGTAGCATTTTCGTCGATACTCATAATCATTGGTGCCGGTTTGAGATAAACAATGCCATATAAATCTTCATGTGTATCCACCAACATTGCCTTTGCAAGTTCTTGTACATCTGCATAGACCTTAGACAAACAATGTACTTGGTGTGAGCCTCAGTATTATACTATTGCATGTAATCTTTGGGAACCCATGTGATTCTATCAAATGCCACCAACAATTCCATCAAAGACATGAGTACGTCATTTCTCTAAAAGATTCATCATATCTTCCAAACTAACAGTTCCCTACTACTCTACAAATATGATATATTGGGGGCCATCTTTCACATCAAGGCTAGCTATTCTGATCCTATCACTCAAGTACCTTAAGGACCAAGGAGAAACAACCTCCACATGCTGACAGGAAATGGTCATGATATTAGCACACTTCACATTCTTCCTACTTTTAGAATCGACTAAGCCATTTGTCATGGTTGGTTGGTAGGCAACAACTAAGTCATAGTCCTTGAGATACTCCAACCATCTCCTTTTTCTCAGATTTATATCCTTGTGATTGACGATGTTCTTCAAGTCATTGTAGTTAGTTAGGATGTTAAAAGTTGCACCATACAGATAATGGCACTGAATATTCAAGGTCTAATTTATGTGATCTCAAGGCTATGCATTGGGTATTTGACCTCATTAGGTATTATTTGCCTACGGGAATAGGCAAGAACCTTGCCTTCTTGTGTCAGAACACAACCAACACCATACTTTAAAGCTTTGATGAGGATGGTGAACCCATCACTTCCTGAATGAAGTGCCAAAACAAGAGACGAAGTGACTCTGGTTTGAGCTCCTAGATAACAAACTCACAACCTATAGCATAAATGAAATGTTCCATTACTTCAGTATCTTGGTGAGGGGCAATGTGGTATTGCTAAAGTTTAGGATGAAGCGACGATAATAACCTGCCAATGAAGAAATATGTGGATCTCAAAGGAAACCTTTAGGTCTTGCTACTCAAGAACAACCACGCCTTGGCAATGTCAATAAAAAGCTTCCCTCTAAAAATGAAGTAACACACGCACATGACTTTGTTGAAGCAAAAGTCACATTTGGGTAGCATTGACACCCCATTTTTTCTCATTTATGTGAAAAATATGATTACAATATTTCTCTATCCATATTTTTTCCCATATGTTTCTAGCCTTCACTTGTCTTAATTATCACCCATTAGATGTCGTGCACAAATAAGACATATCTTCTGGACAAAGGTTCAATTTACCCTTAATTCAGTTTTTAAAGTCCTTTTTGCAAATTAATTATTTGATTATCCTTAGATAAAATCTTCGTCCAAGATAATTGATTCAAATCCCACTTTCACACAAACTTACCTTTTTCTTATGTTTTTCTAGAAAGTTCCTAAAATATCTAAAAATAGGAGAGAACCAAACTTGATTGGACTGGGACACGTGGCACATCCATGAAATTAGCTAGCCCTAATCTATATCATTTATATACCCATACATACAACCTATTTCTAACAGCTTTCAACTCTCTTCAAGCCAGAGAGAGACTATCCCTCTATTTACTTTATTGTATTGTGATGAGGATTTCCTTCTCGATTCACCTCCTTCCTGTAATAGTTTATAACATGATGGTAACTGGTAGCTTCTTTCAACAAAAATACAACTAGACATATACCGTAATGTACTTAACTGCCCCTCTACCTCGACCAACCAATCTTCCCATTCATTTGTCCCTCTAGCCGATGAAGGGACTCTTCCATGGGAGGTTTTGAGGCTATTGTGACCTTAACTAATCAATAGGAGTTTTTGGTGATGACATGAAAGCCACCATTATATCTAGCTTAAAAATGTTGCCCCATTTAACACCCTTATGTTTGCCACTTTCAATAAAAAAATCATCTAAAAATTGAATGAACTAACCAATACCGATTTTACCAAGTGAACATGGGGTGCTAATCCTTCCCTTTTGTAACAAGACTATCAGATCGAGATATGGTTCATAATTCTTTAATGTTTCTTTTGAAATTTAAATTTTCCACTTTGGATTTGATTGAATCTGAATTTCAATGTTTTTTCCAATTTTCTCAAATATAATATGTTGCTGGCTCCAACTTAAATGATTTTTACATCCAATGAGACAACCATACAATCACAATTTTTTTAGCAGTGTATAATAGACTGAAGACTCCTCCAGGGATTGTTTTAAAAGTCTGAATTGGGGTTTTTGGGTTTATTCAATTTTCTTTGTTTTTCACATTGACTCAATTTGCCAATGTGCCATCAAGTGTGTTCTCTATTTTTAGGGCTTCTACTTAAAACCCTAATTTTCAAATAACCCTAGATAAAGAAAGGTTTTTTCTCTGTGGTGCTTCCCCTTGATCCTTTGCCAATTTTTTCACCTCCATTTTAGGGCTTCGATTTGAAACCCTAATTTAAAGCTAAACTATGTGGTGCATCCATAATTGCAGTGCCAATCTTTTAGTAGTCATTTTAGGGTTTTGTATGCAACCCTAATCTCAATAAAAATAAAACTTTTTCTCTGTGGCACATCTAATGGATGCGTAGCGTTCTTTAGCCTCCACTTTAGGGTTTCTGTCTACAACCCTAATCTCAGGAAAGAAGAGTTTTTTTCCACTATAGTGCATCCCCTGGATGCGCCTCTAGTTTTGTCTCCACAATTTTAGACTTTCTTCTTCAATCTCTAATATCAAAGAAGCATAAAGTTTTTCTCTATGGGACATCCCCAAGATGCCAACCAGTTTCTTCTAACACTATTTTAGGGTTTTGGTTTGAAACCCTATTCGTAGAAAATAAAAAAAAATCTCTATGGTACTTCCCCTTGTGCCACAAGTTTTTTGCCTCCATTTTAGGGTTTTTGACTGAAACCCTAATTCCCTAATAAATTGCAAAAAGATTGGTTTTTCCTTGAGCCTTGAATTCTAGAATTTTTATGGTTAATACATCCTTTATGTAAAAGTATTTCCATAATATCTCTTTATAAATTCACAAGACTCTTCTATAAAACCATGCATCTACAGAATGAAACTGGCACTCACGTTAAATCCTTGGATGAGGCACAGGGGTGATAGTAAAGGTACCAACACAATGTTATGTTGGAAATTCAAAGGCCTTTAGGACAACCCCCTTTGCTAACACTGATGAATAATTTATCCACTATATTCACAAGACGTATTGGGAGTGGTACCCAATATTAAAGAACCTAGCTTAACCTTATGGTGAGTTCCATCATGAAACAAAGAAGACAAGGACCAACCCTACCTATGCAGGTCATGCTTGAGTAAACATGTAACTAATATCATCATCTAAAAGGGGCTTTGGTGTTCTTTTACATATACGCTAAGAATGTCTATGAGCTAACATTTATGCAGGTTAAAGACAACGTATGGCCACACCTACTTTTTATTTTCTTAAGGTCACTAAAGGGTTCATATATCGAGTCTCTCTAGTTTGAAAAAACAATCAAACTTCAAAAAACCAATTATTAAAAAATATATAAAAAAATTTGGTTCAAATTTAAACATTCTTTCCACTAAAGATTTACAATATAGTTTGAGTTTAACAATATTTTCAAGATTCAAACAAACATTTTACTAAGGATTAAAAATTGAACAATCTTTTCAAATTTTAAACAATCTTTTCTCTAAAAATTAACAAAGTGATTCAACATGAACAATCTTTGTATAATTCAAACAATATTTTCACCAAAGATTAACAATCTTGTTCGATTGGAACAATGCTCTCATGCTAAAACAATCTTTTCACTAAAGATTATCAACCTAGTTCATAACAAACGGTCTTTTAAAACTTGATCATATCTTTTCTAGAAGCCCAATAATCGTCCAAAGGATTTAAATTGGAAAAATTAGATAGTCCACTTGTCAAGTCTTGAAATTGACCCTATAAAACATGGGAATGTTAAATGATCCTTTAGCTAAAAGATGAGATGCAATCAACCAACACGTTCCCAATCACCAACCTTGGCCCTAAACTATGAATATAAACTATACCATCATGTGTTTATGACAATCATTCCCATTTACAGTCCTATACTATGACCCTAAAGTAGACAAACCCAAACCCTTCATGTACACATTTATGGTCTTAGACTATGACCCTAAACTAGACTAATACTGCTCTTGGAGTACAACCCTGTAACTAGAGTGCTACCCGTCTTAGTCGAGAGTGGTCGGAGAAAGGCCTCCCCTATTTTAGACCTAGTTCCTTAGATAAGAGGAGGGACAAAAGAGAGAGTTTATCCTAAAGAGGGAGGGACATGGTACCAGAATGATACTATTGATCCCAGTATAGGAACCCCTCTAGGAAAGGACACCATGCAAATTAAGTGTTTGGTTGGCACAATCACTAGACCGGTAAGGGCTACCATACTCATCACAATCCACCTACCCTCCATCTACCCTTCTTTTATAAAATTATCTTTCATGTCCTTCCTACCAAGAAATCAAGCCTAAACCTTGTAGGCCATTTTGCTTCCCTTGAGTTACATCCTATTCAAATTATCTAGCCATGATCTAGGTAAATGAATCTCTTGACTTTCCCAAGGAACCATATTAACGCTCCCAGTGGCACATATCATTATTGGAAATTGCAACCTCTACGGTTCTATCACATGGATTTGACTGAGGGATTTTTGTTTATTGCATAACCAATATAGTGGTTATACCAATTTATTTTATATGACACCCTACTTTTGAACTATGTCTATTGGATTTTTCAGGTCATCACAATCTAGATAAGTCCATATTATACTAGGTCCCACACAAAATCTGCTCAAATGGTTGGATCAGGGGATGACACTTCGACAAAAAATGTTGCCACAATGGTTGTTGACAAACATGAGTCCAAGCCCGAGACATAAGGCACTAATGAAATACCCGAGATCCATGTGACAAAGGAGATGCCAAAGAAGACTCAACAAGATAGAATGCCAACGATCCATACATGTATGAATATAATTCCTTCAAGAGTGAGAATCAACTAAGTTATATGTTCCAACACAATCCACATGTCATCTGCTAGCCACAATAGTTCCATGGTTATGATGAAAATCTTTACTTTCATCAATAAGATCTATTTCATTCAAGACCCTACCAATACCCCACTAACGAGATTGTTAGTTCACTATTGACATTTGACAACTCCTCCTCATCCAATCCTCTCGATGGGGAGGCCAAAAAGAAGTCAACAGCCAAGAAGTATGACACTGATAGTACAAAACAAAAGGCTCTTTTGCAACCATGCATCAAGAAATGTCAAAAAATGACTAGGGGGTCACACCCTACGATCTACGCATTCTACTCATCACCAGCCACATGGTACAATCTTTACATGGTGGTCTTGGATGCGTTTGCACTGCTTGTGTACACGCTGCTACTAGCAACAAACAAACCTCTAGTGATATTGATGGTGTCCTAGCCATAAGAACTAGTATAATAGCCTTCAATTGTGAATCCCATCATGACTAATATCCTCTAAAAACTCATTCAAATTGAAGGCAAGAATGATGGAGGCTTTCTTGATGCCAAACACCAGAGAATTTCAACATGTTGAAGTTCCACAAGTACTTCAAGAAAAGTGATATTGTTCCTCATGTCAAAGCTTATTACTCCAACATGGTGGAGGCCCAAGACACAGCAAGGTCATGATCTACTACTTTGTAAGAACCCAGATAGGACGCGCCCTGGCAAGGTATAATAAATAGGAAATGGTTGTCTCATTAAAATGAATGTCAAGACTCTTTTTCACATGCCCTCTTACCTTTCACCCTTTCCCCAACATGTGGGATTCTCCTCCTGGTGATTCAATGTTTACACAAGCAGACACTCAAACAAATTTCCTATCCTAGAAAAGATGAAAGAATAACTCCTCATACCAGTTCTGAAGACTAAAGAGAATCTCAGGTGAAAGATCAAATAGAGAAAGATGATACTCTTCAAATATTGTACTCCCATAGTTAGGGTTTCATCAAATCATGCATCTCTTGGTCAAAGCTAATTCTTGCTTCGGGGAATGATAAAAGTCAATCAGTCAGGAATGGTAGGAAACTTGAGTAATAAAGGAATCCTCTATAGAGGTGTTTTTACTAAAGAACTTGACTCTCATCTATAAAGAGGAAGCATCAACTCAATATACTAATACATAAATATTGATTGGAAGTCTCAATCCATGAAAGTGTTCTTCCTTATCAATACCTCTAGGGATAAACTGGCAAATAGCTTCATTGATCAATTTTCTGAGAATCTTGACCAGGTTCCTACCCAGAAAGATTTGGAGTTGCTACACTAGAAAACAAATGAAAGCAACTGTGAGTTTGTAGGGAAATGGAGAGATTTTCCCACCCATCTTGTGTTCAAGCCTATAGAGAAGGCGTCACTAGACAAGGAGATTTGGGTAGAGACACTAGCTCTCACAGCTCAATTATCACTACAATGTTGCACCACATGTCTAGATCTCATCCTGGCAAGGGTTTGGATCAAGAATTTTTATCAATAGGGGAGTATATCAAAACATAGGCCTTATTTTACAGCCTCGATCAACTACGACATCTACCACCACTTCTCAGAAGCTGAGGTGGATGAAAACCAAAGGGTTGGATGCCACATTGGTTGACATGACAATTATGAATGGTAACTAAAAGTGGTCAACGTCACTCACAACCACACCAATAGTCCTGATTTATGTGACTCATACTAATGTCACACCACCACATCATGATCTATCTCATATGGAACTAGCAAATACAATACTTCCAACCATAGTTTGTGCAACCCTTCTAGATTTCGGTTTATGGGTTCACACCATCACCATATCAAACACCCCTACCTCATATAGGGGAAAAATCCTTTGGCCTGAAGCACTCAATAGCCTCTTACTAATTTATAAGTTGCTAAGGTCACGATAAAAGAACTTATAAAACCTAGGAGGAAATTCATGCCATTCAGAGATTCACTCAACTCGATTCTCTCAAACATCAAACATTTCTTACTATTTGACAATACGGGAACCATTGAATCCCTTGCCTAACATTTGCAACAGAAATGCCTTTTGTGACTACCATTGGTCTAAGGTCACCAAATAGACATGTGCATCAACCTCAAGAATGTACTAAAAGACATAATCTAGGATGAGAAGTTTGACAATATTATTCAAGAAGACAACCCACATTCCTCCAACACAGTGTCAGTCATTGCAATGCTTGAAGGTCATGTATCATGTCGATTGAGGAAGTTATCAAGAAATAGTTTGAAATCATCTAGTAATCGCCTCCCTCTAAGAGAAATAGTTGTCCATACCTATACTCTCAATCAAGCAATATATCATGTCCATATCTTGTCCAAAACAAAAAGGTAAACATATACCGACACCTAAGATGACATCAGGACAAAATCAAGTAGCTTGATCCCAGGTGGTTGTGCAACCATATGCTGCTAGGACACTCAGGCATCTCATCGACATCACAACACCAACCAAAGATGTTCTCTCCATTAGAAAAGGTAAAGATAAGGTGATCACATCCATGGGAATCCCCATGGAGATACCTATGAAAATACATGTGCGGTTACCATTTTGGGCCTAAACACCAGGACAATACCACCCACTCTAGAGTTGTGTAAAGATGCTAACCTGAAGGGCACTAGATTAGTACATTTCTTGAGAGAACAATAAGGAGAATTGTCATTGGCTGAAGTGATGCAAGATTATCCCACCCACCATGACACTATCATGAGGATGTTGGAAGGCACCTAGGTCTCTAGAGATGTGATGTTGGAATATCTAGTTTCCATTATTAGGTTGATTACTACTCCACATCAAATCTTATTCTCCAAAGTTGAGATTCCAATAGTTAATTGGAAACCACTATAGGCCTTTACATAGCATGGTTGTACACAAATTCCTAATGATTCCCTCATACTTAGACAACATGGCATGACACAATGCATGTCCCCCAAGACATTGATCAGCACCGGAAGAGATCCAATTGATATACATCTAATGAAGAAGGTACCATCCTTCAACAAAGTCCTGAAGATGGTCTGTAAAAAATCACTCAATCTATAAATCAATCTACATGCCTTCTCAGTATTGTTTGTGGTCATGGAGTTGAGTCCATCTTTAAACCTTCTCCTATGAAATCCATGGATTCACTAGAACAAAGTGGTCCCTTCCTTGCTACATTGCAAGCTCAAATTCCAACTAGGGAAAGCCATTGTCATAGTCTAGGTTGATGATCCCATCTCTACCATCACCTATATTGAAGAAGATGACTTCAATCTAAGCTTTGGTATGCTACACATGGTGGGAATACACTACATGCCCCCACAAAGAAGAAAACCATGACATATGCCCTATGATCCACAATTGTTCATTGGACGGCTAGGCCAAATGAACATTCTCTCATATTAGGGATTGGGAACCAAAAGACAATGGTGTATTGAGCCCATCAAGAATTCTCCATGAGAAAAATCATTAGCCCTGGGTTTTTATGGTTGATTGTATACTCATTGTCAAAACACCAGGTGGACACCGTACTGACGACCTATTGGTCTATGGGCCACTCAACATGACCATTCATGTATAGGGTACATCAACTATCATCTAACAATAAGAAATTTATGTGAGGAGGCTCTAATAATATGGTTTGGATGAGGAACGTTGACTCTATGCACTATACTAGTGGGACATTGGACCTTATCAAAGAGGTCCCCATCTATAATGTTTGAGGATTTGAAGCCTTGGATAAAATGATCTTAAAAGGAATGATTGTACTACCCATATCACCAAGGTGCACCTCCTTTTTAGGGAGCCAATCACTAAGAACTCCAAAGTTAAGTGTGCTCAGCTTGGATTAGTACTAGGATGGAGAACAAAGAAAACAATTAGGCTAATGGTGGTATGTGGAGCTAGTCATATTCTTGAAACTCTACTAGAGTCTGGGACAGTGGTCCGAGGAATTACAAATGGTATCAGAGCCAAAACCCCTCTTTTAGGTCGGCCCCACATGGGCATGTGGCATGCCAGTCCTGATTTGTGTGGTTTAGGCATGTTGGAAAGGGTTGTCCATGTTGTTGTATCTAGCCTTGCTCTAGTATTCCATGATCAGGAGTTGGGTGTCCATGGGCCATTTGGGTCTGCACTAAAATAGGGAAATATTATGAGGCCATATAGTTGAGCCTTGATGAGGATGTCAAGAGTCTAAGTGGGAAAGATTGTAACATATAATTAATGTCAATGATGGTTTATGGGGCTAATCGTCATTCCTAAAACTCTACTAGAGCCTTAGGTAGTGGGCCCAAGCATTACACCATCCATACCTTCCCTACACAGTGGCCATCACAAAGTGACTATAGCATGTGGAAGAGGTAAAATTATGACAAACCAATGCAAATACATGGGGAAAACCACAAAAATTGGGGAGATCCCCATCATATTAGAAGACAATTAGGGTATCCATACCACCCTAAAAAATAAACAATTTGAAGGCACATGTCATGGAACCAGTTTATTACCCATATCCAAACTACAAATGACTACAAAGTCAATGTCCTGAGAACCCTATCATCCATCCCAAAAATGGAAACATCAAAGCACAAATGTGGAAGTGTAAAGATTAGACTACATGAACAATAACAATAAAAAAGAACCAATATATTCTCAACATCCAACAAGTATAATAAATAACATCATTTGTTTCCTTTCATTCAATTACTTATTATGGAGTTGATTGTACTAAGTCATATCATTTACACTAAACTTAGGATCTTATTGTTGGTTATGTATGCCCAAAGAGCCAATCATGTGATGATATTAATGGCATAATTGTAAATAATTTGATTGTTAATAAAAGACAAGCTTCCAATTTATTTTGTTTGTTCAGTTATGAGATAATAAAATGACATAATAAATGTCTAGAGAGTAATATTACCCAATGATGTATATCTTCAGGTTCAGGTGCTGAGAAATGAGATCATACGGATGTTAAGAGTGCATATACATACTCTCATTATGTCCCTGATCGAATGTTATTGTGGGAGGTTGATAGGTAGCAATAGCACATAAGATCAAAGTGTGAGTTGGTTGATGACTGAGTCTCATTGGTCTTGATATGGCGATATCAAACCAATCACATAGATATATGTTAGAGAATAGTGTATCAGATAGATCCACTGCGAGAATGACACATGGAATCCATCATAATGGAAGTCATAGTCAGGTCTCATAGTGATGGTGGTGGTTGTGGTTCTTAGACCATAAATCACAGTACTCATCACATGTTGTTGGGATACTTTGACATCATCAAGCATAATCCTAAAACATGGGTTGTTATAACGGTGATGACTGGGTGAGTTTGAAACATGGGGATTGATTATTATTGATTGATATGGGATTTGTCCCTCCTAAGGGAGTATGGTATCCTAGGCCTCTTGATTGCGAGACTCAGAAATACATGGCCATGTACATGTGAGTCAATGTGTTGAGATTACGTATATCTCAGATAGTCTACTCTTGTTCAAGCAACAAGATTAAATAATAATGAGGGTGAGTACTCCATGCCTCTAGTTCAATCTCAATATAAGTGATAAAGGAACTATACAAACACCATAACATCATACATAGATTGTAGGTTAAAGTTGTTCTCCAATTTTCCATTTACTTAGGTAGCATTTATGTGTGACTAAGCACCACTCATTGCCTGTGATGTCATAAATTGTTATGAACATTTATTGCCAATAGGATATGGGACCTATAGGGTCACACACATAGGTCTTGGCCTAGAAGAGGAGCTCATATCTTGAATGGAAATCGAATTAAATACTAAAGTGTTTAGGTATTGGATTCATGCAACAAATAGTATGACAACACTGCCAAACACCCATATCAAGTGTTGACACAACTGTCAGGAAGTGCCAAACAGTCGTCTCAAGAGTTGAGGCAGGCATGTGGGTGTCAGGTTTGTTTTGTGTTTAATTTGTCTAAGGAATGAACTGACCCAACCAAACTAGCTCAACTCGGATCACCAGACAACCGTCTGGGTGACTGAGATGGCCATCTCACATGGGCAAAATGATCCAGTTCAGTCAAGGGAAGTTCTAGACATTTCCCTATTCATTTTGCTTGAGCAATACTTGTTGCATAAGGAAATCAATGTCTAACATTGATAGGAATTGATTTGCCAAATTTGTGTACAATTGGGAAACTATAAAATGACCATCTCACAGTGCGAGACAATCATCTCGCATGAGAAATGACCACCTGGGTTTTCCAAATAGCCATTTCGGCTATCGCAGGTTGCAAAGTTTCCATAATCGTTGTGAAAATTTGAGATCTTTTGGTTCCTTCCACTCCCAAATAGACTCAGAACCCTGACCCTAACCCCACCTACAAATAGAGGGGTATTGGGGTCTTTTTAGAGAACAACACATACAATTGAGAATTGGTTGCTCTGATAAATGTTGTCCTCTCTGGTTGTGGTAACCATGAGAGCCCGAGCAAGTTATACCCGACTAGGGAGGAACAATAAGGGAAAGATCAATTGAGATCATTGTCCTGGGAGAGAGAGTTGGTGACCAGTTTACCAATGGGAAGGACAACTCCTTCCTGTTCATCCTAGAAGTATAACATGAGTTCTTGGGGGTTCGTGTGGACTACCATAGAGGTGAGAGGTTGTTGTCTATCCCTTGGAGGACAATGCCAGTCAGTAGTCCATGAAAAGAGGAGTTGCTAAATAAGATAACATTTGTAGTTGTAGTCTCTAGTGCAACCAAGAGAAGTTGCAGCAATCTGAGGTAGTGATCAGAGGGAGAAACAATTAGACAAGTCCCAGTGCAACAAGGAGCTACACAGACACCTTCCAAGATAGTTGTGCATCAACAACGATGAGGAGATGTCATTGGACTTGCTCTAGGACTAGGTATATCTTCGAAACCATCCTTCCCACGTTATAGTTATTGATGTGATCTGCTGATTAAGGGGAATAAGGTAGATAAATTTTTTATTTCTACTTCTAGCTCTATAGCCTTATTTCCCTATAGTGGTATTAGAGCCAGCATTTAAAATTTTAGTATATTATGGGATGATCGATACAATCAGATTATGGTTTTGTCATTATATTATAGCATGTGATGCGAATAATATCTTATAAAATCCAATACCATGATAATCCCAAACTAATATATATATATATATATATATATATATATATATATATATGCAATTTACATGTGTCACCCTAAAAGAAGTTTTGATGGTGGAGTGTAGCATGGTTATGGTCAATAATCCCTATCTGTGCATAGTTGTGTGGTTGGTTTATCCATTCATCTCAGTTTACGTACCGAGCCTCTATCTTATCTTCCCAATTTAAAGTTAATTCTCTCCTATCTTTTCTCCCCTCAAATGTAACTCGAGATTTCTCTATAATCATGTAAAAGTAGGATAGTTTACCTTCCTGTTATGATGAAGATGAAGGCGTCCCAAAGACAAGTCAACCAACTGAAGGACATTGGAGGACATGGTGAACAAGTCAGACCGATCGACTGGTGGGCCCGACTAATCAGCTAGAGGAACCAGCGGATGGTGGACAGAAGGACCAGACGACCAGTGAGATGACTTAACAACCGGCCAGGGGGCAAGCCAATCAGTTCAAAAGTTAAACCAATCAACCCATATTGGCAAACACAAATCTTCATCAACAACAGGTTTCTTCATATCACCTCGACCTAGATGACCATAATTCCTTGTGGCCCCAAGAGATTACATTAGGATGACCATAACCATCACTTTCATTTATTGTATGTTTTCATTGTGGGATATAGCATGTATATGATACATACTATACATGTAGAGATTGGATAAAGTATATGTATTTATACAAACTCCCTTTAATAAAATATTAAGTCTTAGATGCTTTCTAAAAGTAGCATAAATGAATAGCTTGATCGAACAAATGTAGCCTACACAAAGGTGTGGTGCACCATATATCTCATGGAAGTGTGATGGTAATAGTATAGTTTCTACCCTAGAAGGGTGCATTATTATCGTGTTGGCTTTTGGGTCAGACTTAACTAGTGATTCTTAGAGAGTCAAAGTTCAGAAGCATGCAGATGATTATGGAAAGGAGTTGTACATATCATCTATCTAAGAGTTGCATATGATGCAATTGGCATGATTGCCTACCTTGATAATTGACTATGGATGATGGTGTAGGTCGCGTAATAGTTGAATTGTTTTGGATCTTGGCCCACTAGAATATTGTACACTTCAATATTCCAAATTGATATGTGAGGGCTATCAATTTAAAATAAAATAGTGGGAGTGGTAATTAATGAAATACCTAATTAATATCATCCTTTTCAAATCAAATCAAATCAAAAAGGGGTTTTTGAAAAATGCAAATTTTCTCTTGTAGAATCAAATGACAAACAAATCCACATTGTGATTGGATGAATTAAATTAGATTAATTACCATAATTGGTTCAGGACCTTGAGAAGTGTTCTGCTGTTGGCTAAATTGGACATTATTATAATCCCTTTGTTTCGATGATGAAAAACATTTCATTCTTGTTGATCTAACGTGCTACTTGAGTGTTGCAGGAATAAGGTGGATGACAAAGCTTTGGGAAACCTATATGCTTGAATGCTTGTATTTTTCATGAATTGTAATCAATTGTAAAAACTTGTACAAATATATAATGTACAAGTACTTAGACATCATGTAAATCAAGCGTTAGATCTTCCCTAGCTAAACACCACACTTAGATAGGTCATCCCCTTCAATAGTGTCACATATGCACACTCACATACACACTTAGTACTTTAATTGAAACATTTAAACAGGGTCAATCTCGGTCGACAAAATCCTCGACCGAGACACTCTCGGTCGACAAACTTCTCGACCGAGAAAGACCCAAGTAGCCGTTAGACACAGCTGACAAGGTAGTTGGCAGTTGGAGATGAACGTTGCAAACACTTGCTCCAGAGAGCCTATCGGTCGACAAACCCTCGACCGAGTAGGTATCTCGGTCGACAATTCCTCGACCGAGATGAGTTCTGACAGCACTTTCAGAATTAATTAACTAGTCGTTGCTAAAACAACTAAAGTGTACCTAACGGCTATTTAAGCACTTAGAACCCCCTAGAAAGTGTCTAGAACGTCCTTAAGCACTTGTAGGTCATTCCTATAAATAGGACATGCCTTAGGACACCTAAAAACACTAATCCACACTAGTGATACACTTGAGCTTACACTTGCAATTGTCAATCTGTTTTGAGAAATTGAGCAACACTTGCATTGGCTATTCTTCTCCTTGCTCTAATTTCGTGTCCTATAGGCTAGTATCTCCTATCCACAACAATCACACTTCCATATACATTGGTTAGGAGATCTACATGCTTGATATAGGCAAATCAAGCCTTGTGCTTCAAAGGTTAAGTGTAATTTCCTTTTTTCCTTCTTGTTCCTTTTATCCTTTGTATTCTCCTTGCTACTCCTAGGGTTGGAGGTTGCGGATTGGAGAAGGTTCTTCTCGGTGGAGAAGGTGGACTTCAGACTACTTCAAGAAGGTTGTTGCAATGGGAAGCTACTTCAAGAGGAAGGCTACTTCAAGGGGGAGCTTGAAGTTACTTCAAGAAGGCTGCTTCAAGGTTGGTGCAAATACTTCTAGGTGAAGGCTGTCTGAAGGGTTTGGTGAAAGAATTGTAATTTTATGTAAAGTCCTTGCGAGGTAATAAAATTTGATTCTTTCAAAATCCCGGTTGGGTAAGCAACCGGGTAGTGGACTGACTTCCTTAGTATTTGCTAAGGTTGGAACCACTCTAAATCCTTGTCCCCTTGTCCAATATTCTTGTGGTTGGTTGTTTGAGTTTAAATAATTATTGAATTATCTTTAAAACCCTATTCACCCCCCTCTAGTGGTTTTTCAATTGGTATCAGAGCAGGCTTCAAGGAGCTCTAATTGAGTCTTGAAGAATTAAGGGTGGTGGTGTCTACAACCGCAAGCAAAGGAAAAGTATGGACCAATCTTCAACAAGTTGCAGTTGGTGCTTAGGAACAAGCCACACAACACTTAGTTGTCCATGGAGAGAAAAGAAGGAAGAGGTGCACAAAAATTGCCTCATTGCTACAACCCATGAAGAAGAAGAAGAGGTAAGCCTTTTTTATTTACCTAAAGAAGATTTAATTGCTAGTCTTCAAGAAATGCATGAAAAATATATTGAGTGCAAAAAGAAATTAAAGAAATCAAATAAAGAAAATAATGAGTTACATGCTAAACTTCTTTCTCTTACATCTGAAAGTGAAAATCTTAAAAAGGTCATTGAAGATCATAATATTAAGTTAAAATCAATAGAAGCAGATTGCGATCTTATCTCTTTAGAAAAGATAAACTTGCAAACTCAAGTAAATGATGTTCAAAACCAACCCGTCTTGTGTACACATCTAGATTATGTTACTATCGTGAAAGAAAGAGATTCGTTATCATCTAATCTAGAACAAGAAAAGCTAGATATCAAGAAGAGAATGGATGAGATTGCTAAGTTACAACAAGAAGTTAGTAGTCTAAGTAATAATGGCATTCTTCATAAGATATTAAATGATTCTTACCATCAAATGGGAAGGAGAGGACTAGGTTACAAGACTAAAGGAAAATCATATCAAAAACCTAGTTGGGGAAGAACACAAGTGCCAAAGAGTCAATCTATGTATATACCTAAAGGCACAAATACATATGTACCAAAGAACAACCTAGAACAAAATCATAGAAAGAGATATGAAATTGATTCTATATGTTGTCATTACTGTTTGCACCTTGGACACTATTATTTTTCATGTCCTTACAAGAAAAAGGATGTCGAGTTAGTATGGATTCCAAAACCCCCAAATTAAATGAACAAAATCAAGTTGAGATATGACCAAGGACTCTAGTTGCATATTTCTATGTCTATCTCAACTTAACTTAATGGGATAACATTAATTCAAGTATTTAAAACTTCTAATTTTTTCCTTAAATCATAAAGACTTGAAATATAATTAGTTGAGATTTGATCTAAATATTACTTTGATATTTATATGCTCTATCTCAACCAAGCTAAATTTTCAAATTGCATAATTGAATTGAAAATGAATTTTGTTTTTACATGGAAACAATTACTGAAAACAGTTCTGAAACAGTACAAAACTTTTCTCGATCGAGACACTCTCGACCGAGAAGAACTATCGGTCGAGAAATGGTCGACCGAGCAGGCTTCTGTTGTCAAGTCTGAAATAAATTTGCTGAACTTGTATTCAATTAACCTAGCTTGCTATTAATGATTGATTTAACATGCAAATCAAGAATAAAACACCGGAACACAGTTTTTAAAGTAAGATATATTGATCTTCAGTATTATATAACATTATGAATCCTTAAACATATTGCAAAAGTGCTATAAGAAGACTGATCTTGAACATACCTCATTCATTGTTTGAAAAGGTTTCTTAAGCATGATCAGTTATAAAAGTCTTTCTTAAAAATTGAAAACTTATATGATATTATTTTGGTTTTTACTATCTAAATGGTTGGACTTAAAACTGAAATCATGATTAGTTTAACCAAGGAAATTACAATTTTTATCTACATGGTTTTCCTAAGTACTCCTTGGAATATCTATATCGAAACCATGTGTGTTGAAATTTAGTTTAAATGATCATAACTATTGCATTTATATGTTAATCATTGTACTATGAATATGCTTCTACCTTTATACAGTGCCATGATCATTATATTTCAGTAATTTGTCTAAAATCCATATATTTCCAAACAGATGATCATTGTCATTCAACACATTATATAGATGATGCTATCATTGAAAGTGAAAATTTGAAAAATAGTAAACTCTATGACATAAAGCATCTTGATAAAATAGAAAATGATTACTGAAATAGTGTATCTTAGAACAAAATATTAATGTTTTATCTAGTTGTTTGCTCTAAGAAATCTAAAGCACAATCTTGACTTTAAGATATCAATCTTGCTTTCAAAGATACATGCTTCTAAAGAATCCTATGATTTATAAACCCATAGCAAAATGTCTTCATAATGGGTATCACTTAATGTGCCTCAAATTGCTATTTATTTAATCAAGCTACCTGCAGAAATTATACTTCACAAATGAATGTTCAAATATGAAATCTGCAGAATTTTCCTCTTGGTTGAAATTAAATTTGACCAAGGGGCGCTATGGTCGTAGTCAAGGTCGACTTAAAATAAGCTTGACAAAATGCTTATTTGTACATCATTTTACTGCACTTAATCTTAGTATCTTGACTCAAAATATACTTATGATAAAGATCAAAATCAAATTTTAAAAATCATTTGTGATCTTAGAAGCTTTAAATTGTTTTAATTATAAGATTAAGGGGGAGCTCACAAAAACAAATTTGCTTATTTGATTAAGAAGCTTACAAAACATTGTAAACATCATTTGAAACTTGTTATGACCTTAGTATTTTTAATCTTGGTTATGAAAATAAAGGAATCTATAAATTTCATGAATGTGATATATCTTGTTCTTAATGGAATTCTTTAAACAAATCAGGGCTTAACATCCCTTGCAAAATGGATGAGAAATCAATATGTATCCATCATGAGCTTAAGGGAATCTCATATCATTTTCAGGGCTTAACATCCCGTGTAAAATGGATGAGAAATCAAAATACATATGCCATAGATCTAAAAGGATCTCATATCATTTCAAGGCTTAACATCCTTTGCAAATGACTGAGAAACAAATCGTGGCTAAATTCGACAATAAATGGTTTACATCCCTGTTTTTAAAACTGAATATCTTAGTTAGGAGGAACATAACATAAAATTAAGGGGGAGAAACAAAATTCATACAAAATGATTTTCCCGGATATCTTTTTGAGATGACAAAGGGGGAGAAATAATATAAACCAAAAACATAAAGTAAAATGAGTATCATAAATCTCGAGCCAGTACAGACTTGCAAAACAAGAGAATGGATACACAAGGTATACTCCAGGTATGAAACTCATATGATTTATATTTCCTTACTTTATATTTAGGAAATGTTTGTCATCTTCAAAAAGGGGGAGATTGTTGGCTAAATTGGACATTATTATAATCCCTTTGTTTCGATGATGACAAACATTTCATTCTTGTTGATCAAACGTGCTACTTGAGTGTTGCAGGAATAAGGTGGATGACAAAGCTTTGGGAAACCTATATGCTTGAATGCTTGTATTTTTCATGAAATGTAATCAACTGTAGAAACTTGTACAAATATATAATGTACAAGTACTTAGACATCATGTAAATCCAGCGTTAGATCTTCCCTAGCTAAACACCACACTTAGATAGGTCATCCCCTTCAATAGTGTCACATATGCACACTCACATACACACTTAGTACTTTAATTGAAACATTGAAACAGGGTCAATCTCGGTCGACAAAACCCTCGACCGAGACACTCTCGGTCGACAAACTTCTCGACCGAGAAAGACCCAAGTAGCCGTTAGACACAGCTGACAAGGTAGTTGGTAGTTGGAGATGAACGTTGCAAACACTTGTTCCAGAGAGCCTGTCGGTCGACAAACCCTCAACCGAGTAGGTATCTCGGTCGACAATTCCTCGACCGAGATGAGTTCTGACATCACTTTTAGAATTAATTAACTAGTCGTTGCTAAACCAACTAAAGTGTACCTAACGACTAGTTAAGCACTTAGAACCCCCCTAGAAAGTGTCTAGAACATCCTTAAGCACTTGTAGGTCATTCCTATAAATAGGGCATGCCTTAGGATACCTAAAAACACTAATCGACACTAGTGATATACTTGAGCTTACACTTGCAATTGTCAATCTGATTTGAGAAATTGAGCAACACTTGCATTGGCTATTCTTCTCCTTGCTCTAATTTCGTGTCCTATAGGCTAGTATCTCCTATCCACAGCAATCACACTTCCATATACATTGGTTAGGAGATCTACACGCTTGATATAGGCAAATCAAGCCTTGTGCTTCAAAGGTTAAGTGTAATTTCCTTTTTTCCTTCTTGTTCCTTTTATCCTTTGTATTCTCCTTGCTACTCCTAGGGTTGGAGGTTGCGGATTGGAGAAGGTTCTTCTTGATGGAGAAGGTGGACTTCAGACTACTTCAAGAAGGCTGTTGCAATGGGAAGCTACTTCAAGAGGAAGTCTACTTCAAGGGGGAGCTTAAAGTTACTTCAAGAAGGCTGCTTCAAGGTTGGTGCAACTACTTCTAGGTGAAGGCTGTCTGAAGGGTTTGGTGAAAGAATTGTAATTTTATGTAAAGTCCTTGCGAGGTAATAAAATTTGATTCTTTCAAAATCCCGGTTGGGTAAGAAACCGGGTAGTGGACTGACTTCCTTAGTATTTGCTAAGGTTGGAACCACTCTAAATCCTTGTCCCCTTGTCCAATATTCTTGTGGTTGGTTGCTTGAGTTTAAATAATTATTGAATTATCTTTAA
The DNA here is from genome assembly GCA_963693085.1 of Alisma plantago-aquatica. NCBI lineage: Eukaryota > Viridiplantae > Streptophyta > Magnoliopsida > Alismatales > Alismataceae > Alisma > Alisma plantago-aquatica. The sequence continues at coordinate 478,398,614 of OY856413.1, read as the reverse complement.
AACCCTATTCACCCCCTCTCTAGTGGTTTTTCATCTGCATGATCCTAAAAGACTAGTACCAATATCCAATCCATATTCACCTAAGACTGACATGGGTGCTTCTTTAAAGCACGCCAATGATATTGTGAACATCAAGAACCTTATACTAGGTTGTATGAACTATGAGTTGCATAAACAACATGATAAGCATGAAAGTTATAATGTCTCTAAGGATTTATTTGGGTGCAAACTGACAGAGAGAAAACCAATAGAGCCTCATGTTCTCAATATGATTGGGCCTATGAAGTATCTAGAGAAACTAGGAATTACTTTAGGTAAAGAGTTGGCCACTGATATGATTTTGCAATCATTGCCTAAATCATATAAGCTAGTTTATTGAGTGTTATCACTTGATTAACATGGCTAGACTGTTGTTAGAGTTTCTTGACATCCTGATAAGTGTCGAAGAACAAATGATGAAGGACAAATATGTGATGCGGATCTGTAGAGTTGAGTCCAAGGACAAGATCAAGGTTAAGAAGCATTTTGTGCCTAAGCTAAGGTCCAAGTCTTCAGCTCTCAAAATTAGGAGAAGGATAAGGGAACTGAGGAAGAAAGGGATTGAGATATCTACTTATGGTGTATATTTTATTGAGGTTAACTTAAATACTTCCTCATCATGGGTACTAGATACCGGATGTGGATCACACATTTTCTCAAATGTGAAGGATCTGAAAAGAAGTAGACCTTTAGAGAAAGGTGAGGTTGAACTCTGTGTTGCAAATGGCACAAGAGTTGCATCAAGTGTAGCTGGAACATATGAGTTATCTCTACCATGTGGGCTTGTGATAGATTTAGAGAACTACTATCACATACCTTCCATTAATAGGAACATCATATATGTATCTTTATTGGATAAGAATGAATTCAAGTTTCATATTTAGAATGGAAGATTTTCTCTTAGTAAAAATGGTATATTTTATGGTAGTGCCCCAATGTCTTACAGTTTATAGTTGATAGATCTTGAGACAAGTGTATATAATGTAAAAACCAATAGACAAAAACTCAATGACTCAAACCAAACATACCTTTGGCATTTTCGTCTAGGGAACATAAATGAGAAACGCATATCTAGACTTGATAAGGATGGTTATCTGGACTCTTTTGATCTTGAATCTATAGAGAAATGTGGATATTGTTTGTTGGGAAAGATGACCAACACTCCCTTTACTAGAAATAGTGAAAGGGATAGAGATCTATTAGGACTCATACATATTGATGTATGTGGCCCTTTTAGAACAGATGCTATAGGTGGGTACAAGTACTTCATTACCTTCATGAATGACTTCAGTAGGTATGGATATATATACCTGATGAGACATAAGTCAGAAACTCTTGAAAAGTTTACAGAGTTTATGAATGAAGTATATAACCAGCATGGCAAAAGTATTAAGGCACTTTATTCTGATCAAGGTGGAGAATACTTAATCCAAGAGTTTGAGGATCTTCTGAGAGCCCATGGGATTATATCCCAGTGGACTCCACCTGAAACGCCACATCATAATGGTGTATCAGAAAAAAGGAATCACACATTGTTAGATATGATGTGATCTATGGTTAGTTTTGTTGATCTTCTTACTTCATTTAGGAGTTATGCTCTTGAAACTTCCATGTTTACACTTAATCGTGTACCATATAAATTGGTTCAAATGACACCATATGAGATATGGCATGGGAAATGTCCCAATGTGTCTTCTATGAAGATTTGGGGATGTGAAGCTTATTTTAGGAAATTGGTTTTTTGAAAAACTTGGCCCTAAGTCTGATAAAAGTTTTTTTTTTGGATATCCCAAAGAAACTAGGGGGCACTACTTTTATACTCCATATGACAACAAAGTATTTGTTGCTAGGACATCTATATTCCTTGAAAGGCAATTTATTTCCAAAGAAACTAGTGAGACAAAAGTAGAACTCAAAAAACTTCAAGACCAACAAGAAAACATAGAAATGATAGATGAACCAGAGGAACAAGGAGAATCACAAAGTGTTGCGGAGACTCAAATTCCTCAGGTAACACGGGTACCTCACAGGTCTAATAGGACACACCTTGAACCTGAGAGATATGGATATCTTGTGGCTCAGGAACATAGTGAACTGGTCATAGATGATGAGGCAATATCCTACAAAGATGCTATTGAGGGACCAGAATCTGAGAAATGGCTTGAGGCCATAAGATTTGAGATGGAATCCATGTATGCCAACAAATTATGGACTTTGGTGGATCCTCCTAAAGGGGTAAAACTCATTGAATGCAAGTCGGTCTTCAAGAAGAAGACCGACATGGATGGAAAAGTTCAAACCTATAAGGGAAAATTCGTTGCAAAGGGTTTCAAACAAGTTCAAGGTGTTTACTTTGATGAGCCTTTTCTCCAGTGGCCACGGTTAAGTCCATCAGGATCATGCTTGCTATTGCAGCTTATATTACTATGCTATTTGGCAAATGGAAGTTAAAACTACATTCCTTAATGGGAACCTTGTTGAGGATGTGTATATGACACAAACTCATGGGTTTATAAATCCAACGTTTGCAAATAAAGTTTATAAGATACAAAGGTCAATATATGGAATTGAAGCAAGTGTCTCAGAGATGGAATCTTCATTTTGATGAGATAGTTAAAGAGTTTGTCTTTATTCAAAATGAAGATGAACCTTGTGTGTACAAGAAGGTCAGTGGGAGCATAGTGACAGTCCTCATATTGTATGTAGATGGCATACTATTGATGGGGAACGACATACCTACTTTACAAAAGATAAAGTCATGGCTTGGAAATACATTTTATATGAATGACTTGGAAGAAGCATCCTACATCTTTGGGATAGAGATCTATAGAGTTAGATCCAGAAGGCTTCTTGGACTAAGTCAATGAATATACATTGACAAAGTGTTTTAGTGGTTCAACATGGAGAGCTCAAACAAAGGAAACTTGTCTGCGTGCCATGGTGTCCCCATCTCTAGAGCTCAATGTCCCAGTTCTTATGAAGAAAGGGAATGCATGAGTGTGATTCCATATGACTCAACAATTGGATCAATCATGTATGAAATGATATGTACCCGTACAGATGTCTTGTGTTCTTTGAGCATGACAAGCAGATATCAGTCAGATCTAGGTGATGCTCACTAGATAGCCATGAAGAACACCTCAAGTACTTGAGAAGGACTAAGGATCCGTTCTTGGTCTACATCAGAGAGGAAGAGTTGGTGGTAAAAGGTTACACAGATGCAAGCTTCTAGACTGATCAAGATGATTACAAAATGTAATCATGATTCATGTTCTACCTCAACAATGGAGCTGTGAGGTGGAAGAGTTCCAAGCAAGAAATAGTTGTCGATTCTATAATAGAGGTTGAGTATATTTTTGCATCAAATGTAGCAAAGGATGTTGTATGGATCAAGAAGTTCATTACAGAACTTGGGGTTGTTCCAAGCATCAACGAGGCAATTGAGCTATATGTGACAACAATGGAGCTATTGTGCAAGCTAAGGAACCAAGATCACATCAGTGCTCAAAGAACATACAAAGGTGATATCATCTCATACGAGAGATCATTAGGAGACGTAAAGATTTGCAAAGTACCAACTGACAACAAAGTTGTTGATCCCTTAATAAAGGAACTTTCACATCAGAAGCATGACGGCCATGTAAGATCACTTGGAATATGATTCGTTGGTGATTGGCTCTAAGTGCAAGTGGGAGATTACTGGTTATGTATGCCCAAAGAGCCAATCATGTGATGATTGTAATGTCATAAATGTAAATGATTTGATTATTAATAAAAGGCAAGATTCCAATTTATTATGTTTGTTCAGTTATGATATAAAGAAATAACATAATAAATGTCTAGAGAGTAACATTACTCAATGACGTAGGTCTTTAGGCCAAGGACGTGAGAAATTAGATCATATGGATGTTAAGATTACATATACATGCTCTCATTATGTCCCTGATTGGATGTTATTGTGGAAGGTTGATACACATCAATAACACATAAGATCAGAGTGTGAGTTGGTCGATGACTAAGTCTTATTGGTCATGATATGGCGATATGAAACCAATCACACAGATACATGTTAGAGAACATTATACCAGACAGACTCACCATGAGACTCACACTTGGAAGCCATCATAATGGAAGCCATAGTCAGGTCTCACAGTGACGGTGGTAGTTGTGATTTTATACCAGAAATCATTGCACTCATCACATGTAATTGGGTACACTTTGACATCATAAAATGCAGTCCTAAAACATCGGTTGTTATAACAGTGATGATTAGATGACTTTGACACATGGGGATTGACTATGAGTGATAGATATGGGATTTGTCCCTCCTATGGTAGTATGGTATCCTATCCTCTTGATTAGAGAGATTGATAAATACATGACCATGTACATGTGAGTCAATGTGTTGAGCTTACATATATCTTAAACAGTCTGCTCTTGTTCAAGAAACAAGATTGAATAATAATGAGGTGACTGCTCCATGCCACTAGTTCAATATGTATATATGTGACAAAGGAACTATAAAAACACTATAACACCATATATAGATTGTAGATTGAAGTTGTTCTCCAACTTTCCATTTTGGATAGTATTGATGTGCGACTAGGAACCACTCATTGCTTGTGATGTCATAAATTATTTTGAACATTCACTGCCGACATCATATGGGACCTGTAGGGTCACAAACATAGGTCTTGACCTATAAGAGGAGTTCAAATCTTGAATGGAAATTGAATTAAGTACTAAAGTCTTTAGGTATTTGATTCACACAACAAATAGGTTGACAACACAACCAAACACCCATCTCAAGTGTTGAAACAACTGTCTAGAAGTGCCAAATGACTATCTCAAGAGTTGAGACGGGTGTCTGGGTGTTAGGCCTATTTTATGTTGAATTTGGCTTAGGAATGAATCGATCCAACCAAACTGGCTCAACGTGGGTCACCAGACAGCCATCTTGGTGACCAAGATGGCCATCTTGCATGGGAGAGATAGTCTAATTCAGTTGAGGGAACACTCTAGGCATTTCCTTATTCATTTTGCTTGAGCAATACTTCTTGCACAGGGAAATCAATGTCTAACATTGATAGGAATTGATTTGCAAAATTTGTGTACAAATGGAAAACTATGAAACGACCATCTCACGTACGAAATGAGTGTCTGGGTTTGCCAAACAGACATTTTAGCTATCATAGTTTGTGAAGTTTCCAAAATTGTTGTGAAAATTTGAGATCTTCTAGTCCTTTCCACTCTGGCATAGACTAGGAACCCTAACCCTAACCCCACCTATAAATTGAGGGGTATTGGGTGATTCCCAGAGAACAACATAGACAATTGCGAATCACTTGCTTTGAAAAACATTTTCCTCTCTGGTTATGGTAACCATGATAGCCCGAGCAAATTCTACCTAACTTGAGAGGAACAATAAGGGAAAGAGAAATCGAGATCATTGTCGTAGGAGAGCGAGTTGATGACTAGTACACCAATGGGAGGGACAACTCTTTCATGTCCATCCTAGTAGGATGACAAGAGTTCTAGGTGGTCCATGTGGACTACCATAGAGGTGAGATGTTTCTATCTGTCACTCAGAGGACAACGTCAGCCCGCAATCTGTGATAAGAGGAAATGGTGAAGGAGACAACATTTGTGGTTGCAGTCTCTGGTGTGACCAAGAGGAGTTGCAGTAGTCCTACTACCTGAGGTACAGATCAGAGGGCACAACAGTTAGATGAGTCTCAACACAAAAAGGAGCTACACAAAAACCATCCAAGATAGTTGTGCATCAACAACGATGAGGAGATGTCGCTGGACTTACTCTAGGACCAGGTATATCCTAGAAACCATCCTTCTCACATTATAATTATTGAATCGATCTACTAATTAAGGGGAATAAGGTAGATAAATTTTTTGTTTCCACTACCTTCTCTGTAGCCTTAATTCCCTCACTTACAAAAGGTACACCTAAACATCTATTCACCAGCCAACAACTCCCAATCTATCTCTGAACATAAAACATACGTGAAACAAGCCAGTCACAAAAAAGGTGTCGAGTATAGGAAGAAATATATGCATATATACACTTTTCTTAGTTCCGAAAGAAATTGCATAAGTAAAGAGGGCATGTGAACAAAATTAGTTACTTCTCCATTCAAAACCCCATTTTTTATCCATTTCACTCCAGTAAAACATTATCATCATAATATTGAGGCCTTTGACCAACTTCACACCGGAAGGTTTGGTAAGGGTTTCAATATTAGCTAACCATTTTTCTACATGAGGGGGCTAAAATGACCATTATAATTGAGAAAACCCTATTTATGAACATGATCCACACTAAGGAGGGTACAATGGAGTTGTAGATTTTTGTGTTCAAGTGATAAAATCAAAGAAAAGAAACATTGAGTGTGAAGCAATACTACATGCAAATACTTGGGAAAGTAAACAAACAAGCATGCATGCATATCAATAATCCTACCAAAATACCTAATTCAAAGATTCCTAACATAATCTAGACCATATAGATCACATGCAACCACTTGGTTAAAAACAACATTGCATAATCATATTAGATTCTCATCATTAACCCTAGGTAGATCCATTTTAGTGTTTTAGCCAATTTATGTTTTGGGTTTCTTATTAGTACATTAGATGATCATGTAGTAACTTATGGACCATCATAATGTTTGGATTCAAGTTTCATGTCATTTTGAAGTTCCACGTATTTTATATGACAATTTCAACATTCATGTCACTTAAGTACATTTTAGGGTCAAAAGACTCATAATAGAGCAACAAGGTCATGTTTTCAACAAGATGTGAGGAACATCCATAAGTTATGGTTGAGAACAGAAATAATAGTACATAAGAAACATATATAACATGATGTGGATGTCCCTAAAGCCTAGGAATCATGTAACAACCACCAAGTGTAAACATTTAAAACATTATTGTAGATATCGACATATGTTACATACGACATAATGGTTCAACATAATATTAAGGTGGGACATCCACAACAAAGATATCATAAGGGATAGAGGATACTCTTATTTGAGATGGGAGGACAAGATAGAAGGTTCCACATAAGCATGAAAGCACAAGAACCACAACTCAAGCCACATAGGTCACATTCAAGCATTAAGTACCATATAGACTAAGAATAAAAATGAAAGAGGATTAGAAACTCATCCAACTACTAATGAGGCATACAGTGTGATAATTTTGAGATAGAGTAAGACACACTAATTTTGAGTCGAGATAAATAATGATCCAATGATTTAGAAAAGATCACATATTAGTGATACATAATTTAGCCTATAAATGCATTTAGATAAATTCAAAAGGTCAAATCTCATCAAACTTATATGTCACTAGAAATTGTTTGACATTTAGGGTATGTACACTACTCAATTGGATCCCTTGTAATTCTTTTATGAAAAATCACTACTTTGTGAATGATTTTTCCAATTGTAGTAAAAGTTGTGACGTTATAAGATGATACCACTTTGATTGTCGATCTAGGCGTCATATAGCCTATGATTGTGTCATGTGTATAGGGAACATGGTCCCCATCTAGAGGCCCATGCCTTGGGAGCCCTCATGTTCTTTCACTGGGCTTGATCTTGGTTCTTCCCTGGCCTAAACAGGATGGGTGGCCTGTACTGCTGGCCTTCCTGACAGCCTTGCATCATTTCCCCTTGCATTCTACCTAGGAAGAACTCATCTGCAACATATGTAGCATGTCATCCAGTGGTCTTCCTTCATCTAAAAAGGGGTGAGGGGGAAGGGGACCACAGAAAGGTTCTAACAGGAAGTCGAGGTCTTCCATACCCTCATAAACTTGATGCTGGGGGGGTGTCAATAACCCTCGTGATGGTGTGGCTGAAGGGGCTTTTGCTAACTAGGTGAGGTGCCACTAAAGGTGCCATATCTCATTGAAGAGGAAGTAGGTGGCCACCACCATTAAGAAGGCCACCACAAATGACGAAGGTGGAGGTGTAAAAGGCCAAGTTCAGGAGGCATCAATCAGATGATAGTTTGGGGTTAGACTGCATCCCCCTCTAGCTCCTCACTGGAGTGAGAGAAAGGGAGGAAGACGAGGAAGAATTCCCTTCAAAAGACAAAATTGGGATTTGTGAGGGGAGAGTCCAAAATGGTGAGAGGAAGATAATGGGAGGGAATAAAAAGACCTAAAGTGATCTATGAGGTCAAAAAACTCACCAACTCCCGTGCACCCATTGTTCATGTGGTGTATGGAGGTGGACGAAAAAGGGGGAGCCATTGGATCTGGGTCCCACATTCCAAAGGCCAAGATTGTAGACATTTTAGGGTTTCGATGAGGGAGAGGTAGAGATTGGGCCGCATGTGTCACATTGATCCTATTATGCTAAAAAACCCAATAAATCAAGTAGAAGGGCTCCATTTTGAATCATCATAACTTTTGACACGTTGGTCTGATTGAAATAATTTTTGCACAATTGGATTGATAATATATATCTCAACAACTTGATATACATTAGATAAAGGCAATAAATGCATTTTAGTTCAATGTAAATTTCAAGATGGTAACATATTAGAAATTGTACATGATATGGATTTACTATACACCCTAAAACGCAAGTGCATGCTATCAGAGTAATTTAGGCCAATGAGGCTCGAATATCGAACATGGGGAAACGTAATACAAAGACTATTACTAAATGTAATACGATCATCTAGGTTGATGAGAACTTTGATTGAATGGTTTAATTATCTAAAGCAGAAAGTAAATTTAAAACGCATGGTGAATGATCGCAATTGGACAAAATTCCTTAGGATTACAGTTTCACCTTGGTTAACATTGCAATTAACAATATAACTTTAATAGAGATCTCTCCTACCTTTTTACTAATAGCATATAGTAAGAATTACTCTCTCTCACGTCATAATTTACAACCTAATACAATACCAATCAACTCTCATATTGATTGTGTTATTAGTTAGGTGCTTTATTGAAAACTCTGGGTGATCTCCTCATATTTTTAAGTCACCTTTCTCAAAGGGAGATATAAAATATGCATTTCTATGAATTTCCAGCCATTAATTTTCTCTTTCAAAGAAATTAAAGGTCTAGTTAACTACCTATGGTGATAAAACCTGGATAGTTGATGACAATCTCATAGAAATAAGTCCATAAATTAAGACAAATTGATATATTAATGCATAAAAGTCAATTACAATGCATAACCGAGCTACTCCCAGGTCTCAATGAATAAGGGGTTTAGCCCCACATGGTTTCCAAGGTTAAAACAAAGGAGATAAAAAGAAAAATGTGAGAAACATTAGTAAAACTAAAGAACCCCTGAAGAAGACAATCTAAATGATCCCGTGTCACACACGTTTCTACCTTTCGGCTGCAAATTCATCTGTTGGAAATGCCTGAATCGACCAGAATGTGGTATTCATCTATGCTTTCTCCTCTCCTTGCTCTCGGTTGTCATCCAATAGAATAGAACTTGATAGACAGGGTTGGCTGAAATCCCTCTAAGTCATATATTTGACTTAGGGTGAAATAAATTCTCAGTCTTCATATTAGACTTGATTTTTAGATCTTCCTGATCCTAATATGTTGGTACTACTGACTCCTTCGATAGTTGTGTCCACCTGGAAAGTTGTCGGTACTATCGAGCTTGAACTCAATAGTACCGAGTTTCTTTGACTAATCTTGAATACAATGCCATAATGTTGTCGGTAGTATTGACTCTCAAATTCGATACTACTGAGAATTCTTGATTTCTTTCTTTTCATCTCTGATCAAGTGTCAGTACCACCAACTCCAAATTTGATAGTACCAAGCTGTGTAGAGTCTTATAAAACTTCCTAAAATTCATAAAATTTGAACATAAGCTCTTGAAATCTAATAAATCATTCAGAAACATTAAAATTACATTTATTTGTTGCAATTGAGTATCACATGGTAATGATAGTAAATCATGCACAAATTAATGTGAAAATGATTAATAAGTGCACAAAAATAAATAATAAATAGCCTGTGAAAATGAAAAAATATCCAGTGCATCAAACTCCCCTAAGCTTAAATGTTTCTCTCCCTTGAGCAACACACCCTCAGATCTATTTGAGACAAGTTAGTAAAAGGACATAAACTATGAATTTCATTTCTCAACCACCCCCATGTGGTGGTCCCAAAGCAACCTTCATTGACCATTGAACAATCAACTGCTCTTAAGCGATCAAAAATTTCCATAAAAGTTGTCCACCCTTAGATCAATGAAAACTACCAAGAGAGCACTTAACATCATAATCAATCAGGCATTCACTTGGTGCATTATGTGATTCTCTATTCTACATTGCTCTTTCCTAACTACCAACTACTTGGAAGCAATTCTCCTTATAAGAATGTATGAGGAGAATAATCATTAAAGTGGCCTACTGGTAAGAGCAATGGATGAAACAAAGTTGGTGGGCTTATGAAGATTCACAAGTAACATCCGAATTATTTATGCAAAAATAAAACATGATGAACCTATATGGTGGAGAAAATGAGAAATGCATGAATCTTAATGCCTAATATTATGGGTGAAATGATGCATGCATCAAAGATCTCGTCAAATTGACAATAATGAAGTAAGAAAAAGAATGCATCATGTGAATGTTTCCATTTTATTGTGAAAATTTAGGGCATCATTTCTCCCTCTTAACTTTAAGACATTAACAAACTCTTTTTTTTCTTTTCTTTCATTGGCCCATTATGACTGCAATTATGCTTGGGCTTCACGCACATATATCATTCATTTCATTTTTTCCTGAGGGTATGGATGTGTATCCTTGCACTCTTATTAAAGAGGAACATAATGTAACCACATGATATGAAGATGAATGAGAAAAAATGCATGCTATCTATTGAAATTATTATGCAACTAAATTGATATGCACAAAAATGTTTACGCATAAAACATTTTTTTATTTTGTAACTAATGCAATCAAAAAGAAAGTAATTATCATGTCACCTATTATGCCATGCAATGCAAACAAGAGGAAATAATTCATACATACTATATCATCTTAAGGTGGTGAGTCAAAATGAATGGAAAATGGATGGAATCACATAATTAAGAGACAATGTCTTTCATGAATTATGATGTCCCTGTCTAATGACATGTGTATAGGGTAACCTTTCAATGTTTTTTCTTAAATTTCCATTTAAGATCCCATTAATTATTTGATCAAATTAGGCTCAAATCCCATCTTTATCCACATTTCATGAATAATTAAGATGTACATTCGTATTAAATGTCCTTAAGTTGACTAGCCCATACACTTCATCTAGGTGGTGTTACTCAAGAATTTTGCAACTAAGCCATTTTTTCATTTAGATTTTTCAATTTTTAATTTTCCATTGCAAACACATGATAGCACATGACAAGACAGGGATCATGAATTAAGATCCACTTTTACACTAGATAGAGTCGTGGATCCTACAACTTGGCGAAATACTAACTAAAAATCAAATAAAAAGCTAAAAGAGAAATACAAACTACGTATAGAGACTGTTCCAACTACCACACCAAGCTTGAACTTGACTATGTCCACATAGTCAAAATTTTAACTTAAGAGGTGGAGTAATGGTACCAGATCACATGGGTGGTGTTGGAGGATGTGGAATGGGGGGATCAAAGGGGTAGAATGTCCCCATAAAACTCGGTGGCTGCTATGACATTGGTGGAGGTTTTGGATAACCACCAAAATAGCTCAGGCTCCAATAGTGGTCAAATAATAGTTGTTGGTAACCCTCCATCCTTTGCAGGTGTGTGTGCATGTTCTCTTGGTTGGCCATGATAAGTTTCTCATTCTCAAATATCGCCTACTGGTTGTGGTAGAGTCATCCTAAGTTTGATGTATGTGATATAGTTTGTGTGCCAGCTGATATGGAAGCCTTCTGGCACCTCTGCTAAAAGGTCCCAAGTACGCTTGAAGTCAAAGTTTGCGGGGACACAAACTTTGTCCTCCATTGGCCACCCATAGATGGCATGGAATTGTCATAGTGTCAGTTGAAAGTCAATGTTGAACATAAGAAAACTAACACAACCTATGTAACGACCCCACCTCCTGGTAACCCCCACTTAAGGGAGACCAAGAGGTCAGAGTCGTTATCCCAATAAACCGTATCAAAGGTTCGACAAATAATCAGTAATAATTATAAAATTATACCAAACTAAACTGAAAGCTGGTATAAAATAAAACTTTGCATACCATTTTAAAACTTTGGATATCTACTTATATCCACCAATTGGACCTATTCTACCTAATCTTCCTTGCACATTAATTCTTATTTTCACAATATGCCACTTTACTGTTTGTCCTTTTCAATATGGTACCTAAAACGCCGACAAACAAAATGTCAGTCAGCATATAGGAATATGTCGGTATGAGGGGACAAACAAAATTTCACACATATGGCTAACAATCTAAATATCACAATCAAGTTAATTAACAAGCCAATTTACGCTTTCAATATGACATTCTCCACCGGTTTTTCCCTAATCCTGGAATACCCTCCTTAGGGCTTCTCTTTTGCCATTCTATCCTGAGCTTGGTGCCTGGGGTCACCTCTCATGGTGCCCATTGGTCTCCCCTCTTGGGCTTGACGTCATTGTATCATCCATCAAGGTGGCATGTAGGTGTGAGAATACACACTTATATTATAATTGTGATAATCATAGTGACTTTATGATTTGCATGTATGAACATCTAAATGGATAGGTTGCATTCAATGTGATTAATCATCCGGAAAATCTTCGGGAAACTAATGTGATTAACCATAATTAACCACATACCTGTCAGGCTAACTTGAGTGCAAAAATAATCCAACTAAGCAAGAAATCTAGTAAACAAGCAAGCACATAAGATGATCATGAAATATGCATCCAATTTTCCTATCATTGATCAGGCCATTAAGGTCTATTAAGCCTAGTTGCTTCCTAGGGTTACTAGTCCTTTTTAGGGTATTGATTACAATTAGGGTTTCACTTCATTTTTACTATTTTAAACCCTAATTTTAAAAAATTACTCACAAACCCTAATCATCTCATCTAATCCTCATGAAAGATATTAAGATTACCTTTTAACAACATATAACCCTAATTTTGGATTAAAGGCACTTTTCTTTCCTTTTTCCCCTATTTAGGGTTTCTATGTATATTCACCAGCATATTAGGTTTAAAACCCTAAATCTTGCAATTTCATCTTCAAAATAGGTTAATATTCATCTTTATCATTAACCAAGTTAACAATACTCGAATTAACCTATTTGCACTTATAAAACTATCCATTTTTATCAATTAAGGTTTCTAACCAAAACTTAATACCTTTTTCATCAAAATAATATATTGTTGTCAAAGGAGACAGATTTAGGCTTTCAAAGTATTTTTATCTTATTCCTCGACTTTTTCTAATCAACTTTCCTGCATTAACTTTATTCATCAGAGCTTCCTAGCAATTACTATGATTTTTTGAAAATTAATATGTTCTGCCCAATTAGGGTGAGCCACGCGTCTTGGCGACTCGTCTGAATCCAGACAGCGGGTCCGGGCCGACCCAATCGGCTGGTGCCGAATCAGTAGCCAGACCCCCAGTGAGGCGTTGCCTCGTCAGCATCGTATTAAACGAAAAGACCATAAGGGCATTACCTTAACAAAGGACGCGGAGGGGCAAACTTGTAAACAACTAGGTGGTCGTCTTCTTCCTCGCGCCTAAGCTCAGCAGCAAGTCCGTGGTCAACCTGGATGTTGACTCTGAGGTTCCGACCACCCGCGAACACAATGAAGGTCCAGGATGCTCCATCTTCCTCCATTGAAATAGACTTGGCCCTCAATTGCTCGCCACGACCACGCTACGACCTCCTCCTACTCGTCAGACTCCGACGAGGCTTCCTGAGAAGATGGGGGTGAAGGTTAGGGTAGAAGACACAATTGAGGGCACGAAATTGTTCCCCTTAGTCCACCATATAGTTTAGGGTAGAAAAAGAAGATGTGGGTACCCTCTCTCATCCTCCCCTATATATAGGGACGAGGATAGGGTTCGAGTGAATTGGGAACTCTCCCAATCATCGACCAAACCACTACAAAGTAGGGATGGGCCTCTCCAGACTCCTCTCCCGAGTTTAACGGTGCTATTCTCGTGATCTAACTCCCTTTCCTTTAACCCTCAATGATCCTACTTTGGATCATCAGAAGTCTTCCTGGAGAAGACTCCTCGCGCCAAAGGGATTCATCCCCGATCTTTGGATCACGATCTGACGGTCCACACAAAACTCGAAATCAGGAAATTGGAAGGATTATCCAATTAAATCGTGACATTGATTTCTTAGGCAATTTATAACCAAACTTTAGGATATTCTGTAAATTGCATAACTTGGAAACCGTGCATTGTTTTTCAACCAAATTTTAGGGAAATATTTATATTTGTATTATCTTCCTTTATCCCAATTGTAAGAAATTGTTTAATAAAACTTATTTTATTCATATTTTCTCTTTATTTCTCTTTTTATTTTCCTTATTTGAATTCCTTCTACCATTAGAAACCCTATGGATGTGAAAATCCACCAATGATGACTCAATCATACGTCTCTCCACTTATTTCCCATATTTTATAATTATCTCCAATTTCCTTCTTAATAAAGAAATATTTAATTGATCTTTTCTTTTCTTGTTGAATTATCTTTGCAACTTGGACTCCTTGGAACCTAAGGAGCCCAAGAGGCACGAAATCCACCCTTGGATAATATTCTTTTTCCTTCTAGAGGTTTCTAAATCTTTCTTTTCTTCATTTCTTAATTATTCATTTACTAATTGAATTTTCTTTTTCTTTTCCTTGTTATTGGGCCCAATATCCCACTAAGCAACCAACAAGGCTATTATAAATTCATTCATTCATTACAAATCAAATCATATCATTATTTGTTCAAATATCTTTAATAGGAGAAATTACATTTCTGACCAAAAGAACCCAAAAATTGGGGTTGTAACAGCCTACCCTTCATCCCTCCCTGTGCTACAGGAGAATGCATATCTCCAATTACACCAGGAACTCATAGATGAGGTCCGGGAAGGTGAGACAATAACCAAAGAACGGGTGATATTTTGTTGATCCCCTGAAGCTCACAAACCTCGTGGAGATTGACTTGGTGAAGCCCATGGAATCAAGAAATGCATGGTCACCGTACCATATCGCATGAATCTCCCTCTTCTGCAGATCTTCATATATCTTACTCATGTCGGCATTGTGGTGGATGATGCAGGTTGGTTTGGTAATTAATGTAGGATTCCTCATCGATGAAGAAGCTTCTCTCCTTAGCTCCATCTCTGGTAAAAAAGGGGATTGAGAAAAAGAGTGCTCGATGTAGACTCTGAACGCCCGGAGATGCTTGTGTGTGCTTTCTTGAAGGAGGAGTGATGAAGGTGTGAAGAAAAATCAAGCTCAGCCCCTCATTATATAGCTTTAGTTATGGATCTTTCTTCATGTCGGTAGTACCAAGATAGAGTCGGCACTACCAATTTTTCATCCAAAATCCGTGTGACTCAATGATACCAACGGTCCTGATTTGATGATGTTGTCAAAGTGGATCTCTAGGTGCCGATAGTACCAATGAGATGTTGGTAGTACCAAATTGTGCCACAGATCAGTGGTACTGACCGTCAGATGCAAAAATTATTGATCGTTGATGGCACTTCCACGAATTTTGTGTCTTCAGGTGTCGGTACAACTGACTTTCTTGTCGGTAGTACAGAGTCATTCAAACTTTTCAGTGCTTCCAAGTGGGAACTCGGTGTTTGGAAATTGGAGCATGCATTTCCATCGGTAATACAGACTTTGGGTCGGTAGTACCATATCCTTATCATTTTACTAAACTCCTTTTCTGCAAAATGTTTGTGCTATCGACTTTTGGGTCGGTAGTACGAAGTTTCTTTGAAATTTTTGCTCAGTTCCCCTATGATGTCCTCGGTGGTATCGATATAGTGATCAATAGTACCGAGTTGTTTAGTCAAACTTGATCATTTTCCATGTGACTCCATTGGTAGTACCGACATGTACGTTGGTGGTACCGACTGGTACGCAGCCTGCACACCATAAAAAATGAACAAGGTACCTTTTTCACATTAAAACTAATAAAATGAAAATGAAATCTATGAAACTACAAAATTGAATTGAAATAACAAAAATGATGGTTGGATTGCCTCCCAACAAGTGCCCTTGTTTTATATCATAGGCTTTACGATCCTAATAAAATCATTAGTGAAGCTCAATGAGGTTCAACACCTCTTTCCTCACTACATCTCCCTCAAAGTAGTGTTTAAGCCACTGGCCATTTACAAGGAATGGCTCAGCCCCAATGCTTATTTGTACCGCCCCATGGGGAAAAACCTTAACTACATCAAAAGGTTTACTTCATCTAGATCTCAACTTACTGGGATGTATTTCAACCTAGAATTGAACAAAAGAACCTTCTATCCTAGAGTGAAAACTCTATGTAGGATGTGGTGATCATGGATCTTTTTGGTTATTTCTTTGTAGATCCTTGAGCTTTTATATGCATAAAACCTAAGCTCATCTAGTTCATTTAATTCTGAAATCCATTTTCTTCTTGCTTCATCAGCATTGTAGTTCAATTTTTACAATGCCCATATATCTTTGTGCTCTAAATCTATGAGTAAGTGATAGGCTCACCCATAGATAAACCTAAAAGGACTGGTTTCAATAGGTGTCTTACAGGTTGTCCTATATGTCCACAGAGTATCATTAAGAAACATGCTTCAATTAGTTCTATTAGTTGAGACTGTCTTTTCTAAAATTTTCTTGATCTCTCTATTAGACAGCTAAACTTGCCCTTGGTTTTAGGGGTGGTATGGAGTACCTACCCTTTGTTTCACTCCAAATTTACTGAAAAGTGCACCAAATTTCTTATTGGTGAAATCGGATCCACCGGAACTAATGATCAATATGATCACCCAAACCTATAGAAAATGTGATCCTTCACAAACCTACATACAAATTAAGCGTCATTATTTCAAGTTGGAATTTCTTCCTACCACTTAGACATGTAGTCAACAACAAGTAGTATGTATAAATTAGAATTTTAAGACACAAGTGTGCCCATGAAATCAATCCCCCACAAATCAAACACCTCAATTTCTTGAGAAACATGCAAAGGCATTTCATGTCTTTTCAAAATATTACCTACATGTTGACAAGAATCACAAGAAGTACAAAGTTATATGCATCTTTAAAAAGTATCGGCCCATAAAAACCACATTCTAAAACCTTAGATGTAGTCCTACAACTAGCATGATTACCCCCAGTAGGTAAAGAGTGATAATGTACCAAAATACTCTCAACTCACAACTCGGCACACATTTCCTCAAAATACCATCCTAGATTGCTTAAGTAGAATGGGATCATCCCAAATGTAATACCTCAAAGAGTGGAAGAATTTCTTCTTCTCCAAATGTCCCCAGTCCTCTGAAAACTCTCCACAAGCCAAGTAATTTGCAATGTTTGTAAACCATGGATCTTTGCTTTTCATAGCAAAGAGAATCTGGGAATTCTTCAACTATAGGTATATCTATGTCCTTTTCATCCACTCTTTCAAGCCTAGATAGGTGATCAAACACCACATTTTCAGTACCTACTTTGTTTTTTATTTCAATATCAAATTCCTACAGCAACAAGATTCATCTTATCAACCTAGGCTTTGCATCCTTTTTTTGCAGAAAATATTTCATGGTTGCATGATCTGTCTAAACAATAACTTTAGCCCCTATCAAATATTAGAAAAATTTCTCAAAAGCAAATACAATTTCCAATAGCTCTTCTTATGTAGTTGTGTAATTCAATTGGGCATCATTAAGAGTTTTATACGTATAATAGATGACCATGGGAACCTTATCTTGTTGTTGGCCTAGAACAACCCCCATTAGGTAATCTGATGTGTCGCACATCAGCTCAAAGGGTTGGCTCCAATCTAGAACCTAGACAACAGGTGCAGAGACCAACTTCTCCTTTAACACCCCAAACGCCTACATACACCGCTTGTCAAATTAAAACCAGCATCCTTTTCTAACAAATCGGAGAGCGATTTGGCAATTTTTGAAAAATATTTAATAAATCATTGGTAAAATCAGCCATGTCCTAGAAATATCCTCACTCCCTTCACCAATGATGGTGGAGTTAGCATGCAGAATACTTCTATTTTTATTGGGTCAATCTCCATTCCCTTACTAGACACCTTGTGTCCCAAAACAATCCCCTCACTCACCATCATGTGACATTTTTCCTAGTTCAAAACTAGGTGAGTGTAGTTCAAAACTAGGTGAGTGTCCTCGTATCTTTGCAAAACCTTATCAAGATTGTCAAGGCAATATTTAAATGATTCACCATACACTGAAAATTCATACATGAATACCTCCAGGCATCACTCTATCATATTGATAAAAAATGGCGAACATGCATCGCTAAAAGGTAGTCAGTGTGTTGCAAAGACTAAACAACAATTGACGATACACAAAAGTATCATAAGGACAAGTGAAGGTTGACTTCTCTTGGTCTTGTTGCTCGATAAAAATCTGGTTGTATTTGAAATATTCATCGAGAAAACAAAAGTGAGAGCGGCCGATGAGCCACTTAAGGATTTAATCGATAAAAGGGAGCAGAAAGTGGTCTTTCAAAGTAGCGACTTTCATATGCATGTAATCTATAAATACTCACCACCCATGCACCAGTCTAGTAGAAATCAATTCATCATTTGAATGAATTATAACTATAATTCCCTTTCCTTAGGAACCACCTAGGTTGGACTAACCCAGTTAGAGTCAGAGATAGCATATATTATACCTACAGATAAGGGTTTTACTACCTCCTTCTTTACTACCTCAGTCATGATGGGGTTGAGTTGTTGTTGAGGTTGAACAATTGGTTTGACTCCTTCTATTATGATCTTACATTGGTAGAAACTAAGGGAAATCCCCTTTATGTCTGCTACGGACCATCCAAATGTTGTGTGGTGGTTTTTCATAACCACGAAACTGCTCCTCTTCCTGAATGCTTAGTGAAGTTGAGATGATGACCGGAAGCTTCTCATCAACTTCCAATAAAGTATACTTTAAATGTGGTAGCAATGGCTTTAGTTCTAGATCCGGAGGGCTCAGTAAAGATGGGACCAATGGCGGAGGTGGTGGTCCTAGATCCTCAAAGTGTCTGGTGTAATAAAACGGTAGTTCCTTGAGAAACAAGACACACTCTTCCAAAGAACAACATTGGGTATAGTCATCTACCAAATTCATGAGACATGCCTCCAAATGGAACTGTGAATATGCTTGAATAAGAGTGGTAGTTGCCTCCTTGATTGTCGTTGGGCAATATTCCTCCTCTTCATCATCAGGATATTGAATTGCCTTTTTCAAAGAAATTTCCTCTGTGTTTTCCACGATGTCCACCATCAGTGTGTGTTTTTAGACCTGTGTCATCTCATGAGCCATATCAAGAAAGGAATTCCTAAAAAAATGACCCTTTTTCTTGGACATACTGCAATATTTGACATGATGCCTTCCCCTTAGTAGTCTATGTAGGCTTGGGCATCAAGATTTCAAAATGCTCTTCTATGTTTCCCAATGTTAGTCTTCCTTTACCCATCTCCAAAATCATATCAACTGTGGTTTGGAATGGTCTCTCAAGTAATAATTTATTTCCTTGACCATCTAGCATCTCCATGACTACAAAGTCCGTTAGAAATAAAAATATGTCCACCTTGACAAGCACATCCTCACAAACACTATAAGGCCTCACCATTGAGTTATCTACCAACTCTATGGTCATATTGCTCTGTCTAGACTCCTTTAGACCTGACTTCTTATAGGTAGTCAAGGGAATGAGATTGATGTTAACCCCTGAGTCACGTAGAACTTCTCCAGATCTTGTCCTTCCAATGTAGCGTGATATGTTAAAATAGCCTGGATCCTGCCTTTTTGGTGGCAATGTTCCCTGAATAAAAGTACTAACTTGCTCCATGTTAACTACAACCTCAATGTCTTCTTTCCTCCTCTTCTTATTAATCAAACCCTTCATAAATTTTTCACAGGAAGGAATCTACTCAATTGCATGAATGAGCGGAATGTTAACATGAAGCTTCCTAAAGCTTTCTAGAAACTTCCAAAATTGATGGTCAACTTTCTTTGCCTTTAAACTATTTTAGAAGGGCGCTGGCTTCAACAATTTCTTGTGGTGAGGTGGAATGTACACTTCCTCCCTTATCTTCTATGGTGTCTCAATTTCTTCTTCATCTTCTTTGTCCTCAGCAATAGTATCTAGCTCAACTGTATCAGCAGTCACTTGTGACCAAGTGTCATCCACTTTGTCCTTAGCATCTGGAATTATTTTCTGCTCATTCAACAACTTCAACAATTTCTTGTGGTAAGGTGGAATGTACACTTCCTCCCTTGTCTTCTATGGTGTCTCAATTTCTTCTTTAGCTTCTTTGTCCTTAGCAGTAGTGTCTAGCTCAATTGTTGCAGTAGTCACCTATAATCATGTGTCATCCACTCTGTCCTTAGCATCTGGAATTGTTTTCTACTCATTCAATAACTTCTTCCTACTGTGTAACAACACAACCTTAACATGTTGACTATCAGTAGATATGTTGGGGTTTCAGAGGAACCATTGCTGAGTAGGATTCTTAAAGGATGCAACCTCTATCGCAATCTGAGAAATCTAAGTTTCTATACTTTGAATCTGTTCTCCTTGATTCTGTAGTTCCCTCTGAGTCTGGCCAATGAGAACATCATTTTGGTTAACTAGGTTACCAAGCATGTCCTCTATGTGGTCTATCTTGCTAGGGCCTCTATTCTACTGGTATTGTTGTTGTGGAACAACCTATTGTGGATTGCCTTGCTGAGCTTGGGAAGGGTCCTATTAGAAATTATTGGGATCCCTCCAAGAGAACTTGGGGTCTTTCATCTAGGAGTAATCATTGCCCCTATAATTTTTTTGACTTGCAAATAGGAACTCCTCTTCTTCTCCTCCAAAAGAGCTTCCATCCTTGGCACATAATTTCTTACTGACCAAGTCCAACTTCTCATTCAATGCCAAGATCACCTTGGACTCCACAACACTTGTAACAGTTGTTGGGTGTTCTCTCTCTTCTCCCCAGGACTGATTTTAGCCATGTTTTTTAGGATCTCATGACATTTGGATGACTTATTTTTGAAGAAGAAGAAGCTTGCCCCTGTGCTGTCCAATGTGGTCCTTTCCCCTTAATGCATCCCATAATAGAAAATCTTAGCATGGCCTAACAAGTCGATACCATGGTGAGGGGACTTCCTCAGCATGTTCTGGAACCTCTCCCATGTCTCAGAATATGACTCCTATGCTTGATGTTTGAAGTTGTACATCCACTTGACCAGGTTGTTTGTCTTTTAGAGTGGAAAGTAACGCTCAAAGAAGGCATCTATGATTTTTTCCCAAGTTTCAATTCATTCATCTTCCAAATTATAGAACAAAGACTCGACATTGTCCACCAATGAAGATGGAAAGAGCTTTATATATATCACAATATCTAGTACTCTATGTATCTTGATCATGTCACAACTTTTAATGAAATCCTTGATATGTGTCATTGCATCTTTCATGATGTGACCGTAGAAAGAATGTGATTTGACTAATGATACAAACCCTGGATCAATCTTGTAGTTGTCAAAATGTATGGCTTGTCTTTTTCTTGGCCCTCATTGGGCCATTGAGGAAGACGCCTCGATCTTCTCCAGAATTGTCCGCTCTTCTACTTTGTCATCTGTATCTATTGGTTCTTCTGGTCCCACTGGAGGTGGTATTGGAGTAGGTGGTGGTGGAGTTTGAATTAGCCTTCCCCCTAATTACCAAACTCAGTTCTTCAGTGTAAAAGCTCTGCCTGACTAAAGCCCAGTGGAGACGAGTCTCTATAGTCGTGAGCTCTAGTGTGCACCATACAATAGTACCTCAAATTTTTGCAAACAAGGTGAGAATGGGTACTAGTGATTGAAGAAATGATATTTAAGATTTGGCTTGAGAGAACAAAAAGAAAAATAAAAAGTGTGGCCTAGAGTGGCCGATTACAATACTAATGGTGTTTGATTTTTCATTTCCTCGGCATTGGTGTGAAAAACTTGATAGAGATTTACTATACACCCTAAAACATAAGTGCACGCTATCAGAGTAATATAGGCCAATGAGGCCAGGTTATCAAACACGATGAAATGTAATACAAAGGCTATTACTAATTATAATACAATCATTTAGGATGATGAAAACTTTGATTGAATGGTTTAATTATCTAAAGAATAAAGTAAATCTAAAATTATTGGTAATTGATCGCAATTGGATGGAATTCCTTAGGATTACAGTTTCACCTTAGTTAACATTGCAATTAACAATATAATATTAATATATATCTCCCCTAACTATGGACTAAGAACCTGTAGCAATAATTACCCACTCTCACAATGTAATTCACTACCTAATCTAATACCAATCCAACTCTCATATTGATCGTGTTACTAATAGGTGCTTTGTCAAAAACCCTGGGTAATATCCTCGTATTCGTAAGCCACCTTTCTCAAAGGGCGATATAAAATATGTATTTCTATGAATTTCCAACCATTAATTTCCTCTTTCAAAGCAACTAAAGGTCTAATTAACTACCTACGGTGATCAAGCTTTGATAGTTCATGACAATCTCATATAAATAAGTTCAGAAATTAAGAGAGATTGATATATTAATGCATAAAAATCAATTACAATGCATAATCGGGCTACTCCCTGGTCCCAAGGAACAAGGGGTTTAGCCCCACATGGTTCCATGGTCAAAAACAAAGGAGATAAGAAGAAAACCGTGGGAAACATTAGTAAAACTAAAGAAACCTTGAAGAAGACGACCAAATGATCTCCTCTCACAGACGTGCCAATTTTCTACCTTCCGGCTACAAATTCATTCGTTGGAAGTACCTGGATCATCCAAAACATGGTCTTTGTCTCTACTTTCTCCTCTCCTTGCTCTTAGTTTCCATCCAACATAATAGAACATGATAGATAGGGTTGGACAAAATCCCTCTAAGTCGTAGAAGTGACTTAGGCAAAATAAATCCTCAGCTGTCAGATTAGACTTGATTTTTGGATCTGCCTCATCCCAACATGTCGGTACTACTTAGTGGATATCATTACTACCGACTCCTTCGATAATTGTGGCCACCTGGAAAGTTGTCAGTACTACCGAGCTTGAAGTCAATAGTACTGAGTTTCTTCGAGTAATTTGAATCCAACATTGTGATGTTTTTAGTAGTATCGACTCCCAAAGTCAGTACTATCGAGAATTGTTGATTTCTTTCTTTTGAATTCTAAGCAAATGTAGGTACCACCGACTCGAAAGTCGGTATTACCGAGCTGTGTAGATTCTTGTAAAACTTCTTAAAATCCATAAAATTCGAACATAAGCCCTAGAAATTTAATAAATCATTCAAAAACATTAAGATTACATTCGTTTGATGCAATTGAGTATCATAGGCTAATGATAGTAAATAATGCACAAATTAATGTGAAAATGACTAATAAGTGCACAAAAATCAATAATAAATAGCTTGTGGAAATGACAAATATCATTACATTAGTGCATGTTCAAAATATTCCAATTAAAGTCACGTACAGTGAAATTAGTCATGCATGTGATCAAATTGAATACTACCACCATCAAACTATGTAATTGACATACAATTGAGTAAGATGGGTCAAAATGGAGAGATAAAGAGTACAATAGAGGTGGTAGAAAAGTTAGGTGTTCACCTCCTTCCCTCCTTACAAAAATTCCGCCCTCAAAATTTGTTCAAGATCATAGTCATCAATCCTATATTGTGCATCTTCCTACAAATCCATGCACAACTGATACAATGCCTCTATTGATGGAGGAGTATTGGTAGATCCTAGTATATGGATAGTGAGATGAAGTGCAATGCTACCTTAGGCATCCTAAAAGTACCTTTGATCTACCACAACAATCTAATCATCTATTGCATATGGAGTTCTCATGTTCATGGTTCCATCCCTTGTGCATATTTCTTTTAGTTGGACCTTTTTTTCATTGAACAGAGCCATTTGGATGAACAATGAGTATTTCTTCCCTTCCATTTTGGCTTTAGCAATTTCTCAGAAATGAGAAAATTTCTAAGCTCAGGGGTGGAGGTTGGGTGATATGTATTACTGTAAAGAAGTGAAATCACCTCCTTACTAAAAATTTGAACAATAAAACCTCCAGTCCAAACACACTCAGAAGGTATGATGGAGTTGGTGTAAAATTTTCAAATCTGTATATAATGGTAACAAAAGACCAAACTATAGCAGCAGAATAAATGCATGACTATATTCGATTATAAAATAAGGGAACATCTTAAAACTTACCACTTAAGGATCCATGTAGAGGAAATCTAAACCACATCAAAATTGTCTCCAATCTTTAAATTCACAATCTATGTCCAGGTCAATATTTCTTGTCATCCAAGTCCTCCACCTAGGGTTGGAAGCATATCCCAGCAAAAGAGAAATAATACGAGACATCATCAAAGTCTGGTATGTGCATACTAAACGGAAATTTATAAAGAATAAGGGGCATAAAAAATAATAGGCTTCCCATGCAAGAGATAGGGACTACCCAAAAACAATCATCATCATCATAAAAGAAGATACTTGCCATAATCAAAACAATAAGGTAGTGACACATAAGCATGTATCAAGATTTTTGGGCACATAACCCTTCATCAGTTTGGGCACATAACCCATCATAAACATCATCAACCTACATGCATGTGAGATAAGCGTAGCCCAAGAACAATATCAACATAATTGGTGGCCAACCCTCATAAAGTTGAAACTTGATAGAGAAAGGAATACTGCCAATCTCCCATATATATATATATATATATATATATAAACATGGGCCAAGAATCACATATCTTGCCCTGGGTATGAGGTTCCTTATCATCCCAAAAGAGCAGGAAATATCACATCTACTATAAACAAAAACCAATGCAATTACACTACTCTAGTGCTACTGAATCACATAGCATGTTTAATAGAGAGCCAAGTAAAAAGGTTCAGTCAGATTAATCAAAAGTAGTTACCACATAAGTGACTAAGATATGCATCCACCTCATAAGTGGGACAAGACATCACATGTTATGATATAAAGTTTCATCACGAACCAAGCATAATATAAGAGTCCAAAAGAATATCCATGATCACAAGATCAGTAACAAAATAAGATAGTTCACATGAACCATGATATCAAGAAAATAGACATATGTGTAGGCTAAAGTGAAAAGAATGATAAGATAGGTGAATTGCTCAACATTGAGGAATAGGGGATACAACATACCTCAAAACAAATTCCAAACTTCAAAGAACTCCTAGATCTAAGTCTAGGTCACCAAAGGCCTATTAAAGCACATATACAATGTTTACATCAATTTTGTGATCATTATCCAAACTCTAAAAACACCTTTTTATTATTATATGAATTAGGTTATGAAAACCATGCCATACTTGAGTATATGTCATTAGGAGTCCAAAACATATTTTATTGTATTTTTCTGACATATAGATAATTAGTTACGAATTTTGCAAGTTAATTCATCATTAATTAGATCCATTAAAACACATTTTATAAAATATCATATTTAGCCATCAAAACATATACCATTAGAAAGCTTGTATTTTTTTGAATCCAATGAGTATTTATTTGTAATTTTTGGACAAGCGGTTTAAAAGTTATTAATTTTTCATTCTCGACCAATTAGAAAACAAGGAAAAGCCAACTCAGCAAGTAAACCTGGGGCGAAGGAGAGGCTGGGACCCACCGCGTGACTGGACCAATCGAGAGTGGCCCAATTGTGGGGTCAACAGACAAGTCATCCACGCCAAAGGCAAAAGAAAATTGTTGTTGATTTACCAAATTACCCCTGACGAAAAAACAAAACATGAAGGTCGATTGAGTGTACTATAGTAAAACCAAAAGGGATCACCCCTCCCCCCAACAAATGCAGCCATGGATGTAAGAAGTAGTAGGCTAGACCTCAGTGGAATTGGGTAAAACTCAATCTCATGATGAAACTCCAAAATAGAAGCGTAGATAGGGAGAGCGTAGAGCAACGAACTCGCCTCCGGAATCGATCGAGGAACATCACAGCCGATTCCGCGATCAAGCTTCCACAAAGGCAGGGTCGAATTTTGCTTGGAGGCTGCACAAAACACCATGGATGAAGAATTGCCTTAAGGGATGGACTGTTTGAGTTGATGCGGAGGATGCTGGGTATCCAGATTTGGAGGAGAGGCAAAAAGGATGTGTCTGTAACCAGACAAGTGGGATAGGTTGAGATGAAGAATTAGGCGCTTCATATATATACCACGAAAGGTGACGATAAGGGCTTAGAAGATTTACAATCGAAAAAGGAAACCCATGATCCAAAAATCAAGAAAATCCATTTAGGATCGAGGAAGAACCATGGCGAGGAAGGTTGTGACCACTGTTCAAACGAAATCAGTCTCCTACCCAAGGTAGGAGACGATCTCCAAGCTGACAGATCCTGATCCAACAGTCACAAGGAAGGCCAAAATCAAAGAAGTAGGCATGACAGCTAAACCATAGGTGAATATTGGGAAAATGATATCTGACCTTCAAATCAGATTAAAACAAAGTCCGAATTGTATTGGAATAAATTGTTACATTCTATTATTTACCTTTTTCTCTCTCCTATTTTGAGGGTGCAAAAGAATCCCAAATTAAATGAAATTTTGTACAAAGGATAATTAAAGCTTGTAGATTCCAATTGTGGAATTAGATTTTCCTTTTGAAAACTTTTAATGCATTTATTATTCAAAACTTAGTTTCTCTTTCATCATGAATTAATGACATTAGGATTATCAAAATTAAGTGAAACTTCATCACAAGTTAACCTAAGAGTGTTGAATATGAATTTGCCTTTATTTCCAACTTTTAGTATCATGAATTATCTTTATTTATTAATTACACCTTTTAGGTAGTTTCTCTCTCCTATTATTTTAAGGTTGTCCAAATTAGATGAAAATTGACATGTAGGCTTATTTTGATGTGTAGATTACACATTTGAAGTCTATTCTTTATTTTGAGGCTTTCTTACAAGGATTTGTCATCTGGCCCATTAGAGGCCCATTAGCACATTATTCATCCAATTAGGTTTCATTAGGACGATATTACATGCATAAGCTCATTGGCACTTTATGAAACATGTTCTTAGGTCCAACACTCACCCTTGTTTGGTCAAAACCAAAAGGTCAAACTTCCAGGGTAGGTCTAAGATCTAGTATGTTACAATTCCCTTCCACCTGCACCTAACTGTGTTCATATTCTTATTTTTATTTCTGCATGTTATCTTTGCATATTTTTATTGCATTTAGTTTACTTATATTGAATTTAGCTTAAATTGTTCTCATTTCAGTTCTTCATTTGTGCAACATTAGTTGAACCCATTATCTAGTCATATTAGTTTACATTCATGTTTGCATTGCATATAGATTTTGTCATATAACCCTCCTTATTTGAAGTAAAATCTTTATGTTAACTATATTTATGAAAACATGCCAATGGTTAGAAATCACTGATTGTAGCCAATGACTATTAACATCATGTTCCCTAGAAAAATGACATATGTTAGAGGAATAGATAGGGATCAAACGCAACACTCCTGTTATTGATTTGTGAATCATATCTATGTAGTTATCATGCATTCCCCTATCATGTCAATATTTGGGTATAGTGAACTAGAGGATAGCCCAATCCACTTAATCATAAAAAAAAGTTGTTAACCTGACCTAAGCCCTATTCTACTCTTCTTCTTCTATCTTATTACCTTCCATCCACTAAAATAAAATCGGATATTGGGTTGAACATACTCCCTTTCACCGAAACCTAATCATTTTCATACTCTTATTTTTATTTCACAATGTTATCTTTGCATGTTTCAATTGCATTTTTTTACCTAAATTGCATGTAGCTTAGATTGGTCTCATTTTAATTCTTGATGCTTGCAATGTTAATTGAATCAATTATCCATTCAGATCAATTTACATTCATATTCTCATTACATATAGATTTTTTCATACAACACCCTTCTTTGAAGTAAATTTTTGATGAAAATTATATTTTTAAAAACACATCAATGGTCAAAAACTACCCTTTGTAATGACTGGATGTTGGCATCATGTTCCCTATAAAGGATGGTAGGTATTAAGGAGCCATAGATATAAAAATGGTCTTCCTCCTTGTAATTAGTGAATCATATCTATGAATTTTCCATATATCTCCTTGTCATTTCATTATCTGAATGCAGTAGTTAGAGGAATAACCCCTTCCACTTAGTCATAAAAAAGTATTTTATACATTACCCAAACCCTCTTCTACACTTCTTCCATTTTCTTACCTTACATCCACCAAAAAGAAATGCTTTGTTTTCCATAAAGTGTTCCAAATCCTAAGACTGGGGTGCAAACCACCCTTCCCTCTATATTCACTTCTTCCACACCCCTCTCTAAGTAACAGGGACGTGTCACCAAACATAAAGAAAAATGCCTATGTGTGAAATAAATAAAAATGTTGCAATATATATTTGCAAAAATTAAAATGCAATATCAAGTCGAATAGAGGAAGTCAAATATATGAGATGTGTAATGGTAGTAGTACAACCATGTTTCCTTTTCAAAGTTAATTAGTGATTGTATGTTTAATTTTGATTTTGCTTGCCTGGGGGAGGGTGGGATGAATAAGATAGGCCTCCAACTTCACTAAAAAATATAGGAGAGCTGTCCATTCTTCCTTCTGTACCTCCACTCGCTTCATTCTCCACCTAGGAGCATATTATATACTTCATTGATATTCATTTGACAAACCCCAGTCTTGGACTGTGTGCATACTTGTCATTTTTTTGGGATTCATCAAATTTTCATGAAATACTCAAGCATGTGTGGTCTTAGGGATTGCAGTGAGAAAGTAATATTGTGAAGCAAATTTGATAATGAGGATATGGCAAGTCATGATATGTGATCTCAATAATTGAGTAGCTTTGCCATATTGGTGTTAGGGACTTGATGAAGATGTGAGTATGAGGCTTGTAAATTGGCTTAAAGTATTTATATGGTGAGTGTTTTGGATTTTGTATTACTCAAGGATAAGAAACATTCAAGTTTGGGTTTGTTTGATGAATTCTATCCATCGTGTTTAATTTTCATATTTAGTTTTACATGTTTCCATCACATTTCACTTTATTATTTGATTATTTTAGGTTTCTAGTGGTTTATGCAATGTATTTGATATTTAATGTGTTTTTGTATTTTATTTGAAGTATTGACGAAAGTACAAGGAAGAAGCAATTAATTCTTCACAAAAATCCAAGATAATGATCAAAGATTACATATCCTCAGTCCCCAATTCCTATAATTGCAGTGAGGATCATTAGAGTATAGATAATCAATAAAATGGCTCAAAAATTTTACACTCAAACTAAAATTTTGAGTGATCCAAAAGCCATTGAATGTAAAATTTGATTACCTACAAAATATGCATATGTAATGCTACATCCATTCGACTAACCAACCCTTGATTTGGTCAATTGGGAAGCTGGATAGGGAAAATATATTACAAGTGAATAGGTCATTTCAATTCTTGAGTCATATGATTCATCAATTGCAAATGCTAATAGACAAAAACAATCATCTGAGTGGGTCAAATAATTGACCAACTCATTTGTAACAACATCTTTATAATAAATAATCTCTCCAATTAGTTAATAGATTCATCCACAAGTTGACTGACTCATTCATCGA
This sequence comes from Alisma plantago-aquatica, assembly GCA_963693085.1. Lineage (NCBI taxonomy): Eukaryota > Viridiplantae > Streptophyta > Magnoliopsida > Alismatales > Alismataceae > Alisma > Alisma plantago-aquatica. Next base: position 478,368,656 of record OY856413.1, on the reverse strand, counting down.
GTCGGTCGACTGGAAGTCATACCTAGTCACTCAAATGACTGTGAGTTCCACATCCAAGTCAGAACTGAGTGGTCCAAGATGTGTTGCAAACATAATTCATTTTCCTATGGAATGCATATATTTAGTGATCACTTTCAGTGGGTTCTTGGCACTCCATTCGCATGACATGTCTATGCTGTAAATATACTACAAATGGTTGTTAATCATTGGATCATTTTAGGTTAGATTGATATTTCCCTATTTATATAAAAGCACTTGAGTAACTTCCAGGGCAAAGGTTAAGATATATCTCTCTTATCCAAAAACATGTCAATCATTTGGGATAGTCAAAGATAATTTTCGTCATCTTGATGTGGAGACGCACTTCGTCAAAGATTGTGACCAGATATTTGCACCACCATTTAGGGAGTGATGAAGAACACCACATTCTTCTCCTCCACAACATTATATTATCGATGAGATTTTTCTTCTTGTCCTATTTATTTTGTATCTTGGCATGACTAGGGTATAGATCCACCTAATGGGGCATGAGGACTTGATATGTTGTCGACGTTTGTGCTTTCAAATTATGAATTGCTATCCATATGAAACTACTAGATTTTTAACTAATTGTTTAATGCATGTTCTATGGATTAGTTCTCCACATTGTTTGTCTATCTCAATCTCAGGCATAGAGTAATTAACACTCAGTATTTATCATTTTTGAACCCCAAATATGATTGTAGAGGGTTGTTCTATAGGGCAAGGGCTTCAAGATTCATAGGTAAGAAGACCTCGAGCCTACTAAGAAATCCATTATTGTGAGATTCAATAATTTGGAAGTATATAGAAATTCCTTGGCCCCAATTTAATAATCATTTCTTGCACTTTTATATTATATGCATGCTTTGATAGATTAGTTAATAAAAACTTATTAATTTGATACATTCTTGGAAATTTGCTTTTAACAATTACGATAACATATAAACAATTCTTAAAATTTTATCCTTTAGATTTGATCCTTAAATATATTGTGATAAGACTTATCAACTTGTGGGAGGTATTTAATGTTCTATTTTTGGTAAAAAAAAAGGGACTCCATGTGGTAGTCAATTTGAGGGTATAAGAATAACACATCACATTATAATAGAAATATTGAGTGTAGTAATGAGTGTGAAATTTAGGAGTTCCTAGAGTTAAATGAACACAAAAATTAGTTTGACCGATATCAAAATTTAGGAGTTGGAAAATTAAACCTATGAGTACTCAAATAAATTATTGACTTATTATCTTGGATCCCTTTAGGCCATTGAATAGTCTAGGGTAATTTAGGCATTTCATTGATCTAAAAGGGTATAATTGTCAAAACTCCATCTTGGGTTTTCTCTCTCTCTCTCTCTCTATATATATATATATATATAATATGTTTGTGTGTGTAAATCACATGAAATTGAGTCCATTACAATGATTCAATGTTAAAGGGGATCTATCCTCGAAATCAAGCCATGTAAACAAAGTGGGATAATTCTTGACCGTATCATATATGAGTTCCAAATTACCTTCCTACAGACCATGATGCTTCCACATGACTTTGACCAAATCTATATATTTATTCTTCAACTATTTGATTTTTTTGTCCAAGATTATCATATGATACTCTCCATAAGATTGACCTTATCTATTTTTAAGGATTCTAGAATTAAAACATGAGTTGGATCTTTGACATACTCCTTTAGGATGGTACATGAAACACAACATAAATCTCAATATAAATGGGGGTAAATCTAAGAGGTAAAGACATTCCCCAATTATATTTAGTTTCAAATTTTCCAACATAAAGAGGACTCATTTTTATAATACATTTTCTCATGCAGTTCAACTAATAGACTTCACTTTGAAGAAAGCAAATCTCACACTAGAAATATGTATGATATATCTTCTTGTGGCATACCTCTTTTGTCTATCATGTGTTGTGCTAGTATTCTTAATGATAAAATCTACTTTATCAACATACAACTACAATTACTTAGATTTCATTAGCAATCTGTCACCTACATTATCACAACACAAAGAAGATTTTCCTAGTGTAGCATAATGGTACTTATAAGGAGGCATTCCAATATTGGATTGGTAGACTTTTTTTAGGAAAAACTCCACAAGGGGTAGATACTTATCCCAAGAACCACCCAAATCATATCACATGAAAGAAGTAATCTTCTAGCATCTATATTGTGTAAATAAACTATCCATCTATCTGTAGGTGATAAGATGTACTAAACTGCATATTAGCGCCCAATTATCTTGTATCTCTTTCACAATATGGAGGTAAACTTAGGATTCATTTTGAAACAATCACTTTAGGAGTTCGATGCATATACACATTATCAACTTCACATAACAATCAACCATTTCCAATACCTTATAGGTAGATTCAAAAGTAAGAAACGGGCATATCAAATTATCAACAGTGCCCCAAACATCATCATATTCACCTTTGTTATAGGAAATCCTACTACAAAGTCCATTGAAAAATTAAGCCACTTTCGTTGCAAAATCACAAAATGTTGAAGTAAATGACAAAGTCTTTGAGGCTCTACCTTTATTTTTTGACATGTCAAATGATGAGCTACAATCTTTGTGATGTTATTCTTCATATTTTACCACCAAAACCTTGTACTTCAATGTAGTTTTCACTTTTACAATATTTTCCCAGAACCATGCGCTTCTCGTAACACATTTGCTCTTAGATCATCAAAAATAGAAAACCAAAATGTTTAATGAAACCTTATTTCACCTTCAACACCAATCTATAACTTTGTTTGAGGTTTTATGTAATGTTTTTGTCTCATCAAGTTCAGGGCTAGACTTTTTGATAGTGATCTTAGAAACTCAAGTAGGTGTAATAGTCAAGATAGCAAGTTGCATTTGCATATTAGATATACACAAATAAGATATTTGTGGCCTCCATTGTGATATTTCTTTGATATTTTTTCACTTATAAGATAAGGTTTTAGGGAAATAAGTTCTCTCTTTCTACTTAAGGCATTAACTATCATAGTTTCCTTCCCTCGTTGATAAGAGATTGAAAAATATTAATCTATTAGATATTCCACAAAAAGACACTGATTAATGTTTATGTCATTTTGAGTCAACCTATATTTCAAGATTTTATGATCATTAAACACTTCAAACTTCATGCCATATAGGTAATGCATGCAAATCCGTAAAGCAAAAATGATGGCAGCTAGCTCCAAATAAGGAGTAGAGTAATTTTATCTATCAACTTTGAGTTTCATGACACCTACCCAAGTATTCTTCCTTCTTACATCAAAATCCAACCCAAGTATTGCATGGATGCATCAATATGTATCACTTAGAAAGTTCATTCAATCAGTAAGCTTTAGATGAGTGTGGAGGTAAGCATTTTATTGAGTTCTTACAAACATTCTTCAATTACAGAAGACCATTGGGCTTCTCCACCTGGCTGGGGGATCTCGGGGTCGTTGTTACTCATCCAACCTCACCCGTATGATCTCCTGCCCTGATGCATCGTCCCTTGCAGCAGTTGCAATGAAGCTTCCAGTAGCGTTGGTGTGTGCTACCATGTATGTGCCGTGTCTATGCTTATGACTTTTATGATAGGTCAGTTGGCCCCGCCACAAGAGCTCGAAGCAGCCAGACGGGTAGGCTGAGACGACGAAGATGTCGCCATTAATTCTGGTGAGGAAGATGGCCGCCTGGGACAAATGGTGGGGGAAGAGTTGGAGAGGAGGAGCTAGGGAGCGAATTTGTTTGAATAAATGCAGAGGACGACTTAGATGGGAGGTGGTAAACTAAGACAATAATAGTCTAAGAAATCAATGTGTGGTTGTATATCCAGGCCATGGACTCCACAGCAAGGGAGATCTGGTTGTCGCTGGTGGGTGTGAGAAGTGGATGGCAGCCCAGACTGCCTCTTATCCATGTAATAAAGAGCCTACATTGAGATCATTCGATGAAATTCCATAGACAACAAGTTTATAGAACTAAACTATCAACGAGCATGGTTGTTTCTCTAAGATATGATTCAATACTCATCAATGTTTGTGCAATTTCCTTGACTTCTCTAGTATTTTTAAAGTAGTATTGATGATGTTCATTTCCTTCCCATAGGAATATGGAAATATTCCTTCCAAAATAGCTTATGTCAGGCTGCTCTGTAGCATTGGATCAACTTTTCTACATTTTCTAATAATACAACTGATAAAGGCTTGTTTCTTTTATTCACAAAAATTTGATGGCGATCAGTTTTCCCCTCTGACTGAAATCACTACTCTTCGGGCCTTGTTCATCCCATATTTTATTTAAGTTGGAAGTACCACTTGTTAGAACAATATCGATGATGATCAACTTTCCTTTTCCTCCATATAATATCTCAACGACAACAGTTGTACTCTTTTTCTTCGCAATCATATTAGGGCCATGGAATTATTCAATTTCCACTTCTAATTTATAATACAACTACGATTCTATTGTGTTTTATTTGCCATCTTTTCAACCATTCAGTCAAATAACTTGTAGCCATCAATTTGTTACTTTTAATTACTCATTATTACTTTTTGTATCAAATAATTACTTATTATCAATTTTTTATGTTTTGTACCACATAGTTTCTTTGTATACCACATAGTTACTCTCTGCTAAAATTATATTCTTATTTTTTATCAACAAATATTCATTTTCATTTCACATCCTTTAAATATTTTTTAATGAATATTTTATTTCATTCCACACAAGATATTATATGGGAAAAAAGTTACTTTCATTGTCATATGGTTACTATATCTACCAAATAGTTACTTTTTGACTGAACCAACTACACAAACAACATCAGAACTAATTTCCTTTCCTCCTCATCATTGATTCTGTAAACTACTTAGTCCTCTTCGTCCTCTACTCATTAATGTATGCCATGTTATTTTCTCTTCACATGCCCAATATTACACTTTTATTGGGTTGACTCCAGTCTAAGTCTATCATGTAATCACTATTCAAACATAATAATGAACATCTATAGTTAAAAATTTTGTATAACTTGTAATATGTGACCAATACCTGTTATATAATGATTTTTCAAACATGCACCGTTGAAAAATCTATGGAATGAATATAAATACAATTTAAAAAATAAATAACAAAGTTTCACTAGAAAGTAATTTTTTCATACGGGATATTGCAACATCGGAGAGGATAGAAATAGATACCAACACAAGAAGGGGCATGAATATGAATGTAGAAATAGTCCATACGGTGTTACGACCCGCGTTGAGCTTATCCCGTAAGTAAGTTGTTCAGCATGTGTTTAGCTGATGTATTAAGTTATAAGCCTGTTTTTGTTAATAATGCTTAAAATGGACAAGATATGTGCTTAGTGTGTTTTCTAGCTTCTAAAGTATGTAATATCTTACGCTTGAAGCGTTGCCAGAGAAATCGTTCGAATCCGACCTTCGAGTCAAAAGTTGCAAGTTTTTGGGCTTCTAGGGACCCGATTGTAATTTTGTGAAAGTTTCGAAATTTGCAATGTGGCCCCTAAGTTTTCTTCTTTATCTTTCTTTTCTCCCTTTCTCGTTTCATTTCACAGAAACGCAGAACGCAGGAAACGTTATGTTCCTTGCGTGAGAGAAAGAGAGAAAGAGAGAGAAAGAGAGAAGGAGCTGAGGAGGGAGAAGCTCTGGAGCGTCGTTTTGCTCCAATTAGTTGTTGTAGATCGTCCCTTCCCTCCGTAGATCATCACCTTCATCGAATCGAATCAGTTTTGCAGCTGGAGCTGCGTTTGCAAGAAAAGTGGTCAAGGAATTGTGGTGCTCGGAGCAGCCCTAGCTTGTTCCTTTCTTCCTTTCAGGTACGGTTTAGTTGTATGGGTCGTTTGTGATCGTTTCGCGGTGTTTGCTCGAAGTTTGCCCGTCGATTCGAGAGAAATCGACTTCTGCAGGCCGTTTTTTTGTTCTGCCTGTGCGCGGTTCGGCCGAGTTTCCAATTCGGTCGGCCGAGTTCTTATTTAGGGCTTTTGTACAGCGTTTTCCGGATCGGCCGAGTTTCAGTCTGGATCGGCCGAGTTTCCTGAAGTAGATATACGAACAGTGATTTGGTCGGCCGAGTTTGGTCCTGATCAGCCGAGTTTCCTTTGTAGGTTTTTCAAGCGGTGAGTTGGTCGGCCGAGTTCCCCTGGGGATCGGCCGAGATTCCAGTTGGTCGGCCGAGATTTGTTCGACCGAGTTTCAGAACCAGGGAAACGGTCGGTCGAGTTCCATAGGGATCGGCCGAGTTTCAAGTGGTGAGTGGCAATTCATTTAGAAATCATTATTTAACTCATTTTAATGTCTGATTGCTTCAGTAATAGTTTAATAAGTTCATTGGAACTTGAATTGTGTAATAAGAATGATGAGAAAGGGGAAATTCTGTGTTTACAGTTATAATGTGTTATTTATGTTATTCGTTAATCAAGTATAGACTTAGATGCCCTAACACCGTAGAACCCCTAAGTGGTATCTGCAGCTTTGGGGTGAAACTCGTGTTGCAACATCATCCGTGCGTGTGTCGCGGACAAACGAGGAAAGAGGAAAAGGGCAGTGTCTAACAACAATTGTGCTTGTGTCACAATGGCGCTGCGGTTTCACCAGAAAACTTGGTTATCTAACACCATTCGTGCGGAGTCGCGAAGGTAACCCTGTGACCCTCCTCCTGTGTGCTCAGGTTAGTAGGAGGAGTCGAGAGAGCACTCGGAGTAGTGCATTGAGGCCGGAGAGCCTGTAGGCCGGAGAGCCTGTGGTCCTGTGGCAGAACAGGGCTGGCGTCAGACTTAGCATTCCCGGGTGTGTCGCTAAGTCTTGTACGGTGGGGCCGTAGCATGGACTTGTTGCGGACCTTTATATGCAGAGTACACTGCATATATTTAGGGCATAATAATAAAATGGATGAAAAATCATATAGGTTCACAGTAAATTTATATAATTGTTTAACTACTTGAAATACCTGACGATGCTTAGAAATGTGATTGGTAACTGTTTACCTGCTATGTCAGTAGAATTGCTCTGTTTAAACTGTATATATGTTTATTTTTCAGTTAATGAACCTGACGAGTTGTTTATTGATAGCTAAGTTTAATGTTATTCACTGAGCGAGTAGGCTCACCCCTCTACTCAAAATTTTCAGGTCAGCATCAGTAACAGGAGTCAGAAGGATCGTTTCATCCCAACGCTTAGTTGATAGAAGGTTTGTAGTTAGTCTAGTTAGAAGGTCTCTTAGTCCATTCCCCTCGATCTTCGGGGCAAGGTGTGAGTGAGAGAGAGAATATGTACAAAGATGTAAATTAACTGTTATGCATTATTTTATGTTGAACAATGCAGTGTGCTGTAGACTTGTTTAATTTCCTATCAGTTAATAGAAATGCTTCCGCAGTCTGCTTAGTTTCATTTTACAGCTTAAATCTGTTTATTCTGTTAATCTTTTTAAATGTGTCTTAAACAGTGAAGAGTGTTTGGCTTATGTGTATAATCCCACCTGCCGTGCCCTAATCCGGTGGTTTGTGTTTAATGTAAGATTGGGGCGCGACAATTTTTGGTATCAGAGCCTAGGTTTGAGTACTTAGTTACTCAAGGTCAGGGGACGATAAGAGACCAATAGGATTAAGGTTTAAGTGTCTTTCTTCTATCTGTAATTTTCTAATAGGAAATATTCTATTATATCATTGCAGATGGCAGGAAGAGGTTTTGATCGTGATGATCAAGCCGAGAGCCATGTTGGCCCTGATCCGCGATACTTGGGTCCAGGTGGTGGTGACCACGTGGATGAAGCATCCAGGATGTACAGGATGTTCTTGGAGACCAAGGAGAGGTACAAGGCTGATAGGCGAGAATCTTCTTCTACCAGCAGTAAAGATCTGATGCGATCTTATGAGCTTGTGAAGAAGCTTGGTGGCACAGAGTTCAGTGGCACCACAGATCCCGCAGAGGCTGATGAGTGGTTTAGACAGATTGAGAAGGTCTTTCGTCTGATGGAGCTTCCAGAAGACAAGAAGATCAATCATGCAGTCTACCTTCTGACAAGTGATGCAGAGCTATGGTGGCGTGGTGTGGAGGAAAAGAGAAGAGGCACAGAGCTTTCCTGGCAGGATTTCTCTGAGGAGTTTCATCTCAAATTCTATCCACCCACTTTCCTTAATGAGAAAATCAGGCAGTTGCAGAATATCAAGCAGGGGAACATGACAGTTACAGAGTATGAAGCGCTTTTCACACGCTTAGCTAACTTCTGTCCACAGCTTGTTCCTGACAACATAGAAAGGTGCAGAAGATTTCAGGAAGGGTTAAGGCCAGAGATTCGGCATACAGTCTCTGCTACTAGTAGGAGGAACAGAGAGAACTTTGGTGAGTTTGTTGAGGCTGGCAGGCAGGTTGAAGAATCTGTGAATGCTGACAGGGTGCCCGAGTCTAAGAAGAGATCTGCAGAGTTCAGTGGAGGACAGTTCAGTGGTGGATACAAAGGTGGAGGTAGAGGTTTCTTTTCTAAACTTGGGCGTGGCTTTGGTTGTTTTGGCAGAAAGAGATCTGAGAATGTCACTACTTCTAGAGGTAGAGGAGGATATAACCCAGGAAGATGGAGCAGTGCCACTAGTGGACAGTCTTCAGGGTCATCAATGTCAGTATCAGGTCCTCAGAGACAAGAGATACCGCTATGTAATAAATGTGGTAGACCACACACTGGTCAGTGTTGGGGTCCAAGTTGTTTTGCCTGTGGACAAATAGGACACCTTAGAAGGGATTGTCCTCAACTTCATCAAGCAGCATCACAAGCTTTTCAGCCTCAATACCATGATGTTCCGAGTTCCTCTGTGGCTTCTGGTTCTAGAGGTGGTGAAGCGTCTAGTGGCAGGAGTGGTCAGAGAGGACAACGTGGCAGAGGGAGAGCTTCAGCACGTTTCTTTTCTTTGACACCTCAGGAAGGTATAATCTCTTCACAAGTCGTTACAGGAGAGATGCTTTTGTTTAATAGTATACCAGTTTCAGTTTTGATAGATCCGGGAGCTACTCATTCTTTTATACGACGTTCTTTAGTTGTTGAACTTAATCTGTTAACTCAAGAGTTGGCAGATGAGTTAGTGTTGAGAGTTCCACTAGGTGGACCAACAGTTTTATCTGAGTCCTGTCCCGGATGCCTGTTATCTTTTGGAGGTTTTACCTTTGCTGCTAATCTCATACCCTTGGATGTAAATACTTTTCAAGTCATCTTGGGTATGGATTGTCTTGAGACATATCGAGTGCAACTCGATTGCTGGAAAAAGGAAGCTACCTTTCAATTAGGAGAATTTTCTTGTGCCTTTAATGGAGACAGGAAAGTTCTGCCTACATGCATAATATCAGCTGCTGTAGCTGATAAGATGTTACAGAAAGGATGTGAAGCGTTCCTTGCTCATGTAGTTGACACCAGAGCAGAAAAGAGCACCACCAGTGTTTATGATGTGCCTGTAGTTCGTGAGTTCTCTGATGTTTTCCCAGAAGAGTTACCAGGCTTACCTCCTGTCAGAGACCTTGATTTTGAAATTCAGATATATCCAGGTAGTCATCCAGTAGCGCTGCCGGCCTACAGAATGGCACCTGTGGAGTTGAAAGAACTCAAGGTACAATTGTAGGAGTTGTTAGATAAGGGTTTCATTAGACCTAGTTCTTCACCATGGGGTGCTCCAGTCTTGTTTGTTAAGAAAAAGGATGGAACCATGCGTCTCTGTATAGATTACAGGCAACTGAACAAGATCACAATAAAGAATAAATATCCCTTGCCGAGAATTGATGATCTGTTTGATCAGTTGCGTGGAGCGACGATCTTTTCTAAAATTGATTTGAGATCCGAATATCATCAGCTCAGGATAAAGGCTTCTGATATTCCCAAAACAGCTTTCAGAACCAGGTATGGACATTATGAGTTCTTGGTCATGTCGTTTGGGCTGACCAATGCCCCAGCAGCCTTTATGGATATGATGAATCGGATTTTCAAACCTTTTCTAGATCAGTTTATTGTAGTCTTTATAGATGATATTCTCATCTATTCCAGAGACGAGGAACAGCATGAGCAACACTTGAGAGTAGTGTTGCAGTTGTTGAGACAACACCAGTTGTTTGCTAAGTTTAGCAAGTGCGAGTTCTGGTTGGCTGAAGTAGCATTCCTTGGACATGTTATCTCGAGAGATGGAGTCAGCGTGGATCCTAAGAAAGTTGAGTCTGTGCTTCAGTGGGAACAACCTACGACTCCTACAGAGATCAGAAGTTTCTTGGGTCTGGCAGGATATTATAGAAGATTCATAAAGAACTTCAGTGAGATAGCATCACCTTTGACATGCTTGACAAGGAAGGATGTGTCGTTTGTTTGGTCTGATAACTGTGAGAGAAGTTTTCAGATTTTGAAGAAGAGGTTGACTTCAGCACCAGTGTTGGTTCTGCCTGAGGCAGAAAAAGGCTATACAATGTTCTGCGATGCTTCTGGAGAGGTTTGGGCTGTGTACTGATGCAAGAAGGTAAGGTTGTTGCTTACGCATCTAGACAGCTTAAGAAAAATGAAGAGAATTACCCTGTTCATGATTTGGAATTAGCTGCTATAGTTCATGCTCTTAAGACATGGCGTCACTACTTGTATGGTGAGACATGTCAGGTGTTCACCGATCATAAGAGCCTGAAATATATCTTCACTCAGAAAGATTTGAATTTGAGACAGCGCAGATGGCTAGAGCTGATTAAAGATTATGAGGTGACAATCGATTACCATCCTGGTAAGGCGAATGTTGTAGCTGATGCCTTGAGTAGAAAGTCAAGTTCTTTAGCCAATGCATTTTCTATGGCATGTTTCAAGAGAGACCTGCTCGTAGATATGCGAAGGTTGAACTTGGACTTGGAAGTGACAAAACAGAGTGGGCTGATTGCACAGATGCAAGTTAGACCTACTTTTTATAATCAGATTAAAGAGTTGCAGCAGAGTGATAATGAGTTATGGCAAATCATGCAGGAGATGTCAGAGGGTAAGAGAGCAGAGTTCAGATTTTCTGATGAAGGCATGTTGTATCTTCATGAAAAGTTGTGTGTACCTAGAAACAGTGAGTTGAAAGAGCAGATTCTTGAGGAGGCGCATATTTCTATGTATGCCATGCATCCAGGTAACACAAAGATGTACAGGAACCTCAAAGAGTTGTACTGGTGGCCAGGTATGAAAAAGGATGTGGCCGAATACGTAGCTAGGTGCGGGGTGTGTCAGCAGGTTAAGGCTGAACATCAGAAACCTGCTGGTGTTTTGCAGTCGCTTCCTATACCAGAATGGAAATGGGAACACATCACGATGGACTTTGTGGTAGGATTACCCAGAACGCCTAAGGGTTCGGACTCGATATGGGTGATTGTGGATAGACTAACTAAGTCTGCTCACTTTCTTCCTGTCAAGTCAACCTTTGACGCTTCAAGGCTGGCAAAAATTTACGTGAATGAGGTAATCAGGTTGCATGGGATTCCAGTTTCTATTATTTCTGACAGAGATCCAAAGTTCACATCTAGATTCTGGAATCAGTTACAACATGCATTGGGCACGAAGTTGAAGTTCAGTACAGCGTTTCACCCACAAACAAATGGTCAATCTGAGAGGACCATTCAGACCCTTGAAGACATGCTGAGGGCATGCGTGTTACAGTTTAGAGGCAACTGGGAAGAACACTTAAGCTTAATAGAGTTTGCTTACAATAACAGTTACCATTCTAGTCTTGGAATGGCCCCATTTGAAGCTCTTTATGGCAGGAAGTGTAGATCGCCAGTTTGTTGGTATGAGGTGGGTGAAAAGGAAATTCTTGGACCTGAGTTAGTTGATGTAACTACTGAAAAGATATCAGTGATTCGGGATCAGTTGAAAGCTGCACAGGATAGACAGAAGAGTTATGCTGATAGACGACGTCGACCTCTTGAGTTTGAGGTTGGCGACGAGGTTTACTTGAAGGTTTCACCGTGGAAGGGAGTTCTGAGGTTTGGCAAGAGGGGTAAGTTGACCCCTAGATATATGGGTCCATATCCTATTGTTGAGAGGATTGGACCTGTAGCTTACAGGTTGGATTTGCCGTCTGAGTTGGCAAATCTACATGATGTCTTCCACGTGTCTATGCTGAAAAAGTGTCACCCTGGTACGGATAAGATTCTGGATTCAGAACCGGTGCAACTTAGGACAGATGTGTCCTATGTTGAAGGACCTGTGCAGATAGTTGATTATCGGATTAAAAAGCTTAAGAACCGCGAAATTCCTTTAGTGAAGGTTTTGTGGAGAAACCATAATCTTGAAGAAGCTACGTGGGAGCTAGAGTCTGAGATGCGTGGCAAGTTTCCTTTTCTCTTCTAGGAATTTCGAGGACAAAATTCTTATAAGGGTAAGAGGAATTGTTACGACCCGCGTTGAGCTTATCCCGTAAGTAAGTTGTTCAGCATGTGTTTAGCTGATGTATTAAGTTATAAGCCTATTTTTGTTAATAATGCTTAAAATGGACAAGATATGTGCTTAGTGTGTTTTCTAGCTTCTAAAGTATGTAATATCTTACGCTTGAAGCGTTGCCAGAGAAATCGTTCGAATCCGACCTTCGAGTCAAAAGTTGCAAGTTTTTGGGCTTCTAGGGACCCGATTGTAATTTTGTGAAAGTTTCGAAATTTGCAATGTGGCCCCTAAGTTTTCTTCTTTATCTTTCCTTTCTCCCTTTCTCGTTTCATTTCACAGAAATGCAGAACGCAGGAAACGTTCTGTTCCTTGCGTGAGAGAAAGAGAGAAAGAGAGAGAAAGAGAGAAGGAGCTGAGGAGGGAGAAGCTCTGGAGCGTCGTTTTGCTCCAATTAGTTGCTGTAGATCGTCCCTTCCCTCCGTAGATCATCACCTTCATCGAATCGAATCAGTTTTGCAGCTGGAGCTGCGTTTGCAAGAAAAGTGGTCAAGGAATTGGGGTGCTCGGAGCAGCCCTAGCTTGTTCCTTTCTTCCTTTCAGGTACGGTTTAGTTGTATGGGTCGTTTGTGATCGTTTCGCGGTGTTTGCTCGAAGTTTGCCCGTCGATTCGAGAGAAATCGACTTCTGCATGCCGTTTTTGTGTTCTGCCTGTGCGCGGTTCGGCCGAGTTTCCAATTCGGTCGGCCGAGTTCTTATTTAGGGCTTTTGTACAGCGTTTTCCGGATCGGCCGAGTTTCAGTCTGGATCGACCGAGTTTCCTGAAGTAGATATACGAACAGTGATTTGGTCGGCCGAGTTTGGTCCTGATTGGCCGAGTTTCCTTTGTAGGTTTTTCAAGCGGTGAGTTGGTCGGCCGAGTTCCCCTGGGGATCGGCCGAGATTCCAGTTGGTCGGCCGAGATTTGTTCGACCGAGTTTCAGAACCAGGGAAACGGTCGGCCGAGTTCCATAGGGATCGGCCGAGTTTCAAGTGGTGAGTGGCAATTCATTTAGAAATCATTATTTAACTCATTTTAATGTCTGATTGCTTCAGTAATAGTTTAATAAGTTCATTGGAACTTGAATTGTGTAATAAGAATGATGAGAAAGGGGAAATTCTGTGTTTACAGTTATAATGTGTTATTTATGTTATTCGTTAATCAAGTATAGACTTAGATGCCCTAACACCGTAGAACCCCTAAGTGGTATCTGCAGATTTGGGGTGAAACTCGTGTTGCAACATCATCTGTGTGTGTGTCGCGGACAAACGAGGAAAGAGGAAAAGGGCAGTGTCTAACAACAATTGTGCTTGTGTCACAATGGCGCTGCGGTTTCACCAGAAAACTTGGTTATCTAACACCATTCGTGCGGAGTCGCGAAGGTAACCCTGTGACCCTCCGCCTGTGTGCTCAGGTTAGTAGGAGGAGTCGAGAGAGCACTCGGAGTAGTGCATTGAGGCCGGAGAGCCTGTAGGCCGGAGAGCCTGTGGTCCTGTGGCAGAACAGGGCTGGCGTCAGACTTAGCATTCCCGGGTGTGTCGCTAAGTCTTGTACGGTGGGGCCGTAGCATGGACTTGTTGCGGACCTTTATATGCAGAGTACACTGCATATATTTAGGGCATAATAATAAAATGGATGAAAAATCATATAGGTTCACAGTAAATTTATATAATTGTTTAACTACTTGAAATACCTGACGATGCTTAGAAATGTGATTGGTAACTGTTTACCTGCTATGTCAGTAGAATTGCTCTGTTTAAACTGTATATATGTTTATTTTTCAGTTAATGAACCTGACGAGTTGTTTATTGATATCTAAGTGAAATGTTATTCACTGAGCGAGTAGGCTCACCCCTCTACTCAAAATTTTCAGGTCAGCATCAGCAACAGGAGTCAGAAGGATCGTTTCATCCCAACGCTTAGTTGATAGAAGGTTTGTAGTTAGTCTAGTTAGAAGGTCTCTTAGTCCATTCCCCTCGATCTTCGGGGCAAGGTGTGAGTGAGAGAGAGAATATGTACAAAGATGTAAATTAACTGTTATGCATTATTTTATGTTGAACAATGCAGTGTGCTGTAGACTTGTTTAATTTCCTATCAGTTAATAGAAATGCTTCCGCAGTCTGCTTAGTTTCATTTTACAGCTTAAATCTGTTTATTCTGTTAATCTTTTAAATGTGTCTTAAACAGTGAAGAGTGTTTGGCTTATGTGTATAATCCCACCTGCCGTGCCCTAATCCGGTGGTTTGTGTTTAATGTAAGATTGGGGCGCGACATACGGGGTGTTACCTTCTTTTTGCCCAGAAAGTTCCAGATCTCAATATCTTTGCCGTCATAGGTGATATTGGCGTTGATGGGAAAGTGAGCATCCACAAATCACATCTTGTAGCAATACCCCTTAGTGACACCGATGATGAGGTTCTGCATGTGGGTGATGGTCGTGCGGATTGCGGCCATTGTCTTGCGGGACCCAAATCATACATCAACCTTGAGCTTGTGCCCACCCTCCATGAACTGGAATTTGAGGTTGAGGTGCTTGAAATTGTGAGTGAGCTTCCCGCGAGGACCATCAACCTCTATGATCTTGGTGTTCACCTTCACCTTCACTTCTTACGGGATGTCCATCTGAGATACGAGAATTATCTTCATTTTCACTTGCTTCTTCAGGTACCGCGCTTCCGCTCTCCTTTGTCCTTATCATGTCACCGCCGTTGTAAACCCTAGAGATCGTAAAGAGCAAAGAAAGTACTTATGTGATATACAAAGTAATTATATGACATGAAAAGTAACTACTTGTTACATAAAGTGGCATCGTGTTATAGAAAAATGAGCATCGTATTTTTACTAAAAAGTAACTGTGTGGTATAAAAAGTAACTATATTGTTCAAGAAGTAACTACGAGACATAAAAGCAACATTGAGTCATAAAAGATAACAAATCAGGTACTAAGATAATAGATCATGCAGATTGCACAAGAAAGTTATACATTAGGGTTAAAGATATGTGTATGTGCATAGACCGTAATTTAAAATATATCGATTATATCTCTCCCATGTCTCATCACATTATAGATAATGGCAGACTCCTATTGTCATGGAGCACATCGAAACGACCAAACATTGAGAGGATATAAGAGTCAGGATCACTCATGAGGCTTCTCTCGTATCATTAATTGACAATATGAATATCGTTTCTTAAATTAAAATATATATAGTATAAAAAATTAGTAACAAAAGTTTACTAAAAAGAAACTATGTGGTATAAAAAGTAACAATACGATCAGAAAAGTAAGTATGTAGTGCAGAAAGTAAGTATTTGTAACAAAAAGTAATATTTGGTCATAAAAAGTAACTACTTGACACTGAATGTAATACTTTATCGAAAAAGAACAACCTTTCTGATGTACATGTTATATCCTAAATGTGTATTAATAGTTATATGAAAATCATTGGAGAACAATTGAATAGAATATATGAGGTTAATAAATATGCCCATTTCACACAAGAAAAAGAAAAACTAATTTGTAGGATAACCCTTTTTCTTTACGTTTCAAATAAAAGTAGAGATCATAAGGGGTTATAATTTACAAGAAATGTTGCTAGAAGATTATCCATACAATGTGTATTCTTGAAAACTAGTACTGGAGAAATAATTTATAGACATCCAAATCTCCTCTACACATGAGACCATCATCTTTTATATATAACCTACATATTTTATTATTTTTGGCAATTATTTAGTTTTTTTATGACTCGGTGTCACTTTTGGTTTCAAATATTTACATGTCATACCAAATTGCTACTTTTAGCCACATAATTACTTTTTTATTACCTATGTTGGTAATTTTGTAATGATATTTAATTTTATTTCAAACATCTTTTACCTTTTAGTTTTCAAAATTCTTACATATTATTATTAGTACATAATTTTAAAATTTAATTATATGTTTGTAGAATTACATTTAATCATTTATATACATTTAATATGTAATCTGTGTTTTTTATTTTTTGTGTTTTGCATGTTACTTTTCATAATCTTATATTACTTTTTGAGTCAAATAGCTACTTCTCTCACCAGACAGTTACATTACTCAGCATAATCTTATATTTCATAATCGTATGATACTTTTCATAATCTTACATTATTTTTCTATTAATACAACTACTAAACATCAACATTCTGGATTTTTTTTGAGATGGTATATTAATGACCTTCATTTCAACAAAGAAAAAAAATTGTGTTTATGATATGAAGAGTAACTATTAGACACCAAAAGTAACATTTGATTGTAAAATGTAACAAATTGACTATTAACCCATAATGACATCAGTCGAATGGGAACAATAATGTCACAATATACTGAGGGGTGAGGAAGAAGTCATCGATATGTTTTTTTTTGTATAAGTAACTGTTTTATACTAAATAAATTATTGTATACATAAAATAACTACTTTGACAAAAAATAATTATTGTATACAAACAGTAATTATTTTGTAAAAAGTGTAACTATTTTGCACATGAAGTAACATTTGTTTACAAGAAGTAACCATTGTACACAATAACATTTTGTCATCCTACCGATTGGGGTGAAGATGTACGTGGACTCTGGCATAGCACACGACAATGTACTTAATATTTACAAACAAGTAGCCATAACATAACAAATGAAAGTGAATACAATTTAAAAAATGAATAACATATTATAAACATAAAGTAATTGTATGGTATTGAAAAGTAATGATTTGACATAAAAAGTAAGATTGAATTAGAAAATATAATAAATTTATTACCTACAGTAATTAAAAAAGTAAAGGGATGAATGATACCATCCATATATATATATATATATATATCTTACCAACCTCACCACTATTGAGAAGCTACACACCCATCATGTATCCATGTGATAACGGTTCAATAATGACATCAATGACCTCATTTGACTGAAAATCTTATGCATGACGTCTCATAGAAAATCAAGATACATAATGCTATATTTTTCTAGTCATATACATTCATTCCTCAATTTATACTTATATATTAATATACATTTAGTCTATAGCCAACATTTAGTCATAATGTTACTTTTTGTAATTGATTGTTACTTTTGATGACTCAATGTCACTTTTGCAACAAATTGTTACTTACTATTCCATATAGTTACTTTTGTATACCATAGAGTCACTTTCTGTCATGGATAGTTACTTTGTGTATCACATTATTAGTTTGTGATGAAATTTGATGTCAAATATTTTTTTAAATATGTAACTTATTTTTTTATCCCATTTTAAGTACATCTTAAATCACTATGGCTAGCCCCAATAGTTTTCACAGACAACACAGTGTCACGATAAAATCTCGACCACGAAGAGTCAAATGATATGACTACTTGTTCACCTCATCATGGCCCTCTAAGAGTCCTTCAACAATTAGACAAAGTAGGAGGATGGCACCCTAACACTATGTGATCATGTTTGGTGAGACATTTGGACGAGATGAAGAAGGTTAGGTCAGTCTATATCCTTATTACTTTTTCTGACCCATTGTTACTTTCTGGGTCAAATAGTTACTTTTCATATAATACAGTTACTATATACACCGAATTGTTACTTTCTAGTTTACGTTTTTTAAAATATTTTATTGATTACCCAATTTGGCTTGTGTCTAGGCTGAACGGATGCACAAAAATATCCTTGAGGTCAAAATAGACACTTAGTAGGCATAGTCCCACAACGAGTAGTCACCATTCTCCGTTGTTTTTTACAACTATACTCATGCAAAGTGAACATCTATTTTTTCTCAACGCTCATGCTAATCAGTGTAGTAAAAGTCCTCATACTTTTTCTCAACATTCATTCTATCCACTTCGAGATGCATTTGTCAAAGGACTTCGTATAACCAATTAGTGATGCACCTAGATGGTTACATTTTGTATGATAAGATTGGATGACATTGATGTTGCTCAGGACCGATTGACAAATCACCTACTTTTTGTTGGCAAACGAGGCTTGTAACCATTCTATGATACGGAGCCCACACATGTTCCTGACCAAGATGTTTCGTAGTTGGTTATTGGGTGCTTTTGGTTACACACACTTCAGTGGTTTTATTATATTTCCTTGTGTAGGATGACAACGTCTATCGCCACTGTAGGATCAACAATTTATAACGACATGTCAAATTGTTATGCCTAACCAACATTAGCTTTCAAGGACCGTACCGTGTCCTATGTATTACTCCATCAGTCCATCCTACACACAATATAATATTACTCAATGTCATTTCATACAATTTTTACCTTTTTGGTTATATTTATCATTATAACGACACCATCTTCAAATTACATTCTATGTACATAATATTACATTTAACAATAAATATATATTTTGTCTGTAGACTGCATCTTCTGTACATATAGTTACTCTTTATGACCAAATATTACTTTTTGTGTTAATGAATTATATTTTATGTCTAAATGTTACATTAGATGGTCGAATAGTTACTTTCTATACCAAATAGTTACATTATATACCACATAAGTACTTTCGAGTTCTTTTTTACCATTGTGCAACCTATCTTTACTGACTCCAAAATTTTGCCACAAATTGCTAGAAATGAACACAAAGTTAGTGTAGGTTACAAGCGACCCAAATATTAAAAAAAATTTATTTAGTATTGACAAATATATCAACATGAATATAACTTTCATATATCTACCTATACACTGTCAATGAATTGTGCATAGTCTCATTTCGTCAAATAGGTTTCACGCATTCTATAGAATCAGTAATTTTGAAGAGGAAAAAAGAAGAGGAAAAGGTACAACGACCCTGGAAGCCTCTTAATTTTGAATCAAAAACTATGAATCCGACCATCGTTGATTATTGTCTGGTGTGGCAATGTGCATGACTTGTATAGGCATCGTTATCTTCACCTGTGTTGGATCCTTGTTGTGGGCATTGATTGTTGCTCCATACAACGTCGGAGCCTTTTCTGGTGATGTCACGAGGAAACAGAATGCATGTGAATAACCAATGCTCCCGCTGTTTTGTGAGGCCAATGAAGATTTCAAGGAATAACATGTGTTGTAATCAACCACCCCGTTCCCCTAGTCCCAGGTTGTTGTGCAACACCTCCAATTCGATCATTTTGTCATCGTCATCTGCTACCCTCTGGCATCGTCATCTGCTCCATGCCGCCGTCAGGCCCTCTTCCATGTCAGGCATCTAGCCTTGTGAGGGACCGAGGGAACGGGCGAAGGATTGCGTCGGTTCTGATGTCCCGGCCTTGCAAAGCTAGTCGGCCCCGACAACTTGTAAACGGGGTTAAAAGATCGGAACCCACGGAGATGGAACCAGAACATAGAAACAGATAATCAGGTTTACTAAGACGATCCGCAAATTTCAGACAAGAGTAGCATAACGAAGATACCCGCAGGGTTATTAAAAACCATCTCTCTCTCTCTCTCTCACACACACACACACACTATATATATATATATATATATATATATATATATATATATATAGAGTCAGGCTAGAATACACTCGAGTGTACGGATCGCACGGATACACTCAAGTGTATTTGCATATCAAGACTAGTTTTTGCAAAATGTAAACCATTGATCTTCACCGTCATACTATAACTAGGCTACATACAAATTTTGAACCCATTTGGATGAGTGTAACTCACTCATCCAAGGGCAACAAAATCAACGCGCGAAACTAATTTGAAATGCATAATTTTTGCGGTCTTCATAACATGAGTTATACATATCCAAATGTGCTCAAATTTTGCGTATGAGTTGTTCACGAGTTGTTTAAGAAGATCAACGGATTGAGTTGTTCACGAGTTGTTTAAGAAGATCAACGGATTAGATTTTCAAAAAAAATATTGCATCATGGAAAACTACTTGAGTGTATTCCGCTCCGGATACACTCGAGTGTATTCTAGCCTGACTCTATATATATATATATATATATATATATATATATATATATATATATATATATATATATATATATATATATATATATATATATATATATATATATATATATATATAATGTACACTCGAGTGTACCAGAAGCACCGTACACCACAATCATTTTTGAGGATGCAATAAATTTTTAAAAAATCTAAACCGTTCTTCTTAATTATCATAAGAACATATTATATAATAAATTTTAGCTCATTTGGACACTTATAGGTCGTGCTTCTAAAGGAGGCAAAAATCATGTATTTCAAATTAGTTTTGTGCGTCGATTTTAATGTCCTTGGATGAGTGATTTACACTCATCGAAATGAGTTTAAATTTTGTATGTGACCTATTATGATTGTAACCATGAAGATCAACGGATTGTATTTTGAAAAAATATGGTCTAGATAGGCAAACACCATTGGGGTGTACGTCGTGATTTGTACACTCGAGTGTATTCTAGTCTGACTATATATATATATATATATATATATATATATATATATATATATATATATATATATATATATATATATAATCAGGCTAGAATATACTATATATATATGTGTGTGTGTGTGTGTGTAATCGAATGTCAAACAATTTCTGAAGTATTATATTTAGAGATTAATTTCCGTGAATCGTGATGGGAATATATTTAGAGACTATGTTGACCAATCGATTTATAAGAGTTTAATAATATATATTACATCATATTGGGTTAATCATGTAAACATAGATCCAACTAAACAATAAAAACATCTATGTAACAGGTAGTCCAGATATGTATATTGTTGCGTACTTATTGGAATAGTAACTAAATCAATATACCAACTAGAATTGAATGGTTTAGAGAAGAGAAGACCATATCAACTAGATTTATCATGTATACTAGGAGCAAGGAGTCATGGGATAGTAGGTATCCTTACGTTTATCAAAAAACATGTTATATTGATTAGAAAACATATTTGTGACATACCCAAATCTAGGTAGCTAGATTAACACTCCCTTTTCCTATCCTATGTTAGAACAAATTCCTTTTCCAAAATTAAATAAAAACTACATAACTAGAGTTAGTGTTTTGTCATCCTAATATAATATATTTTAAAGGTAAACAAACTAAATGTGTTTTCGTTAAGAGTTAGTCATACAAATTCATCATTTAATGATTCACATCCGTACGTTGACATTCTAAAATATTATAAATCCTATTGATGTAAGGAAATATAGAAATACTTATATATGTATCAAAGTGATTAATAGAACAACATAAACACATTGAATAAGTACTTATCTTCCAACTAAAGACATAAAAAAATTAAGTGTTTTCAAAAGGAGAAATTGACTTTTAGTATTGGGTTCCTCTCATTTTTGTTAGAGACTACTTCCAAACTTTCATGCTAACCAGACATTATTTGCTTCCCCAATTCAATAGGGGAAAAATATAAAAATGGCCTAGATATAGTTTATTCACCCGAGGGCATTTAAATGTTCCATTTAGTTTACTTGTGTAATGCCTACATGTTTCTCTTTTACAAGCCTCTAGTCTTATTCTCCCTCTAATGTACACATATCATGAAACTGGAACCTTTTCTCTTCCTCTTATCCTTCTTGCCCCCCCTCTTCTACTATCAAGCTTACCTTTTCCTTTTCTCTTTAAAATCGTATGAACCCTATCCACAAATTCACTCTTACCGTGCACCAAATGCTAAATCGAACCTAATCCTAAATTTCTAAGGCCAACCAAGACTATGATGATGACCAAAGACCATGTCTCCCTCCACTTAATGGTCCTACACCACATTAGGGTGCCCCAAAATGGTTGTGCTACCCTTTGGGGATCATGTGTCAACTAAGAGATTCCCCGGCTGATGTGTGGGTTGGTGACTAGATATGATTTTTATGGTCAATTTTGATCTTCTTGATCTAAGAAAATTACCATGTAGGGATTAGAAAAATCCGGAGGGTTTTCACTATGAGACAATCTCCTTTAATTCTAATAAACACTTGTTTCCCCTATTTTTCTAAGAACTATGCTTGTTTTTCCATTTCACAAATCTCCCACTGTCGCATCTAGTCTCCCCTAATTTCAATTGTACTACAATGTTAGATGTTTGCAAGGTCATTTTCTGGACTCTCTTTTGTTAGTCGATTCCCTTTTTGGTCATCCTACTCACTATACTCTTATTTGTGAGTCAGAAGTTGTATTATATCACCTTGCTTACTCTAGTTTTGGTCTATTTGTATTGAAAGTATTTTTTGAAGTTTTTATGGGATCAATTTGTCCTCAAATTATCTATTTATTGTGTTGAGGTTCTAACATCTTTCTTTGTGATTGGGGATGGTCTCTAGCCTAAAACCACTTCTCAACCTTGAGTTTGAGGTCGGTGAATGATGAGGATCCACATGGTGAAACTTTCTTCTTAGACTGGGGAGGTACTAGGAATCGGGACTCCATCTTCAGGATCCTCAAGTTCTACTTTCTATTGAAGAAGAGCAAGGAAATGATGGGAGTTTCATTCCCTTGACACGACATGTCTTCATCTCTATTTAGTCATGGGTACTAAGAAAGAAAATAAGCTCTCTCTCAACACATGTATTTTTAACTTTGTGTAATTTTTTTGTTCCTCAAGGCTTTACCATCATGCCCTATCACACTAGAAGAATTCATAGATATCATGGACTTATTTGTCTTTTTGTGAGCATTTTGTTTCTTAAATCATAAAATGAAATAATATTGAAAGATTAATATGTTATTGATCAAACATCATAAAATATAGAAAGATATGTTTTGGAATCATAATATTTCAAGATTTTCATTTATCTATGTTTCAAGACCAAATAAAGTTAAATTAAAAAATAGGTTTTCACATATAATGGAATCTTAATATAGATTTAATGTTAAAATATTAATAAGCACGTCGAGGCCTTGCATGGATCCTAATTATATTTAGCCATTTAGTTGATAAAACCTAAACTGGTATCAATGACACGTACTTGATTATACTCACCTTGTTGTATCTCTTAGATCCTTTTGGAATATCAAATAATGCCTACATATTTATCCATTTATGATTATTGATATCCAACTTCTCATACATATATGGGTTTTATGACCATATATCTATATCTTCGATGATCTCATCCTTTTTGAGCTTGAATATTAATTTGATTTAACTTGTGATCTTTCCTATTCTATAATGAATGTGAGTTGTGGGCTAGTAATATGTATTAGTAGTTTATTTATGTTTTTGGCATTGAGTTTGATTTACTTCTTCTTGAACTTACATGATTTTCATAGACCTTATAGTATGCCCATACCCACTTTTGTAAATTAATACTTATAACACCTAAATACTTATAATTATGCATAGACTTAGTACTTCTGAACCATCCCTTTTGTTATTTTAGGGTGTTTCTCCCATATGACTCAATTGTAGGTGAATAAGAGGATGATGATCTAAGATGACCTTGAACCCAAAATATGGACTATGGAGGATAGTTTGAGAAGGCCTGATTTCCCTCTACAACTAGTCATTGGTAAACATAGTTCTATATCTTTCTTTATTAATAGATTACCTCATGTGTGAGAGCTTGGTACAGTTTGTGATAATGTAATAATCAATAATTCTCCTGATATATAATCATTTTGCTTTGCAATTAATTCCATTTGATAAAAATACCGTATTTTCTTCATACATTGTAGTTTCTTTCGAATTGGATGGTTTTATTCTTTGATTGACTGTAACACCCCCTTTAAGCATACACATAACAACGGAAGCAACTCCCATGTTTTCCATAAAACGGGGTACTTTAGCTCAAAGGGATGTCACAATCATAATCATCATTACAATTAAAGTAAACAATAATCATGCATAGATATTGAACTTGATTTATACATTATTTAAAATTGAGTTCTTGAATTGAAGCTAATAAGATGTACATGATTAGACATTATTAAATACATACATGAAATTATCTATACCATTAGGATCTTCTATTGTAGATGGCACCCCACCATATATGTCCTTTAGGAACCTCGATCTCTTCCTTAACTTGATTTTCATATGGCCTATTCTTGACATATCTCTGTACCTATGGGCATCGCACCCCCATCCATGCATAAAAACTACGTTTGAGTAAGAGACATTGAGCATCGTTACAATAGAATAATAACTTGGCAATAAGTAAAGGCATGATATTATCTGAACAGTAGATTTGGATTTGCATAACTTAGTCTTTATGGTTGATTATCGTATCCTTGATACTATCGCACCAATGGTGCTCATAAGGCTCGTAGGCTCATCATTAACATGATGAGGACATATTATGTAACTCGTTTCATGATCATCATTAACTTGACATATTGGATTTCCCATAAACATGACATAAATATTGAAATAAAACTTGAAAGCATAGGAATCACATAATAGAACTGATGCAAGGAATATTCAAAATTGAAGTACATGTCTTAAATATAGTTTAACATGATTGTCATACAAATCATAATATGATGAAAACCAATAGTAGATACTCAAGGTGCATAAGCCCACTTACCTCTCTCTTAGGGGAGATTTTAATTGTTCTTCTTAGGTTGATGAAACCTTAATCGTATTCTTGGGGTTAATAAACCCTAATTATCATGTTCAACCCAATAACATCCATTAATTATAATAATTATCTTAGATTCTAGTGTCTCATGGTTTATTAAACCCTAATTACACTAAATCTGATGTTTCGTGAAAAGCAAAACAAAACAGGAAGTGAAACCTTGTCCATAATCTAGATCTCAAAAAACTAAGCAAAATTCATATATAACTCTCCTTCATTGGACAAATCAATCAATAGATATGAGTTTTGATACATCGGCCAATCAGAAACTAGATAAATCCTTTTTATCTTTTCTCTAGATCAAATAAAGCAAAAAAAAATGACTGATATGGCCATGGGTCCAATTTCTAGTCATATCCGTGACAGGATGTACTATTATAAAATCACCAATATATTGTCACCCGGATGATATCAAAAACTATGAGCAAAAATCCTAAACTACCCTAGCACGTGTGACAAAATCATTGAACTCATTGGGGTAAGTGGGTCTTCTCCAGCATAGGCATCTTCTCTGATGACCCATGGTGTCAACCTACGCTACTAGAAGGTGGACCTCCAACTCAAGATCTGGGTCAGGGATGATACCTGTAGATATCATTATGCCCAACGACTCAAGGGCACACCCTAAACTCAAAGAACCCATGCTTGCAATCTCTGAGGCACTGCAACCTCGAGCCAAAGCCGCCGCCAGAGATGAAACAAACAACCCTGCTCACCACTGAGCTATGCCACATGAGTGATGAACTATTGAAAACAAAGGCATAAAAGCTTCTATATAATACACTCAAGGCATCAGCTGAGGAGGAAGCAGTGGATCGCAAGGTCAGGTGGGAAGAAACCCCATTGTCGATGTACCTTCGTCGGCCACCTGGATCCAAGGAGAGGTTTGAAGGGATTTCAAATACAAGAGGGAGTCATCGGGGTTGCTCATCCCTTCTTGAAGGTGGGTTTGTTTCCCTTCTGGTGAGAAGACCACTATGTTGTTCGCAAAATAGTGGTGGATTTCCCTGTGGCAGCGGCAGAAATAGCTGACCCATCGAGATTGTTTTCCTCAGCTTCCTCTGTGGACCTAAGGTGCCAAAGGAGGAGGATGACAAATCAACTATTTGGACTCATCTTTCTTCTCATGAAGGAGCCTCAATATCCAGCATCCTCCTTGCTACAGATCTCTTCTGCGACATCTGAAGCTAGGCAAGTAAGTGGCTTGGTGTTAGTTCTTCCATGATCTACAACCGTCGAGCCCCCTCCTGACCAGTTTACAAACCCAAGAGCTACTTCAAGATGGCTTGCATCGGGTGCCAGAGCTCCGGAGAGGTTTCATGGCACTGCCTTGTTGCTGTGCGAACAACGAGTCGCGGAGGAGAAGATCCTCGCAGAAGGCGATCAGGTCTTTGGGTTTCCCGAATGATGGGTCATGAAGAGATCGGGCTTGACCAGGAGGCTGGGAGCACAATCCCTTGATACATGGCCTGCATCTAGACTGCCTAGCAGAAGATCTGATGGCCACAATAAATCTAGAAAAGGTAAATAACTCCCCATTTCACATAAAACATGGGTATCTTGTTTAAATCATCTTGCATAGACCCCTTTGCCTATAAATGCCCCAAAAATACCCATAGACTCAGAAAAATGCCGTCTTCATTATGAAACCACTTAATCATATCTAGGAGGCATTGTTACTGATGAGTTTTTATCTACAAGATAATACTTCTATTTAGGGTTCATTAAATTAAATAAATAGTATGCAGTTGATATTAATTATCAGAAAATTGTCCTAGAACCTTAATGATGATATACATCCATATTTAGACTCTGATCTGAGTAATATATCTAAATAATAGGTCATTTTCTATTAATGACTGTTTAGATGCTTTTAATCCCATTTTAACTCTAGAAAATAGACCGAGCATCAGAAATTTATGAAATCTGTACCAGACCCTAATAATGACATATAGATCAGACTAAAAATATTGGAAACCCTCTCTTACATTGACTGGTCAAGGTTTGACCAAAACCCTAATTGGGACCTAAATGCCATTAATAATGGTGAACCTTGTATTAATGATGAATATTTGTTATTAATCAAGTGATGGCCAGATTGTCAAGATGATCAAAGATATCTATGAATCTCTAAACTCAGGTACGTGGGATTTTATTAAGTATAAGACTAGTTTTCTGGTTGCCTATGATATGTAATATCTTGAATGCTCGTATTTGGATATGATTATTTGGTTGAACTAGTATGAGTTATACTTTGCCAAATCTAATAGAACATAAATGAGTGATGGGTTGTAGCTACTAGACCACATAGCCTAGTGTGGATGTATGTTGCCTAACATGGATGTATGATTCCTTGGCCCATGTTAGATGTATGATGATACTATATTGCCCACACTAGATGTAAGTCAAGTGCAAGTATGAGTAGTACAATCACATCAAAGTGAATGCAATAAAAGGAATGTTTACCTGATTATCGCTTTAAATAATGTTTTCCTTTAATCTTTCTTTCTCAAGTTATTTCAATTATGCAAACATATTAGTATGTATCTTTCTACCCACGTGCACAACACCTTGTGTGTTGATTTGTTGTTTCACGTATGTTTTAGGTTCAGAGATAGCGTGGGATAAAAGATGTTTGGTGAGCACTGTTCAGGTTGTACCTATTATGTAGATCCTAGTTTAGTATACATGTTCTTAGACTATAGAATTTTCATTCAATATGTAACTGTAAATCATTTTCTAATAATTCATATTGTATAAATATGCATGTTGAATGTTGAGTATGTTATGGTTGTATGTTCATGTATGCGTATTATGCTTCCGCATAGCTCTTTGATATAATTGCTAATGTGATTTTGTCTTCTCATCTCCATGGGGTTTTGAGAAGGTGAAAATCCGGGGACGTTACAGTTGGTATCAGAGCATGAACAATAGCTACACCTAACAATTGCTCACCATGAAACATAAAAATAAATTGGACCATTAACTTGAAACCTTAGAAACTTAGTAAGTTGTTATATAAGAATAAGGTTTGACTTAGCCTCTAGATTAGAACCTTGATGTTCGAGAACTAGGTTTAGACAAGTGTCTGAAACCCTTTCCATATAGAGCTCATATGTATTGGGTAGCTACACTAGTCTACACCATGCTCTCACCATTTCATTAGATTACATGGCACCAGACTATCTACTGTGTGTTGGACACTCAAGTTTGCTGGTCTGATTTTGTTTCCCAATCGGCTCGCACCTCGATAGTTTTCTCTGACGCCTTCTTTCTCAGAGAAAAACTATATAATATTTTATTAGATATATGTAAATATAAAAATGTGTCACTCACACAGGAGAGTAGTGGGTGTTCATGCAATCTAAGTGAAAGGGAGTGACATCAGTCTAGAAGAGAGAATAGATCTAGATTAGAAGTCTAGAGCCTCATAAGATTATGTGATAGATAGATAGACAAAAGAAAGATGAAGGAAATAAGCATATAGAATCGTATCTAACTTTTAACTATGATGGTATAAGTTTCCTTATTAAGATTTGAGTTGTAAATGAGTTGAATCCACTCTTAGAGGATCTATGCTAAGTTGTAATGATGAAAGTACATTCCCTTTTCCTACTTAAGATAAGCTAAGTTAAGATAGAGATGAGTGTGCATGAGCCTTAAGATCTTATACAAAGAGGATGTTTAGTGGTAGGATGAGATATGTGGTGAACTCTAGAGAGAGTAAGACCCACAGGGAGAAGGTCATAGGACCTAGCCTCCAATATATGAGATACGTGTTAACAAAAAAATGTGTCCTGCACTAGATTACTCTTGAGTGTTGAGTTGAGTCCTTATGCATGATTCAAATCTATATGTGAGAATTGGGTAAAAGAAAAGGATGGGTAGATGACCCATATGATTAGTCAATCCTTTGGCTGAGTTAGGTCCTAGCTAGAGTGACATATTTTGTGAATCTCATCATTAGTTGCAAGTGAGGTAATATATGAACTCTAGTTATGAGAGTATGATGCTTTATGCAAAAGATACTCAAAATACATGTTCTCCCTTCTTCTTCTCTTTCTTAATATATGATGATAGAAACCTCACTTGAGCTATATAGATGATTATATGAGGAGTCACTCGTATAAGCTTGACCTATTCTATATTTTCCCCCTATATCATACATGTAGCACCCAAGATTGAAATAATGATAAGTTTGACTTTAAAATATTCTCTTCCCCTTCATATGAAACAAGAAAGATATGATGATGAGATCATGGGATAAACTTAGTATATTCTCTTTTTCCTTCACATAAACCATGCAAGACATAAAAAGTTGAACTCATGAACTTGATATAAAGATATTTTGGATCACAGGATATATGCTCAGAAATATAGTTTGTAACTTTGATCCTTCTCAATGTATGCTTCTAAGTTGAGTATGAATATCACACCATAGGGTGAAACCCTAATGGTAAAACATGTTACGTAAGCCCTTCTTAAGTGAAAAAAAATTCTAATATCAAGGATAAAGATAAATCTCCTCTAATGCTGAAATCATTGGAAGATGTTAATAATGTTAGATTTGAACAATCTGGATGTCATGGCATATAAACAAATTCCTCTTTAACTTTAAAAGTATGAAGAAACATGTACCCTTATGGGTGATGTAATCCTAAGATATCATAATGTCATGTTATGGCTAAGACATTAAATGATGCTTCAATCTTTATAATGTGGGGTGGGTTCACCCAAGAATCTCTAGATCCTAAGATGACGGCTTAGGGTGTGTGTAAAATATGGTGGTCCCATAACCTAAGATGTGGTGACTTATATGAAGTTGAACCCCTTGATATCACCTTAAGTATGACATTAGTTGAATTTCGAGGACGAAATTCCTTTTAAGGTGGGGTGAATGTGATAATCCAGATTTTAGGGTTTTGATGGACCATGATGTGTTATACAGTCAAATCAAACAAGTGTGAGTTATGTTGATAATTTGGAGGATAATTGATGTGTACCAGAATCCCAATATCTTTATATATGTACCACTTTGGAGTAGTTATGACTTTGGGCTATCAATTAGGGTATATAGGAACCCAAATGGTTCAGTTAGGAATATTGGAATGCATGATGATCAAGATACTGAGATTTAAACTGTTTTATCAAAGTTGGTGAATAATTGATTTGTAGTTGAGGTTTACACACTTAATTATGAGACTAATCGAGGAATTAAGTTACATGACCAATTGTTGCAATTTGTATCTCAAACTTAGTAGTATGAGGCCTTGGGTTATGAGGGACCTATGATTCAAGTTTCATGTGAATAAGAGGTTTCTACTAGAAGATATAAGAGTTTGAAGTTGTTTCCATTTCATTCTAATGTTCTTCCAAACCTTGGTCATCCAGTTTATTTAAGAAATACTATGGGACGTGACAATGATATGTCACGCAGCCTTGAGGACTTTAGAGGCGCATTGTTTTAGTGTGATGATACTGTGGCACAGAAGCTATGACTGTAGGATGGAAATCGTGCGGCCTCTAGTTCATCTTCCACCTCTAAAATGGGAGGAATATTAATATTTGACTCAGCACTGGATCATCCCCACCGATCAAAGTGAGAATCAGGAGCCAAAGTGGCATCTTGGGTGCCAGAATAGATCCTTAATTCTAGGGGATGCCCAACGACCCATTATACAGTGTCTGAGATGGTAAGTGTCACCATTTTCTTCTCGCCTTTTCCCTCTCTCATCTCCACCTGCAATCACAAAGCGTAGGCTAAGATGGGCTATGATGCAGAGCAGAACAGGAGAGGTACAACCCTTACTAAAATGGTCCTCATGGCTTCGTAGAGTCATCTGGGAGGTTATCATCTTGCACATAGCTTCATCACGATCTCCCAAGCTCATCATCTCTGGCCATGGAGGGTGGCCTTAGAGATAGGTTTGGAGCCTTTCCCACTGTCTTTGAAGATTACCCTCTCATTTTGAAGAAGGGAGAGAGGCTTGTAGATGTATCGATTGGGCGAGCAAGCTTTGGGATGGTGAATCCCCAATCAGTGTCACCCTCCTCTGTTGCATCTCCAAGATGGAATCCACATCGGGCCATGGACCCTTCCCATGATGTTGTGAGTCGCCGTCGAGATGCGCCCACACCAAAGGTATCCTTTGGAGCCATCAGCTGAGGAGGAACCATTGGATCGCGAGGTCAGGTGGGAAGAAACCCCATTGTCGTTGCACCTTCGTCGGATGCCTGGATCCAAGGAGAGGTCTGAAGGGATTTCAGATACAAGAGGGTGTCGTCGGGGTTGCTCATCCCTTCTTGAAGGTGGGTTCGTTTCCCTTCTGGTGTGAAGACTACTCTTTTGTTTGCAAAACAGTGGTGGATTTTCTTGTGGCAGCGGCAGAAATAGCTGACCCATCGAGATCGTTTTCCTCAGCTTCCTCTGGGGACCTGAGGTGCCAAAGGCAGAGGATGACAAACCAACTATTTGGACTCTTCTTTCTTCTCACAAAAGAGCCCCAATATCCATCATCCTTCTTGTTGCATATCTCTTTTGCGACATCTGAAGCTAGGCAGGTAAGTGGCTTGGTGTGGGTTCTTCCATGATCTACAACCGTCGAGCCCCCTCTTGACCAATTTGCAAACCCAAGAGCTACTTCAAGATGGCCTGCATCGGGTGCCAGAGCTTCGGAGAGGTTTCATGGAACTACCTTGTTGTTGTGCAAACAACGAGTCACGGAGGAGAAGATCCTCACAGAAGGCGATCAGGTCTTTGGGTTTCCCGAATGATGGGTCATGAAGAGATCGGGCTTGACCAGGAGGCTGGGAGCGCAATCCCTTGATACGTGGCCTGCATCTGGACCGCCTAGCAGAAGATCTGATGGCCACAATAAATCTAGAAAAGGTAAATAACTCCCCATTTTACATAAAACATGGGTATCTTGTTTAAATCATCTTAAATAGACCCCTTTGCCTATAAATGCCCCAAAAATACCCATACACTCAGAAAAATGCCCTCTTCATTATGAAACCACTTAATCATATCTAGGAGGCATTATTATTTATGAGTTTTTATCTACAAGATAATACTTCTATTTAGGGTTCATTAAATTAAATAAATAGTATGCAGTTGATATTAATTCTCAGAAAATTGTTCTAGAACCTTAATGATGATATACATCCATATTTAAACTCTGATCTGAGTAATATAACTAAATAATAGATCATTTTCTATTAATGACTGTTTAGATGCTTTTAATCCCATTTTAAATCTAGAAAATAGATCGAGCAATAGAAATTTATGAAATTTGTACCAGACCCTAATAATGACATATAGATCAGACTAAAAATATTGGAAACCCTCTCTTACATTGACTGATCAAGGTTTGACCAAAACCCTAATTGGGATCTAAATACCATTAATAATGGTGAACCGTATATTAATGATGAATATTTGTTATTAATCAGGTGATGACCAGGTTGTCTAGATGATCAAAGATATCTGTGAATCTCTGAACTCAGGTACGTGGGATTTTATTTAGTATAAGACTAGTTTTCTGGTTGCCTATGATATGTAATAACTTGAATGCTTGTATTTGGATATGATTGCTTGGCTGAACTAGTATGAGTTATACTTTGCCAAATCTAATAGAACATAAATGAGTATGATGGGTTGTAGCTACTAGACCACATAGCCTGGTGTGGATGTATGTTGCCTAACATGGATGTATGATTCCTTGGCCCATGTTAGATGTATGATGATACTATATTGCCCACACCAGATGTAAGTCAAGTGCAAGTATGAGTAGTACAACCGCATCAAAGTGAATGCAATAAAAGTAATGTTTACCTGATTATCACTTTAAATAATGTTTTCCTTTAATCTTTCTTTCTCAAGTTATTTCAATTATGCAAACATATTAGTATGTATCTTTCTACCCACTCGCACAACACCTTGTGTGTTGATTTGTTGTTTCACGTATGTTTTAGGTTCAGAGATAGCGTGGGATAAAAGATGTGAAGTGAGCACTATTCAGGTTGTACCTATCGTGTAGATCCTAGTTTAGCATACATGTTCTTAGACTGTAGAATTTTCATTCAATATGTAACTGTAAATCATTTTGTAATAATTCATATTGTATAAATATGCATGTTGAATGTTGAGTATGTTGTGGTTGTATGTTCATGTATGCGTATTATGCTTCCGCATAGCTCTCTGATATAATTGCTAATGTTTTCGGATTTTTTCTTCTCATCTCCATGGGGTTTTAAGAATGTGAAAATCCAGGGACGTTACATTTTGGGTACCCATAAAATTCCATTGGATTTTTAAAATCTAATATATTCTTAGGATTGTTAAGTAACATGAGGACTCCCCAATATCCAATTTTGAGGTTATGAATTGCTTAAGAGGATCAAGTACATTTCAGGTGAAGTGGTAAACAATGGGTGAAGTGACCTATAAGGATCTGGTAGAAGTATATACAATATCCCTTTCATATGTTATATAAGTTAGAGATGTTTTTGGTGTTCTCTCCTAAATGCTCAGAAAGGTATACTCTCTTGGTGAAAGTGCATGTTTTCCAGATGGCTATTTAGTATGATAAGGTCAGTGACTTAAGTACAAGTTGATATTGGTGCCATTTTTTTAGGTTTGCAATGCAAAGTTTTTTCTATGGTGAACTTAGTTTTTCTTATTACAAAAACCATTTTGGTTTTATCAGTGATTTTCTTAATCGTGTCACAAATTCATGAATTTTAAATTTTAGAGAAATCTTATAGAGAAGAACCCTCGAACTATATTGGATAAAACCTAAAACCATAAAACTTGGTGTGGATCAAGAAGGATTTTATATATGTGAATTGTAGATCTATCTCGAGTTAACATTGTGGATGGGTATTTGAATTAGATGTTAATAATTTGAAGGGTAGCGTCATAACTTAAGATATTAGGAGAGTAATTTGAGTCTAGAATTTTTATAATTAGTAAGAAATGTTTTACAGAACCCTTGGGTAACTTCTTTAATTAATATCTCACAATATACAATCAATATTTAATTAGGGTGATTAAACCTACTAAGATGGATACTATGAGCATCAATTATATAACATAAATGAATACATATATTAATTTAAATTTGTCAATGTATGAAAAATTTCTAGAGTGGATAAACCTAGTTGGTTGATAGTATCAAAAGTGTATTTAAGGAGTATATAATTCAGTCACTTAACATCATAAAATTTGATCTTCATGAAATTATGTCATAACTCCTTACGAGGGTAATAGAGTGAATGGTTTAACCCTGAAAATTAAGTTAAACACAACAACAAATAATACGATTAATGAGGTTTACGTCTTGGTCCCACACGATAATAATTAAAATAAAGTAAACAATAATTATAAGTATGGATCAATACACATGTGTAGATAATGTGTGAACTAAATATTATGGCCAATTCTATCATCATGGTAAATTATGTAGCTCACTAAACCTTAATGTGACACCTTACTAATAGGGTACTTCCATTTCTTAATCATCATTCTAAATTAAACAACCTCTCATGTTGAATCATATTTCAAGGGATAAGTAATTATGCTCCACTGAAAAAGGTGTAAAATGTAATATTGTTTTGGTCAAGCATAATGATAGGCTAGGTTATAATTGGGCTGATTTCAAGGGTGAAATCACTCTTATGGGAGGGAGTGTTATCACAGACTTGAATCTAGGTACGTAGACTAACACACTCTTTTCTAGAGATGCCAATGTAAATTCCTTTTCTCTAAATTAGATACAAATTCGAATAGTGGAATCAAGAAAGATATTGTTTTAGGAAAAATCCTGATATATGAGGTGTTTAGCATTAAAATGGTTAATGAGTTTTTTTGGGGTTAAATAGACAAGTTATCAAGTAATGAGTCTTGACTCTACTTTGACATTTTAAAATATTTTGAAGTCTATTTTATGTATGGAAATAGATAAATATGAATAAATATATCAAAATAGGATAGAATAGATGGATAAAATGATCAGTTAACATTTGCATAAAGTAATTAAATAAAAAAATTAAAAGGAGAAGAATTTGGTTTTAAAATCATATTCCTTACATATTAATTCCTACTTACTAATTTTCATGTCAATCATACATAAATTACTTCTCTATATAAATAAGAAATAAACATATTAAAATGACATTGATATAGTTAATTCATTTGATCGAATTTACATGTTCCATTTATTTACATAAGTAGCACCCACATTTTTATTTTATACAAGCCTCACATGTTATTATTGCTCCAACATCTATGTCTCACATAACTGGAACCTCCTCTATTCATCTTCCCTTCTTTTCCCCCATCTCTTCTTCCTTCTTCTTCCATCTTCCTCTTCTCTTCATATCATCTAAACTCAAGGCGCATGTTCCCTCTCTTGTCCTATTCCCAATAGTCTAACTCAATAGAAACTTCCATCATCACTTGCTAAGGTATGTGGAGTATATGACTATGACCAGAAGCCACGTCACCCTCCACGCAAAAGTTCTACACCAACCATAATGCCTTAAATTTGTTGTATTTCCTTTTTGGGTTCATGTTTCAACAAGGAGATGCTCAAACAACTACATATCAATGTCAAGACAAGAGTTTAATGGCAAATTGTCAAGGTCCTCAGTCCATGGAAATGACCATGTAGGATTTGGAGGCAATCTCATATGCTTCCACTGTGACCTAATCTTCTTCTGTGGTGGTAAATACTGATTAGTTCATTATTATCCTATGAATTGTGTTTATTTTCCCATTTCATTAATCTCTGGTTGTCTCATATAATTTCCCTTACTTTTGATTCATTTGACATCAATAGATGTTTTGAAAGCCATTAGTGATTTTCATTTATGTTGGGTTAGTATATGTTCCCTTCTGATTCATGGTAATCACACAATTACCATCTTATTTTCCCTACTCACTATGATCTACTTTCTAAATCACATAATTCCTATTATATACCCTTTTTACCCCAGTTTTGCATCTCTCAGTGTTGAGAGTATTTTCTCTAAAAAAATCCAAGGACTAGTCTTTTGTTGATATGTGTATGTGTGTTGAGTTTCTCATCTCTTGATTATGAAGGGGAAGCTACCTAGCTTCAAACCACTTCTCAATATTGGTTTTAAGGTCAGGGAAGGCTGAGGTACTGCACGACATGAGTGGTTAGGGTTGTACCATGAAGTAGAAATTCATCATTGGGTTTCTCTAACACTACTATCTGTCACAACAGAGAATGGAAATGAAGGGAGTGTCATTCCCTTGACATGCACTATCTTCATCTTTGTTACGTCACATGTCCAAAAGAAAATAATTCATTTTGATTCATGTATCGATATGTTTATGCAATTGTTTTGTTCTTCATGGTTTACCACCATGCCCTATCACGCGAGAAGGATTTAGAACATGATCATGGACATTTCTATATTTTTGTAATGTTTTTCAATAAAATGATTAAATGAATTAATATTATAAAATTTGTATCCATTTGATCATATGTCAGAAAAATAGACAAAAATATGTTGTCATATCCTAATAGCTATTTATATATCCTTTTAGGATCCAAAAATGATTTTAACAAGGATTTGAATTTTAGGTTTGTGCATATAATGGTATACTAACCCAAATTTCATATGAAATTATTAATAGGTATCTTTAGTAATGGAATGGTCCTAGGGTTTGACATTGGGTTTTTTGGACACAAATGAAATGTATGTGCTTCCTATTGAAGTTATTCGGGAATTTATTACTAAATCCTAAATTGTTATCAAGGATGGCATGTGATTCTACTCTCATTTTTCTTACTATTGCATCTGTAACAAACCAAAACTTAGAATATTACCCTATTCTATGATTATAAATCTAGTAAGATTGGATTCTTGGATTTGACTAAATAAGGGTAAAATTTAAAACATATTTACATACTGACATAATTATGTGACTACATGTAAATA
Source organism: Alisma plantago-aquatica (assembly GCA_963693085.1). NCBI lineage: Eukaryota > Viridiplantae > Streptophyta > Magnoliopsida > Alismatales > Alismataceae > Alisma > Alisma plantago-aquatica. The sequence continues at coordinate 478,331,661 of OY856413.1, read as the reverse complement.
AAATCATGAAAAATGTTACATATATTTTCATGACTAACATAATAGACAAATAAAAATGAATAATATGCTTTGGAGTAAAAGTTGGTAATTCCATGTCCATAAATATTAACAATGTTCTATTATTTAAATAAATATGGAATTAATAGACTAAATATCTTAAATGTGGAATTTTTTGTAAAATTATGTAAGATAGCTCTTTTGGCAACAATCTAAAGATAATAACATTAACTCAATTAATGTTGATAATAAAGATATTATATTTTGATAAATATAATGGTAAAGAGACAAATATCTGAATGGTGTGACAACTCATAAAAGAAAATTCTAAAAAGTGAAATATAATGGAAAATTCATGTTCCTTGGATGCCAATTAGCTTGATTTCCAAGTTTTAACAATTCTAGATGGCTGAATTTTATTAAAGGAAAAAATGTAAGTTGAACTCCAGTATATTAAATGATACAATAAAGGACTTCAAAAGTGGAATCTAGTGAGAAAAGTAATTTTCTACTTTTATTGGTCATAGAAGTTCATTTCTTATTAATGATAAAATTAACCTTTGTTGGGAAACTTAAGTCGTTATTTTAAAGAATTATAATAAAAGTCTAAGTAGAGATTTGAATAAAAAGCAATATAAGAATTGTTGTGGTTTGAAGTAATATGTACCAAAAAGCTAAACTTAGTTTCTACTTTATAAAATGTCTTTTTATAATTATTCATGATTCAGTAGACAAACCCAATAATACTTACAAAACAAGTAGAATTATATACTATGATATACATATATATGAATCAATGTTAAAAACATGCATAATAGTCTAATTAAATATTAACATGGCAATTTGCCTTGTCTCTGACTAAAAATATGGCTTTATAGAAACTAGTACATCATTTGTAGTAAATGTGTGAAGTTGTTCATCATAAAATAATTCCAATAAAATTATCATTTTTAAATATGGTGATTGTAGAGGGAATTTAATGACATTGTCTAATTTAATACAATATATGAATTTCAAAAAAATATAGCTTGGTATCTCTCTCTTATATATAAACTAGTAATTGTACGTGCTTTGCACGACTTTTACTTACAACAAAATTTATAAGATGAAAGTTTATATGTACATATGGAGCTATAATAATGCAAATGATACTTTAAAAATGACATCCTTCTATTACATATTTGTTGTTGTTCATCCCTTTCTCATCTTTCATTGGCTTTTGCAATGTCAATGCCTAGAAAACCCCAAACTATTGTTATAGATAATAACAATTTCCTATAAGAAAGCCCATACGTCAAGTAAAACTATTACTTTGTAATTTGCTATTTCTGTGGACAAATTTATTTGATTCATTCACTATTGCACTTTATAATTCTTAATGTCTACTACATGATAAATATAAATACATGGGAGGCATATAAACTACACACCGAATGAAATTATTTATGTCCAAAACAATCACAACAACACTTCCTCATTGAAACCTGCTACAAAGAATATGTACTAATAATATAACACCCTAATAGCATCAAAGCTAATTACTCCTCGATGGCACCAATGTGATCTAATAAAAGGTGGCAACTTCTGTACTAAAATATACCATCCTCATTGACATGTGACACTCTGCATGAAGCTAAAAATGAGCTTTTGTATGTCATGTACTAAAAGATTAAAGATACCATTCGATGCTAACTTTGACGGTTGTAATCATATAAATTGGACTATACTTATAAATTGTCATCATTTTAGAACAAAAAACAATTAAGAACCAAAATGATGATAGATAGAATTATATAGGGGCAACAATCAAAGATGAACCAAAAAATTAGATTCCACACTATTGTGTGTATTGTAGGAATAACCTACCATCATACGTCTAGTAATGGGTTTTAATTGTCAGGGAATGGAGAGGCTTGAATGTCACCATGCTTGAAAATGGTTGTTCAAGACTAAAAGAATGATGATACCAAAAAGTATTAAAAAAGATGAACTTGTGTTCATTCCGGAACATATAGGATTCATCCACATAACACCCCAAGAACAATGCACATGTCAACTAAGGGGCCCTGCCTTGTGTGGCTTGGTTTTTGGTAGTCCTCACATTGTAATCAAATAAATGTTATGAATCTTTTTTTTTGTGCGCATCTCCTTCAACTATCCTTCTTGTTATTCTGTTCCTCTTCTTCCGTCCTCCTTACAGCAGTGCCTTTTCTTGAGATATTGTGGGTATAGCCAGTCCGGGCATGCCTGGAGTGTGATGCTTCCCTCTTCATATTTCAGCGTCTTTTTAACCATCATGTCAGCTAGCATGTTGTGCTCCCTGGACTAATGTTATGAATCCTCAAGTGTGAGGAACTGGATATAAAACTCTTCTTAGAACTATATTAAGTATATGATGATAAAAATTCAAAAATAGTAACCAGTCCTTCTAGGAACTATTTCTAGAGTGACACTTGGATCTAAGTGTCAGGGTCACACCATAGCCAACATTATAAGGCCATGCCCATTATTTATGTACTTTATGAATCCAAAGGTGTGAAGATGGAAATGAATTAGCAATAATGCTCTTGATTTTGGTCCGCTTGGGGACTCATTCATCATAGTACTCTTATCATGTAGGTGCCTAACTATACAATCTTTGTTGTTACTTACACTTTTTGATCTTCCATAATTAGCCAACCAGATCGAACTACGAATATGCTCTAAAGAAATCTCCAACTAAAGAAGTTAGGAAAGCAATACGGCAAAAGTGCATTAAAATATGTTCTCATCGAGATAGCATCATTCTGGAAACTTGGCGTCATTTCAACACTAAAACAAAGAGAAGGAATGCAGTCTAAACGCAATATCAAAAGCAAATTGCGAGCATTTATACTAACAACTAACAAACAATACTTGTACAAGACCCATGAACAAATTACCAGATAAATCATCATTCTATGTGAACACCACGCCCTTCTAGTCATGGCTAAGCATTCTAGCGTGCAATGTTTGCAAATCTTAACATCACCATGTCTACTTGGTACATGTTGCTGGAACAACTTGGCACTACGCATATAGTGATGCACAGTATAATGAAATGTTAGAATGCAGAAAGCTTTGACCCTTCTCACAATTACCAAGGGGTGACAATACTGCTCATGACTACCTGCATCGAAGAGGAGAGGTAGAGCTGAGACATAGCTAGCGCCAGGAACACAAGAAGAGATTTGCAGTAAAGACGGGGAGGATATAAGAACATCGAGAAGGAGGCTAATGCAAACCATGCGGGTTGAGAAATTTTGCTTTCATGGAGTTGTCCAAACTCTGGCACGCCGAGGGGAAAACCGTGGCCCTCTCCCACTTATAATTGTATTATACCTGAAACGCGTGAAAATATAAGGATTCAGGCTCCAATTTTTTCACAGGAATTAATGGACGGAAGGAACTCAGTATGTTACCGATGAGAGACAAGTAGAACATATGAGTAGAATAGTATATTAGAAGATCGAGTAAATACAAAAGTAACATGAGTTACCTATTTTTGGGGAAAGCATACCAGAAGATCCAAAAGGCAACATTCTGACGAGCTTGCGATGGGTCTCACTGATTCACAGGGAGCACCATGTGTGTTTTTAACTCTCCTTTCAGTAACGATTTCCAGGTGTTGTTGGATTCTTTTGGTGGGAAGTCTACAGAACATTAATGAAAAAATGTCACAACTGTACAAATAGATGATGTAGGTGCATATTAAACGTTCGTTGTAGGTCTGAAATTGGAATCGTCCTTTTCATAGTCTTTCAGGATCTGCATGAGGGTTGGGGCTACCAAAACCCACTGGTGAGGTCCCTGATTCCAATGCCACGCGAGGCCGGAATTAATACAGAACGGTTTTGATGATAACTTGTGAACGGAGTTTGTTGATGCAGTTCTCGTCTCCTATTAAGCACAGCTGTCGTCCTTTGTCTTTTCTTCGATTGTAGTTGGATCATGGTGAAGCAATTGGAAAGTGATAGCTATGACCGTTGCCTACGAGTAACCAGTTTATCTATGACATTGTCAGCCCTTTCCTCCTTAACACCTTTTATCCTAGGGGAATAAGGGAATCTGGCTGTTCTAGGAAATCAGAGGTAAGGATGAACCAAAACTTTCCAGAGTCCAAGAAAGCGGCGACGCTTCCGATATGAGAGTCAATGGAGTTTGGAAGTCGAGGGGATTGTTGGTATTAACTATATCACATGCTATGCACATGTTAGGAAGGAAAAAGTTCATGCTTAGTATGGTAATAGTAGATGACATGTAGGTAGCATTATCCTCTCTAACTTACTGTAAAGTTTACATTCCACTAAAAATATATCGTGACATAAAAACATCTAATAACTTAATGAATATCTATTGAAAAATTAAAACTATATTAGTTGTAGACTTTTCTGAAAAAACTTACCACTTTCCTGCTCAATTTTTCAGAGTTGGAAAATCGTCAATCTGGTAATCTCATCATCATTATTTTAATTTAAGACAAATTTAACAAAAATTCTTTATTATAAATACTATGAATATCTTCACATGTTTCTCTAATAATTTATCATTATAATCAAATTCGTGATATGTAAGTCTATAATAGTTTTGAGGAGATTCGAAATCAAAAATAGAATCTATATTTATATTAAAAATATAGATGCATTTTCCTTAAAAGGAATAGCGTTAGACATACTTAATGGAAAATTAGCATGACAATATATATTTAAAGAAATAAAAAGGATATACTTCCCTCACGAACATGTGAAGATATTCATGGAATCTATAATATAGCATTTTTGTTAAATTTGTCTTAAATCAAAATAATGATGAGATTACCAAATTAATGGTTTTCCATTTTTGACAAATTAAGGGGGGAAATGGTAAATTTTTGTTAGAAAAGTATACAAAAATATTGTTATAGTTTATACATTATGATAATATTTATTTTCAAAAACACCAAAATATCTTTATATATTAAATATTCCACTAAACAATCTAAAAATAATAAATAATGTCAAACTTGGATTTCTATTATATTACTTTCTCTATTTATGATATTCCACATCAATTGGATAATTCTAAGTTGCCATAAATAAATTATCATGATAAAAGTAAAAGGACACAAATAAATTAAATGACTTATTAAATAGTTTCAAAATAAGAAAGACACGTTAACTTTGTATTATACACATCATAATTAGACTACATGTCAAACTTACTTTGTTTAGTTAATGTTTGTCTCCTTAAATAATAATTAAAGAAAAGGATAAAAATACTAGTAAATAAGGGAATATTGCTACTTTAGTTGGGTTGGTTTTGCCTAAAGATTTCCTATTATACTAAATTTTATGTCTGTAAAAAGAAACCAGTTGGACAACAACCTTCGACTGTTACTCTTGATTCTATAAAACTTCTCGCCTCCTTTCTCTATCCGCGACCCTATTTAAGTTGGTGCTATGTAGAAGGTTGCCCATGATTTCCTCTTCTCTTCTCCCTTCCCTATTCTTCCCCTCCACCATGACCATGAAGTGACATCTCCTACCACCATGATGCCTTCTTTTCTAAAGAAACATGGAACATCATCAAAACATCATGTTTGCAGTGCACAAATCCTTCTTCTCTATCTTCGACATCTGCCCTTGAATCTAAGATATATATTTTAACAAGTTGACTAACACCCTGAGGTATGTTTGCATCTCATATTATTCTCTTTGAACAATAAACCTATTTTCTCACTCTCTTGACTTACTAGCCCACTCTCTTCAGAGAATTTATTTCATGTGAAACATTCTACTTGGATTGTGATCTTACGATCATCCTACTTTATTGGACTTTCTTTTGACTCTATCTTATATTTTTCTTCGTGATGAAATCCTAATTGATGATGTGTACCACTTTTTTCCACGTAAGTGGTTGATGTTTATTTTTTCCATTTTTGTGCTGACAACTTTAATTATTCTGTAAAAGACTACATTTTATACTTGCTTCTACATTATGCATGTTATGTGATTTATTAGCCCTAGAGTAGTGTAATTACATTGGTTTCTTGGTTGTATGCACATTTTATATTTTTAGAATGGAGGTTGTGTTCCCCATACTTGGGTTTTGTGCCCACCTTTATATATATTGGGGAGATAGTTGTGTACCATACTCTATCAGGTTTCAATGTTGTTATTTATATTGTTCTAATGCTATGCTTATCTCACATGCATGCCAGTTATTATTTTTCTGATGGGTTTTGTGCTAAAAATGTTTATGTGCTTGTGTGACACAACTTTTATGATTTAATGTCAAGTATTCCTCTTGCTTATTATCTTTTAAAATTCCTAATTTTTTTATACCCAGTTGGGTAGTCCTTTCCTTTTCCTTTGGGAAGCCTTGCTTATTTGATGTCCCTTTATTTTATAATGTTTCTCAATACTCGATTTAATATGCTCGTACCAGCATTTTGCTTATTCATCTATTTTTTCTCCTCTTGCTCGAGTATGCTTCCAACCCCATGTGTAGGTGAAGGAGAAGATAACCAAGTTGGACCAAAACCTTTTTAGGTATATCGGAAAATTTTGGAGGACTTTCTAGAGGTGGTTAAATGACCCTCTGCTGATCCTTTAGTATAGTTAGTTTTCATATGTATCACCCAGTGTGGTGAAGTATAGTAATAATAACATGTAATGTAATAGTTAGATATTTTGTATTCTGCTTCTACATTTGGCATCATGATACATACATTTTGAATAAATTAGTTTCATCCCTTAGTAAAAAAAATGATAGTGGTGTTTGATATATGAGATGTTTCTTTTTTATTTGATTTACTAGGGTCTCTTGGGTGCCATTCCTTATAGTATGGTAATAGAGCCTGTGGTGGTCGATTATCTAACTATTTCAATATTTTCTCCCTTAGGATGCTTACCCTAGAGTAGATATCATAAAACCTAGTTTTGTGCATGAAGTGATGACTAGAAAGATATGTTTTGTGAAAAAGATTTAGTTAAAAACCAACGCTTACTACCTTATGACTTCTTGCAAGTTCATGAGAAGCTTAGGGTTGTAAGGTTAGAAACACAAGGACCTAGAATTCAACGTTAGGTGGTTATGGCCTTTTAGTTGGATACATGACCTATGAATAGATTAAAATATTCACAAATAAATGATGAATATGTAAGAGTATCTCATTTTAGCTTATTAGATTAAACCTTTTAAGCGGTGGAGTATAGGTGATTGATAATGTTTGGATGAATAGATTTTGAACACGGAATTATTTTAAGGGGTGGATTGTTGTAACAAATCAAAATATAGAATCTTACCATATTCCATGATAATAAATCTAGTATGATTGGTTTCTTACTAAATGAGGGTAGAAATTAAAACATATTTACATACTAACTTAATTATCTGACAATATGTGAATAAATCATAATAATTGTTACATATATTTTATTTACTAACATAATGGCTAAATAAAAATGAATGATATGATTTGGAGAAACAATTGGTAATTCCATGTCCATAAATATTAATAGTGTTCTATTAATTAAATAAATACTGAATTAATATACTAAATATGTTAAATGCGAAATTTGTGTAAATATTATAAGATATCTCTTTTGGCAACAATGTGAAGATACAACATTAATTCAATGAATTTTGATAATAAAGATATATTATTTTGAGAAATATAATGGTAAAGAGACAAATATTCTAATGGTGCCACGACTCATAAAAGAAAATTCCAAAAAGTGAAATGTAATAGAAAATTCATGTTCCTTGGGTTCCAATTATCTTGATTTTAAAGTTATACATTATTTGAACAATTCTATATGCTTTAATTTTATTAAGGAAGACATATGTAAGTTGAACTCTAGGATATTAAATGGTACAAAAAAGGACTCCAAAAGTAGAATCTAGTGAAGAAAGTAATTTTATCCTTTTTATTGGCTATAGAAGTTTATTTCTTATTAATGATAAAATTAACCTTGGTTGGGAAACTTAAGTCATTATTTCCTTAAAAAATTATGATAAAAGTCTAAGTAGACATTTGAATGGAAAGCAATATAAGAATTGTTGCAGTTTGGAGTAACATGTAACAAATTAGATAAACTTGGTTTCTACTTTGTAGAATGTATTTATATAATTATGTCATGATTCAGTAGACAAACCTAATAATACTTATAAGGCATGTAGCAATATATATTATGCTATACATAATATAAATTAATGTTAAAAAATGCATAAATGTCTAAGTAAACATTAACGTTGCAATTTGTCTTGTATTTATAAAAAAATGGCTTTATGGATTATAGTGTATCATTTGTAGTAAATGTGCATAAAAGAACTCCAATAAAATTATCATTCCCAAATATGGTGATTGTATAGGGAACTTAATGACATTGTCCCATTAATATGATATACGAATTTTACAAATATCTAATTTGGTATCTCTCTATCATATATAAATGAAATGTAGGTAGAATTATCCTCTCTTGCCTAACGTAAAGGATTTTGACTCCCATTATGAAGTTTACATTCCATTGAAAGTATGACATAACATAAAACACATCTAACAAATTAATGAATACCAGTTGGAAAATTATAACAATATTATTTGTACATTTTTCTAAAAAAGACTTATTACTTTCCCCTCAATTTCTAAAAAGTGTAACATCATCAATCTGTTAAACTCAACATCATTATTTTGATTTAAGATAAATTTAACAAAAATGCTATATTATAGATACCATGAATATTTTCACATTTTTCTGTTATAATTTATTGTTATAATCAAATTTTTGATATGAAAGTCTATAATAGTTTTGGGGAGATTGGAAATCAAAATTAAAATCTATCTTTACATTAACAACCTAGATGCCTTTTCCTGAAAAGGAAATTGTGTTACACATACTTAACGGAAAATTAGCATAACAATATGCATTTAAAAAATTATAAAAAAGATATACTTCCCTCATAAGAAAATAATTTCTAAAATTCCATATAAACCAAATATAGCAATGATTTTCACTCTTCCAAAAGATTTTCACTCTTCCAATGGGAGTCCTAAATTTGCACCAAAAACCCTAGAGAGTTGATGTCTTCTCTAGGTTTACCTAGAACTGGTGCTTAGATAAATGCTCCAACCCCATAAGAGTATGGAAGCCTTATCGTAGTACAGATTTAGGATCGAACCCAAAAGACAACGGTCTTGTTGCAAGCAACAAGACAGAAAACGTATAGAATTTCACTTAGTTACTTACTAGCAGACACTTATACCGAAAGTTGGATTTTTATGGCTTTAAACTAAGAACATAAAAAGTAAAGAAAGCAATTAAAGCTAATGAGTTAAACTATGATAAAAGATCACTAAGGTGTGATCGGTTTTTCACCGCCACTACACATCGATCAACACATGCAAAGCAAAACTTAACCTACAAAAAGAGTTCGGTCAGTTAGCATCCTTGTAGACCTAGCCTCCTTTCGGATAATCTAGCTACGAGAAGTGCGGGAATGTTGCAACGCCAGCCATTCCCGATCAAATGGTCACATTACTTTACATCATTCCCCTCGTAAAGTATGTTCCTTGACTTACCAAGGTTGCACTTCCATACGTCAACTGATTCCATTTCATAGTATGAAAGTGCAACGGATGATAGTGAGTTTACTCCACTTCTTGAGATACACTTCTGGATACCGAAACAGATGCATGGTGGATACATGCACCAAGAACCAACAGGCAAACGAGTTTCAAATCTAATAGTACAAACGTAGACAATTCATACTAAAAGATAAAAGATAACACAAGTTGGAGATCAAGCAACAAGTATTCATTAATCGTTTGATGTTGAACTGACAAAAATAAGAACTCTATATTACAACCTAAGGATTACATTTACATGATATGAAAGCATGGGTAGCGGGGCTACTCCCCGCACCCTAGTGAAGAAGACTACTCCCTCATGACTAAGACCAAGAAGGAGGCGAGAAGAGAGAGAGAGCATCATCCCCACAAAGGAGGGAGGAAGGTCAACCCCTTGGAGAGAGAGAGCAACGATCCACCAGTCTTCGTAGGTTGCACGATGAGGAGGTCTCCCCTTCCCACCTTCTTGGCGAAGATGGAGAAAACAGCTTCAGGATGGAGTATGGATCTCAGACCGACAGCCCCAGGGCGGAGGATGGAAGTGGCAGGAGCTCTGGAACGATTGGGGCAACCTTTGGACGTCTGAAACTTGATATCGATGGAGGACCCTTGGGGTCTTATTTATAGGCCTTGAGTGAAGTCCAAACGGTTTGGAGACCGTTTGGACCTCAAGACCGTTTGGACCTCAAGACCGTTTGGCCCTTGAGACCGTTTGGGTTCATGCGGTCTCGGGACCGTTTGGGTTCATGCGGTCTTGAGACCGTTTGAACTCCATGCGGTCTCGGGACCGTTTGGCTTCATGCGGTCTTGAGACCGTTTGAACTCCATGCGGTCTCAGGACCGTTTGGCTTCATGCGGTCTTGGGACCGTTTGACTCCATGCGGTCTCGGGACTGGTTGGCTTCATGCGGTCTTGGGACCGTTTGACTCTATGCGGTCTCGAGACCGGTTGGTTTCATGCGGTCTTGGGACCGTTTGACTCCATGCGGTCTCGAGACCGGTTGGCTTCATGCGGTCTCGAGACCGGTTGGCTTCATGCGGTCTTGGGACCGTATGACTCCATGCGGTCTAGGGACCGGTTGACTTCATGCGGTCTTGGGACCATTTGACTCCATGCGGTCTCGAGACCGATTGGCTTCATGCGGTCTTGGGACCGTTTGAATCCATGCGGTCTTGAGGTTGAGTTATTCTTTTATGATTTTTTTGTGCTTTTTTCGCATATATAGAAAGGAAAGTTAGTCTGATGGTATATTTACAAAAATGGGTAAAATTAGGATTATGTATAGTTTAAACTTAGAAAGAGTATGGAAAACTAAAGAAAATAACTAAGATAATCGACTAAAATAGGAGGTTATCACCCCCCCCTAACTTAGAGTCTAGCTTGTCCTAAAGTTAGATAGAGATGAGACATGTAATGGCGAGGCGATTTAAATAGGATTTCCATACTCTTGCTTCAATTCTTAACCTGAGTTCCCCTGAGGTCATATCAAGTCTTATTGCTTGCCTAGACTTTTTCAGGTTTCGAGAGTTGCTTGGGTCTCAGGTTCTTTCCGTATCTCGCAGTTCGCATTGGGACCACCTTTAATTTGTGCATGTTGTTGACTCTAATCAGCTTTATACCTCTCTGAAAGACCTGCTGGGAGCTAGAGAGGGTATGAGGGTTGGCCAAAGGCTTGAGGTGTAGTTCCCCCTTCAAGTGGGAGAAGGGATATCTATGCTTTTGGGATTTCACTACCGGGCACGACACATCTGCCTTTGTGAGGGAAACTGAATGTGCCGGCCGGGTGAGTCCTTTATGAGCCTTTCATATACTTAGATACCTTAGGGTTACACTACCGGGCACGACACATCTGCCTTTGTGAGGGAAGCGGAATGTGCCGGCCGGGTGAAACCTTCATCGGTTCTTTATATAGATCCTTATTTATGGCACAACTCTCAAAATTTTATTCGTCTCTCTGGATTTTATTTGATAACTTGCAGGCTTGGTTTTGATTTTGTTTGGGAAAATATTTTGGGCGGCCAAGCCTCTTTTATTTTGAAGAGAGGAAAGATGTTCTTAGAGTTTTTCAACATGCACTTATTTGGTTTGTGGTCCACTTGCAGAACTTCTTGATTTGGAAGTTGCCTGATTCCCCTCTCATCCTTGAGAGCTTGGCTTATTTCTGCCTTGATTTTGACCTGTGGAGAGTCAAATAAAGAATTGAAGCAAAAGCATGAAAATCAGTAGTGGAGGGACATTTATTTAAATCTCCATTAAATGTCTAAGAGCTATTTACTTTTAGGGACTAACATGATTCTAGAGTTAATTGAGGTTGATTCTTCTTAAAAAGGATTAAAGAAAGGAGAAAAAGGAGAAAGAGGGATTTTAGAAGAAGAAAGATACCTTGCCCTTGTCTAATGTACCCCCCTAACTTATCACTCACTCTGTCCTCAGAGTGTCAAAGTGATAGGGTGAGAAGTAATTAGGACAAGGGCTGCGGCTAGACTAACTCGAGAAATCTTGGGTTACCTCCCAAGTAGCGCCTAGGTTGAACGTCGCTGGCTCGACGAGGCTGAAGAGTTGTTATGCTGTTGGCGTAGCATCTCTGATATCGATTGTTTGTCGAGGCATTTTGTCTTCCGGAGTGTAATATCATTTTAAACGGTGACCGTTGACCGTCCGTTCTCCGCCGTTGTTGTCGATAATAATGGCAGCTCCAGTTGGGTAGATATGTTTTATAGTGAAGGGCCCGGACCATTTTGTTCTAAGTTTTCTGGGAAATAATTTGAGTTTGGAGTTGAAAAGGAGCACTTTGTCGCCAAGGGTGATATCTTTTCTCTTAAGATGACCATTGTGCCACATTTTTGTTTGCTCTTTATAGATCCTGGCACTGTGATAGGCTGTCATTCGGAGTTCTTCTAACTCCTGTAACTGGAGTTGTCTATTTTCTCCCGCACTTTTGAGATCGAAGTTTAATTGCTTGATGGCCCACCAGGCTTTATGTTCCAGCTCAACTGGAAGATGACAAGACTTCCCGTACACCAAACGGAATGGGGTTGTTCCGATTGGTGTTTTATATGCAGTTCGGTATGCCCAAAGGGCATCAGGAAGTTTGGTGGACCAATCTGTGCGGTTTTAGTTCATCGTTTTTTCAAGAATCGCCTTTAATTGTCTATTGGATACCTCTACCTAGCCACTAGTTTGTGGATGGTAAGGCGTGGCGACTTTGTGATTGACTCTGTATTTTCTTAGTAAGGCTTCAAAACTTCGCTCCAAGAAATGGGTCCCGCCATCTGATATGATAGTTCTCGGAACTCCAAATCTTGGGAAAATAATATCTTTGAATAATTTGATAACCGGCTTGGAGTCGCTGGACACAGTGGGTACAGCTTCGAACCACTTTGAGACGTAGTCCACTGCGACCAAAATATAAGAGAAGCCATAAGATGAGGGGAAAGGGCCCATGTAGTCTACCCCCCATACATCAAAAAGTTCAATTTCCTACCACATAGTGAGGGGCATTTCGTCCCTTTTTGAAATGTTGCCTGAAAATTGGCATTTGTTGCAAGCTTTCACGAAGTCATAAGAATCTTTTGTTATGGTGGGCCAGAAGAAACCAGATTGTAAAACTTTTATGGTAGTTTTCTTGGCACTCATATGCCCCCCCGTGGGTCCGGAGTGGCAATGTTCTAGGACTGGGGTTATTTCTTCTTCTGGCAGGCAGCGACGAAAAAGTCCATCGGCACAAAGGTGGAACAAGTAGGGTTCGTCCCAGTGATAACGTTTTATGTCATGAAGGAACTTCCTTTTATCCTGGTAGGAAGCAGATGGGTGGATAATTCTTGTGGCCAGATAATTAACGATATCAACGTACCAAGGGAAATCGTGAGTGGCCTTCATAAGCTAGTCATCAGGAAGGGAATCCCTGATAGGGATTTTATCTTTTTCTTCAACCTCGATCCGGCTGAGGTGATCGGCCACAACATTTTCCACGCCACTTTTATCTTTGATCTCCAAGTCGAATTCTTGAAGCATCAGCACCCAGTGGATGAGCCTGGGTTTAGCGTCCTGTTTCTGAATCACGTATCAGATAGCAGAATGGTCTGTATAAACGATGACTTTGGAGCCAATCACATAGGAGCGGAATTTTTCAAACGCATAGATGATATCCAGAAACTCTTTCTCTGTGGTGGTGTAGTTTTTCTGTGCTTCGTCTAGCGTTTTTGATGCATAATAGATAACATAGGGTTTTTTATCAATTCTCTGTCCTAAAACGGCCCCTATGGCATAATCACTTGCGTCGCACATGATTTCGAAGGGCTGCGACCAATCCGGAGCTCTAAGAATAGGTGCAGAGATTAACGCATCTTTAAGGGTGGAGAAGCTTTGCATACATTCCTGATTGAATATGAACTCAGCATCTTTGGTCAGGAATTGGGTCATGGGTTTAGCTATCTTCGAGAAATCTTTGATGAATCTTCTATAGAATCCTGCATGACCAAGGAAAGCTCGAACTCCTCTTATATCCTTTGGAGGTGACAACTTTGAGATAACATCGATCTTCGCTTTATCAACCTCATTTCCCCTATCACTTACCCTATGTCCGAGGATGACACCTTCTGTTACCATGAAATGGCATTTCTCCCAGTTTAAGATAAGGTTCGTTTCCTCGCAGCGCTACAGAACTCGGCCAAGATTGATTAAACAGTTATCGAAGGAGTCTCCGTAAATTGAGAAATCGTCCATAAAGACTTCCATAACGGATTTCGTTAAACCGGTGAAGATAGCAGACATACAACGTTGGAAGGTGGCGGGCGCGTTACATAACCCGAACGACATTCTTCTGAATTCATATGTCCCAAAGGGACAGGTGAAGGTGGTTTTTTCCCGATCCTCCGGGTGTATGGGTGTTTGGTAGAACCCGGAGTAACCATCGAGATAACAAAAATACTTTTGGTGAGCCAGGCGTTCCAAGACTTCATCAAGGAAAGGCAGAGGGTAGTGGTCTTTCCTTGTGGCTTTGTTCAACTTCCTATAATCAATGCACATCCGCCATCCTGTTACAGTCCTGGTAGGCACTAACTCATTTTTATCATTGATCACTACAGTAGTGCCCCCTTTCTTTGGAGCAACCTGAACCGGGCTGACCCATTGAGAGTCAGAGATAGGATAGATCATGCCAGCTTTGAGTAATTTAAGGACCTCCAGACGAACTACCTCTTTCAGATTTGGGTTCAGTTTTCTTTGATGTTCGCGAGAGGGTTTGAATTCTTCAACCATAGGAAGCCTGTGCATACACAGAGCCGGGTTTATGCCCGCAAGGTCAGTTATTTTATATCCAATGACCTTTCTATGCTTCCTCAGCTCATCTAGAAGCCTTACTTCTTGATCTTTGGTAAGGGTGGAGCTGATGATGACCGGGCATATCTCTTCCTTATCTAGGAAAACATATTTAAGCCTTGTAGGTAAAGTCTTCAATTCGGGGGCTTTCGGTGGTTCGGCTGCTTCTATAATAGTAACGGCTTTAAGCTCTTCAAAAGTGGCTTTTGGCGCTTCTTTGATCTTTTCTAGATATTGGAGACATTGCTGAACTAGTTCATTTGCAGAAAATTCAACCTTTGGATTTATAAGAGAATTCTCAAGTTCGTCAATTGGCTCAGAGATTTCTAATTGCGACATTTGTTGAATTGCGTCCAAAAGAAAGACTTCTTCTTGGATGTTGGGACCTTTCATGCTATCAAGGACTCAGAATTGAATTGCTTCTTTTCCGAGTCTAAGAATGATGGTCCCAACTTCGACGTCAATAACCGCTCTGGCTGTAGCGAGGAACGGTCTTCCAAAAATGATTGGGTACCTTAAGTCTTCTTTAATATCCATGATAATGAAATCGCATGGTACGTAAGCATCTTTGCCTATTCTCACCGGAATATCTTCAATGATCCCCATGGGTGCAGTTATGGTGGAATTAGCAAGTTGAATAGTCATTGTTGTAGGTAGCACTTCGGTGAAGCCCAGACGTTTACACATTGAGTAAGGCATAATGGATATGCTGGCCCCAAGGTCAGCTAATCCTTTCTTCGTGGATGCGTTTCCGATGCAACATTGGATTCTGAAGGAACCGAGGTCCTTGTTCTTCTTGGGCAATTTGTTTAGGATGATGTCAGAAGTGGTCTGAGCAAGCTTGACGGTTTCATGCTCCTTGGTGATATACTTTCTTGACAACAAGGTTTTGAGATACTTTGCCCATGCTGGCACTTCGGATAGAGCGTCAAGGAGAGGGATGTCAATGTATAGTTTCTTCATTGCCTCCTTGAACTTTTGAAACCTGGCGTCCATTTTTGTTTCTTGCAGTCTGCCCAGATACGGGATCCTCGGTTTGAATTGCGAGACTTTGGGTTCTGCGGGCACTTGTTCTTTATTTTTGTCCTTTGTGCCCTCGGAGGGTTTCTCAATTCCTTGTTGCAGGATCTCTTTTGTCATAAAAGTGGGCGTATCATCACCATATAGAGTGATCTTGTTTGTCTCAGGAAGAATGTGTCCTGACCTTGTGGTGACGGCATTCAACTGTTCATGTTCATTCTGCCCATGCTAAGGATTTGATTCAGGTTGTCCAACAAACATTCCTACTGGGGGCTTTAATTGTGCAACAATCTGAGCGAGTTGAGCCTTGACTGCTTTCTGCTGAGCCTGTTGGTTAGCAAGCATAGTTTGCTGCGATTGCAGCATTTGCCTTATCAAGGATATTTCATTTTCCGGTTGGGAAAAAGTGTTTTTTAGAGGAATTTGTTGTTGGATTTGTTGAGATTGTTGAGGTGGTAGCGTATGCAGCTGTGGATGGATCGGGGGATGAGTGTACTGGTAGTAGGCTGATTGGTTCCTAGGGTAGTTAGCCTTGGGGAAGTTGTTCCTGGAGTTCCCTTGATTTTGGTTAAAATTGTTTGAGAACCCAAGTGGTAGCCTACTGTCAGATCCCCCCTGTGTCTGATGTTGTGGATTCGCAGTTCCAGAAGGGTTCCCATATTGGAATCCAGGATGATTCCTCAGTTGATTGGGATTGTAGTAGACTTGTCCAGGAATAGTGTGGATGGAGTTGACTTGCTCAGGAATCTGATCTCCAGCTTGATCATTGATAGGTTCATATGATTCTGGTGGTGGATGAAGATCCATCATCACATTATACAGCATACAACAAGATAGAGTCGGATGGTCAGAAGAATGACAAGCCTCATAGGATCCTGTGACGGCTTTAACTTGTTGAACTAGCGGAGTTTTCTTTTTATCAATCTCTCCGAGAGAAGTCTGGAGAGCTTGTTGTTTATGAACAATTGTTTTCAAGGCCTCAGCTATTGTCTTCATTTCTATGGATTCCTCAGCTTTGAAAACCTTAAGGACACCTTCTCCAGTTGACCGTCCCCAGTTGGACTGGTTTTCAGCTCCTAATGTAACAATCTTCCAGGCGTCTTCATAGTTTTTCCTCATGAAGTTTCCTCCAGATGAGGAATCTAAGAATTGTTTTATATCATCACTTACCCCCCCCCCCGGTAGAAAGTTTCTATCAGTTGATTCTGTGAAATTCCATGTTGGGGGCACTTGTGCAGAAGTTCCTTAAATCTTTCCCATGCCTCAGCAAGGGTTTCTCCAGGTAGCTGGGAGAAGTGGTTGATTTGCCCTCTGATTTCATAGGTCAGCGAGGGTGGAAAGAACTTCTCTAAGAATTTTTCCTCTAGAGGGGCCCAAGTGGTTATTATGGGTTCTCTGTCCAATGAGTTGTACCAACTCAGGGCCCTCCCAGATAAGGTGAAGTGGAACAGATGGAGCATTATCGCATCGAAAGCGATACCAGCTTGCGGGACCAGGCGGCATAATGCCTTAAACCTTTTCAAATGGTCCATGCAATCATCTCCTGAGCCTCCAGAGAAGGGGATGTCTTGCATAATTTGGATCCACTGGGTCCGAATCTCAAAGTTTGGGATATTGATAATCGGAGGCCGGACTGGGTGGTTATCCTCGTAGTTTTTCGGGATAGCATAGTCCCTCAGTTGCTTGTTTCGTAACTCGAGCTGAGCAGCTTGGGTTGCTGCCTCGGTCTCCGCTCTTATGCGGGCTTGCTCTTCTGCTCGTATATCCGCTTGTATTTGGGCACGGGTGTCTGCGATGAGTTGTGCCCATTGTGCGGCGATGGCACCATTTACCCTCTCCA
Source organism: Alisma plantago-aquatica (assembly GCA_963693085.1). NCBI lineage: Eukaryota > Viridiplantae > Streptophyta > Magnoliopsida > Alismatales > Alismataceae > Alisma > Alisma plantago-aquatica. The sequence continues at coordinate 478,313,857 of OY856413.1, read as the reverse complement.
TCACCAAAGAAGCCTGGTGCTGTTCGTCAGCCATTTGTCTGGCTAGTTGGCGATTGAGACGGGTTCGGCGGTGGAAACTTCTCTCTACCACGGAGTCAAACTTCGGATCAGGGGAGAATCCGCGACTATGCGGTGGTTGCATGCACGTGTTCTACCTGAGTATAGAGAAAAGAGAACACCTTTAGATAATAGTGAAAATATGAAAGTTTCAAGAAGATATAGAGTTATGATTAAAAAGAAAGTGTAAAATCCTAACCAACTAGAAAGGTACTAAGTAAAATTACAACGTTCCGTTGTCCCCGACAACGGTGCCATTTATTGATGGAGTTGGGACTTACACCAAAAGATTTTCACTCTTCCAATGGGAGTCCTAAATTTGCACCAAAAACCCTAGAGAGTTGATGTCTTCTCTAGGTTTACCTAGAACTGGTGCTTAGATAAATGCTCCAACCCCATAAGAGTATGGAAGCCTTATCGTAGTACAGATTTAGGATCGAACCCAAAAGACAACGGTCTTGTTGCAAGAAACAAGATAGAAAACGTATAGAATTTTACTTAGTTACTTACTAGCAGACACTTATACCGAAAGTTGGATTTTGATGGCTTTAAACTAAGAACATAAAAAGTAAAGAAAGCAAGTAAAGCTAATGAGTGAAACTATGATAAAAGATCACTAGGGTGTGATCGGTTTTTCACCGCCACTACACATCGATCAACACATGCAAAGAAAAACTTAACCTGCAAAAAGAGTTCGGTCAGTTAGCATCCTTGTAGACCTAGCCTCCTTTCGGATAATCTAGCTACGAGAAGTGTGGGAATGTTGCAACGCCAGCCATTCCCGATCAAATGGTCACATTACTTTACATCATTCCCCTCGTAAAGTGTGTTCCTCAACTTACCAAGGTTGCACTTCCATATGTCAACTGATTCTATTTCATAGTATGAAAGTGCAACGGATGATAGTGAGTTTACTCCACTTCTTGAGATACACTTCTGGATACCGAAACAGATGCATGGTGGATACATGCACCAACAACCAACATGCAAACGAGTTTCGAATCTAATAGTACAAACGTAGACAATTCATACTAAAAGATAAAAGATAACACAAGTTGGAGATCAAGCAACAAGTATTCATTAATCGTTTGATGTTGAACTGACAAAAAAAGAACTCTATATTACAACCTAAGGATTACATTTACATGATATGAAAGCATGGGTAGCGGGGCTACTCCCCGCACCCTAGTGAAGAAGACTACTCCCTCATGACTAAGACCAAGAAGGAGGCGAGAAGAGAGAGAGAGAGAATCATCCCCACAAAGGAGGGAGGAAGGTCAACCCCTTGGAGAGAGAGCAAGGATCCACCAGTCTTCATAGGTTGCACGATGAGGAGGTCTCCCCTTCCCACCTTCTTGGTGAAGAAGGAGAAAGCAGCTTCAGGATGGAGTATGGATCTCACACCGACAGCCCCAGGGTGGAGGATGGAAGTGGCAGGAGCTCTGGAACGATTGGGGCAGCCTTTGGACGTCTGAAACTTGATATCGATGGAGGACCCTTGGGGTCTTATTTATAGGCCTTGAGTGAAGTCCAAATGGTTTGGAGACCGTTTGGACCTCAAGACCGTTTGGCCCTTGAGACAGTTTGGGTTCATGCGGTCTCGGGACCGTTTGGGTTCATGCGGTCTTGAGACCGTTTGAACTCCATGCGGTCTCGGGACCGTTTGGCTTCATGCGGTCTTGAGACCGTTTGAACTCCATGCGGTCTCAGGACCGTTTGGCTTCATGCGGTCTCGGGACCGTTTGGCTTCATGCGGTCTTGGGACCGTTTGACTCCATGCGGTCTCGGGACCGGTTGGTTTCATGCGGTCTTGGGACCGTTTGACTCCATGCGGTCTCGAGACCGGTTGGCTTCATGCGGTCTTGGGACCGTTTGACTCCATGCGGTCTCGAGACCAGTTGGCTTCATGCGGTCTCGAGACCGGTTGGCTTCATGCGGTCTTGGGACCGTATGACTCCATGCGGTCTCGGGACCGGTTGACTTCATGCGGTCTTGGGACCGTTTGACTCCATGCGGTTTCGAGACCGATTGGCTTCATGCGGTCTTGGGATCGTTTGAATCCATGCGGTCTTGAGGTTGAGTTATTCTTTTATGATTTTTTATGATTTTTCTGCATATATAGAAAGGAAAGTTAGTCTGATGGTATATTTACAAAAATGGGTAAAATTAGGATTATGTATAGTTTAAACTTAGAAATAGTATGGAAAACTAAACAAAAGAACTAAGATAATCGACTAAAATAGGAGGTTATCATTCACCGGGCTACTCCCGGTCCTAAAGACAAAGGGGATTAGCCCTGCATGTTCATCTCTGAGTAAGACATGATTGAAGAAAGGGGAAACATGGAGAAAAATGTGGATGAGTAATGTGAACCCCTGAACGGAGGAGATTCAAGCATTCCTCGGCATAGAGTGGGAGATCTATAGTCTTTCATCGGTAGAGAATGTCTTCTTCGGCTCTTGGTATGGTTGGGCGTGCTTCTGGGCTTCATTCTTCTCTCCACACCTTCTTGGGATGTGTGCAGCGGCTAATGACGTGATAGATGACTCCTGGCCTCCGTCATTAGGTATAAACACCAAGTTAGGTCGCCAAAATATCACCATTGTTGGATTCGGGCCGATCTAAAGAAAACTCTAATCTGACGGTGTCGATACCATCGACGCGGGTCGATGGTATCGACCCCTCGTGATATCGACAAGCCTTCCTTCTTTTATGTCATCCCGCCTGATGCCGACTAGATACCATCGACGCCAGTCGATGGTATCGACACCCTTAGGCGTCAGTTTTATCCCTTTTCTGTCACTGAAGCTATAAGCGTCGATAGTATCAAATATGGTGTCGATAGTATCGACTGACTGATCGATGGCAACCTGAAGGTATCTCGCTACCATCGACTTCCCAGTCAATGGTGTCGACTCTGCATGGCTGCTTGCGGCTGTCTGCCTGTGGTTGTGTCGATACTATCGACGGGTGTCGATGGTATCGACAGATCTATATATGTGTTTTTCCTGAAATTACAAGACAGAGCCAAATCAGTCGAGACAAAACCCATTATTATAATCATTTATGATCAAAACGATAAAATATGGGAGATTCGATACTGAAAGGGATTATAGACAAGAGTAACTGAATTATGCAATATAAACCACCAAAGTGACCAATAAACACATAAAACGCAAGTAAAACAAGTCTATAAATGTGACTCAAAATCATCGCATCAAACTCCCCTAAGCTTGAACCTTGCACGTCCTCAAGCAACAAAAACTCTAGAATAGAATTGCGCGGGTCAACTAAAGAATAGATTAGTACAACAGACTTCGCCGTATGATCCCCACAAAACATTCACAATCTGGCCCTTACTAACCACAGAATGATAATTACCCTCAAGGCGACAATAATCATCCATAAAAGATATCTCCCTCAAAATTGATGAACACTATCACATAAGGCAGTTAACATAATAACATCCTTCGGTCCAAACTCGGTGCATCTTGTGATCTTCTATCTACGTTGCTCGTCCTAACTACCATCTAGATGGAAGCAGCTCTCCTGATATTAATGAGTGAGGAGAATATCACGGTGGCCTACCAATTCGAGCAACAGGTACATGGAATAGGTGGGTGTGGGAGAAATGCAAGCATAATACAGTTTTATCATGCACAAATAAAAAAAATTATCTAAATGATGCATATGCAAATGAAAATGCCCTAATGCCTACATTTGGGTGGAATGATGCATGCACTATCATTTCGTCTCAGGCTGAGATGGAATATCTAAGAAAACTACATCATGTGCTTATTCTTCTTAGTATGCAAGTGAGAACATGTTCCTTTCCCCCTCTCATTCCTACTTCTTAAAAAAATTTCTTTTTCTTTTTTTTTTCAATTTTTTTTCAATTTTTCTTTTTCTTTCAAGCCCTTATTTTCATAGGTGACAATGAATTATTTGTCGGGCTCACTTCTTGTTACATAACTTATACATTTGAAGCATTCTATTTGGAGGGTATGGAACAAATTCACCACCTTTAATGTTTCAGAAGACATAAGATGCATGATGTACTATATGCACAAAAGATGTGAATGCAGCTACAAAATGATAGTTATGCAATTAAATGACACGCACCTAAGGATAATGTGCATGTATAACTACTCTATCTTTTTTTCTTTTTCGTGCAAAAATATGTAAGAATAGTTGTAATGCAAGACCTATCTACATGGGATGCAATCAAAGAGATGAAAACAGTAATGTGCTTCCAGTTCTTATGATGGAGTATGAAAACAATGGGGTGGATAGATCACAAGGTTAATTGACCGAGCCTTTAGAAAATATTATGTCCCTCCTTACTGACCTGTGTAATAATTAAGAGGCTTCTCTCTCTTATTTCAAATTAAGGTCTCATTATCATTTGGTCAGTTTAGGCTCAAACAACCAATTTTGTCCACTCTTCGTGAATCATAGGAATGTACAGTTGTGGTTTCCTGTTTTAAAGTTGATAAACCCAATTATTTTCTTAAGTCATGCACTCAAGGTTGAACAACACAAGCTTGCAAAAGCACTAAAAATTTCAAAGTTACCCTTGATTTCCATGTACAAATGCAGAGATGACACATGACTTTAAACACCCACAATTACGCTAGATAGAATGGTGATCCTACAGAAAACTAAGACCTAAGAAAAATAAATGACAAAAGACAAAGCAATAAATGATAAAACTAAGAAAAATAAAGGATAGAAATTGTTCCAACTCCCCCCCCCTAAGCTTGAATTGGACTATGGCCTCATAGTCAAAAACAACCTTAAAAAGGTGGAACAGTGATACCGATCATTCTGCAGGTGGGGCGGGTACTGCGGGGCTGTGGGGTCCCAAGATGGGTACTGCCCCTGGAAGATCGGATCATACTGGGGCATCAGTGGAGGTTGAGGATACCCCCTGAAATAATTTTGGCTCCAGTAGTTGTCGTAGAAAGGCTATTATTGCATCTCCATCCAATGCAACCTGTCATGGATATTATGTTGGTTGGCAAAGAGGAGACGCTCATTCTCGTAAATAGCCTACTGGTTTTCGAAAAGCCGGTTCGTGGTATCCTGAATACCGACGAATGAAGTTGTATGCTGCTGCTGGGTCTGATGAATCTCCTGCAGCATCGAGTACATTCCTTGCATAGAATAGGCATCCTCTCCTTGTTGAGAGGGTTGAGGTGGCAGAGGCTGTGAAGAAGATGATGCACCCAGATGCATGCGGGGGCACTTCCGTGGTGCCACTCGTGCCCGAAGAGGAGTGAAAGCCTCCTCTTCCTCTTCATGCTTGTCGCTTTCATCATTATCGCCATCTTCATCAGAGTCGTCGATGGCGATGATAGGCCATCGGAAATATTGAGCTCCCTCTATGTTGAAGACGGGGTTGGAAAGCGCACATTCTTGATATTCGTGATTGACGTGGCAATGTGCATAAGCCAAGTCATCACGGAGCATGAGGAGGTTGGAGCGGTGCAGATGATGGAGGTTGACCTTGTTCCTGTTGGAAAGTGGAGTAAGTTGGAAAAATCCAAACCGAGGTAGAGGGTCAGCGGTGTGATGAGACCTCCAAAGTGGATAGGAGACTTCCGCGTACTCCTCTTCAAGGCCAACACGCGCGTCAAAAAGAACACGCCCCAGTTGCACTCCTCGCGCTTCAACATTTTATGCAGAAAGAACACCGTCTCCTGAAATTTGCTAAGAGACAAGTCGTCGTGAGCAAAGAGTGTCGTACAGAGAATGCAATGCAGAATCTGCACAAACGGATGCTCGAAGTCGGCGACTACAGCGTTGTGGTATCTCACGGATTTTCCTGGAGGCGTAGGCACTAGCTGGGAGAAGATATCATCGTAGTCAAACCTGTTGTCCGGCCTCCTGTGCTGGTAATAGTCATGATACCAGTTATACATAGAATTGAACTGGGTGAGAGTGAGGGTGTAATTGTTGTTGTAGAGTCTGAAAGACACACGCCCTTTCTTCCACTCCCTATCGGTGGCGATCAAGTCATTGGGCACTACATTGATATCTAATGATGCCATGAACTCCGCCATGAGTTCCTTGTAAGTCGGCCACTCTCCAAAAAACAGTTGACCATCTGCATGGAACTCCATCTCATCGGGCATCCTGCATGTATGCTTCGCCTGTCCCTGCAGGACGTAGGCGAGATTGTCATTGAACCCCAAGTCGCGGATCATTTCCCGATCGACGTAGCGGATGGGCTCAATCTTCCTCTTGACCAACTCCTCGTGCACCTTCCGGATCTCCGGTGAGGGATGGACAATCCTCGGACGAGGAATGGATCCCGTTGGTGGAGGAACGAAGGTTGGGATCTCCATGGGAACCTCCCGTGAAGAAGATTCTCTGTATGTCTGCACCATTGTCATAGAGAAAATAAAAGGATAGGAGATGGAGCTCAGAGAAGACAATCTCCGCTCAGTGCAGGGCTCGGTGAAGATCACGATCCTTGGACGCTTGTAGCGGGCCTCCGATCGCACATCAATGCTCAATGCACTAGGAGAGGGAAGAAGCTCTAAAGATGTGAAGAGAATTGACAAACAATCCCTCCTTTTATAACTCTGGTCGTCGCTGTTGTGGACCCGTCGATACCATCGACGGGGTGTCGATGGTATCGACACCTGTAACACAATCCGGGTTTCACGAGTATCGACGGATGTCGATTGCCTGATGTGGGGGCCCGGATCGATGACGCGTTGATACCATCGATAGGTGTCGATGGTATCGACCCATCCCACAGATTGACTTCCTTGATGTAGTGATCGCCCTTGATTTCCTCTCACGTATCGGTGACATGTCGCGTCGATACCATCGACGTGGGTCAATGGTATTGACTCTTTGTAGGTCAAACACCCTCGTGAGGCCCGGCCACCGCTTTCTTCCTGTTGTCGGGTCGATACCAACGACAGGCCCGTCGATGGTATCGACTTGACTGAGCCAAAATTGTCTGTAAATCTTCAGGGATCTCACGAGTATCGACACCCATGTCGATACTATCGCGAGTATCGACAACCATGTCGATACTATCGACCCCGATCTGGCGATTTCTTCAGCGAACCTGATGGTAGGTCGATACCAACAATGAGGTCGTTGATGGTATCGACTCAGAGAAATTTCTGCAGTCGCCTAACTGTACCCATGTCACTACCATCGACACAATGGTCGATGGTATCAACTCTGCCTCAGCCCTGCACACTAAACAAATGATCAAGGTATCATTTTTACAATAAAAACAAAATTAAACTAAACGAGCTTGTAAATGTGAGAGAAAATGAACGAAACTACCAATGGTTGGGTTGCCTCCCAAAAAGCGTCCTTATTAAACGTCTTAGGTTAGACGAAATCAAGCTTCTCATCTTGGAGCTTCAGAGAGATTTCCTAGGGGATCATTCGGCAGTTTGAACTCAACTCTATCCTGGCCAATCCCTAATGTCAAAGTACTTCTCCCGATAGCAGTGATAACATCGGCCATCGCTTGAAACGGCCTACCCAATAGCATCTCACAATCGTGTAGCTGCGGCATGTCCATGACGATGAAATCCACCAGAAAAATAAACCTGTCGACTTTGACAAGTACATCCTCACACACTCTGTATGGCTTCACAAAGGACCCATCTGCCAACTCAATAGTCATAGCAGATTTCTTTAGTTTCTTCAACCCAAGCTTTTGGAATGTGGACAACGGCATAAGATTTATGCTAGCACCTGAATCACACTGAGCATAAGAGAAGTTATGGCCTCCTATGGAACATGGGATGTAGAACCCTCATGGATCCTTCCTTTTCTATGGTAAACTCCCATGGATAATTGAGCTCACCATCTCATTCACCCGGCAAACATCTGTGTCTTTTATTTCCCTTTTCTTAGTGATGATATCCTTAATAAACCTCCCGTATGCGGGAATCTATTCTATGATCTCCACTAACAGAATGTTAATATGGAGCTTCCTGAACATCTCCAAGAACTTTCTGTAATGTCAATGCTCTTTCTTCAGCCTCGGACTATCCGGATAAGACATAACTATCTCCTTTAGACGCTTGTGAGGTGGCGCATATGGGCTTTTCGGGGTCTCCTCCCCTAAGCTTGCTTCAATGTCACCCTCTGGCATAGCCTTTGGCACATCATTTACAACTGGTGTAACGTGTGGCTGCTCATCTTTCTCAGTGGTTGTAGCTTCACCATGAAGTACGACCTTAACTTGCTCTTCTTGCCTAGGTGTGGGAACGACCGTGATGGGTTCTTGGGGGGTTTTTCTGAATGGGAAATATCCACCAGGTAGTCCATAAAAACTGTGAGGATATGGTATTCTCAGTGTAGCATCCGTATCAAAAATCATCTTGCCTTTTTCCTGGACCTCCACCACCGGGGCCTCTACCTCTTTAATCACAGATATATACTTCACTTGATGATGTGCTTGAACAAGTTCTGCATTGCCAGTTGGTCTTTGTTGATTTGCATGCTTCATGGCCATCACTTCATTGGTGATTTGAGTCACTGTCGCCTCTAGTGCCCTCATCTGTGCTCCATAACTTTGCAATGTCTGCCCAAATTTAGTCAGAATCTCACCATGGGACTGCAGTTGCTTACTGAACAGACTCATCATCTCTTGATTTTGTTGCACCACTTGACTAAGCAACTCGGTGCTTTTATCCTCTGCCTTTGATTGTGTCTTTGCATCTGGATCTTGTAGGAAGTTATTTGGATCCTTCCATGAGAATTTTATGTCCTTTCTCCAAGCATACTCATTGTTCCTATAGCCCTGTTGTTGCATAAATTTGTCTTGGGCTTCCTCATCGGATTTTGTATCTTCTTTTTCAAGTAGTTTCTTGGCTAGACGGTCTAATTTATCATTCAGCTCCTTGATGGACCTGGACTCACCTACGACTTTAACTTGTTCTGGTGCATCCCTATCACCCCAAGACTGCTTCTTTGCCATATTCTTCAGAATCTCCCAACACCTAGTGCTTGTGTTATTCAAGAAAAACCCCGATCCTGCTGAATCTAGGTTGCTTCTATCTTGCTCAGAAAGAGCAAAATAGAAAATCTTGACCTGTTTTTCCTTGTCAAGTCCATGATGTGGGCACCTCCGCAACATTATTTGGAAACATTCCCAAGTCTCGGAATACGTCTCGCCGGCTTTCTGGCTGAAGTTGTGGATCTTTCGTACAAGATCATTGGTCTTCTGGGGCGGAAAGAACCTCTCAAAAAATACCTCAACCATGTGATCCCACAATTCCACATACTCATCATCAAGATTATGTAGTCATTCTCGTGCATTTCCCGCCAGAGAGCTGGGGAATAACTTCAAATACAATGTCTCCTGTGGAAACCTGTCTATCTTGATCATATCATAGTTCTCCACGAACTGGCTTATGTGAGTCACCAGATCTTCATTTTTAAGCCCATGAAATGCATTTGATTTGACCAAATTTATTAGTGTCGGATCAATCTTATAAGTTGGAATGTTGAATGCCTGCTTCTTTATTGGCCCCTTTGATGCTGATGAGGAAGAAGACTTTATCTTCTCCCATATTGTCCATTCTTCTGCCATGACTTCTGGTTCTGAGTCTGAATATATATCCTCGAGTTGATCTTGAGTGTTGTTTTCCTCTTCGTCTGACCCCTACGGCAGAACCTCTGGTGATGGCTGTGTGTAGTCTGTGCTACATGTCCTCACCATGCACTAGTACCTGCTAAGTAATAATTTATTTTCAGTACAGTGAGAGACGATTGCTAAATAAATAAAAAATAATCGTTGAATTTCAAAATTAATAATAAAATAAAAACTGGCCTAGAGTGGCCACTTGCAGCACTCGTAGTGCCGACAATTGTCGTGTCCCCGACAACGGTGCCAAAAACTTGACACGCTTTTACCGTGCATATAACACAAGTGTATGCGTCAATGTAGTACATGCCCTTATGAGGCCCGAGTCGAACTCAGGGTCACTGAATTGTTGGTAGACTACTATTAACTGCTCGCAATCAGCTAGACCGGTTAAAAAGGTTTTAAGAGTTGTTGAAAAATAAAAGAAAATAAAATAAAATAGAGCAATCGATTAAGGGTTTAATTTAATCAATTCAAATGGAGATCTTTAGGATTGCGGTTTCACCGTGAGTTTTCATTGTATGAATTTCCACATAGTTAAACGCGTTCATCTCTCAATCCGGGTAGTGGCCTGTAGTCATAATTGTCCACTGTCATGATACAATTCACTACCTAAATCTAGGTTGGTTCCACCGTCGTAGTAACATATACCCTAAATTAGGTGCATTAGAATCGACCTCTGGGTTTCCACCATCAACCGTACATCACCTTGTTCAAGGAATTTATGAGTTAATGTGAATTTCATCTCTTTTCAACTGTTAATTCTTCTTTCAAAGTAATTAAAGGCATTAGATTATCATTAGGGTGATCAAGCATAATGATATAATGGAGAAAACGAAATCATACCACGGATTTAAGAGACAAATTATGAATTACTATGATAAAAACATCATATAATGATTCCCCGGGCTACTCTCGGTCCTAAAGACAGAGGGGATTAGCCCCGCATGTTCATCTCTGAGCAAGACATGATTGAAGAAAGGGGAAACATGGAGAAAAATGTGGATGAGTAATGTGAACCCCTGAACGGAGAAGATTCAAATGTTCCTCGATGTAGAGTGCGCGATCTATAGTCTTTCGGTGGTAGAGAATGTCTTCTTCGGCTCTTGGTACGGTTGGGGCGTGCTTCTGGGCTCCGTTCTTCTCTCCACACCTTCTCGGGATGTGTGCAGTGGCTAATGACGTGATAGATGACTCCTGGCCACCGTCATTAGGTATAAATACCAAGTTAGGTCACCAAAATATCACCACAGTTGGATTCGGTCCGATCTGAAGCAAACTCTAATCTGACGGTGTCGATACCATCGACGCGGGTCGATGGTATCGACCCCTCGTGATATCGGCAAGCCTTCCTTCTTTTTTGTCGTCCGCCTGATGCCGACTCAATACCATCGATGTGGGTCGATGGTATCGACACCCTTAGGCGTCGGTTTTATCCCTTTTCTGTCACTGAAGCTATAAGCATCGATAGTATCGACTATGGTGTCGATAGTATCGACTGACTGATCGCTGGCAACGTGAAGGTATCTCGCTACCATCAACTTCCCAGTCGACGGTATCGACTCTGTGTGGCTCCTTGCGGTTGTCTTCCTGTGGCTGTGTCAATACTATCGACGGGTGTCGATGGTATCGACAACTGTATATATGTGTTTTTCCTGAAATTGCAAGACAGAGCCAAATCAGTCGAGACAAAACCCATTATTATAATCATTTATGATCAAAATGATAAAATATGGGAGATTTGATACTGAAAAGGATTATAGACTAGAGTAAGTGAATTATGTAATATTAACCACTAAAGTGACCAATAAACCCATAAAACGCAAGTAAAACAAGTCTATAAATGTGACTCAAAATCATCGCATCACTAGCCCATACATCTCTCTCTTCTGAGAATTTCTTTCATGTGAAACATTCTACTTGGAGTGTGATCTTTTGATCATCCTACTTTATTGGACTTTCTTTTGATTCGAGCTTATATTTTTTCTTTATGATGAAACCCTAATTGATGATGTGTACAACTTTTGCCACTTATGTGATTGATGTTTATTTTGTCCATTTTTGTGATGGAAACTTTCATTATTCTATAAAAGACTACATGTTATACTTCCTCTACATTATGCATGTTATGTGATTCAAGATCGCTAGAGTAGTGTAATTACATTGGTTTCTGGGTTTTGTGCCCACGTTATATTTTTGGGATGGAGGTTGTGTGCCCCATACCTGGGTTTTGTGCCCACTTTTATGTATATTGGGGAGATGGTTCTGTTCCATACTCTATCAGGTTTCAAGGTTGTGAGCCTTGGCCGCCATTGTTATTTAGATTGTTCTAGTGCTATGCTTATCTCACATGCATGCATGTTGTTGTCTTTGTGATGGGTTTTGTGCTCAAAAATGTATATGTGCTTGTGTGACACAACTTTTATGATTTAATGGCAAGTATTCCTCTTGTTTATTGTATTTTGAAATTCCCAATCTTTTTATACCCAGTTGGTTAGTCCTTTCCTTTTCCTTTGGGAAGCCTTATTTATTTGACATCTCTTTATTTCATAATGTTACTGAATACTCTATTCAATATTGTCATACCAACATTTTGCTGAGTTGTCTACTTTTTCTCCTCTTGTTGAGGTATGCTTCCATTCCAAAGTGTAGATCAATGAGAAGCTTACCGAGTTGGACCAGAACCTCATCAGGTATAGCTGAAACTTTTGGGAGACTTTCTCAAGGTGGTTAGATGACCCTTGGCTGATCCTTTAGTATAGTTAGTTTTCATATGTATCACCTTGTGTGGGGAAGTATAGTGACAACAACAAGTAATGTAATAGTTATATTTTTTTATTCTGCTGCTACATTTGGTATCATGATACATACATTTTGAATAAATCGGTTATCATCCCTTTGTGAAAAATTTATAGTGGTATTTGATATATGGGATGTTTCCCTTTTATTTGATTTAGTAGGGAGTGGATCCCCTCTTGGGTCCTACTCCTTACATGATCCTTTTGGAACATCAATTAATAACCACATGTTTAACCATTGATGATTATTGAAATCTTACTTCTCATGTATATGGGTTTTATGAGTTCATTGCTACATGTTTTATGTTGTCATCCTTTTTTCACTAAAATGAATGGATTTTACTTGTGATCCTGCCTACTCCACTATGCATGTGATATTTGGACTAGTCATATATATTTAAAGTTCAAGCATGTTTTAGGAACTAAGGTTTATCCCTCTTTCCTTGAATTGGGTTTTTATTCCCCTTTCCACATGATGTATATATTTAGGCACTAGTGTTTCATTCATCCTTCTAGGCCTAGAGTTTTATACCCCCTACCGTATCTAATATATTAGCATTGAGGTTTTATTCCTTCTTTGGTGTATGGTGCCCTATCCCTAGTTTAGACTTGTTGTAATATACATGAACTTTATGTCTATTATTGTTTCTAATGTATGAAAATGATATAAATGACTAATTCATTAAATATTTCTTGAATTTTATGCCTCAATCACTTGGTACTCATACTTTAGTTAATTTTTCATTTTTTATACCTTCTATTGATCTTACCTGATTGTTATAGCCCCTACTATATGAGGACACCCTCTTTTGTATTAAAAACCTTCATAATACCCATATACTTCTAACTTTTCACATAATACTTTTGATTCTTACCTTTTTGTTATCTATATTTAGAAAAAATTTCCAAGTCACCCAATTGTAGGTGAATTAGAGCATGCTAACTCAAGATGACCATGAATGTATACTATGGACTTTGGAGGATCGCTTGAGATGGCCAAGTTTCCTTCTACAACCAGTCCTTAGTATATGGAGTTGAAAATTTTTCTTTATTAAAAGAATGTCTCTTATGTGATAAACTTGGTAAGTTTATTAACAGAATGTCTCTTATGTGATGAACTTGGTAACTTTTGTGATCATGTGTAGTCAAATACCTCTATAATCATTCTAATTTGTGATTAATGCCTTTTGAGGTAGAAAATGAAAGTACCTCCTTCCATTCATACTTAGTAGTATGTTTGGAATTTTATGGTTTCATTACTCAATTAATTAAGAGTAGATATCCTCTCTGATCCCACTCCTTTAAATTTTATAGAATGAGTAGTTAAAGTAAGTAAATGATTTACAATTCAAATGATTTCACAAAATAAGACTCGTATATATTGAGCTCATAATGGTACCTCACAATACATAAGGGTATGTAAAACAGTAATATGAAACATGAACTATAAAGTAGGAATTGAGAAATAACGGGACGAAGGAGTCACATAATATATGTGTCTATTCCAAATCCCAAACAAAGGGAGAAGGAAGCTCAATCTTGAGGTCAAACATCAAATGTCCTCACTCTAATAGTAGATTGCAACCACATAGAGAAGGCAACAGTTATTAAGAATGTAAATAAAGAAGTTGGTGTTTGGTTTAGGATTAGAGGTGGCACCTGTCATGCTAGAGAAGGGACGTGCTCAAACCATGGTAGGTGTGGCCACTTGTGTCTTCTTCCTATCTAAAACAACACCCGCCATAGATAACTTTCTATAACTCATGTTGTCTCACAAACTAATCATTGTCTTTCTCCCCTTTACCCACTTATTCTCTTCCTCACCTCCTCCCTACCTTTTAATCTCATTTCCTTACCCAATCAAACCCTATCTACCTTTACCACTTCCTACACTTTTACTCAACAACCAGATAGAAGGAAACCTATAGTCACTAGTTGTATTGATTGGTGAGATATCCTACGGTAACCAAAAGACACATACATGTGTTATACATTATTTTTAGGGTCACCAACACCATTGAAACTACTACCATTTACCAAATGAGCTAACCAGTTTCTTATTCCTCCAAACAACCTCTATTTTCTTGGTCTGGTGCAAACTATTGTTGTAGCATCACCTAGAAACAACTGCACATGATGGATCCTCTTCTACTTTATGTCTAAGATTCACAACAAGTATACCTCCCCTATTTAACTCCTTAACGTTCCCTCAATCCTTCATTGGTCTTTCTTCTTCCCTCTATAGATTTTATTCTTCTTAACCATTTGTTCTAGTCATTAACTGAATTTAAGCCTTGCGAGGATTTGAGATAGATGTATTATGTCGGTACGTCCTTCCTACTTAGGTTCCCTTAGTTCATGTATGATCCTCTTAGATTTACCTTGTCATCCACAATTTTTATTATTCATTTACTCATTCTATAAAATTCATCACATGGACTAACCTTTTTTATAATCAAATTGTAAATGATTAGTTTGAAATGCATAATATTAACATAAATCGACAAAAAAAATTAATAACTAAATGTTTATAACTAGGTTCCTAATCATTCTAGTTAGGGTACCAGGTAGTCTAGCTAATCTAAATAGTTTTTATTTATTCTTTTGGCATCGAGATGCATGCATGTACATAATTATTGTTATGTTGGCTAGTAGATGTTTACAACAACTTATGTTCATCATTTAACCTAATGTAAATTCCTATTTTTGGATCTATTAAATAATTGTTCTAATTCCTTCCTTACGTGATATTACGCATTCAATTGGGAAACACTATAATGTTTTTTTTATCTAATATCACGGCAAGTAAGTAAGCATGGCATATTGTATATACATCAGATTCAATTTTCATTTGTCTGAATTAAAACTTGTGATCATTCCTAGTCTAATTAAATGACTAAGCCTAAAAATAAGATATGATATACCACTTCTCACATACCATAGGTTGTTATCACACTACATGACATGTTAGTTATTGGTTCATATAGTATAGCTTTCCTTAAAGTTATCTCTGGTAGAACTATCTTAGAACCCTATTCTTATCTTTTCGATGTATGTGGCTTTAATAAGATCATATTTTCATCATACCAATAATCATTATCTCGATCACATTTCTAGGTATCTAGATGTGTAAGCCTAAATATGGGTTTAGATGATGGATACTTGGAAAACGACAATGCATATATACCTATATTGGAAATTACAAATTTTTGTTATGATTTTGTCAAAATACATAATGTATTTCTTGATTAAAGTTGATATTTTGGACCAAAATTTATCAATAGAGTTAGATTTTTGTTGTGAAGATCAGGTGTGTGCATCTTCCTAATTTTACGTTGGGCATATATGGAGTGAACCCCTACTTTTATTACCTATGAGGCATAACATTCTTTTTTTTAATCTTTGTAAATCTTTTTAGGAAATATTTCTCATTCTTTAATTTTCATTTTTGGACACTAAACTCATTATATTCCTTGTAAATAAGTCCTATGACACTAGTTACCATGATATGAGCTTGTTAAATCTTTTTTAAGCATTTGTAGTGATACACTAGCATAATGTAAGATAGGGGTTTTTAAGTGTAGATGTGAATATTCTTGCTCCATATTTGGAAAGTGAGTAAAATGGATATATATTTGCTCCACATGTATATATTTATGCAGATGTGATTATTTCTAGTAATGTTTTTAATGATGCATATGTGATCCATTGTTGTTGGACTCTACATTTTAATGGTAAATGTGTTTTTTCCTACTAAAGTTGTATGCATGTTTTATATTATGTAATTTATCATTTTAATTATACTTGGATGCTTAGTACATGCATGTTCATACAATTATTTGGAAATTATCACATTTAATATTCTCCTTTATTTTCTCATTTGAAATTAATTCCTCATTAATTTGTTATTCTTTCTCTTGAACTTGCATAATTTCTTCTAGCCTTATGATTGAGTGTGAACAACCTTACTTTTTTAGTTCAATGTTTAAATGCCATGGTAACATTTTCATGGCACATAGAAGTATTCTAATATGCATAACTTTTTTTATCTCTCCTCTTATGAGTGTCAAATCACAGAGATATAGGTAATTTATAGGATGATAGATTAAGAGGAATATGTATCAAGAATATGGACTTCAATGGTGGCTTGGGATTGCTAGGTTGCTCTCTACAACTTCTCCTTCGCAAGAATTAGATGTATAATTTTTCCTTCTTTCTAATGACCCCTCATAGTGACAAAAAATGTAAATGAAATATATTATGAGAATAATAGTCCAGTATTACACTACAATAATCATATTGTTTTGCATGTATCATAACATTGAGAATTCAAATAAAACGCATTTCTTTAATTAAACATGATGATGTGTTAGTATTGGATGACGTTTCATTAATTATTAAGTAAAGTTTAGATCCCATCTCGAGCCCCAATCATTACATCAACCTAGGAAATCCATTGACCAGTTCCTTTTTCCTCAATTTCTTAGATTGGTGCATATTTACATGATGTAGTTGTTTTGATATAAGGTATATAATAATTCTCTATATCAAATCACTTATTAAGAACAAGATTAAGTGAGATAATACAAATATCATAAAGGTTACCATTCCTATGTCACTATTATATAACATTTATCATTAGGGTATCTAACTAAGTCATTCAATGGTACTAAATAGAATAAGATAACTACAAAAAATTATCATACTTACAAATTTATGATGTAGGCCATAATAAACAAATACATAATTATCAATAATCACCTACATCACCATTGTTTTTAAAGTTACTCTTATCATTGTTACCATACATGAATAAGCCATTTCTCTACTTCTTTAGTGAATTGAAGTAGATTTTCACTCTTATCATGTTCTTGATAAACCACAATCAACATCGATTCACAACTTTCTTTCAAAGAAGAAAGGCCAGATTCCATTCAAATCTATGGGTTAATGGTTAGTTATCATGTTTTTATTAGTTTCCCTTCTTCTTTAAAGGAAATATAGGTAGATTTATGGTCATTCTATAAAAATTTGATACAGAAGTGGCTAGAGAACTACAAGATTCTCCATGTAATATTGAAGGCCCCTTTCCTCACCTCTTATCATTCTTGTCATCATTTTTTTCCATGTCTACCAATTTTTTTAATAATATAATATAGAATTTCATCAAGATTCTCCCTATCCTTAAAAAATTTTTGCAAAAAATCTCTAACAAAGTTGTTATCTTGGGTAAGAAAGGTTATATTAGAAGAAAGTCTAGCCATGTCATCATTAGCATGGACAAGATAAGATTTTAAACAGCTTTGGTGATAAGAATCTTTTTCTAATGTAAGAGCAACAATTTCACTTTTAAGTGGAATGATAGACAGGGATTACATAGAATATGTCATAGAAAGAAGAGAAGTATTTTCATCCTTAAAAGCAATTATTGATTAATATCAATATTTTTTTCTTATTCAAAATCAAGGCTTAGTTCATTAATATTATCCATATCTTCTCACATTCATATGCTAACATGTTCAAGATGATCCTTCTCCTCATATCAAGTATAAAAAATACTACCAAGCTTCTTCATTTTGAAACTACAAGATGCATTCATATATTCTCACATTCAAATGTTAACATGTTCAAGATGATCATTCTCTCATACAAAGTACAAAAACTTCTACCAAGCTTCTTCATTTTGAAAATACAAGAGGCATGATAGGAGAGTACAAATTCAACTATATCATATATAGAAAGATTTTTTTAATAGACCTCATCACATATTCTTGATTTGTCCATATGATCCATGTTTTATTCATCTCCTTCACTTTCAGTTGAGTTTCTGGTTGTTTTCTATGCCCTTGTTGTCCTTTTTGCCATTCCTATTGTACTTGTCCTCTCTCTTGTATTTATGGTCCCTCTTGTTTTGGACTTTCCAGTGATGATGCTTATTGGTATTTGGCCATTCATTTGTAAACTGTCCCTTTTAGCCACATTCATAGAACTAAGAGGAGTTGGGTTGTCATGACCTCCTTTCTAAAACTAACACAACCATAGAGAAAGAATTTTCACATAATGGAGATTATGACAAATCATATAATGATATCAATAACCAAGGAAATTCCATAGAACAAAAAGAACCACAACGTACATTTTTACATTCCATAACTAAGGGACTCTAAGTCGAACAAAAAGAGGGTTTTAAACTAGAAACTCCCACATGAAAAGACTAAAAATAAAAGATAACTATCTTGAATGGAACCCCACCAGGTAGGATCCAGAAACTATCCTTGAGCTTGAGCTGACGCCCCTGAGGTCTTCTTCTTCTCCATCTCCTCTTTTGCAGACATCATGTCCCCATCCCATGCAAAGCAACATAAAACTATGTGAATGGCACTGAGTAGTTATAACATGAAAAAAACAAGGGTTTTAAACTAGAAATTCCCACATGAAAAGAATAAAAATAAAAGATAACTATCTTGAATGGAACCCCACTGGGTAGGATCCAGAAACGGTCCTTGAGCTTGAGCTGATGCCCCTGAGGTCTTCTTCTTCTCCTTCTCCTCTTTTGCAGACATCATGTACACATCCCATGCAAAGCAACATAAAACTATGTGAATGGCACCGAGTAGTTATAACATGAAAATAACATATGACTGAAATGACACTAAACAACTTGAAGAGCTCAGTAACTTAACATGATTATCATGATTACTTGAAAACTTAATAACTTGATCTTATTACATAATGGTGTGCATTTTAACTTGAGATAATATAGTATCTTTCTATTAATGAATCTACAATGCTTATAAGGCCAATAAAGGATCACATAAGACTGGTTAAGACTCACATAATGCTTCCCCATAGCTCATAAGGCCAATTAAGGCCCACATAAGACCATTTAAGGCTCACATAACATGATCGAGAGGAATATATTAATATAGTGTGATTTCTTATACTTAAACATGATTTTCATAATTTCTTGATTAATGAGCATGGCAATATTCATAGTGTTTTAAATGAATGTTTAAATATTAAATCAATAGGAAACATAAATTGATAGAATGTGCATAATTTTCATGAGCATAATTGAGTAGTAACATAATGACAATTAAATGGAGTAATTATAAATACATAAATGAATAATTTAAACTGAGAACCCTAGAATAATACTCAGTGTGCATGATCCACTCACATAGAGCAAAGCAAATCCTAACTTATTATCACCCTGATCTTGATCGAATCCTATGTTCTTTAAATTACATGATTTCTATTAATTATCATCATAAATACATCCTAAACCCTAATTTGAGTCTTTTAAAGAAACAAGGTCTGATCTTGTATAGTTAGGGTTTGAAAGCACTGAAAATAGGTTCCTCTTCGAAACAACTTCTGATGACCATTTATTCATATTTTTTTGACAATCTAGTCAATTACTATGAATTTACCAAGAATAAACCAATGAAAATTTGGAGAAAAGAAATGTGTGAATTATCCAAGTCAACATCTCAGTGGGTGGTCATGCGTCGTCATGGTCCAAAAATTATTATCCACATGGCCCAGACTCACCTACAAGGATCTGTGTAGTCAAACAAATAGGAGGCGGCCAAAATACTTATTTTACCCTTATTGGCATGTGAGAAAAGAAACTTGACATCATGGCAAGAATGGAAAATGAATGCCTCATTTCTTTTTCTTTGGTCTGCAACCCGATGAGCACACAATAATAGGTCAGAACCCAAAACCATGAATCCTACTTTGTTGTGGGAAGCCAAGGTGCAAAGAAACTTCACCACCACTAGTCAAACCCAGAGAGCCCAAACACAGTCTGTTGGATGGCCTAAAGCACCCTGGACATCCCATGATACTAGGAAAGCAATACAAGCATAGAGGGGAAAGGAGCTGAGGAAACTAAGAAATAATCCAGCCAACAAAGGCAGTTAGACACATCAAATCAAAGACAAAGTACAAAAATTTCCCCCGAATTGGGTCAGAATCAACGAACTTCATCTAGGGTCATCGCAATAGTGAACATGAAAAAGAAGATGGATTTATATCTTACCCTGAATTGTGATGAGAAGGACACTCAAAAATCTCTGCAATGCCTCAATGGAAGTCTTTCCAATACTAGCTGGATTTTTGGGCTTAATGAGCTGCAGGACCAATCATAAATTTGGGAGGAAGGTCGGTGGAGTTGGGGTTCAAGCTTGCAAGTTTGTTGGGGGATATCGGGAAATAGGAACTGGTTTATGGGGGTCTCAGTGCGGTGGAGAGTCAATCATAAATAGGTGTGACACCTTGGTGTGGTGTGGAGTCCCAACCACAAGGGGAACAGTGGAGGGTCAAAGAGTCTTTCTCTGACAGAGAGTTCTAAGGCACAAAATCACATGAAGTATGTGGTTTATCGGGTCAGAAAGATGAGAGAACGATGAAAAGAGGACTTCTTTCTCACAACGTTAATCATAGAGAGAGATCAAAATCAAATAGGAGAGCCTCTACTATTGAGTCCAAGAGAGATGGGACTCGAGTGAAGGAGAGGCCCTCTCAGTAAGAAGATGACTCTATGAGTCAGAGTCTGGTCTGATTAGGACTATGTCCGTATGACATTCTAAATAAAATGAGAACTTAGGTTCAATCAAATGCATGAAATGAATATTCATTTAATCATTAATAAAAACTATATATAACTTTAATAATTGATTTGGAGGGTCAAACGTAGTCCTGTTGGCTTCAAAATTGGACCACAGGCTAATGGAAGAGTCTAAAATCTTCTAGTCTAATTCAATTAAGGTTTTAATAATGTTTTGTCTATAAAACTCATATTGGCCATTATCCTAATATATATAATTAAAAGATGAGATTAAGTGGAATTTCTTTTTGTTCGTGAGTTAGGCTTTGATTCAACTTCCAGATATGGAATTATTATCCAATATAAGACATATTATTTATCTTTCATTCATATTTGAAGGATTTTCATATGAGAGAGAAATATGTTAGTTTCTCTTTTTATGTATTTGAACTCATTTGATCATAAAGGAAACATATTTCATTTTCTTCCTATATCATCTTCATATAAATTATTTAATGTTTAAGTCTAAATTTTGAAATTTATAGTTTGGGAATTTGCAATTAAGACCCTAAACTTAATTAACTTTTTAAAAAATTGGGATGTTACAATTCTACCCACCTTAAATAAATTTCATCCCCAAAATTTGCATGTCTTATTAAGGTACTACCCACCTTAGCGTTTCGCATATATGTACAATAACTCAAGATCCAGTGGTAACATTTCATAAGGAAGCACCAACATAGTCATGATATGATATTCACATGGATTACCATTGCATTATATGTAACATTACTTGTAAAAACTAATGAGTGCATGGGTCACTGGCATAACTTGAAACTAAATCTTATCTTCATCATCCACCATAACAAAAATCCTAGATTTCCTCTTCTCTAGAGGACCTAGGTTAGGGTTATGATATGCACCTCTCTTTGAGGCTAACCTAGGGCATTTTTCCTTGAAGTGTCCTTTTCCTCCACAGTAGAAGCAAACAACTAAGCCCAATCTGCAAGACCCTACATGGAACTTGTCACACTTGGGGCATGCATCCCTTGTTGGGGGATCCTCTGGGTCCTTACACTTCCTGTGATCATTGTGGTGTTGGTCCTAATTGTTGTGGACATGGTGATGATGTTGTCCACTGTGGGAGTTCTTGTTTCAAGACCTACCTAGGTGATCCTCAAGCTCGAGAGTAGCATCAAGGGCATTCTGCATCGTCTTGTGGCCTTGCGTAGAAAGTGAGTAGTGAGATCATCCTTCAGACCTTAAATGAACTTCTTGGCTCACTTCATCTCATTCATCTTAGCTTTATACTTCTGGAGGATGCAAAACTTCATGACATACTGGGTTACAGTCATGTCACCATGTTGTTGTACTTCGAGAGGATGCAAAACTTCATGGCATACTGGGTTACAGTCACGTCACCATGTTGAAATAGATAGAGGAACTCTAACTCCTTCTTGTCCATCATCACCTCTGACACATAGTGGTTCTTGAAATCCTCCACGAACTCCTCCCATGTGAGGAAATCTTCATCTCGGTCTCTAGCATCATGAAAGTTCTCCCACTAGACAAGAGTCGGTCATCTCAACATGTGTGTCTCAAACTTGACACATGACTCTTCAGAGCAGTCCAAGTTGTGGAAGTAATGCTCCATATTGCAGCTCCAAGCCTCAACCTTACCCGCAACATCTAGCACTTCTTCTATCGGGAATACCTCAGGATTCACCTTGAGGAAGTCTACCAAGGTAACTTCATTCCTCCAATGATATGGCCTCCAACTCATCCTTCCATTGCATCAGATAAATCTCTTACCAACACATTGTATGAGAGGGGAGGGTCTGGTTCATGTGTGTTCTCCTCATTCTCAAAGTCATGCTCACTTTCTCCACTAGAGTTAGGGGGTGACTTGTCATGCTCAGGGAAATGCTTAGGGGCCATCTGGAATGGGAAAGGAGACTTTCATAGGCACGTGGAGTGGCATAAAAGATCCTACTACGATGGTCATTCTAGGATTGCTCTGATACCACTTCTGTCAGGACCCCCTTTCTAAAAGTAGCACACCATTTTTAAGTAATGGATATCATGACAAATCGTATAATGATATCATTAACCAAGAAAATTCCATAGAAAAAGAAAACCACAACGTACATTGTTACATGCCATAACTAAGGGACTCTAAGTCCAACATAAAGAGGGCTTTAAATCAGAAACTTTCAAATGAAAAGACTAAAAATAAAAGATAACTATCTAGAATGACACCCCACCGGGTAGGATCTAGAAACTATCCTTGAGCTTGAGCTGACGTCCCTGAGGTCTACTTCTTCTCCTTCTTCTCGTTTGCAGACATCACATCCCCAACCTATCCAAAGCAACATAAAACTATGTGAGTGGTACTAAGTAGTTATAACATGAAAATAACATATAATGAAATGACACTAAACAACTTTAAGAGCTCAGTAACTTAACATGATTAACATGATCACCTGAAAACTTAATAACTTGATTACATAGTGGTGTAGATTTTAACTTGAGTCAATATAGTCTCTCTCTCTCTTTATTCACCCACAATTCTTATAAGGTCAATTAAGGATCACATAAGGCTAGTTAAGGCTCACATAATGCTCCCCCAGAGCTCATATGGCCAATTAAGGCTCACATATGGTCGGTTAAGGCTCACATAACATGATCAAGAGGACTATATTAACATAGCATGATTTTGTATACTTCAACATGATTTTATTAATTTTTTGATTAATGAGAATGGCAGTGATTCATAGTGTTTCAAATGAAAGTTTGATCATTAAATCAATAGGAAACATAAATTGATATCATGTGCATAATTTTCATCAGCATAATTGAGTAGTAACATGATGGAACTTTAATGGAGTAATTATAAATATGGAAACAAATAATGTAAACCCAAAACCCTAGAATAATACTCAATGTGCATGATATACTCACCTGAAGTAAAGCAAATCCCAAATTATTATCTCCCTGATCTTGGTTGAATCCTATGTTCTTGAAGTTACATGATTTCTATTCATTATCATCATTAATACATCCTAAACCATAATTTGAGTCTTTTAAGGAAATAAGGCCTGATCTTGTATAATAATGGTTTGAAAACATTGAAAACATGTTCCTCTTTGAAAAAAACTTTCCGTTGACTATTTATTCATATTTTTCTATCAATCTAATGAATTATTGTCCATTTGTGAATTATCCAAGTCAATACCTCAGTGGCTGGTCCTGCGCCCTTATGGCCCAATTATTATTATCCACATGGCCTAGGCTCACCAACAAGGACCTATGCGGTCAAACAGAAAGTAGGTGACCAAAATACCTATTTTGCCCTTACTGGTGTGCGAGAAAAGAAAATTGACATCAGGGTAAGACTGGAAAATGAATGCCTCGTTTCTTCTTCTTTGATCTACAACCTTACGAGCACAAAGTAGGAGGTCAAAGCCCAAAATCATGAATTCAAATTTTTCATGGGAAGACAAGGTGTTGAGAAACTCTGCCATCGCCAACCAAACTCAGAGAGCCCAAAGACAGATTGTGGGGTGACTGAAGCACCCTGGACATCCCCTGCTACTAGGGGAGTAAGACAAGCATAGAGGGGAAAGGAACTGAGGAAACCAAGCAAGAATACAACCAATGATGGTAGTTGGACACATAAAACTAAAGAAAAAGAATAAAAAATTCCCATGAACTGGGTCAGAATTCGTGAATTTCATCTAGTGATCGCCGCAACATTGAACATGAAAAAGAAGAGGGATTAGAATCTTACCCTAAATTGCAATGAAAAGGAGACCTATAAATCTATGCAACACCTAAATGGAGGTCTTCCCAATACTAGCAGGGCTTTTGGGTTTCTAGAGCTCCAAGACCAGTCGTAGATTCAAGAGGAAGGTCAGTGGAGTTGGGGTTCAAGCTTGCGACTTTGCTAGAGGATATCAGGCAACATAAACTACTTTCTAGGGGTCTCAAGATGGTGGAGAGGTGATCATAAATAGGTGTGACACCTTAGTGTGGCATGGAGTTCCAACCATAGGGGGAACAAGGGAGGCTTGAAGACTCGTTAACTAACATAGAGTTCTAGGGCACAAAAGCCCAAAAAGTTTGGGGTTTATTAGATCGGTAAAATGAGAAAACAATGAAAAGTGGACTTCTTTCTCGTGAAATTGATCATAGAGAGAGACGGGAATCAAAGAGGAGAGTCGCTACTTTTGAGTCCAAGAGAGGCGAGACTTGGGTGAAGGAGAAGCCCTCCCACCAAGCAAACGACTCCACTAGTCAGAGTCCATTCTGATTAGAAATCTATTCACGTGACATGCTAAATAAAATGAGAACTTAGGTTCAATCAAATGCATGAAACAAATATTCGATTAATCAAATATAAAAAATATATGTAACTTTAATAATTGATTTGAAGGATCAAACAAAGTCCTATTGGCTTCAAAATTGGATACATGTAAATTGAATAGTCTAAAATTTTCTAGTCTGATTAGATTTAGGTTTTAGTGACCTTTTTTCTAGAAAAATCATATTTGTCATTATCCTTATATATATAATTGAAAGATGAGATAATGTGGATTTTCTTTTCCTTAGTGAGTTAGGATTTGATTCAACTTTGAGATATGGAATTATTATTCGATATAAGACATGTTCTTTATCTTTCATGCATATTTGAAGGATTTTCATATGAGATAGAAAGATGTTAGTTTCTCTTTTATGTATTTGAACTCATTTGATCATTAAGGAAACATATATCATTTTCTTCCTATATCATCTTCATATACATTATTTAATGTTTAGGGAAACTTGCACTAAAGTCTAAGTTTTGAAATTTATAGTTTATGAATTTGCAACTAAGACCCAAAACTTAATTTATTTCCAAAAAGGGATATTACATGGGTTTTACCTTGAATGACTTGCCTCTTATGTACAAGGCATCTTCATCACTTTCAGAGTACTGACAACCCTATTTTAGGTCTCCATCTTGTATTATTTTTCTCCTTATTCACATCAAGATGTTTAGAATGCATGATGTTTCCCAAATAATTATTACTTTATGATCAAATTCATGTATGTTTTCTATTGCATATTTTGATAGGTGTTTTTAATCTAATTGGTGGAATGGAGAGAAGGATAAACTTAGTTATTATCCATCTATGGAGGATCTTAAATTTAGTCGTGTAGCTACCCCCAAGTGACCAAAGATCATGTTGGAGCAAATAGCATCATAGATAGACACTTAGAAGACTCAAGTGCATGCCAAATCCCTCAAAATGACCATGGTATCTAGACATGGACGTCCTACCAGAGTGAAAACCACAAGACTTGATCAAGTTCCAAGCAAGCCAAAGAAACTCAACCACCACACCCTTGGTCATTAAAACATTCATGGTTCTCACATGCCAACACGGACATGTTCTCTACCATGTTTGTGGTATACATATTTTAAAAACAACCATTACAATGAGCACAAACCTCATCCTATCTCGTCTACCACAATCATTGCACCTGCCATGGTCATGCTGACCTCAAGCCACCATACATGTGACACCTCAAAGGCAATACCCCAAATTTATCTTATCATCCTAACTCTACCACCATGACCATTTCCCACAACCATGGTTGTTCCCAACCCTACCCACCATAAATGTGGTGACCACCGTAGTCGTGCCACCCAGATAACTAAATGATTCCTACTATCATTTTACCACTTCACCCTCATGTAAACCTAGACACCTAGGCCACTATATATACACTACTTGTGGAAAGGAGTCTAAAGTTAGATACTCCTAGAAATTATAGCTGCCACCCACCCTTGCCTACCACAGGTACTCCATTTCCTACCATCTCTCGCCACATGCCATAGATTTATAGGGTTTTGACCATATTTTTTTCATCTTTCATCCCCTTTCATCCACTTGGAGGAGGATCTTGAACATAAAGATGTTAGAGGTGAACATTGATCTTCTCCACCCTGGTCTATGCAGATTCTATCTTCTTCTCCCTCTTCTTTTGTTATTTATGTCATCATTTAGTAGCTAAGCCCCATTTGTGAGCCGATTGGGGGAAAGAATATAAAACTATGTAACCATGTTGGGAAATGCACTATACTCTCATTTCATTGTCTAATGTTATATTATTGCTTGTTCTCCTTACCTACATCTTTCTATAGGTGTTTTAGAAATTGAATCACCTAAGGAATACCTAAAGGAGTGATTTTGGGCTTTAAGTTGGAAAAACTCCTATGTTCCCTGGGAACATTAGCTATTTTCTCGCCCTTCCCTTTTATTCCACCATTACACTAGCCCTAGGTTAGAGATCTAAGTGACTAAGTGTGTTTCTCCATATGAACTTGGAAAATAGACCTATTAAGTGGTTATATGGATATAGTGGGAGGTGATAGACCCTTCACCTATACAACATACCATGCCTTGTCCATATGTGTATTAGAAGAGACGTGTATAGAAACATAGACTTGGATAGTCTAGGATAATATATAAATATCCCTTACTTAATAGGCCTCATAAGTGTAGATGGGAAGTCACAGGGAGTAATTCCCCTATATACCACCATGTCACCCATGCCCAATTAATAGGATATGGTTCATACCCTACATTATTTCTTGTTTTTTGGTTTGACAACTTGCTTGTTGGATGTTTGTGCATGAATAAGACCCTACACCATGGTTGATAATTGTATATTACCCCAAATAACCTACTACCCCAACATCATACTTGAAATTTATTTTCCTCCCTTGTCAGATATTTATATTTTTCTTACTTAGTCCAAGTTCTTATTCATGCAAGTCAGTTCTTGCTAGAGTAATTATTTTTTTCTTAGTTTCTTATGCCATATTTTTCTTAGTTAATTTTCTTACTTAGTTCTAATTAGGTTTTTCCTTGCTTCATTAGTGTAGTTGTTCTCTTATCTTATTAGTTAGAATTAATTATGTAGGGTAGACCTAGGTTTAGTTTTTTACTCTCTTTAATTTGTAGGAACACTTAGTTTTATCATTAAACCCAATTAAACCATCCAAACCCTACACTCAGATCTACAAACCTTAAGAAACAACTTCACTACCCAACATTAAACTCTACTATTATAGGGTGGACCTATAGTATATCTTAAGCCATGCGCTTGTAGATGTATTACTAAGGTGTGCCATCATTTGGGATACAAAAATCTCTTAGTCTGGTGTGTATCCCCTTAGTGGGAGGCACATCAAGATCTACAATAATGTTGTTGGGGAATGACCTATGGGATCTAACTTGTTGTTTCTTTTGTAATTATTCTAGTAGACTTTATCAATTCTATTATTTATTCTTTATTGTTCTTTTGTATTTGTGATATTAACTTTCTTCCCTTTGCTTGGTTGTGCCTTGTGTAGGTGACAGTGCATATTTAGTCACCACCCCTTGACTATTAAATCTTTCTTTAGAGATCTCAAAATACGAAAGGGGAAGGAAAATGAACATATGCATTCAAGTAGAAAATCAAGCAATGGTGAAGCATGAAGAAGAACACCAAGACCCACACATGACTACTTCATGTTAGGAAACTACACTCAACAATCTACAATAATGGAACATATTTTGGAGCAAGTGATCTTTTTTCCTCTATCTCTAGTGGACTCCTTCCCACCTTCTATGGGTTAGATAATGGAACACCTACAAGCTCATTCATATATTCGTGGAGACTTACTCCACATTTTGCACTATGGCTGCTATGAATGACTCCGTCCACCTCACTCTGTTTACATCTCCTTGAAATAAAAAACCAATGAGTGTTATTGTATGAAAACTAAAGTCATGATGTGGGAAGCTATGAAGAATGAGTTCCTTAAGAAATTATACCCCACAGACAAACTCACTCAAATGAGTAAAAGCATCTTATCATTCATCTAATTGGTTCATGAGAGTTGGGAGGGATTCCAAAATCTATTGAGAGAATCCCCCATCATAAAGTACCCGTGTGGAAATTTATACAATCTTTCAATTTAGAATGTTTCAATTATGCTAAACTATGGTAGGTTCATCTTGTTATAGTACACCCATAACCAATGTTCCCAATTAATCATGTACTTTGTTTGAGAACTTGGCTGAAAATTCAAGGCATAGAGCATCAAGTGCACTGAATGATTATGATAGGAACATTGTTGATACCCCCATCTACTATACCATCATCATGAAATGATGAAAATTCATATATGACAACAATCCTTCTTAGCATGATGGATATAATGAGAAGTGAAAGTTCTTCCAACTATTTGGTGCAATCTATTGAGTCCCTTGGGGAAGAGATGAAGGCCATGGAATATTTTTAGAACCACAACGACCATGCCACTATGTCCCAGTCCTACACTCCCAAATGATGAAATCACCCCAACTTCTCATGGAAGAAACAAGGTGATGTCGTGCAAGAGAAATGAAGGAAAAAACCAAGCCCAAATGTAATGTTCAATGTTTGAGAATGAAGTGCTTGGACGAATGATGAGCCTAAAGTATATGTGTCAACTCATGAACAAAAGATCAGCTAGACTTGACTCTTGATTTATGTGAGTAGGGAAGGCTTCCTTCCCAATCCTTAGTGAAACCCAAACAATGCAAATGTACAAGTGGTAGCCTCTCAAGGCTCCTAAGACCCACCACTTATGAAAGTGCAATATGTCCAATAATGACAAGATTCACACAATCAATATTCTCCTCCACCATCACAACCATAATTTAACTATAAATTCCCTCCTCTGCCTCAACAACCAAGACAACAATTATGTATTCCTCAAACACCACCACAACAACCATACATCCTCTAACATCCATTCCATCATCAACAACAAAAATACCACCTCTACGACCAACAGAAACCTCACAAGCTTGCCCCATTCCCCATGATAAAATGAATGTGGTGACCATCTTGAGGAGTGGCAAGATTCTTGACAATGCAAAAGAAAAAGGTGCAATGATCATGTTGATCAAGGATATGTTGATACTTCAATGTGAAAAAAGTTTTATGATGATTTTATGAGAACTAAATATTCTATTGCACCACCTTATCTTTATTATGTGATACCAACTATTCCACTCTATACTCCTATTCAGAGTGATCCTATCCCTCATGTTTTGTTGGTGATTCCAACCATTCAACCATTAAAAAATAAAGACTCTAATATAATCTCTCAAAATTATTCAGCTCATCATGCAACACCTCAATTTGATTAAATTGATTCAATCCAAGCTAGTGATATTGAGCCTCTTTCCTAGATGCATCCCTCACTCAAAATGAGGAAAAAGCAACGTTGATATTTTTGAAATCTTTAGGCAAGTCAAAAACATCCTATTGCTTGATGCAATTGTTATAATTCAGACATATTCTGAGTTATTGAAAGATTTGTGCACATTATAAAGGAAGACAATGAGAAAAATGCCAACAAAAATCAATTTGACTAAGAAAGTGAGTTATATCTCGCAAGATGTTGTTCCCGTAAAGAACAAGGACCCCAGATCCCCTCTTATTTTGTGCCACATCGGTGGAAATCTTATTGAGAACTATTTAAATGACTTGGGTTCTAGTGTGAACCTCATGCACGATAGTGTGTATCTTGGATTGGGTTTGGATTAATTAAATCTAGAAAATTTACTCTACCATTGGTTTACCACTCTATCAAAGTTCCAAGGGGCAAGCTGTATGATGTACTTGTGATGCTTGACTGGAAATGGTGCCAAAATTTCTAGTGGGCTTTGTTATACAAAAATTGGAGACAGAGGACAAGAAAATTTCCATCATTTTAGGAAGACCTTTCATGGATACAATTGATGTCGACATCCATGTGTGCATCGAAACAATGAAGGTCACATTCATGAATTTGAGGTTTACTTTCAACATCTTCAAGACATCACACCCAAAGAGTACAACACAAAGGACATGTTTGAAAAGGAATGTTGTGAGGACCCTCAAGACCCGTGGAATGAGAAACAATCATTGTAAACAAACGAAACATCCATTCACTTATAGAATTTGACATTATGTTCTCCAATGAATCATGTATGAAGGTACTAAAATTAGCGCTAATGGAGGCAACCCAAGTTGGTTTGAGATTTTTCTCACTTGGAATCCATATTTTGTTATAATTATGTTTTTATACTTCCCAAGAAACACATGTACACGATATACATGATAGTTTTTCATTTTTTTCATTCATATTTAAAAAGGAAACTAGATAAAAAATGATGTATGGATTGCCCAATCATAGAAAGGTCAAAGATGAAATGAGAAGAAGGTAAAATGAACTATAAAAGCTACAATAAGCCAGCCACCATAGCCATCCTCGCCACCACCACTATCGTGCCAACTGAACAGAACAATAGTAGTGGCCTAGGCCCATCCCACCTTAATGACTTCAACCCCCTTCATGAAATTTAGTCACTACAACTCCACAATTATTATCCTATCATCCTAAGATTTAATTTCATTTTGAGGACAACATAAGCTTGGGCGGTGGGGTAAATCCTTTGTTTTTCTTCGTTCCAATATTCTAAATTGGTCTTGAGAAGATCAAATGCTTGATTAACTCTCACATTTGTCCATATTACACTTTCATTTTGTATATTTCACACCTTCATGCCATATAATTTATTTTTTTGTATTTTTTGTAATTAAAAAACACAATGTCTTGTTATGCCACCCATCCATGCACTACATGTAGATTTTACTAAGTTATTGTGTGTGATTTGTCAATTTATCTTTCATGCCATTTCCTTCTTAGATCTTATGTCTTGATGTGAATGGGATCACGTGGCACCATTTTTCAAATCTTGCTCAAACATGAGATATTTTTCTCTAAAAGTAGTTATACCTTAGTTTCCACCTTTTTGGAATTTGAACTTAATAGTATGACATTTGGTGATTGTAACTCACTCACCACCTTTCCATAGTATTTTGACTGATAAAGTTGCATGCTTGAATTAATACATGTTCATCATTTCTCTTTAGTTTGACTAACGGTGAGAGGCAGCTAGAGCAATCTGTAAATGCTTATAGTTTGCATGATAACTTGTGGGAAGCATTTGGTTATAGAAATTTCTCAACATGTTATGATTTTAATTTGTTAGTCAAGAGAATGAAACTAATTTGCATGCAAGAACTCCTAAAAGGAAAATTTACATTATTAGTCCCCTCTTTAATCAACTATTCTTCCACCATTTCTTACCTCATCGCATCATGAAAAGATCTAAAGAGCACATATCTTTCCTTGATCATGCTCTAAGAGCTTAGGGAGGCCAATCCCTTGTCTTCATATTTCTTCCTACCACCATATGACCTAACTACACAAGTTCATAGTAAAACAAAAAATGCAAAAAGAAAATAAAAGATGCACCTAAATAATAGCATCTAAGAAAAGAAAATGATGGGTGCTCCTATGTAATATCATCCCAACTTCCTTACCCAATCCTTTCTTATAATTTCATTCATATTGGATTGGAAAAAATCAACCCTAGCCCTCCATTATTCAACATAGCCAAGTGGGTCATTAAATGTAGAATTGATCTTTAGGGGATAGAGCATGCAAATGTGAACCACACTCCTAAACATGTTAAGAAGAACATACAAATGAAATGGTTGTATCTAGACCCTTGTGAACGACATATCACATTCATGAGTTTTAAAACCTTATATACCTAATATACTTTATTTTTCCTTTATTTTGTTTAAAGTATTAATGAAATGAAGAGATATGTGAATTGAATGTATATATTCAATCTTGAACTTGTCTAGTCAAACAACTATGTATGTGAGTGCATTTATCAATTCATAATGTATTAATTTGAAAAGAGAGATTTAGTTGGATCATACTTGAGGGGAAGTATGTTATAATCTTGGGGTGGTTATGAATCCTAGTTTGGGTCTCCATCTTGCATTATTTTCTCCTTATTCACATTAAGATGTTAAAATGTATGTTATTTACTAATAATTATCACTTCATGGAAAGTGCACATATGGTTTCTCTTACATGTTTTAATATATGGAAGGAATAAAAGCAGATGACCATGAGCCTTATCTAGCAGTGGAGTAGCCAAAGTTAGACTTAAACTTACCCCAACCTAGACACATAGCATAATAGGCATCATGGAGTAGTGTGCTATGTAGAAAATAAGGAACAAAAAACTCATAGGTATTTAGAGAGTCTTCCTAGAATTAGGATAGCGTGATGATAATATGTTTGAAAGAATTTTCATAAGCATCAAGTAAAGTCTTATACAATGAGAAATTAGAAATATACTTCTTAAAGAACACAAAGATGACGATCAAAAGGACTCCCAAAAGTGTTGGAATTCCACACACAAACAATATTGTGGAACACATTAGAGTTAGGATATTACACACAATAGATACCAGAGCCTTAAACCCAACACGGTCAATGTGATTGAAGCAATATCTCTTCCTGGGTCAACCTCACTATATCCTTTATGGAGTGTATTACTTTGGAAAATTAGTTCTGAACATAGCTCCTGCTTACCTATTACAAACTACACATCTGACTATCTTTTTTTGTGAATGTATTGATCTAGTTATCCAAAACATTATTTGAGGAGGTATGATATTCAACAAAAATCTCGCATAGTGACTTGGATTAAAGTGATCCTTTAGAAATCTAAGGGCGGCCTTCACATCAAGTCAACTGATATACAAAATGAGGCTTCACATGAAAGAAATGTTGGTTTTACTGCACTAAAAACCCCATTCATTGGAGAGAGATAATGCAAGAGAAGTATAGTCATAAGAAGAATAGCATACTCTCAATAGGCTTGTATCTATGGGATTCATAGCTCATAATCAGGGAAAGGTGAAGCTAAGAATGGGATGAGTCATCCTTAATGGAGAATATACATCATGTTTGACTGATGACTTGAGGTGTTGCAGTTCTCTGGTGTGAGAAGGCCGAATTATCCTAGATGAATAGAGAGACCTTAAGGTATGCTCAATTATGGACCTAGGAGGACATTGGGATGCCAAATTTATCCAATAATGGTCTAAACCGGATATACCAACACTACAATTCTTAATATGTCTCCTCATAATTACTATTTTTACCATGACTTGTGGATGTACATGGGAGACCATATTGGAAAATTTAGCACAAAGGTTGTGTATAAAGAACTACTAAATCAAGTCTATTATCCTTGTAAGGTTGTTGGTTGTGAATCTAGAAGTTGAAAGTGCCTCAACTAATCAAATCCTTCTTATGCCAGACCCTCCATGGGGAACTGATGACCAACTACAATCACATCACATGCAATTTTGCAACCGACTCCACTTTCTCGAGGTGCAGATGTATACCATAATCAACCATCCATGTGTTTATGAACTACAATTTCACTCATGCTATATGGATGAGCATCCATCACCTGTTTAACATAGACTTCAATACCGAGGAAAATGTGATTCAATGGTTAATCCATAATCTATAACACAAAGGGAACATAGACCTTCATGTCTGGTGTGCAATAAACCTAAGCATAATTTGTCAAATAAGAAATGGTCACTTATTCAGGAATTAGTAGATCAATTATACTCAGACAGTCAACATAATCAATAATGAGTTCAAGATGTGTAGAATAGCCTTTGTAAACCCTAACACAGAAGACAATCATGCGATGATGGTGAATCCATAGTGGTTTCCTCTTCAACACGCTTAATGAAGCTCAATGTAGATGTAGTTGTCATCAAATAGAAGCATAGAAAAGCTACAAGCTTGGTAACACAAGACCACACTGGTTCCCAGCTTAATGGAGGGGTCAAGGCCTTCCCAAGTGCAAACATTCTCAAAGACAAACTAACAACTATCAGAAGAGGATAAAAATGAATGCCGAACTCCAATGTTATCATCATCACCATTGTATTTGATAGTATTAATGTATGTAAGACTGATTAGCATGCAGCCTAATACCCAAGTCATTTATAGCAAAAGAAGTATGAATACACTAGTAATAATTTTATCCAAATGGACATCCAAACCAAATTTAGTTGAGCTTAGTTGGGGTCAATGTCCTACATTCACTTCTAAAATTTCAAGAGAGGAGTTAGGGTAGCAACAAACCAATCTGTCATGTATTCCTATTTTAGCATGTACCACAAGACATGATGAATAATAATACATCTAGGGAGATTAAAAAAACTACAGTATCAAGTTGTGAACTTGGGAACCAAAACCCTCAACTTTATTGGATGATACAAAGCATTCTACCCATTTGATGAATTTCCCAAGCTACAATTGTATAGTTTTTGAGTCTTTTACATTGTATTCCTTTACTTGTACATTACTTGGGCCTCAAGCAATGGGTCGGGTCTGTTTGTATAAATACATTGTCAAATAATACAAGAAAGGATGATGCGAGTAACACATACAAAAAATTCTCACATCTCCTTCCATTTTGTATAGAACAGTAATCTATCTCCTCTCTCCCACCTCTCCCTTTCTCAATTTCCTTCTCTCTCAATCCCTTCTCTTCCTGGATCTAGGGTTTCATTCATGAAAGCTAAAGTGGTATCAAAGAAATGTCTCTTCCGCCATAAACTATGTCTTCCTCCTCAGTCATTGGACCTTCATCGACACCAGGAGCTTCAACATCTAAGTATCCATACCCTACCAGAATCAACATCTCCTATTTTGTCTCTCAGAAGCTAACAAGTTCCAACTACTTGTACTGGGAGGTTCAGGTTCGAGCACTGATCGAGAACAATTCACTTGAGTCTTTCATCGATGGAATAGAGAAGCCGCCTGAGAAGATCATTGTCAATGATGAAGGCATGATCACCGCCAATCCTACTGATGCGCTATGAATGAGGACCGACAGACTAATCAAGGGATGGATAATGGGAACTCTGACCGAGGAAGTGCTCAGAGTAGTGGTAGGTCTATCTACTTCTTTTTAGATTTGGATTACTCTTACAAAGAACTTTTGTGAGTCTACTCAGTCTAGGAGCTTTGAGTTAACTACACGACTGCAGTGAATCCAGAAAGGAAATAGGGTTGTGGTTGAGTATCTACAAGAGTTCAATCTCATATGTAATCAACTTCATTCTATAGGTAAACCCTTGCCTGATGATGACAAAGTTTACTTTCTTCTTAGTGGTCTTGGATCTGATTTTGAGACTTTTAATGTATCAGTGATGAGGCCTCCTCTTCCATCATATGATGAAGTAGTTTCTCTATTAAAGGATCACAATATGCGTAGATCATCCTCTGAATCCTTCTCTAGTCCTAATCTAGCATTTCTGGGACAACGATCAAACTTTGGACTAAGAAACTCTGGAAGAGGAAGTTATCGAATGAATCGTACTTCTATTTAGTAGTATAACTCTAATCCAGGCCTTCCTGGAACCATACCTCTAAGTCAATTCTCCTCTCAAGGGCGTGGTTTCAACTAGAGCATCATGCCTTCTCTTGGTACATTCGAAAACTCTTTTCGTCCTCCTATCTTCTGTCAGATCTGTGGAAAAAGAGGTCATGAGGCCTATCACTACTGGCATCATTTTGAAAACTCATACCAGAGTCCAGAGGTTTCTATGACTCTTACTGAAGATGCAACCACTGAACCAGCTAAGGCTATGGCAGCTATGTAGGTGTCTGAACCAAATGCTTTCAACATGAACCAGTGGCAAGTCGACACTAGTGCTACTAATCACATTTCTCAGAGTGCAAGTATTCTTAGTAATGTCATTTCTTATAAGGGATACAACTTCATAATGATAGGATATGGTACTTATCTTCCTATCACTTGTACTGGTAAATCACACATTATACAATATCATATGCTATACCTCTTGAGAAAGTTTTGGTCGTCCCCTCCATAAAGAGGAACCTTCTGTCTGTTGCTCAACTGACCCATGCCTTTCCTTATTATTTCGTCTTCTTCAAAGACTTATTTATTGTACAACATTTGTAGACACACACAACCCTAGCCAATGGGGTTCTTAAGGATGGAAAGTACTCGATCATCTCTGGCAGACACAAAGCTTTTCTATCAATAAAAGGCTCTACCACAACTGCTCTCACCTGGAACAAATGACTTAGTCACACTCATAGAGAAGTATAAAATACTTAGAAGATAATAAGCTAATAAGTTCATCAAATAAGCAGCTAGATTTCTGCAATAGTTGTCAATTAGATAAAAGTCATGGACTACCTTTTTCAAACAGCCATGTTAAGAGTAGTGTTTCGTTTGGACAGGTCTACTGTGACTTATGGGGAAAGTCTCCTGTAATGTCTAAACATGGATTCCATTACTATGCTTTGTTTGTTGATGAATATACTGGTTTCTCATGGTTTCATCCTTTGAAAGCTAAATCCGATTTCTTTGATAATTTTGTTTTCTTCTGTAAAATGATTGATAATCAATTTTATACTAAAATTCAAACTCTCATGACTGATGGAGGTGGTGAGTTTGTTAATCATAAGATGGCAGATTTCCTGTCTTCATATGGTATTGTTCACATCTCTCATGCCCACATACCCATGAGTAGGTTGGTTTAGTGGAAAGGAAGCACAAACATGTTGTTGAACTAGGACTAACTATGCTTCTGGATACCAAAGTTCCTCTGTCTTACTAGCCTGGAGCCTTGTCATATGTAAACTTCATCATTAATCATCTGCCATCCAAAACAAATTATCGAGTGTCTCCTTTATTCAGATTGTTTGCAAAAGTACCTGCCTATGATATGTTGTGTGTCTTTGGATGTTTGTATTTTCCCTGTCTTTGAGATTTCAATAAGCACAAATTATAACCACGATCACTACCCTGTGTTTTTATGGATTACAATGATACTTACAAGGGATACATATGCTTGGATGTTTCTACTAATCATATCTACTTTTCTCGACATGTGGTTTTAATGAGAATGCTTTTCCCTTTAAGAAACACATTCCACAGAATGTTGCTTTCAGTGAGCTTTCTATTTTCTCTGACTGTATTAATGTTGAGGATAACTCTTTAGATATTATTGACTCAGTTCCGTATGCATCAGTACCAAACAAAGATTACACTACTGATGTCAATATACTTCCCAACATTACTCCTGTTCAACATCTTACTCAGGAGTCGAATGCATCCATGTTTCCATCAAGCTCAGCTTTTGTTTCTGACTGGCAACAAATTACTATCTGCACATCACCATAGCTAAGGTTTTCTCCCATTGTTCCTTCCACAACTATAAGAGCTTCTGCTACAACACAACCTGAACAAGTTTCAGAACCTGAGCAAGATATTCCATCTACTATAAATAATCTTAATACACAACAAGTCAGCGATCATATTATCTCTTCACAACATTCGAGCAGTGTCAAACCCAGCCAAAATGTCCACCCTATGATCACCAGATCTAAAGTGTGCCTTCTACATCACACCTCTCCTCATGCGATGACAACATAAATTATTCCTGAAATACTGCGCTCTATCAAAGGTGCTCTCAAATGTCCTCACTGGGTTAAAGCTATGCAAGAGGAACTTACTGCTCTTGAGCACAATACCACTTGGACCTTGGTTCCTCGCCCGACTCATGGTCATGTTGTCATCTCTAAGTGGGTATTCAAGTCTAAATTGAATGTTGATGGTAGCTTAGAAAGGCTAAAAGCACGATTGGTGGCCAAGGGTTACAGTAAAGAGGAAGGCATTGACTACATTGAATCCTATAGTCCGGTTGTCAAAGCCACTACCATTCGTGTAGTTCTTACATTAGCACTACCTTTTGCTGGACACTAGTACAAATTGACATATGCAATGCCTTCTTAAATGGTGATCTAGTAGAGCCAGTTTTTCTTGAGCAACCTCCTGGTTTGGTTAACCAATAAAGCCCTCTATGCCCTCAAACAAGCTCCACAAGCCTGGTTTAACAAACTCAGTGATTTTCTTCTTGAGTTTGGGTTCTTCTGCAGTAGTGCTGATCCCTCTCTTTTCGTATATTCTCATCATAAGGATGTCATATATCTTCTTTTATATGTTGATGATATAATCCTTACGGGCAATAATACGACTACACTCAGTCTATTTCAAAATGCCATAAGTGCTGCATTCAACCTCCGAGATCTTGGGAAGCTGTCCTACTTTCTAGACATTCAAGTATATGCCTCCTCCTTTGGACTACTTCTTAGTCAGGAGAAATACATTGTTGATGTTCTTCGTCAAGCTAACATGATTGACTGCAAACTTGCATCTACTCCTATTGCTCTCGAATTTCACAAGGTTTCTGACTCCCCTAACTTCCCGGATGCTCAACTTTATAGGCGTTTGGTTGGTTGCTTATAGTATATCACGATAACCAAACTTGATATATCATACTTAGTCATTGTTTCCTGTCAATTTCTTGCCTCACCAACTCAACATCACTTTCTTCTAGTTAAACATATTCTACGATACTTGAAGGGCTTTCTCTCTGTTAGTCTGACCATTAGGCCAGCTTCGTCCATCACTCTCACTGCCTTCAGTGATTCAGATTGGGCAGGATGTCCATCCACCAGACGCTCAACAACAGGCTTTTGTAAATTTCTCGGCACCACCTGCATCTCCTGGAGTGCTAAAAAGCAAACCACAGTTGCTTGTTCCAGTTGTGAAGCTGAGTATAGAGCTCTCGCTTCCATGATAGTAAAGCTCACCTGGATTTCATTCCTTCTTTGAGATCTTCGTGTTCCTCTTCCTAAGCCTGCTCAACAGTTCTATGATAATCTCGGTGCCCTTCAACTTTCTGTCAATCCGGTCTTTCATGCTAGAATAAAACATGTTGAGATTGATTATCACTTTATCCATGAGAAAGTAGCTGGGGCACATTGTTACTGCTCATATTGCATCATCTCAGCAACCAGATGATGTGTTTACAAAACCTCTAACCAAGACTGTCTTTCAGTTTCTCCGGCTCAAACTGGGACTTCAGCTACCCTCGTCCAGTTTGCAGGGGAGGTGGGGTATTACCGTATTGGATGATACAAATCATTCTACCCATTTGATGAATTGCCCAAACTACAATTGTATAGTTTTCGAGTCTTTTACATTGTATTCCTTTACTTGTACATTGCTTGGGCCTCAAGCAATGGGCAGGGTCTGTTTGTATAAATACATTGTCAATTAATACAAGAACAGATGGTGCGAGTAACACATACAAACAATTCTCGCGTCTCCTTCTATTTTGAATAGAACAATAATCTATCTCCTCTCTCTCTTTCTCAAATTCCTTCTCTCTCAATCCCTTCTCTTCCTAGATCTAGGGTTTCATTCACGAAACCTAAAGAACTTCACATTGGGGTGTAATAAAGATACCCCTCAGAAAATTCACTTTGAAAACCCAATATAGAGACTACATGACATGTATCCATAAGGGAAACAATGTGGTAGACAATTCGAGGTTACCCCAAATCCATTTGTTTCAAAACGGAATGGCCACACCAAAAGAAGTATGACCATCTCAAAAGTGAATTTGCGCTCGAGTTATGCATTTCCTTTATTCCTACAACTCTTGTTGATTAAAGTTAGGCAGCCTTCTTTGCGTGACCAAACGTACCAAACCCAAGTAACGTAGACACCATGAATTATACAATTCCAACACGTCCACTAATGCTTGTAATGCTGGTCACTGTAATGGTCTATTCTTTTTTTTTTTAATAGCAAATATTCATCCTGCCTTTGAAGCATGCCAAAATGATGTATGCTGTTATTAATTATGGGTATTCTGAGCGAAACGCGATTCAGATAGACCCAGGACTTGTCATGTTATTTACGGACTATTGACCGGTCACACAGCCGCAGCAGAGAAATTAGTATTGGTATTTGGATTGTTGGTCCATGCGGAAAAGGGGCAACTTATCACGAGGGGAAAATCAAGAAGCAGGAGAAGTGAAGCGGTAATTGGATATATATCTCCCTCGAGGATCCCAGGAAAGCTACCATTGGACCAATCGATCAGATCCAACTCCGTGTTGCTTTTATTCCTCGTCGATCCCCTGAGCTGTCGGAAGGATAGAAACGGGTTGCGGAATCCGACGGAACAGAAAATGGGTGTTCCAGTTCTCGGCTCCTACTGCGAGGAGATCCCCATCCCTGGTTTCCTCATCCACCTTGTCATCTTCATCAGCTACATCCTACGCGCTGTCGACTGGGTACTGCATGCCGTAGGCGTGGGGATTCTCCTTGGTGATGACTTCCACGGCCCCGTGCCTTCCTTCTTGGTACCTTCCGACCACGAACAGTCCCCCCTCCCCTGTCACCAGGCCGCTCGACCATTCTTCACATCGTTCATGATCCGCCAAGCTCTCCCTTCCTCCCCTTACCAGGCGCCGCCCTCAAATGCCGGCGAGCAGGACTCAGATCCCTGCGCCGCCCTAGAAAGCTGCATGGTGTGCCTCCACGAGCTCGAGGCTGGGCAGGAAGTGCGCCGCATGGGCGGATGCTGCCACGTCTACCACACCTGCTGCATCGATTCATGGGTCGACACAGGCCGGCCCACATGCCCTCTGTGCAGGGCGCCGGTAGTGCCAGATGAGATGATGCGCGAGGCCATGATCGCTGCTGGGAAGATGGTCTCCGGAGAATATGTCCCAGAAGAATTCCATGGTTCCCAAGAAGCGGATTACTTCTCTTCGACGGTACTACCTGGCGATGCTGCAGACGCGTCATCCTTGGCCGCCGTCTCATGAGCGGCTTTGGTGGGAGAAGATTGGTGCAGTGGAGGCGATTCTTTGTACAAATTACACAGAAAGAATTTAATTTCTTTGTTATTGTTTCAATCTTTTATTTGACTCTATTTTATGGTTGTGTCACAAGATATTTCCTAAAAAAGTTACCAGGGGCAAAAGAATGATAAACCTTGATTACGATAAATATTCACCCTTATTTCCCCCCCCCCCCCCAATAATTTTCTCCTTGTTACATAGTCATCTCTGTACAAAAGCAGGGTGTATTGTGTTCATTATTTATTATATTTTACAATAGGATAGACTGGAGGACATAATGGTTGAGAGTTTATAATTTGAATTGCCCCTTCATATATCTAAATATTATTAACACTCCCTCCTTGTCCATTTTCCATGCAAACCCCTGCTGGCTTATTTCCCTCTCATTACTTTCCCGCATGGAGAAGTAAGGGGGTTGCGTATTTCCTCTCGGACATGTTCTTTCATCTCTAT
The DNA here is from genome assembly GCA_963693085.1 of Alisma plantago-aquatica. Lineage (NCBI taxonomy): Eukaryota > Viridiplantae > Streptophyta > Magnoliopsida > Alismatales > Alismataceae > Alisma > Alisma plantago-aquatica. Next base: position 478,271,630 of record OY856413.1, on the reverse strand, counting down.
CTAAATATGATGTTTTATATTTATAAGAACATTAATAAACATTTTTATGTTGCAAGTATACACAAGTATATAATACTTTTAAATATAGGTTTATTTCGGAGTAGGGGTAACAATCAGGTATGGCTTGACTGCGTTTCATTGGGGGTTATTAGTGATTTGACAAAAAATCACAATTCTGAAAATTCTCCAATTAGCTCAGGTCTAACCCGTTGAAGCAAAACCCAAATAATATTATTTTTAGGCTAACCCGAATATCCTAAGAATAATCTGGAAAAAAAAATATAAAGTAAAGGACATGCGTGCAGTATGTTTTGCTGAAAATAACACAATAGACAGTAAGTTATAACTTTTCCCAATGAAGGATGCCATAAGATGACTTGTAGCAATGAGTAACTTCTGAAAATCATATCATACAATAAGGTGAATACATATATAACAACCTCAAATTTTGAAAGTTTTAGAACTAATTTAAAAATATAATTGGAAGATCAAAGTTGAATAATGAGGGAAATGGTTTGACTTGGATTAAGGATTGTGAGCTAGCTCTGAACTTAGATTGAATCTCCAATTCATGTAAATCAGATAATATTGAACAACTGTAATAATATAAGACCCTCAATGAATATGCAATGGTGTTCCAAGCTTAATTGTTGAGTTAGAAAATCAGTGAAGCTTGTGGATTCATTAGAGGGCCTAGGTTTGAACCATGTTCCCTGGATCCAAATTAAGCCTAATTGGACTACTATTTTGTTTATCAATGGGTCCTTGAGACAAAAATTAAGAATTCAAAATTTGTGTTCATATTAAATACCAATGACGATTTTTGGTGGTTGATAAAGGAATTATGAGATAATAAATACATTTTCATTAGATTTCAAGTTATCCAGTGGCATATAATTAATTAGATAATTATCTAGGCTTTGCTTGAAAACCAAGTTTTTCATATCAAATGAACTTCTTTGTATACCAAGGTCCAAATAATGGTTAAATAAAGACAATCATAGAACCATGAATCATTTGAGGCATTCCATGGCCTAGAGAATTGGTTTTGTGGTAAGGGGTTTTAATCACATAAAAATGGATAAACTTTATGAGGGAGAGCCTTGTTCTCGGATCCAGATTCCTGATCTCAGTTAAAGCTAAGCGTGGGGAGATCACCTCCTCTGCTTGGACTTCACATCAAAACCCTAAGAGTAGCACTAGACAACCTAATCTTCCATGATGCCTCTCTCTCTCTCTCTCTCTCTCTCTCTCACAGACCCCTACCCCTAGTTTCATCACCTTTCAATTTGAGTCATTGTGGTAGTTTCATCTAACCTTGTTTTTACCCTTATCACACATAATTGAAGGATTATTTGAATTTTTGATATTGAGCTAGTGATTCGTGATGACCAACCACCACTCTCCATATTCATACCTATATAAGACACTAGAAATTCACCACAAAGAACACACATCTGACCATGGGGTTTCATTATTGTGAAGAACCCTCAAGCCACTTCTCTGAACTCAATGTGCCATAGAAGTAAAGCTGGAGGTTGTGGAGTCATTGTCGGCCACCCCCACATCACTAGAAGCATGGTTGAAGATCCATGGAGCTATAAAAAATCTCACAATGATAGCAGGTTGCCCTCAATAAAGGTAAATTTGTCTATCTCAGTCTTCCCTTGTTTAGTTCTAAAATGGTTCCCCTCAACCTTGGTTCTCTCCATCCTTCCACACCAACCTATGCCTAGGGGCTTGTCATCTTCAGCAAAGCATGACAGGAGTGACTACATCCTCACTTGGTTTTTTCTAAGCCCTAGAGGAGGAAGCTAACCTTATAATGGACTCCTCCACAACAGAATGAAATAGACCCCATGAGGAAGAAGAAGATCGGGGTTTGGTGGACCAAAATGTCCCTCAAGTGTGTGATAATCAAACTCACAACACGAGGGCAATAAGGCTTTCTCCCTCAAAACGACTGACCATGTTTAATTGTAAATTATTTGAGTTGTTAACATGGTGTTTCCTCATTATTCACCACATGTTTATTTTTATTTATTATAGAAAAGAAATAACAACTCTAAATATAGTCAATCTCTATGCCTAATTCATCAAAAATATGTAGAATCCAAAAAAAAGTTAGTTCCAATGTCAAAACACCATTCAAGATCAGAATGCATGTTTTAGTGTATAAATAAAAGGTGATAACTATGTGTAAACCCTAATTTTTCATAATTAAGATTATGAAACTTTTTAGAACACATTTACCCTATGTGACAATCTAATCGTGGTGAACGGCTTTGAAAAACACATGGTTATTGCAAGTGTAGGGTTAAATTAATGTGCATATAGGGCCTATAAATCATTAGACCTTTTACCTAAGAAACTCAAAGTTTTCAAAATCTAACGCTAATACTACCCTAAACTAGGACGTCTACAATCTAGACCAAACCCTAATCTACATTAGTCAGATGTGATTATAATTCCATAGTTTTGTGTGGTAATTTTTTTATTGTGTGGATTATGTCGTGTTTCGATTGTATTCAACTTGAAGTGCTTCAATTATCATTGCATGGTTTCTTATTTGAAAATATAGGTGGTTATTTTTGGAATAATTGTTCCCAATAATTGATGATGATTTCTAGAATTTTTTCAAATGTTTTATCATATTCATGAACTACTAGGATGTTTATTTCAAGTGTAGTTCAATTGTAATTCCCTATGTGTATCATATACGAATACCATGATATTCTCAACCCAGTATTAAACCTACCAAGGGTAATTCATGTATGTTCTATGATGGACATGGGAATTACAATAGCTGAGGTGGAATGAAAAACATGGGTTAGAAAAGAAAATTGGAAATACAAGTTCAACGGTATATGTTGTTATCCATATATGCAAACACTATGTTTTCACCCAAATCCATAGTATAGAAATATACATACTGCATCTTTATTTGTTAGTGTATTAGGTTATTTGACTTACTTGAACATAGAAGATATGAAGATCTAGATGAATGTATCAAATATCATTAAGCTAAGGTAAATGTGGAGGATTAAATAGTTAATATAGAATTAATATTTACTCTCATGTAGTATTGTCCTTTTGCAAAATACCATAACTCCTTTTAGGGGCATTAATCTTCATTTTCTTATCAACGACTTTTAAGTTTCAAAGTTATTTATTATTGTTGGTTATTTCTTAAATCTAGATCCTAGGAATTTGGTTGATGATCATTTCCCTCTCGGTCTACCTACAATAGGAGATAAAAGGTAAAGGGGGTGTGGTAATCGGTAGCAGCACATATATTTAACAAATAGTTTCAACTATTTCACAGAGACATAGGGGAGTTGTTAGGGTATTTTCCAAACACAATTATGTCTAGAAAGGATCACAACCTGAGTGCTTGTAAGATTATTCTGCACACCACTAGTTCACTAATGAGAACTCCATACCCTTGTGAATTTTTCCTGACCAAAGTTTGAGATTTTTGTCCAAAATTAGATGCCTCTAGGTCCTCTCAACTTAAATTGCATCCTCTTCTCATCTAATAGCTTTCTAAGATCAATTATTCACTCATCTGGTCATCTCAAGTTATGATCTCACGAAGAGGTAGGATTAAGGCATCCTCTACAAGTTAAATTATATGTAATTCTAACTAAGGAAATAAATATCAATGGTGTTTCACATAATATACGTTTCTCTTGTAAAGGTAAACCCTAGAGAGACCTAGGATTGGTTTGAGATATCCCTATTATATATCAAGTACATGGGTGGGATAAAATCCTATGGCGGATAATTTAATTCATAACCTTACTTGAAAACCCTAATCTTGGTATATATAATTGGTGAGGTAAAATAATATCCCTATACAAGAAACCCTGGGTGTGGATAAAAGAAAGAGAAATTCCAAATTAGTTTGTGTAATTTGGATTTGTTATCAAGTCTAGATACTAGTAGTTTCATATGCATGCAAGTACGTAGGGTACAAGAAGTCATGCATATACATAAGGTTCACATAAATAATTATGAGTACACATGAAAACATAGAAAACAAAATCAATTTCTACATAAGAAAGTACGTAAGATCTCAATTTACTCCTAGTGAATAGTGTTTAGACTTGTAGGGTCATCAGAAGTGAGGGGAAAGACCTATGAAGGAGGAATAATTCAAAACCCACAAGGTCAAAATTTTGTCTAGAAAGCCTAAGCCCCTAATGAAAACTAATAGGACACCTAAGGATGCACATCCCTAAAAAATATGAGTTCAAACAACCTTAGGTTTGGTCTTACAATAGAGATCACTCAAGGCATCCTGAAATGACCTCCTCAATTTGAAGAATTAGATATGTTAGGATAATTGGGTGTAAGGAATGGGATCCCTTACTGCATCCTAGTCATAATAAGAAACAAGTGCGTTTTGTTTCCAGACCTAAAATTATGTAAGACTTTGGTTGGAGATATTCCAAGATGAATGTGTAAATGTTAAGCATGTCGAAAGGAATTATATGACCGTACATGGAAGTCATAATCCTCCTTGTTCCGAATGAGTCATGGGACATAGAAACATGATGGTATTAAAGACCCTATTCCTCAAATAAGGTAACAAAAAATGTTAGATACAAAATAAATTTCATAACATATTTGTTAACCCAATGTAGAATAGAACCCTAAGCCAAACCTAGAATCATGTAGGGATACAACAACAATACATGAGGCCCAAGGGGTCATGAGGAAATCATTACATGAGCATAAGGCCATGGAATTAGGAGCCACCCATGAATACATGTGGCCCAAGGGATCTATAAAATGGATACTCCATGAGTACATGAGGCATGCGGGGTCAAGGGGAAGACACTCCATAAGTACATTAGGGCCTTTTGATCAGGAGAAGATCACTCCAAAAGTACCTATACACTTAGAGACCTTAAGGGAATGACCAAGTCCAAACTTACACATGATGTAAATATAAAGAATATGATAACTTTTGTAATACATATTGAAATGAAATAATAAGGGAGGTATTCACATACTCAAGATCTATTAGAAAAGCACATTTCAACTTTGCTTAATGATATGTAAGAAAACTTGTTGGATCTAATAGGTATCTATCTTTTGGATTCACTTTTGAGGACAATTCAACCTAGTTTACAATGGAAAGATAATATGTGGAGGCATAATCTCTACACAAAAAATAAGGTGGACTTTGTATTTGGACTGAAACTAGATATTTATTTCATCTTCATTTCGGTGTAGGGGATTGCATAGATACTATTGTTACTCGTAATTGATATATGTAAGTATATATCTTGAGCTAGAATAATTGATATTATCTAAAATATAGAAGTTGTACCTTACCTTATCATGGATATAGTTTATATATTGTGTTTTCTCTAGAGAGTTAAGTGAACATACAATCATCAAGTGAAAATCTAATGCAATGAATGAGGATGTGGGACCACATTTTAAACAGTCCTGGTTCCAGCCTCAGTTTATTTATATATAAATATTTTCACCCAAATGAAAAGTAATTAAATATGATTTAGATGAAATATTTCTAAGTTGAGTTGCTAGTCTAATAATTCATGTGGCTAATGAGAGTTTTTATCCACCTTAACCTTAGTGTTATAGAATTTAGGGACAAAATTCGTTTTATGGTAAGGTGAATTTGACAACTTAAAACTTTGGAAGATATAGATTGAATTCAAGAATATTACTAGAAAAACAAATTCAAATATTGAGACAAGTGGTATGGCTTGTGTTAATGTTTTAAGCTCTGGACTAAGATTGAAAGTAAATAGGGCAATATTGAACAAATGTATTAATATAAGACCAAAATTGAGATGCTATGTTGTTCCAAACCTGAGTTTTAGAATTAAGAAATTAGTGAAGCTTTTGGATTCATTAGAGGGCCTAGGTTTAAACATTGGTCCTATGATACAAGTTAGTCCCAGTTGGAAAATTCGTTTATTAATGGGTCCTTGACATACAAATTACGAATTCAATATTCCGAGCTGATATAAATTATCGATTATTATTTAAGTGGCTGATAAAGATATTATAAGATTAAGAATGAGTTCTTAGAAGATTACGAGTTATATTGTAGCACAGATAATCATTTAATAATTATTTAGTGTCTTTCTAAAAACCAAGTTTCACTCATCAAATACACTTGTTTAGACATATCTTTGGAAAATGGTCATATAATGGCCAAATTAAGACAAATTTAAGAAAATGGGATCATTTAAAACACTGATGTAGCCTAGTGAACTAGTTTTATGACGAGGGGTGTTAGTTAAATACAAATGAATAAACTTTGTGAGGAGAGCCATGTTCCTGTCCTAGGTCTTGGATCTCTAGAATTGCCAAGTGTTGGGAGATCACCTCCTCTTCTTAGACTCCATAAGAAAGCCCTATGAATAGCATATACAACCTCCCTCTTATTGACCTAATAGACCATATTTTGATGAAGAATTAACCATTCCATTCATATGTATCTAATATATCTATTTGAGATTGATTTTAGGTATTAGGTACATGAAAATGATTAATTCAATCAAGCCCTAGCTTGAACAAATACAAGCCAAAGTCAATGTAAATGCACTTGTATGGAAAATGCCCAAAATGATTAGGACAATTTTTGTAATTACTTGTATTGATGTTATGACTTGTAACTAATATGAGAAAAAATTAGGAAAAATTAAAATTAGGTTTAAGTACTTAAATGCCAATTTTTTTAAAAATGCATCACATGCACCCTTTTTGGTTGAGTTTCCCTCTTAGAAACTTGACCGACGCCTAGGATGGGTCATGAAACTGCTAGGCTCGGTTGAGTTTACCCCATGATAAACTTGATTGACACCCTGCATAGACAAAGTGTTTTAAGTAATCGGTCGAGTTTCATCCAGGGTAAACTTGACCGACAACTCAAAGTTACCTTGTCACATAGTGCTATCAATCGAGTTACCTTTATGGAAACTTGACCGATTGCACTCTATAGAGTGAGTAGAGAAAGTGTTTCTAGCTGTTGGAGTGTTGCAAACATAAAAAATAGAGCTGTAGTAACAACTCAAATGACTAGAATTCATTCCCAAGTGCTTCCAGTGGTTAGTGAACACCCCAAACTATAAATAGGGACCCTTGGGCTTCAACCCAAGTTTGCCTCTCATGCTCCTAAATATATTTGAGTGACTTTGTCCACATAGATCCCCTTTCTCTCTCTTTTTTACTAATCAAAACATCAATTTGAGTGAGATAGGTATTTGTGAGAGAGCTACTTCATTATAATCCTTGTGAAGCTCTCAATCTTCTCTTTCCCCAATCCCCTTTTTCAAGCAAAATTGGTGAAAGCTTTGTTGGTTATGTATGCCCAGAGAGCCAATCATGTGATGATTGTAATGGCATAACATGTAAAAGCAAATTGATTATCAATAAAAGGCAAGATTCTAATTTATTCTATTTAATTCAGTTATGAGATAATGATGTAACATTATAAATGTCTAGATAATTATATTACTCAATGACGTATGTATTCAAGTTACTACCCTTGCGGATGAGATCATACAAATGTTAATAGTACATATATATATATTCTCATTATGTCCCTAATTGGTTGTTATTGTAGAAGGTTGAAAGACAATAATAACACATAAGATCAAAGTGTGAGTTGGTTGATGAGTAAATCTCATTAGGCATTATATGGCTATATCAAACCAAGCACACAGATACATGTTAGATCACATGGTATCAGACATACCCACCATAAGAATGACACAGGGAAGCCATCATCATAGAAGTCATAGTCAGGATTCACAATGATGGTGGTGGTTGTGGTTCTTAGACCTCAAATCATTACACTCATCACATGTCATTGGGTACACTTTAACATCATCAAGCGCAATACCAAAACATAGATTGTTATAATAGTGATGATTGGGTGATTTTGACACATGGGGATTGACTGTGAATGATAATATCACATTTGTCCCTCCTATTGGAGCATGATGTCCTAGGCATCTTGATTAGTGAGACTAAGAAATGCATGACCATGCGCATGTGAGTCAATATGTGTTATCAAGCTTACATATATTTCAGACAGTCTGCTCTTGGTTCAAGAAACAATATTGAATAATAATAAGGGTCATTGCTCCATGCCTCTAGTTCAATCTGGACATCAGTGACAAAGGAATATACAAACATTGTAACACCATACACAAATTGTAGGTTGAAGTTTTTCCCTAACTTTCCACTTACTTGGGTAGCATTGATGTGTGATTAGGCACCATTCATTGCTTGTGATGTCATAAGTTGTTATGGACATTCATTACCAACGTAATATGATACCTATAGGGTCACACACATAGGTCTCAACATAGAAGAGGAGTTCAGATCTTGAATGACAATTGAATTTAGTACTAAAGTGTTTAGGTATTTGATTCCTGCAACAAATAGACTGACACTAGTGCCAAACACCCATCTCAAGTGTTGAGACGACCATCTAGAGTGCCAAACGACCGTCTCAAGTGTCGAGACGGGTGTCTGGGAAGTAAGGCCTATTATGAGTTTGAATTGGCTAAGGAAATGAACTGACCATATAGACTGGCTCAACTTGGGTCACTAGACAACTATCTAGGTGATCGATATGATTGTATCACATGGGTGAAATGGTCCGGTTCAGATAAGGGAAAGTTCTAGATATTTCCTAATTCATTTAAGTTGCACACTACTTGTTGTACAAGAAAATTAATATGGGATATTAATTGGAAACAAATTTCCAAATTTGTGTACAATTGGGAAACAACCAAATGGCCATCTGGTTTGTGCCTAATGACTATCTAGGTTACCAGACGACCATCTAGGTTGTCGCAGGTTGTGAAAATTCTAGAATGATTGTGAACATTTGAGATCTTTTGGTTCCTTCTACTCCTGCATCGACTAGGAACCTAGACCCAAACTTAGACTATAAATAGAGGGGTAATGGGGGCTTCCCAGAGCATAACACCAACAACTCAGAAATAGTTTCTCTAACAAACATTGTCCTCTCTGGTTGTGGTAACCACCTGAGCCCAGACAAGTCCTACCCGACTAGGGAGGGATAGCCAAGGGAGAGAGCAATTGAGATCATTGTCGTGGGAGAGCAAGTTGGTGACTAGTACATCAATGTGAGGGATGACTCCTTCCTGATTGTTCTAGAAGGACAATAAGAATTCTAGGCGGTCCGTGTGGACTACCATAGAGGTGGGAGGTCATTGTATACCTCTAGGAGGATAACGTCAACCAACACTTCATGACAAGAGGAGTTGCTGAAGAAGATAAGATTCATGTCTGCAGTCAATGGTGCAGACCAGGAGGCGCATCAGTTTGACGAGTCCTAGTGCAACCAGGATTTAGAGTTGTTTATCTATAACTACAAGGATTGTCACTGGACTTGATCCAAGGCCAGGTATATCCTCAAAACCATCCATCCTATCTTATAGTAACTGACGTGATCTCATGTTTTTGGGAATATGGTACATAAATTTTTATTTCTACTGCCTTCTCTATAGACATATTTCCCTATAGTGGTATCAGCCAACGTCAGTTTACTAAATTATGGGATAATCAATATGATCAGATTTCAATTTTTGCATTTATATTATTGCATGTGATGTAAATAATATCCAAACACCATGATAATCCCAAACAAATATTTATATGATATATACCATGATAATCCCAAACTAATATATATATATATATATATATATATATGCAACTTACACGTGTTTCCCTAAAAGTAGTTCGGATGGGGGATGTGTAGCATGGTTATGGCCAATAACCCCTAAAATATATGCATGGTTGTATGGTTTGCTTATTAATTTATCTCGGTGTGCATACTGAGCCTCTATCTTTTCTTCCCCATTTAAAGTTAATTCTTTCCTACCCTTGATCCCATCGAATGTAACTTGAGGTTTCCAATTAATCATGCAAAAGTAGGATAGTTTACTTTATGTTATGAGGAGGAAGAAGACGTCCCAAAGATGAGCCAATCAACTACAGAACTATGGAGTACATGATGGACAAGCCAGACCAATCGCCTGATGGACCCAACCGGTCCTAATGACCAGTGGGACGACCTAACAACCGACCAGGAGGAAATCTGATCGATTTAAGGGTTTAATCGATCAACCCCGATTGGCAAGAACATATCTTCATCAACAACAGATTTTGGCATGTGATGTAGACCTAGATGACGTAATTCCTTGTGGATCCAAGGGATTACATTAGGTTGGCCATAACCATTTCTTGTTTATTGCATGTTTTCATTATGGGATATAGCATGCATATGATACATACTATATATATAATGATTGGATAAAGTATATGCATATACTTATAAATACAAACTCTCTCAATTAAAATATCAAATCTTAGATGCTTTCCAAAAGTGACACACATTAAAAGCTTATCGAATAAGAATAGGTTCTGCCTTCGTGGGATGCACCACCTATCTCGTGGAAGTGTGATGGTAATAATGTAGCTTCTTCCTCTACATGGTGCATTATTATCGTGTCAACTTTTGGGTCAAGCTTGAATGGTGATTCTCAGAGTGTTTGAGCCCAGCGGCATGGATATGATTATGGCAAGGGGTTGCACATATCATCTATCCAGAATTGCATATGATGCAATTGGAAAAAGTTTCCTACCTTGATGGTTGACTATGTTTGCTGTGTTAATCAGGCCACAGTTGAATTATCTTGGATCTGACCCACTAGAATATTGTATGCTGCAATATTCTAAAAAGATATTGAGCGCTATAAATTCAAATAAAATAGTGGCAGCGATAATAATTAAAGACCTAATTAATATCGTCAAAATTTTCAAATGAAATCAAATCAAAAATGGTTTTTGACAAATGCAAATTTTCTCTTTTAGAATCAAATGACGAACAAATCCAATTTGTGATTGGTCCTGTAGAAGGACAATCTTGATGGGATAAATTTCCATGACTGGTTTTGGACTTTGAGAAAGGTTCTCAATGAAGAGTACAATCTCTATGTCCTTAACAAAACAATGCCTAAAATGCCTCCTACTGATGCACCTAGGGCACATGTGGATGCTTACTGGAACTATGCCAATGATTACTTAAGAGATAAAGTACCTTATACTAAGTTGCATGACCTATGAGTTATATGAGCAATGTGAAGAAATGAGTGTTCTTGAGATGGTGCCACATCTTAAGAAGGTAACACTTGGTCTTGACAAGCAAGAAAAGGACGCTATCCTAAAGGTGCTACTTGAGTCAAAACAGACAGAGGGAACCTCTATATAAGAACATGTGCTCAATACTATTGGACATGTGTATCATATTGAAGCACTAGGATTTAATTTGATCCAAGAGTTGGCCACTGATATGATTCTAAGGACTATGCCAGTATCAAATAGCCACTTTATTGCATGTTATCATGTAAATAATATGGCTAGACAGATGTCAAACTTGCTTTCCATGTTCATTCGTTCTGAAGCATAATTGAAGAAGGACAAGTCTGTGATGGTAGTCAACAGAGTTGAGTCCAAGGATGAAATTAAGACTTAGAAGATTTTGGTGGTCATGCCAAAATCCAAGTCTTCAAAACTCAAGATAAGGAGAAAGAAAAGTGCAAGAGGAAACCATCCTTTGTACTTGAAGGCTTTCAGAAAGTAGAAGATGGGGATGGTGATCTCCACTTGAGGTATATACATTATTGAGATAAACCTATCTATTTCATCATCATGGGTACTAGATACCGGATGTGGATCTCACATATGTTATCATATGTAGGATTTGAAAGAAAGTAGGCCTTTGGGAAAAGGTGAGGTGGAATAGTGAGTTGTTAGTGGTGCAAGAGTTGCGGCCAGTGTAGTTGGAATGTATAGTATATCTCTATCCACGAGGCTTGCAATAGAATTAATGAAATGCTATTATGTACCTGGTATAAATAGAAACACCATGTTTGTCTCTTATTTGGACAAGGATGCATTTGAATTCCATATTAAAAGTGGTTGATGTTCTATTTTGAAAGATGTGACCTTTTATGGCAGTGCCCCAATGTCTTATGGTCTTTACTTGTTAGATATAAAGACATATGTATATAACGTTAATACAAAAAGACTAAAACTCAACAAATCAAACAAAACATACCTTTGATATTGTCGTCTAGGGAACATAAATGAGAATCACATATCTAGACTCCATAAAGATGGTTATCTGGACTCTTTTGATTTTTTTGGATAAGGTAAAATATTACTATCTCAAAACCAAAGTATAGGGGACACAACAAAAACCCCGTATACTATACACATTTTACAAAAGACCGCACATCCTTAGATCCATGCTATCTATACCTCCCATGCTCTTCGGATAAGCTTTGAAAAACCACAAAATGTTTTTACTAATTACATCAAAAACTATCGTGTTATCCCTTGGTCTCTTTCCATGCAACCTTTGGTTCCTCTCCCCCCATACATGGAAGATGAGTGAAGTGATGAAGATCCCGCCCAAAATTCCGTTCTTCAGGTTGTTCCTTGTTCTCTCAACCAACCACTCCATAGACTCATCCAGATTAAGCGGGGCTATTCCACCCCATCCATATTTAAGGTAGCCTCTTCTCCACAGGTAGGTCGATAAATCACATTAAAAAAAGATGTGTTTGTGCGATTCTGGAGCATTGTTACAGAGCAGACATTTGGGGTCACAATTTAAACCCCATTTAATGATCCTATCTCTGGTTGGAAGTCTTCTCATGATCGTCCTATAGGCTTCAAAACTCCGTTTCAGGCATCTAGGTTTAGTCCAGAAAAGATCAAACCATTTCACCTGTGGGATTTTGAATCAACAAAAACATGTGAATCTTGTTTGATGGGAAAGATGGCTAAAACCCCTTTCACTAGTAACAATGAGAAGGATAGTGATGTATTAGGACTCATACATACTGATATGTGTAGACCTTTTAGAACAACCTCTAGAGGTGGGTATTAGTACTTCATCACCTTTACTGATGACTTCAGTAGGTATGGCTATATTTACTCAATGAAACATAAGTCTAAAACTCTTGAAATGTTCAAGGAGTTTATGAATGAAGTACATAACCAACTTGGTAAAAGTATTAAGGCACTTCATTTTGATCGAGGTGGAGAATACTTAAAACCAAGAGTTTGAGGACCTTCTTAGAGCCCATGGGATTGAATATGTCACAGAACCGTTCTTACCCCAATCCCAATCCCAATCCCACTACCTAGACAGTAGTAAACAGATTGAAGCACCCATTTCTGAGTGGCCCAAAAGGACTCACTCATTGGCATGCACATTGAGAAATAACAACTCATAAAATAAGAGGTTTAAAGTACTAACCAACCCAAATTATGATTTTGCAAATCTATCCTTGTCATCAGAGTTTGTTAAGTGCGGAAGCAATTCAGTCAATTGTTCATAATGATCCATCTGGTTTTCCTAAAATCAGGTAAATCGAAACGCAATCAATGCAATTGCATTGGTCCTCTTTGAAAAGCACAAATATTGAACAATTGAAAACATTTATAGCAAAATATAGTACTTGGCAGGACTTATGTTCAAAATGTAGTCAACAAGTGATTTTCAAAACATCGAGTTTATTTTGAACAATTCAATTTTATTACAAGTTTCCCATTATGATGATATCGAGAAGCATGCTCATATATTTTATGTGATTTCTTTTCCCCCATGAGATGGGGAAGGTCACCATGATCCTTCTCTCCATATCAGGTAGGAGGTCAATTGACATGTACAAGTTTGAGGTTATTTGACATGTACAAGTTCCACCCTTCGAATGAGGAGGTCGCTTGTACTCAATATTCAACAAGTATTATTGGCAGTCATAATGGGAAATATAGTTTATGTTTTCAAGTTTATTGCAAATATAATATAGGAAAATCCGTAGACTAATCAGTAGGGAATGGTAGATCAAACAAATAACTAACCAAGATTTTCAAGAGGTACATACAAGTATCATTCAATACCACTATTCTATTCAAGGAGGATTAAATATAAAAGTGTACCTTTCACTGAACATTTAGAGTAAGGTTCCAAGAAATAATACATCAACCCCTTGAGTTAGATCCTAGATCAACAATATTGGATCAAGGGTCAAGATCATTATGTTTAGAAGATTATATTTCAATTTTAAATATTAGTGTTACTCATTCCTATTTAACCTTGGGGTTAGGTCATCCACTTATGATCCACAATATTTTAAGATGTCCAACATTATTCAAGTGTCAAGATTATTTCTAGTATGAATGACCTACCTAGGCATTTTAGGAACATATAAGCTACCCTAACTATCATCATTATTCAAGTCATTATTAAGTCTCTAGATGGATTAGCACCATTGGTATTCAATATCAGATCGAGCTTTGATTAATATAATGAGTAGTTAGAGATCTTATATTAGGTCAACATATCAAGTATTTCACAAGATTTAGAACACTCATAATATCAAGATTAAACATTTTATGAGGATAAATGATTCATATTCAAGGGTAGATAAGCCAACTATGTTAGATCTAGATTCTTAATAAAGTCTTGATTTTGTGTCTCAATATAACCATCAGGGTCAAAAATTAGGATTTCTAAAGATTAATTATGATTATTGAGTCATTTAGATAAAAGTACAAGAAAGAGATCAATGTTTAGGTGTATTAGTGAGAATCATGTAGAATCAAGTCTCCAAAGTATTTTTAAATTATTCTTTAGATTTGTTTTGATCAAAATGGACTATTTCTCATAATTTTTTGAGCTAGGATGAATTTTCTATGGTTTAATCAAGATATGATCATTTAATTGATTATTCATGTGAGAAGGCGAAATAATACCTCTAATAGGGAAAAGACACAACTGTTTGATGACAAATGAATGGTCCAAATCAAGACATATGGGCAAGGTGGCTCATTTATTTCTAGATTGGTTCATTCCTTGATTTGGCCAGTTCAATATTTGATTTACTGGTGGTTCAGATGGGTTCTGGGACCTAGTTTATTTCCCTTGGATTGGGCGGTCCATGACCCCTCTCATTCTTTGCTCAGGCTTCCTCACAATAGTGAGGCGGAAGACCTCACCAGCATAGGTAGGGCTCAGGGGTAGAGGGCTAATGGAGGTAGCAATGGTGTCGTTCAAGCTCGTCGTCCCTTTACAAAGTGATAGGAGGTGGTGATTTGGGGTGAGAGGCCGAGGTTGCCAAACACCCAAAAGGGCTATGTGACGGTGCCATTTAGGCTAGAAGGGGAATTATAGAGAAATCAGGGGCATTCAAGGATGAGATGGTGTGCAAGGCTGGGGCTTTGAGTAAAGTATGATTGCTTCAGACCTTTGGGGGGTGTTTTATAGTTTGAGGTTTGTTTTTTTTGTTCTTAGTTACAGACATGGCCATTGGAGTGAGAAGGGTGAGCGAGGGAAATGTTTTGATGGCTAAGCATAGCATTAAAGGGAGTCAATGTAGGGCTCATTCAGTTCAAAATTGTGAGACCATGTTTTCTATGAGACCAAATATGGTCGTATGGGGTCAATTGCCCCCTCTCGGCCTCATTGACTCCTCCCTGTAATAAGCGGGAGGTAGGAGATGAGTTAGTGGCCATTAGATTAGGCCTGCATCTACGGGAAGGAAGATCCAAGATTTATGACTCACCCCCAATCCCTTGCCACAGGCCGGTGACATGGAATAGCCAATAAAAGGCAAATAAAAGGGATTTTTAATACATTAACTTCAAGAAATCGTAGTATATTGTAGGAATGTCCAAATAGGATGAAATTTAGACCATAGGTTCACAAAGATGTATAGTTACTTTAGAAAAAGTTCAAGAACCAAAACATAAAGTTTCATGGATAAATATATTTCTTTGAGTAGAGTGATAATTTAACATAATTTGTGGTGTCATAATGTCTATAAAATTTACATTGATCGCTATATTTCAAATTTGAGTATTAGTATTGATCAAGTAGCCAAGAAAAAATTAAATTGGGGTCATGAGTGAACATAATGAGGGAAAAAGAGTAAACAATCCATACTTACACAAAAATGCACTTTGTCACAGTATCCCAGTGGACTTCGCCTGGAACACCTCAACACAACAGTGTATCAAAAAGAAGGAATCACACATTTATGGATATGGTGTGACGATGATGAGTTTAGCTAATCTTCCAACTACCTTCTCGGGGTATGCTCTATAAACTACCACTAAAGCGAGTACCATCTAAATCGGTTCAAAAGACACCAAATGAGATATGGAATGGGAAGCGTCCCAATATGTCTTTTATGAGGATTTGGGGATGTGAAGCTTATGTCAAGAAAATGTTTCCTGATAAGCTTGGTCCCAAATCTAATAATGTTATTTTTTGGATATCCTAAGAAATAAGAGGATATTACTTTTATTCCCAAATTGACATCAAAGTGTTTGTTTCCAGGGATGCCACATTCCTTGAGATGGATTTCATTTCCAAAGGAAATAGTGGGAGAAAAGTAGGACTCGAATAGGTTCGAGACCAACAAGAAAACATTGAACCATTAGATGTATGAGATGAACCTAGAGATATACAAAGTGTTGTGGAATCTCAAATTCCTTAAGTGACACAGGAACCTCATAGATCTAATAGTACACACGTTGAACCTGAGAGATTTGGATATCTTGTAACTAAGGAAGACATTGAATTGGTCATATATGATGAGTCAATTTCCTATAAAGATGCTATTAAGGGAGAGACAATTTCCTATAAAGATGATATTAAGGGACCAGAGTCTGAGAAATGGCTTGAGGTCATGAGATCCGAGATGGAATCTATGTATACCAACAAAGTATGGACTTTGGTGGATCCACCTAAAGGGGTAAAACCCATAGGGTGCAAGTGGGTCTTCAAGAAGAAGGATGACATGGATGGTAAGGTACAAACGTATAAGGGCAGATTAGTTGCAAAGGGTTCTAGACAAGTTTAAGGTGTTGACTATGATGAAACATTTTCTCCAGTGGGCATGATTAAGTCCATCAGGATTATGGTTGCTATTGCAGCTTATCATGACTATGATATTTGGCAAATGAAGTTAAAACCACATTCCTTAATGGGAATCTTGTTGAGGATGTGTATATGAAACAACCTAAGGGGTTTATAGATCCAAAGTTTGCAAATAAAGTCTGTAAGCTACAACGGTCAATCTATGGATTGAAGCAAGCATCTCATAGATAGAATCTTCATTTTGATGAGACAATCAAAGAGTGTGTTTTTGTTCAAAATGAAGATGAACCATGTGTGTACAAGAAAGTTAGTGGGAGCATAGTGACATTCCTCATATTGTATGCAAATGACATACTATTGATGGGGAATGACATCCCTACTTTATAAAAGGTAAAGACATGGCTTGGAATTACATTCTCTATAAAAGACTTGAAAGAAGCATCCTACATCATGGGGATACATATATACAAATATAGATCCATAAGGCTTCTTGGACCAAGTCAGAGCACATACATTGACCAAGTGTTGAAGCGGTTCAACATGGAGAACTAAAAGAGGAACTTGCTTGCGTGTCATGGTGTCCCCATATCTAGAGCACAATGTCCTAGTTCTTGTGAAGAAAGGGAACACATGAGTCTGATTCCATATGCCTCAACAATTGGCTCAATCATGTATGCAATGTTGTGTACCCATCCAGACATCTTGTATGCCTTGAGCATAGCAAGCAGACATAAGTCAGATCCAGGTGATGCTCACTAGATTGTCATGAAGAACATCCTCAAATACTTGAGAAGGACTAATGATCAGTTCTTGGTCTGCGACGGAGAGGAAGAGTTGGTGGTAAAGGGCTACACCGATGCAAGCTTCTAGACTGATCAAGATGATTACAAATCACAATCAGGATTCATGTCCTACCTCAACAGTGGAGCTGTTAGCTGGAAGAGTTCCAAGAAAGAAACAATTTCCAATTATACAACAAAGGTTGGGTATATTGTTGCATCGAGTGCACCAAAGGATATTGTATGGATCACGAATATAATTTTAGAACTTGGGATCATTCCAAGCATCAACGACACAATCGAGCTATATTGTGACAACAATGGAACTATTGCACAAGCTAAGGAACCCAAATTGGATCTGCACTCAAAGAAAATACAAAGGTGGTATCATCTCATATAAGAGATCGTATAGTGAAGAGATGTAAAGGTTTGTAAAGTACCAACTGAGAGCAATGTTGTTGATCCCTTGATGAAGGCACTTTCACAGAAAAAGCATGATAGTCATGTAAGATCACTTGGAATACAATTTGTAGATGATTGGCTCTAAGTGGAAGTGGGATTCTGTTGGTTGTGTATCCCCAGAGAGTCAATCATGTGATGATTGTAATGACATAACATTTAAAAATGATTTAATTATTAATAAAAGGCAAACCTCCAATTTATTCTGTTTAATTCAGTTATGAGATAATTATGTAATAGTATAATTTTCAAGAGAATTATATTTGTCAATGACATATGTATTCAAGTTACTAACCTTGTGAATGAGATCATACATGTGTTAAGAGTAAGTATGCCTATTCTCATTATGTCCTTGATTGATTGTTATTATGGAAGGTCAATAGACAACAATAACACATAGGATCATAGTGTGAGTTGGTTGATGACTAAATCTCATTAATCATGATATGGCTATATCAAACCAAGTACATAAATACATGTTAGATAAAAGTGTTTCAAACAGACCCACCGTGAGGCTGACACATGAAAGCCATCATCATGGAAGTCATAGTCAGGTCTCAAAGTGATGGTAGTGGTTGTGGTTCTTAGACCTAAAATCATTATACTCATCACATGTTGTTGGGCACACTTTGACATCATCAAACACAGCCCTGCAACATGGGTTGTCATAATGGTGATGATTGGGTGAATTTGACACATGGGGATTGACTATGAATGATTGATATGGGATTTGTCCCTCCTACTGGAGTATGATGTCCTCGGCCTCTTGATTAGTGAGACTAAGAAATACATGGCCATGTGCATGTGAGTCAATATGTGATATAGAGCTTACATATATCTCAGACAGTCTTCTCTTGGTTCAAGATTCAAGATTAAATAATAATACGGTCAATCGATCCATGCCTATAGTTCAATCTAGACATCGGTGACAAAGGAACTATACAAATACTATAACACCATACATTGTAGGTTGAAGTTGTTCCTCAACTTTCCATTTACTTGGGTAACATTGATATGCAACAAGGCACCACTCATTACTTGTGATGTCATAAGTTGTTATGAACAATCAATGCCAACATAATACATGACCTATAGGGTCACACACATAGGTCTTGACCTAGAAGAGGAGTTCAGATCTCAAATGACAATTGAATTAAGTACTAAAGTATTTAGATATTTGATTCATGCAACAAATAAGCTGATAATACTGCCAAACACCCATACAAGTGTTGAGACGGGTGTTTAGAGTGCCAAACAGCCATCTCAAGTGTTGAGACAGGCATCTGACGAGTCAGGCCTATTATGAGTTCGAATTGTCTAAGAAAGTGAACCGACCAAATGGACCGACTCGACTTGGGTCACCAGATGACCGTCTAGGTGATTGAGATGACCGTCTCACATGGGTGAGATTGTCCAATTTGGATTAGGGAGGGTTCTAGATATTTTCTAATTCATTTGAGTTGCACATTACTTGTTGTGCAAGGAAATTTATATGGGATATTAATTGAAAACAAATTGCCAAATTCATGTACAACTGGGAAACAACCAAACGACCATCTGGGTTGTGCAAAACAACTGTCTGGCATGCCAGACGATGGTTTGGGCTGTCACATGTTGTAAAAACTCTAGAATTGTTGTGAAAATTTGAGATTTTCTGGTACCTTCCACTACCTCATCGACTGGGAACCTATACCTAGACCCCACTATAAATAGAGGGGTACTGGGGGCTTCCCAGAGCACCACAAAAACAATTGAGAAATAGTTCTTCTGACAAATGTTGTCCTCTCTGGTTGTGGTAACCAAAAGAGCCCATGCAAGTCCCGCATGACTAGGGAGGGATAGCCAAGGGAGAGAGCAATTGAGATCATTGTCGTGGGAGAGCAAGTTTGTGACTAGTACACCAATGGGAGGGACAACTCCTTCCTGATCATTCTAGAAGGACGACAGGAGTTCTAGGTGGTCCATGTGGACTACCATAGAGGCAGGATGTTGTTGTTTGACACTGCGAGGACAACGTCAACCAGCAGTCCATGACAAGAGGAGCTGTTGAAGAAGACAAGGTTTGTGGCTACAGTTCGTGGTGCAGACCAGGAGGCACAACAGTTCGACAAGTCCCAGTGAAACCAAGATTCAGAGTTGTACATCTACAATGATTAGGATTGTCACTATACTTGCTCCAGGACCAATATATCCTTGAAACCATTCTTCCTATCTTATAGTAACTGACGTGATCTGCTAATTATGGGAATATGGTACATACATTTTTGTTTCTAGTGCCTGTTCTGTAGCTATATTTCCCTACAAGCTTCTCCAAGGTGAAGGAGAAGGTGTGTTGAATGCTTATTCATCTATATTTTTGCAGATATTTCATAGTCCTTTTCATTAGAACTTATCTCTTTTTTAGTAATTTTTGCGACAGTTTGCAATTTACCCAGTTTTTAATTTATTTTGCAAATACACATCTCTTTTCTCACTTTTTGTAGGTTTTTCCTCCAAAGATAAAGTTCTGACCTATTGAGCTCACGAGATGACCATGTCATAGCTCCAGATGGTCGTTTCACATCCATGAAGCCCATACCCTAAAGCCAGACGACCACTTGATCCTCAACTCAACCTGGTACTTCAACACTCCAGATGGGCATCTTGCTTCATCGAGATAGCCGTCTCATTGCCCTAATCGAGCATCCATACTAGCCCAGACATTCATCTCATGACCCTACTAAGTCAAACGTTCAAGACACCACTCTAATAGGGTTTCAATCCTTTGTTCAAGAATAAGGTGGCACGAGACGGGCGTCTATGCACCGAACGTTTGACTCAAGCATTACGTTGAGACCAAGAAATCAAGTCAAAGGGGTGCCACCACCCTCTAGTAGGGTTTCGATCCAATGCTTATAGAGACCACACCATGTCATCCTATACGACGGTCTCAGCTAGCAAGACGATCATTTTGTGGCTCGCAAGAAACATATTCTAGCAGTCGCCACTCCTCCCCCCATTTTAGGGTTTCCACCCTCCTTCGCCTATAAAGGAGGGGGGACTCCACTAAGAAAAGGGTCCTCAATTTTGGACCTGTATTTTAATTCTGAACTCTGTCATTTTGATTTATAGTTGTAATCTTTCAATTCTCCAATAAAGCTTGTTCTTCTTTTTAGATCTAGATCTCATTTTCTCTTGTTCTTTCTCCTATTCTTCTCGAGAGGGAAGGAACTAAGGGTTGTTTCCATTTAATTGTCACTAGCATATGGTCCTCCATTATTCTATGATCTAGTCTATGGCCTCCTCACTTTCTTCTATTGCATGTCCTCCCTTCACGATGAGTGAGTAGTTCCCTTATCAAGGTGTGGGGAGTAGCCCCTTATCCAAGTGTTAATCGGTTTGAGATTTACATGAATATTTTAGATGGATGGTTTTTGGTTTAGAAATCACCAAAATGAAGTAGTTAATCATTTTTATTGTAGGTTAATTCTAACAAATGTGGATGTAGAACCTATAATCTAGAATGCCTAAATCGTTTACATGGGGATTTGGATGTGACCATAGAAAATTCCCCTTTAGGATGAGGAACTAGGTTATGTGAGTTTTATGACCAATGGGTTCACATAGAGTTCATCTCTTGTGTTTTATTTACAAATGATTCTCATACCTACTTCTATCTTACTGGTTGTGTATCTTCTGATCTTGTTTTCACTTTGGCTAAGGTGGTGAAATCCCTAATCCTTGATGTTTTCCCATCTGATTTAATTATCTTTTTTAATGCTTGTTTCAATCACTAATCTTTTTATTTCATTGCTTTAGTGTATTATTTCATGTTCTAATGTAATCAACCAAACCCTCAAATCAGAATTTAATTTTGTTCCTTTATTCAAAAACACTAATTTTTTTTTCCAAAAATCAATCAGATTCAAAGGAAACAATCTTAAAAGTGTTGTCTTGTGGAATCGGCCCTTCTATACTAGACTTAACTAGAAAGTGAAAAAAGATTAAACT
Source organism: Alisma plantago-aquatica (assembly GCA_963693085.1). Lineage (NCBI taxonomy): Eukaryota > Viridiplantae > Streptophyta > Magnoliopsida > Alismatales > Alismataceae > Alisma > Alisma plantago-aquatica. Next base: position 478,249,418 of record OY856413.1, on the reverse strand, counting down.
CTAGGATAATCTATCTTAGTGAATTGGTGTGCTCTTCGACACAAATCCATTTTGGCACCACTTTCGTGGACAACATATCATTTTCTCAGACCCTGTTTTTTTTTGAAAAAACCTTTTTCATTTTTTACGCCTTATGACTAACATTCTGGAAGTACTATCTCCCCTTTATGCCGAGTTTCCATTCCAGCAGTACATTTTTTTGTACTTGATTATAATCTATCAATTATAACTGTGCATGTGTTTCCTGTCGAACACTGATTCCACACCACCAGTTTTTAATCCCGAGCCAGACAGAACGTTCCATCATTTAAACTGACAAAACAGAGTTAGAATGGATGAGGAAGTTACCCAAAGAATTGAACAAACACTTTCCACCCAAAGAGAGAAAATGAAAACTAAACGTTCATCTCAAGAAGCCTCTCTACGTTCAACCTATGTAGCTAAGCAAGATGCTTCATCTCAAGAAGCCTCTCTACGTTCAACCTATGTAGCTAAGCAAGATGCCCATAAATCCGCTCGAAGGGAGGGCGAGAGACAAAAACAACTAAAAGATTTTTCAACTCCAAAAATCGGATATGCACAACACCCCATTGTGCCACCTGAGATTACAACCCCTAAATTCAAGATCCACACTTAATGGATTACCATGATCCAAGCCAACCTATTTTCTGGGAACAAGGGTGAGAGTTGTCAAGATCACCTCCAACATTTCACAGAGCTTTGTTCCCTGCACATGATCCCAAGCATTTTGAAGATGCCATTAGAGTTAGACTATTTAAATACTCTCTTTCAGGGAAAACCACCAGCTGGTATAATGCCATGGAGAGTGAAGAATACATCACCACCTGGGAGGCCCTACAAACCAAGTTCTTGGATAAATATTCCCCCTTCTCTCACCTATGAAATCAGGGGATAGATCATTCTCTTTTTTATGGTCCCTAGAGAAACTCTAAGAGAAGCTTGGGAGAGATTTAGGTAGCTTCTCTAACACTGCCCTCACCATGACATCACTCAATCTCAACTCATTGAGATATTTTATCGAGGTGTTGATGATGACACCAAGAAATTCTTAGATTCCTCATCTAGAGGAAATTTTATGTTCCAAAGTCTAGAAGAAGCTTGGGGAGATGTGAAGCATGCTTCTGAAACACAAGCTAGATGAGGAAATAGTGGGGTTCTTAAGGTAGCCAAGGCCGAGGGAGACCCTGACATCAAAAACATTGCATAAGTCCTTAAATTGATTTCTTTACAACAAGATCGCCTTGAGTCCACCATCATTGTCTATGAGAGGCAACCCCAACAAGTTTGAGTTGTAAAAGCTCTATGTGGGATTTCCTAAGGGTGTGATCATGCTACCCTCCAATGTCAATACCTCTACAACAATAATATGTATTTTAATGTTGGTAAGCAAGTGGAAGACCTAAACTCAATCCATAGTATCCTAGTTCATGCTTACTACAATCCTAATGAAGTCAGAAACCACTCCAGATTCCAATATGGAAATCTTGTAGGAGCTGAAAAATCCTCTCAACTTCCACCCCCACAAAGACCCCCATACCCCCAAGATAACTACCATCCACCACCAGGATTTCCATATAATAACAACCAAAGGAACTTTGGGAACAAAGGGAATTATAGGGGAAATTTCCAAAATCCTGGGCCTCACCAAGGGCAACAATTTCAAAATCTTAATGAACTGTCACCCCAACCTCAAGAAAAATAGAATGCTCTCACACTCTCAAATAATGCTAGGTTAGCCACACTAGAATAATGCCTCCTTTCCACAAATCAAATCTTGCTTTCCCAGCAAGCTCACCAAAAGGCAATTGATGCTCATTTAGCCCAACAAAAGCCACTTGCTGACACTTTTACCAGATAGCCAGAAAACAATCCAAAACAACCCAAACAACTTAAGGTTGTATCTACTCATTCTGGGATGAAGCATTCTACTCCCCCTCCTCTATAGAAGCTGTCGTTGCAGCTTTGGATTTTGAGGATGATGACACTGTGATTATTGACACTCCTCCTGCACCTGAAGCTACCATCCCTGCTCCTCCATCAGAACCTGCCATACCTTCTCCTATGGTCCCACCTACGCAAATTGATGAGAAAAGAATTCTTGTTTACAACCTCATCCAACTTACCAAGCCCACCTAAAGCAAACTAGGCTTGATACTTGTTTCATGAAATTTTGGGATGCCATGAAAAATTTGTATGTGGATATTCCTTTTCTTGATGCCTTAATCGATATTCCTGCCTGGTCCAAGTACATGAAAACTTTATTGACCAAGAAGTACCACAACGATGAGCATGAGATGGTAATACTTTCTAAAATCACTTTAGACATCATTCAAAGCAAACTGCCTAAGAAGAAGAAATATCCTAGTTCCTTTGAGATTGGATATTACTTAGGTGATAATGCTTGTAGGAAAGGCCATGCATATTTGGGTGCTAGTATTTCTATCATGCCCTATAGTCTTTGCAGGAGATTGGGATTTGTTGATATGCTCTGTGCTACCATGACTATCCAATTGGCTGACTCCTCCATGAGAAAACATATGGGTATCATTGAAGACATACCTGTAAGGGTTGGGAAAGATGCTTGTGTCCCAGGTGACTTTTTCATCATAGACATAAGGCAAGATTTAAACTACCCCATCATTTTTGGCCGTCCCTTTTTGGCCACCGCTTATGCCTTAATTGATGTCAAGGTCGAAACCATCTTCTTGCACCTAGGAAAATAAACGCTAAAGTTTAGGATGTTTTGAAAGAATGCGTAGACCAAGCCTACATGAAGAGGTTTATCTCCTTGACTGTATTGAGAAGCTCCATTAGTTGAGACAAGAATGGGAACTAGTCGAGGATCCCCTCCAGAATGCCCTTGTGACCCCTATTGATTATTTCTTTGAAGATGAGTAATTAGAGAAATATAGACTTCATCTCGACACCTTTGAAGAGATCCATGATGAGGAGTTTGATGATCTCAAAATGGTCTCTCTTGTAGATGAAAAACCCAAACCTCCAAAGGCACCCAAGATGAAACCGCACCCTGAAGGTCTTAAGTATGTCTTCCTTTATGAGCAACAACTTTATCATGTTATAATTAACTCTGATCTTACCTATGAACAAAAAACAAAGCTCATGACTGAGCTTAGGAAGAGGAAAGTCTCCTTAGGATACAAAATGGTTGATTTGACAGGGATCAATCAAGTCATTTGCATGCATAAAGTTCTTATAGTGGAAGAGTACAAACCTTCTAGAGACCCTCAAAAGAAACTAAATCCAAACATGAAAGAGGTTGTGCATCTAGAATTTATCAAAATTTTTATTTTAGGAATTATATACCCCATCTTCGATTCCCCCTAGGTTAGCCCTGTTTAGGTCGTCTCCAAAAAAGGGGGTACTACTATCATGATAAATGACAATGATGAGCTCATTCCCACCCCTACTGTCACATGATAGAGAGTATTGAATATAGAAAACTAAATATGGTCATTATGAAAAATCACTTCCCTCTTCCCTTTCTAGATCAAGTACTAGAGTGCCTCATCTAGTAACAACGTTTCTATTATCTCGATGATTATTCATGTTTTTATCATATTCCCATTCATCCAGACGACCATGAGAAAATGACCTTCATTTGTCCATTTGGCACTTATCCATTCATGAGAATGCATTTTGGGTTATGCAATGCCCCAATCACTTTCCATCGATGCATGTCCACTATCTTTGCTGGATTGACTAAAATCATAATGGAGGTGTTTATAGATGATTTCTCCATCTATGGAGAAAGTTTTGACTCTTACCTCAAATACTTATCGCTTATTCTAAAAAAATGTGAGGAATCACACTTAATTTTAAACTAGGAAGAATGTCACTTTATGGTTATAGAAGGGATTGTCTAAGGCCACATGGTGAGAATTTATGACATAGAAGTTGATAGAGACAAGATTGAAGTCAATTCCAAACTCCACCCCCTTCTTTTGTCAAGGGAGTTCGTTCCTTCCTTGGGCATTCAAGTTTTTACCGAAGATTCATCTGTGACTTTTCTAAGATCACCAAACCCTTTACTGGTCTCCTTTAAAAAGACACTCCCTATGTGTTTGAAAAAGCTTGCATGGCTAGTTTTCTTTTTTTAAAATATGTTCTCGCTTCCACTCCCATCATTAGGGCCCTTGACTGGTCCTTGCCTTTTGAGTTAATGTGTGATGTGAGTGATTATGCTGTTGGTGTTGTTTTTAGACTACATGTTGATAAAAAGCACCGTGCAACTTACTATGCATCCAAAACTCTTGATGACGCCCAACGGAATTACACAACTACTGAGAAAGAAATGCTTGCCATTGTCTATGACTTTGACAAATTCCACTCATGTTTGGTAGGGTCCAAAGTCATTTTTTACCGGAACCATACGTACATTAGGTACTTGATAACTAAAGAGGATGCTTAACCCTTCCTTCTTTGTTGAGTCATTTTACTTCAAGAATTTTACCTAGAAATCCTCAACAAGAAAGGTTGTGAGAATATTGTTGTCGACCATCTTAGCCGCCTAGAATTTTATGATGATGATGGTATTGTTGGTAAGGTATGCCCATAGATAAAATCATGTGATGATTGACATGACATATACCATAAAGGATTTTATTAATACTCATAAAGGAAAGCTTCCAATTCATTTTGCTTCACTCAATTATGAGATAATGAGGAAAGATTATGATTTTCTAAAGAATGATAGTACTCAATGACGTATGTCTTCAAGTACGTGACTTGTAAGGATGAGATCATATGAACGCTAAGAGCATGTACATTCTTGTTATGTCCTTATTCGGTTGTTAGTATGGAAGGTATATAGACACCAATAACACATAAGACTAGAGTGTGGGTTGGTTGATGATAGAATCTCATTAGTCATGATATGGAAACATCAAACCAAGCACACAAATACATGTTAGGGAATAGTGTATTGGATAGACCCACCTTGAGAGTGAAACATGGAGACCATCATATGGTAAGTTATAGCTAGATCTCATAGTGAAGGTGGTGATTGAATTTGTTATACCTAAAATCCTGCACTCATCACATGTCATTGGGTACGCTTTGACATCATCAAACACAATCCTGAAACATGGGTTGTTATCACTGTGATGCTTGGGTGACTTTTACACATGGGGATGAACTTTGAGTGATAGATATAAGATTTGTCCCTCCTTTTGGATTATTATATCCCGACCACTTGATAAACAAGATTGAGAAAAGCATGCACATGCACATGTGAACCAATATATGATATTGATGTCACATTATCTCAGTCCGTCTGCTCTTGATTCAAGGAACATAAATTGAAAGTTGAGAGGATGACCTTCCATGCCTTGAGTTCATTCTGGATATCAGAGATAAAAGACTTATGCAATCTCTACAACACCATACATAGATTGTAGGTTGAATTTGTTCTCCAACTTTCCATTCACTTAGGTAGCACTGATGTGCGACTAGGCACCACTCCTTGCTTGTGATGTCATAAGCTAGTTATAGACATTCACTGCCAACATGATATGGGACCTATAGAGTCACACACATAGAAACTCATATAAAAGAGGAGTTTATCTTGAATGATGATTGGATTGATTACTAAAGTGTTTAGGTATTCAATTCATATAATAGATTGACCGATTGGCTCACTCGACTTCTAGACGACCATCTCATGGGGTGAGAAGGCCATGCCGGACGGGCATCTCAAGTGTTTAGATGGCCGTTTGGTTTGCAAGACTAATTAGAGTTTGAATTAGCCAAGTTTTACCCAAACTAAGGAGTGAATCGACTAATTCAATTTGTTGAACTGATTGGTTCAACTCAGTCTCACACAACAGCCGTCCAGGTGAGTGATATAGGCATCTTGCATGGGTGAGATGGCTCAGTTGGGCTGAATGAATGTTTTGGATGTTTCTTGAACTTGTTTTTATTACACAATACTTGTGGTGCAAGGAATTAATGTACGATATTAAATGGAATCGAAATTTCCAAATTTGTGTGCAATTGGGAAATTTCCAAATGGCTGTTTGGTAGTGTGAAATGACCATCTCATGTTTCGAAATGACCGTCTGGGTCACCAGAAGGCCATTTTGACTGTCACAGGTTGTGAAAATTCAAGATCTTCTGGTCTCTTCCCCTCCCACACAAATCCCGTACTGACTGGGAACCTTGGCCCAAACACCTTCTATAACTAGAGGGGTACTAGCGGCTTCCCAGAACACAACACATACAACTGAGAATAAATTCCTCTGAGAATTATTATCCTCTCTGGTTGTGGTAACTGAGAGGGACCAAGAAATTCCTACCCAAAAAGGGATGGATAGCTATGGGAGAGAACAACTGAGGATTATTGTTGTGGGAGAGAAAGTTTGTGACTAGTATGCCAATGAGATGGACAACTCCTTCCTGTCTATTCTAGTTGAATGATAGGAGTTCTAGTTGGTTCATGTGGACTATTCTAGAGGTAGGAGTCCTTTGGATCTACTCGGAGAACAAAGTCAACCTATAGTCCATGGCAAGACCACAGGAGTGCTGCAGAAGTTGTTCGTGTTCATTATTCATGGTGAAGACCAAGAGCTACATAGACATCATCTAAGAGCAACTGGAAACAGTTGCGTTGAAGTGAGTTCTTGTCATTGGACTAATTCCAGGCCCAGATATAACTTTCTAAAACCATCCTTCCTATTTCATAGTAGTTGATGCAATCTTGCTGGTATGGGAACATGGATAGATTAGACTTTTGTTTCTTCTTATATACTTTGTGCTTGTATTTCCCAATAGTGGTATCAGAGCCACTTCAATTTACTATGTTGTAGGATAATTGATATGATTGTATTTTTGGTTTTATCAATTATTTATTACATATGATGTGAATATTTAAATATTCTCATATGTATATCCAATCAAAGACCACATAACCCCAAACTAATATATAGATGTATATGGTATGATATATATGTAATTTACATGTGTCACCCTAAAAGCGGTTTTGATGGTGGATGTGTAGTGTGGTTATGGTCAATACCCTATATCTGTGTGTGGTTGGATGGTTTGATTCTTGTTTATCTTGGTCTGCATACTGAGCCTCTGCCTCCTCTTCCCAATGTAAAGTTAATTCTTTCCAACCTTTTCTCTCCTCAAATGTAACTGGAGGTTTCTCTTTATCAATGTAATAAAGTAGCAATAGGATAGTTTTCTTTTTTTTGATGGATGAAGGTGATAATCATCTCCTGGTGAGATGACCAGTTCATGAGATGAGCTGAGTGTTGGTATGTATGCCCATAGAGCCAGTCATATGATGATTGTAATGTCATACTTTGTAAATGATCTGAAATATAAATAAAGGCAGTTTCTGTCTATATGTTTTCACTATTTTGAGATAATAGTATAACATGTTAGATGTCTAGAGAGTGACAATATTCAATGACATATGTCTTCAAGTGTGTGACTTGAATAATGATATCATACAGATGTTAAGAGTATGTACATTCTCACTATCATCCCTAGTCGGTTACTATTGTGGAAATAACCATAGACATCAATAACACAAAATGGCTAGAGTGTGTGTTGGTTGATGATAGAATCTCATTAGTCATGATATATGATATCAAACCAAGCACACAGATACATGTTAGAGAACAATGTATCAGAGAGACCCACCATAAGAGTGATGCATGGAAACCACACTTGGTTAGTCAGGATCATCTCTTATTGTATTGGTAATGACTATGGTTCTTAGACCTAAAATCACTACAACATGTCGTTGGGTACACTTTGACATAATCAAACACAGTCCCAAAATATGGATTGTTATAAAGGTGATGATTGGGTGGCTTTGACACATGGTGTTTTGACTGTGGGTGATAGATATTGAATTTGTCCCTCCTAAGGGAGTATGATATCCTGGCCACTTGATAAGCGAGACTGAGAAATACGTGACTATGTACATGTGAGTCAATATATGATATTGAGATTGCATATATCTCTGATAGTCTGCTCTAGTTCAAGAAACATGGATTGAACGTTTATAAAGGATGACAAGTCCATGCCTCAAGTTCAATCCAGATATCAGCGACAAAGGAACTATACATTCATTGTAACACCAATAACAGATTGTAGGTTGAAAGTTGTTCTCCAACCTTCCTTTTCACTTGGGTAGCACTGATGTGCGACTAGGTACTTCTTTTTTCTTGTAAAGTCATAAGTTAGTTATGGACATTAACTGCCAACGTGAAATGGAACCTATAGGGTCACACACATAGGATTAACTTGGAAGAGGATTTTATGCATGAATGTTGTTTATATTGATTACTAAAGTGTTTAGGTACTCAATTAAATCAATGGACTTGACTCAAAGTCATCAAGTTCAAGTGTTGAACCAAGTGATTAGAGTGTTAGATTGATTGAGAACTGCATTGAATGAGTTATGTACAACCTGGACCACCAACCAACTGGTTCATTGGGTGAACTGATCGGCTCATGGTAAGTGAGATGACCGGTTCACACTGGTGAACTAATCTGTCCACTTGGACCAAACAAGCATGTATTGGGTTTCTCGATTTGTGAGAAAAAGATCATCGTTTCACTTGTTCTATTCGATTGGGACAAGAATTAATCTTTGCATTAATTAGAAATGAATAAGGAAAGTCAATTGCAGGCATGTCTGGGAAGTGAAATGACTGGTTCACTGGATGAACCGATCATCTCACCTTCCCAAACGACCGATTCAGTTATGAACCGATCGTTTCACATGTCGCAACACAATCAGTTCATGGAAAATCTAGACCCTTCTACTCGTGCACAGACTGGGAACCCTGACCTTGCCCTCTACTATAAATAGAGGGGTACAAGGTGCTTCTTAGAACATACAACTCAGAACATCAGTTGCTCTACAAAGTAGTTGTCCTCTCTATTTTTGTGAACCGAGAGAGCCCAACACCTTGTACCTGTCCAAGAAGGAACAACGAGGGAAAGACAACTACAGAAAAGTGATTGGTGGTGGGAGAGTGTGTCAATGTCTAGTACACTGACAGAAGGGGATAACTCCTTCTAGTCTATCCATTAGGATGACTACAGTTCTCGGTAGTCCGTGTGGACTATCTATAGCGGTGGGAGATTTCTTCCACTCAGAAGGACGATTGTCAACTCAGTCTGGGTCTACACTAGGAGCTGTATAGATGTCGTCGAAGACTAGGTGGTTGAAGACTACACTAGATGTGAGGTATTGTCATTAAGCAAGCCTCAGGACTAGGTATCTCACTAAACCATCCTTCCTATTGCATAGTTGTTGATGCGATCTACTGGTTTATGGGTTTATGGTTAATTAAATTTTTTGTTTTTGTTGCCTGTTCTGTCCCACAAAACCCAATAGTGGTATTAGAGCCACGTCAACATACTATATCTTAGGATTAATCGATATGATCATATTTTGGGTTTTTGCCACTTATTTACTGCACACAATGTGAATAATTTAACTGGATAATGTGCATATCTGATAAAATATAAAAAAGCTCTATATACATATATGATATGGTATACACCCTAAATCGATGTTGATGGTGGATGTGTAGCACGGTTATGGCCTATAAACCCCTATGTGTGTGCTTGGTTGGTTGTGGTTGTTTGCATCTCAGTTTGTGTACTGAGTCTTTTCTTCTATTCTAGATGTAACTCAATATAACTCGAGCCTTATCTTCTACCTTTGCTCCCCCCAAATGTAACTCAAGGTTTCCCAAATAAATATGTAAAAGTAGGATAGTTTTATTTCCTATTATGTCAAAGACTGGTGGGCACCTAGACGGGCAATTGAAGGACTGAGATGACCGACTGATGGTGGAAGATGAGCAGCTGGTGGTCTGAAGAGGAGCACAATGACCCGACGAATCGACCATCTGGAGGTTCCATATGATCAGTTGGTGACAACCAACCGACCGACCAGGAGGTGAGCCGATCAGTCATAAGATGAGCTGATCAACCCAGAATGGCTAAAGCACAAATCTTCATCAACTATAGGTCGCTGCATGTGATGTAAACCTAGATGATCATAATTCCTTGTGGCTTAAATAATTACAATAGGATGGCCATAATCATCGCTTTATCACTTCACATGTTTTCTGGTGGGATATAGCATGTATATGATACATACTATATATGGGGCGATTGGATATGTTTATGTATATATATCTCAAACCCCTGAAATACAATATTAAGCCTTAAATTCCTTCCATTAGCAACACACATGAAAAACTTGATTGACCAAGCATAGATTTGCACAAAGCATAGTGCGTCGTCCATCTCGTAGAAGTGTGATGGTAGATATGTAGATTTGCACAAAGCATGGTGCATACCTATCGTGTTGGCTATTGTGTCAAGATGATGCAATTGGCATGATGGCCTATCTAAATAGTCAAGTTATGGGTGATCAGCCAAAGTTGAGTCTTGACTTGGTGAAATATGGAACCTGGCCCACTAGAGTATTGTATACTACAATATTTCAAATTGATATTGGAGGCTATCAATTTGATCAAAATAGTGGGAGAGATTATTAATTAAAGGCCTAATTAAATGTCTTAAACTTTATTCAAATCAAATCAAAAGGAGTTTTGACAAAATTGCAAATGTTTTCTCTTGTAGAATCAAATGGCAAAGAAATCATCATTGAAATCAGACAATTTAATTGAGATATAATTCCATAATTGGTTTAGGACTATGAGAAGTGTTCTGCATATTCCTAAGATACCAGTGGCTATAGAATCCACTCTATGTACACCTAAGGCATTGTTTGAATGCAAACTAATAGAGGGAGATCCAGTTAGACACCATGTGCTAAATATGATTGGGCATATAGAACATCTAGAGAAACTGGGATTTCCTTTGGGTCAAGAGTTGGCCACATATATGATTTTGCGATCTTTGCCTAAATCATATAGCATGTTTATCAAGTATCACAACTTGTGTAACATGGCTAAACCGCTGTCAGAGTTGCTTGACATTTTGAAAAATGTTGAAGAACAAATGAAGAAGGATAGTTCAATGATAGTGATCAGTGGAATGGCGTCCAAAGACACAGACAAGGCAGAGAAGTGTTCTCCCGCCAAGCTAAAGTATAAAATCTTCTGCACTCAAAATACTGACATGATTAAGGGAATCAAGGAAGATGAAATAAGAGATAGAGATATCTACTTTCGGTGTATATTTAATTGAGATTAACTTTACTACTTCTTAATCATAGGTACTTGATACTGGATGTGGATCACACATTTGTTCAAATGTGAAGGATCTAAAAAGAAGTAGGCCTTTAGAAAAAGGCGAGGTTGAACTACGTGTTGCTAATGGAGTAAGAGTTGCTTGTAGTGTAGTAGGAACCTATGAATTATCTCTACCAAGTGGGTTGATAATATAGTTACAAAACTGCTATTATGTACCTTCCATTAATAGGAATATCATCTCTATATCTTGTTTGGACAAGGATGGATTTGAATTTCTTATTAAGAATGGAAAATGTTCCATTTCTAAAGATGGGATCTTTTATGGTAGTGCTCAAATGTCTTATGGTTTATATTTGATAGATCTACATACAAGTGTATACAACATAAACACAAAAAGACAAAAACTCAATGACTCCAACAAAACATACCTTTGACATTTTTGTCTAGGGCACATAAATGAGAATTACATATCTAGACTCCATAAAGATGGTTATCTAGACTCTTTTGATCTTGAATCATTAGAGACATGTGAATCTTGTTTATTGGAAAAGATGACCAAGGCTCCCTTTTCAGGAAAAGGTGAGAGAGTGAGTGATCTATTAGGACTCATACATACTGATGTATGTGGGCCTTTTAGAACAAATGCTGGAGGTGGGTATCAGTACTTCATTACCTTTACTGATGACTTTAGTAGGTATGACTATGTTTACTTGATGAAACATAAATAAAAAATCATTGAAAGGTTCAAGGATTTCATGAATGAAGTATAGAACAAACTTGGCAAAATTATTAAGGCATTTCGATTTGATTAAGGTGGAGAATACTTAAGCCAAGAGTTTGAGGACCTTCTGAGAGCCTGTGGTATTGTATCACAATGAACTCCACCAGGGACTCCATAACATAATGGTGTGTCAGAAAGAAGGAATCAAACACTATTGGATATGATGCAATCTATGATGAGTTTTGGTAGTCTGCCGACAACCTTTTGGGGTTATTCTCTTGAAACCGTCGTGTTTACACTTAACCGAGTACCGTCAAAATCAGTTCAAAAGACACCATATGAGATATGGATAGTGAAGTGTCCCAAATTGTCTTTCATGAGGATTTAGGGGTGTGAAGCTTACATCAAGAAAATGTTTCTTGAAAATCTTGGCCCTAGATCTGATAAATGTTACCTTGTTGGATATCCCAAGGAAACTAAGGGATATTACTTATATAACCCAATTGACAACAAAGTGTTTGTTGCCAAAGATGTTGCATTCTTTAAAAAACAATTCATTTCCAAAGGAATCAGTGGGAGGCAAGTAGAACTCGAAGAAGTTTGAGATCAATAAGAAAACATTGAATCGATAGATGAATAAGAGGAACATACAAAATCACAAGTTGTTGTGGAATCTCAAATTCCTCAAGTAACACAAGGACCTCATAGATCTAGTAGGACACACCTTGAGCCTGAAAAATTTGGATATCTTGTGACTTAATAAGGCAGTGAGTTGGTCATAGATGATGATCCAACTACCTATCTAGAAGCTACACTGGGATCAGATTCTGAGAAATGGCTTTAGGCCATGATATTTGAGATGGATTCCATGTATACCAATAAGGTATGGACCTTAGTGGATCCACCTGAAGGGGTAAAACCCATAGGGTGTAAATGGGTCTTCAAGAAGAAGACCGACATCGATGGCAATGTGCAAACTAATAAGGGCAGATTGGTTGCAAAGGGTTTCAGATAAGTTCAAGGTGTTGATTATGATGAAACCTTTTCTCCAGTCACCATGATTAAGTCCATCAGGATCATGCTTGCTATTACAACCTACTATGACTATGAGATTTGGAAAATGGATGTTAAAAGCACATTACTTAATGGGAATATTGTAGATGATGTGTACATGAAACATCCTAAAGGTTTTATAAATCCAAAGCTTGCAAATAAAGTCTGTAAGCTACAAAGGTCAATCTATGGATTGAAGAAAGCATCTCAGAGTTGGAATCTTCGATTTGACGAAGCAGTCAAAGAGTTTGGATTTAGTCAAAATGAAGATGAAACTTGTGTGTACAAGAAGGTTAGTGGGAGCATGACTACATTCCTCATATTGTATGTAGATGACATACTATTGATGGGGAAGACATCCCTGCTTTACAAAAGGTAAAGACATGGCTTGGAAATAAATTCTCAATGAAAGACTTGGGAGAATCATCCTATATCTTAGGAATCAAGATCTATAGAGATAGATCTAGAAGGATTCTTAGACTAAGTCAAAGCACATACATTGATAAAGTGTTGAAGAGGTTCAACATGGATAACTCAAAGAGAGGAAACATACCCATGGTTCATGGAGTTCCCATCTCTAGAGATCAATGCCCTAAATATTGTGAAGAGAGGGAACACATGAGTGAGATTCCATATGCATCAACAATTGGATCCATCATGTATGCAATGTTGTGCACTCATCTCGATGTCTCGTATGCACTCACCATGATGAGAAGATACTAGTCAGATCCCAGAGATGCTCACTAGAAAGCTGTGAAGAACATCCTACGGTACTGGAAAAGAACTAAGGATTAGTTTCTCATCTACTGCGGTGAGGAAGAGTTGGTGGTAAAGGGTCACACTGATGCATGCTTCCAAGCTGATAAAGATGATTATAGATTGTATTCAGTATTTGTGTTTTTCCTTAACAACAGAGCTATGAGCTGGAAGAGTTCCAAGAAAGAGATAGTTGCAGATTCATCAAAAGAGGCTGAGTATATTGCTGCATCAAATGCAACAAAGGAGGCTGTGTGGATCAAGAAGTTCATCTCTAAACTTGGGTTGGTTCCTAGCATCTGTGATGCAATTGAGGTTTATTGTGACAACAATGGAGCTATTGCACAAGCTAAAGAACCTAATGGGGAATTTTCTGAGGTCTCATCCAAATCCCCATGTAATCGATTTGGTTGTTCCAAATCTTGGGTTCCACGGTCGCATCCGCCAAGATTAACAAGCGATGAAAATGAGAGATGATTTTGTTAAAATCATCAATATTCAAACCAAAAACCATTTGTCTAAAAAGTCATGTAAAACTTCAATCTAATCATCACATGGATAGGAGATACTCCCATCGTCTAGGTAAGAAAAGTAATCATTCATGATAGTGGAGTAGAGGGAGATGGAGGAAGAAAGGATACTAGCCATAGTCTAGACTTAAAAAAGAAATAAATACTTATGCTAGAGACTATCAAATGGTTATACCCTTAAACCCTTGCTTCAAAATTATAGAAATGGGGAGAAGAAGGAGATATAGATATAAAAAATCAATGGAAATAAAAAGATATTTGAAGAACAATCTAAAGGGAAAACTTAACTTCAAGAACAAAAAGCTTTATTGCTGAAATCTGAATGCAAATACAAGAAAGAACAACCGCTCAGAGTTTTCTCTGTACAAAACCTGATGATGAAAGATGGAGAAACCCCCTCCTTTTATAGGAGGGGGTAGGCTTCCCTCAAAAGAGGGGGAAAAGGGGGGGGGACCAGTAGTTCAATTTTTTTTGGATCTAGTCAATGGATTCTTGATTGTCTTTAGTTATCTTCACCATGCAACTCTCTTTAATGCTGATTCTTACAGAAGAAATTTCGAGCGAATTCCTGCTGTCAATAGAATTTAAATTAAATCCTAAAGTATGATTTTCCCGTAGGACTTTGAATTTCCTTTCCAAATAATATTTGAACATTAAATTCCGCCTTGGGATGTGAGAGTTATGCCAATTTTAGTGCAAGATATATATTTAAATCAGCACTGCGGGGAAACTGAAATGCATCCTACCTACATCTCTTCTTATCTTCAATAATTCTTAAAAATTGAGAGAAATCTCATAAGAATTCATAAAAGTAGGGAGGATGAAAGTGAAATTGATTTCTAAATTAAACTAAAATTACCAAAAAAGTGTTAATTAATTATCTAAATGATGCACAAATAAATGATGAATATGCATTCATCAACGCTTTGGTCGAGTGACTCTCCTCCTTGCCTTCCAAGTGCAGTTTGTCAAATTTGTTCTTCATATCCAATGAGAATTTGTGTGGCTACAATGGTTATTTCTTCTTCATGTGTTGAAATTCCCTAGCATGTAGCCATTCCAAGAAGTCTTTTAGTGGTGGTGTACAAACCATCTTGTCTCCCTAGTTGTCCATGATTGCTTTCTTATCCATTCTCTTGCTTTCAATCATGACAATATAATCATTTTCCTTTTTTATAATACAACAAAAATGCATGCATATACATGGACAGTTCTCATACTCAATAATGTATACATCCCCTTGTATCACTATAGTTGGGATAAGTGGTCTTCTCATGTCTAGTTTCAATATGATCCTTATGAACTTATCTCTTGTCTTGAGTTTAGTATATGTGTCCACCCTTGTTTTAGTACCAATATAGTCTCTCACCTTCTCTAAGAATCTTTGGTCATAGAAAAAGATAGCAAGGTCAATATACATACTCAGGAAACTGCGGATCTAGGGTTATGATGGGAAGGGGTGAACTAAGGATCCCATGATTGTACATTAAGTCAAGAACCCATCATTGACCAAGTGCCACTCATGAGATATTTGATGTTATCATACTCTCTTGTTAGTTGCATGAAGAAATGGTTATTTTCTAGATCTACTACACTAAAACTTCCAATTGGTTTCCACATTGGTTGTATACAATCTTGCAATGTCAGGATCTCTAATTATCTTCCATGAAATATCATGTTTATAGAGAAGCTCTATGGCTTCATCAGATCACTTTTCTATTCCCCTTGATTTCAAAATTTGGCATCCCTTCTATTTCCTTCATAATGTATCCTACTTTGTTAAATTTAAAGTTCATGTATTCATACCTCAAGATAGAAGCAAAGTTTAAACCATTGGAACCCCTTGCAACATTTTGCATAGAATATTGCAGTTATTGAATCTCCCAAAAGTTGTTGCTTCGCTAAATTCATTTTTTTGTATGGGGGATATCTATGTTTACAGTCCTTGTGTCAATGTTTGTCAAGGTATCATGGGTCTTTTGTTCCTATATTGTGGTTGATCCTCATTTAACACCCCATTTTTCTTCACTCAACACAAAGTTCACTATTAATGCTAATTTTTTGGATAATGATGGAATCCATTGCATATTCACCAGATGTTTCACATCTATCATTTTCTCATATTTTCCATATTTTCCCACATATTTAATCCCCTTATTTGTACACACTTTTACTCTGTTTCGGCCTCTTTGTAATGAAACCTTCTATTTAAACCAAAACTCTAATTCACTCTTCAATTTTTCTTTTTATAAGCTATTTTTTATAAATCATCCAATTGAATTCATTTGAATAAAATATTTATTTTTTCCCTCAAACATTTAATTGATTTATCTTGATAAATATGAGGGATAATTCTAAAATATCATTTCCTGCATTTTTGTTCGATTTTCTTTAGATCATTTCTAAGATTATTAGAAAATCATGAAAAACAATTTTATCCAATTGGGACACCCAACATGTTTGAGCCATCTGCCACATTCCAAGTGGTAGATGGCCTTGACCCATGTTTCCCATAGATGTGGCGCATTGTGGTTATCCACCATTTATTATGGAAGGTTCCTTACCTAACCCCATACCATAATATCCATCTACAAATACCCCCATATCCACTGTATTCCTTGCCCCTTTCCAACCTTGTGAAGTCAACAGATCGAACTACCTCTCTCAATAGTTTATGCATTACTTGTGACTAAATGATCCTGCCTCTGACACCTCCTATCTTTTTACCATTAGTAGGTTATAAAAATGGTAATACAAATTGTTATGTTGTCCTGACTACTCTATAATCTTGCTTTGTTATTCTTCTTTAGTTGCTAATATCTGTCTGAAATCAAATCTTGTTCTTAAACCATGTTTTCTTATCATCCTCTAATCTTGTGCATTGGTCTAAATCATCCATGAGGGATCTCCCCCAGTGGGAGGTCCTAGGGTGATTAGAAACCCATTCTACCTAAAAGTAAGAGTTTTACAAAAATAATGGGAAAGGTGTGAACACCTCCATCCCTAAAAACATTCCCATGAAAGTGATATATGTTACTATTGGCTTGTTTCCTTTCTATTATAGTGATGAAATTGTTGTTTTCTTCACAATTGCATAAAAGTGGCTTGATACAAATTTTACTGAAAGAAATGGGTGTGCAAAAAACTTGACACGCGTATAACGTGCGTGTAATACACAAGTGTACGTGTCGAAGTAATATGGGATTATGAGTCCCGAGTTATCGAACACGGGGAGTTGTGAGGTTAAAGACTATTACTAATTAGGATTGATCAGCTAAGCCAAAAATAAGAGTTGATTGAAAAAGAAAATAAAAATAAAAGAAAACAAAACAATCGATTAAATGGTTGGTTTAATCAATTAAAAATGGAATCCTTAGGATTGCGGTTTCACTGTAGGTTCTTTTTTTTTTTTTTTTTTTTTTAGGTAAGTCGGGCGATTATTTTATTCATCTCGCTCACCCCATGCAAGCATATTCAAAGGTAAATTACAAATATGAGTTATTAGCATAGAATTAAACATGGTAGTACTACTACCATTACATAGAAGAATTTGTCCAGTATCAATGACGTCCTTAGGAGGGATATCATAATACTGGATTCTACAAATTTTTTGAAAGTGAGCTTTAGCCAGAGCGTCAGCAGCTCCATTATACTTCCTCTCGACATGTTTGATATTTAGCTTCCCTTTCAGGGCCAGTTGGATGCCCCTGATAATACTAGAATATCTCGGGTACTTGTCATAATCTTCCTTCACCATCTTCGCAGCAGTGAGGCAGTCAGTGACCACGGTGATGTTTTGTAAATGGGCGAACGTTATGATCTTCGCAGCAAGAACAATGGCCATGAGCTCGGCCTGTAGAGGATTTTCTGCTTCTATCAGCTGGCCCACTCCTCCTTTCCATTGACGATTGCAGTCCAGGGCAACCACCGCAACAGCGCCATTACCTTTCTTCCATGCTGCATCCACATGCAGAGACACATGACCACATGAATTGTTCATAGGGATCGGCAGCGCACTGGGGGTCTGAAAGGTATCGTCTCTACTCCAGGCAGCGACGTTTCTTCTCTGTTCAGAAAGGATCTTGTTCACCTGTTGAGTGGTAGGTGTATGAATAGCTTCAAAGACCTCCAGATTTCGGTACTTCCAAATGGTCCAGCAAGCAATGAGGAACATAGTACCCAATCCACCTCCAGGATTGAGGCCCCTACTTATCCATTGTTCAAGATTAGAGTCATTCCAGAAATCATGTGCCATAGATCCTCCGTTCCCAGCCGTAACTCCCGCAAGTAAGCATTGCCAAACAGGTTGTACTTTAGCACAGTCTCTTAAAGCATGGAGACTTGTCTCGTCCTCAGTATTGCAGCGACTACACACAGCATTACTGGTCATCCGCCTTCGCCTCCGCTTCCAGTTAGTGAGAAGCGCACCATTAGCAGTGATCCACATGAAATTTTTAACCTTCGCCGCCACTTGAGCTTTCCATATAGCCGACCACTGTCCAGGTCTTTTAATTTCAGAATCCACCCGTAAAGCAGTGTAGGCAGATTTAGCTGTGTAACTGCCCCCCACATTGAGCTTCCATACATATAGATCTTCTGCCGTAGGTTCAACAGGTGTTTGGACTTTATCAATCTCCTTTACAATAGTCGCAGGAAGCCAAAGTTGTAGAAACTCCCTGTCCCATTGACCCTCCATATTCACTAAACTGCTAACTTTCAAGTCCTGCAGATCGACTGGTATCTCTTGAGTGACGTGGTCCTTTAGGTATTTGCCGCTAGGAAGCCAGCAATCGTACCATACGTTGATATAGTTTCCGCTTATAGGGCAGAGGAAGGTGTTAGCTTTTATAAAGGAATTCATCTGTAGGACAGTGCGCGCCAAGCGAGAGAGATTAGCAGGGAGAACAGCGTTGTCCTTCCTGAGCTTGTCCCGCATAGCCATACACCAAGTGGTGTTTCTCCCACTCCAAATATCCCAACTGTGTCGGAGAAGTAACGCTTGGTTCCAATCCCTCATAGACTTGAGACCCAGCCCGCCGTGTATTTTCTTGCTCGTAATCCTTTCCCAAGAGACTAGATGAGTTCCTTTTCTTTTCCGTCCACCACTCCAAATGAAACGACGGATTTCCCCATCGATCCTGTCACACAGTTGTAAAGGGAGTTTAGAGGTTTGCATGATATACGTGGGGATGGTAGAAAGGGTGCTTTTAGCAAGACAGACACGCCCAGCAAAGGATAAGGTTTTAGCAGCCCAAGAGTTAACTCTGCTAGTAACCTTATCAAGCACATCGCTGTAGGTCCTTTTAGTCACCCTATTATGGAGGATCGGGACCCCAAGGTATCTCCCCAGATCCTTAGTGTATTGCAGTCCGCTGCGATTGCATATTTGAGTAATTTCCTGCTGGGACACGCTTTTTGAGAAGAAAATTCTCGTCTTCTCAATCGATATAGCTTGTCCCGAAGCCAATTCAAACTCCTTGAAGCACTGCAGAATAGTATCAATATTAGTGGCACTGGCTTTGGCGAACAGAAGAATATCGTCTGCAAAGCAGAGATGAGCAACCCGGGGGCCCTTCCTGCCCAATTTAACAGGGTTCCATTTTTTTGATTGAACACATTCTTCTATCATCTGGCTAAGACGTTCAATACATAGCACAAAGATATAAGGACTCAAAGGATCGCCTTGTCTAAGGCCTCTATTCGGCTTGAAACTGGTTGAGCACCTGCCATTCCAAGCAATGGTCGAGCTTCCACTGGTGATGGATTTCATGATATAATTAACCATACTATTAGGGATTTCCAGCTTTTTCAGTGTATCGTCAATGAAGTTCCAAGCCAGTCTGTCGTAAGCTTTTGTGAGGTCAATTTTAATGGCCATAGTCTTCTTCGAATTCCTTCTTTTCATAGTGTGTATTATTTCCTGTGCCGCAATGATATTATCAGAAATTTTCCTGCCTGGTACAAAGGCACTTTGCGCAGGGTTAATCCAACCTGGAAGCCATTTTTTTAGTCTTTCAACAATAACTTTAGAGCAGAGCTTGAGAATGGTGTTATTAAGAGAGATAGGCCGAAATTGACTGGCACTTTCCGGCTTAGGCACTTTGGGAATGAGCACCACAGTGGCGTTGCACATTTGTTCATTCAACAGACCTTTACTAAGAGCCTCCTGCACAGAAGTATAAACAGAATCTTGAATAACAGGCCAGTTGGATAAAAGAAATTGAGCTGTGGTACCATCTGGACCGGCAGCTTTATAAGGGTCCATAGATTTAAGGACAGCAAGGATTTCATCTTTGTTAACGGGTGCAGACAACCGAATGTACTCCTCACCGAGCACTGGTGCAAAACGTGCAGGAATAGCATCAATGTATTGCTGGCAGGTGTTACTATCGGAAGTGAACAGATCAATAAAATACTCGGAAACCAGATTAAAGATGTCTTCTTCACTAGTAATCCAATCTCCCGAATGGTTTTTAATTGTAAGACACTTGTTGGATCTCCTTCTTTGGTTCACATATGCTTGGTAGAAACGAGTATTGGAGTCTCCATCTCGAATCCAGCTAATGTGACTCTTCTGTTTCCAGTCTTCTTCTTCTTGTTGTAAGACAATTTTGAGCTCTTCCTCCATCTTGGTGCAGAGCTCGTCAGTAATAGCATCATAATGGACAGCCATATTCGTCTGGAGAGTGTTAATATTCCGCAGCAGCCTTTCTTTATTTTCTCTTTGCTTCTTGTGCCTCGCATTATCCCAAGCATGGATATGATCCCTTGCCCGCTCGAGAGCTTCATGGAACGGCAGCTGTTTGCTCCAATGTCAATTCAAGCAGGAGGAAAAGGAGGGATCCTGGGCCCATGATGCTTTGGTGGTAAATCTGTACTGCCCAAGCACAGTCGACTGAGTCTGAATAAGAAGAGGGCAATGATCAGACGCAATCTTAGGGAGGTGGGTCACCGCCACATCAGGAAAAGAAGAAAGGAACTCAGCATTCGCCAAGCTTCGATCAAGTCTGCTCTGCTTCCCTCCATGCCTATAGGTGAACTTTTGTCCGGAAAAACCAAGGTCATTTAGACCCGCTTCAAGCATAGTGGCTGAGAAAGTCTGTGCCTCGCGGTGGTTATAAGTAAGGTATCCAACTGTTTCGGATGGAGAGACGGTAGCGTTAAAATCACCAGCAATAATCCACGGCTCAGCAAACTTATTGCCCATATCAATTAAATGTTTCCACAGCAGATTGCGGACCTGAAAATGTGGGTTAGCGTAAACGAAAGTAGCAATATATGAATTGTTCACACGGCAAGATATGAATTGTCTATGAGTGTGAATAATTTGCACATCACAGACGGCAGCATCCCAGCAGATCCAAATCCCTCCTGAATAACCGCGGGCTTCAGAACGGTGCGAGTTAGGGAATCCGAGCTTTTTAATCGTGTGATTAGCTTTATCCATACTAATACGAGGTTCTAGCACGGCTGTAACTGCAGGTTTATGTTTAGAGACAAGCTCTTTGAGGACTCTACAAGTGTCGTCATTGCCAATACCTCTGACGTTCCAACATAGCAGCTTCGACATCCCACAAGTAAGATATTGCAGGCTTCTTCTACGATAGAGATTAATATAGATTGTCATTGGTCTCCTTGTTCTCCTCGCTGCAACTAATAGCTTCTTTCTCCATATCAGCTATACTGTCGGTGTCATTACTTCCTTTCAGCCTAGGACTTCGCCTGAAACCCTCCACGGCTGCTTTGGCGACATTAGCTCGTTTCATCTTCGTTCCACTGCCCTTGAAAATTTTCCCCGCCGTCGGTTTCCTGAGGGTAGTGGATGCGGAAGCTATAGTTACATTGTCCCGTTTCTTAGTTCTACTACATGTAGTATGCGGGGTAGCGTCCCTGGTCACCTGCACCGCGTCCTCAGGTATAATTTCGATGACCTCATCGACCTCCGGAGTAACTGCTGTGTGCGTTGGACCATTGTTGGTCTGCCCTTTCGACTTGGGTTTGTCGTTGCTTTGTGAGGGTTGGTTGGAGATGTCTCGCAGCACTGTACGCTTCTGGTCTGCTGTAGAGATTGGTTCCGGTGTCTTCTTCTTCCTCCAGATCTTGGGATTCTTTGGTGCCGTCATTTTCTCTGTCGTCTCTGTACCTTCTTTGCTCGTGTGCATGGCTGTTTCAGGCTCCTCGTCATCTGCCATCAAGTTTTCAAACTTGTTCCCGGTTGGGGTCGCCGAGTTCGTGGAAGCAGAGTTAGGTTGCTGTCTCCCCTTATGCCCCCTTCGGTTCTTCTGTGTCTGCCACATATGGTCGGCTTCAACCCTAGGAGGAACTGATGGGCCAGCATCCGTACGCTGCGCCTCAGTACTTATAGCTCCCACACGGCATTGTGCTGATGTGTGGCCTTCCTCCCCACACGTAGCGCATTGAAAGGGAAATCCCTCGTATTCAATTTCAAACCCCTGCCCGTTGATAACAATGTAAGGTGCCACCTCAGACGTAGTATCCAGTTCAACCGCCAGCCGTGCGAACTTGCTTCTTGTTCGCTTAGTGGTGTGTTCATCTACTTTAATCAATCTACCAAGAGCCTTGCCAATACAGGTGAATATAGTTTGAACGTAGAGGTGTAAAGGTAGATTCAAAATCCTGACCCAACAGACAATTTTCCGTGGTAACTCAACAGAAGGAATAAAGGAAGGGTGCCAATCCCACACAATCAGGTTGCAACCAAATATTTTCCATGGACCTCCCGTCATAGCCATATCATAGTCACGGCGGCAGGAAAGTTGAATAACAAAATGATTCATGTCCAGTTCATAAATGTTGTACTTACCAACAAGGCTCCACATGGCTCGGAGACGATCTTTGAGGGTCATATACCCAAGTTGTGTTCCCATAGCTTTAACGACCACCGCATATTGCCACGGACGAACCAGGAATTCCTCGTACATAGGGTCAATTGTGATTTCCGGTTGTCCATCTGCTATGTGTAGGTTTACTGCTTCTGGATCAAGGTGTTCCTCAAAAAGCTTGTGAAGAAACATGTCAGGCGACCCGTTCGTTGTTGCAGCAGTCGGATCCGTAGTCCTGTTCTGACCCCAAACACACGTGGTTGCGGTTGTGGGGATATTCTGTCTCTCCGCGTTACCACCTGCGATTGGCGGGAAGAACCCCTGTGGGTGTGTTCCTTCTCCTTCACCAGGGATCTGCGCCTTCCTGCCGTCTTGTGTGGATGCTCCGCTGTGGCCTCCGTCTTTAGACGGACCCCGCATGCCCCCAAACTCAAAGACAATACCCGTATTAGGGATGCTTATCCTATCTGCGTTGGCTTTAGATGAAGCTAGGGTTTTGCTAGCGCCGCCGCTGCTGTCCTTCTCCGGACACCTTGTTTGCTTCTCCGTGCCTTGATCTCCACAGTGATCTCTCCCTGTCGTTCGTTCATCTACAACAGCTTTCCTCGCCTCCGTAGAGGCCGTGCCCGTGGTGCCGCCGGGATCGCCTGCCGCCGCCGCCCCCCACCCCGCCTCCATTCTCTCTTTTTTTTTATGGTATCATAATCTCACTGTAGGTTCTCGTTGTACTAATTCCTACACAATTATCCTAATTCGTATCCTATTCCGGGTAGTGGCCTGTAGTCAGAATTGCTCACTGTCGTGATACAATTCACTACCTAAGTCTAGGTCGGTTCCACCGTCGTAGTAACCTATACCCTAAACTAGGTGCATTAGAAACAACCTCTGGGTTTCCACCATTAACTGTACATCACCTTGTTCAAGAGATTTATTAATTAATGTGAATCTCGTCTCTTTTCAACCGTTAATTCTTCTTTCAAAGCAATTAAAGGCATTAGATTATCATTAGGGTGATCAATCATAATGATATAATAGAGAAAACAAAATCATACCACGGATTTGAGAGACAAATTATGATAAACTATGTAAAAAGTATCATACAACGATTACCTGGGCTACTCCCAGGTCCTAAGGAATTATGGTTTTTAGCCGAAAATAGACGACATGGTATCACAGTAAGTCGAAAAGATGTAAAACATGAATTTCAAAATACAGTAAATTGGAGAAAGGGTTAAAGAGTGGATCTGGAGAAGATGGAGAGAATTTTCCGTCGTTTCCGCCGCCAAAATGCCTCCGAGGTCTTCCGTGTAGGGTTCCTCTACTTTTCTCTCTCCGTTCGGCTGGCGTATCGTCCCCCGTGATAGATCTCCCAATTGCGGTTCTAATGGTGCCTTTTATAGCCGTCGTACATGTTTAGGTCAAGAGGAAACCTAAAATATAATTTTTAATACAATATGTGTTAGATTTAATACATTAAAATTTCTCCGCAACGTCTGAGTTGATGGTATCGACTTGAAAGTCGATGGTATCGACATCTTCACAGTAAAATGTCCTTTTCCTTTTCAATCTCGAGCAAAAAATATTTGTACTCTGATGCCATGTCGCTACCATCGAGTTGCAAGTCGATGGTATCGACTTTACTCCAGTAAATAATAATTATCTGCAATAAAATAATCAATGAATAAAATCAAATAATTATTATAATAATTAAAACATGTAAAATGCATGTAAAATACATGTAAAAATATAAGAAATGATACACAAGTGATTTTTACTAATTTGGTAAAATATGTATTAAAAAGATATTCAATTAAGCACAAATGACACAGAAAATAACCAAATTAGATATCAAAATAATGACAATTTGTGCATATATCACACCCCTAAGCTTGAATATTGCTCATCCTCGAGCAACACTACTCTTAGATTTGTTTGAAATAGTCAGAAAGAAGACATATACCTATGAATTATTTTTCCTAACCACCCTCCACCATTCGGTCCCAAACCGGTCCTTGCCAACCACTGAACAAGTAACTACTCTAAAGCGATCAATCATGTTCATAATAGATGTCAACAATAAGATTAATGAAAAAGACTATCAATATGAAGCAGTTACTATCATGGCCAGTAGGACACATGCTTGATGCACCATGTGATCTCTCTATCTACATTGCTCTGATCTACCTAAATAAACTATTTGGAAGCGGATCCCCAAATAAAAATGGATAAGGGGATTAATTGTGATGGTAGCCTACCTTACAGAGCAATGGGTGGAAAAAATGGGTGGCTATGAAATCAAGAATCAAAAGAATAATCCAAATCATTTATGCAAAAAGTAAAAATATGATGCACCTGTATGATGGATAAAATGTAAATGTATGACTTCTAATGACTATTTTTTTTATTTTGATGGAATGATGCATGCAATGGATGTCTCATCCTGCTGATGAGTATAAGTAGAAAGGTGTTTATAAAAATAATCACAATCCCCTCCTTTGTTGCTTAGAGAGAATATGGAATTGAACGTAAAATCCTTTTTCTCCTTTTCTCCTCTGTTTTTTTTCTTTTTCAATAACTCTTTTTTTTCTTACCCTATTTTTAGCAAGATGAACATTTCATGCTTGGGTTTTTTTTTTGCTTTTTTTATTTGGAGAAGGAGTAAGGAGATACAACTTTTTTTAACACTCTGTCATGACAGAAGATGGTAGAAGATAACAAATATGTAACACCTTATAAAATATGCAATGCAAATGCAACTATATGAAATTTTGTTATGCAAACTACAAGTGCTCAAAAGAGATTATATGATTTTTTTAATGCATAATAAAATGAACTAACTATATGCTTCCTATCATGCCATGTAATGCATACAAGAGGAAAATAATTTGGATTAAAATTGATCATCCTATGGTGGTGAATGAAGATGAATGGAAGGTGGATGAGATCACATGAATAAGAGACAATGTCTTTCCCAACCATGATATGTCCCTCTTCTATCAACTTACGTAACAGGGTAACCTTAGAGTTTATTTCTAGAATTCACATTAAAGATCACGTTACAGTTTGATTGGTTTGGACTCAAACATCATCGTCATAACACAAGCCATAGGGTTAAGTTAGGTTTTTCATTCAATCAATATGTCTTCAAGCTGACTAATCCAAACAATTCCTTCAGTTATGTACTCTTAAACATAGCAAATTTAGCTTAAAGTGCAAAGCATAAAAGCACATTCAAATTTTTATTTAGAATTTTCAGAATTGATACCACATCATCAACAAACGGCTAATCCTAACCAAAATTTTATATTTTTCCACAAGTACACTAGATAGAAGTGGACCCTAAAAACAAATTTCAAACAACAAAAGCAAAACATGTAGAGATATGATAAAAAGTAAAGATGCAAGATAAATGTAGAAGTTTCAATCCATTCCTCCCCCTAAGCTTGAATATGACATTGTCCTCAATGTCAAAAGCAAAGGAAGATACATGGAACGACTGTACCAGTATGGACGATGAACTCTAGGGTCAAAGATGAGTAGATGTGATCCACATGATGATCTTCCCTCCAATATGCAGTCAAGCTCAGTGAAGTGTCTATGCTTTCTCAACTTGTGAGATGTCGCTAATGAAAACTTGGTACTACCGACAGTGAAGTCGGTGGTACTGGCTCAATGCATCCCTGCACACTGAATACACATATTAAGACACCATTTTTCTTGTATCAAAACTAGATATCACAAAACTACAAAATAGGAATGTAAAAATAAAATTGCAAGTTTAACAAAATAAACCTAATTGGTGGGTTGCCTCCCACAAGCTTCCTTATTTAACGTCCTAGGATGGACACATGTCAATCAACAATAATCAGGTGGTCGTGGAGGAGGGTGAAGCTCTCTCTGCCTCTTCCTTCTAAACTTTTGGTTCCTTGCAACAATGAGAAAAAATAAATAATAGTGAGAAGACCAACATGTATGGTTGACGTTCCATTTCAACAGTAAATTATCATTGCAATGAACATGAACATGAACATGACTTACAATCAAGTCTTGATGTGGGCGCACATGCAGAAATAGATAGCCATGAGGTAAAAGGTATAATGATGATTGATCCTTAATTTCTATGACCATCCCCAATGGATCACTCCTATCTACACATAACGAAGGGGTTATATCAAAGGTGAATTTATGTGCCTCCTCCTCTTCTAATAATTCAATTCCCCCACATTCATTAATATCCACACAAAAACTTTCAAAATTATCATCTGGATATATATCCCATATAGGATCCTCAATTAGGAAATGAGGAGATGGGTCTTGTGGTGAAGGAATTATGTGATGAGTAATGGGAAATTCCTCCACATTTTCACTCTCAATATCCTCTTCCTCATTCTCTTCCTCCTCTCTAAGATCACTATCAAATAAAGCACCTTCTGGATCCTCCTCTCCTTCACTCATATCCCAAACACATGTATAAAATTTGTCTTCCACCTTATTTGCATCATTCTCCTCATCTTCCTCATCAGATCTCCAATCATATTCAAGATCAATCCTAGGAGTCAAGGGTGTGGGTGTGGGCTCAATGGAAGGACATGATAGAGGTGATTCTAAAACTTCTTCCAGTATGTTATCCTTACTCTCTAATTCCTTATCCTCAATCTCAACTTCTTCCATTTTCTCTATTCTACCCCATCCTCCATTAGAAATAGGACCTTTGTGATTTAAAACATATTGAACCAAAATCCTAATATGCTCACAATGAATTTCCTTTGAGATTTTCTCATAATGTAATGAAGGTGGACTCAGACATCTATAACCTACATGTGCATTTCCACACTCAAAACAAATAGGGGCCATGCGCTTTTTTATTTTTATTTTAATGAAAGAAGACTAACTACAAAGAAATATTTATATGAATATGTACAATGCCTAAGCTAATGGTAAGTTTTATGTAATGAAAAATGGGAAGAAAAAAAAACTAAAAAAAGAAAATAAATACAATGGCCTAGAGTGGTCGATCCTAACTTTTTATAGTATTAACCATGCCAACTCCCCGGCAACGGCGCCAAAAACTTGACACGCGTATAACGTGCGTGTAATACGCAAGTGTACGTGTCGAAGTAATATGGGATTATGAGTCCCGAGTTATCGAACACGGGGAGTTGTGAGGTTAACGACTATTACTAATTAGGATTGATCAGCTAAGCCAAAAATAAGAGTTGATTGAAAAAGAAAATAAAAATAAAAGAAAACAAAACAATATATTAATTGGTTGGTTTAATCAATTAAAAATGGAATCCTTAGGATTGCAGTTTCACCGCAGGTTCTCGTTGTACTAATTCCTACACAATTATCCTAATTCGTCTCCTATTCCGGGTAGTGGCCTGTAGTCAGAATTGCTCACTGTCGTGATACAATTCACTACCTAAGTCTAGGTCGGTTCCACCGTCGTAGTAACCTATACCCTAAACTAGGTGCATTAGAAACAACCTCTGGGTTTCCACCATTAACCGTACATCACCTTGTTCAAGGGATTTATTAATTAATGTGAATCTCGTCTCTTTTCAACCGTTAATTCTTCTTTCAAAGCAATTAAAGGCATTAGATTATCATTAGGGTGATCAATCATAATGATATAATGGAGAAAACAAAATCATACCACGGATTTGAGAGACAAATTATGATAAACTATGTAAAAAGTATCATACAACGATTACCTGGGTTACTCCCAGGTCCTAAGGAATTATGGTTTTTATCCGAAAATAGACAACATGGTATCACAGTAAGTCGAAAAGATGTAAAACATGAATTTCGAGATACAGTAAATTGGAGAAAGGGTTAAAGAGTGGATCTGGAGAAGATGGAGAGAATTTGCCGTCGTTTCCGCCGCCAAAATGCCTCCGAGGTCTTCCGTGTAGGGTTCCTCTACTTTTCTCTCTCCGTTCGGCTGGCGTATCGTCCCCCGTGATAGATCTCCCAATTGCGGTTCTAATGGTGCCTTTTATAGCCGTCGTACATGTTTAGGTCAAGAGGAAACCTAAAATATAATTTTTAATACAATATGTGTTAGATTTAATACATTAAAATTTCTCCGCAACGTCTGAGTCGATGGTATCGACATCTTCACAGTAAAACGTCCTTTTCCTTTTCAATCTCGAGCAAAAAATATTTGTACTCTGATGCCATGTCGCTACCATCGAGTTGCAAGTCGATGGTATCGACTTTGCTCCAGTAAATAATAATTATCTGCAATAAAATAATCAATGAATAAAATCAAATAATTATTATAATAATTAAAACATGTAAAATGCATGTAAAATACATGTAAAAATATAAGAAATGATACACAAGTGATTTTTACTAATTTGGTAAAATATGTATTAAAAAGATATTCAATTAAGCACAAATGACACAGAAAATAACCAAATTAGATATCAAAATAATGACAATTTGTGCATATATCATAATACTGCCTCACTTGTAACAAGGTCACTGAACCTGATTTCTCAATGTTTGTTCTATTTTATTATTTTTTTAATCTATCTCACTTGGATTAAGACTCAACTTTCCATCACGGACTCCCAATACTTTGTTATATTTTTCCTCATTTTCCATATAAAATGTGGTGGTGACTCTGAATGTCTGTCGTTATTTTCCATGGGATCGCAAACTAAGTCCCACGACCAAAAGGATATGAATCGCATCATATCTTGTTTTAGGTAGGCTGCAACAAAGTGGTGACTTTTCTAGGGATGCTAAGATGATATGAATAAAAAACTCGCTTGATTTCATGAAAAATAAGTATTTTTAAGATTGTTGTGTTTTTTCTTCTGATTCTTTCCCTATTTCCCTTTTTCCTTATTTTTTTGAAACAAGGGCACACATCACCCTAAGAGACTGCCTCTGATTTGCGGATCGAGATGATATGTTAGGCCCACTATCATGTTTCCCTTGGGTAATTCCAATAATAATCCTTCCTTTTTTCTATTTTTGAGGTTTTTTCATTTTGATTCTTTTTCTTTTTGGCTTAGGATTTTTAACACATTTCCCTTTTTAGGGTTTCATGTTTGTTTCCTTTGAGTCACTTCTATTTTTACACTAATATATATATATATATATATATATATATATATATATATATATATATATAATAGGATGAACCACAAATGAGGTGGGAACTATGATATGGTCTCCCTTGAGAAATATTGTTATCATTTCCTATATTCATATATGAGCTCACTTCTAGAACCTTGAATTTTTTTCACTTGCATTCTACGCTCCTACAAACCTATGTGTTAACATCACGTTAGATCCCTGGAAGTGATGTGGGGTGTTAGTAAAGGTGTCGGTGCATCACCAATATGTATTTCCAAAGTCCTTGAGAACACCCCCTCCCCAAGCACTCACGACTTATTATGGCCATTATAGTCCAAGGTGTATTGGGGGGAATGCCCCCATTCGTTGAGCTCAGGTTACCCCATTGATGAGTGCCATCTACATATAGAGAATACAAGGATCAACCCCTCCTGTACATGTCATGTTTGAGTGATGATGTAATGCAGATCTAAACTCACGGGCTACAAAAGGGTAGGTCCATTTTCTTCATATACATACATCTCTGTTTGGTTGCTAAGAAGTTTGTGATTATTACTAACCCCTTTTTGTGTGCAGATTAGACAATCTTTTCAAAAAGAAAAAAAAAGATTAACAATATTCTTGTATCCAAATAATATTTTTAGAGATTTACAATATCACAATTTCAAACAATCTCTTACAAGATGAACAATCTTTTCAAATCCAAATAATATTGTTAAAGATTAACAATCTTTTAAAAATTTAACAATATTTTCAAATCCAAAACATATTTTTAGATATTGATTATGTCCTAAAATCAGACATCTGTCTAAAGATTAATGATATTTCAAAATAAAATAAGCATTCTAAAGATTGAAAGTTTTTCCAAATCCAAACAATCTCTTTGAAGATTAACAATATCTCAAAATGAAACAATCTTCTACAAGATCTACAATCTTTTCATATCCAAACAAGATTTTTAAATATTAACAATATTTCAAAATCAAACAATCTTTTCAAATCCAAACAATCCTTTTAAAAATTAATGATCTTTCAAAATCGAACAATATTTTTAAGATTAATAATCTTCTCAAATCAAACAACCTTTCTAAGTACTAATGAAACTTTTAAAATCAAACCATCTTTGTTAAAATTAACCATTTTTAAAAATTCAACAATCATTTAAAAGTTAGAATTTTTTTTGAAGATTGAAACTTGGTTCAAAAACCTAATGAGTAGTCTCTAAGAGTGTAGATGATTTTCTTTCTCAAGGCAGCCTACCTTCAAGACAAATAATTCTTCAAAGTTAACTAGGTGGCACTTTTGAATGTCGAGTTCGCTTATTGCCAGGGTCTTGGACCGCAACCTAAAACTAGACCTCCAAGATCCTTTCATGATGACATATATGGTCTAGACCATGACCTTAAACTAGACCATCATGTGCTTTTCATTCCTACACCTATGGTTCTTGACTATGATCTAAAACTAGACCACCACCTATAGCTAATTATGTGATATATAAAACTAGACCACCACATGTACCTAATTTTGTGTCCATACACATTTTAAAACATCATGTAGGGAGTACTCATGACTAGTGTTGTAATATCATGAACATAAAATCTTTATTTCAAAATAAATCTTGTTTCCTAGTTCTAACAAAGAAACAAACTAAGTGTAATCACATGTTACTACCACATGAGGAGTTGATGCAAGCATTCCAGGTACTCGGGTGAGCAGTCCCAACCTACTGTTGCTATGTATGTCCAACGAGGCAATCATATGATGACTGCATTGGGATATTATATGATTAATAATAAAGGCAGTTCAGTTTATTGTGTTTTCTTAAATATGAGATGACAATATAATATAATAGATTTCTAATGAACAATATTACTCAAAGACATATGGTTTGGGTTGAGGATATGAACATGAAATCATATGTATGATTAGAGTATATTAATTCTTGTCTTGTCCCTAGTCAGATATTATTGTGGAAGTTATGTAGACAAAGTAATACTTAAGACTAGAATGTATGTTGACTGATGACTAAATCTCACCAGTCATGATATTGGATATCAAGTCAAACACAGAGGTACTTGCTAGAGAACAAGTGCACCAGATAGACCCACCTTGAGAATGATACATGGGAACCATTGAATACTAGTCAAAATCATGTCTCAATGTCATAGAGGAGATTGTGATTTTTAGACTTGAAGTCACTACACTAGTCACATGGCATTCAATGAACTTTAACACCACTCAATGTGACCTTGAATAAGAGTTGATATACGAATGGTGCTTGGGTGCAATGTGAAACATGGGGATTGTTATAGACACTTAGTAAGTGTGATAGTAAAGTGCATGGCCATGCTCATGTGAGTCAGTATTGGATATTGAGGTCACATGCATCTCATCAATATACTATAGTTCATTAAACATATATGGAATATTAGGAGGAAGACGATTCCATGCCTCATGATGTCATAATATGAATATAGATAGTGCTGCCAATGTTATTTGGAGCCTATAGGTTAGCATAGATAGGATGCATTGAGAAAAGAATTTTAATTGTTATCATGATTTAACTTGGTTACCAATATATTTAGATAACTAGACTAGACAATACCGAGAATGTCAGCCAACCAATTGGGGAGTCCATTCAATCGACTAGACAATATCCTTTGGAGTTGATAGTACCTACCATTTGACCAACAAAAGAGTTTAGTCAGTTGACTGGAGAGCATCATTGTGACATCCCGAACCACAAACCATGAGATAACTCCAAACTAAATGCAGAAACAAAACTAAACAAGAGGATTACTGGAAAACATGGAAAATTAAAACCGAATTCATTAAGCATCAAAGCTGCAAAAAACTTTACATATAAGCCCTCACAGGACACCTGCATCGGATGTCATATAAGACAACATGTCCTGACCTTCACCTCATACCATATGTAGAAACCAACATGTTCAAGAGAAGTGTCTTGATTGAGACACACCCAAAAACCACCTAGGTCACAACATAGGTCGCAACATGGGTCGCTACACCCATCCATGTAGACACGGTCGAGACACAACAAAACTTAGAAACTCTAGTTACCACTAAGGGTGTCACTCCTTCACTAGGGTTCAAACAAGGAAACCAATTCCTTATCTCCTCTAGATGATGTCAAAGGATGGAAGACACACTCTCAAAGTGACACATTGCACATCAATCCCCTGCTTTGGGTAAATTGCAATTTGCACCAAAACTAGCACACATAGCACAAACATCATCTTAACAAGCCGAAACTTGAAAATTAAGCTCTCCACAAGACCTAATTATATCTTAAAAGATTAGATCAAGGTTCTAAGCATTATAAGCAAGATAAACATATAGGGTTACCCCAAATCTCAGGTTAGGGGTCTACAAGCCATAAACGCCTAACAAGGATCGCCCCGAATCCTAAGAGAAAAGAGAGGGGTACTTCCTCCTCATCTCTTTGTCAAGCTCCCATGTGGATTTCTCAACAACACAATGATGCCATAGTACCTTCACAAGCTCTATGTCTTTCTTCTTCAGCTTCTTCACTCTTCTGTCAAGAATCAACACTGGACCTTCCACATAGGACATATCCTCATCATGCTTCACCTTCATAGACTGTAACACTAACTCTGTATCGGGATGACACTTCCTCAACATGCTCACATGGGACACTGGATGCAACCTATGTAACTCAAGTGGAAACTCCAACTTATAGGCCACCTTCCCAACATGAGCCACCATAGGGTAAGGTCCCATAAACATGGGAGCCAACTTACCCTTCTTCTCAAACCTTAGAACACATTTCCAAGGTGAGACCTTGGGGTACACTCTATATCCTACTTGGAACTCCAAGGGTCTATGCTAGTGGTCCGCATATGACTTCTGCCTGTCATGTGCTACTTTCAACTACTATTGAATTACCTTCATCTTTTCTGTCATCTATTGCACACGCTCAGGACCAAGAAGTTGATACTCACCGGTCTCATACCATCACAACAAAGACCTACAACGACTCTCATACAATGCCTCATATGGTTCCATGTTGATGCTCCATTGATAACTATTATTGTAGGCAAACTCTATCATACTGAGGTAGATGTCCCAACTACCCAAAAACTGAAGGACACAAGCTCTCAACAGATCCTCCAAGGTATAAATGGTCCTCTTAGATTGACCTTCTATCTATGGGTGAAAATTAGTGCTGAACCTCAACTGTGTACCCAAAGCTGTGTGTAAAAATTCCCAAAAGTGACTCATGAACTGATGACCTCTATCAAATAGGATAGTTGTTGTAACACCATGCAACCACACCATCTCATCAACATCGATCTGGGAAAGCTTCTCAAATGTATACATTGTCTTCATAGAAATGAAATGCACTTTCTTGGTCAACCTATCAATGATCACCCAGATGGAATCATGTCCTTTGACTATCCTAGGTAGACCAACAACAAAGTCCAGAGTCACATGATCCCATTTCCACAATGGTATAGGCAACAGTTGCAACTTCCCTATAGGATTCTGGTGCTCGACCTTAACCTACTGACATACTAGACATCTTGCAATGAACTAAGCTACATACCACTTCAAGCTAGGCAACCAATACATGTCTTTCAGATTATGCTACATCTTTCAGATTATGCTACATCTTGGTGCTACTTATATGCATAGTGTACATTGACAAGTGAGCCTCCTCTAGAACTATCTTCCTCATATCTTCAGCATCAGGAACCATGACTCTTCCTTGGTAACAAACTATCCTATCATCTGATTTGTGGAAACCATCATGCTTCTCGCTACCAAACTCTAATCCAATCTGCTGTATCACTATATCAACCTATTGTGTCTCCATGATCTTCTGTCTTAGCATGGGCTTCACCTGCAACTGTGCTAGCAATCCTGCTAGCAAGGAAACCTCCAATTTAACATTCATCTGACATAGGCAGACCAACATGTCTTGCTTGTGGCATACCAAGGAATACAACTGCACATTCTCCGCAAATGATGACGAAGAGGACTTCCTACTAAACACATCTTCCACGACATTAGCCTTCCCTAGGTGGTAATCTATTGTGCATTCATGGTCCTTGATTAACTCCATCCAGTGCTGCTACCTCATATTCAACTCCTAATGTAAAAAGATGTACTTTAGGTTCTTGTAATCTGTGAAGATCTGATACTTCTCGCCATAAAGGTTGTGCCTCCATATCTTCAAGGCATGAACCACAACGGCTAACTCCAAGTCATGGGTTGGGTAGTTCTCCTTATGTTTCTTAAGTTGTTGAGAAGAAAAGAAACTACATTCTTGTCCTGCATCAACACACAACCCAAACCATTCTTGGATGCATCATAGATGATGATATATCCTTCCTTGCTCAAGTAAGACCAGACTTAGTGGACTAGTCAACTTCTCCTTCAATGTCTAAAAGGAATGCTGACATCTGTCATCCCCGACAAATGGCACATCCTTCCTCGTCAACTTAGTTAGGGGTAGAGCTATAGTGTTGAAGTTCTCAATGAACCTCCTATAATATCATGCCAAACCCAGAAAGCTACCCACTTGTATCAACGTCTTTGGTTTCTCCCACTCTATCATGAACTCAACCTTCTTCAGGTCCACACGAACACCCTCATTAGATATAACATGCCCTAGAAAAGCCCCTCCTTCAGCCAGAACTCACACTTGAACTAGACATAAAGTTAATGTTGCCCCAACAACATCAACGCCTAACGAAGATGTTGTTCATGCTACCGACTATCACGACTATATATTAGGATTTCATCTATGAAGGCCACCACCAACTGATTGAGAAATGATCAGACCACTTTGTTCATCAAGTCCATGAACACTGTCAATGCATTGATTAGCCCAAATGACATAACCACAAACTCATAATGACCGTGCCTCATTCTAAAAGCTGACTTAGGTATGTCATCCTCCTTGATCCTCATCTGGTGATACCCTAACCTCAGGTCTATCTTTGAGAACATTGTCAATCCACGCAACTGATCAAATAAATCATCAAACCTTGGCATGGGATACTTGTTCTTTATCATCACCTGATTCAACCATCTGTAGTCTATACACAACCTCATGGATCCATCTTTCTTCTTCACAATCAACTTTGGATCACCCCACAGTGACGTAATCATCCTGATAAAACCTTTGTCAAGAAGCTCTTACAACTGTCTCTTCAACTCTACCATCTTAGTGGGAGCCATCATGTATGGTGTATGAGCTATCAGCTGCATTCTTGGGACTAGATTGATCTCAAAATCAATCTCTCAAGGTGGTGAAACACTTGGAAACTCTTCAGGAAACACATCCACAAACTCTCTAAAAACTGGAATCTCCTAAATACTAGACTCCTAACCTCAGTATCCACCACATCTGCCAAGAATGCCTCACAACCTTGCCTAAACACCTTCTCCGCCACCATTTTTGACACTAGACACATTGGAAGAATCTTCCTATCTTCTTGGAAGATCCACTTCTTATCACCATCTACAAATGCCACCTGCTTGAAACCACTATCCAAGACCACTATATACTTCTACATGGTGTCCATTCTGAGGATTACATAGAATCCAAGTATATCAAGTGGTATGAGATCCATTTGAATGATGTGCCCTAAAAAAGGAAGGACACATGAAGGACACACCTCCCGCAACACTATATAACCAACTAATAGGATTTCTAACAACAAACTATCTCTCCTATGTCTAACAGGAAAAATACAACTTTCAATCACTTCACAAGTGATAAAAGAGTGTGTTGCACCAGGGTCGATCAAAATGGATATGAAGTAAGAAGAAGACAAATCAAAATAAACTAACTCCATCTAACCTATCACCACTCAGGGGTTGACCACCACTTTCGGCTAACTCATGGCATAGAATCTAGCCATTTCCTATTGTCATATTTGTCCTCTGCTTCCTTGGGTAGACATGGCAACATGTGATGCATGTCTATGTTCTCGTCCTCCTACACTATTGAATTGATGTCTCTGTGAGCCCTGTTGGCTCTTCATCGGTTGCTGTTGACCAACCTAAATCACACGTCCAAAATGGAGTGGATCTAGAATAGTTGGACGATTAAGATTATAACCAGACACTCAAGCCCCCACAACTTCTATACGAGGTCCGATGTAGTATTCAGGGTTGAACCACAGGGACAAGGCCAGAAGGTGTTAAGTACACAACTCTCACACTCTGAATGAACAAGTAGGATAAAAAGGGTGTTCCCTAAGGAACGAAGGTGCCACAACCAAAATAAGAAAGTTAAAAGAAAGAAAACAATAACAAGATTAGGATGAAAAGATATGGGTGGAAACTTAGATCGGGTTTCACATACTAAGAGCTCTCACCAACATGCAAAACTCACACCCCTTCGTATACTCCTATCAAGATTACAAGCAGTCATAACAACTTCTATTCCCTCCTCTCTTGAGATAAGGATAGATCTAGGATCTAAGATAGCCTCTCTCTCTCTAGATAACCACAGTACAACCAGAAAACAAACCATATGACCATTAGCCTTAGCATTCCAACACCTTCATGCATTCATACTACTCCATAACACTAGATAAGGAATATACTACTGTTTTGAGGTACCAACAATCAAACATCACAAGATGTAGATAAGCATACAAGTGAAACATTAAGAACAAGTGTATGTGTATAATATGATAAGAGAATATATATATTGAAAGGGGAGAAAGAATATACATGTTGGGAGTGCCTTAGTGGATACTCCCAACCCAAGTTAGATGTTTAGCCACACATGTTTATAGGTAGCATAATATCGTTACAAAATGATAGATACATCAACTACCATGAGGGGGGGACAATGTGATGAAGATGATAGATCTAGATAGAAAGAGAAGATTGAGATACACCAATATACTCCTTCGAATCTATATCAAGAATGGGCAAGGCAGAGGCTTCTCCTTCCCTCAAAGAAGAGAGTGGTCAATCTTCTCTCTCCACCTTCCGCCTTTAGAGATCCATACTGGAAGTATGTATGTGAGTGACTATGGAATTTGGTAGCACTTTTTCATCCTTGATGATATGACGATGTGACAAGTTGAGGTGGGTGGCCTATTTGTAGGTGCTTCCCACTGACTTAACCATTTGGGTCACAGTCACAGTAGGGCCTCGGTCGTGACTTGGATGTAAGCCACAATCGAGGCTTGGGTGTAAGCCACAGTCAAGACATGACCTTGGTCGCAGCTTGATCTTAGTCGAGACTCCCACCATGATTGTGGTGTGCAGGTTGTAGGTCGTGGCCGAGGGGAAGTCCCAATCGTGACAGGACCTAGGTCGCAACAGGACCTTGGTCGCGGGGTGTAGAGATGGTGATAAGGGGCTTCGACTGTGGTAGGGCCCTTACTAGATGATGTATCCATGGTCGAGGTGTTAACTACGACCATGTCTTGGCATGACCCTACAAAGGTTAAAAATATGTGCAATTGAGATTTTTGGCATAAAGTACTAAAATAAGTAGAAAAAGTCTATAAAAGGTATGCTAGGAGAAGCATAAAACATATGCAAAAGTGCATAAAATGAGATGTTATCAATTCCCCCAAACTTTGGATCGAGCCTGTCCTCAGGCTAAAGGTAGGCCCAAAATCATAGAGAGATAAGAAAAGTGTGACAAAATTTTGCAAAAAGCTTAACATTTTTGATTTATCTCATTCATACAGTAAAACTCTTGTGGTATGTTTGTTCAATCCTGAAATCTTATTTATTCCCCTTCATAACTAGAGTTGTGTAACTTTGAATTCTTGCCAATACCTTTTGGTAGTAAAGAACCCTCCTTCTGAATGACTTACCCCTTTCTATGTTAGGTTGCTAGCCATACTAGTGCAACACCCCCTTGAGGGGTAGATTTCATACCCTTCCTTTATTTTTAGTTGGCCCTATACTAGTGTGCTCGGGTAGGTTTTAGGCTTTAAGTGTTTTCCTACTCTCCTAAATTTCCCTCACCCACAAGCTATCATAAGGACAGTGTTTCCCCAAGGGATCTTGACGTTAAGTCAGGTGGTTGTGTGAGGGTCGTTTGGGATTGTAGGAGGATAAATTTGGGTTCATGATTCCACTTATGGGCATATCATATCTACATTCATGAGTGCAACTATACATCGGCCGTGTGGGACCCTTCGTCATCTTTTGGGCACCACTCTCATATATATATATATATATTTTCCTTTTTGTCTTCTCATATCTCCTCTTAGGTTTGGGTGAGGGGTTTCTTATATGGTCGTCAGGGCGGCCAAGCCTCTTTTCATCCTAAAGTTGGGATAATTAAACTTGAAAGGGGTAGCTATTTCTTTCTCAAGGGAAGTGATGATTTTCTAGCTAGAACGGTCAGATTAGGGTGGTTGGTTGGGAGTATGGCTCGGTGAAGTCCTCCAGTTTCCAGGGATTCCATAGACTTAGGATTGTTCCACACACAATGTTTTACCGTAAGAATGAGATAAAGCTGTATTGTTATGCTTCTTCTTTTTACTGTTATATGTGTTAGTTTCTCATTTACCCTCTCTAAAAATGATATAACTACATCATTTAGCAGGGGGACTAACAAATCAAAGAGGCGGTTAAGCAAAACTATGACTTGTAGCAAAATTTCTTAAAGTAAAATTTTGCAAAATCAGTTTCTCATATTTCCTTTTGGCGGAAATGAGAATATGTACAACTAAATTTTGAAAATTTGGGATAAAATTGTACCTTTCACGCCCGTTCATGACTCATCCCCCAAAATTATCATTCACCCCAAAAAGCGCATAAAAAGTGCATAAAATGGAATGGTAAGACTAACCATCATAAGGTTTGTTTTGTGGTTGTAGGGTGGTTATCCAAGGAGAGAGGCTACCTTAGATCCTAGATCTATACTTATCTCGAGAGAGGAGGCAATAGATGTTTTTATTATTGCTTGTAATGTTGATAGGAGTATACGAAGGGGTGTGAGTTTTGCATGTTGGTGAGAGATCTTAGTAGGTGAAACCCGATCCAAGTTTCCTCCCATATCTTTTCATCTTAATATTGTTATTTTTTTTCTTTCTTTTAACTTTATTGATTTGGTTGTGGCACTATCATTCCTTAGGGAACACCCTTTTTATCCTACTTGTTCATTCAGAGTGTGAGAGTGTGAAACTCTGCATACTTAACACTTTCTGACCTTGTCCCTATGGTTTGACCCCGAATACTACATCGGACCCTGTATAACAGTTGAGGGGGCTTGAGTGTTGGGTTATAATCTTAAAAGTTGAACTACTCTAGATCCGCTCCATTTTGGACATATGATTTTGGTTGGTCAATTTTTTCGGCACCGTTGTCAGGGACAAGGCAAAATGACACTGTTAAGAACTTGAGTCCACTCACTATACTCCTATGCCTCAAGCTTAGTGATAAGCTTGACTGCACAGAAACCTTAAATCTACTTCCCTACGATTATGTAGAATAGTTTGTTTTAACATGTCCAGTTTCCTAACTTGACTGTGCGGTCTATTTAGGGAACCCGAAGGGAAGTAGATCCATTTGATTTTTCACCTTAACCTCAAGTCACCATACCGCCTCATGTAGACGATAGTCTTACTGGGGACGATTGAAATGCAAGAGTTCAACATGACCCACCACCACATGAGATAGTTGAAGATAGAGATGACCATCACTCAGATTGTTGTCACCATGAGGAAGAACGACATGAGGAAGAATGACGTCACCATCATCGTAGAAGGGACCATCACAATCACCATGAGAATGAACGTGAATGTGAAACCAGAACAGTGAGATCAAAGATGGTGAAGAAGGAAAAACTCTTAGAAAGTTGGCTGCAACTAGAGCCAACGAATCCAGATGCCTAATTGTCATCCCGCACTTTAATGTAGTTGAAACCGACTGTAATCTTGATGATCCAGAGCAAACTCTTATGTGGAAATTCATGGTGCAAAAATTCATACCATCATCTTGATGCCTTCAAAAACATCTACGATACCATTAAGATGAGGGGAGTTCCTCAAGAAGTGGTATTACAAAGGATTCAATTTCTCCCTTGAGGATAAAGTTCTATCCCGGTACCTCAACTTGCCCCACCATTACATAGATGGATGGAGATCCCTTATAGATGCCTTTGTTACTGAACTTTATCCTACTAAGAGAACTATCCATAATATGCAAAAGATCACTTCTTTCACGCAAAAACCAAGAGAGAACCTTCATGAGGTATGTGAATGCTTTCAATAATACTAGAGAGATTTCCCTCACCACAACTACCTTAAGGAATTCCTAGTGACCACCTTTTACAATGGGAGAACTGCCACCGAAAGAACTTTGCTGAATGCAGCTGCCAAAAGTGATTTCTTGGTAAGAAACCAAGCAGAACCATGAAGATAATCAATAACATGGTGGCACTACAAGCATGGATGGATTATGACAAAAATGATCGAGGATCAGTCAAGAAGAAAGGATATAAAGGACCATCAATCGAAGCCAAGACCTTGGAGACTATTACAGCTCAGATTCAGAAAATCACCACCAATGTCAAATAGTTAAAAGACACTGGGGACAAGGGCAAGCAACACACAAAGAAAGTCATGAAATGCATTACAGGTGGAGAAGGAGGGCATGGAGTTGATGACTATATCTACACATGACCAGAGGAGAGTGAAGAAAGTGAAAGTGAAAGTGAAGAAGAAATATAGAATGTTTCTTATGTTAGTTTCAAATGACAAGATCATCTAGGGGTTTAACTACAGAAACAAAGAAGCTATGAAAAATGCTCATCAACTGAGCAATTCGTCTAAACCTCCTCCAGTGTTCGAGAAGAAAGAAGGGCAAACTCAATATACTAGAACTAGTAACTATCAGACGAACAAAAGCAACTACCAGATTATAATAAAAATGCGAGTCAATAATGACAAGGACAAGGCCAAAGGCTGAGCCAAGCCAAAGATATAAACCAAACTGACATGATTGATTAAGTATTAGACTTCACGAAAAGGCAAGATTCAATAAATGGCCAACTTGCTTGAAGTGCTATCACCAATTAAGGAGTGCTAACTACAATGCAAACTTGAATGGCAGACATGCAAACTCACCGAAGGAAGATTGATCAATAGCTTGCACAACTAGCTGAACTTATGAAAAACCCTTCGGGGAAGATCCCATCAAATACGAAGACTGCAAAAATGGCCACTCTCTGATCAGGGA
Source organism: Alisma plantago-aquatica (assembly GCA_963693085.1). Lineage (NCBI taxonomy): Eukaryota > Viridiplantae > Streptophyta > Magnoliopsida > Alismatales > Alismataceae > Alisma > Alisma plantago-aquatica. The sequence goes on along the minus strand of OY856413.1, from coordinate 478,206,967 downwards.
GAAAGTTGGAAGATCCTAACACTAACAACACCAAAGAAAAAGGAAGTGGTAGTAATCAACAATCTGAGAATGAGATTGCAACATAAGAATCCAATAGGAAAGAACTAGTTGTAAGCAACAGAGAAGAAAGGAATCATGAAAAGGAGGAAGAGGAAAAGAACTTGGATCTTATAGGAGAAGTCCTTTTAAAGAGAAACCCTATGCCCCAAGAGTTCCTTTTCCCTACAAATCGATCAAGGCACATTTAAAGAAGATGTATGAAAAGCTTATGGAAGCCGTAAAGAAACTACACTTGGATGTCCAATTTCTCGATGCAATTGAAGAAATTCTGACATATGAAAAATTCTTCAAGGACCTAATCACAAAGAGAAGGAGAGGAGACCATATCGAGACTGTGCAGTTGGCAAAAATATCAAGTGCCTTTGTTCAAGCTGAGTTACCAGCTAAGATGAGGGACCTCGGGGCATTAAACATACCCTTCTATGTCAGAGAAAATGTGGAGATGAAGGGGTTAGCCGATTAGTCTAATGCCCTTGACTCTAGCACAAAGGCTTGGGATGGCATACATGGTGAAGATAGGAATGAGAATCGAATTGGTTGACCACACCTTTACAAGACCTCTAGGAATAGTCTAAGATGCTCTGATACAGGTCATGCGATTCTTCATACCATGTGACATAATAGTGATAGACACGCTCGAGGACGCTAAATGCCGAATTATATTTGGGAGACCTTTCCTCACAACTGGAAGAGCCCTCACGTAGGGGATGATCATTTCGATTTTTGAGTACAAGATGCCATGAGGGGACCTTCTCGCTCTGAGTCGATCTACTTCATGGATAGCTACAATCAATATTTTGAAGAGATGCATGAGGACAAGGCAATTGTTGATCCCCTCATACGAGCCTTGAATAGTCAAGACCCTACAATGGAAGATTGAGAGGTTGTAGAGATCTTGGACTACCTAAATCAATCTGAAGAGGAATTTAGAGATGATGAAGAGATAGTCGAGACCGTGAAGTACGCTTCACTGAGCAAACACCCTGAGGAGAATAGAGCACAAAAACCAAAGCCAGAATTGAAATCACTTCAGAAGGGGATGAAATATGAATTCTTGGACAAAGAAGAGAGGAATCATGTGATCGTTAATGCCAACTTAATAGATGACCAACTAGAAAGGTTTATAAAGGAGCTCAGGCTGCATAGAAAGGTTATTCATGCCCATAATTCACCTCGAAGAAATAGCTAAGCCTTTAGCTCAACCCCAGAGGAAGTGAAGGAAGTTATAAATCTGCGAGATGCTGGGATCATCTTCCCAATAAGTGACAGCAATTGGGTTAGACCCATCCATGTGGTGCCTAAGAAGGATGGAATGACAGTGATAAGAGGAGAGGACGAAGACGAAGTGGTAACAAGGATAGTAATAGGATGGTGTACGTGCATTGACTATCACAAGCTAAATACTGCTACCAAAAAGGATCACTTTCCTCTTCCATTTATAGATCAAGTTCTTGAAAGACTAGCTCACTATGATTAATTCTACTTTTTGGATGGGTATTTGTGATTTTAACAAGTATCGATTCATCTCAATGATCAGGAAAAGACAACTTTTACCTGCATTTATGGCACTTATGCCTTCAGAAGGATGCCATTCAGGTTGTGTAATGCACCAACGACTTTTGAGCGCTACATGATATTTATGTTTTTAGACTTTCTAGAAGACATAGTAGAAGTCTTCATGGACGGATTCTCTATATATGCAAATTTTTTTGAAGTATATCTAAGAAACCTAACTTTAGTGATGTAGTGCTGTGAAGAAAAGCATCTTGTCCTAAATTGGGAGAAATGCTATTTTATGGTCCAATATGGTATCGTCTTAGGCCATAAGGTTTCCAAGAAAGGAATTGAAGTGGACCTAAGTAAGATCAAAGACATATACAAACTCCTACCACCAAAATCTGTCATAGGAGTATGAGGTTTCTTAGGGCATGCAATATATTATGCAAGATTCATAAAAGATTTCTCCAAGAACGCCAAACCCCTTTCAAATCTCCTAATTAAAGATGTTGAATGTGAATTCACCAATGAATGTTTAGATGCCTTCCATACCCTTAAAAGAGTGTTAACAACATCACCAATTTTACAAGCATAAGATTGGGAGATACCTTTTGAAATCATGTGCGATGCCAACAATTTCACCATCGGGGTAGTCCTTGGACAAAAGAAAGATAAGAGACACCATGTAATTTTCTATGAAAGTAGAAAATTGGATGAAGCCCAAGTAAACTATACCACAACTAGAAAAGAGATGTTGGATATCATGTTTACTTTTGATAAGTTCATATCATACCTGGTAGGATCAAAGGTAAAAGTGTACACTGATCATGGGGCCATAAAATATCTTATGCAGAACAAGGACACAAAGCTGAGACTTTTACGGTGGACTTTATTACAACAAGAATTTAACCATGAGATCATTGAAAAAAAGGGAAAAGAAAATGTGGTTGCAGACCACCTGTCAAGGATAATTTTTGATGAATAAAATCAATTTCCAGTGAACGACAACTATAATGATGAAGCTCTTTTGATGGCTCAATCGGAAGAGAAGAGCCTGCCTTGGTTCACAAACATTTGTAATTATCTAGCATGTGGACAATTTCCACCGGAGATCACATATAATCAGAAGAAGAAATTATTCTTTGAGCTGAAAAATTACTATTGGGATGATCCACTGTTGTTCAAAAGGTGCTCTTGCAACTTATATCACCGATGTATACCAGAAGAAGAAGTACACTTAATCCTCAAGGAATGACAATCCTCATCTTATAGGAGACACCACAGAGGAGAAAGGACAACTGCAAAAGTTTTACAATCAGGATTTTATTGGCCTACTCAATTTTAAGGATGCTATGTCATTTGTTAAAACTTTCATGGAATGTCAGCTTATAGGGAACATCAGCAGAAGGAATGAGATGCCAATGGTAGATTTTTATTTATGGGATATTGATTACATGCAACCATTTCCATCATCAAAAGGGATCCAGTATATACTTGTTGCTATCTACAACGTCTCCAAATGGGTAGAGGTTGTTGCCACCCAAACCTATGACTCCAAGGTGGTAATTAAGCTGTTCAAGAAAACTATCTTTCCACGGTTTGGAGTACCACACACTATTATGAGCAATGAAGGTTTGTACTTTGGTGAAAAGAAGTTTGAAGCTCTGTTGTGAAAGTATGGGGTAAAACATAAGGTTTCAATGCCATATCACCCCCAAATGTTGAGACATGTCAAAGTATCATATAGGCAGATTAAATATATACTAGAGAAAACTTCCATGAAACTAGACGATGCGCTTTGGGCTTACTGCACAACATATAAGACACCTATAGGCACGACACCCTACATGTTAATTTGTGGGAAGTCTTATCATCTTCCTGTCAAACTAGAGCACAAAGCCCTGTGGGCTATCAAATTTTTGAACATGGACCTCGATAAGGCTGGATAGAAAAGATACCTCCAACTCCAAGAACTTGAAGAGTTGAGACTGCACGCTTATGAGAATGCAAGGATTTATAAGAAGAGAACAAAGGTATGGCAGGACACCCATCTGAAGAATAAAGATGTTCATGAAGGAGACAAGGTGTTTTTATTCAACTCAAGTATCAGGTTATTTCCTGGAAAGCTGAGAACAAGGTGGTCATACCCTTTTTTTGTCATAAAAATATACCCATCAGGGGTGATGGAGATAGTTGGAGACAAGACATGCACCTTCAAGGTGAATGGGCAGAGCATGAAAAGATATTATGAAGATGAAGCTTTTGTAAGAAGGACAAAACTAAGTTTGGGGGTAACCAGCCCAGTAACAGGGGGAATGAATGAGGAAGTATCAAAACCAACTAAAGGAAAATTAAGACGGATGATAGAGAAAGTCAAACTAAAAGACTTTAAACAAGCACTTCTTGGGAGACAAACCAAGTTTTTGCTATTTTCTTTCATTCATGTTTTCTTTATCTCGTGCTTTAGTCTATCAACTATGTATCTCTCCATCTTTTAATGTTTTGGGTTTTTGTATCTAGTAGGGGTATAAGTGTAGTATGTATATTAATCTCTTTCTACCAAAAAGTTTTATTAGGAATTACAAATTCTTATTTTAGTTGGTTGATTTTGTTGACATTGTCTTAAAAGCACTCCTGTCGCGGAATGGACCGTGGTTATGGCGTCTACCATGGTCACGATGTCTATTGTGGTAGTGGTACCTTCTTTAAGTGCCTTAGGATGCAATCATGGCTATCGTGAGAGAGAACCCGCCCGCGGTCACGGTGATCTATTATTCTGCGGTCGTGGTTGCCCAAGGGTATATATGCTAAACCCCTCCAACATCATGATTCTTCTTTCACTTCTGGCTCTTTGTGATTCCTGAACAATTGAAAGATCATGCAAGGTGTGAGTGCATGAGACAACAAACGAGCTAGATTTGGACCTTTTCTGACATATTCAAACCCTAGCCGCAGTAGCACCGCCCACCGCTGCCTCTTTCAGCATTGGTTCTAATTGTTAATCTAATCGAGGTACTCATTAGACATCTTCTCTCGATCACCATCATTCCGACTCATATTTACTAAGTTTCATCGCCTCTTTCGAGCATATACGATCCTTCTGACTTATTTAGTATCACGATGACCGCTACAACCATACCTTCTCTATTTGATAGAGTTCGTCGATGCTTTCCCACATACTCATGAATTCTCCAACATTTTTTCAACCTAGGTTTTGGGCTTAACACAACACTTCTACTCACTCTATCCCAGAGGTTTAGCCATTGGTCGATATAACATCGAGAAGAAACCCCCACCACAATCACTGATTTTCAATCGAATAGGTACTTCCCTGGCCACAGTCGTGACATTATGTCTTTTGCCGTGGTCGTGGCCCTCCTTTGCACAAAGCTCATTCAACACGGAAGAACAACAACCGCAGTCGCGGCGCCTACCAGGATCGTGGTTTTTCTCCGCCGTGGTCACGACATGGATTTTATTTGCTAATCACCCACCATTCGTGGAAGGTTTTGGACCGCGGTCGCATCATGTCTTTTGCTTGCTAATACTTTGGTTCTGTGATGCCACAGACATGACAGCTTCCTCGACTGTGGTACCACTTCTGTCTAATCTACGGTTGCGACACATTGTGCTTTATAAACAATTAGAAAAAAATGATGATGAATTAAATGCTAATGCATTAAATAAAATATAACATACATTTATGCTAAAAATAAGTTTAATGTTGAAACTTTCAGAATGCCGACTTCGACTGAAGACACATTGATGAAGAAGGAACCTCATTGAAGGGTGTATAGGAAATATTAGAAAAGACAACTAGGGCATTTAGGGATAATCTAAACCTCTCCCCAATGAAAATGCTTCAATTACAACTAATGAAGAAGAAGTATGACTATATTCTGGCCCACAAGATGCCAAAAGAGTTTGAAGAGTTCCAGGAGACATCACAAATAGAAACTTCTGAGTACCAGCCTCCTGAGACTGAACTAAAGAAGCTAGAGAAGAGGAAATCTGAAGCCAAAGAAGTGAAAAGTGACAAGAAGAGGAAAGTGACAACCATAAAAAAGTTGAAGGGACAGGAGAAAGAAGTAGCCCCCAAAGAAGTCAACGAGAAAGAATAGATGGCCCTTGACCAATAGAGGTCTACATTTGTACCTAGAGATCAAACACACCGGTCATAGTTTGAGTGGATAACGTAAACAAAGGGGTTCAAACCAATGACATACTTGGACATAGAAGACTTCAAAAATATGGGGATCTATGATAGGGTGATCAACTTCCTGGAAGGTGCAAATTTGCACACCCACTGTACCTCAGAAGCTCCCTCCCTCAATAGTCATGACAGAGTTCATGTCATCATTAGAGAAGCTCCCTATCAGTGACAATGAACACAATAAGGGTGATAGAGACTTCAAACTAGAAGTGATAATAGGAGGAAAGTCTCACATGACCACTGAGGCGATGCTCAATGCAATATTCAGCAGAATGACCGAAGAAGCACAAGCCTGCTCCGCCGCGCTAGGAGAAAAAGACACCATCAAATATAGTAGCCATAAGATGTGGGAGAAGCTAACCAGAGAACAAGAGCATAATTCAAAGTACTCAAAGGAGACTCTCATCACCCTCTGCTTCATTAGAGTGGTGAAGAAAATAACAGCCAACACTATCTTTATGAGATCAGAAATCAAGAGTGTAACCGAAGGAGACCTATTTATAATATGGTCAATGCTCAATACAAAGATGGTGAACATAGGAAGGGTACTAATTGAAAGGCTATCAACCGTAGTAGGAGATGAGGCAACAAAAATGAAGGAGTTCTTCATGGGAAGCCAGATTACTAAAATAACATACCACTTCATGGATGCAAACTTGTTGATGAAGCACAATAAAACCAAGGGACATACAAAGATTGATATAAAGTCCCTCATCAACATGGGGATTCTAGTGCAGAAAGGCTACAAACTCTTTTACAAATAAAGCTGCTCCAAGACACTTCTACCCCTCCCAAAGATGGCATACTATGATGCCCACAAGCTATAGCCCACCGAAGAAAACATTGATAAGAAGTACTTGGGGGCCATCAACACTATCATAGGTCCATCATCAACTGTTGGCAAGAACGATGTTAGGGAAAAAACTCCAGAAATAGAGAATTCAGAGGAAAGAAAGAAGCTGACAATAAGAAAGAAAAAGAAAAAAAATGTATGACAATTCCACAACCCCAAACCTTCCCTCACCTCACATTCCAGCAGAGATGGTGGTAAGTGAAGGATACCAACCAGAAGCAAAAATCAATGACAAAGTGGACCAGGAACGTCTTGAAGCCACCACAAGGGAACGACATTTCAAGGTCAACAAGAAACTGATCAAGCATGAAAGGAGCCTAATGTTGGACCCGACTATGTGATATCTGAAGTGATTCTGCAAGTTCCAGAGCAACTAGAGGTGAGTACTTCTACCCCAGCAACGCACACTGACCCTACGAGAAGCAAGCCAACTGTACAACTCAAGGAGCCCATTACATCCACAACACCATCAAAAACACCTGCAGAGCACCAACATCAACACCCACAAACATTTGGTGGTGTATTAGGAAATAAGTTAGATGCCATGTGGCTACACATGAAACAAACCTCTAAACATTATTTAAACATTACCTCTAGCCTGTGTGCACTAACTATGTAGGTAAAAACTTTAAATGAGAGAACTGAGGCACTCCCCCAGTTCATGCAAGGGGTAAACAACACCTAGAATGCGATGATGGAAGCTCTAATGACTCTAACTAAGGGAATGGTAGACCTAAAAAAGGAGCGAGACGCCATGAGGGCAGACAAAGAGCCAATGTGGAAGGGGTACAAGCAAGTATTAGATGACCTAAAGAAGGAACATCAATGCTTAGATGAAGAATGTTGACAACTGGATGCTGAACACCAGGAAATAGATAGTTGGCGGAAGAGAAAGAAGACAAAGCATCTAACCAACCCTTCCACATGTCATGCTTCCTCAAGCCCCTCGAGCACAGACAAAGATGATGATGATGTCGGAGGAACATGTGAAGGAAAAACCTCAAAGGATGAAAGTGCCAATGTGACTACCTCCCCAAGGGAGGACCAACATGCAAAGGAAGCACCACTACAGTCAGAAACTCATCAGGACACCACAGCAAAGAAAACAAATGCATTGTCAAAGATGTTCAAATTAAACAACAACCAAGAAGAGGATAAGACTGCATTTGAAGAACCTAAACAAGTCGTCGTCACCAAAGACAAAACACTATGATAGAAGATATCACATCATGAGAAATAAGAGATCTCAAAAAATTCTTGGATGACCTGACATTTAGGATGAATATCTGCAATGACTTTTTTAAGGACCCAGCACAGTACGAACATGTATATTCATTTTATGATGGGAAAATGGATGCAACATTAGCCGCACTCAACTCTACAGAATTAGAGCAATGGTCAGGAGCAAACCAACCAATAAAAGACGTAACTACCGAGATATCCATGAATGATGAAGGACAACAACCCAAACACTGATGGAGACAAGGGTTCAACCTCCAACTACAGAAGCACCACCCACAACAATACAGACAGCAGCAGATAACACCTTAGAAGATGAAGAAGGTGGGCCCACCTCTTTCTTCACAAATGAGCTAGTCAGAAAGTGGAGTGCACCAATCCATGAAGTACCATTAGGTGTGACTCCTCCTCTACCCTACAAGACGGTGGGTATCGACATGACCACATTATCAAGAATCACATGTAGAGATGTCCATATCCTAGCAGATATACTAGATGAAAACCTTCCCAAAACTGATATTATCTATCACAACAAGGGTGGGTTGCTGAATAGAGTTCACTTTAAAGGGATTTTTCTAAAATGAGCACAAGTACATAAGAAGCTGTTCAAAGTACTTTGTCAACTCTACTTGAAGAATTCTTACATCTCGACAAAGTACAATCAGTATTCAACTACACCACGCATCTAGCAGGGCTTCTGTTCGATAAAAATGACAAAGCTATTGATGTGATAGAGCTACAACATGCAGTGAGAAGGGAACAGATGAAATTCGTGGTCCTACCCATAAGGACTACAAAGCACTAGGCATTGATTGTCATCAATGTATACGAAAGACAGACAACAATGTTCAAATTCTACATAGTTGAATTGGACAACACCTCCCTGATCTATAAAAATAAGGAAGCAAGGGATATACTAAAGGTGCCACTACGTCTGTAGCGATCTATACAAATGGCAGACAACAAACATAAAGGGATGTGGAAGAAATTCTCTATATGTAAAAAGGTCCCTCAAGAAGAGGCTGGAACAGGGGACTATACCTTCATAGTTCTCAGAATGATGAAAGCCATCAATAAGGGAGTCCCACTGGAAGACCTCTGCACAGAAGATCTGCATGGGTTATGTGGTGTCTACGCAATGGCGGTTATTTATGATTGTCACTTCTTTAACAACCCGATGATGCCTTCAGACGCATTACCACATCGACTTCACCAAGAAATACCTTTCCCTAAAAAGAAAACATAGAGAGAAGAACTTAAAACCCTCTGGATTGATCCTAAATAGCCCTCTAGAGCATCTACTTGGAACGAGGTCTGGGCAGATGACACACTTGACATAGAAAAGAGAAAACCTAAAAGTAAGCCAGAGCAACCACCCGTGGTATAAGATAAGAAAGAACATCCTCTAGCGAGCCAGCCAGAAGAAGGAGATATAGAGGAAGAGGATATGTCAGAAATTAAACCAGATGGGCCGGCATGAGAAATGATGCCCACCTTCAAGGATTTCAATAGGTGGAGTTGTGAGAGCCTGCCACTAGAATGCTTGCATCTGATAATTACATCCTTGAAGGAAGATGACACCACAGAAGAGGCAATCTTCAAAAGGGATGGCATCTGCATGCTAAAGGATGACCTCCGAGATACATTGAAAATAGGAGGGTACCTCTCAGTCAACACTATGTCGACTTATCAAGCACTACTGAATGAAAACATGCCGAATGTGCAAATGGCCTACTTGCTCCTGGTAGATGACATCCTAAAAGATAAAAGGTCAGGGGAAAAAGAACGCCAACAACAACACCTGGCGATATCTCTTCCAGATTACATATTCCTTCCTATTCTACATGATAGTCATTGGACTTTGTTAGGATTTAGTGTTATAACAAGGACTACTATACTCTAAAATAGCTCAGATGCAGCCTTTGCACTCAACAAAAGAACAAACATGACTACTGCAAAGACACCTACAGAAGAAAATCCAGTCACATGTGCTGAGGCAATTTTTAGGATGCTCAAGAGTCATGGAAAAGGGTACAATCCTAAAGAAGTCAAAGACTTCAAAAGATGCAGTTCTGCCACATAAGCCCTCAACAAGTGCCTCTATCAAATGACTGTGGCTTCTATTGTCTAGCCTAGATGATGGCCCTATCTATGATGAATACGAATATGGAGGGAATGCAATATGAGCAATACCACCCACTACGTGGAGTGTATGCCAACATGCTCCTCGAATCAAAGTGGGCACCAAAACCAACTAACATAAATAAAGAAAGCTTGTTTATACATTTAAATCCAATTTTGACACCCCAGGTTAGGGTGAATTATAAGTTTGGGGAGGAGTCTTAAACGGGAGTAAGAGGTACAATTTTATCACAAATTTTGAAAAAATTACTTATACATATTCTCATTTCTGCCACAAGCAAATATGAGAAACTAATGTTGCAAAAAAGTACTTTAAGAAATTTTTATATAAGTCACAGTTTTGCTTAACTGCCTCTTGGATTTGTTAGCCCCCTGCTAAATGATGTAGTGCTATCATTTCTAGAGAGGAGTAAATGAGAAACTAACACATATAATAGTAAAAATGAGAAGCATAACAATACAATTTTATCTCATTCTTATGATAAAACGTTGTGTGTGGAACAATCCTAAGTCTATGGAATCCCTAGAAACGGGAGGACTTCACCGAGCCATACTCCCGACCAACCACCCTAATCTGACGGATCTAGCTAGAAAATCCTCACTTCCCTCAAGAAGGAAACAACTACCCCTTTTGAGTTTAATTATCCCCAATTTGGGATGAAAAAAGGCTTGGCCACCTAGAAGACCATATAATACCCCCTCACCCAAACATGAGAAGAGGTATCAAAATCCATATATATATATATATATAATGAGAGTTGTGACCAAAAGATGTTGAATGGTCCCACACGGCTGATGTATTGCTGCATTCATGAATACAGATATGTCGTGCCTGTACTGAAGCCAAATTTATCCACCTACAATCCCAAACGACCCTCACACAACCACCTGACTTAACGTTAGGAGCCCTTGGGGCAACACTGTCCTTATGACAACTTTGTGGGTGAGGGAAATTTAGGAGAGTAGGAAAACACTTAAAGCCTGAAACCTACCCGAGCACACTAGCATAAGGCCAACTAAAAATAAAGGAAGGGTGTGAAAGATACCCCTCAAGGGGATGTTGTACTAGAATGGCTAGCAATCTAACATAGAAAGGGTAAGTCATTGAGATAGAGAAACCTTTACTTCAAAAGGTATGGCAAGAATTCAAAGTCACGCAACTCTAGTTATGAAGGGGAAGTAATGGGATTTCAAGATTGAACAAACATACCACAAGAGGTTTGCTGTAAGAATGAGATAACTTAGTAATGTTAAGCTTTTTGCAAAATTTTGTCACACTTTGCTCATCTCTCAATAATTTCGAGCCTACCCTTAGCCTAAGGACATGCTCAATCCTAAGTTTGGGGGAGTTGATAACATCTCATTTTAGGCACTTTTTGCATATATTTTATGCATCTCCTAGCATACCTTTTATAGACTTTTTCTACTTATTTTAGTACTTTATGCCAAAAATCTCAATTGCACATATGTTTCACCTTCATAGGGTAATGCCAAGACATGGTCGCGGTTAACACCTTGACCACATCTACATCATCCACTAAGGTCCCTACTGTGGTTGAAGCCCCTTATCACCATCTCTATGCTCCACGACTGAGGTCCTACCGTGATAGGGACTTCCCCTCGGCCGTGACCTACAACCCACACACCACAATCACGGTGGGAGTCTCGACCGAGATCAAGCTGCGACTGAGGTCATGCCTCGACCGTGGCTTACACCCAAGCCTCAACCATGGCTTACATCCAAGTCGTGACTGAGGCCCTACCGTGACCACAACCTAGATGGTTAAGTTGGTGGGAAGCACCTATAAATAGGTCACCCACCTTGACTTGTAACATCAATAGATAATCAAGGACCACGAAGTGCTGCCGATCTCCATAGTCACTCACATCCATACTATCAGTCTGGGATCACTAAAGGAGGAAGATGGAGGAGAGAGAAGATTGACCACCCTCTTCTTTGAGGGAAGGAGAAGCTTTTGCATTGCCCATTCCAGATCTAGATTTGAAGGAGTAAATTGGTGTATCACCATCTTCTCTCTCTATCTATATCTATCATGTTCATCACATTGTAATCCCCCTTTTGTGGTAGTTGATGTACCTATCATTTTGTAACATCGTTATGCTTCCTATCAACATGTGTGGCTAAACATCTAACTTGGGTTGAGAGTAGCCACTAAGGCTCTCCCAACATGTATATTCTTTCTCCTCTTTGAATATATATATGCTCTTATCAAGATTATCTCTATACGCTTGTTCTTAACATTTCACTTGTATGCTTAGCTTCCATCTTGTGATGTTTGATTGTTGGTACCTCAAAAGAGTAGTACCTTCCTTATCTAGTGTTATGGAGTAGTATGAATGCATGATGGTGTTGGAATGCAAAGGCTAATGGTCACATGGTTTGTTTTGTGGTTGTAGGGTGGTTATCTTGAGAGAGAGGCTACCTTAGATCCTAGATCTATCCTTATCTTGAGAGAGGAGGGAATATATGTTTTTACGACTTCTTATAATCTTGATAGGAGCATACGAAGGGGTGTAAGTTTTGCATGTTGGTGAGAGATCTTAGTAGGTGAAACTCGATCCAAGTTTCCTCCCATATCTTTTCATCTTAATCTTGTTATTATTTTCTTTCTTTTAACTTTCTTATTTTGGTTGTGGCACCTTCGTTCCATAGGAAACACCCTTTTTATTCTACTTGTTTGTTTAGAGTGTGAGAGTGTGAGACTCTATGTACTTAACACCTTCCGACCTTGTCCCTGTGGTTTGACCTCAAATACTACATCAGACCCCGTATAACAGTTGTGGGGGCTTGAGTGTCAAGTTATGATCTTAAATGTCCAACTACTCTGGATCGACTCTATTTTGGGCATGCAATTTAGGTTGGTCACCAACAACCGATGAAGAGCCAACAAGGCTCATAGAAACAAAAGTTCAGTAGTGCAGGAGGATGAGGACTTAGACATGCGTCGTAGGCTGGTCATCTTCTCAGAGAAGCAGAGGATAAAGACGAAAATAGGAAATGCTAGATTCTATGCCATGAGTTGGTCGAAGGCGGTGGTCAACCCGCGAGTGGTGACATGTCATATGGAGTTAGTTCATTTTGATTTGTATTCTTCTTGCTTCATATCCATTTTGGTTGACCCTGGTTCAACACACTCTTTTATCACTCGTGAAGTGATTGACAATTATATTTTGCCTATTAGACACAGGAGAGATAGTTTGTTGTTAGAAATCCCATTAATTGGTTCTATAGTGTTGTGGGAGGTGTGTCCTTCCTGTGTCTTTTCTTTTTTAGGGCACATCATTCAAGTAGATCTTATACCACTTGATATACTTGGATTCGATGTAATCCTTGGAATGGACACCTTGGAGAAGTATAGAGTGGTCTTGGATTGTGGTTCTAAGAAGGCGTCGTTTTTAGATGGTGATAAGATGTGAATCTTCCAAGGAGATAGGAAGATTCTTCCAACGTGTGTGGTGTCGATAATGGTGGTGGAGAAGGTGTTGAGGCAAGGTTGTGAGGCATTCTTGGCACATGTGGTGGATACTGAGGTTGGGAGTCTAGTATTTAGGAGGTTCCAATTGTTAAAGAGTTTGTGGATGTGTTTCCTAAAGAGTTTCTAGGTGTTCCCCCACCTCAAGAGATTGATTTTGAGATCAATCTAGTCCCAAGTACACAGCTGATAGCTCAGGCACCATATAGGATGGCTCCAACTGAGATGGCAGAGTTGAAAAGATATATGCAAGAGCTTGACAAAGGTTTTATCAGACTGATTACATAGTTGTGGGGTGCTCTAGAGTTGTTTGTGAAGAAGATATGTGGGTCCATGAGGTTATGTATAGACTATAGATAGTTGAACAAGGTGACGATAAAGAACAAGTATCCCATGCCAAGGTTTGATGATCTATTTGATCAGTTGCGTCACGTTAGAGTGTTCTCAAAGATAGACCTGAGGTCATGGTATCACTAGCTGAGGATAAAGGAGGATGACATACCTAAGTCAGATTTTAGAATGAGGTATGGTCATTATGAGTTTGTGGTTAGGTCGATTGGGCTAACCAATGCACTAACAATGTTAATGGACTTGATGAACAAAGTGGTCCGGCCATTTCTTGATTAGTTTGTGGTGGCCTTCATAGATGAAATCCTAATATACAGTCATGATAGTCGGTAACATGAACAACATCTCCATCAGGTGTTGACCTTGTTGAGGCAACATTAACTTTACATCAAGTTCAATAAGTGTGAGTTTTGGATGAAGGAGGGGCTTTTTTGGGTCATGTTGTATCTGCTGAGGGTGTTTGTGTGGACCCAAAGAAGGTTGAGTACATGAAAGAGTGGGAGTAATTGAAGACACTGATAGAAGTGGTTAGCTTCCTAAATTTGATAAGATATTATAGGAGGTTCATTAATAACTTCAACACTATAGCTCTACCCCTAACTAAGTTGATGAGGAAGGATGTGCCATTTGTCTGGGATGACAGATGTTAACATGACTTTTGGACGCTGAAGGAAAAGTTGACTAGTGCACTAGTTCTGGTCTTACTTGAGTAAGAAAAAATACATCATCTTCTATGATGCATCCAAGAATGGTTTGGGTTGTGTGCTGATGCAAGATAAGATTGTAGTTTCTTTGCTTCTTGACAGCTTAAGAAACACAAGGAGAATTACCCAATCCATGACATGGAGTTAGCCATTATGGTTCATGCCTTGAAAATCTGGAGGCATGACCTTTATGGAGAGAAGTGTTAGATCATCACATATTACAAGAACCTGAAGTACATCTTCTCACAATAGGAGTTGAATATGAGGCAGTGGCGCTAGACGGAGTTAATCAAGGAATATAAATGCATAATTGATTATCACCTAGGGAAGGCTAATTTCATGGGAGATGCACTGAGTAGGAAGTCCTCTTCATCGTCATATGTGGAGAATGCACAGTTGTGATTCTTGGTATGCCACAAGAAAGACATGTTGGTCTCCCTACATCAGATGAATGTTAAGCTGGAGGTTTCCTTGCTAGCAGGATTTCTAGCACAATTACAGGTGAAGCCCATGCTAAGACAACTCATAATGGAGACACAACAGGTTGATACAGTGATATAATAGATTGGATTAGAGTTTGGTAGTGAGAAGCATGATGAGTTCCTTGAATCAGATGACATGATAGTTTGTTACCATGGCAGAGTCATGGTTCCTGATCCTAAAGATCTAAGGAAGATAGTTCTGGCTCACTCGTCTATGTACGCTATGCATACAAGAAGCACCAAGATGTAGCATGATCTGAAAGACATGTATTGGTTGCGTAGCTTGAAGCATGACGTAGCTAAGTTTGTTGTAAGATGTCTAGTGTGTCAGTTGGTTAAGGCTGAGCACCATAAGAATGAATGGACATTGCAACCGTTGCCTATACCACTGTGAAAATGGGATCATGTGACTATGGACTTTGTTGTTGGTCCACCTAGGATGACCAAAGGTCATTATTCCATCTAAGTGATCATTGACAAGTTGACCAAGTTAGCACATTTTCTTCCACTCTGGATCCACTCCATTTTGGATGCACGATTTAGAGTAGTTGGACTTAATTGTGGCAAACAACTCATAAAATCATAATTAACTAATGCGGAAGCGTTCACTAAGCAGCGGATTACCAAAAATCACTAAAAATTAAAACCTTTTTATCAAAAGATCCATCAAAGAAAAACTTTCTCACATAGAACCAAAGTAACACATTTACATTTTGGTTTAAAGGTACATGTCATGCATCATCTCTTTCTGAGAGTTACAAGAATCAGCTGTACTGGTAAGCTCAACACATGCAGTATAAAATCTCGAGGCATTAAGCCAAAATCTCAAAAGCACTAACTACTACTCCGAGGACCTGAGAGTACAGAGACGACACATAGGAATCTATTTACATCTATACAAGGCATAACAGCCAGTGTCTCCACCTGAGACTTCATTGCTGTCTCTGCTGCTACTGTAGCTGTCCTTCACCTGCTGAAGCGTTCTTGCCTCCTCGTCCGCGTCTACCTAAAAATGTGGTTCCCACGGGGGTGAGACAGTTGTAAATTGCCCCAGCGAGAGATATAACTCTCCGCCAGTAACATTATTATTGCAGCTTAAGAGGATAAATATGAATATAGAAATCATATTTATTCGGCAGCAAATATTTAATGTTTAACAGTTTAGAACATTATTCTTATCAAAAGCATTGCAGCTATAACGTGATAGAACAATATGTCATTTATCCTTTAAGGAAGATTGAATAACATGTATAACATTTATTCATTACAAAATCATTATCACATCATTAACTCTCTTTAGGCTTAGATCATATATCTAATGCCTGGTATTGTCATTGTGGAGTCATGGCATGTAGCCATACTCTTTTCCACAAGGTATTGGGATCTTAATCCCTTAACTCACCAAGTAGAATTCCACTTCTTAGCAAGTTCATCACCATGTTTACAACATCTGGGTATTTAAACCCATAACTCACCATAGGATACTTATTACCACTTGTTAGGTAACTTAATACCTTCAGATCATCTGACCAAGGACATCATAATTCTTGCTACACAATGTATTACACATAGTACACAAAGCTCATTGATTCATACTACACAAAGAATGTGAAGGCTTACAAAGCCTATAAAATATTCTCAATAACAAAGCATCATAGCCCATACCTGGCTATGCTCATCTTCTCAACATATCTGCATGATTAGTAATCATGATACAATTACATATCAGTACCATGCAATACAAGGGTTATCCTATTACATTCATAACCCATTAGTCTGTGTTTGAGCTTCACATAGGATTACTTTGTGTTAGAACCTCACATAGAATCACCTTGTATTAGGGTTTCACATAGCAGTACCCTATGTTAGGGTTTCACATAGCAGTGCCCTGTATTAGGGTTCACATAGTAAGGAATCAATATGAATAACATAAGTATTCAATCATACTTATTTATTCTCATAATTCATCATTAAATGAATTATTAACACATAGCATGAGTTTCTCTCTCATCTTTTCCAGAATATGGTTACATCATAGTTTCTCGGTTTGAACTAACCCTTTCATAAGGCATGCTAGCCTACATTCAATAGAGTATATAACATTTCAATGTAACCATTGACATGATACATCTCATCTATCATTCATCCAATTATATTGGACTTATAACACATCAAGGTATACCAATATTTGGGGTGTTGGATGTGATATCTATCATATCTTGATATATCACTTTCCTCAACACCTTTATCTTACTTGGGTTCATAAACTTAGCTGGTTTTAGGGTATTTCCCATCCTAATACTTTATGCACCTGTTCATCACATTTGTCATAACATTAATCACTATTCCACTATTAGGAATAATATTCTCCATACTTATAATTTGAGGATTCACATAGCATATTCCATATATTTATGGATTTCACAACACATTACCCAATGCTTAATCTTCACATAGGATTAGTGGCACTACCCTATATTAGGGTTTCATGCACCTTACCCCATTTTAGGGATTAAGGTTTTCTATTCATATCCAAGTAAAGTTTCTCTTATATCATACCCAAATTAGGGTTAGGATATACAATTCCCATTAAATTAGGGTTTCCTTCATTGTTACACTAAGTTAGGATTACATCATCACCCTGGATTTATGATAACACTCAGCTTTGCCCAAGATTAGGGTTAGGGCTCATTGATTAGGGTTTCATGATCTCAATATTATGGTCAACCCTTATCACATAGTTTACCCATAATGAGAGAATTATGGCTTAACTATATAATCATTCATCTCTCTCATTTCCTCTCTCATCCTCTTTAGGATGTTAACTACTCCAAGATTAATCTAGGTTAACTCTTCACTTGAGTACACATAGCTAGGGTTAACCTTCACAATCATCATGTGTCTACATCTTTATTAATCACATAGCTGATTGACCTTTGATCATATTAGATGTCCAAATGGTCTAATCAATTAAACAATCAATTATATAAGGAATTCAAAAGAATTGATCAGTTAAACTTTCAATTCCACAAAGTGGTCAATTGGGTTAACCATTGAAATCTTCAATTACATTAAGTGTCCAAATGGGTTCACCATATTGGACCTTAAATTACATAAGATATTCAAATGGATTAACCATGTTGATCTTCACAAAGTTAATTACTTAGACCCTCAATGATCTTGGTTCTCATACATCAATTGGTTGAAAACCATTTAAACAAGTTGTACTTGAAATTGAGTAGACAAAGTCGGTATTGAAACCGTTTGCACTTTGGATCCCCAAACTGTTTGAGATCGTTTGGTCCCAAACGGTCTTGAAACCATTTGGTCCAAACCTCCTCAAAACCGCATGGACCAAATATGGTCTCAACCAATCAAATTAAAATAAGGTTTCCAATGTTGGTTCCTTCAATTATTGAATTCATGTATCCAATCATCAATTGGACCTATCACCATACTTCAATTGGGTTAAGTAGGTCAACCTTCAACTGATTTGACCCTCAATTGACCCTCAATTGATCATCAATTGGGGTTGAATCAATTGAATTAGGGTTTGGAATCGATGATCCTTCGACATTAACCAATGTGAAACTAGTTACTTTAAAACCATTGGACCATCATCCAAGTTGGGCATAACCTGACCCCAAATGGTCTTGAGGTCATTTGGATGACCTCCAAACGGTCTTGAGACCGTTTTCCCATGTTAACATCAAAATCCAAGTCAACCAATTAGGGTTTGGATCATTGGATTGATCACCAAATCAGCAATTGATTACACTCCAACATAGTATCTTTGGATCTTCACTTGCTTAACCATACTCAACCCTAGACCTCCAAACGGTCTTGGTTGACCTCCAAACGGTCTTGAGACCATTTGGATGAACTCCAAACGGTCTTGAGACCGTTTGGCTCATCCAACTATTGGATTCTAGTGAAAAGTCATTAGGGTTTGAGCTATTGAGTTGATCATCAAATCAACACTTGATTGCAAAGTGATTTGGTACCTTTAGACCTTCAATTGGTCAACCATGCTTAACCCTAGACCTCCAATCGGTCTTGGGTGATCCCCAAACAGTCCTGAGACCGTTTGGGTGATCCTCAAATGGTTTTGAAACCGTTTGGGCCAATCAACCCAAAACATTAACTCATTTCAATGCAAAATCAACACAGCCCATTAGGGTTAACACCATATCTTTTGTCCTTCAAACACTTAACCATATCCAACCCTAGACCTCCAAAAGGTCTTGGGTGACCCCCAAACAGTCTTGAGACTGTTTGGGTGATCCCCAAACAGTCTTGAGACTGTTTGGGTGATCCCCAAACAGTTTTGAAACCGTTTGGGCTAAATAACCCAAAAAAGTCAAATCAATCAAGTTGAAAATCAGCACTTAATCCAATTAGGATTTGCCTAATTGATTAGCCTTCAAATCATGATTCCTTTGGAATTAATCTATCAAATTTAGTGAGTCATTAACCAACATGATTAGGAACAGGAATCTCAAACGATCAACCCTTGGTCAACCCTCTCAAATGGTTTTGAGTCCATTACCCATTCGGTTTTGGACTAAATTACCCAATCGATCTTGAAGTTGAAACCCATTCGGTTTTGAGGTGAATTATCCATTGGATCTTGGGTAAAATTACCCATACGGTCTTGAGTAATTACCAATGCGGTCTTTGGTGTATTACCCATATGTTTTTGAGTGAATTACCCATGTGGTCTTGGAGTCCAAATACTCCAAACGGTTTTGAACTCAAAAGTGTCCATTTGGTTTTGCAACTAACTAAATCATGCGGTTTTGAAAACCGTTTGCTCATTCCCTTGGATAAGGTGTGTGCTTGTGATGATGTCATCATCATCAACCTGAAAACCTTCGAAATCTACTGCCATCTTCATGGCAATTGCATCAACTAATCAAGGGTATTACAAAAAGAGCAATTGAATCAATTGAATTGAGAAATGGAGTTCAATAACAATGAATATGGGTTCAAGTTATAAAACCCACCTCCAATTGAGCTCCAAAGCTCAAAGCTCACGGCAACAATGGTGTATGCAACTCCTTTCACTATTCTAAGGGTCGTCCTCAAGCTTTGAGTGAAAAGAATTGGTTAGAATTGAAGAGGGGATCGAGTTATGAAGAATTCATGCATTGATTTTTAATTTTCACCATGGATTCAAGGTGAAAGGAGGTCAAGAACCTTACCAACAGGTTGGGGGTCGTCCTGCTGCTCCTCCACAGATCCTTGGTCGTTTTCCAAGCAAGGGGAAAGAAAGAAATCCGAAAAAGCCTTTGTTTTGGCTTAGAAAGGGTACTTTTATAAGAAAATTGATGAGATAGACGATACTTTATAAAATTCTTTTAATTCCAAAATTGTTGCCACCACTTCCCCCTTGGTTTTTGCATGCAAGGGCATCTCTATCCCCACCGAACTCCCTTCCATTATCCATAAATTAAGGGAAAAGAAATTAAGCACCTTAACCCTTATAATAAGAATATCCATATTTGAGTGGAAATTCTTTTTCTTATAATAATGGTGAGTGGGATTTCACCTCCTTAGGATATGCTCGTACCTTTGCAAGGCTTTAGGTTTATCCACACACATCTGAATCCAACCATTTTAATTTTGATTGAAGGCCCTTTAATTAATAAATTCATTTTTGCCCTAAAATGGATTAGGGTTTCACTTAGGATTAAATCTTGATTATTTTAATATCAAGATTCTCTCTCCTCCAACTAAATTCAAATGAGGTGCCCATTATCGTTTTCTTTGCTCTACCTGATGCCAAGAAACATTAGGGACCTTATTGAAGTGGAAATTTGCATATTGAACCCTAGGTTTTGGGTAAATTGCACATTACACCAAAACTAGGTTTTAATGCACAAGGATTGCTTTACAAGCTTAATCTTGGTACCCAAGCTTGTAAAAACCATACCACTACATCATATTCATTATTATGATGTCTCAACATCAGAGGAACATCTTATCATGCAATATTTGCAATTTAACCCCTTAACTTGGGTAATTTTAGTCCAAAATGAGCAAACATTGCTTCAACATTGTTCAAACAGGACCAAAATTGAAACATTAGTTTCTCATGAGTCCTAATTACTTTTCGCAAGATAAGATTAAGAATTTACTCAACCTTATTAGGAAAAAAAATCTAGGATTAACACATAACCCAGGCCAGGGATGTTACAAATTATAAACCCCTAACAAAGATTTCGTCCCCGAAATCCCATAAAAAGGAGGGACAGATTATTCAATTGTCATACCCTCAAGTCTCCACATAATATCTTAATATCATGGAGATATCTTGGATTCTGTAATCCACACAAAGTTCCTTTCATTAATTCAACCTTGTCAATGTTTATGTTTATGCAAAGCATAAACCCCTAACATATGATGTTCATATCATTGAAAGGAGGAAGCATAAAAGAGCATACTTCTATCATCACCCAAGAATATTTATCATAAGGGAAACATATATATATATATCTAATAAAGATAATTCACTCAGCAATCCTTTATTCATAAAGTTCACTTAGCAAACTCTATGTAATTGGGAATGTTCACTTAGCTCTTCCTATTTGTTGGGAATATTCACATAGCTCTTCCCTTTTTAATTAGGAATGCTCACATAGCTCTTACTTTTTTATTAGGAATGTTCACATAGCTCTTCCTATTAATTGGGAATGTTCACATAGATCTTCCCTTTTTAATTCAGAATGCTCACATAGCTCTTCCTTTTTTATTAGGAATGTTCACATAGCTCTTCCTATTAATTGGGAATGTTCACATAACTCTTCCCTTTTTAATTAGGAATTCTCACATAGCTCTTCCTTTTTGATTAGGAATTTTCACATAGCTCTTCCTATTAATTGGGAATGTTCACATAGCTCTTCCCTTTTTAATTAGGAATGCTCACATAGCTCTTCCTTTTTGATTAGGAATGTTCACATAGCTCTTCCTATTAATTGGGAATGTTCACATAGATCTTCCCTTTTTAATTAGGAATGCTCACATAGATCTTCCTTTTTTATTAGGAATGTTCACATATTTCTTCCTATTAATTGGGAATGTTCACATATCTCTTCCCTTTTTAATTAGGAATGCTCACATAGCTCTTCCTTTTTGATTAGGAATGTTCACATAGCTCTTCCTATTAGTTGGGAATGTTCACATAGCTCTTCCCTTTTGATTATGAATGTTCACATAGCTCTTCCTATTAGTTGGGAATGTTCACATAGCTCTTCCCTTTTGATTACATTATACTCTCTAGATTGTTTCATAATGACTACTTGATCAGAGTAATAAAAAAGGTAACAATTTAAGAGTCTCATACTTGCCTTATCTTCAATGATCATATACCTGGCCAGGGTATATAAGTATTGAGATTAGGTAGTATGCACTTTATTTGCTATCATATTCCTCACTTTTCACATCATTATACACACAAGATTCTCCACTCTTAAATTTTCTTCAGGTATCACTTCTATATTTCATCTTTCAACACACAGATAAAGGAGATTATAAAACATTTTAAGGAATCACTGAGTAAAATATAAGTTCTCATCTCCCTTGTGTCCTTGTAGGACTAGTCAAAGGAATTCAAAAACAACTACTTTCATATCTTTAACACATAGAATCATAATATGAAGTATCGTATTGAATATATATCATTTAAGTATTACCCCTCAAGGTCACCTATCACATTAGGTTGTTTTCAACACATAGTGTCCATTTATCTCATGTTGCTACTTTTGCATTCTCTTAGTGGCTACTACCCTGGTGCACTAGGCATCTATTACACTGGTGACACCAAAAACATTGGCTTTTTAGAATATTTATGCAAATGTATCTAAAATTCTAGAGACCTTACCTTAATTCTCAGCTTATTGCCCCTCCTTGGGCACTACCATCACATATGTACTTTTTAACCAAACTTATGGCAGAATCTATTTTCTCACCATATATTAATCTTTCCCACATTTCCACTATTCCAACATGACATGTCACTCAGGAATCCTTTCAAAGTCCAAAGTTTATGCATTAAAGACTGGTAACTTAGGTTGTAATACTAGTATCCAGCCTTCTATAAGCATTACTATTTTCCTATCCTGCCTTTCAAGAGCATAACATAGGATTCTCTATCATGATTAGGTCAAGGTGGGAATTCTCAGGCACTTGTTCTCCTCTTGCCTGATCCCATGCACCCTCTCCCGGTACAACAACATTGCCATTAGCAATGTGTTCCTCATGTTCTCCAGTCATTTTCAAGTTCTTCTTCTCCTATGTGAGCAGAAGATACTATTAGATAAACTGGAAGACACTTAGAATAGACTCTACAACCTTAGTCCTATGTCTCTGTAGACTCCGCGAACCTAGAGCTCTGATACCACTTAATTGTGGCAAACAACTCATAAAATCATAATTAACTAATGAGGAAGCGTTCACTAAATAGCAGATTACCAAAAATCACTAAAAATTAAAATCTTTTTATCGAAAGATCCATCAAAGGAAAACTTTCTCACATAGAACCAAAGTAACACATTTACATTTTGGTTTAAAGGTACATGTCATGCATCATCTCTTTCTGAGAGTTACAAGCATCAGATGCACTGGTAAGCTTAACAAAGGCAGTATAAAATCTCGAGGCACTAAGCCAAAATCTCAAAAGCACTAACTACTACTCTGAGGACCTGAGAGTACAGAGACGACACATAGGACTCTATTTACATCTATACAAGGCATAACAGCCAGTGTCTCCACCTGAGACTTCACTGCTGTCTCTACTGCTACTGTAGTTGTCCTTCACCTGCTGAAGGGTTCCTGCCTCCTCGTCCGCGTCCACCTAAAAATGTGGTTCCCATGGGGGTGAGACAATTGTAAATTGCCCTAGTGAGAGATATAACTCTCCGCCAGTAACATTATTATTGCAGCTTAAGAGGATAAATATGAATAGAGAAATCATATTTATTTGGCAGCAGATATTTTAATGTTTAACAGATTAGAACATTATTCTTATCAAAAGCATTGCAGCTATAACCTGATAGAACAATATGTCATTTATCCTTTAAGGAAGATTGAAGAACATGTATAACATTTATTCATTACAGAATCATTATCACAGTATTAACTCTCTTCAGGCTTAGATCATATATCCAATGCCTAGAATTGTCATTGTGGAGTCATGGCCTGTAGCCATACTCTTTTCCACAAGGTATTGGGATCTTAATCCCTTAACTCACCAAGTACAATTCCACTTCTTAGCAAGTTCATCACCATGATTACAACATCTGGGTATTTAAACCCATAACTCACCATAGGATACTTATTACCACTTGTTAGGTAACTTAATACCTTCAGATCATCTGACCAAGGACATCATAATTCTTGCTACACAATGTATTACACATAGTACAAAAAGCTTATTGATTCATAGTACACAAAGCATGTGAAGGCTTACAAAGCCTATAAAATATTCTCAATAACAAAGCATCATAGCCCATACCTGGCTATGCTCATCTTCTCAACATATCTGCATGATTAGTAATCATGATACAATTACATATCAATACCATGCAATACAAGGGTTATCCTATTACATTCATAACCCATTAGTCTGTGTTTGAGCTTCACATAGAATTGCTTTGTGTTAGAACCTCACATAGAATCACCTTGTATTAGGGTTTCACATAGCAGTACCCTGTGTTAGGGTTTCACATAGAAGTGCCCTGTATTAGGGTTCACATAGTAAGGAATCAATATGAATAACATAAGTATTCAATCATACTTATTTATTCTCATAATTTATCATTAAATGAATTATTAACACATAGCATGAGTTTATCTCTCATCTTTGCCAGAATATGGTTACATCATAGTTTCTCAGTTTGAACTAACCCTTTCATAAGGCATGCTTCCCTACATTCAATAGAGTGTATAACATTTCAATGTAACCATTGACATGATACATCTCATGTATCATTCATCCAATTATATTGGACTTATAACACATCAAGGTATACCGGTATTTGGGGTGTTGGATGTGATATCTATCATATCTTGATATATCACTTTCCTCAACACCTTTATCTTACTTGGGTTCATAAACTTAGCTGGTATTAGGGTATTTCCCATCCTAATACTTTATGCACCTGTTCATCACATTTCTCATAACATTAATCACTACTCCACTATTAGGAATAATATTCTCCATACTTATAATTTGAGGATTCACATAGCATATTCCATATATTTATGGATTTCACAACATATCACCCAGTGCTAAATCTTCACATAGGATTAGTGGCACTACCCTATATTAGGGTTTCATGCACCTTACCCCATTTTAGGGATTAAGGTTTTCTATTCATATCCAAGTAAGGTTTCTCTTACCTCATACCCAAATTAGGGTTAGGATATACAATTCCCATTAAATTAGGGTTTCCTTCATTGTTACACTAAGTTAGGATTACATCATCACCCTGGATTTATGATAACACTCAGCTTTGCCCAAGATTAGGGTTAGGGCTCATTGATTAGGGTTTCATGATCTCAATATTATGTATCAACCCTTATCACATAGTTTACTCATAATGAGAGAATTATGGCTTAACTTTATAATCATTCATCCCTCTCATTTCCTCTCTCATCCTCTTTAGGATGTTAACTACTCCAAGATTAATCTAGGTTAACTCTTCACTTGAGTACACATATAGGGTTAACCTTCACAATCATCATGGGTCTACATCTTTATTAATCACATAGCTGATCAACCTTTGATCATATTAGATTTCCAAATGGTCTAATCAATTAAACCATCAATTATATAAGGAATTCAAAAGAATTGACCCGTTAAACTTTCAATTCCATAAAGTGGTCAATTGGGTTAACCATTGAAATCTTCAATTACATTAAGTGTCCAAATGGGTTCACCATATTAGACCTTCAATTACATAAGATATTCAAATGGATTAACCATGTTGATCTTCACAAAGTTAATTACTTAGACCCTCAATGATCTTGGTTCTCATACATCAATTGGTTGAAAACCATTTAAACAAGTTGTACTTGAAATTGAGTAGACAAAGTCGGTATTGAAATCGTTTGCACTTTGGGTCCCCAAACGGTTTGAGATCGTTTGGTCCCAAATGGTCTTGAGACTGTTTGGACTCAAACGATCTTGAAACCATTTGGTCCAAACCTCCTCAAAACCGCATGGACCAAATATGGTCTCAACCAATCAAATTAAAATAAGGTTTCCAATGTTGGTTCCTTCAATTATTGAATTCATGTATCCAATCATCAATTGGACCTATCACCATACTTCAATTGGGTTAAGTAGGTCAACCTTCAACTGATTTGACCCTCAATTGACCCTCAATTGATCATCAATTAGGGTTTGAATCAATTGAATTCGGGTTTGGAATCAATGATCCTTCAACATTAACCAATGTGAAACTAGTTACTTTAAAACCATTGGACCATCATCCAAGTTGGGCATGACCTGACCCAAAACGGTCTTGAGGTCGTTTGGATGACCTCCAAACGGTCTTGAGACCGTTTTCCTATGTTAACATCAAAATCCAAGTCAACCAATTAGGGTTTGGATCATTGGATTGATCACCAAATCAGAAATTGATTTCACTCCAACATAGTATCTTTGGATCTTCACTTGCTTAACCATACTCAACCCTAGACCTCCAAACGGTTTTGGTTGACCTCCAAACAGTATTGAGACCGTTTGTATGAACTCCAAACGGTCTTGAGACCGTTTGGCTCATCCAACCCTTGGATTCTAGTGAAACGTCATTAGGGTTTGAGCTATTGAGTTGAGCATCAAATCAGCACTTGATTGCAAAGTGATTTGGTACCTTTAGACCTTCAATTTGTCAACCATGCTTAACCCTAGACCTCCAAACGGTCTTGGGTGATCCCCAAACGGTCTTGAGACCGTTTGGGTGATCCTAAAATGGTTTTGAAACCGTTTGGGCCAATCAACCCAAAACATCAACTCATTTCAATGCAAAATCAGCACTTAGCCGATTAGGGTTAACATCATATCTTTTGTCCTTCAAACACTTATCCATATCCAACCCTAGACCTCCAAACGGTCTTGGGTGACCCCAAAAAGGTCTTGAGACCGTTTGGGTGATCCCCAAACAGTTTTGAAACCGTTTGGGTTAAATAACCCAAAAAGGCAAATCAATCAAGTTGAAAATCAGCACTTAATCCAATTAGGGTTTGCCTAATTGATTAGCCTTCAAATCATGATTCCTTTGGAATTAATCTATCAAATTTAGTGAGTCATTAACCAACATGATTAGGAACAGGAATCTCAAACGATAAACCCTTGGTCAACCCTCTCAAATGGTTTTGAGTCCATTACCCATTCGGTTTTGGACTAAATTACCCAATCGATCTTGAAGTTGAAACCCATTCGGTTTTGAGGTGAATTATCCATTGGATCTTGGGTAAAATTACCCATACGGTCTTGAGTAATTACCAATGCGGTCTTTGGTGTATTACCCATACGTTTTTGAGTGAATTACCCATGTGGTCTTGGAGTCCAAATACTCCAAACGGTTTTGAACTCAAAAGTGTCCATTTGGTTTTGCAACTAACTAAATCATGCGGTTTTGAAAACCGTTTGCTCATTCCCTTGGATAAGGTGTGAGCTTGTGATGATGTCATCATCATCAACCTGAAAACCTTCGAAATCTACTGCCATCTTCATGGCAATTGCATCAACTAATCAAGGGTATTAAAAAAAGAGCAATTGAATCAATTGAATTGAGAAATGGAGTTCAATAACAATGAATATGGGTTCAAGTTATAAAACCCACCTCCAATTGAGCTCCAAAGCTCCAAGCTCACGGCAAAAATGGTGTATGCAACTCCTTTCACTATTCTAAGGGTCGTCCTCAAGCTTTGAGTGAAAAGAATTGGTTAGAATTGAAGAGGGGATCGAGTTATGAAGAATTCATGCATTGATTTTTAATTTTCACCATGGATTCAAGGTGAAAGGAGGTCAAGAACCTTACCAACAGGTTGGGGGTCGTCCTGCTGCTCCTCCACAGATCCTTGGTCGTTTTCCAAGCAAGGGGAAAGAAAGAAATCCGAAAAAGCCTTTGTTTTGGCTTAGAAAGGGTACTTTTATAAGAAAATTGATGAGAGAGAAGATACTTTATAAAAGTCTTTTAATTCCAAAATTGTTGCCACCACTTCCCCCTTGGTTTCTTTCATGCAAGGGAATCTCTATCTCCACCGAACTCCCTTCCATTATCCATGAATTAAGAGAAAAGAAATTAAACACCTTAACCCTTATAATAAGAATATCCATATTTGAGTGGAAATTCTTTTTCTTATAATAATGGTGAGTGGGATTTCACCTGCTTAGGATATGCTCGTGCCTTTGCAAGGCTTTAGGTTTATCCACACACATCTGAATCCAACCATTTTAATTTTGGTTGAAGGCCCTTTAATTAATACTTCATTTTTTCCCTAAAATCGATTAGGGTTTCACTTCGGATTAAATCTTGATTATTTTAATATCAAGATTCTCTCTCCTCCAACTTAATTTAAATGAGGTGACCTTATCATTTTGTTTTCTCTACATGATTCCAAGAAACATTAGGGACCTTATTGAAGTGGTAATTTTCATATTGAACCCTAGGTTTTGGGTAAATTGCACATTACACCAAAACTAGGTTTTAATGCACAAGGATTGCTTTACAAGCTTAATCTTGGTACCCAAGCTTGTAAAAACCATACCACTACATCATATTCATACTTATGATGTCTCAAAATCAGAGGAACATCTTATCATGCAATATTTGCAATTTAACCCCTTAACTTGGATAATTTGCAATTTAGTCCAAAATGAGCAAACATTGCTTCAACATTGTTCAAACATGACCAAGATTGAAAGATAAGTTTCTCATGAGCCCTAATTACTTTTCCCAAGATAAGATTAAGCATTTAATCAACCTTATTAGGCAAAACAGATAGGGTTAACACATAACCCAGGTCAAGGATGTTACAAGTTGGACTATTATGATCATAACCCCACACTCAAGCCATCACAATTGTTATATGGGGTCTGATGTAGTATTCAGGATCAAACCATAGGGACAAGGTTGGTAGGTGTTAAGTACACAAAGTCTCACACTCTCACACTTTGAACAAACAAGTAGGATGAAAAGGGTGTTACCTAAGGAACGAAGGTGCCACAACCAAAATAAGAAAGTTAAAAGAAAGAAAACTATAACAAGATTAAGATGAAATGATATGGGAGGAAAATTGGATCAGGTTTCACCTACTAAGATCTCTCACCAACATGCAAAACTCACACCCCTTCACATACTCCTATCAATATTACAAGTAGTCATAAAAATGTCTGTTCCCTCCTCTCTTGAGATAATGATAGATCTAGGATCTAAGGTAGCCTCTCTCTCAAGATAACCACCCTACAACTACAAAACAAATCATATGACCGTTAGCCTTAGCATTCCAACACCTTCACACATTCACACGACTCCATAATGTTAGATAAGGAAGGTACTACTCTTTCAAGGTATCAAAAATCAAACATCACAAGATGGTAGCTAAGCATACAAGTGAAATGTTAAGAACAAGCGTATGGAGACAATTTTAATAAGAGAATATATATATATATATATATATATATATATATATATATATATATATATATATATATATATATATATATATGAGTAAGAATATACATGTCGGGAGAGCCTTAATGGCTACTCCCAACCCAAGTTACATGTTTAGCCACACATGTTGAAACACAACATAACGATGTTACAAAATGATAGATAAATCAACTTCCACAAAGAGGGGGGGGGTATAGTGTGACGAAGATGATAGATCTAGATAGAGAGATAAGATGGTGATACACCAATATACTCCTTCGAATCTAGATATGTAATGGGTGATGTAGACGCTTCTCCTTCCCTTAAGAAGGAGGGTGGTCAATCTTCTCTCTCCTCTAGCTTCCACCTTTAGAAATCCCAGACTGATAGTATGGATGTGAGTGACCATGGAATTTGGCAGCACTTCGGGGTCCTTGATGATCTGCCGATTACTGCTGGTTCTTTCCCCTTGGATTCTTCTATTGCAATCTCATTCTTATATTGCTGATTACTATGACTTCCTTCTTCTTTTGTGTTGTTAGTGTTAGGATCTTCCAACATTCTCCATGATCAAAGAGTAGCCATTTTTGCAGTCTCCATATTTGATGGGATCTTCTCTGAAGGGTTTTTCATAAGTTTAACTAGTTGAGCAAGCTCTTGATCAAATTACCTTTGGTGAGTTTGCATGTCTGGCATTCGAGTTTGCATTCTTGTTAGCAGTCTTTAATTGGTGATAGCACTTTGAGCAAGTTGGTCATTTACCAAAGCTTGCCTTTTCACAAAGTTGAATAGTTGAGAAATCATGTCAGTTTGGTTTCTATCTTTGGCTTGGCTTGGCTTGGCCCTTGGCCTTATGGACTAACATTTTTATTTTGACTCTGGTAGCTACTTTTGTTCGTCTGATAGTTAGTAGTTCTAGTGTATTAAGTCGGCCCTCCTTTCTTCTCAAATCTTGGAGGAGGTTTCGGAAAATTACTCAGTTGATGAGCATTTTCATATCTTCTTTGTTGCCATAGTTAAACCCAGGATGATCTTGTCATTTGAGATTAATATAAGAGACATTCTCTATTTCTTTTTCCTTTCACTTTCTTCACTCTTCTCTGGTCGTGTACATATACAGTTGTCAACTCCATGCCCTACTTCTCCTCATGTAACACATTTTTTGACTTTATCTGTGTGTTTCTTATCCTTTCCCCCAGTGTCTTTTAACTATTTAACGTCGGTTGTGATTTTCTGAATCTGAGCTTTAATAGTCTCCAAGGACATGGCTTTGATTGATGGTCCTTCAGATCCTACCTTCTTGGCTGATCCTCAGTTGTTTCTATCATAATTCATGCCTGCTTACAGTGCCGCCATGTTATCGATTATCTTCATGGTGGTCCTTGTTTTTTTACCAAGAAAGTCGCTTCCAACAACAACATTCAATGAAGTTCTTTTAGTGGGAGTTATCCCATTGTAAAAGGTGGTCACTAGGAATCCCTTACGATAGTTGTGGTGAGGGCAATCTCTTTGGTATTCTTGAAACTGTTCCCATGCCTCATGAAGGTTCTCTCCTGGTTTTTGTGTGAAAGAAGGCATCTGCAAGGGGTCTCCATCCATCTATGGACCGGTGGGGCAAGTTGAGGTACTAGGTTAGAGCTTTATCTTCAAGGGAGAAATTGATTCCTTTGCAATATATCACTTCTTGAGGAACTCCCCTCATCTTAATGGTATCACAAATGTTTTTGAAGGCATCCAGATGATGGTACAAATTTTTCTCCTTGAATTTCCACGGAAGGGTTTGTTCTGTATCATCAAAATTACAACCAATTTCAATTCAAAGTTTGCTACATTAAAGTGCGGGATAACAAATGGGCATCTGGATTTGTTGGCTCTAGTTGCGGCCAACCATCTTCCATCTTCATCATCTTCGCTCTCACTGTTCTGATCATAACATTCACATTCATTCTCATTGTGATTGCGATAGTGCCTTCTATGGCGATGGCGACGTCGTTCTTCCTCACGTCGTTCTTCCTCATGATGGTGACCATTTGAGTGACAGTCATCTCTATCTTCATCTGTCTCAATGTGGTGGTGGGTCATGTCGATCTCTTGCATTTTGATCATCCCCAGTAAGACTACCGTCTACACGAGGCGGCATGGTGACTTGAGGTTAAGGTGAAAAATTGAACGGATCTGCTTCCGTCTGGGTTCCCTGAATGGACAACGTTTTGGCACCATTGTCGGGGATCGAACCCAGGTCACCTGCATGACACGAGGGAATTCTTACCACTATACTACAATGACAAAACAAACCATATGACCATTAGCCTTGGCATTCCAACACGTTCATGCATTCATACTACTCCATAATGCTAGATAAGGAAGGTACTACTCTTTCGAGGTACCAACAATCAAACATAACATGATGGTAGCTAAGCATACAAGTGGAATGTTAAGAACAATCATATGGAGAAAATTTTCATAAGAGCATATATATGTATGTATGTATATATATATGTATATATATATATATATATATATATATATATATATATATATATATATATATATATATATATATATATTCTCCAAGGGGAGCAAGAATATACATGTTGGGAGAGCCTTAGTGGCTACTCCCAACCCAAGTTAGATGTTTAGCCAAACATGTTGATAGCCAACATAATGACATTACAAAATGATAGATACATCAACTACCATGAGGGGGGTACACTGTGATGAAGATGATAGATATAGATAGAGAGAGAAGACGGTGATAAATCAATATACTTATTCAAATCTAGATCTAGAATGGGCAATGCGGGGATGCTTCTCCTTCCTTCCCTCAAAGAAGAGGGTGGTCAATCTTCTCTTTCCTCCATCTTTGGCCTTCAAAGATCCCAGACTGATAGTATGGATGTGAGTGACTATGGAATTTGGTAGGACTTCGTGGTCCTTGATGATCTGTTGATGTGACAAGTTGAGGTGGGTGGCCTATTTATAGGTGTTGCCCACCAGCTTAACCATCTGGGTCGCGGTCGTGGTAGGGCCTCAATTGCGACTTGGATGTAAGCTACGGTCGAGGCTTGGGTGTTAGACATGGTCGAGGTACGACCTCGGTTACGGCTTGATCTTGGTCAAGACTCCTACTGTGATTGTGGTGTGTGGGTTGTAGGCTACGGCCGAGGGGAAGTCCCGATCACGACAGGACCTCAGTCGTGGTAGGACCTCAGTCGCGGGGCGTAGAGATGGTGATTAGGGGCTTTGACCATGGTAGGGGCCTTAGTGGACGATGAAATTGCGGTCGAGGTGTTAACCACTACTATGTCTTGGCATGACCCTGGAAAGGTTGTAGATATGTGCAATTGAAATCTTTGTCATAAAGTACTAAAATAAGTAGAAAAAGTCTATAAAAGGTATGCTAGGAGAAGCATAAAACATATGCAAAAAGTGCATAAAATGAGATGATATCAACTGGGTCACCTCATCATCTCTCAGTGGGCACTCTCGCTTTAGACGTCCTACCTTCCCACACTTATGGCAAGTCCTGGTCTCAAACTGTGGCCTAGGCAGCCCCACCACTAACATGGACACTGTGATGTGAGCTCCAGCAGGTGGAAGGCTACGACCTCTACCTTTACTTGGTGACCATTATGTCTGTGCAATAAACCTTTGTGGTGCAGGTGGTGTAGAAAAACTCAGCTTCTTAATGCCTCCTGACGATTGTCCTTGGAATTGTGCAGACCTCTTCCTGACACTCACCTCTCGCTTCTATATCACAAATATCTCTATTCTTCGAATAGAACCTTTCTCGATTCTCCAAGATATCCACTGGGGTAGACAACTCAACATTCCACCCCTTCTCAAAATGTTGAATCCTCTCATCATCCACATAAGCCATGTGAGTACAGAACCGTAGAAGCTCCATAAACTTAGCCTCATACTCATTTATCGTCATGGATCCTTGCCTAATATGCTCAAACTAGGATATCTTCTCATCAAGATATGTCTGTGGGAAGTATTAATTGATGAACTGGCGTTGAAACTCCTCTCAACCTACCTCAACACCATGACTCTTCTCGTCTTCTATGGCCCACCAGTGGCCAAACTCCCTTTCAGAAGGTACTGCATGCTTCACCTTATCAACCTTTGAGATGATATGGATCTTTAATTATTCTCAAGCTCTATTATCCATAGATCTACATCCTCTACGTCAGCTGTCCCATCATACTCCACTGCTCCAACATGGTGAAGCCGCTCGAAAGTCTTCCCAATACCTGAAGATTCCACATTAGGGACCGATGCCCTAGGCTGAGGTGCAGGTATCCTATCCACCATATGCATCATAGTAGCCATGAACTACCCAAAACGAGTATGTAAGGCAAGGTTCTCAAGCATGGATGGGTCAAACTAAGGGACCTCAGGCACCTAATCTTCTCACTCCTGGTTCCTTTTACTACCACATGGTGAAGCAACACTACTTTCAGCAACATGTTCTTCATCTTTTCCAGACATCTTTTGTAACATCCCTGACCTGGGTTATACTCTAACCCTAGGTGTTTTGATTAAGAAAGGTGATTAAATGTTTAATATCATCTTGTGAAAAGTAATTAGGGCTCATGAGGAACCTATGTTTCAATTTTGGTCCTGTTTGGACAATGTTGAAGCAATGTTTGCTTATTTTGGACCAAAGTGCAAATTACCCAAGTCGAGGGGTTAAATTGCAAATGTTTCATGGTAAGATGTTCCTCTGATGTTGAGACATCATAAGAATGAATATGATGTAGTGGTATGGTTTTCACAAGCTTGGGCACCAAGATTAAGCTTGTAAAGCAGTGTTGTGCATTAAAACCTAGTTTTGGTGAAAAGTGCAATTTACCCAAAACCTAGGGTTCTATATGCAAATTACCACTTCAATAAGGTCCCTAATAATCTTTGGCATCATGTAGAGCAAATAAAGTGAGAGGGGTTCCTCTTTTGAATTAAGTTGGAGGAGAGAGAATCTTGATATTAAAATAATCAAGATTAATGCCTAATTGAAACCCTAATTTGATTTAGGGCAAAAATGAATAAAAATAATTGAAGGGCTTTCAACCAAAATGTTTTGAGTTGATTTTGAATAAGGATGAACGTTCCTTTTCCAAGATAAGGAACGAAAATATCCTAAGTAGGTGAAATTCCACTCACCTTATTATAAGAAAAAGAAAACCCACTCACATATGGATATTAATATAATAAGCATTAAGGTGCTTAATTTGATTTTCTTTAAATCAAGGATAATGAAGGAGAATTAAAGGAAAAGTAAGGTGCCTCGTCCTTAAGGGATTTGAGGGGGAAGAGGCGGCCATATTTTTGGAATTTAATGCATTTTAATAATGCATTTTCTCTCTCATCAATTTCCTTATAAAAGTGCCTTTTTCAAGCCAAATGAAAGGCTATTTCGGATTTTCTTCTTCCCCTTGCTTGCAAAACCTACCAAGGAGCTAGGGAGGAGCAGGGAGCACGTCCCCAACCTGTGGGTGAGCCCTTGACCTTCGCTCTCCTTGATTTCATGGTGGAAATCGAAAATAAATTATGGATTCCTTCTTATTTCGATCTCCTCTTCAACCCTAGCCAACTTTTGCAATCAAAAGCTTGAGGACGAGCCTAGGGGGAGTTGCTAGAGCTTCATCCACCATTAATTGCGTGAGCTTGGAGCTTTGGAGCTCAATTGGAGGCGGGTTTTATAACTCAAACCCTTAAACATTGCTATTGCATCAATTCTCTATGCTTTGTTGATTGATTTCTTCAATTTGATACACTCTTGTTTCTTTGCTGCAATTTCCATCAAGAACGGTTGCTGTTCTTGGTTGTTCGAAGGAAGGGGATGATGAAATCATCCTAGATGCTTATCCAAAGATAATTACCAAGCAAAACCGTTTTGATAGCTACTCCAAATCGTTTTAATTTGATTGGCTATGCGGTTTCAGCAAACCGTTTAAGGGCAAACGGTTTGAGACCGTTTGGGGGCAAACGGTCTCAAGACCGTTTGAGTGCGTTGAACAAGCATTGACCGTTTGGGAATTTTGTTCCTAATTATGTAGGCTGATAACCCTCCAAATTTGAGGGATTAACTCCAAAGGAATCGAGAGTTGAAGGCCAATTAATTAGGCAATCAGATTGAATTATGTGCTGATTTTCAACCTGATTAACTTGACCTGGTTGAGAAAACGGTTTCAAGACCGTTTGAGATGGTTGACCAAGCATTGACCGTTTGGGATTCCTGTTCATAATTATGTTTATTAATAACCCTCCAAATTTGAGGGATTAACTCCAAAGGAATCGTGAGTTGAAGCCTAATCAATTAGGGAAACCTAATTGGATTAAGTGCTGATTTTCAATCTGATTTAATTGAACTTTTTGGGCAAACGGTCTCAAGACCGTTTGAGTGCGTTGACCAAGCGTTGACCGTTTGGTATTACTGTTCCTTATGATGTGATTTAATGACTCACCAAATTTGATGGATTAATTCCAAACGAGTCATGAGTTGAAGGCTAATCAATTGGGCTAACCCTAATTGAAATCAGTGCTGAAATCACAATGAGCTAATTTGAGATTTTGGGTTGATTAGCCCAAACGGTCTCAAGACCGTTTGGGGGATCATCCAAACGGTCTCAAGACCGTTTGGGGTCACCTCAAGACCGTTTGGAGCTCTGGGGTCAAGTATAGTTGACCAATTGAAGGTCCAAAGGTACTAATCATATTGCAATGTAGTGCTGATTTGTTGATCAACTTGATAGACCAATCCATGATGATTTTTCACTAGAATCCAAAGGTTGGATGGGCCAAACGGTCTCAAGACCGTTTGGAGCTCATCCAAACGGTCTCAAGACCGTTTGGTGGTCACCCAAGACCGTTTGGAGGTCTAGGGTTGAGTATAGTTCAGTGGTTGAAGGTCTAAAGATATCAAGTTGATCTGCAATAGATTGCTGATTTGGTGAGCACTTCAATGAACCAAACCCTAATTAGATTGCTTGGATTGGAGTGATATGATGGGAAAACGGTCTCAAGACCGTTTGGAGCTCATCCAAACGGTCTCAAGACCGTTTGGTGGTCACCCAAGACCGTTTGGAGGTCTAGGGTTGAGTATGGTTAGGTGTTTGAAGGTCTAAAGGTACCAAGCTGTTATACAATGCAATGCGGATTTGGTGATCAATCCAATGATCCAAACCTTAATTGGATGGCTTGGATTTGAGTGATATGATGGGAAAACGGTCTCAAGACCGTTTGGAGGTCATCCAAACGACCTCAAGACCGTTTGGGGTCAGGTCATACCCAACTTGGATGATGGTTCAATGGTTTCAAAGCAACTAGTCTTACATTGATTAGTGTTGTTGAATCATCGATTCCAAACCCTAATTCAATTGAATCAAACCCTAATTGATGACCAATTGAGGGTTAATTAAGGGTCAAATAATTTGAAGTTTGACCTATTTAAACTCAATTGAAGTATGGGTATAGGTCCAATTGATGATTGGTTCCATGAATCCAATGATTGAAGGAATCAACATTGGAAACCCTAATTCAATTGGATACCTTATGTCATTAAAGGTCCAATGGATCAAACCTTTTTGAAAACCTAATGTGATTAGGTGGGAGATACCTTTAATGGTACTAGTCATTAATGCATAGCAAATGCATGGATCCAATACATGATGTAAACCCTAATTGAGGCCGATTTCATGTATAACCCTATTAAGAGGTTGCCTACATGTGAAATCACTAATTAGGATGAATAGTAAACCCTAACTCCTTTGGATACCTTATGTAATGGAGGTACAATGTGATGATGAATGTACTATTGATCCAATGATGGTTAGTAATGTTAACCAATGAAGGAACAAAGGTCAAAACCCTAATAGTACCTAAGTGATTAGTGTCAATTAAGGGATGAACCCTAATTGCTGATAAGATCAATGACTTGGTACACTATGTAAATCATAGTTGTATGTACTTGATTGAAGGGTTGATATGACCTAATCAAGTTAAGAAGCTGATAGCATGAATTCATACATGAATATGAATCATGTGGTGTATAAGGGTTATGATCCTTAATCAAAGAGATCATGAAACCCTAAACATGAACATAAACCCTAATTGACAGGGTTATTGAATTCAACCCTAGTTGAGGGTGATTCCATGTGAAACCCTAGTTGAGAGTGATTCCATGTGAAACCCTAGTTGAGGGTGATTCAATGTGAAACCCTAGTTGAGGGTGATTCCATGTGAAACCCTAGTTGAGGGTGATTCCAAGTGAAACCCTAATTGAGGGTGCATCCATGTGGAACCCTAGTTGAGGGTGATTTCATGAGAAACCCTAATTGGGAATGCATCCCTAATTGCTTATAGGACCAATGACTTGGTACCCTATGTTAATCATAGTTGTATGCATATGATTGAAGGGTTGATGTGACCTAATCAAGTTGAAAGGATCAAATAATAGAATTCATATATATAAATATGATTCATGTGATGATCCTATGTAGCACGACCGTGCAAGGCAGCACGGCCGTGGCGAATTTACCCTGCACGACCGTGCAAGGTAGCACGGCCGTGGTGGCCTATGCTTGACTTAGAGATGAATTGAAAGTGACCTAACATGGTCGTTTTGTTAATTCTCAACTTAAGGATGAAAGAGATACTCATACCTGGGGATGATAATCATTTAATGATAATTGGTGAGAATAAATAAGTATGATTGAATACTTATGGTATAAATTTTGGCTCCTAGATGTGGGGAGCAATGAACTAGGGTTTGATCATTGATAATATGATCTTGAAAACCTAAATGGTTAATAATGGAAAACCCTATTCTTAATGAAGGGTAATGATATGTGAGAGAAAGCCCTAATTGATGGTAAACCCTAACCCTGGTAAGGGAATAGTGGTGTTACCCTGTATTGCATGATGTGTTGTGAACTTGATAAGTCTATTATCATGTGTGACAATCATGCATGTCTCATGAGTTGATAATCATAGCCAGGTATGAGCTATGATGTTTATTTGATAAAAATTGATTGGCCATATGTGCCATTATGTTTTTGTTACTGAGAAAGAAGTAACAAGATGAGTTGGGCTTGTAAGCCTTTGTTTTAAGTTGTTGCCTAGTGAGAGGTGACAAGATGTGAATGGCCTTGTGCGCCATGCGAATAAAGTTGTTGCCTAGTGAGAGGTGACAAGATGTGAATGGCCTTGTGCGCCATGCGAATAAAGTTGTTGCCTAGTGAGAGGTGACAAGATGTGAATGGCCTTGTGCGCCATGTGAATAAAGTTGTTGCCTAGTGAGAGGTGACAAGATGTGAATGCTTTTGTGAGCCATGTGAATAAAGTTGTTGCCTAGTGAAAGGTGACAAGATGTACAGTGTTCCGATGAGCTATGTGTGATGGAAATCCAAATCCTGGTAAAGGATTAAGGGTAATACCCTTGAATTATTAATACATTGTTTTTGCATGGTATTGATAGATAATTGATGTACTGCTATTATATGTGCTAACCATGCAGGTATTATGAGATGATGAGCATAGCCAGGTATGAGCTATGATGTATTATTAGTTTGAATTGTTTATTGGGCCTTGTGTGCTATAATATACCTTGTGCCTGGTAAGAGGTGGCAAGAGAGTTAATGTGCATCAAGTGCCATGATGGATGCTTGTGTAGAAAGTATCATACTTACCTTGGTCAAATGACCTAAAGGTGTTAGTTACCTAAGAAAGAGGTAACAATGCTCAAGTGATGAACAAAGGGTTTGAATACCCATGATTTCATGGTTATGGTATTGAAATTGTGAAAGGATGAGAAAAACCCAGTGGTGAAGTGAGGGATTAAGATCCCAACACTTATGAAAAGAGTATGGCTACGGGCCATGACTCCACATTGATTTTGCCAGGCTTTAGATATATGATCTAAGCCTGAAGAAAGTTAATGTAGTGGTAATGATTCTGTTGTTTGAATAGATGTTATACATGTGCTTCCTATTCATTAAAGAATAAGTGACATGTTGATTCTATCAAGTTACAGTTGCAATGCTTTTGATATAGAATAATTATTTAATCTGTTGGACATTAAAATATCTGCTATCAAATAGATATGATTCTCATGTTCATATTCATCTTCTCAAGTTGCAATAATAATGTTTCTGGCGGAGAGTTATATCTCTCGCTGGGGCAATTTTTATAATTGTCTCACCCCCGTGGGAACCACATTTTTAGGTGGACGCGGACGAGGAGACAGGAATCCTTCAGGAGGTGAAGGACAACAACAGCAGCATCAGGGACAACAGTGAAGTCTCAGGTGGAGACATTGGCTGTCATATCATGTTCAGATGTATATAAAGTCCTATGTGTCGTCTCTGTACTCTCAGGTCCTCGGAGTAGTAGTTAGTGATTTCGAGATTTTGGCTTAATGCCTCGAAGGTTTTATACTACCTGTGTATAGTTAAGACAGAGTAGTTAATGTTTGCATTCCTCAAGAAGCAAAAGTACATGAGATGTATATATATGAACCAGGATGTAAAGCTTTACTTTGGTTCTGAATGAAAAGGGTTTTCCTGTGAATGGATCTCTTTGCAAAAAGTTTTAATTTTTAGTGATTTTCGCTAATCCGCTGCTTGATGAACGCTTCCGCAATAGTTAATCTTGTTTTCGTGAGACGGTCGTCACATCTTTAAGCTTTTCTTCTCCTTTTGCATAAGAAGAAGACATTATAAGACATATAGGAGGACACAAGAATGGACACAAGCCCTAGTCCTAGGTCTCTATAGAATCGACAAACCTAAAGATTTGATACCAACCAAACTGTGACACCTCATGCCAAACCATAAGATAAATCCAAATTAAACATAGAAACAAAACTAAACAAGTGGATTACTAGAAAACATGGAAAATTAAAACCAATTTGAGTAAGCACCAAAGTTGCAAACACCCTTACATATATGTCCTCATAGGACACCTGCATCGGATGCCATAGATCACAAGGTGCATACAACACCATGTTCTTATCACATATACCATCATCTTGATACAAGATAAACTTGTTCCATAGATATTTGAACATCTGCCTTATCTTTACATCAAAAGGGAACCCAAGAAAAAACCATGTATCGATGGCATCTCTAATAACACACCCAAAAATAATCCCAAGGACCTGAGTGTATAGGGATGACTCTAGGACTCTACACCAAAAAGACTAACAACACATCTAACCTTTTCTGCTACTATGCTTCTTGCTTCTATTCTGCCTCAACTACACGATGTCTACCTCCTCATGCAAGTCTACCTAAAAGATGTAGAGAAACCCATGGGGTGAGATCCAAATCTCATCGGAGATATAACTCTCCAACAATGCTATGATCAACACAGATAAGGTGATTAAAGAACAGAAGTAAATCTACAACTATGATAAGTAGATTCAACTAATTATATCAGCAAGACAATGATTATCATCTAACAGTTTAGAAGGAATATGAAGAACATGTATATTTACTACTAACTCTACTATATAAAAGCAAAGAAAGGCCTCATCTAATGTTTTCATATTTAATCATACGAAAGTATACTACACGACTGATTACATATTTTATTATTCCCCGAGTATTTGAGTCATACCACTCAAATCCAACTGACCACTGCTAAGTAGAAATCAATGCCATACAAGGTCCATGGAAGAGCCAGAATCCACAACCTCATCGAACCTCGTAGTTAGAGTACAAGTATACTATAGAGACATACCAATCAATTGCAACCATTAGTCAAACTGTAAAACTCCTAGCCCACCTTAGTACAAGTCATGGTGCTAGTGAACAATGAGCTATAGCCCGCAACTGCACTCCTGCTAGGGTTTGGCCCACAACCAATCCTGTGAAACCTCATAAGCATTATATCACTGAGCTACGACCCACTGATGAACTCCTGTCAGGGTATGGTCCACATCCAATCCTGTGATTCAATATACTCAATAGTATATGACTCTGAGCTCTCGCTAAGGGAAAACCCATTTCACCATCCAGTAAGTGCTGACACTGAAGATGGATCTATGTCATAGGGAAAACGACATGATTAAGTTCCACTTTATTAGTTAAGTCATTTAGGTGTCTTTTAGCATCTATCAAGTTATAATGGACCAAGCCATAAAAAGCTCTACAAAGACAAGGGCATGATACAAGTCCAGAACATATAAAACATATAAGGTGTGAACTTGTCACACTATCACCACATGAGACCTATAATACTACCATTCACAAGGCCATCAAGTCATCACCAGGTCATAGAACCCATTCACATCATTCTTGTATCACAAGTGTCTCAACATGCCTCATGAAGACTCATTCAACATGTAGCATATCACATTCAACATAGCATACACTAGCTATGACAATGAAGTTCATACTACCTGCAAGGTTAGGGGTTCATAAACAAGCGAGAGAAATCATCATACTATAATGATCGTTCTCATTTTAGGGTTAGGGTTCCACTCTATAGACGATTAGGGTTTAAAGATAGATACAAATACAAAACCCTAGGTACACCACCTCCCACTATCTTGGAGCATCTTAGGGTTAAAAAACATGATTAGGGGTAATTAGACATTATCCAAACAACACTCTACATGACTTATGCATTACTCATAGAAGCAAATCAACTATGTGTTCCAAGCATGTCTCTCAACCAACCATCATACATATGTCTCAACCACTCATACAACCAGGACATGACCACCTCAACCTGGAACATGTCACGACCGTGACACATATGGTGTCTCAATTGTGAAACTCCACCTCAAGCTTAGCCCTATACATAAACATGTCACGACCCTCTAGGGTTAGGGTTTCAACCACCCAAGAAGCATCTGTCATGACCCCAAGAAGTCAGATTTTCTCGACCTCAAACCAAGTTATGTCATGACCCAAGACCAAGCATGTCATGACTAAAACAAGGAAATGACCATGACCCAAAAACTAGGGTATCAACTCGACCAAACCAGGAATCATCTTGACCACCATCATCAAGAACCCTAGATTATGCATCATGGATCCACCCATGGAAGGGCCTTATCCAAGAGAGAGAACCATGATCAAGGTGCCCAAAATAGAACATAAACTCCCTCAACATCTAGGTACTTGAGCATTATGCATGAGGGCTAAACAAAGGTCAAAAGATAGG
Organism: Alisma plantago-aquatica; assembly: GCA_963693085.1. Taxonomy (NCBI): domain Eukaryota; kingdom Viridiplantae; phylum Streptophyta; class Magnoliopsida; order Alismatales; family Alismataceae; genus Alisma; species Alisma plantago-aquatica. The sequence goes on along the minus strand of OY856413.1, from coordinate 478,164,096 downwards.
GAAAAACCTAGATTACATATCAATCTCCAACACCGGGTACATGTGATTAGGGTTTTGAATTTCTACCCAACCAAGCAAGATAATCACCACAAACTGAGTTCTAGAGATTATAATCATCCACTATCATTATAAGGGGACGTTTTAGAGGGATAAAATAGTAGCATGCAAGTTTAAAAGGTGCAATGATAGAGTAGTTTAAGTGTTATATTACCCGCCTTAAGAAGCTCAACTCCAAAGATGATAGATCCAAGAAAACAATCACCAAGGATATTGAAGCTCCACCAAAGATTCCACCTTTGGCTGTAAGAGCACCTCAAGAAGAAGAAGATACCAATGCCAAAGATTTCTCAAGAAAGGGCAAGAAGGAACCCTGGACTGAACCAAAGAAAGAGGGAGAAAAGAAAGGAGAAACTCCCTCTCACTTGGGTGTCGCCTTGTCAAAACATGGCCTACTACCCTTGTGATGAGGAGTTATCTTCTCAAGAACAGCCACCATGTCAAAAAACAGTCTAAGGCCAAGGAAGGAGGATAAGATGGAGTAGGGGATTCAAGAAAAATGTTGCAAAGAAGGCATATACTTACCAAGGTTGAAGATGAAGCAAGAATCACCACATGCAAGAGATCTTGATCACCACGGCTCCAAGGATCAACACTCCTTGCTACACCAAGATATAAGGATGAGCAAGCAAGGAACGAGAAGGGTAAGAGCCAAAAAGGGTCACTTTCATGGAGAGAAGATGGTTTATATAGTAAAAGAGGAGAGAAGTAGGGTGAAAGATGAGGTGTCAACAAGGTAGGGCTCCACTAGGAAACTTCTCCACCTAAGAAACTAACATGCAACCACCTTAACCATACATGCACATTTGGTGGTACACTCTAGGTTGGGTCTTGACCTACTTGGGTCACCCCCAACATGGTCACAGTCATGACCAACCATGGAACACCATCCATGGTTACGACAAGGTACCAAACACGACTAGGTCCAGATAAGAGGTCACCAGTCAACCTTGGTCGAGGCACAAGAAGACAACCTATCTCGACCTTCACCTCACACCCTAGGTTGAAACCAACATGGTCAAGAGAACGTCTCAATTGAGACACACCCAAAAACCACCTAGATCTTGACATAGGTCACAACATGGGTCACTACACCCATCCATGTACACATGGTCGAGACACAACAAAATCTTAAAAACCCTAGTCACCACTAAAGGTGTCATCTCTTAAATAGGGCTAAAAAAAGGGGCCCACTTCCTTATTTCTCCTATAGATGATATAAAAGGATGGAAGACACACTCTCAAAGTGGCAAATTGCACATCAATCCCCTGCTTTAGGTAAATTGCAATTTGCATGAAAATTGGCACACAAAGCGCAAACATCATCCTAACAAGCTCAAACTTGAAACTTAAGCCTTCTATAAGCCCTAATTACATAAAAGATCAAAGTAAGGTTGTAAGCACCATAAGCAAGTCAAACAAATAGGGTTACCCCAAAAATTAGGTCAGGGGTCTTACATTCATCTAAAAGATCATCCAATCTACCAACCAAAAGGATTGGGTCATCTTCCTTGTTCAGGTTGATCAACTTGGTTAGGTCAACCTATTAAACTGATTCAAACAATTAGTATTGTTGGAAATGCCAATGGTTTCATGGAGTTAAAACATTAGCCTACAAAATGAATCATTCATTCAATAACACCATGCAAACAAAGTCATTACGATGTACTTAGAGAGTCGGTCGATTGACTAAACAGTCCAATCGATTGACTGACCATGGAAACAATTTTGCAGCCAAGATATTTTGACCTTTCATCTCCATGGTTTTAGAAATCCTTTTTCTACCACTCATATATAAAGGGGTGAGTGAAAAGGCATTCTACACCACTCTTCTCTCATTCTTTCCTGAGTTAACCTAGCCATCTTACCTACAAAATAGAGAGATAGAACGTGAAAGAGACTTGACCCTAGCACGTAAATGAATAAAAGGGATTATCCTTCCCATTGACTCAAGAAGCATGACATGGAGTTCAATAAAGTCCATGTATATTACGTTGAGGCACAAAATCTTTGATGTTGTGCTAGAAAGATATCATTGACCTTCATCCTTGTTCTTCTCAAGAAGGACACACATCCGTGGGCAAGGATAGTCGTTGGACTTGCTTAAGGACAAGGTATATCTTGCACTCTATTTCCTATAAAACACTGCTAGCATAGTATGCTAGTTAGGGAATATGAAATAAAACTTTTATTTCCTCTTCATTTTATTTCTTTATATATAGTTTCCATTAGTGGTATAAGAGCCACATTAGCTTACGATATATTAGGATTTAACTGATGCGACCAAATTTTATTTTATATTTATTTTGTTGCATACGATACAAATATTTAAATATTTAATGTGTGTATGTGATTAAATACCACATATACTATATATATGCAAATCATACATGTCACCTTAAAAATATTTTATTGGTGGTTGTATGCATGATTATGGTCAAAACTTCCTTAGATGCTTGTGTGTGAATCTTGAATGGCTTACTTTATATTTAAGTATTTTCTTTGCATGCCAAGCCTCCTCCTTTTATCTCCAGTAATTAATTCTTAACCCCCTTGCTCCCCTTTGAATATTACTCGAGGTATTCACTTTACATTATGTCATAAGTAGATAGGACTAACATTAGTTTAAAGAACTGGGTAAAATAAGACAATTTAAAAATTTTCTTCAAACCAGTCAATTAACCAAGGAGTCGATTTAACCGGTCAGATGATTCACTCGACCAATTAAAGGGTTAGGTTGATTGACTCAATAGGATCTAGTTCACTAAAAAGACCAGCCAACAGACTGGATAGATTGGCTAAGCGACTGGAGGCCCAATAGATCAACTAAAAGGAGTCTATTCAATTATCGAGCAACACCAAGGAGTTATTTTGCATGTTCATATATGTCATGATTGACCATAGGAGGACATCAATCGTTTTTATCTCTAAAAGATTAAATTAGTACATATGTACATAACCATTTCTCGTATATTTTGATTTCTTATTCTATTTGTGGATATAGTATGTACATGATACATATTATAAGAACATGGTGATTGGAGATGTATATTTATATATAATTAAGTTAATCCCCTCAATCAAATATTAAGACTTAGATGCTTTCTAAAAGCAACACACATGAGACACTTGATCAAATATACATGAGCACTTGTGGTATGATGTCTATCTTGTGGATGTGTGAGAGTAGATATGTTGGTTTTCTAAAGCAGGGTGCATATTCTATTGTGTTGGTTTTTGGGCCAGGTTTAACTTGGTGACCTTAATGGGATTAAGTTCCTAGAATAATAGAGATGGAAACTGGCAAAGAGTTATACATAACATCTATCAAGAGTTGTATCGATGCAATTGGTAAGTGTTGCCTACATAAATAATCTAGTTGTGGGAAATTAGGCAAAGATGACTCATGATTGCATAAAATATGGATCTTGACCCACTAGAATATTGTACACAACAATCTTTCCATATTAATAGTGAGTTCTATTATGCTAAAGAAAATTAGTGAGAATGGTAATTAATTAAAGGCCTAATTAATATCATCAATCTTTTTCAAATAAGATCAAATGAAAAGTGTTTTGACTTACGTAAATTTCACTTTGTAGAAGCAAATGGCAATAACAAAACCTTTTCTACGCAATCGGTCCTTAAGAATGACAAATTGAATGGGAACCACTTCCATGAGTAGTTTAGGACTTTAATAGTTTTTCCCACACATGAACATAAGCTTTATGTCCTGGATAAATAAGTATAAGAGGAGATTTCTTCTGATGCAACTAGGACTAAAAGAGATACTTGTCTTAAGCATTTCAATGATGCCATAGAGATCAAATGCCTATTGCTATGCTCCATGAACTATAAGATTCATAAGAAAAATGAGAACATGGGTTTTCTAAAGATGGTAACACATCTTAGGAACATGTAATAAGAACAAGAAAGGAAAGAGAGGTATGGTGTATCCAAGGCAATGTTAAAGTGCAATATGGCAAAGGGAGATCCATTATGTCCCCATGTGCTCAAATTAATTGGGTACATTGAAATCCTAGAGAGATTGGGATTTCCATTAGGCCAAGAGCTATCTACATATGTGATTATACAATCAATTTCTGAATCATATAGTCAATTTGTCATGAATTATAACATGAATGATTTTTCTAAGCCGTTGTCTGAATTTCTTGGCATGTCGAGAACTAACAAGACACAATGAAGAAGGAAAAACCCAAATCCATTTTGATGGTCATAAAGGTAAAGTGGAAGTCTAAGGGAAAAGGAAAATCCAAGTAAGGTTCTAAGGCCAACCAAATCACAAGTGTTCTTCACTAAATGATAGGAGGGTGAGTAAGGAATTCAATTGTCACCATTGTCGCCAGGTTGGACATTGAAAAAGGAATTGACCTCTTTACTTAGAGGAACTCAGGAAGAAGAATTAGGGGAGAAATATATTCACTTTAGGTATGTCCATTATTAATATAAATTTGTCTACTTCTTCATTACATGTATTCAATATTGAATGTGGTCACGAATTTTCTCAAATGTGCAAGCTCTAAAAATAAGTAAACCCTTATGAATGGAGAAAGAGTTGTTTCCACTACAATATGAACCTATCATTGATCTGTTCCCACCATGCTTGTAATAGGAATTAGAAAACTACTATTCTGTACCTGCCATTAATAGGAACATCATTTTTATTTCTTCCTTAGACAAGAGTGGATTCAAACTTCATATAAAGAATGGTTGATGTTTTATTTATAAAGATGATATCGTTTATGACAAAGTCCCTATGTCTTATGTTCTTTAGTTGATAGATATCCAAATGAGATTATATAACATAAATACCAAAAAGATAAAACATGATGACTCAAACAAAACATACCTTTTGCATTGTCCTCTAGGACACATAAACAAGACACACATTTCTAGACTTTAAAGATGGTTATCTAGATTCTCTTAACTTTGAAAAAACAGTGACATGAGAGTCTTGTGTATTGGGAAAGATGAGAAAAACACCTTCCACTGGAAACAATGAGTTAGCGAGTGACCAATTGGGACTTTGTGCATATTTTTGTACGTGGACCTTTTAGCACAAATGCTATAGTTGGTTACCAATACTTCACCTCACTTACTGATGAGATCAATAATATGGCTATGTGTATTTCATGAAACATAAGTTAGAATATATTTAAAGGTTTAATGATTTTATAAATTAAGTACAAAATGAACGCGATAAAAGTACTAAAGCACTTTGATATGATCAAGGTGAAGAATACTTAAGCCAATATTTTGATGACCTTATGTGAGACTATGGTATTGTATCACTATGGACTCCACCTAGAACATCACAACATAATAGTGTATCAGAAAGAAAGAATCACACCATGTTGGACATGGTACATTTAATGATAGTTTTTCTTATCTGACTTCTTTTTAGTGATATGCTTTACAAACCGCAACATTTACACTAAACTATGTACTTTCTAAATCGGTTCAAAAACACCATCTAAGATATGGACTGGTAAACATCCCAATGTGTCTATTATAAAGATTTGGGAGTGTGAACCTTACATTAGGAAACATTTCTTGAAAATCTTGGACCCAAATCAGATAAATGTCATATAGTTGGATATCCTAAATAAACCAAGGGATATTACTTCTATATTCCATCTGAAAAACATGACTATTGTATTCCTTATAAAGGAATTGAATTCCTAAGGAACTAGTGGGAGTAAAGTAGAATCCAAATAAGTTCTAGACCAACAAGAAAATATAGAACCTACAAGTAACAATAAGAATAAAAAGTAGTTGTGGAATCCCAAGCTCCTCTTGTAGCACATGAACCTAATAGATTTAGTAGGACATGCCTTGATCCATATATATATATATATATATATATATATATATATATATATATATATATATATATATATATATATATATATATATATATATATATATATATATATATATATATATGTTGTGACTCAACAAGGAGGTGAATTGGTCATACATGACGATGAGCCAACAACCTACTTAGAAACTATTGAGCAACCAGATCACAAGATATGGCTTGGAGCCATGACATTTGAGAGGAATCCATGTATACCAACAAAGTATGGATTTCAGTGGTTCTACTTAAATAGGTAAAACTCACAGGGTGCAAATAGGTTTTCAAGAAGAAGACTGGAATGGATGCTAATTAAAACCTAAAATCGTCAATTTGTTGCAAAAGGTTTTAAACAAGTTCAAGATGTTGAAAATAATGAAACCTTTTCACTAGTTTCCATGATTAAAACCAATAAAAATCATGCTTGCCATTGTAGATTATTATGACTATGATATTTGGCAATGGATGTTAAAACCACTTTCCTTAATGGGATGGGAATATTGTTGAGGATGTCTACATTGTTACAACCCAAGGTTTTTCTATTTATAAATGAAGCCAAAAAATTGTATAAGATACAAAAGTCAATATACAAATTGAAGCAAGCATCTCATTGGTGGTATCTTCAATTTTACAAGATAGTCAAAATGAATATAAATACTACATTTATAAGAATGTTATTGGGAGCATAATTGTATTCCTCATACTGTATGTATATGACATACTTTTGATGGGGAATCCCTACCCTACAAATGGTAGAACCATGGTTGGGAAGTACCTTCTCTATGAAGGACCTAGGTAACGAATCCTATATATTAAGAAACAAGATCTATAGAGATAGATCTAGAAGGCTTCTTGGCTTAAGCCAAAGTACACATATTGGCAAAGTGCTAAAAAGGTTCAACATGAAAGACTAAATTATAGGAAACTTGCCCATGTCTCATGTAGTTAATCTCTCTAGAGACCAATGTCCCAGTTCATCTAAAGAAAGGGGACACATGAATAATGATGTGCACATTTTTTATATACTTTTCACCCACTTTTGCACACATTTTCAATCAATTTTACACCCCATTTTGCCTTTAATCATACTTTATTTGCCACCTTTTTAGTTATTTTACTTGTTTCATGTTTATGATCACATGTACAAAATAAATATGAATAAATGGGGTTAATTCAACCCAAATATGACCTTAGATGGATGCCCAAATATTTGCAGTTGATCTAGACAAGTCCTTGAGGTTTCAAGACAAGACATGAAGTGTGTTTTTTAACACACACCCTGCATTATTCCAGAAAAGCTACTCTTCAGTGACAAAGTAGAGACACAACATGTTCTTCCTTGAACACGATGTGTCCACTCAGTCAAGAAACTGACAATGGTTGTTGTATCAAGACAACACGTCATGCGTTAAGTAACACATAACATGTGTTATCCACATAGGTTGACCTCAAATTGTAGCTACACAACGTATCTTTTAGCGACACACCATGCATTCTTTGTGGAAGCAGTTCCAACCAAAAGTTACACAAAGCAACGTGGTGTGTCTATTATTGTACGCACTGTGTCTCTGTCAGTTTTTGTAGAATTTGAAAACACACACCCCTTACTTTAAATATGAGGATACACGTATGGGGCAGTTATCTCTCATCATCTAAAACTCATTTTCGACTAAGAATGGTTCATACCAAGGAGGCAATTTTGGGGAGGAAGAAGAGGTTTCTTGAGAGAGAACCTCTATTCTTCTCCTTTCTTCTTCAAGGAGTGTAAAAGGAGCTTCTCTACTTCATTAGGCCTCTTAGAAGAGAAGGTTGTCCGTTTAGAAGCACCAGAAAGAGTGGAAATTCATCCCCAATCTAGAATTGTACCTTACCCTACTTCATCCCTCAGGTTTTACTTGTTCTTTCCTTCTCAAATCATGCTCAACTCTATAATCTATATTTACTTCTTGTGTTTCATAGTCATGGATGAGTAATTTCCTCTTTCTTAGGCATGGGAGAGTAGCTCCCATGTCATTGCCCATGTGAAATCATACTTCTTAATTTATGTTAGTTAATTTGCTTCTCCAAGAGTTTCTACAATGTGAATTTTTTGTATGTTTGCTTGGCCATCAAACCTACATGTCTTATGCTTCTTTAAGTGATTTAGGAGGATGTGTATAGAAATAGGGAGTATTCCTTCTTAGCAACGAATCCTTGACCATGAGAGTGTCTAAGACACATTGAAGATAAGGTTGTTGTTCAAATTTTGACATAAGCACATGAATTCTATGTTGAAATGAGAACCATATTATATCATTGAGAGGTGTGTGATGACAAAAACTTCCTTTTAAGTTAATTATCATGTTAATTACGTGGTTAAATGTGAGTAATGGTATGGAAGTGAAATCCTATGACCAAGATCTCTCAAAATTCTTAAGTACATATGTTTAGTGTTTAATCTTCATAGTTTACTTTTAATTGTTGATAAGTGTAATCACAAACCAATACTCGACTTTTGTAAATCGGTCTACATTGTTGAACTGTATCACATTTGCACCTAGAAATACCTTGCTCCCTTGGATAATCTTAAACATACTACACACATGTATACTTGAGGGGTTGTGCTTGAGTTTATAAATTTAAGACTTGCACATTTCATTGAACAAGTTTTTAGCATCATTATCGGGGATCATATATATATTTCTTTTAGAGTAAGAGGTGTTATCTAGTAAGAGAGAGTAGATAATGAACCCCCATTTCATCGTTCCATCATCATTTATATCATCTATCTTATCTTCCATCATTTGTTAAGTGTTCTCGCTACTTGTGAGTTTGAGGGACTGCATGCAGAGATCTAAGCATGGTCTTCAACCATCTGTGTTTCTAGACCTAAAAATTGAACACACTCTTAGAACCTATAGATGAGAAAGGAGGAATGAAGACTCTTCAATATTGGAAGACTCTTAACCATCATCACTTCATTCTTCATCACCATCTTCACTGAACAACCAAGAACCAATCATGGAAGATGATTGTCCTCTCAATGATTACTCCATTCCAACTGCAATCAACATCAATGGGGCTATCAACAACTCACATGTTAAGACAAATAACTTCTCAATAAGCCCTACAATAATGCAGATGATTCAACAAAACTTATTTTGGAGGGACTCCCATGAAAGACCCCAACCTTCATGTAGCTGAATTCTTGCAATTCTTTGAACACATATAAGATTAATTGCATTGTTTGTGATGGTATACACCTACTATTGTTCCCATTCTCTCTACAAGATAGAGCCAAAGTGTGGTTCTCTTCTTTTCCAATGAACTCCATCAATAGTTGGGATGAACTTCTTAAATCCTTCTTAGCCAAGTATTTCCCACCAAGTAAGACAACTCAATTGAGAATCCAATTGACCAATTTTCTCAAAAAGATAGAGAGACTTGTATGATACATGGGAAATGTTCAAAGACCTTCAATGCATTTGTCCTCACCATGTCCTAAGCAACTGTCTACTTCTTCAACCTTTTTATGATGGGAGTTACTATGATGCCAGGATGTCTATAGATGTGGCAGCTAATGGATCTCTAATGAACACATCTTATAGGGAGGCATATGCTATAATTGAAGACATGGAAATTAACCATTTCCAATGGAGTTCTAAAAGGAGTAATCAACCACCCTCATCTTCTTTTGCTTTAGGGAGATAAGCAAACATCCATTCTATTGAATTTTTTGATCTGATTTCTACAAAGTTAGATGCCTTGACACAAAAGTTTGAGAGGTTGAGTGCTCAACCATATCAACCAGTAATATGTGATGCAAGTGAAGACATGGGACAAGTATCTTCTTTAAGCTACACTTCCTTCATCCCATCTGAAGAGAACGTGGAGCAATGAAATGGATTAGGAAGTTTGGGAAACAAACAACTATACGATCCATATTCTAATAGCTATAATCCATGTTGGCATTATCATCCAAAAATCTCCTACCATAAAAAAATTCTCAAATTCTTCAACAATCTCAAGTTTAACAACCATTACATTTGGAGATAAGGCCACCATTGGCAAACAATCCTCCAGGGTTCAACAACAACGTCAACTGAAACTTCAACCAACAACAACAACTGCCAAAGTCCAATTTGGATTCTCTTCTTAAGGGTTTTGTTTCATCTCAATTGAAATAGATGAAGAATTCCACCAACACGGTCATCTTATGAAAGATGTCATCTAACAACTTTCTTCTAAGGTGGATGACATTACTACTCACCCCAAGATGTTAGAGAACCAGATTGCTCAACAAAGTCTAGCCAATCAAAGAACATCTTCTAGTTCCTTACCTAGCCAACTAGAGATGAATCCTATTGATACATGTAAGTCTGTAACACTAAGAAGTGGAGCAGTGATGGAGGATCCTCACCACCTTCAATAAGGAAATCAAAAGAAGTTATTGACAGAATTATCAATGAGACTATTGAGAACCAAAGGAAGAAACACTCTGGAAATTCACAACATTCTTCTTGAAAGCTTAAAGCTCCTTCCCCTCATAGGTTTTCTAACACAAAAGATGATGCTAAGTTCAACAAGTATATGAACATCTTGAACAAGTTGTATGTGAACCTTCTTGTAGTTGAGGTGATAGATGAAATGCCTTCTTATGCCAAGTTCTTAAAAGACATTCTCACAAGAAGAAGGAGGCTTGACCATGTTGAAACAATGATTCTATCTAAATAAGCTCTATAATTCAGAACCATTTTCCAAAAAAAACCACTATAATTCAGAACCATTTTCCAAAAAAAAAAACTTGGTGATATAGGTGCATTCACTCTCCCTTTCAAAATTGGGGATTCAACTTTCAAAAAAGTCTTAGTTGATCTTGGTGTGAGCATCATCTAGATTCCCTTTTCCCTATGGCAAAAGTTAGATTTAGGAGACTTGTAACCAACCCCCATGACAATACAATTAGCTGATCTTTCAATTAAATATCCTAGAGGGATTGTTAAAGACATTCCTATGTAGACATGGAAGTTCGACACTCCTTATGACTTTATAGTCCTAGACATGCATGAAGATTCGATAAATCTAATACTTTTTGGGAGACCATTTCTTAGGACTACATGATGCATTGTAGATGTTAGGGAAGGGAAACTAACTGTCAGAGTTGGAGAAGAAGCCCTGTTAATTTCTATCTATGATTCTATGAAGGCACCCAACACTAAGGATTATCTTTGTTTGATAGATTGCATTGATACTTTGTTAGAGGAAGACAAGTCCATTCTTGAACAAGCTCTTGATGATCTTGGAGGTGAAGAAGACAAGGATGACTCAATGATTGACCTCAATGATAAAAGTTCCAAAGCTACATCAAACAAATCATCTAGTGAAGTACCAACCAAAAAGGAGGCATGTCGGGACCCGTCACGCTAAATGAGATTACTCAAAACATAAAACACAATCTATCACTAATTAATCACATACCCAAAAATATGGGCAAATTAAAACTGATTTCAACATAAACACCCGCTCAGAAATGTTTGAAGGATCCCGACATCTTTCTTGTATCCATTCTATGCCACACAAACAAGCATTAAATGCTAACAAAAGTTCGATTCATTTGAAACATTATATACAAACTTTATCTCGCCCGAACCTGAGAGTACAAGGACGACTCTAGGACACACTAGACATCTAATCAACTTTATCAAATATTCATTACCATAGCTCCTCTTTGATGCCACATATTTGTTTTGTCACTTCCGATTACCTAAAAAAGAAGTGTGGTGAACCATAGGGGTGAGACCCAGTCCCAGCAAGAGATATAACCATCAACAACGTTTATTGATTACAACAATATTATGTAATTAAACAGTTAAGAAGTTTAATCAGATATAACAAATAAGATCAATAGTACTGATGATTAACAAAATACATAAAGGAGTATATAATAACTATCATTATTAACAAGACTATCATCCTTTATCTTGTTGACAATATAAGCAGTTCAGTAGCATATGCAGTTCTAACATCATGAGCAAGTCTAGTAACACAACATAGCTAACAACATGAGCATGTCTAATTGGTTGAACATATCAACATTATAAGAAGAGCTAACAACATAATCACAACTACCTGGATAAGCATAATTAGCAGTATATGCATCTCTAGTTACAAAGCCATGGATAGCATGATAAACTTAACTAACAACATGAGATATCTAGCATCATGATTATAATCAGTCGTAGCAGTATAGTTATAACCATAAGCATGACTATTGTATGTACACATTTACAATCTTATGATCCACAACATAAGAATAATTATTATCTCTTAATTGCAATAAGCATCATCTTTATGTAAAGAGAACAAACAAGGGTTATCATCCAATGTGAAACATCATGTATAACCCTAAACAAATATGTTACATGGCTGTATTAAATCTTTTATTACACCCTAGGGAATTTGAATCGTACCATTCAAAGTCCAGCTGACCCCTACGAAGGGCTATTCTATTCCGTACAAGATTTAGGAGTGCCGGTATCCTAAGATCTCTTCCCCTCAGTCAGTACGAGTAAAAAGGTAGTGATATATCAGTCAAAGCTGCCACCACATCGACATATAGTCAAGCTGAAAACCACTAGTCCGACCTTGGTACAGGTCATGACACTAGAAACCAGGGTATTCAAACCCAATCACTGAGGTACAACCTTAGTTGTCCTCTAATCACATCATGTTATAACCACAGAGACATGACCACAACCGTTCTCAATCACATCAGATGTATGAGGCATGACCATAGCCAACCTCCATAATCTGCATTGTGGATGACAAGTATATATCCTCAACCTGCCACCCCCGCACACTCAATAGTATGCGCTTCGAGTTTCCCTTAGGAATACTCGTTTCACCATCCGACAAGTTCTGACACTGAAGATGGTTCTACGGCACATGGCACTACATGATTAGAGTTGCACTTGATTAGTTATGCTAATTGAGTGAATTAAGGCTGCATCAAACAAATGGACATACAAACCCTAATTCACTTCTAGAAAGCATATAAATATCAAAACTTGAAAAGATATAAAATGCATGAAACATAATTTCTCATCTCATCATCACATGGTACTATTCACTTGCCGTTCCCAAGACTACACTAGTCATCATATTATCACAAGATATAAATACTTTTCACAATATCACAGGGTATCAACCCTTATCAACATATGAGGATCACACCTCATTCAGGGCTCAACCATGCCCAAAGGGTCATTAAGACCATCATACTATTCCCTGCAAGATCATCATTATCTTTGCATGCCTTATAACAAGGATCAACAACATTACTTACATGTAATACACCAGATCAACATAATATTGTATTTATGAGCTAGGTGGTATTCATAAACAATCATAGCAGGGTTATATTAACATTAAGAACATTCGTTTATTACATCAACATACAAGGAATCTAGATATGATTAACTCTCATCATATTCATTATGCACATGTTTAGCATAAGAAAGTATCAACCATGTGGCTATAATAACCACCAATTAACATATCAAGGTTATGATCATAGTAAGGAGGTTATTCTACCATCATTCCATCATATAAGAATGTTAAATATGAATACTCATCTTTATCTAATTGCATTAGAGTTAGGTTCAACATGATAAATTATATCAATGTTCCTTATCAACACTCATACACAAACCCTAACTCACGACATCCCCATTGGATCATGAATGCATAAGGTGAAGCATCACCATCACATTCCATACTATTCTCAAGTATGAACCCACACATAAATCGAGGTGTAACCATCAGGTTATATCATACTAGGGTTTCAACAATAATAGAGTACTCCATGGTTGTATTAGTCATTCAAGGACTATTCATACCCAATTACCATCATTTAGTTATATTAAAGCTAGGTATAACAAGCCATACCTAATTAGGGTTACATATCAACACAATATGATTATCATCCCTTCTATTCATATGAGTGAATAGGTAAGACTAACTTATTAAGGGTAACCCTCCATTTGATCCATCATCATTCAATCCATATCACCATACCACAATGTCTCCCAGAACCATTGGATGCTTAAAAGGTAAGACTATTGCATCAAGTGACCCAAGAAACCATTGGTCTAAGGCTTAATTGATGCTAAAACTACAATGATTAACTTACCATATGTTGTAGAGACCTGATCCACCATCATTTGTGACCATTAAGTCACCATAGGTTGTTCGATCAACACTATATTCATTAATCAACATCAAATATTAAGCTAATGTTGATGATTGATAACATCAATGGTGTACTTAATGATCGATCATTATACTTCTAATTGATCCAAAACCTGACCTAAGGGGTGACCATAAGTTGTTACCATCATTTGACACCCTTGATCACGACCATCAGTTGTTATGAATACAACACCATAGGGTTGTTGTAATGGTACCATCGTTGGGTCATGGTTTATAGAAGGAATCAGCTCTAAACCCTAAAATTGACAATTGTTTGATAGGTGCATAGCACCATAAGTTGTCAAACCAACCTGATCTAATTCATATTGTACCTTAGGAATATCATACACATGATCACAGGTTCATATATAACTGAAATCAGAATAGGGAACATTATAAAAATCGAAATCCAAGTCAAGCATAGCGTTTTAGTGCATGGATCATCATTTTCAAGCAAGAACATGATCGAGAAAGCTTATGGTAAGCAATAAACGTGGAGAAAGTTATAAAACTTGCCTCTAATGAGAAGACGGAACCACACACAGAAGAAATCTCGAGCAGGTAGGGTAGAAAATCCAAGAATAAGCTATGCATTCTTCCATCTAGCACCTTTCTTCATCAAATGAGAAAATCCCTAACATAAGGAGTAAGAAAGGTAGGGTTTTAGAGCTTTAGAGAAAGTTCTACTATGGAACATTTTTCTGGTTGTACACTACTGATTTTGACATTTAATCGAGTAAACTAGGTTCGATCGATCGTGTAATTTCATTAAATCCCATCGCACATATCAATCAACTAATTAGTGTCGAGCAGGTGTTAATAATTTAAACGTGCAAATTAGGAGTCGAGCAGTGTCAGCACTGCCCGTCACCCGGGTAAACACTGGCATATGCGAATAACACTGCTTTTAACCAAAACGTCCAATTATTCGAGTTAAATCGTGCGAATGGGAGTGAGATTCTACTCACCGCGGTTCGAAACGTCCAGATCGACTGGGAACACGTCTAGACGCCTGTTTTCGGGCATCACTGGGTCGTCTTCAATATCTGGATTTACTCTATTTTAGGACTTGTTGCAAACAGGTTGCTTCACGCACGATTACAGGTTGACAGAAGAGCTTGATAGATGGCTGAAACTTAGCTAGGAGCTGCACATCTTTGTCTGAACCTCACAGCCAAGCTCAAAGCAGCTTCTCCTGCTACTGGGCGCGCCCAAGGGGCTCCCTGGCTGCTGCAACTAGGGCGCCACCCCTCTTGCCAGGAGGGCGCACAACAAGGAAGAAGGAAATGGGAGGGTAGAGGAAGATGCGTGCTACTGAGATGGAGCCAAAGAAGCCCAAACTTGGCCGCCCTTACACTCCTTTGCTGCTGCTTCGTGCAGCCATGGCTGCTGCTACGTAGGGGTGCCACCCCCTTACTTGGGCGCCGCTCAAGGTGGTCGGGCGCGAGCTAGGGCAACGAAGGAGAGGGGAAAAAGGAAGGAAGAAGAAGGGAGGAGTAGGGCGCAACCAAGAACGAGGCTAGGAGCAAGAATCGCCTTGCCCTAGCTTACCCCTGTCGCAGCCGATCGGGCCTGCAGGTTAGGCGGTCACTCTGTAATTCAGTCGTGAAGAAGATAAGGAAGAAAGGAAGAAAAGGGCTAATGAACCAAAAATTGGAAAATTTGCAACTTAGGTCCCTAGGTCTTGGAAATGCCATAACTCTCACCTCGATTATCCGATTTAGATGATTCTTTTTGCAACATTTCAAGAGAGGAATTCACTACAATCTCAAAGCAAGAAATCATGCTAATGAGACTGTGACACTCAATCAAAGCACTAATTGCATCTTATGTACTTAATTAACTTAATGATGCACTAAGTATTAAATTATGGTGATTAAGCTTGTTCAACTCATTAAGCAAGTTTAGGGTCCTTTCAATTATAAACCCTAACAAGGATTTCGCCCCCAAAATCCTAGGTAAACAAAGATGGGTACTTCCTTTGCACCTCATCTTATTACCTTCACATGCTTACTTTCATATCATGGTAATGTCACATCATTCATACATATCTCATCTTGGGTCAGCACAAAAATGCCCACATAATAAGACATATCATGATCCCATTAAGAAATTTAATCAACCCCATCTCACTCTTATTCAACTTGTTCTCATAGCAGTTACTTCTTCGGAAACCCTAAGGTTTTTAAATAAATATTGATCATATTTTTGACCATATTTGAAATAATTTGACATATCATCATTCAAAGACTGCTACAACTTGTAAAACATTACTTGAACACTCTCTTCCTCCTATTCATAAATTCTATTGGTACATTGGTTAGTCTAAAGGACATAACTCTAAACTCATTATGGTCATGTGGATTATGTCATCCAATCTAACTCTTATGCATTAATATTTTATCATAAGTTTATCTTAAAGGAACCCAATATCACATATCTATTGACCAACAAACCATCTATCCATGATAGTGGTCTTGCCCAACTATCACTGAACCATACACAATATTATAAAATCACTTTTTTTTAAACAACATTTAGACGGTCATCATCAACTCTCTCTCTCTCTCTAAGGGAGAGGAATACTTGTAATGTTCATTCAATAAACATCTCCAACCTTCACATATTTCTCATATTATTGACACATCTTGGATACTAGGACTCATTATCTTGGTATCCACCTCAGGTGTTATAAGGAACTCACATCCTTATCTCATCTACTCTTACCAGCATAACAAATTTCAAAACATATAAGAGGAGTCTTCCTAATTATTGGAAGACTCAAAAGCAAAATCATCACAAACTTTTTGATCGTGGAACCATAGTCCAAACAACCTTATCCTATAGTAAGATATCCATCCTCATGTTTTGAATGAATCCACACATACCAAGTGGCAATGATCCACATGAAAGTTGTGCCCTGGAAACTAAAGACACAAACGGAAACATATTTCCCACATCATAGCAGTATTGTTTGGGGTCACTAACAAAAAAGGTAACCAATTCTATTTTCATTATGCAAGTTACAACTTCTTATGTATCATTTTACCTTTTTCATTTTAGGTTCCTTGCCATTAGCATAGGAATCATCATGATTAACATATCTCATTACTTATTCCTTGATAACTATTTATCCCACTTCGGTATGTTCTCTTATTTTATTATATTTTCAACCACTTCTCAACTGGTAAATATTCATATTCCACGTTTGCTTGATTAAATAGGGATCATATCCCTTAATTTCTTTCACATGCCATGCTGATTTTTCATTATCACTTTCTTACACACATAGGTTGGCCTGAAATTAACTCAGGTTCCACCTTATTTATTTTCCATTGTTCCCATTCATCTTCTCATTTCGTACTTGTTATAGGAGTTCTTTCCATCATATGTGGATTTCATACCTTGATTCACTTTATAAGCATAGATTTATCTGTCTTTTATTTTATTATATTCTTGAATCACATCTTCAAGAACTCATCTTTTTCTTGTTTTATTCAGATTTAGATTTCATGGTGTTGTATCTTTCTCTTATAGTTACCAAACATTCAAGTTTTGATAGATTATGTGCAATTCTCATCTTCTTTAAGGTAGGATTGAGATATTCACACCATGATTTCTTATTCATTATGCTCTTTAGATTGTCTCAAAATGACTACTTGATAAAAGTAATAAAAAAGATAACAATCTAAGAGTTCCATAGTTACCTTTCTTCAATAATTGAATACCTGGCCAGGGCACCCAAATACCAAGATTAGGCAGTATGCACCATATTTTTGTGTCATATTCTTAATTTAGACATCATCCTAATCCTAAGTCCTAGTGTCACTATAGACTTAGTGAACCTAGAGCTCTGATACCAACCTGTCGAGACCCTTCACGCTAAATGAGATTACTCAAAACATAAAACACAATCAATCACTAATTAATCACAAACCCAAAAATATTGGTAAATTAAAACCGATTTCAATATCAACACCCACTCAGAAATGTTTGAAGGACCCCGACATCTTTCTTGTATCCATGCTATGCCACAAAAATAAGCATTAATATGCTAACAAAAGTCCGATTCATTTGAAACATTATATACAAACTTTATCTCACCCGGCTGTGAGAGTACATGGATGACTCTAGGACACACTAGACATCTAATCAACTTTCTCAAATATTGATTACCATAGCTCCTCTTTGCTGCCACATATTTGTTTTGTCACTTCTGGTTACTTAAAAAAAAGTTTGGCGAACCACAGGGGTGAGACCCAGTCCCAGCAAGAGATATAACCATCAACAACGTTTATTGATTACAACATTATTATGTAATTAAACAGTTAAGAAGTTTATTCAGATATAACAAATAAGATCAATAGTATTGATGATTAACAAAATACATAAAGGAGAAGATAATAACTATCATTATTAACCAGACTATCATCCTTTATCTTGTTGATAATATAAGCAGTTCAGTAACATATGCAGTTCTAGCATCATGAGCAAGTCTAGTAACACAACATAGCTAACAACATGAGCATGTCTAATTGGTTGAACATATCAACATTATAAGAAGAGATAACAACATAAGCACAACTACATGGATAAGCATAATTAGCAGTATCTGCATCTCTGGTTACAAAGGCATGGCTAGCATGCTAAACATAACTAACAACATGAGATATCTAGCATCATGATTATAATAAGTCGTAGCAGTATAGTTATAACCATAAGCATGACTATTGTATGTACACATTTACAATATTATGATCCACAACATAAGAATAATAAATATCTCTTAATTGCACTAAGCATCATCTTTATGTAAAGAGAACAAACAAGGGTTATCATCCAATGTGAAACGTCGTGTATAACCCTAAACAAATATGTTACACGGATTTGTTAAATCTTTTATTACGCCTTGGGGAATTTGAA
The DNA here is from genome assembly GCA_963693085.1 of Alisma plantago-aquatica. Taxonomy (NCBI): domain Eukaryota; kingdom Viridiplantae; phylum Streptophyta; class Magnoliopsida; order Alismatales; family Alismataceae; genus Alisma; species Alisma plantago-aquatica. Next base: position 478,145,009 of record OY856413.1, on the reverse strand, counting down.
TCGTACCATTCAAAGTCCAACCGACCCCTGTGAAGGGCTATTCAGTTCCGTATAAGATCAAGGAGTGTCGACATCCTAAGATCTCTTCCCCTCGGTCAGTATGAGTAAAAAGGCAGTGACATATCAGTCAAAGCTGCCACCACAACGACATATAGTCAAGCTGAAAACCACTAGTCCGACCTTGGTACAGGTCACAACTCTCGAAACTAGGGTATTCAAACCCAATCACTGAGGTACAACCGCAGTTGTCCTCTAATCACATCATGTTATAACCACAGAGACACGACCGCAGCCATTCTCAATCACATCAAATGTATGAGGCATGACCATAGCCAACCTCCACGATCTACATTGTGGATGACAAAGATATATCCTCAACCTACCACCCCCGCATACTCAATAGTATGCACTCCGAGTTTCCCTTAGGAATACTCGTTTCACCATCTAGCAAGTTCTGACACTGAAGATGGTTCTACGGCACATGGCACTACATGATTAGAGTTGCACTTGATTAGTTATGCTAATTGAGTGAATTAAGGCTGCATCAAACAAATGGACATACAAACCCTAATTCACTTCTAGAAAGCATATAAATATCAAAACTTGAAAAGATATAAAATGCATGAAACATAATTTCTCATCTCATCATCACATGGTACTATTCACTTGCCATTCCCAAGACTACACTAGTCATCATATTATCACAAGATATAAATACTTTTCACAATATCACAGGGTATCAACCCTTATCAACATATGAGGATCACACCTCATTCAGGGCTCAACCATGCCCAAAGGGTCATTAAGACCATCATACTATTCCTTGCAAGATCATCATTATCTTTGCATGCCTTATAACAAGTCTCAACAACATTACTTACATGTAATACACCAAATCATCATAATATTGTATTTATGAGCTAGGTGGTATTCATAAACAATCATAGCAGGGTTATATTAACATTAAGAACATTCGTTTATTACATCAACATACAAAGAATCTAGATATGATTAACTCTCATCATATTCATTATGCACATGTTTAGCATAAGAAAGTATCAACCCTGTGGCTATAATAACCACCAATTAACATATCAAGGTTATGATCATAGTAAGGAGGTTATTCTACCATCATTCCATCATATAAGAATGTTAAACATGAATACTCATCTTTATCTAATTGCATTAGAGTTAGGTTCAACATGATAAATTATATCAATGTTACAAATCAGCACTCATACACAAACCCTAACTCACGACATCCCCATTGGATCATGAATGCATAAGGTGAAGCATCACCATCACATTCCATAGTATTCTCAAGTATGAACCCACACATAAATCGAGGTGTAACCATCAGGTTATAGCATACTAGGGTTTCAACAATAATAGAGTACTCCATGGTTGTATTAGTCCTTCAAGGACTATTCATACCCAATTACCATCATTTAGTTATATTAAAGCTAGGTATAACAAGCTATACCTAATTAGGGCTACATATCAACACAATATGATTATCATCCCTTCTATTCATATGAGTGAATAGGTAAGAATAACTTATTAAGGGTAACCCTACATTTGATCCATCATCATTCAACCCATATCACCATACCACAATGTCACCCAGAACCATTGGATGCTTAAAAGGTAAGACTATTGCATCAAGTGACCCAAGAAACCATTGGTCTAAGGCTTAATTGATGCTAAAACTACAATGATTAACTCACTATATGTTGTAGAGACCTGATCCACCATCATTAGTGACCATTAAGTCACCATAGGTTGTTCGATCAACACTATATTCATTAATCAACATCAAATATTAAGCTAATGTTGATGATTGATAACATCAATGGTGTACTTAATGATTGATCATTATACTTCTAATTGATCCAAAACCTGACCTAAGGGGTGACCATAAGTTGTTACCATCATTTGACACCCTTGATCATGACCATCAGTTGTTATGAATACAACACCATAGGGTTGTTGCAATGGTACCATCGTCAGGTCATGGTTTATAGAAGGAATCTGCTCTAAACCCTAAAATTGACAATTGTTTGATAGGTGCTTAGCACCATAAGTTGTCAAACCAACCTGATCCAATTCATATTGTACCTTAGGAATATCATACACATGATCACAGGTTCATATATAACCAAAATCAGAACATGAAACATTATAAAAATAGAAATCCAAGTCAAGCATAGTTTTTTAGTGCATGGATCATCATTTTCAAGAAAGAACATGATCTAGAAAGCTTATGGTAAGAAATAAACATGGAGCAAGTTATAAAATTTGCCTCTAATGAGAAGATGGAACCACACACAGAAGAAATCTCGAGCAGGTAGGGTAGAAAATCCAAGAATAAGCTATGAATTCGTCCATCTAGCACCTTTCTTCATCAAATGAGAAAATTCTAAACATAAGGAGTAAGAAAGGTAGGGTTTTAGAGCTTTAGAGAAAATTCTACTATGGAACATTTTTCTGGTTGTGCACTACTGATTTTGACATTTAATCGAGTAAACTAGGTTTGATCGATCGTGTAATTTCATTAAATCCCATCGCACATATCAGTCAGTGTCGAGCAGGCGTTCATAATTTAAACGTGCAAATTAGGAGTCGAGCAGTGTCGGCACTGCCCGACACCCGGGTAAACACTGGCATTTGCGAATAACACTGGTTTTAACCAAAAAGTCCAAATATTCGAGTTAAATCGTGCGAATGGGAGTGAGATTCTACTCACCGTAGTTCGAAACGTCCGGATTTGACTGGGAACACGTCTAGACGCCTGTTTTCGGGCATCACTGGGTCATCTTCAACCTCTGGATTTACTCTATTTTAGGACCTGTTGCAAACAAGTTGCTTCACGCGCAGTTACAGGTTGACAGAAGAGCTTGATAGATGGCTGAAACTTAGCTAGGAGCTGCACATCTTTGTCTGAACCTCACAACCGAGCTCAAAGCAGCTTCTCCTGCTGCTGGGCGCGCCCAAGGGGCTCCCTGGCTGCTACCGTAGTAGCTTGCTACTGGAACTAGGATGCCACCCCTCTTTCCAGGAGGGCGCACGATGAGGAAGAAGGAAATGGGAGGGTAGAGGAAGATGCGCACTGCTGATATGGAGCCAAAGAAGCCCAAACTTGGCCGCCCTTACACTCCTTTGCTGCTGCTTCACACAGCCATGGCTGCTGCTATGTAGGGGTGCCACCCCCTTACTTGGGCGCCGCTCAAGGTGGTCGGGCGCGAGCTAGGGTAATGAAGGAGAGGAGAAAAAGGAAGGAAGAAGAAGGGAGGAGTAGGGCGCAACCAAGAACGAGGCTAGGAGAAAGAATCACCTCGCCCTAGCTTACCCCTGTCGCGGCTGATCGGGCCTGCAGGTTAGGCGGTTACTCTGTAATTCAATCGTGAAGAAGATAAGGAAGAAAGGAAGAAAAGGGTTAATAAACCAAAAATTGGAAAATTTGCAACTTAGGTCCCTAGGTCTTGGAAATGCCATAACTCTCACCTCGATTGTCCGATTTAGATGATTCTTTTTGCAATATTTCAAGAGTGGAATCCACTAAAATCTCAAAGAAATAAATCATGCTAATGAGACTTCAACACTCGATCAAAGCGCTAATTTCATCTTATATACTTAATTAACTTAATGATGCACTAAGCATTAAATTATGGTGATTAAGCTCGTTCAACTCATTAAGCAAGTTTAGGGTCCTTACAAGGCAAGTGACACCATCACTATACTAGAAAAGAAGTTGGAACTTAAACCCCTCCCACAAGGGTTAAGGTATGCTTTCTTGAACCCAAAATTTTCTTCCTCTGTTATCATAAATGTTGTTTTGACTCAATAACAGGAGGGTAAGTTGTTGAAGGAACTTAGATTGTACAAAGATGTGATAGGCTACTCCATTTATGATCTTAATGGTATTAACACTTTAATTTGTATGCATCACATAGTCTTAGAAGAAGATGTTAAGCCACACATAGAACCACCAAGAAGGTTAAATCAAAACATGATGGAAGTTGTTAAAATGGAAATATTTAAGTTGAAAGATGCAGGTATAATATATCCTATCAGTGACAGCCCATGGGTAAGTTATATACATGTTGTACCTAAAAAGGGAGGAATCACTGTAATAAAAGGATACAACAATGAATTGATTCAAAAAAGGGTAGTAACTAGTTGGTGAATGTGTATTGATTATAAAAAACTAAATAATTCCACAAGAAAAGACCATTTTCTCTACCATTCATCGACTTAATGTTGGATAGACTTGCTAAACACTCTTATTTTTGCTATCTAGACAAATGTTCTGGATTTTTTTTCTAGATTTCATATCCACACGATCAAGAAAAAAAAACAATCTTCACATGCTCTTATCGGACATATACTTGTAGTTGAAGGCCTTTTGGGTTATGTAATGCACCTGCTACTTTCCAAAGATGCATGATGACCATATTTTTTGATTTCGTAGAAAATAATATGAAAATTTTTATGGATGATTTTAGTGTTTAAGGAAATTCCTTTGACGATTTCTTATTGAATTAAACTAAATTTTTGCAATGACGTAAATAGGTCAACCTTGTGTTCAATTGGGATAAGTTCCATTTTATGGTACACTCTAGGGTAATTTCAAGAAAAGGGATTGAGGTTGATAAAGCAAAGGTTAAGGCTATTGAGAATATGTTAAATCCAACAATAATGAAAGAGGTTTCAAGCTTTTTGGGAAATGCAAGGTTCTATAGAAGATTCATCAAGGACTTTTAAAAAAATTACAATGCCTCTCTGCTCCTTGTTAGCTAAAGATGTTCAAGTCATATTCAATGTAGATTGCAAAACAAATTTCTAGAGATTGAATAATTCTCTTATCTGAACCCCCATCATTCAATTGCCAGACTAGATTGATCCTTTTGAAATCATGTGTGATGCTGGTGATTACGCCATAGGGATAGTCTTAGGACAAAAGCAAGAAATAAGCTCCATGTTATTCATTATGTAAGCATGAATATAGATGATGCTCAAATCACTTATGTCACTGTAGAAAAGGAGATGATTGCTATAGTCATGCTTTTGACAAGTTCCAAAAATATCTTGTGGGGTTTAAAGTCATTATATATATGGACCATGATGCAATTAGATATCTCTTGAGTAAGAAGGAGCCAAACCCCATTTTAACAATTGGATATTGTTGTTACAATAGTTTGATTTGCAAATCAAAGAAAAAAAGGGGACATAAAATAATGCAACGATCACCTTTCACGCCTCTTCACAAGTGTCGAAAATAAGGTTTCTATTGATGAGAATCTTGTGATTGAGAAGTCATATGCAGTAAATTCACTTGCGACATGGTTTGCTGATTTTTCAAACTATCTAGCCACCAGATGTCTTCCTCTTGGTGTCACATATCAACAAAAAAAAGAATTTCCTTCATGATGTCAAATTTTACTATTGGGATGATCCCCTATTGTTCAAGAAATGTGCAGATGGGTTGATTAGGAGATGTATTTCCAATGAGGAGATCCAAGTGTGATTTCAAAATGTCATTCCTCTCATTATGGAGGACATTTTGGAGGAGAAAAAACTTCAACTAAGATTCTACATGCATTTTTTTTGGCCAACTCTATTCCAGGATGTGCATGCATTAGTTAAAGCTTGTGATAGTGTCAAAGATCAGGAGGGATTTCAATGAAGGATGAGATGCCACTAAATTCAATCTTGAGATTGAAGTTTTTGATGTATGGGGCATAGAATATATGATCCATTTTCCTCCTCTTACTGCTACAAGTTCATTCTAGTGGTTTGTGACTATGTATCAAAATGGGTAGAGGATATTCCCACTCAAGCTCCAAATGCAAAATCAGTGGTGAAGCTTTTCCAGAATGTCATTTTTCCAAGATTTGGGGATCTAAGGGCAATCATATCAGATGGAGGAAGTCATTTCAATTAATGGATCCTCAATAATCTATTGAGAAAATATGGTGTCAAGCATAAGATCTCTACACCATACCATCCACTAACTTCAGGGCAAGTTGAAATTTCAAATAGACAATTGAAGGAAATATTAGAGAAGATAGTCTCTAACTCAAGAATAGATTGGGTATTGAAATTAGATGACACATTTTGGGATTATAGGACAGCCTAGAAGACACCTATCGGTATGAATCCATTCAATCTAGTCTATAGAAAGTCTTGTCATCAACTTGTACAACTTGAGCATAGAGCATTGTGGGCAATTAATTTCTCAACTATGATATGAAGAAAGAAAGAGAAAGAAGGTTGCTATAAATACAAGAATCGTAGGATCTCAGATTAGATGCATGTGAAAATGCCAAGATGAATAAGGAGAAAACAAAGAGATGGCATGATAAGAGGATCCATACCAAAGATTTCAAAGAAGGAGATCAACTATTATTATTCAAATCCAAGCTAAATATTTTTCCAAGAAAGGTGCGTTCTAAATGATCCATTCCCTTACTAGTGTTAAAGGGTTTACCCCTATGGAACAATGGAGATACAAGGAAAAGAAGCCTCATTCAAAGTTGACAATCAATGTTGCGTATTATACATTATGGGAGAGAAGATAGACTAGTGAGTCTCATGATCCCTCTCAGATGCTTGATGTTGTAGTCTAAAGTCTCACTCCAGACTTTAAGTAGAGGACCTTATTGGAGTTGACCCCACATTTATTATAGATTTCATTTTAAGCATTCACTCAAAAACTTTCTCTTTCTAAAATAAATTTTCCATGGATGAATGTAATAGTTTAGGCCCTTATGAGAATATTTCATTGTCATTGTAGGTGATGAGAAAAGAAGGGTCAAGTTTTGTAGATATACACATGAACTTGATGTGTCAACCATAGTACACGACACATCTCCACTCACAAGATATTGACCTATGCCGACCTCCAGACTACATGATGTGTCAATATTTAGACACGATGTGTGGCATTCTAGAAGCAAGTTTGTGGAAAACAACACAACATGTATAAATTCACACAATGTATCCTCATCATTCGTCAATTATTGATTTATTTCATGGACAGATACATGACATGTCTTTATTCATACATGATGTGTCTTCATCGGCTTAAAGATGTCAGGGAGTTCACTGAAAGCATACATGGTGTGTGTAAATTTGCACATGGCGTGCATTATAAGAGGAAGTTGTCACTGGAATTTACTGGAAGCAAACACAGCGTGCATTATTTTATACACGACGTATCCCAACCAAGAAAGATAAAAATAAAAGGGCAGCCAACATGTGCATTAGTACACACTGTGTACTTCAAAGCACACACCATGTTTGTAGGATAGAACTAGGATTTTTAGCTCCAAATTCGAAGTTGTTATCCTCATTTTCCATGACAACTCACACTATTTTCAAGAGCGAACAGTCATGTCTACCTTGAGCCGCCATTCCTGAGCCCCATGACCTCTGCCATGTGAGAAGCCTCCAACAACTCCAACTGCCACTCATTGCTGTCCCACTCTAGATCTATTTGACGCCACCCCTTCTCTAACTGCAAGCTCAAATCTGCCTAAGAGTACTGAGGTCAAGTCCAGATCCAAGAGCCTCACCTCCCCTAACTCTGATTTCTTCTACGCACCACTTCTCAACCACCAAAGCAGACTAGATCAGTAGTGATCCTCCTCTATCCACACCGTACAACAAAAATTTGAAGGTTCAACCCCTTTCCTTCACTCAATCTAGGTCATGCTTGACCTAGAGATTGCCTCTAATATAGAAGAAATGACGTGACTGAAGCCTACACATTGTGACACCTCCTCCATCCTTGACCTAAAAATTTCCTTCTTTATAGAACACACGACATGTGTCTTCCTATACAAGACATGTCTTGCCGTTCCAAATAAGCTTTCATCCACATGAAAGACACATCTTGTCCCTCCTAGAACACGACGTGCCCCCTATTCTAGAAACTCAAAGGAGAAGAAATGACACCAATAAAGCAAGCCTCAAAACACCACAAGGGGAGAGATCTTCCTCAGTCCCCAACTACATTTCCATTTCTAAGTTCAGAGTCTTAGAGGTAGAAGACACCACACACCAACATTGATCAATTGTAGTCCTCCCAATGCACTTTTCCCATGAGGAAATAATAGAGGCACTAGGATTCAAAGACAAGGTACTCATATTGATAGAGAAGCTTGAATTCAGGTATACTTGTTGGACAGTGAGTAAAACCTACCCTAAACTTACATACGAGTTTCTGACTACATTGAAAAGCTGAGACTAACCTTACAAAGCCTCATGAGCCATTTGTGACCATATTCTTCTATCTTTTGGGTCAAAACTACAATTTAACCTTCAAACAATTCTATGAGACACTTCAATGCCACTATGGAGGTGGTTTAACAGTAGTTCTAAAGAAGTGCTTTTTGGAGAGAAATAATAGATGATGGCATCCATGAAGCAAAGAGGCCAAGGAAGCATGAATTCATAATCCCATCTTTTACTATGTCCATCACCTTCTTAGAACAATGTTTTTTACAAAAAAGGAAACCAAAGAAATATGTGGAAAGTTGGACCTTTTCTTTCTATGGGTAATGGTAAATGATTTCAAAATCAATGTAATGTACTTCATTCTAACTAGGTTCGTTGAATTCAAGAAGAAGTCCTCAAGCAATATCATTATTGGGGGGTTGATCACCCACATTGTTGGAAAGGTTAATACTGATTTTACAAGTCTGAAGACTTCACCTGGAAAGAACCTAGTTGACGTACAATTACTTGTTTCCTCTGGTTTAGTTATTTGGTTTACCAATGATGATATAAAATCCAGGAAATGTTTCTTTGATAATAAGCAATTCATTGAACTGCCTGATTTGGAGGGTGCAACTTCGATAAACAAGGACAATTATAAGGTTGATCTCGCTAATTTTGATCACCATGAAGGTGCACCCATTGCAACTGCTACTGCATCACTACCTCCCTCCATCGGTAAGAAAACAGAGTATAGTTAGGACATTCCCGATGTGCAACACCTATACAGCTACACCCAACATAGATTTGGTCAGCATGATAGCCATTTAGATCTAATGAGCCAACAATATTCTTGTGAGAACCCATTACACCAAATAAGATTACTCAAAACATAAAGCACAATCAATCACTAATTAATCACATACCCAAAAATATGGGTAAATGAAAACAGATTTCAGCATCAGCACTCGCTCTGAAACATTTGCATAAGAGCCCATTATCTTTCTTATATCCATACTATTCCAATAATTTGATACAATTTTTCTATTGCCTTATCCACAACATATATATACAGGAGAACCATATTCATATATGCCACACAAACAAGCATTAACATGCTAACAAAGGTTCAATTTGTTTGAAACACCATTTACTAACTATTCCTACCCAGACCAGAGAGTACAGGGACGACTCTAGGACACACTAGACATCTAATCAACTTTCTCAAAGATTCATTTTTTAGCTCCTCTTCTTGCTGCCACAGGTTTGTTTTTGTCACTTCGGATTACCTAAAAAAATGTGGTGAACCACAAGGGTGAGACCCATGTCCCAGCAAGAGATATAACCTCCAACAACATTTATTGATTATAACATTTTTACGTAATTAAACAGTTAAATAGTTTAATCAGATATAACGAATAAGCTCAGTAGTACTGATAATTAACAAAATACATAAAGCAGAAGATAATAAATATCATCATTATCCAGACTATCATCCTTTATCTTGTTGACAATATAAGCAATTTAGTAGCATATGCATATCTTACATCATGAGTAAGTCTAGTAACACATAATCTCTATTATTATGAATAAGTCTAGCCACATAAGCATAGCTAACAACTTGATCATGTCTAATTGGTTGAACATATCAACATCATAAGAAGAGCTAACAACATAAGCACAACTATCCGAATAAGCAAGATTAGAAGTATATGCATCTCTAGTTACAAAGGCATGGCTAGCATGCTAAACATAACTAACAACATGAGATAGCTAGCATCATGATTATAATCAGAAGTAGCAGTATAGTTTTCAACACAAGCATAGCTACTATATGTATGCATCTAAAATCTTAAGCATATCCACAACCTAAGTATATCTACTATCTCTTAATTGCACTAAGCATCATCTTTATGTAAAGATAACAAACAAGGATTTTCATCCAATGTGAAACGTTATGTATAACCCTAAATGAAAATGCTACATGGCTGTATTACATCTTTTATTATGCCATGAGGAAATTGAGGATACCACTCAAAATCCAACATACCACTGCTAAGTTGAAATCAGTACCATACAAGATCTAGGAAGAGCCAGACTCCTAACATCTTCTCTGCTCCTAGTCAGTACGGGTCTGCCATAGTGACACATAAGGTCAAGATGCTAACAGCCTAGTCCGTCCTTGGTACAAGTCATGACACTAGTGAAAGGAGGTGGGTATGCATACCCTACCATCCAAGGTACAACCACAATTGTCCTCCAATCTTGTCACATATATAATCATCGAGACACGACCGTAGCCATTCTCAATCACATCAGATGTATGAGACATGACCATAGCCATCCTCTACAACCTACATTGTGGATGACAAGGATATATCCTCAACTTGCCACCCCCACATACTCAATAATATGTGCTCAGAGTTTCCCTTAGGAATACTCATTACACCATCTGGCAAGTTCCGACACTCAGATGGATCTATGGCACATGGAACTACATGATTAGAGTTTCACTTGATTACTTATGCCAATTGGGTAAACTAAGATTGCATGAAACAAGTGGACTTACAAACCCTAATCACTTCTAACAAGCATATAAATATCACAACTTTGAAAGATATAAAACATGTGAAACATAATTTCTCATCTCATCATCACATGGTACTATTCACTTGTCATTCATGAGGTTACGCTAGTCATCATACTATCACAAGATATAAGTCCTTCTCACAATATCACATGGTATCATCCCTTTTCAACACAAGAGGGTTACACCTCATTTAGGGCACAACCATGCCCAAAGGTCATTAAGACCATCATACTATCACATGATATAAATCCTTTTCACAATATCACATGGTATCAACCCTTATCAATACAAGAGGATTACATCTCATTCAGGGATCAACCATGTCAAAAGTTCATTAAGACCATCATACTATTCCCTACAAGATCATCATTATCTTTGCATGCCTTATAACAAGGCTCAACAACATCACTTACATGTAATACACCGAATCAACACAATATTGCATTAATAATCTAGGACATATTCATAAACAATCATAGCAGGGTTATATTAATATTAAGAACATTCCTTAATTACATCAACATGCAAGGAATCTATATATGATTAACCCTCATCATATTCATAATGCACATGCTTAGCATAAGAAAGTATCAACCATGTGGCTATGATAACTGCCAATTAACAAATTAAGTTTATGGTCATATTCAGGAGGTTATTCCACCATCATTCCACTCATCTTTATCTATTTGCATTAGAGTTAGGTTCAACATGACAAATTATATCAATCTTACTAATTAACACTTATACCCAAACCCTAACGCATGACATCCCCATTAGATCATGGATGCATAAGGTGAAACATTACCATCACATTCCATACTATTCTCAAGTTTGAACCCACACATAAATCAAGGTGTAACCATCGAATTATAGCATACTAAGGTTTCAACAACAGTAACAAAGTACTTCATGATTGAATTAGTAATTCAAGGACTACTCATACCCAATTACGATCATTTAGTTATATTAAAGCTAAGTATATCAAGATATACCTCATTAGGGTTACATATCAACACAATATGGTTATCATCCCTTCTATTCATATGAGTGAATAGGTAAGACTACCTTATTAAGGGTAACCCTCCATTTGTTCCATCATCATTCAACTAATATCACCATACCACAATGTCACCTAGAACCACTAGATGTTTAAAAGGCAAGACCATTGGTTGTTTACATAAGTAAACACCTGGGATAAACCACCTATTAAGTCCTTGATTTGTTCTCTAGAAATAGTCACCATGTAACTATATACATCCCTTGATTAACAACACAGAAAGTTACACTGAGAGTAAGGGTAAAACCCACAATCGACTGTTCAGTTAAAACAAGCCATCCATTGTCAACAAGTAAGTTCCTTAAGTTGATCATATAAAGAAAACCATCTAAATCACATTATTAGGACCAAAATATTACATTAGCCATCATTCTACTTTATTGGAGGAAATAACATTAGAGCTTGACCATTGGGTCAAGTTCATATGTTAAAACCATCAATTACAATATAGGTCTGACCATTGCATCAAGTAACCCAATAAAACATTGGTCTAAGGCTTAATTGATGCTACAACTATATTAATAACTCACCATAGGTTTCGGAGATCTGATTCACCATCATTAGTGACCATTAAGTCACCATAGGTTGTTAGATCAACACTATATTCATTAATCATCATCAAATATTGAACTAATTTCATCATTGATTGATAACATTATTAGGGTACTTAATGGTTGATCATTAAACTTCTAATTGATCCAAAACCTTACCTAAGGGGGTGACCATAGGTTGTCACCATAATATGACACCTTTTTTGATCAAGACCATCAGTTGTCATGAAGACAACACCATAGGGTTGTTGCAATGGTACCATCATCGAGTCATGAGTTTATAGAAGAATTCATCTTTGAACCCAAAATTTGACAATTGGTTGATAGGTGCTTAGCACCATAAGTTTCCAAACCAACCTGATCCAAGTCATATTATACCTTATGAATAACATACACATGATCACAAGTTCATCTATAACTGAAATTAGAATAGGGAACATTATAAAAATCGAAATCCAAGTCAAGCATATATTTTTAGTGCATGGATCATCATTTTCAAGCAAGAACATGATCTAGAAAGCTTATGGTAAGCAATAAATGTGGAGCAAGTTATACAAATTTCCTCTAATGAGAATATGAAACCCCACATAGAAGGTAGGGTATAAAATCCAAGCATAAGCTATGAACTCTTCCATCTAGCACCTTTCTTCATCAAATGAGCAAACCCTAAGCATAAGGAACAAGAAAGGTAGGGTTTTAGAGCTTTAGAGCAATTTAAACCATGGAACATCAAGGTTCCAACCTAGAAAAAGGTATGAGGAAGGATAACAAAGAAATAAATGGAGGAAAGAAGGGGATTCTTACTCTTTTAGGTCAAGATCACTAGAAGGAAGCTTTTTAAACCCTAAAAGGAAGTCAATTGCAACCCTAGATTCTTTTTCCAAGAAGGTCCCCTCTTTCTTCTTACTTGGATAGGAAATTCGTAGAATCACAGAGGGAAGATGAGGTTTGTAGAAGGAGGAAAGTGGTGGAGAGAAAACCGCTTGTTTTGATGCTTAGGGATAAGTATATGAAACTTTAAGATAAAGAAAAAGAAAAAGTTGAAGTTCTAGTATCTTTCCAAGTGTCCATATTTGACAATTAAGCTTGTATTATGATTTCAAAGCATATCACAAGGTTATATTAGTGTTATAAGAATTCAATTATGATAATTAAGCTAATTCAACTCATTAAGCAAGTTTAGGGGCCTTACAACTATAAACCCCTAACAAGAATTTCGCCCCCGAAATCCAATGTAAACAAAGATGGGTACTTCCTATGCACCTCATTATATTACCTTCACATGTTTACTTGCATATCATGGTGATGTCACATCATTCATACATATCTCATCTTGGGTCAGCACAAAAACCCCCACATAAGAAGACGTTTGCATATATGGAACATAGAAACTTGTTTTGCCACCTGTACAAATCTAATAGTAACATTCAACTTTGGGACTCAATTGTCATCTTGAACTATTCTATATGTTGTACCACACATCACTCAGAGGCCACACTCACTGGATCTTACCAAAAATAGAACATCAGGTATATGTTATCATATGCAACTTTACAAGGTTTCATCTCTATGCTCCTTTAATGGCTGTTGTAATCAACAACTCAATCAACCATGTAGGCACCCTCTAGTTTTAAAGAACTTATGCAGAATATGTTTTTAGAGGATTCTCCAATCATCTCAATGGTGGACTGACCATATATTTGGCTGAAGAATCATACACTTGTATATAGCTGTTAACAAATATAACTTCCTGATTGACTTTGTTAGGGGTGGAGCAACGGCATTGTCTTTATCTTATCAGGATTCACATAACATACTTAATAGAGGTATCATAACTCCTAGAGGATACACTAGTCAACCCCCAACTCACTCTCGTTCAACTTATCTCATAGCTATTGCTGCTTCGGCAACCCTAAAGTTTTTGAAGAAATATTGATCATATTTTTGACCATATTTGAAATACTTTGACATGTCATCATTCAAATCTTGCTACAACTTGTAAGACATTACTTGAACACTCTATTCCTCCTTTGCATAAATTCTATTGGTACATTGGTTAGTCTAAAGGACATAACTCTAAACTCATCATGATCATGTGAATTATGTCATCCAGTCTAACTCTTATGCATTAATATTTGATCATAGGTTTATCTTAAAGAAATACAGTATCACATATCTATTAACCAACAAAACCATCTATCCTAGATAGTGGTCTTGCCCAACTATCACTGAACCATACACAACATTATAGAATCACTTTTTTTTTCAAACAACATTTAGAGGGTCATCATCAACTCTCTCTCTATGGGAGAGAAATACTTGGAATGTTCATTTAATAAACATCTCCAACCTTCACATACTTCCCATACTATTGACACATCTTGGATACTAGGATTCATTACCTTGGTATCCACCTCATGTGCTATAAGGAACTCACATCCTTATCTCATCTACTTTTACCAACATAACAAATCTCATGACATATAAGAGGAGCCTTCCTAATTATTGGAAGGATCAAAAGAAAACTCATCACAAACTTTATGATCTTAGAACCATAGTCCAAGAAACCTTATACTATAATAAGCTATCCACCTTCATGTTTTTAGAGAATCCACACGTACCAAGTGGCAATGATCCACTTGAAAGTTGTGCCCGAAAAAGGAAAGACACAAATGGAGACACACTTCCCATACCATAGTAGTATTTTTCAAGGGTCACTAGCAAAAAGGTAACCAATTCTGTTTTCATTATGCAGGTTATAGTTTCTTATGTATCATTTTACCCTTTTCATTTCAGGTTCCTTTCCATTAGCATAGGAATCATCATGATTAACATATCTAATTACTCCATTGATTACTATTTATCACACTTGGTATGTTCTCTTATTTTATTATGTTTTTCAACCACTTATGATAGGTAAATCATCATATTCCACATTTTCTTCATTAAATCGGGATAATCTCCCTTTATTTCTTTCACATGCCTTGCTGATTTTTCATTAACACTTTCTTACACACATAGGTTGGTCTGAGATTAACTCAGGTTCGACCTTATTTCTTTGTCATTATTCCCATTCATCTTCTCATTTTGTACTTGTTATAGGAGTTCTCTCTAAATTATGTAGATTTCATACCTTGATTCACTATATAAGCATAGACTCACTACTACAGAAACATCATTCAATGTCACTTTTCTGAGCGTCGGTTATTTAAACAAACCGACGCCTATAACATTCCACGTCGGCTATTTAGTAAATCCGACATCTATATTCAAAGACCATCCAGACACGGGTACCACTTTGTATTCAGCGTCCGCTAGGTAAAACAAACTGACGCCTAAAATTGCCCGCGAAATCCAATTTTCAAGAGAAAAAAAGTGTCACATACAACGTCGGTTTTTTAACTACTAACCGACGCCTATATAATATGAAATTTTGCGTGAAAAGTTCCAATTTCGGTGTCGGTTATCCTTTGATAACTGATGTTGATAATGGTTACCGTCAAATAATTTAGGGCAATGATTGTCCAATTCGACGTCGGTTTTTACTATCAACCGACGCTTAAGAGGTTTAGGTGTCAGTTTTGTAGACAACTGACGCCTTTTACAAACTTAATAGACCCGCGATCACCTAACTCTTCCCCTTTCTTCTGTTTCATCGCGTTAATTTTCTCTGCTGCTTGCCGCTCACCTAAAATAGCCCGACGACCCCCGTTGCTGCTCGCTGCCGCTGCTATTGGTGTGCCTCTGCTCGCCGCTGCCGCTGCCGCGTCCTCTTTCTCCTGCTGCTGCCGCTCGCTGCCACTACTGCTCGCCGCTCTATTCTGCTCTTCTCTGCTCTTCTCCAGGTGCCATTCTGCTCGCCGCTCACCGCCTCCTTCTCTGCTTGTTGCTCTCACACCGCCGTCTCCGCTCTTCTCCACGCTAGCTCCAGGTAGCCCTAGCCTCTTTTCTTCCTTCTCCCTAGCTCCTTACCAAAAGAAAGCACAACCGTGGCTATGTTGGCCACCACGGCCATGCTGCCCAGCACAGACGTAGTAGGCCAACACAACCACAGCCGTGCTTGCTGTTGGTAAGGATATGAACACATATTTATGTAATGCTTTATGTAAATCCTAGGATACAAACAAATCTTTTGCTTGCATATATTTGTGCTTCTAATCCTAATGCTTGACCTAATTCAGTAAATTTTGATGCATGTTGAAATAAGATTTAAACTTGTCCATTCTAGCATCCTAATTTGATTTGATTAAACCCTAACATTGATGAAACCCTAACATCAATTGTGATGAAACCCTAACATCAATTGTGATGAAACCCAAATATGTACATATCTATTATTGTGTTTGTTGGCCTAGAAACCCGTCCAAGATTTACTTATTAGGAGTAAATCTTGGATAGTCCCCAGTTTGGGACTGTTCTTGAACACCTAATCTCACTTAGGATGTAAGTGTATAATGTGCATTGGGTTTTCGAGAAAATTTCGGTAGCATTTCCCTGTTTGTTCTCTAAGTACATATGTACTTAGAGAACAGTGGGGAAATGCTGCTAAAATTTTCTTGAAAACCCAATACACATTATACACTTACTAGTGAGATTCGGTGTTCAAGGATGGGATAGGTGGTATACATTTATTATATATAAGAATGACATCACATGTGTTTGTTGTCCTAGAAACCCGTCCAAGACCCTAATCTTATCCTAATATATACTTGTTTTCTCTTTGATCATAGAATGGATAGATCATGGATGTCCATTCGCAATTGTTGCACCCCAGAGTTTATATCTGGTCTTGATCAATTTATTAGATTTGTCGAGGAACATAGGAAAGAACCTGGAGATAGGTTCTTCTTTCCATGTAGGCATTGTGGTAACAACTTGAAAGTCAGCAGTGTTGATGAAATCAAAAGTCATGTCATGTGCAACGGGATTGTACAAGGCTATACAGAATGGCACTAGCATGGAGAGATTTCAAACTCGAAACCAGTGGATGTCGATAGCAGTGCTTGGGTGGAAGAAGAAATTGCCTCCGATGACGTAGATGTGAACGAACCAGTTCCAGTAGACATTGTTGATGCGATGCTGGATAGTTTTAGGGTAGAGCACACCGATCCACCTCCTATCTTTAGAAACATTGTGCATAATGCTGAGATATCGTTATACACAGGCTGTGCTAAGTTTATGAAGCTTAGCGTTGTGTTAAGATTGTATAAGTTGAAAGCTACCAATAGATGGAGCGACAAAAGCTTCACTTCATTGTTGACTTTGTTGAAAAAAATGCTTCCTGAAGGAAACGAGCTGCCAATCTCAACATACCGGGTAAAGAAATTGTTGTGCCCAATGGGAATGGAGTCCAAGAAGATACACACATGCCCGAATGATTGTGTAATATTTCAAAAGGACTATGTGGATTTGAAAGATTGTCCAAAATGTGGTGTGTCACGGTATAAATTGACGACTTTGGGGGAGTCCAAAACTGGTTCTCCTACCAAGGTGATGTGGTATCTACTTATAATATCACGGTTTCAATGCTTGTTTGCAAATCCGAAAGGTGTGAAGAATTTGAGGTGGCATGCAGATGTTAAGAAAAATAATGATGGGATCCTACGACATACGTTTGATTCCCCACAGTGGAAGAAGATTGATCTATTGTACCCCAAATTTGGTGAAGAAGATAGGAATCTAAGACTTGTGCTTTGTACAGATGGGATGAATCCGTACGAGACATTGAGCAACCAACATAGCACTGGGCCAGTCATGCTTGTTATGTGCAATCTTCCTCCCTGGCTGTGTATGAAAAAGAAGTACGTTATGTTGTCGTTGTTGATATCGGGCCCTAAACAACTCAGAAATGATATAGATGTTTATCTTGAACCTCTGATTGATGACTTAAAGAAACTTTGGGCTGAAGGTGTGATGACCTATGATGCTTCAGGAAGAGAGACATTTCATTTGCACGCTATGTTGTTTTTCACTATTAATGACTTTCCAGCATACGAGAATTTGTCTGGATATAGTGTCAAAGGAGCTAAAGTGTGTCCTATATGTGAAGAAAACACGGATTCAATAAGACTAAAACATGGCGGAAAGACTGTATATCTTGGTCATCGAAGGTTTCTTTCAAAATTCCATCCGTATCGTAGGAAGAGCAAAGCATTCAATGGATGGAATGATGAATGGAGTGCACCTAAACCTATACCAGGGGATGTTGTTTATGAAAGAGTAAAAGACATTGTCAATGAATTTGGTAAGAAATCACAATGTAGTATGGCCACACGGAGTGACAATTCTTCATTCAAGAAGAAGTCAATATTTTGGGATCTTCCTTATTGGAGTTCTTTGACAGTCAGGCATTGTATCGATGTAATGCACGTTGAGAAAAATGTCTGTGATAACGTCATTGGTACTCTGTTAAATATACCAGGTAAGACTAAAGATGGGATAAAATCCAAACTGGACCTACGTGAAATGAGAATAAGGTTAGAATTAATAGAATTACGTCAAATGGGTAATAAAAGAACATACTTACCTCCCGCTTGTTACACGTTGTCTAGAAAGGAGAAGAAAGCTTTTTGTGAATGCTTGGTAAATGTAAAGGTGCCACATGGTTACTCATCCAACATCCGTAGATTGGTATCAATGAAAGATCTGAAATTGATAGGTCTTAAATCTCATGATTTTCACACTCTAATGCAACAAATATTGCCCGTGGCAATTCAATCGATATTGCCGAAACATGTAAGGTTTGCAATCACCAGACTTTGTTTTATTTTCAAAAGTCTATGTAGCAAAGTTATTGACCCTGATACTCTCGATAATTTGCAAAGAGAAGTGGTTGTTACCCTATGTCAGCTTGAGATGTATTTCCCTCCTTCATTCTTTGATATCATGGTACATCTTGTTTTCCACTTGACTAGGGAAGTGAAAATGTTGGGACCAGTTTTCTTGCATTGGATGTATCCCTTTGAGCGATACATGAGTATTTTTAAAGGTGATGTTCGAAACCGTTATCGGCCTTAAGGGAGTATTATTGAAGGTTATGTGGTGAGAGAGGTTATGGATTTATGCAATGACTTTCTAAGTGGTAATAACACTCCTATGAATGACAAGAATATTGAGGAGGGAAAAGGAATTTTGGGATCACGGGTAAAAGTAATCAACCGTGAGTAGTTGGAATAAGGTCACTTGTATATTTTACACAACATGGACGAAGTGAGTGTTTATATCGAGGAACATACCAATTTCATCAAGAGACAACATCCTCGAGCAAGTTCAATGGGGCTTGCTAGAGAGCATAACAAGACTTTTACTAAGTGGTTTGAAGATAAAGTCTTACATCAACTATCTCAAACACCAAATGATATTATGGAAATTATCAAATGCCTCGCCTTTAACCAAAATTGAATGTTATGTCTTATGAAGCGTTTGACATTAATGGGTTCACATATTACACAAAGAGCCAAGATGATAAGAGTGTCGTCCAAAATAGTGGGGTCACTCTTCAAGCGTCGACTATGTATTTTGCAAGTGCAAAGGGTAAGAGTCCACGTGAAGCTAAAATGTCATATTACTTTTTTTTTTTGGTGAAGCCAGGGGACCATCTATTCACCCCACTCCCCTTGTGTGGGCACAATCAAAAGCAAAGATACATCTCCTGCTGAATCGCAGGTAACCCCACAAAACACACCAACACAAAACACACATCAAACAAGGCCGCACAAACCGACCCAAAAAACCCCTCCTACCTCTCTCCTCAACACAACATAAGGCGTCTTGTGCTTCTCAAGAAACACCATGCCCCTAATCCTACTAGGAACAGTCCTCATATCAGAAACAACAATCAGCTCAGTCAAATGCATACCCCATCTCCCTATCTCCTTCGGGATCGAATTGATAACTTTATGCACTAACGATCCAGTAATGTCCCTCTCTGCAATGATCTCCTTCACCTCTTTGATCAAATTAACGATCTTCCAAGGTGCAACATCAGCTCCCCACAACATACCATGGACCGAACGATCATCAATCTCCACACTAGAAACATGTAAAAACTGATCTTCCGCAAACTTAATCCCAACAGCACACACTTGAACAAGCGCCATCTGGTAGCAATCAGCCGTCAACCAAGCTCTAGAAATATGACAAATAGCAGCATAATGGTTCCTAACAATCCCAGCCATCCACCATCTATTACGGCCATAGATATCACGGTTCTGCCCAACCGCAATGTTCAGCTTCAGATTATAAATGTCAGGATTCATCCACCTCACCAAACTAATCTCCTTCAGCATGTACATAGGATCCTCCACCCCATAAGCCTTAATCCTGTTATGAAAAGAAGAATCAGCTATGCGGGTGAATCTTTTTTGCTTCATCAAAGCGTTAATCTGGTATATCAACCAATCCACCTCCCTATTCCACAGAATCTTCCTGTTATCATATCTAGCCGCACACCTCATCCGCCAAATACAGTACGGAATAATAGTGGCCACGCACGCCACAAGCCAAAGCTGTAAATCGCCAGAACTACCAAAGGAGCAAGCATCAATCAAAGATATCCGATCCGCGGGAGCAGGATAATCCGTGATCTCCGTGACCCTGGTCCAGAAAGATGTGGCAATCTGACTATGAAACATAAGATGGTCAATGTCTTCCACACTTGGCTCATCACAACAATCACACCGGGACGCTAGAGCAATATAGCAACTGGCCATGTTCTCATCAGTAGGGACAGCATTCTTCATCATCTTCCAAATGAAAGCACACGCCTTAGGTGAGTTGACGTGCCAAATTCGGTGAAGCCCATGCGGTCCATCATAACTTGCACTTCCCAAGATCATCTTGACAGAGCGAACGGAAAACTGGCCTCTCAAATCCGGTACCCAAATGGGATAATCATCCGTGTCTGAAATTTGTTGACCCGCCTTTCTAATAAGCTCCACCCCATGCTCGTCGAGGACCTACTGTAAAGATAGCCAATCCCAACCACTCCCATGAATCCAGAAGTCACGCACCAAAAAAGGTTGGTTGCGATCACTGTTAAACCGTGCGTGATCAAACAACCTCTCATCACACCACAAGAAATCCCAGAACGGAAAATCACCCTTTCCAACAATCCAGCGGCAATGAGGATATATGCTCGGGAACATATTCCAAACTTTCTTCCAGTAAGGAGAGGCATTCGACTTATACTTCAGATGGTGGGGATATAAAGCAGAACGACCAACCGCTCTATTTGCATACTTGGCGCTGCAGAACTTGGCCCATAAAGTATCTCCAACAATCATCTCCCAACACGCCTTTGCCACAAAAGCGTTGTTTATGCTGCGAGTAGTAGACAACCCAAGACCACCTTGTTTTATAGTAAGCGCCACTCTGTCCCAGCTAACCCAAGCCTTCCTATGAACGTTGGCACGGTCTGCCCAAAGGAATTTAGAAAACATGGCATCAAGACGAGAAGCAATACCATCCGGAATACCAATAGAAGTCGCTGTATACACCATAGTAGAGGATAACACATGTGCAATCAAAAGCTTCCTGCCTGCAAAAGATAACAGCCTGGACTTCCATGAAGCAGTCTTATGAGAGACCTTCTGAATAAGATAATCAAAGTCAGAAATCAAGTTCCTTCCAGCTCTAATCGGCACCCCCAAGTATACAAAATGATCAACCACATTATCCATCTGAATAGTTGCGCCAATATCCATCTTAGTAGCCGAGTCTTTGCTGCCCACAACACAAGAAGATTTCAACCTATTAATCCTCTGGGTCGACGCAGTCTCATACATAGAGAGAAGCACCTGAATCTCATCCATGGTGTTAGGAGTAGCATTCACACAGATCATAATATCATCAGCATAACTCAAAAAGAGAGGAGGGATCCCATTTCCCCTAGTACGAAATCTCGCCACTCTCCTCAACTCCCCCATAAGCGCAAGCCTTCTGCAAAGGATTTCTTCAAACAAAATGAATAGAAAAGGAGAGATGGCATTACCTTGTTTCAGCCCCCTGAGGAAAGGAAAAAAACCGGAGGACTCTTCCCCAATCGTAACCGTAGCCCATGAGTTAGAGAAGAAACTGATACATAACTCAATGAACTCCTTGACAAAACCGAACCTCGCCATGATCCGCTCCAGGACATCCCATTTAATCCGATCATACGCCTTAGACATATCAAGCTTTATCATGATGTTCGGCCTATCACCCCCATAGTAGATGTCATGCATCAACTCCTTCACCAACCGGACATGGTGAGTGATCTCCCTCCCTCTAATAAACGCCGCCTGCTCCTCAGAAATCAAAGCCGGCATCAAAGAAACCATCCTGTTACTAATAACACGTGCAAGGATTCTCAGCGCCACATTTTCTACAGAAATTGGGCGGAAATCCTTCTCCAGGATCGTCGGATCGTCCTTCTTGGGAATAAGCACAATACGGCAACAGAACAAACTACGATGACAATTCTGTCTAAGGAAAAAGGCTTCAGCGAGTCTCATAAAATCATCATTTATATACTCCCATGCAGCCATATAAAAAGGAATAGTAAAACCATCAGGACCAGGAGCAGAAAACTTGTCCATTTGGCTCATAGTATCAAACACCTCAGTCGCACTAGGAACAGCAGTAAGAGACATATTATCATCCATAGACACAGCCTCCAGTATACTAGCTAGGAACTCCTCCAGAACATCATCATCATGAGGTACCATCTCGTTGTAAGCATTCCTATAGAAATCAGCAGCACATGACGCAATCTCCTGTGGGTCAGTCACCCTGTCCCCCGACGGTAAAGTGATGCATCTAACTCTCTTATTCTTTCTACGGGACTTCACAACAGCATGGTAGAACCTAGAGTTGCGCTCACCGTCGTTCAGCCATTGGATCCGGGACTTCTCTTTCCATATATTCTCCTACACGTCTAACACCTCTTGAAGCTCAAACTCCGCAATCCTCAAAGCAGTCTCATTGGCCGTGCAAGGGTACTCATCAAAGGCAGTTTGGGTAACGTGGACCACATCCTCTAGATCTAGGATCTTTTGGATTACGTCCCCAAAGGTCTTCCTGCTCCAAGACTTTAGAGCCTCTCTCATCCTTTTAAGCTTATAGTAGAAAACATTGGACGGGTGCCCCTCTCTGGAATCATCCCAATTATCGGCAATGATCTTCATACACTCCTCATGCTGCAGCCACGTCTGCATGAAAGCAAAAAAACTCTTCTTTCTGATAGTAGCCAAATTTCCAGACTTGTACAAAATCGGGCAATGATCCGACACTCTATAACGAGTAAGATGACACGTGCAAGAATCCGGTCGCAGAGCAACCCAAGTATCATTCAGCAAAATCCTATCAAGTCTCTCCCAGATAGTAGGCGTATTGTACTGCTTATTGACCCACGTGAACCTGCTGCCCTAAAACTGTGTCTCCTTGAAATACCCGCTCTGGATAAAGGTGTTGAAATAAACAACTTCCTGAAAGCTCCTGTTATTGCCCCCTCTCTTCTCCTGATCACTTCTAATGATATTAAAATCACCTGCAAGAAGCCAACTACTATCTCCAATGATACCCGACATCTCAAGAACATCTTCCCATAGAGACCGCCTGTAAACGTAGCTACAACTTGCATAGACCGCAGTAACAAAAAAATTATTACTCCTCTCATCAGTATATCTCATCGTCACATGCTGCCTATGACACTTCACAACCTCCAGCTTGAGAGTGCTATCCGCATAGCACCATATTTTACCCCCATCAACTGCATTATCAGTCGCCCAATCCAGATTCACAATGTCCAGAAGTTCTTCAGCCACCCTAGCATGTAGAAAAGGCTAAAAAATACACACAATCTTGGGTTTATGCCTCCTGCATAACCTACCCAAGACTCTTCTCGTCTTATTATTCGCCACACCCCTAATATTCCAGAAAAGGTAGTTCGAGTCCATGGACTAAAACGACCACCAACAAACACTGCCTCCTTCAGAAATTCCTATCTCTGTCTTCCCGATTAGCATAAGAAAAAGGAAGCTCACCATCAGATAGCCTTCTTCTATGAACAACTCTGTGTGAGTTACCCATACGTCCTCGCTGTCCCAAACGCTCCTCATGGCTGAAATCTTCACGATGTCTCCCATCATCCTCATTGCCTATGTGTATGTAGTCACGCAGGCTTCTATCATGCAACATCTTCCTTGCACCATCTTCATCAAACATGATCCTACGTGGGCCAACCTGCTGTGTTGTACACTCAACCTCCTCACGACATGGTTCAGATTGTGTCGGCATCTGCTGATCCTTCTCATGTTGCAAAATGTCATCATCTCCACTATCATGCACAACCATCATCTGTCCCTCATCAGAAGTATGTCCCGCTACGCCTCCACTCCGATTAATAGCCACCGCATGCAATGGAATGTCAAGGTCACGTCCAACCTCCGTCGGCGAGAAAAGACTTGAATCTGGTTACCCCCGAGCAACCATCTGCAAGTGTACGCTAGACCTTCTGTTCCCATATGTCAAAGTGACATATTGAGGTACATCTTCATTGAAAGCTTCAACTAACACCAGTATACCAGCAATGTCATCGGGTCCTCTCATCCATCCAGAAGCTACTACCAATCTCCCAAAGCTGTTCACAATGTCGTCTATCACCTTGTCATCCCGACATACAATAGGTAAATCTTCAATCCAGAACCATATCACCTCCTTTCTGGCGCATCTCTCACCTTCCTCCATGCTATGCAAGCTGATATCAAAACCTTTGAATCCCAACATCTTAGAACTGGCAGCATCTTGTGCTTCCTGCACACTACTGAAAAATACGACTGCTTTACGCTTAGAAAATCTGTAGAGATCTATGGCATGCTTCCACACATTCTTTAGGAAAGGAGACAGCTCCGTCCAGGACACCTGGGGTGGCCAGCGTATCTCCACCGCCTTGCACAACGCTTGAGCCTTTCTTTTACGATCATCATCATCTGGCCCTAGATCCACAGCTACTCTCTTCGGGACATGCTGAGGTGCACCACGAGCCGGGATACCCACGTGCAGGGGTGGGAACACAGTTCTTGACATGATATCCGGGGGGGAAGGATGACGAGAGTTTAAATCAGCAGTACATCTTCGAGCAAGGTGACCCGGCCTACGGCACTTGTAGCACACTTTCTCCCGATTGCATTGTGACTGCCAATGACCTTTCTCCAAACACCTGTAGCACATGTCCCAAGGGACGCCACTCATCTGTGTGCATCTATCATTATTGAACTCCATCCTCATGCTCGGTCGACCTTCTTCAACCCTCCGGTTAGGGTTTATCGTCATGCTTCTGCTGTCCGTATCATCGCTGCCCCTACCGTAGAAGCGCCGCTCCTCCTCCACGCGTGGGACTCGGACAATCGATGCTAGCCTATGATTTTGAGCCGTGTGAGCCTCCATCTGCTCTCTCCCAGTTAGAACTGGAGTCGTAGTCATCCGTATTGGCGTGCTTCCGTCCCCCATCAGACCATCCTGCTCCTTTCCACGAGATGCCGAAGCTTCACCACGCTCCACCATGTTGGACGCCTCTAATGGTCTCGTCTCGGATTGAACCAGCGCCCTGATGTCCGGAAGGATGTCGTCTACGTGCACGGCTTGCGCCGCCACTCCTTCCCTCCTGTCAGCGACCGCCTCCCGCGCTCTACTGTTTCCCCGCAGACCTTGGCTCCCGCTCTGCTGGGCGCCGCTCATCTCCACTACGTCCGACGCAAGGTAGACCACCGGGGGCGGGATGCCGCACCGGTAAGTAGGCCGCAACGACGCCGTCCGCCCGATCTCTAAAATGTCATATTACGGTGTCATTGAAGACATATGGGAGTTTGACTACATAGATTTCAGAATTCTGCTCTTTAAATGTAATTGGGTTGATAAAACCAAAGGAGTTATAGTGGATGAATTGGGTTTCACTTTAGTGAACTTTGAAAAGATTGGCGAGAAGGGTGAACCATTCATATTGGCATCACAGGCGAAACAAGTATTCTATATCGATGATCCTGCAAATGATAAATGGTCAGTTGTTCTTCATGGTAAAAGATAGTTCATTGGAGATCCTATAGATGAAGAAGAGTACTATGATAAGTATGATGACTCCAGTCCATTCTCAGTTGGGTTGCCAAGTACTCCACAAAATATTGAAGCTAATGATGACTTATATGTGCGCGGAGATCACAATGAAGGATTGTTAATTGATAAAAGATCACAATTTTAGAGGCATGCATGTTTATATTTTTTTATTGAAGCTAAATGTTTGCTTTTTTAATATCAATATCATTTTCAGATGTTTCATTATCTTCTAGTTAATACAAATGCTAAATGTTTGCCTTTTTAATGACATTTTCAGATGGCTGACCATGATGAGCATGATGTCCATGATGAGAATGAAGTCCATGATGAGCATGCTGTCCATGATGAGCATGGCGAGGATACTAATGTAAGTTCTAAAAACATATCTTGTATTTCTATAAAATTCATTATCTTCTAGTTATGTCATATATCCTATATTTCTATATTGGGCTAATTCAATGTGTTTATTTTTGTCAAATTTTAGGTTGATGATGCACATGTACCCACTCAAGCACTGGAGGAACTTGATGCGCATCACCAAAAACTTAACAAGAAAAGGGGCATCACTCTGTTGAAGAAGTTAATAGCGCTAAGTGGCAGTGGATCTACATTGACTGTGGAGTTTGATAATGGAGGAAATGCAATTGGAGTGAACCGCAATAATTTTGTAAACTATCTTGGGGTTGTCACTCGAAGCCATTGTGGTGTTAAGTATGATAATTGGCATAAAGTTCCTCAGGCGAAGAAAGACATGATATGGAAGGATTTATGCGTGAGTTATTATTATTTGCAATTCTATTTTGTAGATTACAAATTCTATTATTTGCAATTCTATTTTTGGATACTAGTTAATAGCAATTCTATTTTACAAAATTTGTTTGCATTGGATGAGAAGCTGCATCGTAAAAGCGTGATGCAACACGCTAGAAAGATGCTAAGGAACTATAGGAAAAATCTCAATAGATAATACGTAAAAAATGGTGATAAGAAGAAGAAGTCAGCCCTTGAGTAGTGGATCTTCTTGGACAAAGAAGATTGGGACAAGTTTGTTGCTTGAAGAAAATCTGAAGAATTCAAGGTATTAAGTGAGGCGCAAAAAGCAAGGCGTGCACTGAATGTGCATGACCACACTATGGGTCCAAAGGGCTATGCAAGCGTTCACCAAAGACTACAGGCAGTGTATGCTCCTACTCAGGAGACCTCTACTACATGTGCCACACCCATGCCTCGCCATGATGTCTGGATAGCTGGGAGGCAAAACAAGAAGGGTGAAATAAAGAAGCTCGTAACTACTGAGGCGGATGTGAAAATGGTAAAATACAACTCTTAGAGCAATCGTTTGAATATTGATTATTTGTGGTGTTAACTTATCAATTTCTGTTAATGGTGAATAGCGGGAGCTGCACGAGCAGAGGAAACAAGGCACGTTCATCCCTCAGGGCACAAGGGATGAATTGATAGTTACTCTGGGTAACCCAGAGCATCCTGGATGTGTTAGGGATGCAGGCCATGGTGTGGGCATCACAACATTCTTTGGGCCATCCCAGCGCAAACCCAGAGCGGGACTTTCACAAGAAGAGGTAACCTATTCTTTTTTAGAATGATACTACAAAAGGGAATTCAATAATAAGAAGCTAATGTTTCTTTTATCCATGTATAGGAGAATAAAAGAGTCGAGGATATAGTTGCTAAGAAGGTCAAGGAAGAATTGCTGCGGTGGCAGGCATCTCAGGCTTCCAATCAGCCTATGGCGACCCACTCTTCTCCTGATGCACAAACTGAGAGTAATCCTGTAGACCCACCACCTAACACGTCAGTTGTAAGTATTGTTTATGACATTGTAGCTAGTCTTTTCAAGATGATATGTTTTCAAGATGATATGTATATATGTATAACATTCTTTACATAAATTTGTAGGCGTTGAAGCCATGCCGCTTAAGAATGCAAGAATATGTTGTTGCAGAGGGACAGGCTTACCCGTCCCTTCCTGGGGCAACATTTCACGGGACTCTAATGCCATAGGTCTACGTTTGTGTGAGCCCGATACGTGTATTACCCGATTGGAGGGAAGCTACATTGCCATATGCCTACCCGAATATTAATACACTTGCTGAGGCAGAAGACATGGTGATATTGTGGCCCAAAGCAGATGTCGTCTACACTACTGAAATTGTAAGATAAATTTACATTACTTTAGATTGTTGATGTGTATATATGAGGTCAATTGATCTGCAATTATATATACAGGTTAAAAAGAAGACATCCGGAGCATCTAGGCCTCCACCTCCACTTCCTGCATTACCAAGTTGGGTTCCAACTGACCTAAAATACCTATTAGGTCCTGCTTTTAGGGGAATGGCATGTTGGCTAAGGACACATAATATACATTGCAATATAATTGTTTCTTTAGAAGTGAATTATGCAGGTCAATCATACGAAAGCTCTTTATTTATACAAGATACTATTGAGCTTTTTATATATGATTGGCTGAATACATCAATGATAGAGACATGGATAAGGTGAGATCTTTTTTATACATCCATATACCTTGTGTAAGATCCTGTGATCTAGTTTCTTATATATTAATGCATACGTAATACATGTTTTGCAGCTACTTAGTCGAAAATCAATGTAAACAATTTGCATTTGACCATGTGGGATTTTTGATTCCGTCATTGATTAGTATGGTAGCTAAAGACCCTGATAGTGTTCAACAATACTGTATAGATGCTTTTACAATTTTCAGTCAGCAATAGAAGACGATAATAATAGCTCCATTCAATTTCAGGTAAGTTTACTTTACTTATAAATTGGACTTAAGAAAATTACATTTTTTTTGTGGATTTTGAGTTATTAATTTTTAAAATTTTTACCTCTAGCGGCAGGCATTGGGAGTTACTAGTTATTCTCCTTGGGACGTTCACTGTTTATTATCTAGATCCTCAGGGGAGTACATTGAATACTAAAATTGGACATGTAACGAGAATGCCATTATTTTGGTGAGAAATATTTCATTTTTATATCCGTTAACATCTATTATTACATTACTATTTAATTATGCAATTTACTGTGTTACATTAACATGTAGGGGTTTAGATGCATTAAAAAAGGATGGAGGAAAGGTCCCCAGGAAAAAGAACTAGCCAATAATTTGGGAGAACGTAAAAGTAAGTTCCTGACTCCAATGTAGATATTATTTATGTGAACTGTGCTTAGTTGTATTTTTTAATATTTTGTATATTTTAATTTATAGTGTGCTACACAAGACAACGGCTGGGCATGCGCATACTATGTGATGAGATTTATGCAGATAATTATCCAATATGCCGCATTGGACATCGATACCATACATGAGGTATTATATATAGTCTGATTAGTTAGTATGAAATATATCAATCTTATTTTTATATTATTACTTATATATATACATCATTCTTTTTGCAGGTGTTTAAAACTGACCAAACTATAGGTAAACACTTTAAAGATGTACATGCTCCATATACGATGGAAGTATTAAATGAAGTAAGAGAAGAATGGGCAAGAGCCATACTAGCAGTGGGGACTGTAAAATATAATTGGGATGTTGATAACGATGTTGAATGATATTTTGTAAATGAATATTTCTAAATGTTTATACATTTCCAAATGTTTCTACATGTATTTGAATGTTTCTACATGTGTGAATGTGAGAATTGAATTGATGTCTGAATGTATCTACTTGTGTGAAAAGTATATTTGTTGACTTTGCAGGTTTGTGGCCTGTTTGTTGGCTGATATTAATGGATGTCGTAAACATATAGTTCCAAACGGAACTGCAAGTTCTCATCCTTCTGACCAGCCATAGTAGGCCTTCAAATTGATAAGGAAAAAAAATTAAAATATAGGCATCGATTATTTATAGAAAACCGTCATCAAAGGCTTGCAGGGTCAGTTATTGGATAAATAATGATACAATTCTCATCTTCTTTAAGGTAGGATATAGATATTCACACCATGATTTCCTATTCGTTATGCTATTTAGATTGTCTCAAAATGACTACTTGATCAGAGTAATTAGAAAGATAACAATATAAGAGTTCCATACTTACCTTTCTTCAATAATTGAATACCTGGCCAGGGCATCCAAGTACTGAGATTAGGCAATATGCACCATGTTTTTGTGTCACGTTCCTAACTTAGACATCATCCTAGTCTTAAGTCCTAGTGTCCCTATATACTCAGTGAACCTAAATCTATGATACCAACTTGTGAGAACCCGTTACACTAAACGAGATTACTCAAAACATAAATCACAATCAATCACTAATTAATTACATGCCCAAAAATATGGGTAAATTAAAACTGATTTCAATGTCAGCACTGGCTCTGAAACATTTGTATAGGAGCCCAACATCTTTCTTATATCCATACAATGCTAAGAATTTGATACAATTGTTCTATTGCCTTATACACAACATATATACACAGGAGAACCATATTCATATATTCCACACAAACAAGCATTAACATGCTAACAAAAGTTCAATTTATTTGAAACACCATATACAAACTATTCCTGCCCACACTTGAGAGTACATGGACGACTCTAGGACACTAGACATCTAATCAACTTTCTCAAAGATTCATTATTGTAGATCCTCTTCTTGCTTCCACATGTTTGTTTTCATCACTTCTGATTAACTAAAACAATGTGGTGAATCACAAGGGTGAGACCCATGTCCCAGTAAGAGATATAACCTCCAACAACATTTATTGATTACAACATTTTAAAGTAATTATATAGTTAAGCCGTTTAATCAGATATAACAAATAACCTCAGCAGTTGATGATTAGCAAAATACATAAAGAAGCATATTATAACTATCATCATTAGCTAGACTATCATCCTTTATCTTGTTGACAATATAAGCAATTCAGTAGCATATGCATATCTAACATCATGAGGAAGTCTAGTAACATAGAATCTCTATCATTATGAATAAGTCTAACCACATAAGCATAGATAACAACATGAGCATGTCTGATTGATTGAACATATCAACATCATAAGAAGAGCTAACAACATAAGCACAACTATCCAGATAAGCTTGATTAGAAGTATATGCATCTCTAGTTACAAAGGCATGGCTAGCATGCTAAACATAACTAGCAACACGAGATAGCTAGCATCATGATTATAATCAATAGTAGCAGTATAGTTATCAATACAAGCATAGCAACTGTATGTACGCATCTACAATCTTAAGCATATCCACAACCTAAGTATATCTAATATCTCTTAATTGCACTAAGCATTGTCTTTATGTAAAGATAACAAACAAGTGTTATCATACAATGTGAAACGTTGTGTATAACCCTAAAAAAATATGCTACACAGTTGTATTACATCTTTTATTATGCCCTCAGGAAATTGAGGATACCACTCAAAATCCAAATGACCACTACTAAGTCGAAATCAGTGCCATACAAGATCTAGGAAGAGCCAGAATCCTAAGATCTTCTCCGCCCTCAGTCAGTACGGATCTTCCACAGGGACACATAAGGTCAAGCTGCTAACAACCTAGTCCGTGCTTGGTATAGGTCACGGCACTAGTGAAAGGAGGTGGGTACACATACCCTACCGTCCGAGGTACAACCACAATCCTCCAATCTTTTCACATATATAATCACTGAGACATGACCGTAGCCATTCTCAATCACATTAGATGTATGAGGCATGACCATATCATCCTCTACAACCTACATTGTCGATGATAAGGATATATCCTCAACTTGCCACCCCCACATACTCAATAATATGCGCTCTGAGTTTCCCTTAGGAATAGTCATTTTACCATCTGGCAAGTTCTGACACTCACATGGATCTATGGCACAGGGAACTACATGATTAGAGTTTCACTGGATTAGTTATGCCAATTGGGTGAATTAAGGCTGCATGAAACAAGTGGACATACAAACCCTTATCACTTCTAACAAGCATATAAATATCACAAATTCAAAAGATATAAAACATGTGAAACATAATTTCTCATCTCATCATCACATGGTACTATTCACTTACCATTCATGAGGCTACACTAGTCATCATACTATCACAAGATATAAATCCTTCTCACAATATCACAGGGTATCAACCCTTTTCAACACAAGAGGGTTACACCTCATTCAGGGCTCAACCATTCCTAAAGGTCATTAAGACCATAATACTATCACATGATATAAATCCTTTTCACAATATCACATGGTATCATCCCTTATCAACACCAGAGGATTACACCTCATTCAGGGTTCAACCATGCCCAAAGGTCATTAATACCATCATACTATTCCCTACAAGATCATCATTATCTTTGCATGCCTTAAAATAAGGCTCAACAACACCACTTACATGTAATTCACCGGATCAACACAATATTGCATTAATGAGCTAGGAGATATTCATAAACAATCATAGAAGGGTTATATTAACATTAAGAACATTCCTTTATTACATCAACATGCAAGGAATCTATATATGATTAACCCTCATCATATTCATAATGCACATGTTTAGCATAAGAAAGTATAAACCATGTGGCTATGATAACCACCAATTAACAAATTAAAGTTATGATCATATTAAGGAGGTTATTCCACCATCAATCCATCATATAAGAATGTTAAACATGAATAATCATCTTTGTCTATTTGCATTAGAGTTAGGTTCAACATGATAAGTTATATCAATGTTACTACTCAACACTTATACCCAAACTCTAACTCATGGCATCCCCATTAGATCATGGATGCATAAGGTGAAGCATCACCATAACATTCCATATGATTCTCAAGTATGAACCCACACATAAATCAAGGTGTAACCATCAGGTTATAACATACTAAGGTTTCAAAAATAGTAACAAAGTACTCCATGATTGCATTAGTCATTCAAGGACTATGCATACCCAATTACCATCATTTAGTTATATTAAAGATAGGTATAACAAGCTATACCTCATTAGGGTTACATATCAACACAATATGGTTATAATCCCTTCTATTCATATGAGTGAATAGGTAATACTACCTTATTAAGGGTAACCCTCCATTTGTTCCATCATCATTCAACCAATATCACCATACCACAATGTCACCCATAACCATTGGATGTTTAAAATGTAAGACCATTGGTTATTTACATAAGTAAACACCTTGGATAAACAACCTAGGAAGTCCTTGATTTGTGCTCTATAAAGAGTCACCATCTAACCTTATACATCCCTTGATTAACAACACATAAAGTTCCATTGAGAGTAGGGTAAAACCCACAATCGACTGTTCAGTTAAACAAGCCATCCATTGTCAACAAGTAAGCTCCTTAAGTTGATCATATAAAGGAAACCATCTAAATCACATTATTAGGACCAACATATTACATTAGCCATCATTACACTTTATTGGAGGGACAAACATTATATCTTTACCATTGGGTCAAGTTCATATGTTAAAACCATCAATTATAGTATAAGTCCGACCATTGCATCAAGTGACCCAAGAAACTATTGGTATAAGGCTTAATTGATGCTAAAACTACAAGATTAACTCACCATAGGTTTTGGATATCTGATCCACCATCATTAGTGACCATTAAGTCACCATAGCTTGTTAGATCAACATTATATTCATTCATCAACATCAAATGTTAAGCTAATGTCATCATTGATTGATAACATTATTAGGGTACTTAATGGTTGATCATTAAACTTCTAATTGATCCAAAACCTTATCTAAGGGGGTGACCATAGGTTGTCACCATAATATGAAACCTTTGATTCTGACCATCAGTTGTCATGAAGATAACACCATAAGGTTGTTGCAATGGTACCATCACCGGGTCATGGTTTTATGGAATAATTCAACTTTAAACCCTAAAATTGACCATTGGTTGATAGGTGCTTAGTACCATTAGTTGCCAAAACAACCTGATCCAAGTCATACTATACCTTGTGAATAATGTAAACATGACCAAATGTTCATTTAGAACTGAAATCAAAACACGGAACATTATAAAAATCGAAATCCAAGTCAAGCATAGCTTTTTAGTGCAAGGATCATAATTTTCAAGCAAGAACATGATCTAGAAAGATTATGGTAAGAAATAAACGTGGATAAAGTTATAAAACTTGCCTATAATGAGAAGATTAAACCTCAAATAGAAGAAAACTCGAAAAGGTAGGGTAGAAAATCCAAGATAAGCTATGAAATCGTCCATCTAGCACCTTTCTTCATCAAATGAATAAGCATAAGGAGCAAGAAAGGTAGGGTTTTAGAGCTTTAGAGAAATTTCTACCATACAATAGAAAGTTTCCGACATGGAGAAAGGTAACATGAAGGATAACAAAGAAATAAATGGAGGAAAGAAGGTATTCTTACTCTTTTAGGTCAAGATCACTAGAAGGAAGCTTTTTAAACCCTCAAAGGAAGTCAATTGCAAGCCTATATTCGTTTTCTAAGAAGGTCTCCTCTTTCTTCTTACTTGGAAAGGAATTCATAGAAGCACAGAGGGAGGACAAGGTTTGTAGAAGGAGGGAAGTGGTGGAGAGCAAGTGGCTCATTTTAGTGCTTAGGGATTAGTATATGAAACTTTAAGATAAAGAAAAAGAAAAAGTTGAAGTTCTAGTATCTTTCCAAGTGTCCATAGCCTTAAATTATTAAGAATATACAAGCACACACACAAGAAGATCCCCCACCATCCATATAGATATGCTTATCCCTAGTTTCTTGAATTTTCAAGAAAAACAAATAACTCATTAGTAGATAGCTACTAAAGGTAGCTCATCCATGAAGGGGTAAACCCTAAAACACCCTTGGAGAAAACACCTTCAAACCAAGGTTTAAATAGGTGCCCCATGGCTCATAATGCTCAAGAATTATGACAGAATATCCAAAGAACATAATGCAAGTGATAAGTTGCAAAGAAAACCTCTCAATTGGGTAAATTGTAGAAAAGTCCAAAATGTGCATAAAATTGCATAACTTGCTCAAACAGTGTCCAAATTGGACCAAATTTGAAACTTAAGTTTGTCTTATTATTTCAAAGAATATCACAAGGTTATATTAGGGTTATAAAAATTAAGTTATGATAATTAAGCTAATTAAACTCACTAAGCAAGTTTAGGAGCCTTACAATTCTGCCATGCATAGTATGATATAGAGGATGTACATGTGGCATATTCTGCAAGGCCACTATGCCATGCCTCCACCTCATCCAGAGATGACCCCTACAAACATTCCCAATAACAATGATCTTCTGAACTAGCATTTCCCAAATGGTCATGAGGGTGTTGGCCCTTGTTCTTGATTCTCCATGGCAGGCTCCTGGTTCTACCAACTTGAGTTTGATTGATGTAGTGAGGAAACTATTAGATTTAAACGTTAGGGGGGAGAAAGTGATCGGTAGTGTAGTTTTAGTTTCCCTTTATTCATTTTTTTCCTTTTTTGTAGTATATTTCCTATTTGTGGAAAATCTAGTATGATTTGAAGCATATTCCTTGTGTTGGATTGAAATCCCTTCTTTGATTGAATTATTTTGTCCATCTTGTATCGAAACATAATTCGAAGGAAGAAAATCAAATGATGCATCATCTAAATGGAATCTTTTTCCAAGAACCCATATTTCATCTTGATTTGTTACTATTAGCTACATGTTCAACTTTCACATTCTTGCCTAAAATAATGCATGTAACGACAAAAATCTTCTTGGACCAATCAACTTCACAACCTTATTTAGCACTCTAGATGACTTTATTAAATTTTTCGTGTGTTTTCAACCTAACTCTCAATGAATTTTTTTAACAAATGATTGCAATCCTATTAACTAAACAGTCCATCCAACTCTTCTATGCTTCGGGGAAAAAGTTTTCAGTTTAAGGCCTTGTGGTTCTAAAGCAGAACCCAACTCATTCTTGATCATTATGAGCTAATTATTGCATTCACCCCTATATAAGATGGATAAACCTCCCACATAGCATGCTATCCTAGTGTAAATTAGATCTACGATGGTTAGGTGTTGTGTGTTAAAAGAGGGTAAACAACCCCTACTGGCATTCTACGTGTGCATGCATCTACATTAGCTTCCATGTGATAGAACTTTTTCTTCATTTATTATCTAAAGGAAAAGAGATTGTTGTTGGATTGTTTGGTTGATTTGTATTGCATTCCGTCTTTAGTAATTAAGAGGATTACCTAGTTCATATTCACTTCTCATTTGATCTTGTCATCTAGATTCATATGATGTTGTTTTGTCAACTCTTCCATTTAGATATTTGATTTTTTGAACTAAAATTTTTAATCTTGAGTGTTTAAAGTGATTTTATGGCTACTTGCAATAAACTTTTGTCTATGGTTGAATTGGCTTGAAACAAAATTTTCCATTTCATTTTTATTGAGACATGATCTTGACAAAATTCCTTCATTTGTTTTTCCATATTCTTTTTGCTTGAGGACAAGCAATAGTTAAAGCTTAGGGTGGAATTGATGTGCACATTTTATATAGACTTTTAACCCACTTTTAGACACATTTTCAATACATTTAGCACCTCATTTTACCTTTAATCGTACTTGATTTAACACCTTTATATTTCTTTTACTTGTTTCATGATTATGATCATAGGTGCACCATAAAGATGAAGAAATGGGGTTAAT
This sequence comes from Alisma plantago-aquatica, assembly GCA_963693085.1. Lineage (NCBI taxonomy): Eukaryota > Viridiplantae > Streptophyta > Magnoliopsida > Alismatales > Alismataceae > Alisma > Alisma plantago-aquatica. The sequence continues at coordinate 478,107,820 of OY856413.1, read as the reverse complement.
TCAACCCAAATCCGACCTTAGTTGGATGCCCCAACTATTTGCAGTTGATCTAGAAAAGTATTTGATGTTTTAGAACAAGACATGATGTGTGTTATTTTACACATGCCATGCATCATTCTAAAAAAAGTGACTCTTCAATGACAAAGTAGAGACACGGTGTGTTCTTCCTAGAAAACAATGTGTCCACTCAGTTAAGAAATCAACAGAGGATAATGTATCAAACCAACACATCATGCAATAACACATGTTATGTGTTATCTTCTTAGATCGACCACAAATTCCAACTACATAGTGTGTCTTTCAGTGGTATGCCACACACTCTTTGTGGAACAGTTCCATCCAACAGTTACACACAACGACATGGCGTATCTGTGATTGTACACCCCATGGTGTGTCCCCCATTGTACACACCATGTCTCTGTCATTTTTCAAAAAGTTTGAAAACAACCACCCCTCTCTATAAATATGAGGACACACATATGAGGTTATTTTATCTCATCATTTGGAACACATTTCAACTAAGAACAATTCAGAGCAAGGGAGAGGCAATTTTGCGGAGGAAGAAGACGTCTCTTAAGAGTCAACCTCCATTCTTCTCATTTCTTCTTCTAGGATTGTAGTAGGAGCTTCTCTACTTCATTCATGCCTCTCAGAAGAGAAGGTTTTCCGAGTAGAATCCCCTATCTGGAGTTCTGCCTTGTCATACTTCATTCCTTGGGCTTTGCTTGTTCTTTCCTTCTCAAATCATATTGAACTCTAAAATCTATAGCTACTTCTTGTGTTCATGGTCATGGAGAAGTAATGTCCTCTTTCTTGGGAATGGGAGAGTGGCTCCCATTCCATTACCCATGTAAACTCTTACTTCTTAGCTTATGTTAATTAATTTACTTCTCCAAGAGTTTCTACTATGGTAATTTCTTGTATTTTGCTTGGCCATAAAACCTACATGTCATATGCTTCAATATGCGATTTAGGAGGATGTGTAGAGAAGTAGGGAGTAGTTATTCTTTACAACGAATCCTTGACCACAAGAGTGATAAGGATACATTGAGGATAAGGTTGTTGTTTGAATTTTGACATAAGCATGGGAGTGTTATGTTGAAATGAGAACCGTATCATATCATCGGGCGAGTAATGATGATGGCAACATACTCACAAGTTAATTAGCATGTTAATTACTTGGTTACATATAGTAGTTGTATGGAAGTGAAATACTATGACCAATATATCTCAAAATTCTAAACAAATTTGTTTAGTGTTTAATCTTAATAGCTTACTTTTATTTGTTGACTAGTGTCCACAAACCAAAACTCAAGTTGTTATTCAATATAGATTTTTGAACTATAACATGCTTGCACCTAGTAATACCTTGCTCCCTTGGACCATCTTGAACATACTATATGCACCTGCATACTTGCGGGGCAGTGCTTGAGTTTATAAATTTAATACTTGTGCATTTCAATGAGCAAGTGAGATTGAATATGCATCCGAAATTGGATCTTTCATGTATGAAATGTTATGTACTTGTCCTGATGTCTTGTATGATTGGATCATGATGAGAAGGTACTATCTAGATCCCAATGAAGGTCACTAGACAACAAAAAGAACATATTTTAGTACATGTAAGAACTAAGGATCAGTTCCCTACTTATGATGGTGATGAAGAGTTGGTTATAAAAGGTTACACCAATGCAAGATTCAAAATCGACAAACATGATTGTCCATCACAATCTGTATTCTTTTTTTTTCCTCAACAATGTAGTTGGAAGCTAGAAAAATTCCAAGAAAGAGACAATTGCTGACTCTACAATAGAATCCTAGTAGATTATTGATTTCAATTCTATTAAGGAAGTTGTACGGATCAAGAAATTCATTAAAGAACTTGGATTGGTTCCAACCATTGATGATGCAGTAGAGTTAAACTGTAACAATAATGCATCTATTGCACAAGCTATGTTTTTCAATCATATACTTTGGCATTTCCATCTCATATGAGAGATTGTATAGAAAGGAGATGTGAATATTTGTACAATACCGATTGGGAGTAATGTTTCTGAAACATTGACAAAATAACTTTCAAAACATAAACATGATGGTCATGCTAGATCACTTGGGATTTAATTCATGAGTGATTGTCTCTAAGTGCAATTGGTAGTCTGTTGGAGTGTTTCCCTAAGAGAAGTCATATGGTGATTGTATTAAGGTATTTTATGATCTATAATAAAGGTAATTTCATTTATTATGTTTGTTCAAATATGATATGATGATATAACATAATAGATGTCTAAAGAATGATATTTCTTGATGACATGTGGTCTAAGTTGAGGACTTGAACATGAGATCATGTGTATGATTAGAGTATATATATATATATATATATATTCTTATCATGTACCTAGGCATATATTAATGTAGAAGGAAGCTATATAGACAACAATAATACTTAAGTCTAGAACTTGTGTTCATTTATGACTAAAGCTCAGTAGTAATTATGTTGAAAATCAAGTCAAACAGATAGGTACTTGTTAGATAACAAGTGCACTAGACAGACTAAACTTGGGAATGATGCATGGAAACCATTGAATAGTAGTCAAAACAAGGTCTCAATGTGATAGTGGTGATTTTGGTTCTTAAACCTGAAGTCAGTACAATAATCACACGATATTCGATGGACTTGAACGCTACTCAACACGACATTGAATAATGGTCCCTATACACATGTTGCTTGGGTACATTATGATACATGGGGATCATTGTGAATGATGTAGATGGAGTTTTTCCTTGCTATCGAATTGATATCTTGGTCACTTGATAAGTGAAACTATGAAGCATGTGACCATGACCATGTGAGTCAATATGTGATATTGACCTCACATACATCATAATAGTCTACTTTAGTCCAAGAAAAATAGATTGAATACTAAGAGGATGATGATTCAATGCCTCAAGTTCAATTTGTATACGATCATGGTAACATTGGTCATAAGTTTATGTTGAAGTTGTCCTCCAACTTATCTAATTACATGGGTAGCAATGAGGTATTTCTAGATACCACTTATTTTTTGTGAAGTGGTGAGATTATATACATCATTGTGAATGTAGTATGGAGCGTATAGAGTGACACACATAGGATGCGCACTGGGAAAAGGAGTTTATTCACAAACAATATATAGTTTTCTTACTAAATTGTTTAGGTAATCAAACTAAATAATACTTTGAACACCAGTTGAATGATTGAAGAGTCCAATCCACCAAACAAACAATATCATTTGGAGATGATAATACCTACCAATCGACCAACATATAAGTTTAGTCGAATGACTAGACAACATCAACCAATGGGTGATTGGATCGTCGAGTCGAGTGACTAAAAGGATTGATTTAGCTTGACCTGTTTGGGTCCATTGACTTGGTTGGATAGACCAATTCAGTCAGGTCGATCAGTTAAGTCGGGTCAAACAATTCAAGGTATTTTAAATGCCAAGGGTTTAATGGGAGTCCAAATGTTGAGAAAATAAATAATAGTTGCATTCAATAACTCCATACATCCAAATTTATTGCAACTTGTCTTGTAGGCCGGTCTATAGACTGGACACTACAACCAATCAATTACCTCTTTCTTGCATGTGTCAAGCCAAAATGTTTTGACCTTTCTTGTCCTAGGTTTTAGAGATCCTTTCTCTACCACTCCAATATAAAGGGCCAATGGCCAAGTCTTTATGGAAAACTCTTCTCACATGTTTACAACAAGTTAACCTAGACATTTTACCCTTGAAAGGAAAAGATAGAAAGGGAGATCAAGTTGACACTAGTACATCAATGAACCAAGAAGTTGCTCCTTCCTACCAGCTCAAGATGCAAAACATGAATTTCTTGGTGGACTACATGGACTACTTAGAGACATGGAAGCTTAATTGTTGTGCTAGGAGGATGTCATCAACCACCATCCCTGTGCTACTCAAGAAAAAGGCACATATATGTACAAGGATAGTCAATGGACTTGCTCCAAGACAAGGTATATCTTGCACCTTATTTCCTATACATCATTGGCGTAGTCTTCTAGTTAGGGAATATGGAATAATATTTTTGTTTCCATTACATTTTACCATTCCATATTTCCCAACACCTATAGGGAAAGAATCACAGATCAACTTCATTTAGTTCAGCCACATCTACACAACCTTCTCAAGAACCATTTAGGAATCAATCATCAACTTCTTAAGAAAGAAGGAAATTCTTCAACCTGAAACATACACTAGCTATGATTAAACTTCCACAACAACAACGGATGGTAGCACACAAGATATCTCTTCATACTTGGTAGAATGATCAACCACTAAGACAAACATGATAACTCCACAACCCAAGATGTCAACACAAAATTTTATACACGCCTAAAGGATTTCAGACTCACAAGCCATCGAGAAAGGCCACCGTACAACTTATAAAACTCACTGACCTAACTTTTCTTCGACAAACCACTATATAGTGAGGGTTTTATGACTCCATCATTCTGACAGGTTTGATGCTCATTGTGAAATAAAGCAGTAGGACCTTTAAGGGCCTCCTTATCCTCCCGATCAACTAGGCCTCACCTAAGCACTCATATAATGCATCCAATATTGATGGGATGATAATGTCCTTCCTTCAAAGGGTGGAAAAACCTATAACATCAATAGTCATCACTCACCCAATAGTCACTTTGAACAAAAACTCCACCAGGATAATTTAGGTGTATGCTTGCAAGTGGGGCATGTTGGGAGAATAAACACCACATAACAATGTGATCCTAAATGACTCCCATAAGGGTACATCTGAATTGACTTATTCAGTCTTAGAAAGAGAAGTAATGCAACAATGCAATAGAAATATATAATAACAAGAGAATGCTACAAAGTGGGATCTCCCCTATCACCTTATCTCCCATGGCTCCAATTTAAAAAAGTATAGATGTATAGTAAAGAAAAAATCATACAACCTTAGATATAGGCTCCAAAATGGACATATTCTCTTTCTAGAGATAAGGGCACTCTTTCCCTTTACCCCAGTGAAATGGTGTAATCCTCTATGAACATTTACATCGATAGTAAATGTGGGCACACATCCTAACACAATAAGACTCTCTGTGCCAATGACCTGTGATTGCAGCAATTTGCCACCTAGAGCTACCATGTGGATCGAGGCAATCCTCTAAGTCTACTAGATATCTTCTAAAGACCAAAATCCTAAAATCCTATTCTAAATTTAAGATAAAAAAATCACATGCCACCAATCCTAGCTGAAAGAACGTCATGATCCGCCGGGTCGGAGGTGGTGGATCATCACAATCTTTTGGCTTGGTTCTCTCTCTCCTTGCTACAATCACCACCATCGTTTTGATCAAGTTGATTCTCTATACTCTTTGTATATTGGGTGAAGGTGAAATGAGATGGGTGATCAACCCCCTCTCATTTTCCTTATTTTTTAAAAAAAGTTTTGCAAATTTTCAAACACATCCTTGGATTTTAAAAAATCTAGAATTTCTAAAAATAAAAAAAATAAAAAAATACAAATAAAGTACCCAAAAGATTGTAAAAATATGAAGGTTTCCAATCATGGATTAAAAGCCTATTTTACAAAAAATAATAATACTTTGACCTAACAATGATTGTTAGGGGCCTGGATCATGACCTAAAACTAGATCAATCTTATTTAATCATTTTCAAATAGTATTACGATCATGGTTCCTTACCTAAAATTGAACTAGTCCCATTCTATTATTTCCAAATCTTTTTAGAGTCCTGTCTCATGACCTAAAATTTAAATAAATTTAACACCATGCTCAAATCTTTTGATGGTCCCAAACTACAACCTAAAACTGGGCCACTATGTTGGGTTTTAGGGGAGGCAGAGAAGCCAACAGAAACAAAAAATTCTTCTCCCAAACCTAGTAAGAGGAATGACGTCAACGTTTATACAGTAGGAAGGATGGTTTGTAGAGGGATACCTTGTCCCGAGGCTTACTTGGTGACATTACCTCACGGCTTGCATGATCTTCACCTCCAGTCTTGGATGGTGTCTGTGCTGCTCCTGGTCTCACTTGGACTGTTGGGATTGATAGTTGTCCTCCGAGCGGCAGAAGTCTCCCACCTCTGCAGCCATCCACACGAACTACCTAGAAATCCGATCGCCTTGTCCCACAAGGCATCAGAAGGAGTCATACCCCTCTGTCAGTGTACTAGTCACCGACACACTCTCCTACAACCAGTTGTTGTCTTGCAATTATCTTTCCCTTACTGTTCCTCCCTAGATGGGTAGAACTTACTTGGGCTCTCTCGGCTACCACAACCATAAGAGACAACTTTGTAGAGAAACTGGTGTTTTGAGTTGTACACTAAGAAGCCCCCAATACCCCTCTATATATAGGATAGGTTAGGGTCAAGGTTCTCCACCCAGGGCAATGCGGGACTAAAGCAGAAGTAGAAGGGTTCCAGATTTTCCATGAATCTGACAAACTGTGCCAGTTGAACAGATTGGTTCAGCCCTGAACCGATCGTCTAGGCCCTTGAGATGATCGGTTCGTGGTCCTGGTCCAACTCAAATTGAATTTTCAAATATTTGTTTCCAACTAACCAACTATTAGTCCTTGTCCCAATCCAATTGTACAAGTGAAACAAATAGATCTCTGATTTTCAAAACAAGCTTGGTTGGTCACCCAACCAGTTCAATAGATTGAACCGATCGGTTCATTGACCTGAGCCGGTCGGCTCACCAGCCTGAGCCGATCGGTTCATCTCTATGAGCCGATCGGTTGGGGCAGTAGATCAGTAAATTGTAGTTCCAATTAATCTGATACTCTAATCATATGGTTCAACACCTTGAACACTATATTCTTGATCTATCAATCAATTTTGAACTACTAAACTCCTTTAGGAATCAATCTTAACAAGATTTGTGGAGAAACTCCTCTTCCAGGAACATGTCCTAGTGTGTGTGACCCTGCAGGTCCATTTCACGTTGGCAGTGAAAGTCCATAACACTTATGACTTCACAAGCAAAGAGTGGTGCCTAGTCACACATCAGTGCTACCCAAGTGAAATAGTAAGTTGGAGAACAAATTTCAATCCTACAGTCCATGAATGGTGTTATAGCGAATGTATAATTCCTTTATCGCTGACATCCCGAATGAACTCAAGGCATGTAACAATCATCCTTTCGACATTCATTCACTTCCTCGATCTCAAAGAAGACTGGATGAGATGTGTGTGACACCAATATCACATATTGATTCACACATGCATGTGCATGCCTTTCTCAGTCCTACTCATCAAGTGGCCATGGACATCAAATTCCCTCAGGAGGGACAAATCCCATATCTATCACTCACCACATAAAAGCCCCATGTGTTAAAGTCCCCCAATCATCACCTTTATAACAATCTATATTTTAGGACTGTGTTTGATGATGTCAAAGTGTAACCAACAACATGTGTTGAGTGTAGTGATTTCAGGTCAAATAATCACACTCACCACCATCACTGTGAGAGCTGACTGTGACTACCAAATCATGGTTCCATGTGTCACTCTCACGCTGGGTCTGTACGGTACACTTGTTCTCTAACAAGTACCTATGTGCTTGGTTTGATATCACTATACCATGACTAATGAGATTCTATCATCAACCAACACACAATCTAGTCTTCAGTGTTATTGATGTCTATGGTTATTTCCACAATAACAACCGACTAGGGACAAAACAAGAATGTATACTCTTATCATCTGTATGATCTCATTGTTTAGGTCCTCAACCCAAAAGCATACGTCATTGAGTAAAACAATTCTTTAGACATCTATCATGTTACACTATCATCTCAAAAATAGTTAAAACATATAGATTGGAAATTTCCTTTATTATTATTCAAATCATTTACAAAGTATCCCATTACAATCATCACATGACTTGCTCTATGGGCATACATACCAATAGACTCCCACTTGCACTTAGAGCCAATCACCTAGGAACCTCAGTCCTTGTGACCTAGTATGACCATCATGCTTCTGCTGAGAAAGGGCCTTCATCAGTGGATCAACTATGTTATCTTCAGTTGGTACTTTGCAAATCTCCACATCTCCTCACTGTACGATCTCTCGTATGAGAAGGAAGCGTCGCAATATGTACTTGGACTGCTGATGTGATCTGGGCTCCTTAGCTTGAGAAATAGCTCCATTGTTGTCACAATAAAGCTCAATTGCATCACAACTACTGGGAGCTATACCAAGTTCAGTGATGAACTTCCTGATCCACATAGTCTCCTTTGCCACATGTGAAGCAGCAATATACTCAGCCTCTATAGTAGAATCGACAACTGTCTCTTGCTTGGAACTCTTCCAGCTCACAACTCCATTGTTTAGGCAAAATACAAATCCTGATTGTGATATGTAATCATCTTTGTTAGTTTGGAAGCTTGCATCGGTGTAACCCCTTACAACCAGTTCTTCCTCGCCGCCATATACAAGAAATTGATCCTTAGTCCTTCATAAGTACTTCAGGATGTTCTTCACGACTGTCCAGTGAGCATCCCCGGGATCTGACTGGTACCTTCTCGTCATGCTGAGAGCATACGAGACATTTGGGTGTGTGCACAACATAGAGTACATGATGGATCTGATGGCTGATACACAAGGGATCCCATTCCATCTCTTCACAAGATTGGGGACATTGAGCTCTAGAGATGGGGACTCCATGTAGCATGGGGATGTTGCCACTCTTTGAGTTCTCAATGCTGAACTACTTCAACACTTTATCAATGTACATGCTTTGACTTAGTCTGAGAAGCCTTCTAGATCTATCTTTATAGATCTTAATTCCTAGAATGTAGGATGCTTCTCCCAAGTCCTTCATTGAGAAAGTATTCCCAAGACAAGTATTTACCTTTTCTAAGCCTATGCCATCAGTCCCTATCAATAGTATGTCATCCACAAACAATATGAGGAATATGGTCATGCTCCCACTAACCTTCTTGTACACACAAGGTTCATCTTCATTTTGAATAAAGCCAAACACTTTGACTTCCTCATCAAATTGAAGATTCCAACTCCAAGACGCTTGCTTCTATCCATAGATTGACCTTTGCAGCTTACAAACTTTATTGACATTCTTTGGATCTACAAAACCTTCAGGCTATGTCATCTACACATCCTCATATATATTCCTGTTAAGGAATGTAGTTTTAGCATCTGTTTTCCAAATTTCATATTCATAGTAGGATGCAATAGCAAGCATGATCCTGATGGACTTAATCATGGCAACTGGAGAAAAGGTTTCGTCATAGTCAACACCTTGAACTTGTCAGAAACCCTTCGCAACCAATCTGCCTTTATAAGTTTGCACATTGCCATCCATGTTGGTCTTCTTCTTGAAGACCCACTTGCACCCTATGGGTTTTACCCCTTCGGGTGGTTCCACCAAAGTCGATACTTTGTTGGAGTACATGGATTCCATCTCGGATCTCATGGCCTCAAGCCATTTCTCAGAATTTGGTCCCTCCATAGCCTCTAGATAGGTAGTTGGATCATCATCTATGATCAACTCACCATCTTCTTGAGTCACAAGGTATCCAAACTGCTCAGGTTCAAGGCATGTCCTACTAGATCTACGAGGTCCTTGAGTTACTTGGGGAGACTGAGATTCCACAATACCTTGTGAACCTCCATGTTCCTCTTGTATATCTATTGGTTCAATGTTCTCTTATTGGGCTTGAACCTCTTCAAGCTCTATTTTCCTCCCACTGTTTCCTTTGGAAATAAATTACTTTTTCTAGGAACACAACTGTCCTAGCAACAAACACTTTGTTGTCAGTAGGGTGGTATAAATAGTATCCCCTCATTTCCTTGGGGTATCCAACAAAATAACATTTATCATATTTGGCTCCAAGCTTATTAGGAAACATTTTCCTGACGTAAGCCTCACAACCCCAAATCTTCATGAAAGACACATTGGGACACTTACCGTGCCATATCTCATATGGCGTATTTCGAACCGATTTAGATGGTACGTGGTTAATATTAAACGTGGCAGTTTCAAGAGCATAACCCCAAAAGGAAATCAGAAGATCGACAAAGCTCATCATTGATCACACCATATCCAGTAAGGTGTGATTCCTTCTTTCAGACACACCATTATGCTATGGTGTTCCAGGTGGAGTCCATTGTGATATGATACCATGGGCTCGTAGAAGGTCCTCAAACTCTTGGCTTAATTATTCTCCTCCTCGATCAGATTGAAGCTCTTTAATACTTTTATTAAGATGGTTTTGTACTTCATTCATGAAATCCTTGAACCTTTCAAGGGTCTCTGACTTATGTTTCATCATGTACACATAGACATACCTACTGAAGTCATCACTTAAGGTAATGAAGTACTGATACCCACCTCTGGCATTAGTTCTAAAAGGCCTACATACATTAGTATGTATGAGTCATAATAGATCATTAGCTCTCTCACCTTTACCTGAAAAGGGAGTCTTGGTCATCTTGCCCAACAAACAAGATTCACATGTCTCTATTGATTCATAATCAAAAGAGTTTGGATAGCCATCTTTATGGAGTCTAGCAATGTACTTCTCATTTATGTGCCCTAGATGACAATGCCAAAGTTACGTTTTGTTTGAGTTGTTGAGATTTTGCCTTTTGGTGTTTACGTTGTACATATTTGTCTCTAGATATATCAAGTATAGACCATAAGACATCGGGGCACTGCCATAAAAGATCCCATCTTTTGAAATGGAACACTTTCCATTCTTAATAAGAAATTCAAAACCATCCTTGTCCAAACAAGAAACGGAAATGATATTCCTATTTATGGCAGGTACATAATAGTAGTTCTTCAAATCTATTATTAGCCCACTAGGTAGAGTTAACTCATAGGTTCCTACAGCACTAGTAGCAATCCTTGCCCTATTAGCAACACGTAGTTCAACCTCACCTTTCCCCAAAGGCCTACTTCTCTTAAGATCCTTCACATTTGAACAAATGTGAGATCCACATCCCGCATCAAGTTCCATGACAAAGAAGTAGTAAAGTTCATCTCTATCACATATACAACAGAAGTAGAGATCTCTATCTCTTGCTTCTTCTTCCATCGTTCCCTCCATCCTCTCCATGTTTTGAGCGCAGAAGACTTTGACATTGGTTTGGCGAGATATCCCTTCTCTCCCTCACCTTTGTCCTTGGATTTCGTTCCATTGATCTCTATCAATGAACTATCCTTCTTCTCATTTGTCTCAAACAACACCTTAAGCGTACACAGAGTGGACTCAAAGGCCACAGGTATATCTGGACTGTGCAAACTATTTTTCACAATCCTCAACCAGTTATGGAATTTATTCTCAATTTTTCCCATTTTAAAAGAGGATTCTTTTTCCATTCTACAAGAGAAAATTGCATTTGTCAAAACTCCTTTTGATTTGATTTGAATAACATTTGACGATAGTTAATTAGGCCTTTAATTAATTACCGCTCCCACTATTTTGATTCAAATTGATATCCCTCATCATCAATTTGGAAGATTTCAGCGCACAATCTTCTAGTGGATCAAGACCCTGAAATCCTCTCAGACATGGACCAACTAGGGCTGTCACCCACAACTTAGATCTTCCAGGTAGGCAACACTTTCCAATTGCATCATATGCAACTCTTGAAAGATGTCATGTGCAACTCCTTGCCATGATCACCTCCATGCCTCTAGGTGCTAGATCACATCTAGGTCACCTTATTAAGCTCGACCCAAAGCCAACACGATGAATATGCACCCTACTAGGGCAGACCCACATATCCATCCTTCACGCTTCCACGAGATAGATGGTGCACCACAATAGGGCATTCCCACACTTGGCTGATCAAGCTTTTCTTGTGTGTCGCATTTGGAAGGCATCTAAAACTTAATATTTAATGAAGGATTTGGTTTTATAGGTACATATACATATCCAATAACCAAAATACATAGTACGTATCATATACATGCTATATCCCACAGAAAACATGTGAAACGATAAAAGCAATGATTATGGCCATCCTAATGTGATTCCTTGAGCCAAGAGGAATCACAGTCATCTAGGTCCACATCACATGCAACCTATACAAGATGAACTCTATGATTTGCATTCTGGGTTTGATAAACTCATCTCCATGATTGATCAACTCGCCATCAGGAAGGTTAGTTGGGTGCCACCAGCCGATCGAATGGTGCCTCCAGCCGATCGGTTCACTGGTCATCGTGCATCTCCTCAGGTCGCCACCCACTTGTCTTGCTCCTCAAATGGATCTTCTGGAACACCAACTGATCGATTCATGTCTTGAACTGATCGTCTCAGTCGCCGTCAGGTGGTCCACCATTCTTTGATATAACAAGAAAGAAATCTCGAGTTATCTCAAGTTACATCAGGAATAGGAGATAGGGAATCGGTGCACAGACTGAGATGCAACCAACCACATATAACCAAGCACACAAACATAGGGTTTATTGGCCATAATCACGCTATACATCCACCTCAAAACTCATTTAAGGGTGATGCATATCAAGTGCATTCATATACATATCATATATGTAAATTGGGATTTTTGGATTTAGGATTGGACTTGCATCAAGCCAATTTTATTCGCATCGTATGCAATAAATAAATGCGACAAACCAAAATCGATCATATCGATAATCCTAAAGTATAGAGCAGTTGGCGTGGCTCTGATACCACTGTTGGGTATTAGGGGAGGTAGAGAAGGCAGCGGAAACAAAAACAATTTCTTCTCCCAAACCCAGTAAGAGGAATCGTGTCAACGTCTATACACTAGGAAGGATGGTTTGTAGAGGCATACCTTGTCTCGAGGCTTGCTCGGTGACGTTACCTCATGGCTTGAACGGTCTTCACCTCCGGTCTTGGACGGTGTCTGTGCAGCTCATGGTCTCACCGAGACTATTGGGATTGACAACTGTCCTCCGAGCGGCAGAAGTCGCCCGCCTCTGCAGTCATCCACAGGGACTGCCTGGAATTTCGATCGCCTTGTCCCACAAGGCACCAGAAGAAGTCGTACCCCTCTGTCAGTGTACTAGTCACTGAAACACTCTCCTGCAACCAGTTGTTGTCCTATAGTTATCTTTCCCTTTTAGTTCCTCCCTGGACGGGTAGAACTTACTTGGGATCTCTTAGTTACCACAACCAAAGGAGACAACATTGCAGAGCAACTGATGTTCTGAGTTGTACACTGAGAAGCCCCCAATACCCCTCTATATATAGGAGAGGTCAGGGTCAGGGTTCTCTACCCCGGGCAATGCAGGACTAAAGCAGGAGTAAAGGTTTGAGATTTTCCATAAATCTGACAAACTGTGCCAGTTGAACCGATCGGTTCAGCCCTCAACCGATCGTCTGGGCCCTTGAGCCGATCATTTGAAGCTTGATCTGATAAGTTTGTGGTCCTAGTCCAACTCGAATTGACTTTTCAAATATTTGTTTCCAACTAATCAACTATTAGTCCTTGTCCCAATCCAATTGTACACGTGAAACAAATAGATCTCTGATTTTTAAAACAAGCTCGGTTGGTCACCCGACCAGTTCAACAGATTGAACTGATCAATTCATTGACCTAAGCTATAGTTGGCTCACCAGTCTGAGCTGATCGGTTCATCTCTATGAGACCATCGGTTGGGGCAGCAGATCAGTCAATTGCCGTTCCAACCAATTCGATACTCTAATCATCTGGTTCAACCCCTTGACCACTATGATCTTGAGCTATCAATCAATTGAGGGTTTAATTGAACTACTAAAATCCTTTAGCAATCAATCTAAACAAGCTTTGTGGAGAAACTCCTCTTCCAGGAACATGTCCTAGTGAGTGTGACCCTGCAGGTCCATTTCACGTTGGAAGTAAAAGTCCATAACACTTATGACTTCACAAGCAAAGAGTGGTGCCTAGTTACACATCAGTGCTACCCAAGTGAAATACAAAGTTGAAGAACAACTTTCAATCCTACAATCTGTGAATGGTGTTACAATGAATGTATAATTCCTTTGTCACTAACATCCCAAATGAACTCAAGGCATGGAACATTCATCCTTTCAACATTCATTCACTTCCTTGATCTCAGAGAAGACTGGATGAGATGTGTGTGACATCAATATCACATATTGATTCACACATGCATGCACATGCCTTTCTCAGTCCTACTCATCAAGTGGCCATGGACATCGAACTCTCTAAAGAGGGACAAATCCCATATCTATCACTCACCCCTCAAAATCCCCACGTGTCAAAGTCACCCAACCATCACCTTTATAACAGTCTATATTTTAGCACTGCGTTTGATGATGTCAAAGTGTACCGAATGACATGTGTTGAGTGTAGTGATTTTAGGTCAAAGAATCACACTCACCACCATCACTGTGAGAGTTGACTGTGACTACCAAATCATGGTTCCATGTGGCACTCTCACGGTGGGTCTATCCGGTACACTTGTTCTCTAACAAGTACCTATGTGCTTGGTTTGATATCACCATACCATGACTAATGAGATTCTGTCATCAACCAAAAACACAATCTAGTCTTCAATGTTATTGATGTCTATGGTTATTTCCACAATAACAACCAACTAGGGATAAAACAAGAATGTATACTCTTATCATCTGAATGATCTCATCGTTTAGGTCCTCAACCCAAAAACATATGTCATTGAGTAAAACAATTCTTTAGACATCTATCATGTTACACTATCATCTCAGAAACAGTTAAAACATATAGATTGGAAATTTCCTTTATTATTATTCAAATCATTTACAAAGTATCCCATTACAATCATCACATGACTTGCTCTATGGGCATACATACCAACACACTGTCCTATTTTCAGTCTCATATCTATCATGATCCTCACTTGCAATCTAACTAAACTAAATGTGTGCTAAAAAATTTCAATTGTTTTTAAAATCTTGAATCAAGACTTAAAAATGAATCAAATTTTTATATGCTTTTTATGATCCTAAATCATGACTTAAACTACAATATTAGTAATCAACCTCAGGTTTGGAAGAGAAATATAGAGTCAGGGATAATTAGTCATTGACACTCTGGGGTAGAAACGATGAACCCATGGAGGAACAAGTCTTGTAGGCCACCTTTTACTAGACAATCAGCTGATGCCCAGTCTCAAATTGTTTTGAAAAATCACCAATACTCTAGGAGGACAGATAATTTATCAATATTGTAATGATGCACCCCCTATTATATTTAATTAAGGTGGACTGAGAGGGCAATGCCCATTATCATACTAACAAGATTGAGGTTTAGCGATTAATAGAAAATAATTAAAAATTTCATTGAATGGAAAAGAGTTTGATACAATATGAAAGATACATTCTCCACTAAGGATTTACATGAATTATTATCATTGGAGTTGTACATATGATAAGTAGTATCCATCTAATCCTCCTTTGCTTAGCTTTAATGCCTTTATGTAATTTCATCTGGTTCTCCATATCTAGATGTCTAGTTATTTAGCATGTTCATAAAACATTGTGAAATAAATGCACAGATCAATATATTGATATATTGTGTATGTGGGGTGCAAACAAAATATGTGCATGTGGGTGTACAACATAATCGGCCATAGCACCAATTATGATTACAAAATTGAACAAGCATTTTCTTATTTTGACATCACCACCTTTTTCCTCTTGTTCTCTATGGTGTGCCCTCTCTTTAGGGGAGCCTCTTTATGTGCAACCCTCTATCTAGGGTTTGGTCCCTGTTGTGGACATTCATAAGATTCCTTCACCTGGGTTTGGCTTCATACATAGGTCTTCCTTTCTGGGCTTGGCTTGAGGTTATCTTCCTTTCTGGGCTTGATCACCAGTCATTCCCATAATGACTTTATTCACCCCATTCTCTTTAACTCATTAGAGATTATTCAGGGTTTGAGTAGGTTACATTTTTATAAGATGATATCCATAGTGACTTTACAGATCACATGAAGCAAATAAACATTCATATGTTTAGTTTCAATCCAATCAAGAAACTTTAGAAAATCACAAAAGTTAGTTAAGACAAGTAGTCATAGGCGTAATCACAGACCTTTCTCAGAAGTGTGATCAACGTACAAGTAAATGTGGGAAATTGTAATCAAGTAAGAAATCACCCTAAATTACTGCATAATACCAAAGTATTAGTCCTTTGTTAATAAAACCATATTAAGACTGACTTGGGTTGATTTAGGGTTTTGCTGTCAAATTAGGGTTTCATTAGGATTTTGGATTTCCAAACCCTAAGCATCACATTATATGCTTTTTTTAACTTACAAACCATAATTTTGATGTTATATTAATCCTTAATCTCAAATAAAGTCCAAGATGTCCTTTTTATCCAAAAAGATTAAACTTTATCCACTAAAGTCATTTAAGCAACCTATAATCATAAAAACTAAGAAATTAGGGTTTCCATGCTTTTGATACATTATAGTTAATAAATATAGTCGCTTTTGGAATTTGAGATCGAATGAGCTCTTACAACCTTTTTTTTTTTAATTCCTTGTACTTTTATGATAAAAAAGAACTACGCATTTTTAATTTTCAGCCAGTGGATGGATTTTTAGTTGATTTTTCAAGATCTAGCTATTTTTTCTAATTTTTTTATTAGAGAGGTGAGGAAATACCTTTTCTTGGAAAATTCCCATCCATTGGATCTTTTCTCATTGATGACTTCCATGTGGATTGGGTGGTGGGGAATAGTTTCACCCACTCACCTCACTCTTAATTGGAGAATGACCCTAATCGCATAATGTGATTGCTTGTCCAAGCTAGACCCAAATCCAACGGCCTAGTTCTTGCCCTCTGATCTCATCCATATGCTTCCATGTGCTAGTGCTTGTGATAGAATTAATCGTCAGAGAAAGCAGAAGCATGTGAGAGAGATGGACCTCTGTGACATAGCCTCATAGTGCGGGTTCCAATGCCCTAGAGAAGTTAGAGATGGGGTTTTTCTAGGACGTGTGGGCTAGATCTATAGTTTAGAAATCTAAGTGAGTGAGAGTTATCAGTGAGGGACCTCCCTTAGTCCACAAGCCATGATTCCTCCTCCCATCAATGAGTTTCCTATTTGGTTCTATGAGACAATCTCGATGGTTTTTTTATTTCATGCTGAGTTGGAGTAAGGAGGGTGGATGGAAGAGATATGGCCTCATATGTATATCACCTTTTTCCCTTTCTATCACGGGGTAAATGACGACCTTGGCATCATCTGATCCTAATCCCGCGACCACCATGCCCTGAGAAAAACAAAGGGGACAGGCTCTGGTTTCTTGATACGATTTAAAATCGTTACATTTAATGTATACTTCCTTTAAATCATCACTTCAGGGGAAAACAATTAAATGCATAACTCTCACGCCTTTTGTCCTTTTATTCCCAAATATTTAAAAGAAAGTCTCTAGAACTTATATCTAGGTATGGATGAGATTTGAGACAAAAATACACAAGTTAAAGGTGCTTTTCTTGGCCTCCAAGTATCCCTTTTATATGATATATGTAAAGCATCAAACAAACCCTATTCTCTCCCAAACATGGCAAGGTTTCTTATTTTGATATCTTTTCTCATTAAATGCAACACGAAAATGGAACCAGACTATTAGTTGCCTTCAACATCACTTTTGTAGAAAACTCCACATAACTCCATATGCAAGATACTAATTATCCATGACTTCTAGTAATTCATTTATTATTGAACTTTCTCTCTTTCTTTTCTCCATATCTATTTTTGGATGATTGAAAATAGAAAAACCACAATAAACCATTGAAAAGGAGAATTGTAGATGAAATCCATATTTTTAAAAAAGACATACAATGTTTCTAACATTTCCTTATCAATCAAATATTTGCATTTCAAATATGTAAATACATGTGTAAAACTATCCTATAACATGTTTCAAACATCATATAACAAAAAGTTCAGGATGCGACTTTTCTATATTCATCTTTAGCTCCCATGTTGCTTCATTCTTACCATTGTGTTTCTAAAGAACCTTTACCATCTCTATCTTTTTATTCCACTACTACAGAAATGGCTTAGAACGTCACATTTACAGGAGTTGATTGTATACAAGAAACCGACGCCTAAAACCAACAACGTCAGATGAATACAAAAATCGACATCTATCTGTGAAGAGCGACCAGACACGAGCATTTCTTTTTATTTAGCGTCGGTTCCTTAATAAGCAATCGATACCTAAAATTGGCCGCCAAATCCAAATTTTCCAGTGAAAAAAATTACCTCTAAAATTTAACATACAACGTCAGTTGTTAACAAAGAAACCAACGACTAAAGGTTTTTCATAAGACAAAAATTTGGCCCATTATTATCGTCTATTATCTTACAATAACTGATGCCAATGTGTTTTCACGCACTGTCCCCATGAAAATTTTCACCTCCCTTTGGCGTCGGTTTTCCTATGGAAATCGATGACTATGGTCATAATTCGAGAACATTTATTTTTGTCGGCATATGTAGATAGACGTCGAATTTTCTAGTTGTAACCGACAACTATCATTGAACATAGGTGTCGTTTTTTGGTGGTAACCGACGCCTATCGTTTCAAGCATTAGTTTTTTTGAATAACCGACACCTGTTGTTAACTTAATAGCACCCACACGAGCCAGACTCTTCCCCTTTCTCTGTTTCATTCCC
Source organism: Alisma plantago-aquatica (assembly GCA_963693085.1). Taxonomy (NCBI): domain Eukaryota; kingdom Viridiplantae; phylum Streptophyta; class Magnoliopsida; order Alismatales; family Alismataceae; genus Alisma; species Alisma plantago-aquatica. Next base: position 478,089,122 of record OY856413.1, on the reverse strand, counting down.
GATTGAAGTTAGGTCTGGCGATTCCCTGCTCGTCGCCGCTCGTTGCTCCTCTGCTCACCGCTGCTCGTTGCTCCTCTACTCACTTCCACTCGCTGCTCCTCTGCTCACCACTGCTGCTCGCCACTCACTACTCCTCTGCTCACCGCTACTGCTTGTTGCTCCAGCCGCCTGCTCTCCTGCTCGCTGCTCCAGCCATCGCTCCCTGCTCCTGCTCGCCACTGCCGCCGCGAAGGTACCCTTCTTCCTCCTCTTCTTTCTCCGCCAACAACCATTGGTTGGCCCCCTACCCTCAGGGTACGTGCAATGGGTGAGGGATGCTAACATTGGATCTTAGAGCAATCCTCAAATCAGTAATGTTTATACATGTTTGAGTACATGAGGGTTCTAATGTACCCTTTTATCCTATGTTTGATGCTAATTGTGCATATATGCTGAGTTTGGGACTTTAGTGATGGACTTTGTCCTAAGTTGCTATTTTTTCATCTAATATGAACTTTAGTCTCATCTATCCTATCTTGGAAATCAGTAGTAAATTGATGTAATATCAACTAAGGACCCAAGGTCAGCCCCCCCTCTTTTCTATATTATCAGTGAGCTTCATGTTACTCTTAGCTAAGAAAAGCCTCTTCTTAATCTCTTATACATCACTATATTTAAGGTTATTCTGTCTACTAGAGTGTGGGGATTAACCATGTTTCCTGTAGTTTATAACATTGCCTTGTGAATTATTGCATGTCTGAAACTATTGAATTCTTGATTATTATTTAATAATGCTCTATATATTAGGTACTTATCATGTCTATTAAAATACTATAGTATAGACATATGTCTATGAAATTAGAGCATCAATAAATCATCAATGAAACCTAGATGTGACATTAGAATGACATTCTCTAGGGTGATGGGTTCATGATATATAAGTAATGAGACCTCAATTCAGTGGGGAACTTTGTCCTTGTGATTTACATACTCTAACAAGATATGGAATGTGTTTGACCCTTGATCTAATTTCCAAATTGTGAGTGATGCAATGTAAGTGAGAAAATACATGTAGTGGTGGTGAAATCTTATGTCTATGTTCTTTTATAATTCTTTTATATTATTTTTAATTTCTGCTTTTATTTTATTTACTTCCTTACATAACTTAGTTATATAAAAAGATAGTCAACTCGATCCAACCTTGTTAATCACTTTTTCTTAATTAGACTAAAATCCAAATTGTCCTTAAGAAAAAATGTCCTTAGGTTCGATCCTAAAAATTTAATGTTATCAGACCCGCCTACTTATGAGTGGTGTTATATTTTGTTGGCCAAGAAACCCATCCAAGATTTACTCATTAGGAGTAAATCTTGGATAGTGCCCGGTTTGGGACTGTTCTTAAACACCTAATCTCACTTAGGATGTAAGTGTATTATGTGTATAATGGGGAAGTGCTACCAAAATTTTCTTGAAAACCCAATACACATTATACACTTACTAGTGAGATTAGGTGTTCAAGAATGGGATAGGTGGTGCATATTTATTATATATAAGAATGACAGCACATGTATTTTTTGGCCTAGAAACCCATCCAAGATTTACTCATTAGGAGTAAATCTTGGATAGTCCCCAGTTTGGGACTATTCTTGAACACCTAATCTCACTTAGGATGTAAATATGTATGTATTGGGTTTTCAAGAAAATTTCGACAGCACTTCCCCGTTTGTTCTCTAAGTACATATGTACTTGGAGAACAAAGGGGAAATGCTGCCGAAATTTTCTTGAAAACCCAAAACACATTATACACTTACTAGTGAGATTAGGTGTTCAAGAATGGGATAGGTGGTACACATTTATTATATATAAGAATGACAACACATGTATTTGTTGGCCTAGAAGCCCATCCAAGATTAACTCATTGGGAGTAAATCTTAGATAGTACCCGATTTGGAGCTGTTCTTGAACACCTAATCTCACTTAGGATGTAAGTGTATAATGTGTATTGGGTTTTCAAGAAAATTTCGGCAGAACTTCCCTATTTGTTCTCTAAGTACATATGTACTTGGAGAACAATGGGGAAATGCTGCCGAAATTTTCTTGAAAACCCAATACACATTATACACTTACTAGTGAGATTAGGTGTTCAAGAATGGGATAGGTGGTACACATTTATTATATATAAGAATGACATCACATGTATTTGTTGGCCTAGAAACCCATCCAAGATTTACTCATTAGGAGTAAATCTTGGATAGTCCCCAGTTTGGGAGTGTTCTTGAACACTTAATCTCACTTAGGATGTTTTAACCGTTTATTATATATAAGACCTCAAACCCTAAAGTTTTAACCATAAACTCTAATCTTTTAACCCCAGACCCTAATCTTATTCTAATATATACTTGTTTTCTCTTTGATCATAGAATGGATAGATCATGGATGTCCATCCCAAATCGCTGCACCCCAGGGTTTATTTCTGGTCTTGATCAGTTTATTAGATTTGTCGAGGAACATAGGAAACAACCTAGAGATAGGTTCAACTGTCCATGCAGGCATTGCGGTAACAACTTGAAAGTTAGCACTGGTGACGAAATCAAAAGTCATGTCATGTGCATCAGGATTGTACAAGGCTATACATAATGGCACTAGCATGGAGAGATTTCAAATATGAAATCAGTGGATGTCGATAGTAGTGCTTGTGTGGAAGAAGAAATTGCCTCTGATGATGTAGATGTGAATGAACCAGTTCCAGTAGACATCATTGATGCGATGTTGCATAGTTGTGGGGTAGAGCACACTGATCCGCCTCCCATGTTTAGAAACATTGTGCATGATGCTGAGACACCGTTATACACAGGTTGTAAGTTTACAAAGCTTAACGCTGTGTTGAGATTGTATAAGCTAAAAGATAATAATAGATAGAGCGACAAAAGCTTCACGTAATTGTTGTCTTTGTTGAAAGAAATTCTTCCTGAAGGAAACGAGCTACCAATCTCAACATACCAGTTAAAGAAATTGTTGTGCCCAATGGGAATGGAGGCCAAAAAGATACATGCATGCCCGAATGATTGTGTATTATTTCAAAAGGACTATGTGGATATGAAATATTTTCCGAAATGTGGTGCGTCAAGGTATAAATTGACGACTTTGGGGGAGTCCAAAACTGGTTCTCCTTCCAAGGTGATGTGGTATCTACCTATAATACCACGATTTCAATGCTTGTTTTCCAATCTGATAGATGTGAAGAATTTGAGGTGGCATGCATATGTTAAGAAAAATAATGATGGGATCCTACGACATGCGTCTGATTCCCCACAGTGGAAGAAGATTGATTTATTGTACCCTAAATTCGGTGAAGAAGTTAGGAATCTAAGACTTGGGCTTTGAACAGATGGGATGAATCTATATAGGACATTGAGCAGCCAACATAGCACTTGGCCAGTTATGCTTGTTATATACAATCTTCCTCCCTGATTGTGTATGAAAAATAAGTACGTTATGATGTCGTTGTTGATATCAGACCCTAAACAACCTAGAAATGATATCGACGTTTATCTTGAACCTATGATTGATGACTTGAAGAAGCTCTGGGGTGAAGGTGTGGTGACCTATGATGCTTCATGAAGAGAGACATTTTGTTTGCATGCTATGTTGTTTTGCGCTGTGAAAGACTTTCCAACATATGGGAATTTGTTTGGATATAGTGTCAAAGGATCTAAAGAGTGTCCTATATGTGAAGAGAACACTGATTCAATATGACTAAAACATGGCGGAAAGACTGTATATCTTTATAATCGAAGGTTTCTTCATAAATTCTATCTATATCATAGGTTGCACAAAGCATTCAATGGACAGAATGAGGAACAAAGTGCACCTAAACCTATACTAGGGGAGGATGTTTATGAAAGAGTAAAAGACATTGCCAATGAATTTAGTAAGCGATCACAATGTATGATGGCCACACGGAGTGACAAATCTTTATTCAAGAAGAAGTCAATATTTTAGGATCTTCCCTATTGGAGTTCTTTGGCAGTCATGCATTGTATCGATGTCATGCACGTTGAGAAAAATGTCTGTGATAGCGTCATCGGTACTCTGTTGAATATAGCAGGTAAGACTAAAGATGGGATAAAATATAGAATGGACCTACGTGAAATGGGAATAAGGACAAAATTAACAGAAATAGTTAGTAGTGATTGGAGCACATACTTACCTCCCGCTTATTACACATTGTCTAGAAAGGAGAAGAAAGCTTTTTGTGAATGCTTGGTAAATGTTAAGGTGCCACAGGGTTACTCATCCAAAATTCGTAGATTGGTATCAATGAAAGATCTAAAGTTGATACGTCTTAAATCTCATGATTGTCACACTCTAATGCAACAAATATTGCCCATAGCAATTCAATCTATATTGTCGAAGCATGTAAGGTTTGCAATCACCAAACTTTGTTTCTTTTTTAACAGTCTGTGCAGCAAAGTTATTGACATCTCTCGATGAATTGCAAAGAGAAGTGGTTGTTACCCTATGTCATCTTGAGATGTATTTTCCTCTTTTGTTCTTTGATATCATGGTACATATTGTTGTCCACTTGACTAGGGAAGTGAAAATGTTGGGACCAGTTTTCTTGCATTGGATGAATCCCTTTGAACAATACATGAACATTTTTAAAGGTGATGTTCGAAACCGTTATCGGCCTGAAGGGAGTATTATTGAGGGTTATGTGGTGAGAGAGGGTATGGATTTTTGCAATGACTTTCTGAGTGGTAATGACGCTCCTATAAATGACAAGAATATTGAAGAGAATTTTGGCAAAGGAATTTTGGGATCACGGATGAAAGTAATCAACTGTGAGCAGTTGGAACAAGGTCACTTGTATATTTTACACAACATCGATGGAGTGAGTGTTTATATCGAGGAACATACCAATTTCATCAAGAGACAATATCCTCAAGCCAATTTAATGTGGCTTTCTAGAGAGCATAACAAGACATTTATTAAGTGGTTTGAAGATAAAGTCTTACATCAACTATCTCAAACACCAGATAATCTTACTGAAACTATCAAATGTCTTGCCTTTAAACCAAAGTTGAATGTTATTCTTATGAAGGGTTTGACATAAATGGATTCTCATATTACATAAAGCATCAAGATGATAAGAGTGTCATCTAAAATAGTGGGGTTACCCTTCAAGCATATTCATTGTTTTTTGCAAGTGCAAAGGATAAGAGTCCACATGAAGCTAAAATGTCATATTATGGTGTCATTGAATACATATGGGAGTTTGACTACGTAGATTTCAGAATTCCACTCTTTAAATGTAATTGGGTTGATAACACCAAAGGAGTTATAGTGGATGAATTGGGTTTCACATTAGTGAACTTTGAAAAGATTAGCGAGAAGGGTGAACCATTCATATTGGCATCACAGACAAAACGAGTATTTTATGTCGATGTTCCTGCAAATGATAAATGGTCGGTTGTTCTTCATGATAAAAGATAGTTCATTGAAGATCCTATAGATGAAGAACAATACTATGATAAGTATGATGACTCCAGTCCATTCTCAGTTGGGTTGCCAACACCACCAAATATTGAAGCTAATGATGACTTGTATGTGCGGGGAGATCACAATGAAGGATTGTCAATTGATAAAAGATCACAATATTAGAGGCATGCATGTTTATATTTTTTTATATGTTTTATTATTATGAATGTGAACTTTACAATGTGAATGTGAACTTTACAATGTGAATTACTTTATAATGTGAATGTGAACTTTACAATGTGAATTACTTTACAATGTGAACTTTACAATCTGAATGTGAAATTTCAGATGGATGAGCATTCATATGATGACCGTTCTAATGATTACCATGAGGGTGAGGACGTCAATGTGTCGCCTCACAATGTAAGTTTTAAATATATATCCCTAAGGTTTCTATCTATATGTTCATTTATAGTTATATCATGTAAGTGTGTTTTTTTGTCAAATTTTAGGTTGGTGATGTACCCCCTGAAGAAATTGGGGCACTTGATGAGAAACAAAAAAAATTGAGAAAGTGAGGGGCATCACAATTATGAGAAAGTTACAACAACAAAGGGGCAATGGACCCAAACTGGATGTGGATTTCCATCATGCAGGAAATGTAGTTGGAGTGAACCGTGACTCATTTATTTCATATCTTGGGGTTCTTACTTGCAACCATTGTAGTCCTAATGTAGAATCATGGCACAAAGTTCCTAAGGGGAAGAAAGACTTAGTATGGAAGGAACTATGTGTGAGTTATTATTATTTGCAATTCTATTTTTGTAGATTACTAATTTTTAGGATACTAGTTAATAGCAATTCTATTTTGCAGAGTCTATTTGATCTGGATGAAAAGTTGCATCGTAAATGCGTGATGCAACACTGTGGGAGGGTCCTAAGGAACTATAGGAAAAATCTCACCTGAGATTACATATGTGATGCTGAGAAGAGGTTCTTGATTGATTTCCAATTCTAGACATTGATCACTTTTTGACTAACTCTACACTATTAATTTTTGTTTATATTCTCTTTAAAAAATGAATTAAGGAAGAAGGCATCCCCTGAGAAATGGAACTACTTGGACCCCAAAGACTGGGAGGAGTTTGTTACCCAAATAAAATTGGATAAATTCAAGGTATTAAGCACCACTCCCAATTTAATTAATATATGTTCTTATGTATTCACCTATTCAATATTAACCTTTAGTGTTATTGTGGCATACAACTCATAAAAACAAGATTAACTAATGCGAAAGCATATTATTAGTAGTTGAATTACTAAAAATCACTAAAAATTAAAACCATTTATCAAGAGATCCATTCACATGAAAACTCTTTCATTCCGAACCAAAGTATTTCAAGTACATACTGGTTCACTAGTACATCTCCCGTACTATTTCCTCTCGAGAGGTACAACATTAACTGCCTGTTAAACTGTACATCAGTAGTATAAAAATCTCGAGGCATCACGCCAAAATCTCAGATTGAATTGCCAAAGTACTAACTCCTAGGACCCGAGTGTACAAAGACAACTCATAGGACTAACTATACAAGACCAGACAACCAATGTCTCCACCTGATGGATCACTGCTGTCCCTGTGGCTTCTGCTACTCTTCTCCTGCAGACAAGTTTCTACCTTGTCGTGTGCGTCTACCTAAATATGTTAAATTCCACGGGGGTGAGACAATTATAAAAATTGACCCAGCGGGAGATATAACTCTCCGCCAAAACATAATCATTGCAGTTTAATAGAAATAAACTGAGCAGTGAGATAATGTAAATCAGAAGCAGATGAGTCAACATCTATGCAGATTAGAGCAACATTCTTATGCAAGTATTTCAACTATAACTTGATAAAGTAGCATGTCTCTCTTTCAATATAAAATAAGAAGAACATAAATGCATTTATGTATCAAGGACATGCTAAGCAATATAACATCAACTAGTGGTTCTCGTATTTCAATCTTATGCAAATACACTACACGGCTGATTATATTTTACAAACAGGTTTGAGCTCTGAGGAGATGACGTATACCGCTCATACTCCAATCGACCATTTCTAGAATCAAAATCGGTACCATAATTAGGTCAATGGAAGAGCCGGATTCCCATGACCTCCCACATTCCGGTCATTACGGGACCACAAGCAGGACTGTGTTAACTGCTCAAAATAGCTTTCCAGGGTATACTGGAACTTCACTATAGAGTTACAGTGTCAACTGCACTCTCATCGACAATCGAGAGCTTTGATGCTTATCTCCATCGATACGACATAAAATATCATTGGGAGATTAATGATACATCTATCCCAACCATCGGGAGACTTATGATACATCTATCCCGACACATGAAGGATTGAGAGGTTTAATGTTTACCCTCCCTCAATCTCTTCACAAGGACGTAAGGATATTTTCGCCCATTTACCCCCACATATTCAGAATATGTGAATTCCATGAATTCTATAGGAAAACTCATTTCACCATCACCAACTTCTGATGATGATGGATCTATGGTCAGAGCACTACATGATTAGATTTCACTTGATTAATTAAGTACATTTTCATATTCTTTTAGCATCAGGCAAGTTCTCAAACAAAACTTAATATGACAATGCTATAAAGAAAACATGTACTATTTTCATCAAATACTCAACTGTCTTTAAAAGATATTGGGAACTCTATCCCTTATTTTAAAACTGGGAATTCTCATCCTTTCATAATTTCATCACCATAATCATATGGCCCTGGGTAACTAAACCCTTGATTCATCATTAAGCATTGTTACCACTTTTCCAGGTAACTATCACCTTCAGGTCAATTGACCAAGGCAAACATGATACTTGATGTTACAAGCATCACACATGGTACTTGAGGCCCATTAACTCTCTTGTTACTTCTTACCAGGCAACAAGGTATATTATGACACTCAAGGCACAATCATAATAGTGAATTAAACATCATGGCTCATACCTAACCATGATCATCATTTTAACATACCTGCATAGTTAGCACAGATGATAACAATGATATCAATTGCATATCAGAACCATGTATAACAAATATGAATTCACTATTCTTGGGTAACACCGTTATTCCCTTACCAGGGTTAGGGTTTCCATTTCATGTCATATGAGGATAATCATCCCATTATCACATAAAAGGTATGGTATATCACCATATTGCCCAAGATTAGGGTTTGTTAAGCATTACATAGAATTACCCTGGATTTGAGCTTCACAACACATTAACATCAGGGTTTCTCATGAAACCATCCTTAGTTAGGGTTTCACATCAATTTCACCCTATGATAGGAACTATATTCAATAATCCACAACTAGGGTTTACTATTCATCCCAATTAGGGTTTCATGTTCCATTACCCATAATTAGGGTTTACTATTCATCCCAATTAGGGTTTCATGTTCCATTACCCATAATTAGGGTTTACTATTCATCCCAATTAGGGTTTCATGTTCCATTACCCATAATTAGGGTTTACTATTCATCCCAATTATGGTTTCATGTTCCATTACCCATAATTAGGGTTTACTATTCATCCCAATAGGGTTTCGCATTACATTACCCTAAATTAGATTCACCTATGTTATCATCCTGGATTAGGGTTACATCCATACCCTAGATTAGGGTTTCAATTATAATTGCCTTGAATTAGGGTTAAGATTCAACAACCTTGTCAATTAAGGTTTATGTTCATGATTAGGGTTTCATGATATCTTTACTTAAGGATCATACCCTTAATCAACACATGAATCATACTCATGTAGAAATTGGATATTGTCACCCTCTCAACTTAATTAGGTTACATCAACCCTTTAGTCAAGTTCATACAACTATGATTGACATAGTGTACCAAGTCATTGATCTTATAAGAAATTAGGGTTCATTCCTTAATTAGCATTAATCACTTAGGTATTGTTAGGGTTTCAACCTTTGTACCTTCATTGATTACTATTACTAACAATCATTGGATCATTGGAACAATAATTACCCTCAATATCCAAGTGATTGAACCACATTGAACTCCATGCGGTTTTGAAGGTTTTACCACCAAACTATTTGCTACCAAACAATTTTGAAACTGTTTGACCCTAAACGGTTTTGAAACCGTTTGCCCCCAAACATTTTCAAGACAGTTTGGTCTCAAACGGTCTCAAGACTATTTGGGCCAAATCAGTCCCAAAACCGCAAGGGCTCACTAGGTCATTCATCAATCCAATTGATTTCCAATTGCACCATTGAATCGAATATTGGTTATTCAATTGAAGGATTCATCAATCAAAACCATTAGATCATCATCCATGGGTTAAGGATCAACCACTAACCCACCAAACATTTTGAAACCGTTTGGTCCCAAACAGTTTCAAGACCGTTTGGGCTCAAACGGTCTCAAGACCGTTTGATCCAAGTTGTCTTGAAATCGTTATGACCAATCAAGGATTCTTAAATCAACTTGATTAGGGCTTCCAATTGAAGGATGGTACACACATTGAATCAACCAACTGAGTCCATTGGATCATCATCCAACATGTAATTAAGTTCAAACCCTAAACGGTCAACTAAATCAAACGGTCAACCCCTTCATGTGGTTTGGAGTCCAAATCAACAAACAGTTTGGTGAAACCATTTGGACCAAAGGTCCAAGACCGTTTGCTCTTGATCTTTGAATGAGGTGTGTGCTTAATTTCAGGTTATCATCTTCAACTTTTAAACTCATGAAAGCTACTGCCATTTCCATGGCAACTCCTTCAATCAAGCAAAACTATTGCAATATTAACAATTAAATCAATTGTATGGAGAAAGTGAATTCAATGACAAAGATTAAGGGTTTAAGTTATATTACCCGCCTTCAAATATAATCCCAAGCTCCAAGCTTCACGTATCCAAAGGTGAATGAAGCTCTAGCAACCTCCCAAGGTCGTTTATCAAGCTTTTGGAATGAAAGGATCGGCCAGGGTTGAAGATGGAGTAAAGAAATGAAGGAATCATACATTTTTTTATGATTTTCACCATGAAATAAAGAAGAACGAACATCAAAGACTTACCAACAGGTTGGGGGCGTCCTTCCTGCTGTTCTTAGCTCTCTTGGTTGACTTTGCAAGCAAGGAGAAGAAAGGAATCTGAAAAGATCATTAGGTGGGTTGGAAAAGGCTCTTTTATAAGAAAAATCAATGAGAGAGAAATTGTTTTATAAAAAATCATTTAATTCCAAAATTGTTGCCACCTCTTCCTCCTTGTTTTCTTACATGCAAAGGCAACTCAATCCTACCGAGTTCCCATTCATTATCCATGGATTAAGGGCAAAGAAAATAAGCACCTTAATCCCTTATAATATTAATATATATTTTTGAGTGGGAATTCTTTTTCTTATAATAAGGTGAGTGGAATTTCACCTCCTTAGGATATTTTCGGTCCTTGCAAAGCTCACGGACATCCACACACACATCTGAATTCCACCATTTAAATTTTGGTTGAAGGCCCTTCAATTATTTTATTTATTTTTGCATTAATGTTTCTGATATGCTTAATTCTTGATTATTTTAATATCAAGATTCTCTCTCCTTCAACTTAAATCAAATGAGGCACCCTCCTCATTTTCTTTGCTCCAAAAGATTCCAAGAAACATTAGGGACCTTTTTGAAGTGGTAATTTACATACCTATGCATCACTAAAACAAGATTAACTAATGCGGAAGCATATTATTAGCATATTATTTACAACTCATAAAAACAAGATTAACTAATGCGGAAGCATATTATTAGCAGCGGAATTACTAAAAATCACTAAAAATTAAAACCATTTATTAAGAGATCCATTCACAGGAAAACTCTTTCATTCCAAACCAAAGTATTTCAAGTACATATTGGTTCACTAGTACATCTCTCATACTATTTACTCTTGAGAGTTACAACATTAACTGCTCTATTAAACTGTACATCTGCAGTATAAAAATCTCAAGGCATCACGCCAAAATCTCAGATCAAATTGTCAAAGTACTAACTCCTAGGACCCGAGAGTATAGAGATGACTCATAGGACTAACTATACAACACTAGACAACCAATGTCTCCACCTGATGGATCACTACTGTCCCTGTGGCTGCTGCTCTTCTCTTGCAGAAGAGTTCCTGCCTTGTCGTCTGCGGCTACCTAAAAACATTAAATTCCACGGGGGTGAGACAATTATAAAAATTGCCCCAGTGGGAGATATAACTCTCCGCCAAAACATTATCATTGCAGTTTAATAGAAATAAACTGAGCAGTGAGATAATGTAAATCAGAAGCAGATGAGTCAACATCTATGCAGATTAGAGAAACATTCTTATGCAAGTATTTCAACTATAACTTGATAAAGCAGCATGTCTCTCATTCAATATAAAATAAGTAGAACATAAATAAATTTATGTATCAAGGACATGCTAAGCAGTATAACATCAACTAGTGGTTCTCATATTTCAATCTTATGCAAATACGCTACACGGCTGATTATATTTTACAAATAGGTTTAAGCTCTAAGGAGATGAGGTATACCGCTCATACTCCAACTGACCATTTCTAGAATCGAAATCAGTACCATAATTAGGTCAATGGAAGAGCCAGATTCCCATGACCTCCCACATCCCGGTCAGTACGGGACCACAAGCAGGATTGTGTTAACTGCTCAAAATAGCTTTCCAGGGTATACTGGAACTTTTCTATAGAGTTACAGACTCAACTGCACTCTCATCGGCAATTGAGAGCTTTGATGCTTATCTCCATCGACCCTACATAAAATATCATTGGGAGATTAATGATACATCTATACCAACCATCGGGAGAGTTATGATACATCTATCGCGACACATGAAGGACCGAGAGGTTTAATGTTTACCCTCCCTCAATCTCTTCACAAGGACGTAAGGATATTTTCGCCCATTTACCCCCACATATTCAGAATATATGAATTCCAGGAATTCTATAGGAAAACATGTTTCACCATCACCAACTTCTGAAGATGATGGATCTATGGTCAGAGCACTACATGAATATATTTCACTTGATTAATTAAGTACATTTACGTATTCTTTTATCATCAGGAAAGTTCTTAAACAAAACTTATTATGACAATGCTATAAAGAAAACATGTACTATTTTCATCAGATACTCAACTTTCTTTAAAAGATATTGGGAACTCTGTCCCTTATTTCAAAATTGGGAATTCTCATCCTTTCACAATTTCATCACCATAATCATATGGCCCTAGGTAATTAAACCCTTGATTCATCGTTAAGCATTGTTACCACTTTTCCAAGTAACTATCACCTTCAGGTAAATTGACTAAGGCAAACATGATACTTGCTATTACAAGCATCACACATGGTACTTGAGGCCCATTAACTCTCTTGTTACCTCTTACCAGGCAACAAGGTATACTATGACACTCAAGGCACAATCATAATAGTGAATTGAACATCATGGCTCATACCTGACCATGGTCATCATTTCAACATACCTGCATAGTTAGCACAGATGATAACAATGATATCAATTGCATATCAGAACCATGTACAACAAATATGAATTCACTATTCCTGGGTAACACCACTATTCCCTTACCAGGGTTAGGGTTTCCCATTTCATGTCATATGAGGATAATCATCCCATTATCACATCAAAGGTATGGTATATCACCATATTGCCCAAGATTAGGGTTTTTTAAGCATTACATAGAATTACCCTAGATTTGAGCTTCACAACACATTAACATCAGGGTTTCTCATGAAACCATCCTTAGTTAGGGTTTCATATCAACTTCACCCTATGATAGGAATTATATTCAATAATCCACGACTAAGGTTTACTATTCATCCCAATTAGGGTTCATGTTCCATTACCCATAATTAGGGTTTACTATTCATCCCAATTAGGTTTTCATGTTCCATTACCCATAATTAGGGTTTACTATTCATCCCAATTAGGGTTTCATGTTCCATTACCCATAATTAGGGTTTACTATTCATCCCAATTAGGATTTATCATTACATTACCCTAAATTAGATTCACCTATGTTATCATCCAAGATTAGGGCTACATCCATACCCTGGATTAGGGTTTCAATTATAATTGCCCTGAATTAGGATTAAGGTTCAACAACCTTGTCAATTAAGGTTTATGTTCATGATTAGGGTTTCATGATCCCTTTACTTAAGGATCATACCCTTAATCAGCACATGAATCATACTCATGTATCAATTGCATATTTTCACCCTCTCAACTTGATTAGGTTACATCAACCCTTTAGTCCAGTTCATACAACTACGATTGACATAGTGTACCAAGTCATTGATCTTATAAGCAATTAGGGTTCATTCCTTAATTAGAAAAAATCACTTAGGTACTATTAGGGTTTCAACCTTTGTACCTTCATTGATTACTATTACTAACAATCATTGGATCATTGGAACAATCATTACCCTCAATATCCAAGTGATTGAACCACATTGAACTACATGCGGTTTTGAAGGTTTCACCACCAAACGGTTTTAAAACCGTTTTCTACCAAACGGTTTTGAAACCGTTTGACCCCAAAAGGTTTTGAAACTGTTTGCCCCCTAACGGTTTCAAGACCGTTCGGTCTCAAATGGTCTCAAGACCATTTGGGCCAAATCAGTCCCAAAATCGCAAGGGCTCACTAGGTCATTCATCAATCGAATCGATTTCCAATTGCACCATTGAATCGACTATTGGTTATTCAATTGAAGGATTCATCAATTAAAACCATTAGATCATCATCCATGGGTCAAGGATCAACCACTAACCCACCAAACGGTTTTGAAACCGTTTGGTACCAAATGGTTTCAAGACCGTTTGGGCTCAAACGGTCTCAAGACCGTTTGACCCAAGTTGTCCTAAAATCGTTAGGACCAATCAAGGATTCTTCAATCAACTTGATTAGGGTTTCCAATTGAAGGATGGCACACACACTGAATCAACCAATTAAGTCCATTGGATCATCATCCAACATGTAATTAAGTTCAGACCTTAAACGGTCAACTAAATCAAATGGTCAACCCCTTCATGCGGTTTGGAGTCCAAATCACCAAACGATATGCAAAACGTTTGGTTTCAAACGGTTTGGTGAAACTGTTTGGACCAAAGGTCCAAGACTGTTTGCTCTTGATCTTTGACTGAGGTGTGTGCTTAAGTTCAGGTTATCATCTTCAATCTTTAAACTCACGAAAGCTACTTCCATTTCCATGGCAACTCCTTCAATCAAGCAAAACTATTGCAATAATAACAATTAAATCAATTGTATGGAGAAATTGAATTCAATGACAAAGATTAAGGGTTTAAGTTATATAACCCGCCTTAAAATCTGATCCCAAGCTCCAAGCTTCACGGCTCCAAAGGTGAATGAAGCTCTAGCTGTTGGGTTTTAGGGGAGACAGAGAAGGTAGCGGAAACAAAAATTTTCTCCCCCAACCCATACCGAGGAAACGCGTCAACGTCTATATAATAGGAAAGGATGGTTTGCGGAATCATACCTTGTCCCGAGGCTTGCTCGGCGAAAATACCTCACGCAATGCGCGGTCTTCAACTCCGGTCTTCGACGGCGTCTGTGTAGCTCCTGGTCACACCGGGACTGACAACTCCTACTCGAACCGGACTGTCAGATGACAATTGTCCTCCTAAGCAGTAGTGTCCTCCCGCCTCTGTAGTAGTCCACACGGACCACCTGGAACTCCACTCTCCTTCTCCCACAAGGAAGTGGAAGGAGTCACACCCTCCTGTTGACGTACTAGTCGCCAACACGCTCTCCTGCCTCCTGTTGCAACTGCAGTTGTCCTTCCCTTGCTGCACCTCCCTTTTGCGGGAAGCACTTGCTCGGGCTCTCTCACGGTTACCAAAACCAGAGAAAACAACAACTTGCAGAGCAACTGGTTGCACTGAGCTGTACTGTGAGAAGCCCCCAATACCCCCTATATATATAGGAGAGTCATGGGACAGGGTTCTCCATCCCGGGCAATGCAGGACTAAAAGCAGGAGTAGAAGGGTTCGGGATTTTCCACAAAAAGCAACCACCTTGCAACCTGAACTGATCGGTTCACTGCTGAACCGATCGGTTCGGCCATTGAGTCGATCGGTTGGACCTGAGCCGACCGTTTGGGGCACTCCAACCGATCGGTTGGTGCCCTGAACTGATTGGTTCATGGTCCTAATCCGGCTCGAAAAGACTTTCCTTGTTTCTTTCCCAATTGGTATCGAATACCAATTATATTCCCAATTGAATTGGGCAATTTGAAACGAAAGGAAAATTCTCACCAATCCTACTTTCCTGATTTGCTCGATTGCACCAGTTGAACCGATCGGTTCAACACTTGAACCGGTCATTTCACTCTGTGCATGAGCCGATCGGTTCAACAATTGAGCCGACTGGTTCAGCAACCTCAGCCGACCGGTTCATCACATGAACCAATCAGTTGGGAGTGCAGGTTGTGCAGAATCAGTCAAATGCGATTTCAATCAATCTGATACTCCAATCAATGTGTCCAACACCTTGAACCATACGATATTGAGCCATCGACTGATTGAGTGTTTAATTGAACTACTAAACTCCTTTAGTAATCAATCTAAACATTGCTTGTGGACAAAACTCCTCTTCCAGGTTAAATCCTATGTGTGTGACCCTGCAGGTCCATTTCACGTTGGCAGTGAAAGTTCATAACACTTATGACTTCACAAGCAAAGAGCGGTGTCTAGTCACACATCAGTGCTACCCAAGTGAAAGTAGAAAGTTGGAGAACAACTTTCATCCTACAATCCGTGAATGGTGTTACATCGAATGTATAATTCCTTTGTCACTGATATCCCGAATGAACTCGAGGCATGGAACAGTCATCCTGTCAACGTTCATTCACTTCCTTGATCTCAGAGTAGACTGGAAGAGATATGTATGACATCAGTATCACATATTGATTCATACATGTGTGCACGCCTTTCTCAATCCTACTCATCAAGTGGCCATGGATATCAAACTCCCTCGGGAGGGACAAATCCCATATCTATCACTCACCCCTCAAAAGCCCCATGTGTCAAAGCCACCCAATCATCACCTTTATAACAACCCACGTTTCAGGACTGCGTTTGATGATGTCAAAGTGTGCCCAACGACATGTGTTGAGTGCAGTGATTTCAGGTCTAAGAATCACACTCAAAACCATCACTGTGAGTACTGACTGTGACTACCATCTCATGGTTCCATGTGTCAAACTCACGGTGGGTCTGTCCGGTACCTTGTTCTCTAACAAGTACCTATGTGTTTGGTTTGATATCTCTATATCATGACTAATGAGATTCTGTCATCAACCAACACCACAATCTAGTCTTGTGTGTAATTGTTGTCTATCTACATTCCACAATGACATCCGACTAGGGACATTACAAGAATGTACAAACTCTTAGCATCCGTATGATCTCATCGTTCAGGTCCTCAACCTGAAAGCATACGTCATTGAGTACTGTCATTCTCTAGACATTCAATCTGTTCTATCACTATCTCATATGACTGAACCAGAAAGAATTGGAAGCTTGCCTTTGATGTTTATTAAATCAATCTTAATGTATCCCACCTATCATCACATGATTGGCTCTCAGGGCATACATACCAACAGACTCCCACTTGCACTGCGAGCCAATAACTCTTGAATCATATTCATAGTGATCTTCAAACATGTCCCACATGTTACTGTGCTCTTAGTGCCATCATAGTGAGAAATGGAAACACCTTGCCAAAGTCACTATAAATTGCATGTCTCTCATCTCTTCGCTGTACGTCACACGTATGAGATGGAGTTGCCGTAATATGAGATCTAGTATTCCATTGCTAACCTTTAGCCACATTGCATGATCAAGGATTCCAGACTTGTCATCAATGAGTGGAGTATAAGTTCATCTCATGAACTTCCAGATCCATATAGTATCTACTGCTATTCTCTAACACATAGATACTCGACATTTCCTTTTAAATGGTTTTATTGGAACACTTCCAATTATCAACAAACATTCACTTTTATACATCTTATGTATATTTTGCAATTAATTTTCTTTCCTTTCGGAAGTTCGCATCAATGTAACTCTTTACATCGAACTCTTCCTTATCTCCATAGAACTAGTACTTCACAAGCACTTATCAAGTTCTCATGGTATTCCAGTAACCCTTACTGGAAGTAGACAGACATCCACTCGTCATGTCCTACATACGAGTTATCAGGATGAGCACATCGTATTGCCATGTCCTACATACAAGATGATGAATGCATTTTATTCTTGCCATGTCATACATGCAAGATAATGGGATGATTACATACATGATAGATCCATATCTATTCTTAGCGTTCACATTCTTTATAAGAATTGAACACTGGCCTTGGGATACTAAGTCCATGTAACATGGACAAGTTTTCTCCCACTGAATCTGTGCATACTGAACACTTCAGTACAGATTGCCAATGTATGCTTTCTCTTTCCAGGTCAAGAGATTTTCGAGAACTATCTCTATAGATCTCTATTCCTATCACATAGGAAACATCTCTATCTTCCTTAAAGATAATTTCCACTTTTGGATTTCCAATCTAGAACATTTCCATTTCACATCAATATGTGGAATGTGAATACGCTCCCACTAAATCACAGATCCCTTCTTTATCTTTGACATATTAGTCAAACCCTTTGACTATATCATCAAAATAAAGATCCAATTTTGAGTTGCTTGTACTCAATCAATCACATTGATTAGTCCATTGTAACTTATAGACTTCATTTGCATTAGTGGATTCATAAACCTTATAGGTTGTGTCACGTACACATTCTGGTTTTATTCCTCATAGGAATGCGGTTTTAGTATCCATATGCCAAATGTCTTAGTCATTAAGTTGCAATCAACAAGCATCATCCTTCTCAAAATGTTATCCATGTGTCTTAACACTTAAGACTCATTTGCACTTATGGATATGATCCAATGAGTGCTACCATCAAGGTCATACCTTATGGTTCACATGGATGTCATTTAGGATGTAATGGTCATAAACCATAACTTAAGATTCAGTTCCTCATATTCATCTTGATAGTTGACTCATCACATGAACAACTCATCACATAGATAATTGAGGTGTATCTGTTAAAGATATAAGAACTCACAACCCTTGTGATTCTTAATTTCTTTTATTAGTGTGGTGTATTCTTTTATTAAGAAGAATTCAGTTATTTGATAATCATTCTCTAACTCCTTAGAGTATGATTCCTTCTTGCTTCAGACATCACCATGCCTTAATCATGAGTTCACTATGATACACTATCATAATCGCTCATAAGGATCTCAAACATTTGGTCCAAGTATTTCATTCATTGATCTCATCAAGAATTAATACTTTACCAAATTTGCACTTCATTTATGATAATCTTGAACACTTCAAGACATTCATATTGGTATTTCTCTAAACACCATTTGAAGTATTAGCATTTATTCCAATAGGTATGTAAATACATCACATGTATTATACCTAATAGGATAATCACTCTCCCACTACATTAGTGAAGATTGATCAATCATGTCCAAGATATTCATGTCCCTTACTGGTTCTCTAACCAAAAGAGTATAGTTTTATCCATCACATGGAAACTAGAAATGAATTTCTCATGATTAATGCTAATTAAATTGTTTGAGTTATCTATAACTTTTAGGTATCGTCTTATCTTATGCATATCAAATATCACAAGATAAATAAGGCATTGCCACAAAGATCACATCTTTAAGATTGAAAACACAACTTTATTGATTGCCATCATTGTCATACAATATGCAAAAATAAAGTGTTTCTATCTATTGACAAGTATGAAATATCAGTTCATAACTGTATTACATGCCTTATTGGCTGAAAATAAACTAAAGTATTCCTATCGATAAAGGCAACACTTGCCCCAAATAAGAATGCTTTACACTTTACATCTTGATATCATATATCTCAAAAGTGTTACAAGTTTACTTTCATGACACCTTTAAGTAGAGGCTTCAGTCGCCTCCTTCTTCTTTTGTTCTTCCAGGTAGAGAGGACAATTCCTTTTCCAATGTCCTGGCTTTTGACAATGGTGGCAATTTCCTTTCTTGGTCACGCCTCCCTTGGCCTTGAGAGCTGAAGATGGCTTGGACTCCTGGCTAGCTTCAGAACCTTTCTTAGCTTTGCCCTTGCCCTTGCACTTGGACTTGCCTTTCTTGCTCATGATCACCATCACAGCTTTAGGCTTGTCCTTCTCATCTGTAACTCGGCTGTCCTCAACATGCCTAACAACTCTGACAGTGGCCTATCAAAGTTGTTCATGTTGTAGTTCATCACAAACTGACTGTAAGATTCTGGCAATGATTGCAGTATCATGTCAGTAGCCAACTCTTGGCTCAGTGGAAATCCCAGTCTCTGTAGGTTCTCCACATACCCAATCATCTTGAGTGTGTGAGGACCAACTGGATCTCCTTCTGTCATGACGCACTTGAACAACGCCCTAGAAACATTGTACCTCTCTTGCCGTGCCTGATCTTCATACATGTTCCTGAGATGCAGAATCATCTCTATGACACCCATGTTCTCATGTTGCCTCTGCAACTCATGGTTCATTGAACATAGCATCAAGCACTTTGCATCAATGGCATCATCAGAATGCTTCTTGTAAGCATCCCTTTCTGTTTTTGGTGCATTAGGAGCGGGTTCCTCTGGAATTGGAGTATCCAGGACATAGAGCTTACGCTCTTGAGTGAGAACAATTCTCAATGTCCGATACCAGTCGTGGAAGTTCATCCCATTTAGCTTGTCCTTGTCAAGGACCGATCGCAAAGAAAAGTTGTTGTTGTTTTTTGCCATTTGAACTACAAAAGGAAAATATGCAATTTTAGTCCAAAAACTCATTTTTGACTTATTTGATTGATTTGAAAATTTGACGATATAATTAGGCCTTTAATTAATTATCGCTCCCACTATTTTACTTCAAATTGATAGCCCTCACCATCAATTCAGAAGATTGCAGCGTACAATCTTCTAGTGGGCAAGATCCTGAAATCCTCTAAGTCATGAGTCAGCTTTGGCTGATCGCCCACAACTTAGATCTCTCAGGTAGGCAACTTTTGCCAATTGCATCATATGCAACTCTTGATAAGATGTCATCTACAACTCCTTGCAATGATCATCTCTATGCCTCAAGGTACTAGATCCCATCTAGATCACCTTGTTAAGTCCGATCCAAAGCAAACACGATGAATATGCACCCTGCTTTGGTAGACCCACACATTCATCCTTCACGCTTCCACGAGATAGACGGTGCACCACGCTTTGGCGTGCCCACACTTGGTCGATCAAGCTTTTCACGTGTGTCGCATTTGGAAGGCATCTAAAACTTAATATTTAATGAGGGATTTGGTTTTATATACATATACATATCCAATCACCACAATACATAGTATGTATCATATACATGCTATATCCCACAGAAAACATGCACAAATGATAAAAGCGATGATTATGGCCATCCTAATGTGATTCCTCGAGCCAAGAGGAATAACGGTCATCTAGGTCTACATCACATGCAACCTGTACAAGATGAACTCTGTGCCTTGCCATCCGAGTAGATCAACTCATCACATGAATGATATGTACTCTCCAGCCGGTCGTCTGGGTGCCACCAGCCGATCGGTTGGCTCCTCCAACCGATCAGTTCGCCTGGTCGTCGTGCATCTCATCATGTCTGCCACCCGCTCGTCTCGCTCCTTGAACCGGTCATCATCCGATCGGTTCACTCCTTGAACCGACCGTCTGGAACGTCAACCAATCGGTTCACTCCTTGAACCGATCGTCTGAGCAGTCATCTTGATGTCCGCCGGTCTTTGACATAACAGGAAATAAAATCCTATTCTATTTATTACATTGCTTTAAAAAGGGAAACCCCGATTTACATTCAGGGGGAGCAAAGGTACGAAAGAATCTCGAATTATTTTGAGTTACATCAGGAATAAGAGAGGGAAGATCGGTGCGCAGACCGAGATGCAAGCAACCACACACAACCAATCACAGATAGGGGTTTATAGGCCATAATCACGCTACACACATCCACCACAAAACTCGTTTAAGGGCGACGCGTATTGAGTGCATTAATAATACATATCATATATGTAATTAGGGATTTGTGGATTTAGGATTGGACATGTATAAAGCCGATATTATTCGCATCGTATGCAATAAATAAAGGCGACAAACCAAAATCGATCATATCGATATTCCTAAAATATAGAGCAGTTGACGTGGCTCTGATACCACTGTTGGGTTTTAGGGGAGACAGAGAAGGCAGCGGAAACAAAAATTTTCTCCCCCAACCCATACCAAGGAAACACGTCAACGTCTATATAATAGGAAAGGATGGTTTGTGGAATCATACCTTGTCCCGAGGCTTGCTCGGTGACAATACCCCGTGCAATGCACGGTCTTCAACTCCGGTCTTCGACGGCGGCTGTGTAGCTCCTGGTCACACCGGGACTGACAACTCCTACTCGAACCGGACTGTCGGATGACAGTTGTCCTCCTAAGCGGCAGTGTCCTCCCGCCTCTGTAGTAGTCCACACAGACCACTTGGAACTCCACTCTCCTTGTCCCACAAGGAAGTGGAAGGAGTCACACCCTCATGTTGACGTACTAGTTGCCAACACGCTCTCCTGCCTCTTGTTGCAACTGCAGTTGTCCTTCCCTTACTACACCTCCCTTTTGCGGGAAGCACTTGCTCCGGCTCTCTCACGGTTACCAAAACCAGAGAGAACAACAACTTGCAGAGCAACTGGTTGCACTGAGCTGTACTGTGAGAAGCCCCCAATACCCCCTATATATATAGGAGAGTCATGGGACAGGGTTCTCCATCCCGGGCAATGCGGGACTAAAAGCAGGAGTAGAAGGGTTCGGGATTTTCCACAAAAAGCAACCACCTCGCAACCTGAACTGATCGGTTCACTGCTGAACCGATCGGTTGGACCTGAGCCGACCATTTGGGGCACTCCAACCGATCGGTTGGTGCCCTGAACTGATCGGTTCATGGTCCTAATCCGGCCCGAAAAGACTTTCCTTGTTTCTTTCCCAATTGGTATCGAATACCAATTATATTCCCAATTGAATTGGGCAATTTGAAACGAAAGGAAAATTCTCACCAATCCTACTTTCCCGAGTTACTCGATTGCACCAGTTGAACCGATCAGTTCAACACTTGAACCGGTCGTTTCACTCTGTGCATGAGCCGATCAGTTCAACAATTGAGCCGACCGGTTCAGCAACCTCAGCCGACCAGTTCATCACATGAACCGATCGGTTGGGAGTGCAGGTTGTGCAGAATCAGTCAAATGCGATTTCAATCAATCTAATACTCCAATCAATGCGTCCAACACCTTGAACCATACGATATTGAGCCATCGACTGATTGAGTGTTTAATTGAACTACTAAACTCCTTTAGTAATCAATCTAAACATTGCTTGTGGACAAAACTCCTCTTCCAGGTTAAATCCTATGTGTGTGACCCTGCAGGTCCATTTCACATTGGCAGTGAAAGTTCATAACACTTATGACTTCACAAGCAAAGAGCGGTGTCTAGTCACACATCAGTGCTACCCAAGTGAAAGTAGAAAGTTGGAGAACAACTTTCATCCTACAATCCGTGAATGGTGTTACATCGAATGTATAATTCCTTTGTCACTGATATCCCGAATGAACTCGAGGCATGGAACAGTCATCCTATCAACGTTCATTCACTTCCTTGATCTCAGAGTAGACTGGAAGAGATATGTATGACATCAGTATCACATACTGATTCACACATGCGTGCACGCCTTTCTCAATCCTACTCATCAAGTGGCCATGGATATCAAACTCCCTCGGAAGGGACAAATCCCATATCTATCACTCACCCCTCAAAATCCCCATGTGTCAAAGCCACACAATCATCACCTTTATAACAACCCATGTTTCAGGACTGCGTTTGATGATGTCAAAGTGTGCCCAACGACATGTGTTGAGTGCAGTGATTTCAGGTCTAAGAATCACACTCACCACCATCACTGTGAGTACTGACTGTGACTATTATCTCATGGTTCCATGTGTCAAACTCACAGTGGGTCTGTCTGGTACCTTGTTCTCTAACAAGTACCTATGTGTTTGGTTTGATATCTCTATATCATGACTAATGAGATTCTGTCATCAACCAACACCACAATCTAGTCTTGTGTGTCATTGTTGTCTATCTACCTTCCACAATGACATCCGACTAGGGACATAACAAGAATGTACAAACTCTTAGCATCCGTATGATCTCATCGTTCAGGTCCTCAACCTGAAAGCATACGTCATTGAGTACTGTAATTCTCTAGACATTCAATCTGTTCTATCACTATCTCATATGACTGAACCAGAAAGAATTGGAAGCTTGCCTTTGATGTTTATTAAATCAATCTTAATGTATCCCACCAATCATCACATGATTGGCTCTCAGGGCATACATACCAACACTAGCAACCTCCCAAGGTCGTTTCTCAAGCTTTTGGAATGAAAGGATCGACTAGGGTTGAAGATGAGTGAAGAAATGAAGGAATCATACATTGCTTTATGATTTTCACCATGAAATCAAGAAGAACGAAGGTCAAAGACTTACCAACAGGTTGGGGGCGTCCTTCCTGTTGTTCTTAGCTCTCTTGGTCGATTTTGCAAGCAAGGAGAGAAAGGAATCCGAAAAGATCCTTAGGTGGGTTGGAAAAGGCTCTTTTATAAGAAAAATCAATAAGAGAGAAATTGTTTTATAAAAATCATTTAATTCCAAAATTGTTTCCACCTCTTCCTCCTTATTTTCTTACATGCAAAGGCAACTCAATCCCACCGAGTTCCCTTCCATTATCCATGGATTAAGGGAAAAGAAAATAAGCACCTTAATCCCTTATAATATTAATATATATTTTTGAGTGGGAATTCTTTTCCTTATAATAAGGTGAGTGGAATTTCACCTCCTTAGGATATTTTCGGTCCATGCAAAGCTCAAGGACCTCCACACACACATCTGAATTACACCATTTTAATTTTGGTTGAAGGCCCTTAAATTATTTTATTTATTTTTGCATTAATGTTTCCATTATGCTTAATTCTTGATTATTTTAATATCAAAATTCGCTCTCCTTCAAATTAAATAAAATGAGGCACCATCATCATTTTATTTGCTTCACAAGATGCCAAGAAACATGAGGGACCTTTTTTAAGTGGTAATTTACATATTGCACCCTAGGTTTTGGGTAAATTGCAAATTACACCAAAACTAGGTTTTCATGCACAAACATTGCTTTATCAGCTCTTTCTTGGAATTCAGGCTATCACAAGCCATACCTTTGCATCATCTTCACTCTCATGTTGATTTAACACATGAGGAACATATTATCATGCACAATTTACAAATAGACCCCTCAACTTGGGTAATTTTCACTTTAGTCCAAAACAAGCAAAATATTGATTTCAACAATATTCGAAAAGGACTAAAATTGTAATATAAGTTCCTCTTGAGCCTTAAATACTTTTCAAAAGGTAAGAGCATGCATATAATCACTTTTATTCAGAAAAACACCTAGGGTTAATTCATAACCCAGGTCAGGGATGTTACAAGTTTATCCACCCCTTACAATGAATTCGTCCCTGAAATCATCAACAAAACATTAAGAGAAAAGAATAGGGTATTTGACGCAATTTTTCTGTGCGCTAAAATGCAAGTGAACGCGTCGAGTAGTATAGGCCTGTGTGAGGCCCGAGTCGAACACAGGGATACTCAGAACTGTTGGAGACTCCTACTAACTATTTGTGATCAGCTAAGCTGAATAACAAATTTAGGGTTGTTGTTAAAATTAAAAGAAAACAAAAAACAAAACAAAACAACCGATCGATTAAATGTTAATTTAATCAATTCAAAAGGGTATCTTTAGGATTGCGGTTTCACCGCGGGTTTTCACTGTATTAGATTTTATATAATGCCTCAATTTTATCTCTCTATCTGGGTAGTAGCCTGAAAACAGAATTACCCACTGTCGTGGTATAATTCACTATCTAGGTTTAGGTCGGTTCCACCATCGTAGTAACCTATACCCTAAACTAGATGCATTATGAACGATCTCTCAGTATCCACCATTAATTTTACACCACCTTGGTCAAGGGATTTATCGATTAATATAGATTTCGTCTCTTTTCAGCCGTTAATCCTTCTTTCAAAGTGATTAAGGGCATTAGATTATTATTATGGTGATCAAGCATAACAATATATTGAGAAAACGAAACTATGCCACGGATTTAAGAGATAAAATATGAATTACTATTATAAAACTGGCATACAATGAATTCCCGGGCTACTCCCGGTCTTAAAGACAAAGGGGATTATCCCCGCATGTTCATCTCAAACAAGTACAAGGTAGAGATAGGGGAAATCATGTGGAAAACGTGAATTGAGAGGTGAAACCCCTGAACGGAGAAGAATCGGTTGATCCTTTGCGTAGAACACATGCTTTCCCGCCTTTCGGTGGTGAAATCCGTCTTCTGCGGCGTCCGAATCAACTGGTATGAGCTTCTGGCTTCCATTCTCCTCTCTCTTGCTCCTCGGTACTCGTGCAATGGCTAATGAGATGATCCTCACGTCTGGGCGGCCGTCATTAGGTATAACTCCCTCATTAGGTCGCTAATTAACTACGGCCGTCCGATTGGGATCAATCTGAATCAAACGCATATCTGACGGTGTCGATACCATCGACGCGGGTCGATGGTATCGACCCAGTGTGGTAGCGGCAGCCCTTCTTTCCTTTCGTCCGAGTGCCTGATGTGGTGTCGATACCATCGACTTGGGTCGATGGTATCGACTACCCTGTAGCGACGGTTTTGTCGTTTTGTGTCGTTGTAGCCTCCGTGCGTCGATGGTATCGACTTGGTGTCGATACTATCGACTGCTTCTTCGCTAGCAACCTGAAGGTGACTCGATACCATCGACATCCCAGTTGATAGTATCGACGCTTTGCTGCTCCTTTCGGCTGGCAACCTATGATCATGTCGATGGCATCGACTTCCTTCGATGGTATCGACGGAAGCAAATACTTGTTTGTCCTGAAATTGAAACACAAGATCACATAAATTCACACAAATAATAATATTTCAACAATTAATGCTTAAAACGATGAAATAAAGGGGATTTGACATAAAATAGTGGCAAAGACCAAAATGGATGAATTATGCAACATTAACCATAAAAATGACTAATAAAAGCATAAAACACATATCAAAGAGGTCTATAAATGCGACTCAAAATCATCGCATCAAACTCCCCTAAGCTTGAACATTGCTCGCCCTGAGCAACTAATCCTTAGAATAGAATTGCCAATGTCAACTGAAAAACAACAAACCACAACCAACGTCCCATATGACTCCCACGGGACATTCACATACCGGTCCTCTCTAACCACAGAACAGTAATTACCCTGAAGGTGACAATAATCATCCATAAAAGAAATTGACCTCAAAACCGATGAACACTATCACATAAGGCAGTTAACATAATAAAACTCACCGGTTCAGACTTGGTGCATCTTGTGATCTCCTACACTACGTTTCTCACCCTAACTACCATCTACATGGAAGCAGTTCTCCTGATATTCATTAGTGAGGAGAAATTCATGGTGGCCTACCAATCCGAGCAACGGGTGGATGAAACTGGGTGGCTCATGGAAGAAAGTGGAAGTATTGTACAGTTTCAACATGCATAATACAAAAATGTCCTACATGATGCAAATGCACATGAGAAATTCCATAATGCCTAAAATTGGGTGGAATGATGCATGCACTAACCATCCGTCTCAACATGAGAGGGATATCTAATTAAGTTACATCATGTACTCAATAATTCTTGAAATGCAGGTGATATTTTGTTCCTTTCTCCTTCTTATTCTAATTGCTTCTAAATAACACATTTCTTCTTCATTATGGAGATTTTTTAGATTTTTTTCTTTTTCTCTTTTTTTTTCATTTTCCAAACCCTCATATCCATACTTGATAATGAATATTTTGTTGGGCTTATTTTCTTCATACTCAGAAATTTGCACTATTTAGAAGGTATGGAACAATTTAATTCACCATTGAAGAAAAATTGAGATGCATGATATACTTTATGCATGGAAATTATGAATGCAACTACATGGCATGCACCTAAGGGTAATGTGCATGTATCACTATTCAAATTGTTTTTCTTTCTTTTTATGCAAAACATATAGACAATTGCAATGCAAGTCCTATCTAGATGCTATGCAGTCAAAAAGAGTTAAAATTGTACAATACTTCCAATTCGTGGGTGGATTATGGAAACAAAGATGTGGAACGATCACAAGACTAGATGACTGAACCTTAGAAAGATATTATGTGTCCCTCCTTACTGACCTGTGTAGTAGTTTAAAGGTTTCTCTCTTTTACTTCTAATTAGAGTCTCATTACAATTTGGTCAGTTTAAGCTCAAACAACCATTTCCGTCCACTTTCATGAATCATTAGGAGTCTAGTTGTGATATATTGTTTTAAAGTTGACAAAACCAATCATTTTCGTAGGATATGTGCCCAAGGTTAAACAAGACAAGCTTTTCAAACACTCAAAAAAAATTTTAATTTCCCTTGTTTTTCCCTTACACAATTAATGAGATGACACAATTTTATGACATCCACGATTACACTAGATAGCATGTGGATCCTACAAAAACTAACATTGCAAGAAGCAAATAACAAGAACAAATAATAAAGCTGAAAACTAAAGACACTAAAAGATAAAGCTGTTCCAACTACCCCACTAAGCTTTAATTCGACTATGGCCTCATAGTCAAAAACAAACTTAAAGATTGGAACAGTGATACCGGATCAATCTTGTGGTGGTGGAGGCGGGTACTGCAGAGCCATAGGGTCCCAAGAAGGATACTCCCCCTGGAAGCTTGGATCAAAATGAGTCCTAGGTGGAGGTTGTGGATAGCCTCCAATATAACTCTGGCTCCAATAGTGGTCATAGAAGGGCTCCTGCTGCATCTCCATCCGTTGCAACCAAGTATGTATCTGTTGTTGGTTGTCGAGGAGAAGGCGCTCGTTATCGAACATTTCCCTTTGGTTGTCCAGTATCCAGTTCGTCGTGTCTTGAATACTGGAATACATTGCCATATGCTGCTGTTGTGTCTGGTGGATTTCCTGCAGCATAGTGTACATGCCTTGCATGGAATAGGCATCCTCGCTCGGCTGCGAGGGTTGTGGTGGAGGTGGCGCCACTGTTGACCTGTCGATACCATCGACGCGAGTCGATGGTATCGACACGTTTTGATACTATCCGCCCCCATCGCGAGTATCGACGGTTGTCGATGGCTGAATCTTGAATCCCGGATCGCTGACGTGTCGATACCATCGACGTGGGTCGATGGTATCGACGCTTCACCCGGATCGATGACGTGGAAGCCGCAATCCCTGTTGATTTGTTTGCATGGATCGGTGACGTGGATGGTCGATACCATCGACGTGGGTCGATGGTATCGACTTGTCTTTATTGCAACACCTCCGCTTTGCGTCTCAACCTGTAGCCGTGTCGATACCATCGATGAGGCCGTTGATGGTATCGACTTTCCTGAGTCAATTTTGTCTGTAAATCTCCAGAGATCTCGATGGTATCGACTGGTGTCTCGATACCATCGACTTCACTTATGCGATCTGCCTGTAGGTAGGTCGATACCATCGACGAGGCTGTCGATGGTATCGACGCAGAGCAAAACTTGTAGTCATCAACCTGTATCCTGGTCGATACCATCGACCAGTATGTCGATGGTATCGACTCTGCCTCAGCCTGCACATCAAACAAACCGATCACGATATCTTTTTTTACACTAAAAATCAAGCCAAAATAAATTAACCTACGAATGTACATGAACTATCCTAATGTACTGATGGTTGGGTTGCCTCCCAACAAGCGCCCTTATTTAACGTCTTAGGCTAGACGGCTTTCAGGCACCTCATTCATCCGAAAGTGAGATGAGTTTGACCTTATTCACCTTCCTCTTGTAACTTTCACCAAAATAGAGCTTCAATCTTTGTCCATTCACTAAAAATGTGGTATCACCATCACGCACTAAGATCGCACCATGTGGTTTGACCTCTTCTACCACGAACGGTCCACTCTACCGGGATTTGAGCTTCTCGGGGTGCAACTTGAGTCATGAGTTGAACAACAAAATGCTATCTCCTTTCTTGAACGTGCACAACTGGATGTGGCGATCGTGGATCAGCTTTGTGCGCTCCTTGTATATCCATGCGTTCTCATATGTCGTCATCCGTAACTCATCCAGCTCATTCAATTCAAGCATTCTCTTCCTCCCCGCTCCATCGTAACTCAAATTGAGCCTTCTAAGCGCCTAATGGGCCTTGTGCTCCAACTCTACCGATCGGTGACAAGCCCGACCATACGCCAACCTAAAAGGCATGGTGCCTATAGGTGTTTTGTAAGCCGTCCTGTACGCCCACAATGCATCCGGTAGTAGGGCACTCCAGTTCTTCCTTGTGGACGCCACCGTACGCTCCAAAATCGTCTTAATTTCGCTATTGGAGACCTCCACCTGCCCTTGGGTCTGCGGGTGATATGGGGTACCTATGTTGTGCTTGACCCCATATTTCTTCAATAAAGTCGAAAACTTCTGATTCCTAAAATGCGTACCCCCATCACTGATTATCATTCTGGGTACCCCAAACCTGCAAAAAATGTTCCCTTTCACGAACCTGCACACTACAGCGGAATCGTTAGTCCTTGTGGGTATTGCTTCCACCCACTTCGACACATAATCAACTGCTAATAAAATATATAAATTGGAGTTTGAGGACACAAAGGGTCCCATGAAATCTATGCCCCACAAATCAAATACCTCCACTTCCTGAAACACATTCAGGGGCATCTCCTGTCACTTTGAGATATTACCTGCTCTTTGGCAAGAATCACATTGCCTCACAAACTCGTAGGCATCTCGAAACAAAGTTGGCCAATAAAGGCCGCTTTCCAAAACCTTAGTTGTCGTGCGTGAGCTGGTGTGGTGTCCTCCCGTAGGTGATGCGTGGAAATGATGGAGAACGCTCTCATACTCCACTTCAGGCACACACCTGCGCAAGATACCGTCCCTGCATTGCTTAAGAAGAATTGGGTCATCCCAAAAATAATATCGTAAAGAATGAAAAAATCTTTTCTTCTCCTTATATGACCAATCTTCCGGGATGATCCCGCAAGCCAAATAATTTACAATATCAGCAAACCAAGGATCCTTAGAATTAATTTTCAAAATTTGTTCATCCGGAAACGTCTCGGTTATAGGTATATGTAAATCTTTTTCATCCACCCTTTCTAACCTAGACAAATGGTCAGCAACAACATTTTCAATCCCAGATTTATCCTTAATTTCGATGTCAAGTTCCTGTAAGAGCAAAATCCACCTAATAAGTCTAGGCTTTTCATCTTTTTTCTCCATTAAGTATTTGATTACGGCATGGTCAGTCCATACAACTACTTTAGATCCAACTAAGTACTGCCGGAATTTTTCAAAAGCAAACACAACGGCGAGTAATTCTTTTTTAGTAGTTGTATAATTCAATTGGGCGTCATTCAAAGTCTTTGAAGCGTAAAAAATCACGGCGGGCTTATTGTCCACCCGCTGCCCCAATACAGCTCCTACCGCAAAGTCCGAAGCGTCACACATTAGTTCGAATGGTTTCGTCCAATCTGGCATTTGAACAACCGGTGCAGAAATCAATTTTTTCTTCAACACGTCGAACGCATGTAGGCACTTATCATTGAAATAAAAAACAGCGTCTTTCTCTAAGAGCTCGGATAGAGGTTTCACGATTTTAGAAAAATCTTTTATAAATCGACGATAGAACCCGACATGTCCCAAGAAACTTCTTACCCCTTTAACAGAATTTGGTGGGGGCAACTTGGAAATGACATCAATTTTAACCGGATCCACCTCTAAACCTTTTCTAGACACCTTGTGTCCTAGCACTATCCCTTAGTCACCATCATGTGACATTTCTCCCAGTTGAGGACCAAATGTGTGTCCTCGCAACGCTGTAAAACTTTATCCAGGTTATAGAGACATTCATCAAACGATGCACCATACACCGAAAATTTGTCCATAAAAACCTCGAGATAGCGCTCTACCATGTCAGAAAATATGGCGAGCATACAACGTTGAAACGTCGCCGGTGCATTGCATAAACCAAACGGCATTCGGTGGTAAGCAAAAGTCCCATAGGGACAAGTGAACGTAGATTTCTCTTGATCCAAAGGATCAATCGAGATCTGGTTGTACCCCGAGTACCCATCTAGAAAATAGAAGTGCGATCGACCGGCGAGACACTCTAGGATTTGATCAATGAAAGGTAAAGGAAAGTGATCCTTTAACGTGGCAGCATTCAAACGGTGGTAATCAATACAAACTTGCCACCCGGTTACCAATCGGGTGGTGACAGGTTCATTTAACATATTTTGGGTGATAGTAATTCCCCCCTTCTTAGGGACTACCTGTGTGGGACTCACCCAAGTCGAGTCTGATATGGTGTAAATAATACATGCAACAAGAAGTTTAATGACCTCCTTCTTCACAACCTCCATCATGCTTGGATTGAGACGTCGTTGAGGTTGAATCACGGGCTTGGCTCCCTCCTCGAGCCGAATCTTGTGCTGACATAGAGTAGGGGAAATCCCCTTAATATCTGCAACGGACCACCCAAAAGCTCCCCAGTGGTTCTTCAGCACTATCAACAGTTGTTCCTCCTCTTCCGCACTCAAATAAGTAGAAATGATCACCGGTAACTTGTCTTCCTCAGCTAGAAAGACATATTTGAGATGCGGGGGCATCGGCTTTAGTTCCAACTCCGGCGGGCTGATCAGAGATGATTGAAGCGGCGGGGGAAGTTCACCTAAATCTTCATAATGCCTCGCATAGAAGCATGGAAGCATCTGAAGCATTTTAGCGCACTCCTTGAGTGATTTGCTCCGCATCCAATCATATGTAATATTTAACAAGCAAGCCTCCAACGGTAATTCCAAGTATGCATCAGAAACAGAAATAGCAATCACATCATCCTCCAGAGAAAGCGGAATGTCCTCATTCTCATCATTAGGAAATCCCACAGCTTTGCACAAAGAAACTACTTTGGTCTGCTCCATGATATCCACAACCAAAGTTCCATTGTCCACCTTGCTCATCACATGAGCCATGTCCAGAAATGGCTTTCCAAGGCAGAGTGAAATATTACAATCCAGATGTTTTACCATATTGCATTGTTCCTTTGCCTTAGATGACGCAGTACTAGAAGGCATGACCATCTCAAAGCGGTCATCGGCTATGCCCAAGGTCAAGCAACCTCTCCCCATCTCTAAGATCATGTCGTCTGTATCTTGGAAAGGACGTCCAAGTAACAACTCGTTTCCATGTTCATCCTTCATCTCCATGACCACAAAATCTGTCGGAAAGACAAACCTATCCACCTTTACTAACACATCTTCACAGATTCCATAAGGCTTCACCACAGAGTTATCCGCCAATTGGATCGTCATATTGCTTGGCTGTGACTCCTTCAATCCCAACTTTTTGAATGTCGAAAGGGGCATCAAGTTGATGCTTGCCCCTGAGTCACATAACGCTTCGCCAAATTTAACCTTCCCAATATAGCAAGAAATGTTAAAGCACCCTGGATCTTGCCTCTTTGGCGGCAAAGTGCCCATGATGAAGGCACTCACTTGCTCCTTTAGCACGACGACCTCTGTATCCAGAATTTTCCTCTTCTTAGTAATGACGTCCTTTAGAAACTTCCCGTATGAAGGAATTTGCTCAATGGCTTCCAGTAAAGGGATATTGACTGAAAGCTTCCTAAAACTGTCCAAGAACTTCTTGAACTGCACATCTGCCTTCCTTGCCTTAGCACTATTTGGATACGGGACCAGAACAGCTTGTGCCCTTTGATGAGGTGGCACATAAGGTGTCTTTTTCTGAGGTTCCTCCTCTGTAACCTGTTCTTCAGTATCATCCACGGTTGTGTCCTCAACCTGCCCTGTGACTTGTGCGGGCTGCTCCTCATTGGTTTTTCCTTCCACTTCAGCTTGTGGTGTGCTTGTTTCCTCAGCTCTCGGATTCAACACTTTCTTGCCGCTTCGAAGCAGAATAGCCTTTGCTTGCTGGTTTCCCCCGGGAACATTGGTATTCCCCAGAAAACCTGGATGTGCCGCTTTCTTCAAACTGGCGATCTCGGCTGCCATCTGTGCCATGGATGTCTCAATGGTCCTCATTTGAGCCCCATGGCTGTGCAATGTTTTCCCAAATTGATTCATATACTCTCCTTGCTGCTTGATTTGCTGGCCAAATGTATTCATTAGCTCTTGATTTTGCTTTATAACCTGATTGAGCAACTCTGTGCTCTTGTCTTCTGCGACTGGCGAGGGCTTGGCATCCGAATCCTATAGAAAATTGTTCGGATCCTTCCACGAGAACTTTTTGTCTTTTCTCCATGAATAATCATTGTTCCTATAACCTTGTTGTTATCTCATGTATTTGACTTGAGCCTCATCACCGGACTCATTATCCTCCTTTTCCAGTAGCTTCTTTGCGAGAAGATACATCTTCTCATTCAACTCTTTCATTGCCTTGGACTCACCTGCTACTCGAACTTGCTCTAGCGGGCCTCTGTCTCTCTCACCCCATGACTGCTTTCTTGCCATATTCTTTAGTATTTCCCAGCATCTGGTGTCTGTATTGTTCAGAAAAAATCCTGACCCAGTGGAATCCAGATTACTCCTATCGTGCTCGGAGAGAGCAAAATAGAAAATCTTCACCTGCGTCTCTTTATCCAGCCCGTGATGCGGGCATCTCCTCAGCATGACCTGAAATCTCTCCCAGGTCTCAAAATATGTCTCACCGGCCTGTTGGGTAAAATTATGAATCTTCCGGATCATGTCATTAGTCTTCTCAGGAGGGAAGAACCTCTCAAAGAAGACCTCCACCATATGGTCCCAGGACTCCACGAACTCATCATCTAAATTGTGTAACCACTCTCGTGCTGCTCCCGCCAATGAACTCGGGAAAAGCTTGAGATACAATGCATCCTGTGGAAACCTATCAATTTTTACCATGTCACAGTTCTCAACAAACTGGCTGATGTGAGCGACGGGATCCTCATTCTTAAGCCCATGAAAAGCATTCGACTTCACCAGATTTATCAACGCCGGATCAATCTTATATGTAGGTATGTTGATTTCTTGCTTCTTTATAGGCCCTTTGGAAGCTGATGAGGAAGAAGCCTTGATCTTCTCCCATATAGTATGTGGTTCGGCCATCTCTTCCTGTACAAGTTCGGAATCTACCTCTTCTTGTTGCTCTTGCTCGTAATACTCCTCGTCCTCAGGTCCCAGCAACGGAACCTCGGGTGCGGGATTCGCGTAGTCAGTACTACGCGTTTGCACCATGCAACGTACCTGAAATAAGAAAATTTGAGTTCAGTACTGTGCTTTGACGAGTATAAACAATTATAGAAAAATTTAGAAATATTTGAAGTTGTTTCAAAAATAACAACAAATTGTGGCCTAGAATGGCCGCTCATTGCACTCAAAGTGCCAACAATTCGCCGTATCCCCGGCAACGGTGCCAAAAACTTGACGCAATTTTTCTGTGCGCTAAAACGCAAGTGAACGCGTCGAGTAGTACAGGCCTTTGTGAGGCCCGAGTCGAACACAGGGATACTCGGAACTGTTGGAGACTCCTACTAACTATTTGCGATCAACTAAGCCGAATAACAAATTTAGGGTTGTTGTTAAAATTAAAAGAAAACAAAAACAAAACAAAACAAATGATCGATTAAATGTTAATTTAATCAATTCAAAAGGGTATCTTTAGGATTGCGGTTTCATCGCGGGTTTTCATTGTATTAGATTTTATATAATGCCTCAATTTTATCTCTCTATCCGGGTAGGAGCCTGAAAACAGAATTACCCACTGTCGTGGTATAATTCACTATCTAGGTTTAGGTCGGTTCCACCGTCGTAGTAACCTATACCCTAAACTAGATGCATTATGAACGATCTCTCAGTATCCACCATTAATTTTACACCACCTTGGTCAAGGGATTTATCGATTAATGTAGATTTCATCTCTTTTCAGCCGTTAATCCTTCTTTCAAAGTGATTAAGGGCATTAGATTATTATTATGGTGATCAAGCATAACAATATATTGAGAAAACAAAACTATACCACGGATTTAAGAGATAAAATATGAATTACTATTATAAAACTGTCATACAATGAATTCCCGGGCTACTCCTGGTCCTAAAGACAAAGGGGATTAGCCCCGCATGTTCATCTCAAACAAGTACAAGGTAGAGATAGGGGAAATCATGTGGAAAACATGAATTGAGAGGTGAAACCCCTGAACGGAGAAGAACCGGTTGATCCTTTGCATAGAACACGTGCTCTCCCGCCTTTCGATGGTGAAATCCGTCTTCTGCGGCATCTGAATCAACTGGTATGAGCTTCTGGGCTCCGTTCTCCTCTCTCTTCCTCCTCGGTACTCGTGCAATGGCTAATGAGATGATCTTCACGCCTGGGCGGCCGTCATTAGGTATAACTCCCTCATTAGGTCGCTAATTAACCACGGCCGTCCGATTGGGATCAATCTGAATCAAACGCATATCTGACGGTGTCGATACCATCGACCCAGTGTGGTAGCGGCAGCCCTTCTTTCCTTTCGTCCGAGTGTCTGATGTGGTGTCAATACCATCAACTTGGGTCGATGGTATCGACTACCCTGTAGCGACGGTTTTGTCGTTTTGTGTCACTGTAGCCTCCGTGCGTCGATGGTATCGACTTGGTGTCGATACTATCGACTGCTTCTTCGTCAGCAACCTGAAGGTGACTCGATACCATCGACATCCCAGTTGATAGTATCGACACTTTGCTGCTCCTTTCGGCTGGCAACATGTGATCATGTCGATGGCATCGACTTCCGTCGATGGTATCGACGGAAGCAAATACTTATTTGTCCTGAAATTGAAACACAAGATCAAATAAATTCACACAAATAATAATATTTCAACAATTAATGCTCAAAACGGTGAAATAAAGGGGATTTGACATAAAATAGTGGCAAAGACCAAAATGGATGTATTATGCAACATTAACCATAAAAATGACTAATAAAAGCATAAAACACATATCAAACAGGTCTATAAATGCGACTCAAAATCATCGCATCAGTATTTCCTACTCATCTCATCCTCTAGTTACCACATAGCTTCTTCAATGCCACGGTGATTCCAGAGGACTTTTACAAGACTAATGTCTTTCTTTTTCAACTTCTTCATTCTTCTATCAAGAAATCAACACTGGTCCTTCAACATAAGATATGTCATCATTTAGTTCTACCTCCACAGGTTGTAGAACTAACTCAGTGTCAGGATGAAACTTCCTCAACATAGAGATATGAAACACTGGGTGCAATCTATGCAACTCAGGTGGTAACTCCAGCTTATAGGCTACCTTTCCAATCCTTTTAATGATCGGATAAGGCCCCATAAATCTCGGAGTTAACTTCCCTTTATTTCCAAATCTTAGGATACCCTTCCAAGGTGAAACCTTGAGGTACACCCTATCTCTGACTTGGAATTTTAAGGGTCTATGATGCTTATAAGCATAGGATTTCTATCTATCCTGGGTAGCTTTCAACTGTTGTTGTATGACTTTAACCTTCTCAGTTGTTTGTTGAACCAGCTCAGGACCCAAAAGTTGATATTCACCAGTTTCATACCAACATAGGGGAGATCTACAACATCTACCATACAAAGCCTCATATGGTGTCATGTCAATACTGTGTTGATAGTTGTTATTATTAGCAAACTATATCAAGCTCAGATGTAGATCCCAACTCCCCACAAACTGAAGGAAACATGCCCTAAGTAAATCCTCCAAGGTTTGTATCGTCCTCTCAGTCTATCCATTTGTTTGAGGATGAAAGGTTGTACTAAACCTCAGCTGAGTGCCCAAAGATTTATGAAGTCGTTCCCAAAAATGGCTCGTAAACTGAGGACCTCTATCAGAAACTATGGTAATTGGGACCCCGTGCAACTGCACTATCTCATCTACATATAACTGTGCCATCTTCTCCGCTGTATAGGTTGTTTTGACAGGTAAGAAATGTGTTGTCTTTGTCAACCTATCAACTATTACCCAAATGGAATCATGACTTTTGGCTGTTCTAGGCAGACCAACCACAAAGTCCATAGTTACACGATCCCACTTCCACTATGGTATAGGCAGGGGTTGCATTGTTCCTGCAAGCTTCTGATGTTCAGCTTTAACCTGCTGACACACCGAACACCGCATAACAAACTCAGCAACATCCTTCTTCAAGCCAGGCCACCAATACATATCTTTTAAGTTATGATACATCTTGGTGCTTCCTGGATGCATAGCATACATAGAAGAATGAGATTCCTCCATGACTAACTTTCTTAAGTTGTCAACATCAGGTACTACCATCCTACCATGGTAACAGACTACCTGATCATCAGAATCATGGAAGCCATTCTATTTCTCACTGCCATATTATGACCTGATATGTTGAATCATAGAATTAGTCTACTGTGCTTCTTTAATCTGGTGTCTCAGAGTTGGTTTTATGTGCATCTTAGCTAATAACCCATCTAACACACTTTAAGTTGTACATTGTCTAGCCTTAAGGAGATAAACATATCTCTCTTAGAGCACACTAAGGAGTTTAATTGTGCTTTATCTAGGGCTGGTGTTGCTGATTTTCAACTTAGTGCATCAACAACCACATTGGCTTTCCCTAGATGATAATCAATTGTACAATCATAGTCCTTGATTAAATCCATCCATCGGCGTTGCCTCATATTTATCTCATGCCGAGAAAAGATATACTTTATGTATTTATGGTCTGTGAAAATCTGGAATGTTTCTCCATAGAGATAATGTCTCCAGATCTTCAAGGCATGGACCACAACAACTAACTCCAGATTGTGTGTCGGATAATTCTCCTCGTGTTTCTTAAGCTGTCGAGAAGCAAAAGAAATCACTTGCTTATCCTGCATCAACACACATCCTAAGCCATTCTTAGATGCATCACAAAAGACTATAAACCCCTTTCCTTGCTTAGGTAGCACCAACACAGATGCACTTGTTAACCTTTCCTTCAGCAACTGGAAAGATTGTTGGTACTTGTCATTCCAGACAAAAGGAATCTCCTTCCTTGTCAACTTGGTCAGGGGTAAGGCTATTGAATAGAAGCTCTTAATGAACCTCCTGTAATAGCCTGCCAGTCCTAGGAAACTATTTATCTCTGTCGGTGTCTTCAGTTGTTCCCATTGTAGGACAGATTCTACTTTCTTAGGATCAACACGAATACCGGAGGTAGATATATGTGTCCAAGAAAAGAAACTTCCGGTAACCAGAACTCACATTTGCTAAACTTAGCATACAGCTTATGCTCTCTTAGCAAAGTCAAAGCTTGGTGAAGATGTTGTTCATGTTGTTGAGCATCTCTGCTATATATCAGGATGTCATCTATAAAGACGACAACATACTAATCCAGAAAAGGTAGAAAGATTCTATTCATGAGTTCCATAAATGCAGTTGGTGCATCAGTTAGTCCAAACGACATAACTGTGAACTCATAGTGACCATACCTTTTCCTAAAGGCAGACTTAGGTATGTCACCCTCCTTGATACGCAATTGATGGTATCCCGACCTCAGATCTATCTTAGAAAAGACAGTCGCACCACGCAATTGGTCAAACAAGTCAGCAATCCTTGGCAGAGGATACTTGTTCTTTATAGTTACCTTGTTTAATTGTTTGTAGTCAATGCATAAATGCATAGACCCATCCTTTTTCTTAACAAAAAGGACTGGAGCACCCCAGGGTGAAGTACTTTTTCGGATAAAACCTTTCTCAAACAACTCTTGAAGTTGTTTCTTGAGTTCTACCATTTCAGTAGGCGCCATCCTATACATAATTTGTGCTATTGGTTGCGTGCCCGAGATTAGATTTATTTCAAAATCAATCTCTCAGGGTAGTGGAACACCTGGTAGTTCTTCAGGAAATACATCTTCAAATTCCCTGACTACCGGAACTTCAGAAGGATGATGACTCTCTATTTTGGTATCAACCACATGGGCTAAGAATGCAAGGCATCCTTGTCTCATCAACCTCTCACCTACCATAGCTCACACAAGACATGTTGGAAGAATCTTTCTATCTCCCTGAAAGATCCATGTGTCACCACCATCTGTGAACACAGCTTGCTTGGAACTACAATCCAAGACAACCTTATAATTATCTAAGGTGTCCATCCCAAGGATTATATCAAAACCCTACATCTCAAGTGGTATAAGATCCACTTGAATGCGGTGATCAGAAAAGAAAAGATTGCAGGAGGAACACACTTCCCGCAATACTACAGTTCCCAACAAAGGTGTTTCTAGCAACAGACTATCTACTCTATGACTGACAATCATGTTGTAGTCATGAATCACTTCTCAAGTGATAAAAGAGTGCGTAGCACGCAGATCTATTAACACGGATATGAAGGAGGATAAAGACATATCATAATAAAGCAGTTCCATCTGACCTGTCATGACCCGAGGGTTGACTACTGCTTCAGGCTGGTTCATAGCATAGAACCTAGTTGTCGCTTGTTGTTGACCCTGCGTTCGATTATTAGATGTCAAAGAACCGGCTTGGGATGCTGGTCCACGTCCTCTAGCACCACTGCCAGGATGTTGCCTCTGAGAGCCCTGTTGACTCTACCTCAGTTGCTGCGTCACATTCCTGACTTTCTTAGGACAATCCCTCACCACATGGCCTTCTTTTCCACATCTATAACAGGTTAAATTCCCCCTCGGTAGTATGGGTGGTCCTGTTACTGACATAGAGGCTGAGATATGAGCTCCCTTCGGTGGTATGCTACGGTCTCTACCCTGACTTGATGTCCATTGTGTCTGGGTATTGAACCTTGGTGGTGGTGTAGGCACAAAATACCTTGGTTTCTTGAAACTTCCAGCACTCTGTCCTTGAAACGGTGGGTATTCCTTCTTACCCTTGGTCTGTCGCTTCTCAACTACAAACCTCTCTATGCGTCTTATAGACTCCACAAAAGTTGCAAACCTCTCTCGGTTTTCCAGAGCAGACACCAGAGTGGTTAATTCAGCGTTCAGCCCCTTCTCGAACCGCAGAATTCTCTCCTCATCATTAGATGCCATGTGCGGATAGAACCGTAACAACTCCATGAACCTAGCCTCATACTCGATAATGGTCATTGGTCCTTGCTTAATCCTCTCAAACTGAGAGATCTTCTCATCTAGATACGTCTTGGGAAAGTATCTAGCGACGAATTCACGCCTGAATTCATCCCATCCAATCACAACTCCAGGTCTTTTACCTTCCTCAATGGTCCACCAGTGGCCGACACTCCCTTTTAAGAGATATACGGCATGACTGACCCTCTCATCATCAGGAATCATGAGGATCCTAAAAGCTTTCTCCAATTCAGTCAACCATAGGTCAGCATTTGCTGGATCGGCTGTACCAGCATACTCTAAGCCTCCTACCCTCTTAAGCCTTTCAAAAGTCTTTCCGGCACCATGTCTTTCATCATGAGATGGTGCCCTAGGTGCAGGTAATGGCATTCTATCCGTCATATGGGTCATAGCTGCCATAAACTGCCCGAACATAGCCTCGAAGGTTGGGTTCCCCATATCAGCTTGATTGAACTGGGGTAGTTCAGGTACATGTTCCTCCCTATCTTGATCTCTTGCACCACCTCCTGGTGCAGCAACGCTGCTCTCAGTAGCGTGTTCATCGTGTGATCCATACATCTTTAGTTCTTCTTCTCCTCCTATATGAGCAGAAGATACTATCAGATAATTGGAAGACACTAGAACTGACTCAACTACCTTAATCCTATGTCTTTGTAGACTCAGCGAACCAAGAGCTCTGATACCACTTTACTTGTGACATACAACTCATAAAAACAAGACTAACTAATGCTGAAGCGTATTATTAGCAGCAAAATTACTACAAATCACTAAAAATTAAAACCATTTATCAAGAGTTCCATTCACAGGAAAACTCTTTCATTCCGAACCAAAGTATTTCAAGTACATACTGGTTCACTAGTACATCTCTTGTACTATTTCCTCTCGAGAGTTACAACATTAACTGCCCTATCAAACTATACAAGCAGTATAAAAATCTTGAGGCATCATGCCAAAATCTTAGATCGAGTTGTCAAAGTACTAACTCCTAGGACCCGAGAGTACATAGATGACTCATAGGACTAGCTATACAAGACCAGACAACCAATGTCTCCACCTAATGGATCACTGCTATCCCTGTGGCTGTTGTTGCTACTCTTCTCCTGTAGAAGAGTTTCTGCCTTGTCGTTTGCATCTACCTAAAAACGTTAAATTCCATAGGGGTGAGACAATTATAAAAATTGCCCCAGCGGGAGATATAACTCTCTGCAAAAACATTATCATTGTAGTTTAATATAAATAAATTGAGAAGTGAGATAATGTAAATCAGAAGCAGATGAGTCAACATCTATGCAGATTAGAGCAACATTCTTATGCAAGTATTTCAACTACAACTTTATAAAGCAACATGTCTCTCATTCAATATAAAATAAGAACATAAAAACATTTATGTATCAAGGACATGCTAAGCAGTATAACGTCAACCAGTCATTCTCGTATTTCAATCTTATGCAAATACGCTACACGGCTGATTATATTTTACAAACAGGTTTAAGCTCTGAGGAGATGAGGTATACCACTCATACTCCAACCGACCATTTCTAGAATCGAAATCGGTACCATAATTAGGTCAATGGAAGAGCCGGATTCCCATGACCTCCCACATCTCGGTTAGTACGGGACCACGAGCAGGACTGTGTTAACTTCTCAAAATAGCTTTCCAGGGTATACTGGAACTTCACTATAGAGTTACAGTGTCAACTGCACTCTCATCGGCAATCAAAAGCTGTGATGCTTATCTCCATTGAACCGACATAAAATATCATTGGAAGATTAATGATACATCTATCCCAACCATCGGGAGATTTATGATACATCTATCCAGACACATGAAGGATTGAGAGGTCTAATGTTTACCCTCCCTCAATCTCTTCACAAGGAATTAATGATATTTTCGCCCATTTACCCCCCACATATTCAGAATATGTGAATTCCAAGAATTCTATAGGAAAACCTGTTTCACCATCACCAACTTCTAACGAT
Organism: Alisma plantago-aquatica; assembly: GCA_963693085.1. Classification (NCBI taxonomy): domain Eukaryota; kingdom Viridiplantae; phylum Streptophyta; class Magnoliopsida; order Alismatales; family Alismataceae; genus Alisma; species Alisma plantago-aquatica. The sequence goes on along the minus strand of OY856413.1, from coordinate 478,046,191 downwards.
GATGGATTTATGGTCAGACCACTACATGAATAGATTTCACCTAAATAATTAAGTACATTTTCATATTGTTTTAGCATCAGCAAGTTCTCAAACAAATCTTATTATGACAATGCTATAAAGAAAACATGTACTATTTTCATCAGATACTCAATTGTCTTTAAAATATATTGGGAACTCTATCCCTTATTTCAAAACTGGGAATTCTCATCCTTTCACAATTTCATCACCATAATCATATGGCCCTGGGTAATTAAACCCTTGATTCATCATTAAGCATTGTTACCACTTTTCCAGGTAACTATCATCTTCAGGTTAATTGACCAAGGCAAACATGATACTTGCTATTACAAGCATCACACATGGTACTTGAGGCCCATTAACTCTCTTGTTACCTCTTACCAGGCAACAAGGTATATTATGACACTCAAGGCACAATCATAATAGTGAATTGAACATCATGGCTCATACCTGACCCTGATCATCATTTCAACATACCTGCATAGTTAGCACAAATGATAACAATGATATCAATTGCATATCAGAACCATGTACAACAAATATGAATTCACTATTCCTGGGTAACACCACTATTCCCTTACCAGGGTTAGGGTTTACCATTTCATGTCATATGAGGATAATGATCCCAATGTCACATCAAAGGTATGGTATATCACCATATTGCCCAAGAATAGGGTTTGTTGAGCATTACATAGAATTACCCTGGATTTGAGCTTCACAACACATTAACAACAGGGTTTCTCATGAAACCATCCTTAGTTAGGGTTTCACATCAATTTCACCCTATGATAGGAATTATATTCAATAATCCACAACTAGGGTTTACTATTCATCCCAATTAGGGTTTCATGTTCCATTAACCATAATTAGGGTTTACTATTCAACCCAATTAGGGTTTCATGTTCCATTACCCATAATTAGGGTTTACTATTCATCCCAATTAGGGTTTCATGTTCCATTACCCATAATTAGGGTTTACTATTCATCCCAATTAGGGTTTCATGTTCCATTCCCCATAATTAGGGTTTACTACTCATCCCAATTAGGGTTTCGCATTACATCACCCTAAATTAGATTCACCTATGTTATCATCCTAGATTAGGGTTACATCCATACCCTGGATTAGGGTTTCAATTATAATAGCCCTGGATTAGGGTTAAGGTTCAACAACCTTGTCAATTAAGGTTTATGTTCATGATTAGGGTTTCATGATCTCTTTACTTAAGGATCATACCCTTAATCAACACATGAATCATACTCATGTATCAATTGCATATTGTCACCCTCTCAACTTGATTAGGTTACATCAACCCTTTAGTCAAGTTCATACAATTATGATTGACATAGTGTACCAAGTCATTAATATTATAAGCAATTAGGGTTCATTCCTTAATTAGCACTAATCACTTAGGTACTATTAGGGTTTCAACCTTTGTACCTTCATTGATTACTATTACTAACAATCATTGGATCATTAGAACAATCATTATCCAAAATATCCAAGTGATTGAACCACATCGAACTCCATGCGGTTTTGAAGGTTTCACCACCAAACAATTTTGAAACCATTTGCCCCCAAACGGTTTCAAGACCGCTTGGTCTCAAACGGTCTCAAGACCGTTTGGGCCAAATCAGTCCCAAAACTGCAAGGGCTCACTAGGTCATTCATCAATCCAATCGATTTCCAATTGCACCATTGAATCGACTATTGGTTATTCAATTGAAGGATTCATCAATCAAAACCATTAGATCATAATCCATGGGTCAAGAATCAACCACTAACCCACCAAATGGTTTTGAAACCGTTTGGTCTCAAATAGTTTTGAGACCGTTTGGGCTCAAACGGTCTCAAGACCGTTTGACCCAATTTGTTGAGAACGTTTGACCCAATTTGTCTTGAAATCATTAAGACCAATCAAGGATTCTTCAATCAACTTGATTAGGGTTTCCAATTGAAGGATGGTACACAAATTGAATCAACCAACTGATTCCATTGGATCATCATCCAACATGTAATTAAGTTCAGACGTTAAACGGTCAACTAAATAAAACGGTCAACCCCTTCATGTGGTTTGGAGTCCAAATCACCAAACTGTTTGCAAACTATTTGGTCTCAAATGGTTTGGTGAAACCGTTTGGACCAAAGGTCCAAGACCGTTTGCTCTTGATCTTTGATTGAGGTGTGTGTTTAAGTTCAGGTTATCATCTTCAACCTTTAAACTCATGAAAGCTACTGCCATTTCCATGGCAACTCCTTCAATCAAGTAAAACCATTGCAATAAGAATAATTAAATCAATTGTATGGAGAAATCGAATTCAATGACAAAGATTAAGGGTTTAAGTTATATAAACTGCCTTAAAATCTGATCCCAAGCTCCAAGCTTCACATCTCCAAAGGTGAATGAAGCTCTAGCAACCTCCCAAGGTCGTTTCTCAAGCTTTTGGAATGAAAGGATCGACTAGGGTTGAAGATGGAGTGAAGAAATGAAGGAATCATACATTGTTTTATGATTTTCAGCATGAAATCAAGAAGAACAAAGGTCAAAGACTTACCAACAGATTGGTGGCGTCCTTCCTTCTGTTATTAGCTCTATTGGTTGATTTTGCAAGCAAGGAGAAGAAAGGAATCCGAAAAGATCCTTAGGTGGGTTGGAAAAGGCTCTTTTATAAGAAAAAATCAATGATAGAGAAATTGTTTTTAAAAAAACATTTAATTCCAAAATTGTTGCCACCTCTTCCTCCTTGTTTTCTTACATGCAAAGGCAACTCAATCCCACCGAGTTCCCTTCCATTATCCATGGATTAAGGGAAAAGAAAATAAGCACCTTAATCCCATATAATATTAATATATATTTTTGTGTGGGAATTATTTTCCTTAAAATAAGGTGAGTGGAATTTCACCTCCTTAGGATATTTTCGGTCCTTGAAAAGCTCAAGGACGTCTACACTCACATCTGAATTCCACCATTTTAGATGTGGTTGAAGGCCCTTCAATTATTTTATTTATTTTTGCATTAATGTTTCCATTATGCTTAATTCTTGATTATTTTAATATCAAGATTCTCTCTCCTTCAATGTAAATCAAATGAGGCGCCCTCCTCATTTTATTTTCTCCACAAGATGCCAAGAAACATTAGGGACCTTATTGAAGTGGTAATTTACATATTACGCCTTAGGTTTTGGGTAAATTGCACATTACACCAAAATTAGGTTTTCATGCACAAACATTGCTTTATCAGCTCTTTCTTGGAATTCAGGCTATCACAAGCCATACCTCTGCATCATCTTCACTCTCATGATGTTTTAACACATGAGGAACATATTATAATGCACAATTTGCAAATAGACCGCTCAACTTGGGTAATTTGAACTTTAGTCCAAAACAAGCAAAATATTGATTTCAACAATATTCAAAAAGGACTAAAATTGTAATATAGGTTCCTCTTGAGCCTTAATTACTTTTCAAAAGATAAGAGCATGCATATAATCACTTTTATTAAGCAAAACACCTAGGGTTAATTCATAACCCAGGTCAGGGATGTTACAGAATGCGTCTCAGACTGCCACTCAGACAATACCTATGACAGGCCGCTCTTCTCTTACTGTAGAGGTTGGAAGTAATCCTATAGACCCACCACCTACCACATCCACTGTAAGTATTTTTATGACATAGTAGCTAGTCTTTTCAAGTTGATATGTTTATGTATATATGTATATAACATTCTTTACGTAAATTTGTAGGGGTTGAATACATGTCGTCTAAAAAGTCAAGAATATGTCATTGTAGGGGCGTCGGGTTGCCCACCCCTTCTAGGGGAAATGTTTCATGGGACTCCAGTACCAGATGGTGTGGTTCCTGTGAGCCCGATACGTGTACTCCCCAAATGGTGGGATCTTACATTGCCATATGCCCACCCAGATTCTGAAACGCTTGGTGAGGCAGAAGGCAGAGTGATATTGTGGCCCAAAGCAGATGTCGTCTATACTAATATTGTATGGTAAATTTACATTATGTTAATTTGTTAGTGTGTACGTATATATGATTCAATTGATCTGAAATTATATATACAGGTCAAAAGGAAGACACTCACTGCATCTCGGCCTCCACCTCCACCTCCTGAAGTACCAAGTTGGCTTCCAAGGGACCTACACACTTCGTTAGGTCCTAATTGTAGGGGTATGGTAGATTGGATAGGCGAACATGATCCAAATTGCCCTATAAATGTTACTATTCCGGAGGAAGCTACATGTCAATCATACGATAACAAGCTATTTATACAAGGTATTTTGGAGTTATTTTGTTATGCTTGTCTGAATACATCTATGATAGAGCTATGGATATGGTGAGATCTTGTTTATACATCCATATACCTTGTTTTATATATGGTGATCTTGTTTCTTATATATTAGTGCATATGCAATACATGTTTTGTAGCCACTTACACACGATATGTACAGATTTTTCATTTCTCCATGTGGGATTTTTGGTTCCATCTTTGATTAGTCTTGTAGATAAACACCCTAGGTCAATTACTTCATACTACTGTGATGTTTTTAAATATTTTGGTAAAAACAAGAAGACAGTGATAATAGTTCCATTCAATGTCGGGTAAGTTTACTTGGCTTATAATTTGGACTTAAGAAAATTACATTTTTATTGTGACTTTTGAGTTATTAATTTTTAACGTTCTTACCTCTAGTGGTAAGCATTGGGAGTTACTAGTTATTGTCCCCGAGACATTCACTGTCTATTATCTAGATCCTGCGGGGAAGATATTGAATATATATGGACACCCAATGAAAAGGCCATTATTCCCGTGAGAAATATTTCATATTTTTATATCTGTTAACATCTGTTATTACATTACTATTTAATTATGCAATTTAATGTATCACATTAACATGTAGGGCTTTACAAGAGTTCAAAAAATTTGGAGGAAAGGTCCCCCAGAAAAAGAACCAGCCACTAATTTGGGAGAATGTGAAAGTAATTTCCCGACTCCAATGTATATATTATTTATGTGCACTGTGCTTATTTGTATTTTTGAATATTTTTTATGTTTCAATTTATAGTGTGCTACATAAGACAACGGATGGGCATGTGGATACTATGTGATGCGATTTATGAGCATAATTATCGAACATGCCGCAATGGAAATTGATATCATACATCAGGTATTATATGTAGTCTCATTAGATAATATGAAATATATCAATCTTATTATATATTATTAATTATATATATATGTCATTCTCTTTGTTGGTGTTTAAAATTGACTTCACTACAGGTGAAAAGTTATTAGATGTACATATTCCCTATATGATGGATGAGTTAAATGATGTAAGAGAACAATGGGCAAAAGCCCTACTAGTAGTGGGAATTTTAAAATATAATTGGGATACTCATGGAGATAATGACGATGATTAATAAAGAATGATATTTCTAAACTTTGTTCTGATAAATATTTTTGTGTGAATGTGAATGAATTTTTCTAAATTGTCATGTGTGAATGTGAAGATGATCAATACATGAATGTTTCTACATGTGTCTGAATGTGAAAAGAGATGAAATGAATGGAACTACATGTTGTTAAATGTGTGTGAAAATGGAGGAAATTTGAAATGGAACTACTGGTTTCTACATGTGTGTAATGAAAAATAATATGAATTAAATGTGCTTATACATGTGTGTAAATCACATGATAAATATACAATACTGTCCATCTTGTTAATTTTGTAGGTTTGTGGCATATTGTTGGCTGATATTAATGGATGTTGTAAACCTACAGTTCAGAACTGAACTACAAGTTTTGCATTCTGCTGACCAGCCATACAACAAGCCTGCAAACTGATATGAAAAAAAAATCAGAACATAGGCGTCGGTTATTTGTAAAAACTGACAACAAATAGTTATAGTGTGAGTTATATATATATAACTGACGCCGATGGTGCCCTTTCTAGCACCTTTTTTTGGTGGCGGGAAGGGGTATGGCATCGGTTGTTAATTAACAACTGATGTCTTTAATCAGGTTATAGTGTCGGTTTTCCTTAAGAACCGACGCCTATAGTCCCCTTGTTGGCACGTTTTTGGTGGCGGGAAGGGTTATGGCATCGGTTGTTAATTAATAACTGACGTCTTTAATTAGGTTATAGTGTCAATTTTCTTTAAGAACTGACACCTATATTCCCCTTGCTAGCACATTTTTGGTGGCAGGAAGGGTTATGGTGTCGGTTGTTAATTAATAACTGACGCCTATAGTCCCCTTACTGGCACATTTTTGGTGGCGGGAAGGTTTATGGCATCAGTTGGGGGAACGACGTTGAAGGTGTCAAATTTCAGCGGCACCCACTTGGGTGTCGCTTGGAAACCGACGCCTTAGGCCTTAAATAACCAACACCAAAGGTCATTTCTGTAGTAGTGTTTCTTGAGCTATTTCACCTCAAAGTATATTATCCTCACAGGTGACTCATGGTAATTCAATCTCCCTTAGAGTTCTATAGGCTCAATGTTCAACATATCGACATGATCCTTCACATAGAGCTTCAGATTGGACACATAGAACACATTATGCATCATACTACATTGTTGTGGTATAACTAAATTATCAGTGGTCTCACCAATATGTTCTAGAATCTTGAATAGACCCATATATTGATGACTCAATTTTCTCTATTTTTAGCTATAGCTCAGAGGGGTGGATTTTTAAAAACACTTGATCACCTACAGTAATGTGCAAATCTATCTACTTTGCATTAGCATATGACTTCTATCGATCTTGGGATTGCTTGATCAAAGAAACCTTGTCAACATATAATTGTAGTTCATCCGACCTAAGCAAGGTCCTTTCATGAACATCATCTCAATGAAGCTATGATCAACACAACCTCCCAAAAAGAGCTCATATGGATGTATCTTGATACTGGCTTGGTAACCATTATTATAGGCAAACTCAACTAAGGGAAAAAATTGCTCCCATGATCCACCCCAATCTAGAACACATGCTCTTAAAAAATCTTCAAAGGCATAGATTGTTCTTTTTGACTATCCACTAGTCAGGGGGTGATAAGATGTGTTGAATTTCAGCCTCATACTGAGTTCCTCTTGAACTTCTTTCCATAATTTTGAAATGAAATTAGGGTCACAATAAAAAACAATTGAACTTAGAACACCATGCAAATGAACTACCTCTCTAATGTAAAGCTCAGCTAAGTCTAACACATTGGCAGTGGTCTTCAAGGGAAGGAAGTCTGCTAACTTGGTTAAATGGTCCACCACGACCCATATTGCATCATGACCATTTCTTCTCTTAGGAAAACCCACCACATAATCATGGTGATCTAGTATCATTTCCACTCTAGAAACTCAATTGATTGTAGTAACCCACCTAGTCGTTGGTGCTCAACCTTCACCATCTAGCCACATATGAGGCTATGTCCTTCATCATTCTTGACCACAAAAAGTACCATTGTATGTCATTGAACATCTTCATTGTGTCTGTGTGTACAATGTAACTTTGATCCATGAGCCTCTTGCAAGATACGAGTCCTTACGGGTCAATCCTTAGGAAACCAAATATGACTTTTATGTCGAATTCCACCATCCACACCAATTGATAGGTGTTTTTGAGGATTTTTCATCAAGCCCTTCATCTTTTAACTCTGAGTTGGCTAGCTGGGATGCTACAAGCTCATTCAACAAGTCATTAATAACGTGGATATTGGCAAGATGAATTCTATCTACCAGAGGTTGTGGAGCCCGTTGAGCAAAGTCATCTAGTCTCTTCCAATGGTTAACCAAAGCTGTTGTACAACTAAGATTTTTTTGACTGAGGGCATAAACTACCACATTGGCCTTACTGAGGTGGTAGGCTATGGTGAATAAAAATCAATCAGATATTCCATTCAACTCCTTTTTTCATAAGTTCAAGTCCTTCTAAGACAACATGTACTTTAGGCTTTTATGGTCAGTGAGGATGTCAAAGGTAGCCCCATAGAGGTAATGTCACCAAATATTTAAGACATAGACAATTGTCATGAGTTTTCAATTGTGGGTTGGATAATTTAACTCATTGGTCTTGAGCTATATGGAAGAAAAGGTGATTACATGCTTGTTTTGCTCAAACACACATCCTACGACCATCTTTGATGCATCAATGAAGATGAAAAAACCATCATTACCCAAGGGTATGGTCAATATGAGTGTTGAGGTAAGATTTTCCTTTAACTCCTAGAATCATGCTTGACATAAGTCAGACCAAATATACTTCTCATCTTTTGGAGTAAGCTTGTTCAAGGGCAAAGAAGTCTTTGAGAAATCCTTAATGAATCTTTGGTAATTCTCAACCAATCCAAGGAAGCTGTGAATAACGGATGCATTCTTTGGGGATGGCCATTCTTGAACAATCTCTACCTTGGAAGGGTCCACCAAAATGGTTCGTCCATATAAAATGTTCCTGAGGAACATAAATTAGTCTATCCAGAACTCACACTTTAAGAATTCCCCATAATACTTCTTCTTTCTTAGGATATCATGGAGATAGGTGTTCACAATGGTGTTCTACGTCATCAAAGTAGACTAGGATGTCATCAATGAACACTATGACAAAGGTGTCAAGGAAAGGCTGGACCACACTATTCATGAGGTTCATGAGCACACTTCAAAAATTTGGACAACCCAAAAGGCATAACTAAAAGTTCATAGTGGCTATAGCGGATTCGAAACGTAGTCTTTGTGATATCTTCACTTTTAACTCACAAATGGTGGTATCTAGCTCTCAGGTCAATCTTTGAGAAAACTCAAATCTTGAGTTGATGAAAAATGTCATGTATGCGGGGGTATAGGATACTTATTCTTAATGGTAGCCTAATTTATCATTCTACAATCTAAGCACACACAGAGTGATCTGTCTTTCTTCTTTACAAAGAGGACATGTGCTTCCCATGGGGATGTTCTGGGTCAGATGAATCCCTTGTCTAGTAGTTCCTGCAATTGATTTTTTTAACTAAAGCAATTCAGTGAGATCCATCCTATAAGGTGCCCTAGAAATTAGGTTTATCCTCAGAGCTATCTCTATAGAGAAGTACGCTTCTATCTCTGACAGTATGCTTGGAAAATCTTCCAAGAACACATCATCATAGTTCTTGAGTACCTCTATTTCTTCTAAGGGTTTTACCTTTAGCTCTAACTCATTCACAATGGCTAGGAATGATACACAACCCTTATCTACCATCTGTTTCAATTTCGTAGATGATACATATAGGCTAGTAGTGGCATCTTTTCTTATCTAATGGTAAAGGTACATTACCTGACTTCTCTATCCTGATTTTCTTTTCACTACAATCTATCTTTGAATTATAGTTATAAAGCCAATCCATCCCTAAAATGGCATCCTAATAATTCATGTCAAGAAGGACAAAATCAGTAGGGAGTTCGTCGTTCATATATTTCACATATATGACCAGTGTCTTAGGGAGGGATGAGAAGATATGACCACTAGGGGTAGTGACTTCTAAGACATACCCTAAGTCCTTGAAGTCTAAAAAAATCATAGTTGTGGGATTTATCAAGATTAAAGTATTAATAGAACAAGAGTCGAATGATGCTTTCACATTATGATCCATTATATCAAGCAATCCTACATCATATAAATGACAGTCAAACTATGCACTTCATGGTAAAGGATAGGAAATGGAGGTTATAGGGTTGGTTACCTTGTATGAGACGGTTGGAATTGGCCTGAGCTTCTTCATTATAAATGGTGAAGACTTGGGCCTATTGACACTCTCCTAGAGGAGGGGCTACCCCCTAGAGTGTTGCAGCCACTATTTGAGACGCCACTAGACCTAGACCCTAAGGGTCTAGAAGGGGACAATTGGACCTAACATGTCCTTCTTATTGATAGCGGTCACACACTTTCTTTTCATGGTGGCACCAACCAAGAAGCTTTTTCCCGTAGGTGCGACATTCGGGGTGTTAGTTATCTTGATGGGGGTTTCCCTTTCCCCAATCTCCTACCCTTGCCATAATTTCAAACGTGTGGCCTCCTATTATCGTTTCTTGGGGTAGAAGTTCCTTCATTGAACCCTAACTATACCTTGGGTAGGTTTTGAGCAGACATGATGGTCTTCTCCATGTCTAAAGCCAAATTGAGGTCCTCGGTGAAAATTAGGGTTTTACTTGCCATCACATGGGGTTTTATCAAAGGGTGCAGATGCTCCAAACAATGTTCCACTCACCACTATTGGGTTAGCATATGGCCAAATCATTCCAAGAGGTGGAACTTCCAATCGTTGTCTGCCAGTAACAAGTTACACTAATAAAGGAGCATGAATTTCTTTTCCTTCTCCTTATTGGTAATTATAGGAATGAACCTTGTCGAGAAGATGGTATTGAAGTTCATACAAAATATTGGTTTTGTGATCAAGTCTCATTCAGTGATTTAATTCTTCCCCCAAGGCTTTGTTGCTCCCTCAAAAAGGTGAGCATCAAAGAGGACCTTCTTCTTAGGTTGCACCTCTAGAATGTGGAAGCCATTCACAACTTCTAGGAGCTAGGTCTCCTCCTTGTGAACTACCTCAGTTTTTTCTTCACCCCAAAAATTCTCTATTTTTTTCTTGACGAAGTCAAGGATGGTAGTTGCGAGATGAGGAGAGATAGGTAGGGGTTCACCATTCTCATCTCCATCAACATCCTTGAGTGATAGGGCACTAATGGCCTTTGTGAAATTCTTCTATTGCTCTATCCATATCTCATCAAGGGTATGAACAACCATTTACTTGACTATTGGTCTGAAGTTGGTAGCATGGTTGGGGTTATCCTTGGGCTCATCTTCCATCATAGATTCACCTTTGGGGCCAGGACCATCTTTAGGGTTTGGTATGCCAAAGGAAACAACCTCGTGCTTGGGGCCTCTCTCAGTAGAGGACTCATCTTCCCTCTTCTTCTTATTAGAGGACTCACCCTCCATGGACCTCCTCTTCTTCACTGAGGACAATCTCTTTCTGTAGGAGGGCCTCCCCTTTAGATAAACTCTGGATGTGTCACCGGGGATCGCGGTGGTCTTGGTGCCAACAATGTTGGTTCGCATAAATAACTTTATTTCAATTTTACATTTAAAGAACTTAAAGTATTATAAAAATTATGTCAATGAAATCTTGTTTACATGCATTTTATTATTTGGTGGAGGATGCGTTAACCCTAATATCCATAACCCTAATAATCATAAGGGTAGAGGAAGCAATTATCATGTGCCTAGAGTTTTGGTGAGTGAAAGGGGGAGAGAGAAGGGATGAATTTTGATGAGAAGAAATTCTAGATGCATTTTATTTTGAGTAAAATCATCTAACTTTAGCCAGGTAGGATGCAAGGGCACATGAGTCCACATAAGCTGACTAGTGATGAGGAAGAAAGTTTTTCCAGCCCCCAGGTCGTGCTCCCTTCTAGACACCATCGACCTTAGAAAACACCCTATTAATTCCCTTAGGCTATGGAAAACTCTTAAAATTTAATAATTATTAAAGCTTAAATGGTAAACCAAGCTTGTAACGAATCCCTCCCCCTATTATCCCCATTTAAGGTGGAATGAGAGGGCAAGGGCCATTATCATATTTACATGATCGAGGTTTAGCAATTAACCAAAAATAATTGTAAATTTCATTTAAGGGAAAAGAATTTGATACAATATATAATCAACATCAAATAATAAGCTAATGTCATAGAGAACTAAACATGTCTGAGGATCTCGTGGAGGCGACAGCGGGTGCGATTCTGGTTGTGCAGACCTCATCGTCGAACCCCCCAGATCTAGGAGCCCTGAGGACAAGAATCCCACTAGGCAATGTCTCTGTAGCAAAGGAAGCTAAATCGTGGTCGGATTTATTCAAGGAGAAGAGAAGGAGTGGCCCTGTCTGTTTGAAGAAAATGAGCATCCAACTGAAGTAGGGGAAAATCATCTACTCAAAGAATATTGTTGAGAGAAACCTAGATCGATTGAAGAGGACAACTGTAGGGTATGTTGTGGGTTTAAAACCAAATTGGTTGGTTCTTGCTCATCATCTCACTCAAATCTGGCAAGCCAAAGGTTCGATAGAAGTGCGGTCCAGGGGAAGAGGATACTTCATCATTTTGTTCTCCGGTGAGGAGGACATGACGACAGCTATAGATGGAGGACCGTGGTTTGTTGCTGGCAGACCCTTAATCATTAAGAGGTGGGAGAGGGGTGAACCTCTCGAGAAGATGAAGCTCACAGAAGTGTTGATATGGCTCAAGATCTTCAACCTTCCTTTGGAGTTATGGGATATGGAAATGTTTAATCATATTGGCTCATTATTGGGTGTTCCCTTGCTACCAGACAGATTTACAAATGAGTTCGTAAGGCTGGAGTCTGCTAGATTGCAAAGTCTTAATTCCTCTGGATTTTTCCTATCCAAAAGAATTGCAGATAGAGAGTGATGTTGTCCAGTTGGATACTATCACTTTAGAATATGAATGGGAGCCAAGTAGGTGTTTGATATGCGGTCTCTTTGGTCATGAATCTACTCTATGTGGTCATGTTATGGAGGAAAAGGCCGGTAAGTTGATGACGAAAGGTCCTTCTAAGAAAAAAGTATGGAAGCCTAAACCGATTGACACGAACAGAGAAGAGGAGTTTGAAGAGTTCACTGATGTCGTTGATACAATTCAAGAGACGTCTGATGTTCTTTTGTCTTTGTCTTCTTTCTCAGTTCCTGGAGAAGAGTCATTGAATGTCCCTCAAGTAAACTCTGTTTCTATTCTTGAAGAAGAAGTTAAGACTATAACCGTTAAATCTACTGTAGTCAAGGGTAAGGAAGCTTTGACTGATACTATTACGCCCAATACTTCCCCTTATGCAGGATGGGAGACGAGGGGTAGGAAGTCTAAATCGCCCCTAGAGTTGTTTTGAAACCAGTTTCAGTTAGAGATATCCCTTCTTCATTGAATAAATTTTCGCTTCTTTATAATTTTGATGATAGGGAAGGTCATGGTCCGATCAATCTACCCCCCAATGGTTAATTCGTTTATGATTAGATCATGGAATGTGAGGGGAGGGGCAAATAAGATCCCTCACATCAAGAAAAAATAAGGGAGAGTAAGGCTGATATCTATATTATTTTGGAATCTCGTATCAACAAACAAGATCTTAAGGGGTTTGTTAATTCAGTTTGGAGCGATGCTATGTATATTGATAATTCTGAATTCTACTCTTACACCAGAATCATCATTTTATGGTTCGACCCTGCTACCATTATTGATAAGAAGACTTCTTGTGAACATGCTATTCATATTTCTATCAAGAAGGGTAATCTCTCCTTTGACCTATCTACTGTGTATGGTTCTAATGACGATGGGGACATGATGATTTTATGGAAATCTCTTGTGTCTATTGCTGCTTTGAAGCCTATTAATTGGTGTGTTATGGGTGATTTTAATGTTGTTCGTCTTAATCATGAAAGACAAGGTAAACATGCTCCCTCTAGTAGAAGTATGCGTGAGTTCAACGAAGCTATCATATCTACTGGTTTGATTGAAGTCTCTCCTAAAGGCCAGTTCTTCACATGGGATAGTCATAGGAAGAAGGGCAAGAGCACTCTCTCTAAAATTGATCGTATTTTTGGTAATGATAATTTTTTCTCTAGTTTCTCATTCTGTTGGGGTGAGGTTATTGCTTCTATGGTTAGTGATCACGGGATCATTGCTTTAAGATTTGATCGAAGCAAGAATGGTTATGTTCCTTTCTGTTTCATAAATGCCTGGACTAATAACCCTTCCTTTAGGGAGATTGTTGGAAATGCTTGGAATGTCTCTTGCTCTAGTACCCCTATGTTCAGAGTTTATAAAAAGTTGCAAGGTGTGAAGGCTACCCTGATCTCGTGGAATGGAGATCATGTGGTAATTATCTCTCTTTAGCTAAGGAATTGGAAGCTAAGGCAAAAGTGATTCAGAATGAAGTGGATGCAGATCCTGGTAATGAAGATAAACATGAGCAGCTTGTGAAAGCTAGGGAGGTTGCTTTGAAATCCTTATATGATGAAGAGAGCCTGCTGAAGCAGAACAGTAGGGTCCATTGGCTTAAGCTGGGTGATAGAAACTCTTCTTTCTTTTATGCCTCTCTTAAGGCTCACAGACTTAGAAATTATATTTCTGTTCTACATGATGATAAGGGAAACAATATCTATGATGTTGTGTTGATTAAGAACAATATTAAAAACTTGTATGATGACCTCTTTAACAGCTCGTCTAAAGACCATGTTTCTTGGAATGATGAGTGGTTGCTTCCTAAGATTAACTCTTCTCAAGTTGATGATCTTAGAAGACCTATTACTAAAGCTGATATTGAAGATGTCATGAAAAAGATGAAGAATGCGAAGGCTCCTGGACCAGATGGGTTTAACGCAATTTTCTTTACATTTGTCTGGGATATTATAGGAGATGATGTTGTTAAAGATGTACAGGGGTTTTTTAGCTCTGGAAAACTTCTTAAGGAGTGTAATAGTACATGGATTACACTTATCCCTAAAAAAATTTGTGCAACTTTCCCTAAGAACTTTAGACCTATTTCTCTTTGTAATGTTATCTAAAAAATGATTACAAAGATTATGGCTAATAGGGTGAAGCACATTCTTCCTACTATTGTGGATGAGAACCAATTTGCTTTTATCCATGGCAGGAGGATTGGAGAAGCTATTTTGTTAGCTAATGATATCTTGAGCTCTTTTACTATCACTCGAAAATTTATGTGCATGAAAGTGGATCTGTCTAAAGCTTATGATACAGTTCGAAGGGATTATATTCTCTTTCTCCTGAATAATATGGGTTTTCCCTACTACAGGATTGAGTGGATTTCTGAAATCTTCTCTTCTACTTCCTTTAAAGTGCTTGTTAATGGTACCCCTACAGATCAATTATATGCATCCAATGGGGGTGAGGCAAGGTGACCCCTTGGCCCCTTTTCTTTTTACCATAGCCATGCAGGGGCTCTTTCTTCTATTATTAAAGCTGAAGTTTATAAAGGAAGTTTCAGACCTGTGAGGGATGTGGGCAGTAATACGATTTCTCATATAGTGTTTACAGACAATCTCTTGCTTTTTTTTCTAGAGCTGAAGACAGAGATGCTCAATGTTTAAAAGACATTCATGAGATGTTTGGGATGATTTCTGGTCTGAAGTTGAACAATGAGAAAAGCCATGTTTTTCTAAGTAAGAAAGTAGAGGAGAGTAATATCTCTGATATCCTTAATATTAATATTTGTTCCTTGCCAGTCAAATACTTAGGTCTTCCTCTATTTACTGGAAGGTTGACTAGAGCTTTGTGTAACCCTATCGTGGATAGGATTAAACTTAAACTTGAATCTTGGAAGTCTCATTTCCTCTCCCAAGCAGGTAGGATTGAGCTTGTGATATCCACTTTATCTTCTTACAATATTTTCTGGACAGTTGTGTTTCCTCTTCCCAAATCTGTTGTGTATGAAATTGAGAAGCATCTTAGAGACTTCATCTGGAATGATACGAAGGAAAAGAAACATATCCATTATGTGTCTTGGAATACTATTTGTAGACACAAAGATGAAGGAGGTCTTGGTATCAGATCGATCGAAGAATGGTCAAAGGGGGGTCTCATTAAAAACCTATGGAGTATTGCTTCAAAGAAAGATGGTTTGTGGGTCAAATGGGTGCATGAGAAATATATTAAATCAGAATCCATTTGGACTATTAAGGTAAAACTGGGCACAACTTGGGTTTGGAAAAAGATGTTGGATCATAGATCTATTCTTTTGAAACATATATATTTCTGTCTTGGGATAGGTGACATGTTTCTCTTCTGGTTGGATCCTTGGGTAAATGATGGGGAAAGACTGATTGATCTTGTTGACAAACAACTTATCCTGAGGATGGGCAGAGGTAAATTTTGTAAAGCTTCATCTTGCATTGTTGACGGCAGCTGGTTGATTCCTGATTTTAGAGGGGCTAAAAATCTATTAGAGGTTCTTAATAACCAGGTTATCTCTTCTGATCAGGAAGACGAGATTCTTTTCAAAGGAAGAAAAATTCTCTGTTTGAGTGATGGTTGGTCTATTTCTAGAGAAAAGTCTCCTCAGGTTACTTGGTCTAATTGGGTATGATCTGACTATTTTCCTAGGAGATGGTCCATCTTTCTTTGGAAGCTGTTCATGGGGAAATTGCCTACGCTTGACTACCTGAAAAGAATAGGTTTCCAACTGGCTTCTAGATGATGTTTGTGTGAGTGTGGTGAAGAAACTCCTAATCATCTATTCTTTGACTGTTGCTTTGCAAAAGGAGTTTGGGAGAAATTCCATCTAAAGTTTGATGTTTTGGTGGGCTCGATAGAGGATCTGCTTGAGCTGAAGCATGATACGAAAACCCAAGTTGCTTGTGTGATCTACATGATGTGGTTAGAGAGGAACAAAAGGATTTTCAGTGCTGCTCCTTTGGACTTGGACAAATTTTGGTTGTCATGTGATAGGGATAGCTTTCTTCTTTTTTTTCCAGATAGGGTTAACTCTGTATAGATAGGTGGTAGTAGTTTTTGTACAGTTTCTTACATCCTCCTTTTTTTTTCTCAGTGGTTACACCTTGTATCTACCTTACACTTCTTTTCAGTAAAGTGGCACCCCACCCTATTTGCACCCAAAAAAATTGATACAATATGAAAGACAAGCTCTCCACTAAGGATTTACTTGAATTACTATCATTAAAACTATAAATATGAGAAGAAGTACCTATTCAATCCTCCTTTACTTATCTTTAACAACTTCAGGTAATTTCATCTGGTTCATCATATCTAGATGTCTACTTATTTAACATGTACCTAAAATGTCATGAAATAAATGCACATATCAGTATATTTCTACATTGTGTATGTAGGGCACAAACAAAATATGTGCATCTAGGTGTAACAATACAATCAGGCATAACAACAATTATAATAAAAAATTTGAACAAGCATTTTTTATTTAACCTCACCACTCTTATGCTCTTTTTCTCTATTGTATTCCCTCTCTTTAGGGGAGGCTCTTTATGGGAAACCCTTTCTTTAGGGTTTGGTCCCTCCAGTGGACATTCATAACCTTCTCTCACATGGGCTTGGTTTCATACATAGGACTTCCTTTCTAGGCTTGTCCTGAGGTTATCTTCTTTTTTGGGCTTGATTGATATTCATTCCCATAATGACTTTATTCATTCCATGCTCTTTAACTCCCCAAAGATTTTCTAGGGTTTGAGAAGGTTACATTTATATAAGATGATATCCTTAGTGACTTTATAGATTCCAAGAAGTAAACAAACATTCAAGAAGTTTAGTTGCAATCCAATTGAGAAACTCTGGAAAGCCATAATATTTGGTTAAGGGGAGTAGTCAAAGGAGTAACCACGTACGTACCTTTCTCAGAAGTGATCAGAAGTCCAAGTAAATATGGGAAACTATAATCAAGCAAGCAATCACCCTAAAATTAATGCATAACACCCGAGTATTACTATTTTTTCATAAAATCATATTATGATTGACTTGGGTTCCAAGTTAGGGTTTTGGGGTCAAATTAGGGTTTCATTAGGGTTTTGACTTTCCAAACCCTAAAAATCATATTTAATGCCTTTTTAACTTAGAAACCCTAATTTTGATGTTATATAAATCCTCAATCTCAAATTAGGTCCAAGATGTCCTTTTAAACCAAAAGGATTAAACTTTATTCAAAAAAGTCATTTAAATAAGTTATGATCATTAAAACTAAGAAATTAGGGTTTCCATGCTTTTAATATATTAAAGTTAGAAACTTTAGGATATTTTGGAATTCGGTTTAGAATCAAGTCTTGGAACCATTTTTTTTATTCCTTGTATTAATCTGATAAAAAAGAACTACTTATATGTAATTTTTGGCTAGGATGGACTTTTAATTGATTTTGCAAGGTTTAGCATTTTTTCTTATTTTTGATTAGAGAGGTGAAGAATGCCTTTTCTTGGAAAATTCCCAGCCACTACATCTTCAGTCTCCATAGACTGCCAAGTGGATCATGCAGTGGGGATTCATTCCACCCACTCACCTCACTCTTGGTTGGAGACTGCCCTTAATCGCACAATGCAGTTGTTGGTCCAAGCCAGACCCAAATCCATCGGTTTAGTGCTCTCCCTTTGATCATAGATTGTTCTTTGCATATGGAGGTAGCCACAATGGAGTTTCTCACTGAAGAAATATGGAGTTTGAGGGAGAGAGAGAATTTTGAGACAAAGCCTTGTGTGGGTTCCAATGCCCTGGCAAAGCTAGGGGATGGGGTTTTTAAAGGATGTGTGGGCTAGATCTAGGGTTTAGAAATTTGAGTGAGAGAGAGTTATCGATGAGGGACCTCCCTTGGTCCATAGTCCATGATTCCTACTCTAAATAATGGGTTTCCTATTTAGTTCCATGATATGAACTTGATGATTTGTTTATGTTGTGCTTAGGTGTGTCCAAGAGGGTGGATCGAGGTGTTATGGCCTCATGTGTACTACACCCCTTTTTCCTTTCTATTGTGGGGTAGATGATGGCCCTGGTGTCATCCGATCCTGATGCTATACCCACAGTTCCCTACGAGAAACAAAGGGGGCGGGTCCTGGTTTCCTAATATGATTTTAAATTGTTACATTTAATGTATGTTTCCTTTGAATCATCACTTTAGGGGAAAACAATTAAATTCATAACCCTCATTCCTTTTATCATTCTATTCCCAAAATTTAAAGGTAAGTCTATATCACTTAATATCTATGTGTGGGTGACATTTAAGACTAGAATACACAAGTTAAAGGTGCCTTTCTTTGTCTCTAAGTATCCCTTTTGTATGATTTATTTAAGGGATTAAATAAACCCTTTTCTCTCCCAAACTTGTCAAGGTTTCTCACTTTTATATCTTTTCTCATTAAATACAACATGGAACTGAAACCAATCTATTAGTTTCCTTTGACATCACTTATCTATTAAACTCCATAATTCCATATGGAAAATACTAATTATCCATGACTTTTAGTCATTCATTTGTTATTGGATTTTCTCTCTTTCTTTTCCCCATATCTATTATTGGATTATTGAAAGCAGTGAAACCATGAAAAACCATTACAAAGGAGAATTTTTAGATAAAATCCATATTTTTAAAAACAAGGAAAAAAAAATTTCTAACATATCCTTATTAATCAAATATTTACATTTCAAATATGTAAATACATGTGAAAAACCATGTTACAACATATACAGTCATTGGCCATAAGGCCACCATAAATCTGAGAACTTGTATGACACTAGACTACCAATCTCAACGATTAAAGACCTATCCTAGATAGACAAATGTCCATATTGTGCCTTTTCAACTTCTAATCATGACTCTAAATTAGTTTGTTGTAAAAAATGAAAAATGAAAACTAAATATTGTGCAACATAAAAAGGGATGACAAATATTTTTCAATTTTTTACAACTAAGTAGTAGACACATTTAACATGATCGTAAACTCTTGATCTTAATTACTTTTAAATAATAACCATCCCATTTAATTTTTCACATCCACATTTTCTCAGTAAGGCATGGGATAGTGAGAGAAGCATACATGTACTTATTTAAGAACTTCAAGTGACAAAGAGAGTTACTTTTATGTGGATAAACCTCAAATTGCTCATCTAAACTCTAGGGGAAAAATGATTGGTCAAATATAGGTAAGCATCCCAGCTATAGAATACCCTTACAATGGAGAATTCATTTGTTCCCAGTCTTATATTCATTATGAAATGATATTTCATTAATTTCTCTTTAGAAGGAAAATACATCACCTACATGTTCCACCATACATAAAGTTTGTCATAACATATATGATGAGTCCAACCTTTTGGCCTATCATGACCAAAAATGGGGGCCAGACTTGGCTCAGTTTTGCATTTCTCACCCGTGTCTTAAGTCTTGCCTTGAGAGCAACAAAGTTTTGATACCCTATTTTTCTTAATTAGTAGAAATTTCATGACTAATGCTAACTCTATGAACAATTATGGACTCCATTCCAAATTCCACACACTTTCCAGATTTATCATTTGCTCCCATTTTCCCATATTTTTTTGTTATATTTAATCCGCCTACTTTCACCCACTTTTACCCTATTTAGGATTTTCAACAAAATAATCTTCTTTTCAGACCAAAAGTGTAGTTTGTTGTTTGATTTTTTATAAGATTTTTCACAAATTCCTATATGAATTTTACTAAATAAAATATTCCTTTTTTCCCATGGATATTCATTTGATTTATCTTGACAAATATGAGGAATAATCCCAAATCATCTCTCTCTACAATATTCTTCAATTTTCTCTAGAACATTGTTTAAATTATTGAAAAATCAAGAAACACATTTATATCCAACCGTGACTCAGTGGATCTGAGTCATCCGCCACATGCCATGTGACCAATTGCCTCAATATGCACTTCCCAAAGATGTGGCACATCGTGATGATCTTCTGTCTATTTGAGAAGATTTGTACAGAGTTATGAACTGTATTATCCACCTATAATAACACTCGCATATCCACCTATAAAAATGGAACACATTTCATCTAGAGAAGAGCCTAGAGCAAGGAGGAGGCAATTTTGAGGAGAAAGAGGTGTTTTCATGGGTAAGAACCTCCATTCTTCTCATTTCTTCTTCAAAAAGTGCAACATGAGTTTCCCTACCTCGCCAAAACCTCTCGAGAGATAAGGTTGTCTGAGTAGAAGCTTTAGCAAGATGGGATTTCGTCCACAAGTTGGAGTTCCACCTTGCACTTCTTCACTCCTTGGATTTTCCTTGTTCTTTCCTTCTCTAATCATGTCAAGCTCTAAAATCTATAACTATTCCCTGTGTTTCTTCATTCTGAATGAGTAATTCCCTTTTTCTTGGGCATGGGGGAGTATCTCCCATTTCATTGCTCATATGAACTCAAATTTCTTATCTAATGCTAGTTATCTTACTTTTTGAAGAGTTTATGTGGTACTAAATTTCTTGTATGTTTGCTTGGACATCAAACCTATATGTTTTATGCTTCCTTATGTGATTCAAGAGAATGTGCAGACAAGTAAGGAGTATTTCTTCATGACAACAAATCTTGACCATGGGAGTGGCTGGGATATGTTGAGGATCTATGGTTACAGTTCAAATTTTGATATAGGCACGAGAGTGCTATGTTAAAATGAGAACAATCTCATATAACTAGGAGGTGTATGATGATAACAACCTCCTTTGCAAGTTAATTGGCATGTTAATTCCATAGTTGCATGTTAGTAATGGTATGGAGGTGAAATTTTATGTCCACGGTCTCCTAAAATTTGATCTAAATCCCATTAGTTTAGTTCTTTTCTAATCCAATTCAAGTAGTGAAAATTGATCTAGATTGTTGAACTATAACACACTTACACCTAACATTTCCTTGATCCCTTGGACGATCTCATTACAACACACACCCATATACTTGCAAGGTAGTTTTTGACTTTATAAATATTAAAACTTGTGCATTTAAGCACAACAAGTTTTTGGCACCATTGTTAGGGGGAATCAATATATTTTTGTTATAGTAAGAAGTGTTAACTAGTAAGAAAGACTAGACCACTCACCCCCATTTTATCATTCCAATGGCATCTATATCATCTATCATATCTTCCATTATTTTTATGTGTGCTCACTACATATGAATTTGCAGGACTGTATGCGGAGATCTAACTGTGGTCTTCAACTGTTTGTGTTTCTAAACCCAGAGATAGAGCATATTCTCAAAAACTGAACAAGAGAAAGGAGGAGTGGAGGTTCTTCAATCTTGGAAGACTCGCAACCTTCATCACTTCATTCTTCACCTCCATATTCACTGCACTGCCAAGAACCAATTATGGAAGACGACCATCCTCTAAAGGATTTCATCTCTCTAGTTGTAATCAACACCAATGGAGCTATCAAAAACCCACACATCATGGTGAACAACTTCTCCATCAGCCCGAAAATCAACAAAATGATTTAGCAAAACTGCTTCAGAGGGACTCCTATGGAAGACCCCAATCTGTATGTAGCTGAACTTTCAAGATTACCAGTGTTACTCCTGATGGTATACACCTACTATTGTTCCCAATTTCTCTACGGGACAAGGTTGACGTGGTCTATTATCGCACTAACAAATTCACTCAGGGTTGAAATCCCTGAGCTTTTACCAAAACCTTTGTGCAATAATACCACCAGCAAGTGGATGGGTCTTATCGCAGTATAGTTGAGGATCGAATTCCAAAGGACAACATTTTTAATAATTGTTGTTAGTCTAGTCCAGTTCAAGAAAGACTAATATTTAGAACAATTGGTTGATTTGAGGTTAATTAAACTAATTGCAAGAAAGTAAAGAGCAAAACTAAAGTTGAATCTAGATTAATGATATGGGATCACTGGGGTGGTTTTGGGTTTCACCGCCACTGAGCATGCAAACACATTAAATCACAAACATCCAGGCAAGATCTAACTATCCAAATAGAACTGTTGTGAACCCTACATGAGGGATGTTTGGGTTCATGTAAGCATCACCTTAGGCATCAGATGTCTCGTCACCATCTCGATCATGCACTTACAATTCCCCAATAGGGTGAGATAAAAGTCCTAGCGAGAGATATAACTCTCTGCCAGCAATATTATTATCACAGGTAAACAATATAAAATTGAGCAGAGGATCTTTTATATTAATAATCAAGATTAATCACTGTTTATAAGCAGAACAGAGCAATATCATCTTTTAAAGCAATGCAACTATCTATGATAGAGTAATAAATCATCTATTCACTTTATAAGGAATATGAAGAACACATATAACTTCTATCCATTTAAGATTTATAAAACTAGTGTAACATGAACCAATGTTTTCATATTCAATCCTTAATCAAATATGCTACATGGCTGATTACATATTTACAATCACACTTATGCCCTGAGGAGATGAGGTATACCGCTCATGCTCTAACAGACCATGGCTACATAAAGCATTGGTACTATCCAAGTTGAAAGGAAGAGCCAGGTTCTAAGACCTCACCTGTCTCGATTAGTACGAGACCACTTGCAGTGACATCAAGTGTCAAACTACAATTAGCTTGACAAGGTATAGTGGCATCTTTGCTATAGAATTACAGCCACATCATGTACTCTCTTTAGGGAGATCACAAAGCAACCCCGATATATTAATATTGTTTCATGGCATATATCCATACTCTTATGATGATGAGGAATATCACACAAAAATCCCCATTTGGACATAAGGATATTTTTCCCATTACCCCCACATATTAAAAAATATGCTCTCTGAGTTAAACTCATTTCACCATTCAACAAATTCTAACCCTGAATGGATCTATGGCTAGGGAAACTACATGATAAGGTTCCACTTGATTAATTAGGTGCATTACAATATCTTTTAGCATCAACCAAGTTACAAACATGAATTATAATAGATGCTACAAAGAAAAGTGTAATACATTTATCAAGTACTTTCATAATATTTGGAACACATTGAATGCATAACACTCGGAATCTTAGTCCCTTATCACATTATTAGGGATTCTTATCACTTAGCATTATCATCATCATGATTGCTAGATTTGGGTATTCAAACCCTTAGTTCATCACTGAACATTGTCACCTCTTATCAGGTAACTATTACCTCTAGGTCCTCAGACCTAGGTATACATTATACTTGTTGCATAAGTATTTCACATGGCTCACAAGGCCCATTTAATCTGTATCATATGAAACATCATAACTCATACCTGGCAATGCTCATCATCTCATGATACATGCATGGTTAGTATTTCGTGATAAAAACAATATCAAGTACATATCATCACCATGTTGTACAAGAGAAATACAACCTTCCCATTATTAGGGTTAGGGTTTCCCTTTTTATATGATTAGGGTTTCAAGTTCATATTATCAAGAATCAAAACCCTAATTCATAGCTCCACACATATTAGGAGCATACATTGATATCATAAGTATTCAATCATACTTGATTATTCTCATCATTCATCATTAAATGATTATCAGATAAAGTATGAGTTTCTCTCTCATCCTCACTAGGATATTGATTACATCATACTTTATTAAGTTGGCTGAACCCTTTTCTCAAGGTACATTAGCCTACAATTATCAAAATAAATTAAACTCTTTACATCTTAATATATCATTTGACATAACAAACTTCATGTGTTACTCAATCAGGTATATAGGATTTGAGGTGTTTACCTCCATATTGGTTTTGAGGTGCTTCCACCATATTGGGATAGAGGTGTATGCTTACCACCATATCTTCCAAGAAGTGTGTGCTTACCACCATATCGTCCAAGAGGTGTCTTCTTACCACCATATCATCCAAGAGGTGTGTGCTTATCACCATATCGTCTAAGAGGTGTGTGCTTATCACCATATCTTCCAAGAGGTGTGTGCTTATCACCATATCGTCCAAGAGGTGTGTGCTTATCACCATATCATCCAAGAGGGGTGTGTGTACCACCATATCATCCAAGAGGCGTGTGTGTGTGACTTATATCATGTTACTCAAGTGTAGGGTTTTGGATATCAGGTTTGACCCTTATGCTCATAACTTTTCAAACCTTCAAATTATCAACCTACCATGTATTGAGTGGTAGCCTAGACAACTGGTTAGTCCTTTTTCAACCAACCCAAATGTAAAAAATGATAGGGGTGTGGGGTTCCAAGGTATAACGGATTTTATATCACCATATTGGGTTCCATTACCATATCGAGTTAGAGGTGGTTCAACCCGATATCGATTTGTGCCATGATGATGTCATCATCATGAAGCTCTAGACTTTCATCCCTTATTGTTCTAGTTCATGGATAATAGTCCTATGCAACTATTAGAACTCATAGTATCATCAATCATTCAAGAAAAACTGAAATTGAAAGCAGATCAACAAGTATAACAAGATTGAAGGTGGATAATAACATGATTGGGTTCAAGTTAAACACACCTCAAGTACAACTTCAAAGATCCAAGATCCAAAGATTCACATTCCCAAGGTTGAAGATGAACTTATCAAAGATCCAAGACTTGTTCACAACTCCTCTATATGCAAAGAATCACCATAGATAAAAACATGGTGAAGAAGAAAAGAAAGGAAGAATCACAACCCAAGATTCATGCTTCAACCAAGGTTGAAGATGAACATGGCTTCACTTTTAAGCTTAAGGCTCGAGATCCTCATTTCTCCTTAACTACTATGCATGATATCTAAGAGAAAGAGAGTTGTAGGATTCGAAAAGTTTCACAAGTAGGTGAAAGGGTGGTATATATAATTGAGGCTCATGAGAGAGAGTGTATAAGAGGTGTCATCACCTTATACTACTAGGTGACACATGTACATGTATGGGTTGACACGTGTCCGTGCATGCACACATATTTATCTTGAAATGTAAAAATTTGGGGATAATCTAGGGATAAGATTTTGGTCATTAGTTATCTTGTTGAACAAGATATTTCAACCCAACCTCATTGTATTTACTAACCGATACAACTTTTCTGAGGAAAGTTGTAAACCGATATCCATCACCTTCTTGAGGTGTTTAACTCGTCATGTCCTATTCCAAGAGTTGACAAAACAATATGGGACCTCCTCTATGGCTTTTTGGCCGATAGGAACTCCCATATAAGCTCTACAACTCAATACAACTCATTTTAGGGTTTCAACTATACAACTCTTCTTGGTCTTTGCATCACCAAGAATATCATCACTAAAATATGATTCAAACATGGTGCCTATTGCTTTCTCTCTCATCTAAATGATTCTAAGAGAGAGTAGGGACAATCTAGAGGTGATAATTTGCATTTCAACCCTATATTTTGGTTAATTGCAATTTGCATCAAAATTGGTACACAAGGCACAAGCACTATTCAAACAAGCTCTAACTTGGAACTTAGGGTTTTTACAAGCCACCCCTTAGCATCATTCTCTCTCTTATGATGTTAAATCACTTAAGACACATTCCAAATCTGACATATTGCAATATAACCCCTCATCTTGGGTAAACTGCAATTTATATCCAAACTATCATATAATGCAAACACAAACATGAAAAATAAACTCTCCTTGAGTCTTAATTACTTTTCAAAATATTAAAACATGTTTATAAATAACTTACTTAAGCAAAACTTCTAGGGTTATGGAATAACCCAGGTCAGGGATGTTACAATTTAAGACTTGTTGCATATAAAGCACTTGATCACAACAGGAACCTCTTGCCATGAATTTAGCTTCAGTGGTAGATAAAGCAATTGTATTTTGTTTCTTACTAAACCAAGATACTAAGGCTCTTCCTAGCAAAAAACAACCACCACTTGCAATTTTTCGATCAATACGACACCCAACATAATCAACATTGGTGTAAATATCTTAAATCCAACAATTGACCTTTGGGATACCACAAACCATAATTTATAGTGTCAATAAGATATCTTAAAATTCTTATCATGTGTTGAAAATGAGAATACATTAGATTTGATTAAATTCTAGTGTAAAGTCCAACGACAAACATAATATCTAGTCTAGATGTGGTCAAGTGTAGTAAGCTACCAATCATGGCCCTATATAAGGAATCATCAATGGGTTCACCATCTTCATCCTTGTCAATTTTAGAAGAAGTAGCAATAGGAGTAGTAGCATGTTTGTAATTTTCCAGATTACACTATTTTAAGAGTTATTTCGTATATATCTTTTGTCTTATAAAAATTCCAGGTAGCGTTGATTTTATTTGAAAACCAAGGAAAAATGTTAATTATCCCATGAAGACTCATTTCAAATTCGTTTTGCATGATGTCACTAAATTCAGTACATAAAGACTCATTTGAAGCACCAAAGATAATGTCATCAACATATATTTGAACAACTAGAAAGTCTAATTCATATGATTTGAAAAATAATGTTGAATCTGATTTTCCAATAAAGAAACCATTATCAAAAAGATAAATCTTAAGTCTTTCATACCAATTTCGGGGTGATTTTTATAGACAGTAAAGGGCTTTATTAAGTTTATAATATTTCAAAACCAAGTGGTTGGGCAACATGAACTTCTTCTTCTATGATTCCATTTAAGAAAGCACTTTTTACATCCATTTGTATTTATGGGCAGCTAAAGCTAATAACATTCTAATGGCTTCAAGTCTAGCTACGGGTGCATAAGTCTCATCAAATTTTATCCCTTCTTATTGATTGTATCCTTGAGCAACCAGCCTAGCTTTGTTTCTAACCACTTCCCTGACTTCATAAACTTTATTTAGAAAAACCCACGTAGTTCCAATGATGGTTTTGTCTTGAGGTATAGGAACTAAGTCCCATACATTATTCTTAGTAAATTGATTTAGCTCTTCTTATGCCGGGGTGGAATAGCTCGGGTGGTGCGGCTCGAAGCCCCCTGCGAGGGGGCACGAGTTTGACTCCCATCGTTCCACCGAATTGAATTAGCCCACGTGTCGGCCGGCCAACGATGCGACTACTTGGTGGTCCCTGTATGGGCGGGGGGCATCCAGGGGTTTACGCTGCCTGTGGGGGTCACAAAAGTGGCGCTCGTGCGGGAGTGGTTCCCTCGTCATAAAAAAAAAGATTTAGCTCTTCTTATATAGAAATTATGCAGTAATCATCTCTTAGAGATTCATTTATCTTTTTAGGTTCAACAATTGATACAAAGGCCATGTTTACAACATATCTAAATGATTATTGTGTTTTTACTGCATCAAAGGGATTTCATATGATTAAGTCTTGATGTTGATCTTTGATTATTCTTGGAATTGGTTGTTGTGACTCACTATTTTGTTCAATTTCAGAATTTTTATCATCTTTTGTTGATATGGTTAAGTCCTCAATTTGGTGTGTAATAATATTCAAGTTTTCATTTCCTACATCATTTTTAGCACTTTGTGATGTCGTTTCATGAAATGTCAATTTCTTGGAAATATTGTTTTAGATTCTAAAATCCTTACTAGATGTTGAATATCCTGAGAAAAATCTTTTTTGTGATTTAGGGTCGAATTTTTCGCTATCATCCTTTGTGTTCAATATATAGCAAGGTGTACCAAAGGTATGAAAGTAGTCAACTCTAGGTTTCTTGTTAAAGATGAGTTCATAAGGAGTTTTCTTAAGATGATGGTGAATTGAAACACGGCTTAATACATATTATGTTGTATTTACTGCTTCGGCCCAATAGGTTTTAGGTGTATTATGTTCTAGTAGCATTATTCTAGCCATTTCTTGTAAGGACCAATTTTTCCTCTCAACTATCCCATTTTGTTGTAGAGTGTGTGGAGCTGAAAATTTATGTGTATATTCCTGATATGTACAAAATTTTATTTTTTAGTTGATTTTCAATATTAGAGAAAATTTGAATGAATATTCTAATAGTATCATCTTTAGTTAAAACAAAATGTACCCAAATATATCTACTATAATCATCAATAATGACAAAACAATACTTTTTACCACCAATAGATTGAGTCCTCATGGGACCAAATAAGTCCATGTGAATAAGTTCTAATGGTATAGTAGTACTAAGAAATGCCTTAGATTTGAAAGAGGTTTCTTGCCAAGGGTACATGGTTCACAATTTTCAGTTTTATCAAAAGAAAATTTGGGTAAACCATGAACAAGATAATATTTAAGCAAATTTTTAATAACATGTGAGCTTGCATGATCTAATTTTTTATGCCATTACTGTAAAGATTAATCATTTTCAAGAAGACATTTTCCAATAATAGCTTGCATAGAATTAGGTCTAAGTATGTAGACAACATATTTAGTATTTTCTATGAGCAATTTTGTTGCAATATTTGTTAAAAAGAACATAATATACACTATCACATAGTTAACTAACACTAATCAAGTTGTGATGCAATCCATCTACAAGTAACACATTCTTTATTTGAAGGTTTGTACCAACATTACCTATCCCAATAATTTTCCCTTTGAGATTATCTCCAAATGTGAATGCTCCACTTTTTATTTTGTCAAGTGTATGGATTGCCTCCTTGTTTCTAGTCGTATGTTTAGACCCACCACTATCTACCACTCAATCCTACAAAATATGAAGATTTTGGTACCCATGTGGTGGTCCTTTTGGTTGGGAGTATTATTTTGAATGTTTTATCTTTTCACACTACTACAGAAACAACATTCAGTGTCGCTTTTCTGGGCGTCAGTTATTTAGGAAAACTGACGCCTATTATATTAGATGTCG
This sequence comes from Alisma plantago-aquatica, assembly GCA_963693085.1. Classification (NCBI taxonomy): domain Eukaryota; kingdom Viridiplantae; phylum Streptophyta; class Magnoliopsida; order Alismatales; family Alismataceae; genus Alisma; species Alisma plantago-aquatica. Next base: position 478,016,898 of record OY856413.1, on the reverse strand, counting down.
GTTATTTAGGAAAACCGATGTATATATTTGAAGACCAGCCAGACACGGGTACCGCTTTATATTCAGGATCAGCTGGGTATAACAGACCGACGCCTGAAATCGCCCACGAAATCCAATTTTTGAGCGAAAAATTTTGTGTCACCTACAGCGTCGGTTTTTTAACTATTCACCGACGCTTATTTAAGATGAAAATTTGTGCAAAAAGTCCCACTTTCAGTGTCGATTATCCTTTGATAACCGACGCTGATAATGGTTCCCGGCAAATAATTTAGTGTAAAGATTGTCTAGTTGGACGTCGGTTTTTTACTATCAACCGACGCTAAATATTTATAGGCGTTGGTTTTATAGATAACCGACGCCGTTGACCAACTTAATAGACCCGATCACCTGACTCTTCCTCCTTTCTTCCTGTTTCATCGCGATATTTCTCTCCTATGTTGTTGCTCACCGCTGCTCTCCCAAAATTGCCCAACGTCGGTTGCTGTTGCTCGCCGACACTGCTCTGGTGCTCTTCTGCTCGTCGGCGCCGCTGCGCGCCGCCTGCCGTTGCTGCTTCTTTGCCTGCTGCTTCTCCGGCCGGTGCCTGCTGCTTCTCCTGCTGCTTCTGCTCTGCATCGCCGCCACCGCCCGCTGCCTTCCTCCTTGCATCGCCGCCGCACCGCCTTCCTCCTTGCTCACGCCCTACTACGACTCCTTCCTCCCTGCGTTGTCACCGCACTGCCTTCCTCCTTACTTCGCCGCCGTGCCATCTTCTTCCTTGCCACCGCCCACACCATACCATATTTCAGGTATTCTGACCCCAATACTCTTAATAGTTTGAACTATTCCAGCCTTAAGGGTCAACAACAAGGAATGTATGTCCTTTCTACATCCTAAAATATACGTAAGTGAGCATTAATTGCACGTTCATCGTCTCATTGTTCGATTAGTTATATTATTTGGTTAGAACATTCTATTGCAAAATTGAAATGATTATTGATGATAATCTACAATGTAGTCAGATTACTATACTGAAAGGTAGTTACTAATGTTATAGCCTAGAGTTCTCTTGATTTCTTGAGAATTCTGCGTCATGCCCTATACACACAAGCACAAACTGGGTTTTCTTAGGATCCATTTGCAATGGTTTTGGTCCAGCATTTTGGTAGATATATTGAAAATACTTTGGTTTTAACTTTCCATATGAACATTTTAAATTATGCTTTTAGATGATATGAATGACCATTATTATCAACTCTTCCCTTTCACCCTCTTTGGCTAGTGCAATACCCAATAACACATGAGAACTTTATTTCACTCATAGAGAAACTAAATATTGGCACACTATAGCATTCCCCATTCAACTCATTCAATCTATTTGCAAAAAGGTAAATCAATAAAGACACCAAATTTGAATCTATAAATCCTATGAATTGATATCACCCCACAAAATCAGTAGTCACTATTATGTCTTGTACACTCTAGAATCAAGATCTAATACTCTTATGCTATTTTAACACCATGAGACATTTTTTGCTCATTCTAGTGGATTATTATGACCTATGATGACCTAACATGAAACCATGGTCTTAATGATATGATTTACATATCTACTATTGTGTTTGTTGGCCTAGAAACCCGTCCAAGATTTACTCATTAGGAGTAAATCTTGGATAGTCCCCGGTTTGGGACTGTTCTTGAACACCTAATCTCACTTAGGATGTAAGTGTATAATATGTATAGGGTTTTTGAGAAAATTTCGACAGCATTTCCCCGTTTGTTCTCTAAGTACATATGTACTTGGAGAACAGCGGGGAAATGCTGTCGAAACTTTCTTGAAAACCCAATACACATTATACACTTACTAGTGAGATTAGGTGTTCAAGGGTGGGATAGGTGGTACACATTTATTATATATAAGAATGACATCATATGTGTTTGTTGGCCTAGAAAGTGAACAATCTTGGATAGGATGTAAGTGTATACCCTAATCTTGTCCTAATATATACTTGTTTTCTCTTTCATCATAGAATGGATAGATCATGGATGTCCATTCACAATCGCTGCACCCCAGAGTTTATATCTGGTCTTGATCAGTTTATTAGATTTGCCGAGGAACATAGGAAAAAAACTACAGATAGGTTCTACTGTCCATGTAGGCATTGCGGTAACAACTTGAAAGTCAGCACTGGTGAGGAAATCAAAAGTCATGTCATGTGCAACGGGATTGTACAAGGCTATACAGAATGGCACTGGCATGGAGAGATTTCAAACTCGAAACCAATAGATGTCGATAGAAGTGCTTGGGTGGAAGAAGAAATTGCCTCCGATGACGTAGATGTGAACGAACCAGATCCCGTAGACATCGTTGATGCGATGCTGGATAGTTGTAGGGTAGAGCACACTGATCCACCTCCTATCTTTAGAAACATTGTGCATGATGTTGAGATACCGTTATACACAAGTTGTGCTAAGTTTACGAAGCTTAGCGATGTGTTAGATTATATACGTTGAAAGCTAACAATAGATGGAGCAACAAAAGCTTCACTTCATTGTTGACTTTGTTGAAAGAAATGCTTCCTGAAGGAAACGAGTTGCCAATCTCAACATACCGGGTAAAGAAAATGTTGTGCCCAATGGGAATGGAGGCCAAGAAGATACACGCATGCTCGAATGATTGTGTATTATTTCAAAAGAACTATGTAGATTTGAAAGATTGTCCAAAATGTGGTGCGTCACGATATAAATTGATGACTTCGGGGGAGTCCAAAGCTGGTTCTCCTGCCAAGGTGTTGTGGTATCTACCTATAATATCACGGTTTCAACGCTTGTTTGCAAATCTGAAAGATGCGAAGAATTTGAGGTGGCATGCAGATGTTAAGAAAAATAATGATGGGATCCTACGACATGCATCTGATTCCCCACAGTGGAAGAAGATTGATCTATTGTACCCCAAATTTGGTGAAGAAGATAGGAATCTAAGACTTGGGCTTTGTACAGATGGGATGAATCCGTACGGGACATTGAGCAGCCAACATAGCACTTGGCCAGTCATGCTTGTTATATACAATCTTCCTCCCTGGTTGTGTATGAAAAATAAGTACGTTATGCTGTCGTTGTTGATATCGGGCCCTAAACAACCCGGAAATGATATCGATGTTTATCTTGAACCTCTAATTGATGACTTAAAGAAACTTTGGGCTGAAGGTGTGATGACCTATGATGCTTCAGGAAGAGAGACATTTCATTTGCATGCTATGTTGTTTTGCACTATTAATGACTTTCCAGCATATGGGAATTTGTCTGGATATAGTGTAAAAGGAGCTAAAGTGTGTCCTATATGTGAAGAAAACACTGATTCAATAAGACTAAAACATGGCGGCAAGACTGTATATCTTGGTCATCGAAGGTTTCTTTCAAAATTCCATCTGTATCGTAGGAAGCACAAAGCATTCAATGGATGGAATGATGAACGGAGTGCACCTAAACCTATACCAGAGGATGTTGTTTATGAAAGAGTAAAAGACATTGTCAATGAATTTGGTAAGAAATCACAATGTAGTATGGCCACACTGAGTGACAATTCTTCATTCAAGAAGTCAATATTTTGGGATCTTCCTTATTGGAGTTCTTTGACAGTCAGGCATTGTATCGATGTAATGCACGTTGAGAAAAATGTCTATGATAGAATCATTGGTACTCTGTTAAATATACCAGGTAAGACTAAAGATGGGATAAAATCCAGACTGGACCTACGTGAAATGGGAATAAGGTCAGAATTAACAGAATTACGTGAAATGGGTAATAAAAGAACATACTTACCTCCCGCTTGTTACACGTTGTCTAGAAAGGAGAAGAAAGCTTTTTGTGAATGCTTGGTAAATGTTAAGGTGTCACATGGTTACTCATACAACATCCGTAGATTGGTATCAATGAAAGATATGAAGTTGATAGGTCTTAAATCTCATGATTGTCACACTCTAATGCAACAAATATTGCCCGTGGCAATTCGATCTGTATTGCCGAAGCATGTAAGGTTTGCAATCACTAGACTTTGTTTCTTTTTCAACAGTCTATGCAGCAAAGTTATTGACCCTGATACTCTCGATAATTTGCAAAGAGAAGTGGTTGTTACCCTATGTCAGCTTGAGATGTATTTCCCTCCTTCGTTGTTTGATATCATGGTACATCTTGTTGTCCACTTGACTAGGGAAGTGAAAATGTTGGGACCAGTTTTCTTGCATTGGATGTATCCCTTTGAACGGTACATGAGCATTTTTAAAGGTGATGTTCGAAACTGTTATCGGCCTGAAGGGAGTATTATTGAAGGTTATGTGGCGAGAGAGGTTATGAATTTTTGCAATGACTTTCTGAGTGGTAATAACACTCCTGTTAATGATAAGAATATTGAGGAGGGCAAAGGAATTTTGGGATCACGGGTGAAAGTAATCAGCCGTGAGCAATTGGAACAAGCTCACTTGTATATTTTACACAACATGGACGAAGTGAGTGTTTATACCCAGGAACATACCAATTTCATCAAGAGACAACATCCTCGAGCAAGTTCAATGTGGCTTGCTAGAGAGCATAATAAGACTTTTACTAAGTGGTTTGAAGATAAAGTCTTACATCAACTATCTCAAACACCAAATGATATTACAAAAACTATCAAATGCCTCGCCTTTCAACCAAAACCGAATGTTATGTCTTATGAAGGGTTTGACATTAATGGGTTCACATATTACACAAAGCGCCAAGATGATAAGAGTGTCGTCCAAAACAGTGGGGTCACTCTTCAAGCGTCGACTATGTATTTTGCAAGTGCAAAGGATAAGAGTCCACATGAAGCTAAAATGTCATATTTTGGTGTCATTGAAGACATATGGGAGTTTGACTACATAGATTTCAGAATTCCGCTCTTTAAATGTAATTGGGTTGATAACACCAAATGAGTTATAGTGGATGAATTGGGTTTCACTTTGGTGAACTTTGAAAAGATTGGCGAGAAGGGTGAACCATTCATATTGGCATCACAGGCGAAACAAATTTTCTATATCGATGATCCTGCAAATGATAAATGGTCGGTTGTTCTTCATGGTAAAAGACAATTCATTGAAGATCCTATAGATGAAGAAGAGTACTATGATAAGTATGATGACTCCAGTCCATTCTCAGTTGGGTTTCCAACTCCACAAAATATTGAAGCTAATGATGACGTATATGTGTGCGGAGATCACAATGAATGATTGTTAATTGATAAAAGATCACAATTTTAGAGGCATGTATGTTTATATTTTTTTATTGAAGGTAAATGTTTTCTTTTTTAATATCAATACCATTTTCAGATTTGATTTTTCATTATATTCTAGTTAATACAAATGCTAAATGTTTGCCTTTTTCTAGTTAATACAAATGCTAAATGTTTGCCTTTTTCTAGTTAATACAAATGCTAAATGTTTGCCTTTTTAATGACATTTTAAGATGGCTGACCATGATGAGCATGATGTCCATGATGAGCATGAAGTTCATGATGAGCATGCTGTCCATGATGAGCATGGCGAGGATACCAATGTAAGTTTTAAAAACATATCCTGTATTTCTATAAAATTCATTATCTTCTAGTTATGTCATATATCCCATATTTCTGTCTTTCGCTAATTCAGTGTGTTTATTTTTGTCAAATTTTAGGTTGATGATGCACATGTACCCACTGAAGCACTGGAGCAACTTGATGCGCAACACCAAACAATTAACAAGAAAAGGGGCATCACTCTGTTGAAGAAGTTAATAGCGCTAAGTGGCAGTGGATCCAAATTGGTTGTGGAGTTTGATAATGGAGGAAATGCAATTGGAGTGAACCGCAATAATTTTGTAAACTATCTTGGGTGTGTCACTCGAAGCCATTAGTATGATAATTGACATAAAGTTCCTCAGGGGAAGAAAGACTTGATATGGAAGGATTTATGTGTGAGTTGTTATTATTTGCAATTATATTTTGTAGATTACAAATTATATTATTTGCAATTCTATTTTTGGATACTAGTTAATAAGAATTCAATTTTACAGAATATGTTTGCATTAGATGAGAAGTTGCATCGTAAAAGCGTGATGCAACGCGCTGGAAAGATGCTTAGGAACTATAGGACAAATCTCAACAGAGAATACATAAAAGATGGTGATAAGAAGAAGAAGTCAGCCCTTGAACAGTGGAACTTCTTGGACAAAGAAGATTGGGACAATTTTGTTGCTTCAAGAAAATCTGAAGAATTCAAGGTATTATGCGTCACTCCCAATTTAATTAGTATACGTTGTATTCACCTATTCAAGATTAACATTTAGTGCTACTAACCAAATCATTAATGTGCATACTAACTAGGCCCTCAGTGAGGCGCAAAAAGCAAGGCATGCACTGAATGTGCATGACCACACTATGGGTCCAAAGGGCTATGCAAGCGTTCGCCAAAGACTACGGGCGGAGTCTGCTGCTACTCAGGAGTCTGCTGCTACTCAGGAGTCTACCACACCCATGCCTCGCCATGATATCTGGATAGCTGGGAGGCAAAATAAGAAGGGTGAACAAAAGAAGCCTGTAACTGCTGAGGCGGCTGCGAAAATGGTAAAATACAACTCTTAGAGCAATCGTTTGAATATTGATTATTTGTGGTGTTAACTTACCAATTTCTATTGATGGTGATTAGCGGGAGCTGCGCGAGCAGAGGAAACAAGGCACGTTCATCCCTCAGGGCACAAGGGATGAATTGATAGTTGCTCTGGGTAACCCAGAGCATCCTGGACGTGTTAGGGGTGCAGACGCTGGTGTGGGCATCAAAGCATTCTTTTTGCCATCCCAGCGCAAACCCGGAGTGGGACTTTCACAAGAAGAGGTAACCTATTCTTTTTTAAGAATGTTACTGCAAAAGGGAATTCAATAATAAGAAGCTAATGTTCCTTTTATCCATGTATAGGAGAATAAGAGAGTCGAGGATATAGTTGCCAAGAAGGTAAATGATATAGTTGCTGAGAAGGTCAAGGAAGAATTGTTGCGGTGGCAGGCATCTCAGGCTTCCAATCAACCTATGGCGACCCATTCTTCTCCTGATGTACATACTACAAGTAATCTTGTAGACCCACCGCCTAACACGTCTGCTGTAAGTATTATTTATGACATTGTAGCTAGTCTTTTCAAGATGATATGTTTTCAAGATGATATGTATATATGTATAATATTCTTTACATAAATTTGTAGGCATTGAAGCCATGCCGCTTAAGAATGCAAGACTATGTTGTTGCAGAGGCGCAGGCTTACTCTTCCCTTCCTGGGGCAATGTTTCACAGGACTCCAATGCCACAGGGCTACATTCGTGTGAGCTTAATACATGTGTTACTCGATTGGAGGGAAGCTACATTGCCATATCCCCACCCGGATATTGATACACTTGCTAACGCAGAAGGCGGGGTGATATTGTGGCCCAAAGCAGATGTCGTCTACACTACTGAAATTGTAAGATAAATTTACATTACTTTAGATTGTTAATGTGTATATATGAGGTCAACTGATTTGAAATTATATATACATGTTAAAAAGAAGATACCTGGAGCACCTAGGTCTCCACCTCCACTTCCTGCATTACCAAGTTGGGTTCCAACTGACCTAAAATACCTGTTAGGTCCTGCTTGTAGGGGAATGGCATGTTGGCTACGGGCACATAATATACATTGCCCTATAATTGTTTCTTTAGAAGCAGATTATGTAGGTCAATCATACGATAGCTCTTTATTTATACAAGATATTATTGAGTTGTTTATGTATGATTGGCTAAATACATCAATGATAGAGACATGGATAAGGTGAGATCTTGTTTATACATCCATATACCTTGTGTAAGATCTGGTGATCTGATTTCTTATATATTAATGCATACGTAATACATGTTTTGCAGCTACTTAGTCGAAGATCAATGCAAACAATTTGCATTTCATCATGTGGGATTTTTGATTCCATCATTGATTAGTATGGTAGCTAAAGACCCTGATAGTGTTCAACAATACTGTATAGATGCTTTTACAATTTTTGGTCAGCAAAAGAAGACGATCATAATAGCTCCATTCAATGTCAAGTAAGTTTACTTTATTTATAATTTGGACTGAAGAAAATTCCATTTTTATTGTGCATTTTGAGTTATTAATTTTTAACTTTTTTACCTCTAGTGGTAGACATTGGGAGTTACTAGTTATTGTCCCCGGGACGTTCACTGTTTATTATCTAGATCCTGTGAGAAGTACATTGAACACTAAAAGTGGACACGTAATGAGAATGCCATTATTCTGGTGAGAAATAATTCATTTTTATATCCGTTAACATCTGTTATTACATTACTATTTAATTATGCAATTTACTGTGTTATATTAACATGTAGGGGTTTAGATGCATTCAAAAAGGCTGGAGGAACGGTCCCAAGGAAAAAGAATCAGCCAATAAATTGGGAGAATGTAAAAGTAAGTTCCCGACTCCAATGTATATATTATTGATGTGAACTGTGCTTAGTTGTATTTTTTAATATTTTGTATGTTTCAATTTATAGTGCGCTACACAAGACAACGACTGGGCATGTGCATACTATGTGATGCGATTTATGCAGATGATTATCAAACATTTCACATTGGACATCAATACCATACATGAGGTATTATATATAGTCTCATTAGTTAGTATGAAATATATCAATCTTATTTTTATATTATTACTTATATATATACATCATTCTCTTTACATGTGTTTAAAACTGACCACACTATAGGTAAACACTTCAAAGATGTACATGCTCCATATATGATGGAAGCATTAAATGAAGTAAGAGAAGAATGGGCAAAAGCCATACAAGGAGTGGCGATTGTAAGATATAATTGGGATGTTGATAGCGATGCTGAATGATATTTTGTAAATGAATATTTCTAAATGTTTCTACATGTATTTGAATGTTTCTACATGTGTGAATGTGAGAATTGAATTGATGTCTGAATGTATCTACTTGTGTGAAAAAATATTTGTTGATTTTGTAGGTTTGTGGCATGTTTGTAGGCGGATATCAATGGATGTCGTAAACCTACAGTTCAGAAAACTGAACTGCAGGTTCTCATCCTGCTGACCAGCCACAGCAGGCCTGCAAACTGATAAGAAAAAAAATATAGGTGTCAGTTATTTATAGAAAACCGTCATCAAAGGCCTACCGCATCGGTTTTTGGACAAAAACCGCCACCTAATGTGGCCACGGCCGTGGTGGAAATGGCGTCGCTTATTCGTATAAAACCGACACCTATAGGATATATAGTGTCGGTTTTTTAGTTGATAACTGACGCAGAAAGTATCCTAGATGGCGCCCTTTTTTGTGGCGCGAACCCTTTTGGCGTCGGCTTACTATATATAACTGACGCCTATAAATTATATAGGCGTCGGTTTTAAAACTGACGCCGAAGAGTTCGACCTTTAGCGGGGCCCACATAGGCGTCGCTTGAAAACCGTCGCTAAAAGGGGTTAAACAACTGACGCCAAAGGCGTGTTCTGTAGTAGTGTCAAGTATTTAGTATGAAGAGCCTATTACAAATTTTTGTCACCAAAGTTATTTGTAATCAAATAACTTCAAATTTTGACAAACAGATCTGACAGAACTACTTGCGGTTGATTTTCTCATTGACCAAATGACTTCCCAGTCGAGCTCTTTGTCGACTGGGATGGAGTTTTTTAGGTTTTTTAGTAAATGCATCACTTTTAATGTAATCAAGTCAAACTATTTTTCAATTGTTTTGGATAATACAAGTAAGCAGTCAAAACATACAAAGATATACAAATTAAATCTTAGGTTTAGTTGAGACATGGCATATATGCATTTCACAATGGATTTTTGATCAAATATCAACAAGGTGTCTTAAATTCTAAGTTTGGGGTCCTGGAACCGAAGTTATGTACTTCTTCTTCTTGTATTCACATGTGAATGAATAATGTCCAAGACATTGCAAGAAATAAAATCAATGTGGTTTCTTTTCTTAACATTTGGGGTATGTGCCATATTGTTTTCGGCTACATATATAGCCTTGATTCTAGGGATTTGTGTTTTTCTATCTCTAGGCTTTTGATAATGACTTCATTTAGGTACATATCATAGTCCTCTTCTAGCAACTTGTACAATTTAATTTTTCAAAAAAATATCAAGAATATCATTATTTTTAAATTATTAACATGCTTTGGTAACTTACAATTTCAGCCATCTTCTTATTAATATCTATTTTTTCCTGATCTAGACTAGAAAGAAAGGTATCTTTCTCTCTAACAATGATGTCATAATCCAAATGAGAGCATATAATAGGTTGAGTTTGATAATCATTTATCTATGCAAGCAATTCAACCTTTTCTTGAGAAAGAAGATCATTATTATTTTATAGGATAGTAATTTAGCATTATAATCATCAATAGAAGCCTTCAAAGTATTATTTTCATAAATAAGACTTTCATTTTCAGAGGTAAGATCAACTAGTTTAGCATGCAATTCATCATTTATTTTAGAAAGCTTTTTCAATTTTCTTTTGCAATCAACATATTTAGCATGAGTTTCTTCAAGACAATTACAAAATCAGTTTGGATATTTAAAAAATTTCTACCTCATTTGAGCCTTTATTTCGATCTTCCTTAGCCATTATACACTCCACTTCTTCTTGTCCACTTCCGCTATCATCTCTTGATTCATCCTAAGCTGCTTTGTAGGCTTTATCTTTCTTGTCTTTCTTCTTGAAAGAAGGTTTCTTTCTTTTATTGGTCTTAGGACATTCATTCTCTACATGCCCCTTCTTTCCTCATTCAAAGCACTTAAGGGAATAATATAAGAAGAATTATTGTTTTTTTAGATTTATACCTTCTATATTTCTTACCATTTACAATGAGCGCATCTTCTTCATCATCTCCTTCACTTGTCTCATAACTTTCATGAGTGATGGCATTTGATTGAGCCTTGGTTGTAGCTTTTAAGACAATGTCCTTCCTTTTCCCTTTTTTAAGTTTGGCCTCCAGTCTTTGTTCTTCTTCAAGGGTGACCTCATGTGTCTTAAGGTCGCCGATGAGTTGCTTCATCTTCAATATGATAAGGTCATTGGCTTCTTCTATGGCTGTCACTCTTGGCTTGTACATTTGAGGCAAGGATCTAAGAATATTGTATACTTGATCTTCCTCACTTGTATACTTACCCAAGGCACTCAAGCTGTAAAAATAGAAGAAAACCTTGCATACATTTCACTAATAGTCTCATTAGGTTACATGCAAAATCATTCAAACTTTTGTTTAAGCATGTTAATCTTTGTATTCTTAAGTTGAGTTGTACCTTCATGTATAACTGAAAGTTTATGCCATATTTCATAAGTAGTTTCACATGAAGATATCCTATTAATCTCACTGATGGAAATAAAACAATATAAGATACTTACTGCTTTTGCATTTAAGTGAACTTGCTTTACCATTTAGGGATTCCATGTTGCATACTCCATATTAGGAAGTGCATAAGGCAAGGACACCATTCTCCAAAGTTCCAGGCTGATCCCTTGGAAGTAGAATTGCATCCTTTTCTAATAAGTGTAGTTTCTTCAATCCAGGGGTGGTGGCCAACTCACATAAATTCCTTTAAGGTTGAGGTTGTGTAGTACACCGTCCCCCATTCAAGACCTGTTAAGGCTCCTTGAATACCTTCTATGATACCAATAGAAAGATATGGAGGGAGGGGAGGTGAATAGAGGTTTTGATACTTTAAAAACTCAATTTAAAACCTAAAGTAAAGAAGGAGGAGGAAACAAGGAAGACACTTTGATTTAGAGTGGTTCCAAACTTTGAATCAAAGGTTGACAATCCACTAACCAATTGTCTCCAATTGGGATTTTGAAAGTGATTTATTTTATTTACCTCACAAGGATGTTATAACAAAATACAATCACCTTATACATCCTTGAAGTAGCCCCAACCTCCTTGAAGTAGCTTTCTTGAAGTAACCTCAAATCCTTGGAGAAACCTTCACCACCTTGAAGTAGCTCCACCGCCTTGAAGTAGCTTCAACCTCCTTTGAAGCATCCTTCTTGAAGTACCTCAAGCACACCTTTGAGAAGCTTTATCCAACAAGAAGTAGCTTCGATCACCTCATTCAAAACAACCTCCAAACCTTAGAGTAGTTAAGGAGTATAAAATACAGTACAAAGGAAATAAATTGAAAGAAAGAAACACATAGATATGAAGTACAACATCTTGATTCCTATATCAAGTGTATAGATCTTCTATCCACTTAAGATGGAAGTTTCTATGTGATGGCTAGGAGATTGAATCTATAGGACACAACTTTGGAGCTTAAGAAAGAAACTAGCAAGTGATTCTCAGCTTTGTTGCTCTCTAAAATGGATGCTCAACTGTAGCTTGTGTGTCTTGTGTCTCCTAAGGCCACTCCTCTTTATAGGAATGGTTTGCAAGTGTTTAGGGATGTTGTAGAAAGTCTCTAGAGTAATATTATTTCTTAACTAGTTGTTAGGTAGAAAGTAGTTGGATTATAATGGCTAAACAGTTCGAGTTTAGAAGAACAATCCAGAACCCAGCTTGGTCGACAAGTTTATCAACCGACCATGTCTCAGTCGAGAATTTCTTCAAGCGAGCCTGAGTTGAATGCAAGTGCATTCCAGCGGCTATCCTCATCTCCCAACCACTCCATCTAACAATCATATGATTTTGACTGAAGATGTGTAGATCAATCATATTTTTGACCAAAAGTGACTTAAGGCAGAATATGTGTAAGTTTTCGACCGATGCTTTAGATTCTCGACTGAGGTGGTTCTCAGTCGACAATAACTTTGAATGAGGGTGTCTCAGATGACTACTTTCTTGATTGAGAATGTCACTGATGAAAGTTATTGAATCACCTATCAAATGTTCATTCTAATGGAGGATAATGACTCTAATCTCTAGGGGGATCCTAACTAAGGGTTATGAGTGGATAGAGAACATATAACTCTTGATTTACATGATATCTAAGTACTTGTACATTGTATACTTGTACAAAATTTTACATTGAGTAAAGTCATGAAAATATTAAGCATTAAAGCACATTGATCTTCAATTGTCCACATGGTATGGTCTCCTAATCTTCTTCAACCCTGAAATACTCAAGTAGCACGTTAGATCCAAAAGAATGAAATGTTTGTAATCATCAAAACAAAGGGTATGCTAATGTCCAATTTAGACAACAAGGGAAACTCTAGAAATATTTGGGAAGTTTACATAGGAGGACCCTCATAGATATACCCTTGGGAAAGGGACCAGACAACTAAAAAGGTTGAAAAACCACAAGAGTGAGACTCGTGTCGCAACTAAAGATATAATAGTTATAAAGCATTATAAGTATGCAAGTCTACTATTGGAAGTTAAAAAAATATGCACATTAACCATTAAGAAGTGATGTTTACCAAATGAATCACAAATTATATGTTGTATTAGGATGAAATGGAATAATTTCAAGTCATATAAGGATTGTAAAAACATTACATCACTAGATTATTTTGAAATAAGGTTACACTGCTTGATTATGCATATTCTTACTAAATCTATGGGTAATTTGAGGTGTACTTCCTTAATTACAAAGTAGTGACTTCAAAGTACCCTAGCTCATCATAAAGATCATAGGTTTACCATTCTATACAAGATCTCACCACTCTTCAATTAGTGTCAGTATAATATGGAGGGTTCAATCACCTTGTGGGAGTTGACCCCACATTTAGGATATATTTCTTTACTTCAATATGCTAAAGAACTTTTCCTTTTTAAAGATAAATTTTCCATGGATGAATGTAGCATATATCATCATTATTACTGGTGCCAAAGACATACCCAGAGATCATAACTTACTTTTTGTAGAATTTCAAGAAGACACAATGTGTGAAACCTAACACATGACATTTCACACCTTCAAAGATTATGTTCAAGAAAATCAAACAAAACACACTCCGTGTTTGAAGTCCTACACACCATATTGTGCTCCAAAAAAATAATAATCAAGTACAGGGAAATCATACATGGCGTGCACACATGTGGACATGGAGTGTCACAACACTCATTTCTCACCATCAACTCCCTATAAAGTTACATAGTGGGTGCCTATTAGCACATGCCATGTCACCATCAACCTGGAGATGTGCAAAAGTAATATGAAATGAATGTGGTGACACAACATGTATGTTCTGAAACATGACATGTGATCATATGTTTGAGCTAAGGTTTAGACTCAAATTTGTACTTACCATTTTCATCCAAATCATTTGCCGACCTACCACGTGTTCTAAAGATTGAGACCATCCGCCATGCTCGTAGCCATTGTGCAAACTCTGCATCATGTGCCCACTCAACATCAAAGCCCCTACCTATGTCTTTGACGCCACCGATTGTTACGAGCATGGACAGCAAGACCATCCATTGATGTTGAGATCCACTTCATCCTCTCCCTACCATCGTCACATATCTAGATCTACTCTCTTCTGAGTTGTAGACTATCACCACCGGTAGTGAGGTTTCTACTCTCGTTCTCTGCCTACCAGCACCGCAAGAAGCTGCCAAAAATCACAAGAGACACAATGTAGCGAGGAAACACACATCATGAACTATCTTTCATCCATAACCTCAAGAACACCCAAATTAGCTAGAACTCATGTGTTTCTTAGAATACGATGTGTCAAGTCATGTATTTTATTGGTCTAGCCACCATCTTCAAGCCCAGGTGACACACCGTGTGTCACATAGTACACACCATGCGCCAGTTCCTGAAGCTGAATCAACACATCAATGGCACACACAAGTCAAGTGGTAAAGTGCCACTGACGGGAGAGCTCTTCTTTTACCTCAATGTTCGTCTCCTCCATTATGTTCAATGTCACGAACGAAGAGGACAAGACCTATCAAACAATGATCACAAGTAGTATATTTCCTACGAGATTTGTTTATGAAGAAACTCTAGATGCGCTCGACTTCAAAAATGATGTCTTGAAACTGCTTGGAGATCTAGGACTCAAGTAGTATACTTGTTGCATAGTAAAACAAATTTACCCTAGGCTTACTTATGAATTTCTCATTACCCTACATGCTAAGGATGATCCTAGAAAGCCACATGAAGTTTTTTCTATCATCACATTCCAACTTCTTGGGTGCAATTATAAGATTCTTTCACGCAAGTTTGTGAGTTCCTTGAATATCATTATGGTGGATAAATGTCATATCCTCTTGTATTTAATATGGAATTTTGGACATAAATCACTACTGATCACACTCTTGTGGCAACTAAATCTTGGGTGACCCACATTCACAACCCTATCTTTCATTATGTACATAAGATCATTAGCGCTCATTTGTTTGCCAAGAAAGAGACACATGGAGTATGTAGGAAACAAGAAATTTTATTCATGTCGGCTATGATTATAACTCTAAAATGAATGTTGTGTCATTTGTCCTCTATTGTTTCCTTGAGCTTAGATGAGAAAAATAAGGTGGGCACTGATTACCCACATATCCCGCAAGGTCAAAGTTGATCTTAGAGGTTTAGAAGTTGCCCTAGGGAGGAACCTGATTGATCTCAAGCTACTTATATCTTCTAGCCTGATTTCTAGAGATCCTAAAGATGAGGAAAAATTTAGAAAATATTTTGCAGAGCATCACAAATACATTGAGCTTCCCGATCTTGAAGCGGTCACGGTGAAGAAGAAAGATAATTGTAATTTTAATTTTGACCATGAGCCTGAATTTAGTGACCATGTCGGCCCTTCTAATGATGTTTTTGCTACGTATCTACCTCCCTCAACTGGCACCACTGATAGAGTACAGTTGGAGTATGCCTGACGTCCAACACCTGTATGGGTATGTTCAATAGTGATTTGATCAGTAAGATGCTTGTTTCGACATGATGAGTCACCAGTACTCTGATTTGCACACCATGCTTCAGAGGATGGATATGTGGCATATCTCTTAGGGGCACTATGACATGCCTCCACCTCCTCCATCAAAACATCCTGAGCAGCCTCTATGGATATCCCCAATGATGAACTTTGGAATGAACATTTCCCGGCTGGAGATGAGGGCTTGGCCCTTAATTTTGATTCACCATAATAGGCACCCAGTTGCTACCATGTTGAGTTTGATTGATGCAGTGAGGACACTATAGATTTCAAACATAGAGGGGGGCCATTGGCCAGTGGTGTAGTTGTAGTTCCCTTTCATCATTTTGATTCTTAGTTTTGTTGTCATTTCTGTTCTTGTTTGTGGAAAATCTAGTATCATATGAGACATATCACTTGTGTTTGGATTGAAACCCTTTCTTTGCTTGAAATGTTTGTCCCATCTTGTATCAAAACATAATTTTAAGAAAGAAAATCAAATCATGCATCCTTGAAATGGAATCCTTTGCCAACAACCCCTATTTATTCCTAATTTATTACTTTTAGTGGTATGTTCATCTTAAATATTCTTCCCAACATAATATATGTAACATCAAAAATCTACTTGGACTAATCAATTTCACAATCTTATTTAGCATTCAAGATGACCCTATTAAATTTGCAGTGCGTTCTCAACAAACTCTTAATGAATTTTTTTAATAGATGACTGAAACGCTATTAACTTAACAGTCCAAGAAACTCTACTATGATTTGGAAAAAGTTTATAGTTTAAGGACACATGGTTCTAGTAACATCCCTAACCTGGGTTATGAGCTAACCCTAGGTGTTTTGCCTAATTATGAAATTAGATGTTTGTAATTATACTTTAGTATGTAATTAAAGCTCCTAAGGAACATATGTTTCCATTTCTATCCCTTATGAACAATGTTGTAGTATTGTTTTGCAATACAAGGACCTATGTGCAATTTACCTAATCAGAGGGGTTAACTTGCAAATTTCACATGTTTATATGTTCCTTTAATGTTGAGACATCATAAGAATAAATATGATGAGGTATGATGGATTTCCCAAGCTTGGGCATCAAGATGCAGCTCGTGGAATGATCCTTGTGCTTAAAACCCTAATTTTGGAGTAAAGTGCAATTTACCCAAAATATGGGGTGCAACTTATAAAATACACCTTCTAGAATATCTTTTATGACTCTTTAAATCATTTAGAGTAGAAATTATGATAGGGGTGCTTCAATGAAGTAATCAGATAAAAAGAATGGCCTTTGTAGTAGTTTCACCTAGTATGAGTATGGAGACCCTTCATACATGTACCTTAGTATGCATGTTGGTTTTCTCTACCCTTAGATATTGAGTTTTGATGAGCTTTGCATAAGTTTTTATGGATTTACGTGACCTGGAAGAAGGAGGGACTTGGATGAGAAATCTATGTTTTAGAGGTCCTTATGGTGAAAAACAACCTAAAGTATATAAGCCTTCACCCTTGCAAACCCAACTAAATGTATCATTTATCCTCTTCATTTCTCATCTTCCTCAACCGACCAAGGCAGAGCTCAGGAGACTCAGGGAGACGACCAACTAGTGCTAAGGTGAGAAAGAACCATCTTCTAGCTCAAATTCTTGGAGGAATTCTTCATAAGAGGTTGGTTCGAGGGTTAACTCACTTAGATTCTTTGTTCTAGCCGACCATCCCCATCTTTTCCTTGGAGAATCACCTTTTGCCGACTTGTGGAGCTCAATATGCCATTAAAGGCTTGAATCTTGGAAGCTTTAAGATCTAGGAACAACGTTTAAGGCGGTTTTTATAACTCTAAACTCTTTGCTTTATTATGCATATATATGTTCTTGCAATCTAGATGCTTAGTTCTTCTTCTACCTCCCTTCTTCCTTGCACTTTTGCAAGAAAAACCGTGGAGTAACCAACTTGAACAGAGGTTGAAGATGATGGGCGTGAATTCCTAGGCAACTTTATAAAACGACCTTGGACCCTTTTGGTCCAAACGGTTGCAAACTGTTTGAAATCAAACGGTCTCAAACCGTTTGATCTCATGCGGTCTTGCAAGACCGTTTGGAATCAAACGGTCCCAAGACCGTTTGATAGGGTTGACCAAGGGAAGACTGTTTGAGGGTCTGTTGGTAACATGTTGAATTTAATTACTACAAAGAATCATAACCTAATTCCAAACCAATCAAGAGTTGAAGGCACTTCAACCCCCTAAACCCTAATCGGGTTGATTTGCTGTTTTTAAGTATAGATCTTGTTGAGTTTTGGGTTGAAGGACCCAAACGGTCTCAAGACCATTTGGGGATTCATCCAAACCGTCTCAAGACCGTTTGAAGGTCTAGGGTTAAGGTGATTTGATGATTTGAGGGTCCAATCACCATAAGTTGATGAATTGATAAAAATGCTGATTTTAGACCTAACTGGAGTTCAATCCTTATCCAATCGACTTGGATTTTGGTCAAACTTTGGGAAAACGGTCTCAAGACCGTTTGGAGTATGTCCAAACGATCTCAAGACCGTTTGGGCCAAGTTTGGGCCCAATTGGAGGTCAATTGATAGGTTCAACCTCGATTTGATTCACATTGTTGAACATTGATGATTATCCGATTGAAAACCCTAATTGAGTTGGATTCAACCCTAATTGGCTTTCAATTGAGGGTCAATTTGGTGTCCAATTAATTAAGGCTGATCCTAATTGACTCAATTTATAAGTGGTTAACATAGTTTTGGCGAATTGGAGGCTTCAACATAGATAACCATAATCGATCATAACCTTTGATTGACTTTTGAGGTCCAAACAGTTTGAGCCCATTTGGACCAAACGGTCTCAAGACCGTTTGGATCCAAATGGTCTCAAGACCGTTTGGGCTCAAATGATCTCAAGGTCGTTTGGACCAATCGATCTCAGGATCGTTTCAGATCAAACGGTTTCAAACCGCATAACCTCAAAATGGTTTGGAGGTCAACTCTCCCCAAACGGTCAACGCACCCAAATGGTCTTAAGACCGTTTAAGGGCAAATGACCTTGAGTGTCATGCGGTCTTGGAGTCAAACCTAGCAAACAGTCAACACATCCGAACGGTCTCAAGACCGTTTGGAGGTTGAATATGTGTAACCGATTGGAGACTTTTAAGGTTGTTTATACTTAATCATTTGAAGGTGTAATTGATTCAATGATGATCTAATCTAAACCCTAATGGTACCCTAGGAAATTAAGGGACTAAGTGATTAATGAATTGACCCATGATGATGATCAATGGTGTAATTTACCTAAATACCCCTAAAGGGTTCAATTGAAGTATACTTTGTTTTAATCAAACCCTAATCACTTGATACTGGTGATTTTGGCTTATGATAGTCAATGAGGACTTGACCCAACCTATATTAGAGTGGTGTAATCACCATCTATTAGTATGAGGAGAGAGAAAGTACCATTAATGGTTAAAACTCAAGTAAAATACCTTCAATACATATGAATGTGCATGATTAAGGTATGATCCACCTATGTGAGATCATGGAAACCTTAAATGATGACAATGGATGAATCTTAATCTAATCTGAGGGTATCAATGGTGATGTTTCTC
The DNA here is from genome assembly GCA_963693085.1 of Alisma plantago-aquatica. Classification (NCBI taxonomy): domain Eukaryota; kingdom Viridiplantae; phylum Streptophyta; class Magnoliopsida; order Alismatales; family Alismataceae; genus Alisma; species Alisma plantago-aquatica. The sequence continues at coordinate 477,997,372 of OY856413.1, read as the reverse complement.
ATTCATGATGATGTTATGAGTTTAATTCACCATGGAGTGTATAGTAAACCCTAGTTCTAGGGTAATAACATGTAGTGTGATTAGAAACCCTAATTACAAATTGTAATATGAGAAACCCTAATTGGAATTGAATATATGGGAAACCCTAGTAGGATGACTAATGAGCCTAGTTTATGTTTTGAAAAATATGAAACCCTTGAGATGGTCTACTAGGTAATGCATTAAAGTGAGGTATAGCCAAATCAATCATACAAGATGAGTTATCCTACATCAACAATGTTTACACCTTTGTATCTTTTAAAAGATATAAGAGGGAATTAGCTATGATAGGGGCACAATGAATTCATGTACTTAATAAGTGTAGAATATAATATGAAGGAGAAATGGGTTGATACTTAGAATTGATAATCATTATGATGTTCAAATAAATGTTGTAACCAAAAGTAAACCCTCATTATATCCTGTTATGCTTCCAAGAATGGTAGAGTGGCACACTAGAGTTGGACTGATAACATGAACAGGAAACCCTAAATAATGAAGGATGGGGTATGTTAACCTTAGTCATGTGTTATGCTTTTAGGTATGAAACTCTGAGAACAAATTACAAAATATGAATTCTTATGCCTTATAAAGACAAAGAGATTCAATAACCTTAATTGAATAGGGTAAACCCTATTTCCAGTTATGCTTTTAAGCATGAATCTTCATGATTGAAGTATGAGATAAGGGATCAATATTCTTAATCTTAAGCAAAGAAAATGATAACCCTAATTGATGAGAATCAGGGAACCTAACTTTTGTAAGAATATGAAAGTACAAAACTTGAAATGAATTGTTTACTATTATTGGTTGAATTAACCATGCAGGTTCTTATATGAGGATTATCATGTCCAGGTAAGGATTATGATACCATAATCATTGAAAGTTTGTTATTATCTTTATGAATAGTGAAATACTTTGTTTCCTAGTAAGTGGCATCTTATGAGATTGATAGGCTGTGAGAGCCATGAGTATCATCAAGGTCGCGCTAAATTAGAAGATTTGTGAGCTGTGAGAGCCATGAGTATCATCAAGGTCGCGCTAAATTAGAAGATTTGTGATGGAATGATGAAGAAATGATAATTGATGTGAATTAGTTTTGTTACATTTAGTATTCTACTTTCATAGCTGCTATGCTAATGATTAATGTTTGAGAACATGTATGATGATAAAAGAATATTGAAATGTACCTAACTAATCAAGTATAATCATACCATGTAGAGCCCTGATCATACATCCATCATTGTCAGAGACCAAATGATGGTGAAATAGGTTTTCCTAAGGGAACTCCTGGAAGATATACTTCTGAGTATATGGGGGAATATGGATGCAAATATCCTTACGTCCTAGTGTAGGAATTGATATAGATATACTTTAATCTATCAATCCTTCACTATAAATTCATACCATGTAATGTATCACAAATCTCCCAAAGAAAACACCAATACCGCATCGATGAGAGATAAGCAAGAAATCTTTCGATGACGAAGAGAGTACAGAATGCCACTGTAACTCTATAGCGATGTTTCTAGAATTCCCTGGATAGCTACTACAGCAGAGACACAAGATGTCCTGCAAATAAATCCTCTTACTGACTGAGGAAGATGAGGTCATAAGAATCCGACTCTTTTGATGACCTATGCATGATACCGATGCGACTTACTAGTGATCGTTTGGAGCATGAGCGGTATACCTCATCTCCATAGGGCATAATAATGTTTGTAAAACATAATCAACCGCGTAGCATATCTGCTTAGGTTGAACTACTCGAAACAATGATTGGTGTTACATTGTTTACATTAATGATCTATTCAAATATTGGGTATACATGTTCTTTATAAGCTTTAAAGAAATGATTGCTTAAGTAGAAGTTACTTTACTTGTTATTGAACCTGCTGTTACATGAGTTAAGTTACTTTGCTTATGATATTCTATAATGTTATAATAAAGCTTCTAGTGGAGAGTTATAACTCTCGCTGGGACAATTATTTAAAATTGTCTCACCCCGTGGATTTCAACTTATTCGGTGGTCGTCGAGGATGAAGGAATCCATTTAAGGATGAGCAACAACAGCAACAACAGTACCAGGGGCAGTAGTGAATCTCAGGTGGAGATACTGACTGCTGAGTCATGTAGTTAGTTAGTCCTATGTCATCTCTGTACTCTCAGGTCCTTGGAATTAGTGGTCTGAGATTTTGGTTTTGATTCTTGAGATTTTTGTATCATGTTGTATATAACTACTCAAGAAGTGGTTTAACAGAGATGTAAACTGTTTATTTTATTTCTTATAAAAGGAGTTTTATGATTTCAAGATCTTGTCTTAAAAGTTTTAAATTTCCGGTAATTTTTCGTATTCCGCAGTTAATCGAATGCTTCCGCTGAGTTTATATCGTGGTTTATGGATCGGATCGTCTCAATTTATTGGTATCAGAGCTTTAGGTTCGCCGAGTCTACAGAGATATAGGACTTAGATAGTAGAGTCTGTTCTAAGTGTCATCCAGTATATTTGATGGTATCTTCTTCTCACATAGGAGGAGAAGAACTTGAAGATGACTGGACCGGATGAAGAGTTTGTTGCAGAAAGCAACAATGCTACACCAAGAAGAAGTGTAGAGGAGCAAGTAGTAGAGGGACACTTACCTAAGGTTCCCCTAGTTAATCCAACCATGATAAGAAATACTTCCTTAGGAATCACTGTTGGAGAATTTAGGGCAACCATGATGTATCTAGTGGATCAAGCACTAGCAATACAACCCAGATTACCAGCTCCTAATGATGATGTTTTGGATATCCAAAGAATATGTAGCCCTCAACAGAAGGTTGAAGCAGAAGTAAATGATGATGCTTTGAACTTAGAGAAAGCTTATGCTCAACCTCAGTCTTATGAATCAGTACACAGTAATGTAGGGATTAGAATACAGCCAGAAACCAGGACCTGCTATAAGTGTAGGAGGCCTGGACATATCAGGCCTAATTGTCCAGAAAAGAAATATATGGGAAGAATTGAGAAAAGACCTATCCAAACCCGGAAGCAGAGACCTGGTAGTTCCATAAGGAAGAAGTTTCTGGTGTCACCAACACAACCAGGACCTAGTGCACCAAGGCAATGGTTATCCAGAAAGGGTAAGGAACCCTTTAGACCACACCAGGAACTCAGAGCTTGCTATCAATGTGGACAGGTAGGGCATCTAATGAGAAATTGCCCAACCAGAAATGTTATGGCGAATCAACCTCTGGGGCAGAATCAGCCTGAGATAATGAATAATCCTCGAGCCATGATAGGTTAGACAAGATAAATTATATTTTCTTATAAGTCTCTTTATGATCTTTTGGATAAAAATTTAAAAATCAATTGATTGAACCTTCCTTGTTTGATCTCATAAAGATTTATAATGTTGCATCAGATAGATGTTTCATGTTGCCTGCTTACTTCTATAAGAAGATAAGTTATTAAAGAATTGATCTAGATATAAAATTCAGTAAAGTTAATATTTATACTTGTAAGGATGAGAAAAGAGAAGGAACATGGTAGTATACAAGTTCATATTTTCTTACCTCAGTAATTATATACCCTGGCCAGGTATACAATTATTGATGATAAAGTAAACATGGAAACTCTTAGATTGTTATATTTTGATTACTCTGATCAAGTAGTCATTCTGAAACAACCTAAAGAGTATCATAAAATAAGAAATATGAGAATAAGGAAGGTCAACCCTGATTAGTAAAGGTTGAAAGAATATTAATAAAGATGTTAGTGTGATAAATACTTATAAAGGTATCAATTTAATCTAGATGTTGGTTTTGAATTAAGAATATATGTAATAAGTAATGTCCCATGATAAAAGGAAGAAAGAGATATAAAGTATTGATAACACAGGTGATCAATACCAAAGTAAGAATGTAAAGGCATACCAAATGATTATATTAATTATCTGGTTTGATCAAACTATGAGATTAAATGATACATGTAGAATGTTATTGTTGGATAAATTGGACATTATGATAAATCCCTTTGTTTCGATGATGACAAACATTTCATTCTTGTTGATCTAACGAGCTACTTAAGTGTGCAGGAACAAGGTGATGACAAAGTTATAGGGAATCCATACGCTTGAATGCTTGTAAATGTCATGCAATGTAAATCAATTGTAAACTTGTACAAAATATATAATGTACAAGTACTTAGACTTCATGTAAATCAAGCGTTAGATCTCCCTAGCTAAACACCACACTTAGATAAGTCATCTCCTTCAAATAGGATCACATATGCACACTCATACACATACTTAGTGGTTTAATTAAAAGATTGAAAATAGGGTCAATCTCGGTCGACCACACTCCTCGACCGAGACACTCTCGGTCGACAAACTTCTCGACCGAGAATGACCCAAGTAGCCGTTAGACACAGCTGACAAAGTAGTTGGCAGTTGCAAATGAACGTTGATCCAGAGAGCCTGTCGGTCGACAAAACTTTGACCGAGTAGGTATCTCGGTCGACAAATTGTCGACCGAGAGGGTCTCTGACAGCAACTGCAGAATAAAGTAACTAGCTGTTACTAATGCACCTAACTTATATCTAACGGCTAGTTAAGCACTTAGAAGCCCCTAGAAGTTGTCTAGAACGTCCTTAAGTATCCATAGGCCACTCCTATAAATAGTACATGCCTTAGGACACCAAAATACACCTAAGCTATACTTGTGCTATACTTGAGCTTGAATACTCACTTGCAATCTGTTTTAGAGCAATAGAGCAATTCCTACACTTGCCATTCATTCCTATTGCTCCCATTTCGTGTCCTATAGGCTAGTATCTCCTATCCACTACAATCACATTGTCATACACATTGGTTAGGAGATCTATACGCTTGATATAGGCAAATCAAGCCTTGTGCTTACAACGGTATTGTAATTTCTATTTTCCTTCTTGTTCCTTTTTATCCTTTGTACTCTCCTTGCTACTCCTAGGGTTGGAGGCTGCGGATCGGAGAGGGTTGACTTCTCAGGTGGAGAAGGGGACTTCAAGCTACTTCAAGAAGGCTATCGCACGGGAAGCTACTTCAGAAGGCTGGTGCAACGGGAGTTGGTGCACCTACTTCAAGGGAAGGCTGCTTCAAGGTTGGGCGATTACTTCTAGGTGAAGGCTGCTTGAAGGGTTTGGGAAAAGAAATTGTATTTTATGTAAAGTCCTTGCGAGGTAATAAAATAAATTTCTTTTCAAATCCCAGTTGGGTAAGCAACCGGGTAGTGGACTGACTTCCTTAGTATTTGCTAAGGTTGGAACCACTCTAAACCCTGTGTCTCCTTGTCCAATATTTTCATTGTGGTTGTTTGAGTCAATAATTGTTAAAATTATCTATAAAACTCTATTCACCCCCCCCCCCCTCTAGTAGTTTTTCAATTGGTATCAGAGCGAGGCTTCAAGGAACCCTAACAAGGTCTTGAAGAAATGGGTGATGGAATGCTCAACAACCTCAACATTGAAGGGACACTTGTTGCTAGGCCTCCAGCGTTCGATGGAACAAACTACCAATATTGGAAGAGAAGGATGCAGTTCTACTTACAAGGCATCAACTGGGATCTATGGAGGATAGTGTCTACTCCATATGTGCTTCCTCAAAATAATTTTGCGGAATGGGATGCAAACACGGTAAAGCTGGCCCAAATGAATGCAAAAGCTGTAAGCATTTTATATTGTTCTATTTCAGTAGGAGAATTTAATAGAATATCTAATTGTGATACAGCTTATGACATTTGGCATAAACTATCTATAACTTATGAGGGTACAGCCCAAGTCAGAAATTCCAAAGTTAGCATGCTTAAAACGAAATTTGAACATTTTCGTATGGATCCTAATGAGTCTATTAGTGAAATGTTATCAAAATTCTCTACTATTGTTAATGGTTTAAGTGCCCTAGGAAAACCTGTTCCTGAGGAAGATCAAGTATCAAAAATTCTTCGATCACTTCATCCGAAATACAAGCCAAAGGTGACAGCCATTGCAGAAGCAAATGACCTCACTCGACTCAAAATGGAGCAACTCATTGGCAATTTAGAAGCTCATGAGGCAGATCTAGAAGAGGAAGAAAGAAGAGAACATGAACGTCAACATGGGAAAAAGAAGGACATTGCATTCAAAGCTTCAACTAAAGACAATCATGACACAAGTGAAGATGATAGTGAAGAAGAAACTCTCGTTGTAAATGGTAAGCAATATAAAAGTTTTAAAACTAATAAAACTTCTAGTGTTTCTTCTTCCAGGTGATTCGAATGTGGTAAGAAAGGACATATGAAAAGTGATTGTCCAACACTCAAGAAAGGGAAGAAATCATCTCACAAAAAGAAAGAAAAAGCATATCGAGCTGCATGGGATGATTCAAGTGATGATAGCGATGATGAAGAAGTAGAATGCCTCATTGCTACAACAAATGAAGACGAAGAAGATGTAAGTCTTTATGATCTACCAAAAGAAGATATAATTGCTAGTCTTCAAGATACTCATCAGAAATATATTGAGTGCAAGAAGAAACTTAAGAAAGCAAATAAAGATTTAAATGCTAAACTTCTTGCTCTTGTATCCGAAAATGAAAATCTCAAAAAGGAAAATGAAGATTATGCTCTTAAGTTAAAATCGGTAGAAGCTAATTGCAATCTTCTTTCCTTAGAAAAGTCAAATTTGCAAACTCAAGTGAATGATCTTTAGAAACAACCTATTCTATGTTCACATTTAGATTATGATGAGGTTGTCAAAGAAAGAAACTTTCTAGTATCCAATTTAGATCAGGCAAAGAAAGATATTGCTAAGTTACAAAGAAATGTAAATGAGTTAAGAGGAAATGACATGCTTGAAAACATTCTGAAAATTTCCTCTAGCTATAATGGAAAAAGAGGATTAGGATACGATCCAAGTAGAAATAAACCCAAAAGAGCTAAAGCATCCAAGATTATATTTGTACCAAGGAACTCAATTCCTAGAAAGAGAAATGAAGTTGATGCTATTAGTTGTCATTATTGCATGCGTCTTGGACACTATTCATTTTCATGCCCATATAAGAAAAGGAATGATGAGTTAGCTTGGATTCCTAAAACCTAGTAGCTTAAAATTAACTAGTTGAGATTTGACCTAAACTGATTCTTGATATCATAATGTCTTATCTCAACACAATTGAGCTCTCATTTGTATAATTTCTTTTTGCTTGAAATCGATTTCTGAACACTTTTCAGAAACTTGGTCGGTCGAGCATTTGTCGACCGAGTGAACATTTGGTCGAACAATTGTCGACCGAGCATGTCACTGATTTACAGACTGCTGTAAAATTGCTGAAATTAATCAAAATTGCTATCTATTTGAGATTAATGACTGTAAAATAAAGTATAAATCATGGAAATTATCCTTGAAAGTCTACTTGAGATTAATTTGGTTTATTCTCTGAATAATTTAAGTCAAAAATTAAAATTATGCTTAGTTTTAAAGGAAATTTCTACTTTTATCATTATATGCTCTTATTGATCTATCATAGGCAAGCAAAATGATTCATTGGTGATATATCTCTTAGAAATGCCTGCATAGAGCACCATGTAACAAACTTTTTATTGGCATCTTTAAAGGATTTGAAATATTTATCGTGCTTTTCATGTTCTTATCACTTAAACATGCATCAAAATTGATATGAATGCTTAATTGGAAATCTGCAATTTCTGCCTCTTGGTTAAAACAAAATTTAGCCAAGGGGCACTATGGTCGTAGTCAAGGGCGACCTAAAATAAGCTTTGACAAAATGCTTATTTAGACATCAATTTATTGAACTTAATCTTAGTATACTTTTGATAAAAGTCAAAATCAAAATTTAAAATCATTTGTGACCTTAAAAGCCTCAAATTGCTTAAATTGTAAGATTAAGGGGGAGCTTATAAAAACAAATTTGATTATTTGATTATGAAGCTTATAAAAACATTGTTAAACATCATTTGGAGTTTTTTATGATCTTCGGATTCTTAAAAGTAATTTGTATGAAAAAGAATTTCATCAAAATGATATATCTTGCTCTTAAATGAACTCTCTAAACAAATCAGGGCTTAACATCCCTTGTATTTAGTTGGAGACATTTTTTATGTACTCTAGGATTACAGGAGTCTCATTTAATCTAGGGCTTAACATCCCTTGATAAATGAGAAATAAATATACATTCATCATAAGCTTATGGGAATCTCATATCATTTCAAGGCTTAACATCCTTTGCAAATGATTGAGAAACAAATTGTGGATAAATTAGACAAAAAAATCCATGTTCCTAATAGATATCTATTTAAGGGGGAGCATATTATAAAATTAAGGGGGAGAAGAAAATTAAAATATTCAACTTGGATATCTTTTTGAAATGACAAAGGGGGAGAAAGAATATAAAATCAAAAATATAAATATAAATGAGTTTCATCTTGATGGCCAGCACTCACTTGTAAAACAAGAAAGGATACAAAAGGTGATCTTCAGGTATGAAACTCACATGCTTTATATTTCCTTATTTCATATTTTAGGAAATGTTTGTCATCTTCAAAAAGGGGGAGATTGTTGGATAAATTGGACATTATGATAAATCCCTTTGTTTCGATGATGACAAACATTTCATTCTTGTTGATCTAACGAGCTACTTAAGTGTGCAGGAACAAGGTGATGACACAGTTATAGGGAATCCATACGCTTGAATGCTTGTAAATGGCATGCAACGTAAATCAATTGTAAACTTGTACAAAATATATAATGTACAAGTACTTAGACTTCATGTAAATCAAGCGTTAGATCTCCCTATCTAAACACCACACTTAGATAAGTCATCTCCTTCAAATAGGATCACATATGCACACTCATACACATACTTAGTGGTTTAATTAAAAGATTGAAAACAGGGTCAATCTCGGTCGACCACACTCCTCGACCGAGACACTCTCGGTCGACAAACTTCTCGACCGAGAATGACCCAAGTAGCCGTTAGACACAGCTGACAAAGTAGTTGGCAGTTGCAAATGAACGTTGATCCAGAGAGTCTTTCGGTCGACAAAACTTCGACCGAGTAGGTATCTCGGTCGACAAATTGTCGACCGAGATGGTCTCTGACAGCAACTGCAGAATAAAGTAACTAGCCGTTACTAATGCACCTAACTTATATCTAACGGCTAGTTAAGCACTTAGAAGCCCCTAGAAGTTGTCTAGAACGTCCTTAAGTATCCATAGGCCACTCCTATAAATAGGACATGCCTTAGGACACCAAAATACACCTAAGCTATACTTGTGCTATACTTGAGCTTGAATACTCACTTGCAATCTGTTTTAGAGCAATAGAGCAATTCCTACACTTGCCATTCATTCCTATTGCTCCCATTTCATGTCCTATAGGCTAGTATCTCCTATCCACTACAATCACATTGTCATACACATTGGTTAGGAGATCTATACGCTTGATATAGGCAAATCAAGCCTTGTGCTTACAACGGTATTGTAATTTCTATTTTCCTTCTTGTTCCTTTTTATCCTTTGTACTCTCCTTGCTACTCCTAGGGTTGGAGGCTGCGGATCGGAGAGGGTTGACTTCTCAGGTGGAGAAGGGGACTTCAAGCTACTTCAAGAAGGCTATCGCACGGGAAGCTACTTCAGAAGGCTGGTGCAACGAGAGTTGGTGCACCTACTTCAAGGGAAGGCTGCTTCAAGGTTGGGCGATTACTTCTAGGTGAAGGCTGCTTGAAGGGTTTGGGAAAAGAAATTGTATTTTATGTAAAGTCCTTGCGAGGTAATAAAATAAATTTCTTTTCAAATCCCGGTTGGGTAAGCAACCGGGTAGTGGACTGACTTCCTTAGTATTTGCTAAGGTTGGAACCACTCTAAACCCTGTGTCTCCTTGTCCAATATTTTCATTGTGGTTGTTTGAGTCAATAATTGTTAAAATTATCTATAAAACTCTATTCACCCCCCCCCCTCTAGTAGTTTTTCAATTGGTATCAGAGCGAGGCTTCAAGGAACCCTAACAAGGTCTTGAAGAAATGGGTGATGGAATGCTTAACAACCTCAACATTGAAGGGACACTTGTTGCTAGGCCTCCAGCGTTCGATGGAACAAACTACCAATATTGGAAGAGAAGGATGCAGTTCTACTTCCAAGGCATCAACTGGGATCTATGGAGGATAGTGTCTACTCCATATGTGCTTCCTCAAAATGATTTTGCGGAATGGGATGCAAACACGGTAAAGCTGGCCCAAATGAATGCAAAAGCTGTAAGCATTTTATATTGTTCTATTTCAGTAGGACAATTTAATAGAATATCTAATTGTGATACAGCTTATGATATTTGGCATAAACTATCTATAACTTATGAGGGTACAGCCCAAGTCAGAAATTCCAAAGTTAGCATGCTTAAAACGAAATTTGAACATTTTCGTATGGATCCTAATGAGTCTATTAGTGAAATGTTTTCAAAATTCTCTACTATTGTTAATGGTTTAAGTGCCCTAGGAAAACCTGTTCCTGAGGAAGATCAGGTATCAAAAATTCTTCGATCACTTCCTCCGAAATACAAGCCAAAGGTGACAGCCATTGCAGAAGCAAATGACCTCACTCGACTCAAAATGGAGCAACTCATTGGCAATTTAGAAGCTCATGAGGCAGATCTAGAAGAGGAAGAAAGAAGAGAACATGAACGTCAACATGGGAAAAAGAAGGACATTGCATTCAAAGCTTCAACTAAAGACAATCATGACACAAGTGAAGATGATAGTGAAGAAGAAACTCTCGTTGTAAATGGTAAGCAATATAAAAGTTTTAAAACTAATAAAACTTCTAGTGTTTCTTCTTCCAGGTGCTTCGAATGTGGTAAGAAAGGACATATGAAAAGTGATTGTCCAACACTCAAGAAAGGGAAGAAATCATCTCACAAAAAGAAAGAAAAAGCATATCGAGCTGCATGGGATGATTCAAGTGATGATAGCGATGATGAAGAAGTAGAATGCCTCATTGCTACAACAAATGAAGACGAAGAAGAGGTAAGTCTTTATGATCTACCAAAAGAAGATATAATTGCTAGTCTTCAAGATACTCATCAGAAATATATTGAGTGCAAGAAGAAACTTAAGAAAGCAAATAAAGATTTAAATGCTAAACTTCTTGCTCTTGTATCCGAAAATGAAAATCTCAAAAAGGAAAATGAAGATTATGCTCTTAAGTTAAAATCGGTAGAAGCTAATTGCAATCTTCTTTCCTTAGAAAAGTCAAATTTGCAAACTCAAGTGAATGATCTTCAGAAACAACCTATTCTATGTTCACATTTAGATTATGATGAGGTTGTCAAAGAAAGAAACTTTCTAGTATCCAATTTAGATCAGGCAAAGAAAGATATTGCTAAGTTACAAGGAAATGTAAATGAGTTAAGAGGAAATGACATGCTTGAAAACATTCTGAAAATTTCCTCTAGCTATAATGGAAAAAGAGGATTAGGATACGATCCAAGTAGAAATAAACCCAAAAGAGCTAAAGCATCCAAGATTATATTTGTACCAAGGAACTCAATTCCTAGAAAGAGAAATGAAGTTGATGCTATTAGTTGTCATTATTGCATGCGTCTTGGACACTATTCATTTTCATGCCCATATAAGAAAAGGAATGATGAGTTAGCTTGGATTCCTAAAACCTAGTAGCTTAAAATTAACTAGTTGAGATTTGACCTAAACTGATTCTTGATATCATAATGTCTTATCTCAACACAATTGAGCTCTAATTTGTATAATTTCTTTTTGCTTGAAATCGATTTCTGAACACTTTTCAGAAACTTGGTCGGTCGAGCATTTGTCGACCGAGTGAACATTCGGTCGAACAATTGTCGACCGAGCATGTCACTGATTTACAGACTGCTGTAAAATTGCTGAAATTAATCAAAATTGCTATCTATTTGAGATTAATGACTGTAAAATAAAGTATAAATCATGGAAATTATCCTTGAAAGTCTACTTGAGATTAATTTGGTTTATTCTCTGAATAATTTAAGTCAAAAATTAAAATTATGCTTAGTTTTAAAGGAAATTTCTGCTTTTATCATTATATGCTCTTATTGATCTATCACAGGCAAGCAAAATGATTCATCGGTGATATATCTCTTAGAAATGCCTGCATAGAGCACCATGTAACAAACTTTTTATTGGCATCTTTAAAGGATTTGAAATATTTATCGTGCTTTTCATGTTCTTATCACTTAAACATGCATCAAAATTGATATGAATGCTTAATTGGAAATCTGCAATTTCTGCCTCTTGGTTAAAACAAAATTTAGCCAAGGGGCACTATGGTCGTAGTCAAGGGTGACCTAAAATAAGCTTTGACAAAATGCTTATTTGGACATCAATTTATTGAACTTAATCTTAGTATACTTTTGATAAAAGTCAAAATCAAAATTTAAAATCATTTGTGACCTTAAAAGCCTCAAATTGCTTAAATTGTAAGATTAAGGGGGAGCTTATAAAAACAAATTTGATTATTTGATTATGAAGCTTATAAAAACATTGTTAAACATCATTTGGAGTTTGTTATGATCTTCGGATTCTTAAAAGTAATTTGTATGAAAAAGAATTTCATCAAAATGATATATCTTGCTCTTAAAGGAACTCTCTAAACAAATCAGGGCTTAACATCCCTTGTATTTGGTTGGAGACATTTTTTATGTACTCTAGGATTACAGGACTCTCATTTAATTTAGGGCTTAACATCCCTTGATAAATGAGAAATAAATATACATTCATCATAAGCTTATGGGAATCTCATATCATTTCAAGGCTTAACATCCTTTGCAAATGATTGAGAAATAAATTGTGGATAAATTAGACAAAAAAATCCATGTTCCTAATAGATATCTATTTAAGGGGGAGCATATTATAAAATTAAGGGGGAGAAGAAAATTAAAATATTCAACTTGGATATCTTTTTGAAATGACAAAGGGGGAGAAAGAATATAAAATCAAAAATATAAATATAAATGAGTTTCATCTTGATGGCCAGCACTCACTTGTAAAACAAGAAAGGATACAAAAGGTGATCTTCAGGTATGAAACTCACATGCTTTATATTTCCTTATTTCATATTTTAGGAAATGTTTGTCATCTTCAAAAAGGGGGAGATTGTTGGATAAATTGGACATTATGATAAATCCCTTTGTTTCGATGATGACAAACATTTCATTCTTGTTGATCTAACGAGCTACTTAAGTGTGCAGGAACAAGGTGATGACAAAGTTATAGGGAATCCATACGCTTGAATGCTTGTAAATGTCATGCAATGTAAATCAATTGTAAACTTGTACAAAATATATAATGTATAAGTACTTAGACTTCATGTAAATCAAGCGTTAGATCTCCCTAGCTAAACACCACACTTAGATAAGTCATCTCCTTCAAATAGGATCACATATGCACACTCATACACATACTTAGTGGTTTAATTAAAATATTGAAAACAGGGTCAATCTCGGTCGACCACACTCCTCGACCGAGACACTCTCGGTCGAAAAACTTCTCGACCGAGAATGACCCAAGTAGCCGTTAGACACAGCTGACAAAGTAGTTGGCAGTTGCAAATGAACGTTGATCCAGAGAGCCTGTCGGTCGACAAAACTTCGACCGAGTAGGTATCTCGGTCGACAAATTGTCGACCGAGATGGTCTCTGACAGCAACTGCAGAATAAAGTAACTAGCCATTACTAATGCACCTAACTTATATCTAACGGCTAGTTAAGCACTTAGAAGCCCCTAGAAGTTTTCTAGAACGTCCTTAAGTATCCATAGGCCACTCCTATAAATAGGACATGCCTTAGGACACCAAAATACACCTAATCTATACTTGTGCTATACTTGAGCTTGAATACTCACTTGCAATCTGTTTTAGAGAAATAGAGCAATTCCTACACTTGCCATTCATTCCTATTGCTCCCATTTCATGTCCTATAGGCTAGTATCTCCTATCCACTACAATCACATTGTCATACACATTGGTTAGGAGATCTATACGCTTGATATAGGCAAATCAAGCCTTGTGCTTACAACGGTATTGTAATTTCTATTTTCCTTCTTGTTCCTTTTTATCCTTTGTACTCTCCTTGCTACTCCTAGGGTTGGAGGCTGTGGATCGGAGAGGGTTGACTTCTCAGGTGGAGAAGGGGACTTCAAGCTACTTCAAGAAGGCTATCGCACGGGAAGCTACTTCAGAAGGCTGGTGCAACGGGAGTTGGTGCACCTACTTCAAGGGAAGGCTGCTTCAAGGTTGGGCGATTACTTCTAGGTGAAGGCTGCTTGAAGGGTTTGGGAAAAGAAATTGTATTTTATGTAAAGTCCTTGCGAGGTAATAAAATAAATTTCTTTTCAAATCCCGGTTGGGTAAGCAACCGGGTAGTGGACTGACTTCCTTAGTATTTGCTAAGGTTGGAACCACTCTAAACCCTGTGTCTCCTTGTCCAATATTTTCATTGTGGTTGTTTGAGTCAATAATTGTTAAAATTATCTATAAAACTCTATTCACCCCCCCCTCTAGTAGTTTTTCAGTTATGAATATCCCTTGTTAGGGGTTTATGTTTTTAAATAAACATATTCTTCTCCAGAATGTCTGTTAAATAAATCTTTGATTGACAAGAAACTTTTCTCTATGATAAGAATGTACAACTGAAGAGATAGTTAATGCATATAATAAAGGACGTTAGTATGGTAATTATCAGATATGATAACATACTCAGGGTGCGAAGGCACTAATATGGTCTCAAATGAATATCAGAACTTGAATTTGATCTTAAGAAATGTTGATCAAGACTCTAACATCTCTCTAATAGTGGAATGTTATCTAAAGATATAATAAATGATGTTTGAATAATATATGCCTCTTCCTTTCTTTCTGAGATTTCGGGGACGAAATCCTTGTTAGGGGTTTATGATTTGTAACATCCCTGACCTGGGTTATGAGCTAACCTAGGTGTTTTGCCTAATTATGAAATTAGATGTTTGTAATTATCCTTTAGTATGTAATTAAAGCTCCTAAGGAACATATGTTTCCATTTCTGTCCCTTATGAACAATGTTGTAGTATTGTTTTGCAATACAGGGACCTATGTGCAATTTACCTAATCAGAGAGGTTAACTTGCAAAATTCACATTTTTAAATGTTCCTTTAATGTTGATACATCATAAGAATAAATATGATGAAGTATGATGGATTTCCGATGCTTGGGCATCAAGATGCAGCTTGTGGAATGATCCTTGTGCTTAAAACCCTAATTTTGGAGTAAAGTGCAATTTAACCAAAATATGGGGTGCAACTTATAAAATACACCTTCTAGAATATATTTTATGACTCTTGAAATCATTTAGAGTAGAAATGATGATAGGGGCGCTTCAATGAAGTAATCAGATAAAAAGAATGGCCTTTGTAGTAGTTTCACCTAGTATGAGTATGGAGACCCTTCATACATGTACCTTAGTATGCATGTTGGTTTTCTCTACCCTTAGATCTTGAGTTTTGATGAGCTTTGCATAAGTTTTGATGGCTTGGACGTGCCCTTGAAGAAGGAGGTACTTGGATGAGAAATCTATGTTTTAGAGGTCCTTATGGTGAAAAACAACCTAAAGTATATAAGCCTTCACCCTTGCAAACCCAACTAAACATATCCTTTATCCTCTTCATTTCTCATCTTCCTCAACTGACCAAGGCAGAGCTCAGGAGACTCAGGGAGACGACCAACTAGTGCTAAGGTGAGAAAGAACCATCTTCTAGCTCGAATTCTTGGAGGAATTCTTCATAAGAGGTTGGTTCTAGGGTTAACTCACTTAGATTCTTTGTTCTAGCCGACCATCCCCATCTTTTCCTTGGAGAATCACCTTTGGCCGACTTGTGGAGCTCAAGACGTTTAAGGCTTGAAGCTTGGAAGCTTGGAGCTCTAGGAACAACGTTTAAGGCGGGTTTTATAACTCTAAACTCTTTGCTTTATTATGCATATATATGTTCTTGCAATCTAGATGCTTAGTTCTTCTTCTACCTCCCTTCTTCCTTGCACTTTTGCAAGCAAAACCGTGGAGTAACCGACTTGAACAGAGGTTGAAGATGATGGGCGTGAATTCCTAGGCAACTTTATCAAATGACCTTGGACCCTTTTGGTCCAAACGGTTGCAAACTGTTTGAAATCAAACGGTCTCAAACCGTTTGATCTCATGCGGTCTTGCAAGACCGTTTGATAGGGTTGACCAAGGGAAGACCGTTTGAGGGTCTATTGGTAACATGTTGAATTTAATTACTACAAAGAATCATAACCTAATTCCAAACCAATCAAGAGTTGAAGGCACTTCAACCCCCTAAACCCTAATCGGGTTGATTTGTTGTTTTTAAGTATAGATCTTGTTGAGTTTTGGGTTGAAGGACCCAAACGGTCTCCAGACCGTTTGGGGATTCATCCAAACGGTCTCAAGACCGTTTGGTGACAACCCAAGACTGTTTGAAGGTCTATGGTTAAGGTGATTTGATGGTTTGAGGGTCCAATCACCATAAGTTGATGAATTGATAAAAATGCTGATTTTAGACCTAATTGGAGTTCAATCCTTATCCAATCGACTTGGATTTTGGTCAAACTTTGGGCAAACAGTCTCAAGACCATTTGGAGGATGTCCAAACGATCTCAAGACCGTTTGGTCCAAGTTTGGGCCCAATTGGAGGTCAATTGATAGGTTCAACCTCGATTTGATTCACATTGTTGAACATTGATGATTATCCGATTGAAAACCCTAATTGAGTTGGATTCAACCCTAATTGGCTTTCAATTGAGGGTCAATTTGGTGTCCAATTAATTAAGGTTGATCCTAATTGACTCAATTTATAAGTGGTTAACATAGTTTTGGCCAATTGGAGGCTTCAACATAGATAACCATAATCGCATAACCTTTGATTGACTTTTGAGGTCCAAACGGTCTCAAGACCGTTTGAGGCCAAACGGTCTCAAGACCATTTGGGCTGAAACGATCTCAAGGTCGTTTGGACCAATCGATCTCAGGATCGTTTCAGATCAAACGGTTTCAAACCGCATAACCTCAAAACGGTTTGGAGGTCAACTCTCCCCAAACGGTCAACGCACCCAAACGGTCTTAAGACCATTTGAGGGCAAACTACCTTGAGTGTCATGCGGTCTTGGAGTCAAACCTAGCAAACGGTCAACACATCTGAACGGTCTCAAGACCGTTTGGAGGTTGAATGTGTGTAACCGATTGGAGACTTTCAAGGTTGTTTATACTTAATCATTTGAAGGTGTAATTGATTCAATGGTGATCTAATCTAAACCCTAATGGTACCCTAGGACATTAAGGGACTAAGTAATTAATGAATTGACCTATGATGATGATCAATGGTGTAATTTACCTAAATGCCCCTAAAGGGTTCAATTGAAGGATACTTTGTTTTAATCAAACCCTAATCACTTGATAGTGGTGATTTTGGCTTATGATAGTCAATGAGGACTTGACCCAACCTATATTAGAGTGGTGTAATCACCATCTATTAGTATGAGGAGAGAGAAAGTACCATTTATGGTTAAAACTCAAGTAAAATACCTTCAATACATATGAATGTGCATGATTAAGGTATGATCCACCTATGTGAGATCATGGAAACCTTAAATGATGACAATGGATGAATCTTAATCTAATATGAGGGCATCAATGGTGATGTTTCTCATTCATGATGATGTTATGAGTTTAATTCACCATGGAGTGTATAGTAAACCCTAGTTCTAGGGTAATAACATGTAGTGTGATTAGAAACCCTAATTACAAATTGTAATATGAGAAACCCTAATTTGAATTGAATATATGGGAAACCCTAGTAGGATGACTAATGAGCCTAGTTTATGGTTTGACAAATATGAAACCCTGGAGATGGTCTAATAGGTAATGCATTAAAGTGAGGTATAGCCAAATCAATCATACAAGATGAGTTATCCTACATCAACAATGTTTACACCTTTGTATCTTTTAAAAGATATAAGAGGGAATTAGCTATGATAGGGGCACAATGAATTCATGCACTTAATAAGTGTAGAAGATAATATGAAGGAGAAATGGGTTGATACTTAGAATTGATAATCATTATGATGTTCAAATAAATGTTGTAACCAAAAGTAAATCCTCATTATATCATGTTATGCTTCCAAGAATGGTAGAGTGGCACACTAGAGTTGGACTGATAACATGAACAGGAAACCCTAAATAATGAAGGATGGGGTATGTTAACCTTAGTCCTGTGTTATTCTTTTAGGTATGAAACTCTGAGAACAAATTACAAAATATGAATTCTTATGCCTTATAAAGACAAAGAGATTCAATAACCTTAATTGAATAGGGTAAACCCTATTTCGAGTTATGCTTTTAAGCATGAATCTTCATGATTGAAGTATGAGATAAGGGATCAATATTCTTAATCTTAAGCAAAGGAAATGATAACCCTAATTGATGAGAATCAGGGAACCTAACTTTTGTAAGAATATGAAAGTACAAAACTTGAAATGAGTTGTTTACTATTATTGGTTGAATTAACCATGTAGGTTCTTATATGAGGATGATCATGTCCAGGTAAGGATTATGATACCATAATCATTGAAAGTATGTTATTAGCTTTATGAATAGTGAAATACTTTTTTGCCTAGTAAGTGGCATCTTATGAGATTGATAGGTTGTGAGAGCCATGAGTATCATCAAGGTCGCGCTAAATTAGAAGATTTGTGAGCTGTGAGAGCCATGAGTATCATCAAGGTCGTGCTAAATTAGAAGATTTGTGATGGAATGATTAAGAAATGATAATTTATGTGAATTAGTTTTGTTACATTTAGTATTCTACTTTCATAGCTGCTATGCTAATGATTAATGTTTGAGAGCATGTATGATGATAAAAGAATATTGAAATGTACCTAACTAATCAAGTATAATCATACCATGTAGAGCCCTGATCATAGATCCATCATTGTCAGAGACCAAATGATGGTGAAACAGGTTTTCCTAAGGGAACTCTTGGAACATATACTTCTGAGTATATGGGGAATATGGACGCAAATATCCTTACGTACTAGTGTAGGAATTGATATAGATGTACTTTAATCTATCAATCCTTCACTATAAATTCATACCAGGTAATGTACCACAAATCTCCCAAAGAAAACACCAATACCGCATCGATGAGAGATAAGCAAGAAATCTTTCGATGATGAAGAGAGTACAAAATGCCACTGTAACTCTATAGAGAAGTTTCCAGAGTACCCTGGATAGCTACTACAGCAGAGACACAAGATGTCCTGCAAATAAATCCTCTTACTGACTGAGGAAGATGAGGTCATAAGAATCCGGCTCTTTTGATGACCTATGTATGATACCGATGTTACTTACTAGTGATCGGTTGGAGCATGAGCGGTATACCTCATCTCCACAGGGCATAATAATGTTTGTAAAACATAATCAACCGTGTAGCATATCTGCTTAGGTTGAACTACGAGAAACAATGATTGGTGTTACATTGTTTACATTAATGATCTGTTCAAATATTTGGTATACATGTTCTTTATAAGCTTTAAAGAAATGATTGCTTAAGTAGAAGTTACTTTACTTGTTATTGAACTTGCTGTTACATGAGTTAAGTTACTTTTCTTATGATATTCCTTAATGTTATAATAAAGCTTCTAGTGGAGAGTTATAACTCTCGCTGGGACAATTATTTAAAATTGTCTCACTCCGTGGATTTCAACTTTTTAGGTGGTCGTCGAGGACAAAGGAATCCATTTAAGGATGAGCAACAACAGCAGCAACAGTACCAGGGGCAGCAGTGAATCTTTGGTGGAGATACTGACTGCTGAGTCATGTAGTTAGTTAGTCCTATGTCGTCTCTGTACTCTCAGGTCCTTGGAGTTAGTGGTCTGAGATTTTGGTTTTTATTCTTGAGATTTTTGTATCATGTTGTATATAACTACTCAAGAAGTGGTTTAACAGAGATGTAAACTATTTATTTTGTTTCTTATAAAAGGAGTTTTATGATTTCAAGATCTTGTCTTTAAAAGTTTTAAATTTCCGGTAATTTTTCGTATTCTGCAGTTAATCGAATGCTTTTGCTGAGTTTATATCGTGGTTTATGGATCGGGTCGTCTCAGTTCTAAAGAAGGACCCAACTCATTATCGGTCATATTGGGATAATTCTTGTATTCAATCCTTTAAAAGATGGATAAACTGCCCACATAGCATGCTATCCAAGTGTAAGTTTGATCTGGCTATGATGGTTAGGTGTTTCACCTTAAAAGAGGGAAATAACCCCAATAAACATTCCACGTGTGCATAAGCCTAGATTAGATGTTGAGTATTGGAACCTATGCTTCGTTTCTTATCTAAAAATAGCAAAGAAATAGTTTTTCGACCGTAGGTTGATTTGGATTTCATATTTTACATCTTTAATAATTGTGACGATTAGGTTGCATATTCATTTCTCTTTGGGTCTCATTATCTAAATTCTATCTGATGTTGTTTTGTTGATTTTTCCATTTAGACTTTTACACTTTTCTGAACTGAAACTTCCAATCTTGAGTGTTTGAGGTGATCCTATGGCTACTTGCAATAATTCTCATCTATGGTTGAATTGGCTTGGAACAAAATTTTTCCATTTCATTTAATTGATTCATGAGCTTTATAGTTTCTTCATTTATGTTTCCATGTTATTTTTGCCGAGGACAAGCAATAGTTCAAACTTAGGAGGATTTGATGTGCACATTTTACATAGATTTTTTTATCCACTTTTGCACATACTTTCAATCCATCATGAACCTCATCTTTCCTCTGATCATACTTGATTTCCCACTTTATTGTTGTTTTACTCTTCTTATGTTTGTAATCACATGTACATGAGATTGACGAGAAAATGGGGTCAATTAAACCAAAATCCAACCTTAGTTGGATCGTCGAAGAGTTTTCATACTTGATGGATTTCATCTTAAAGATTTTGAAGAGAACATGATGTGTACTAATTACCACACACTATGTAAGTTTATAGATACTCGCATCCCTAGCTAGAGATCAACATGATGTGTCACTACATTTGAATGTTGTGCTTCAAAGTTCTACCAAGTTGCATGACATGTGTTTATTAAGACACGACATATCCAACCCAACCGGACTCAGCTAAAGATTTCTTTAGGTTTCATCAACACGTCATGTCTCTCGGAAAATATGGAGTATCCCCTTCAGAAAGGCAATTTTCTCATTAGTTATACATGCCAACATGCCGTGTTGGATACAAACATGATGTATTCCAATATATTCTAGAAGATTTTAAAAATAATTGCCATTTGTTTTAAATACAAAATCACACATATGGAGTAGTTATCTCTCATCATTTTTGGAACACATTTCATCTAGAGAAGAGTCTAGAGCAAGGAGGAGGCAATTTTGGGGAGAAAGAGGTGCTTTCATGGGAGAGAACCTCCATTCTTCTCATTTCTTCTTCAAAAAGTGCAACATGAGTTTCCCTACCTCGTCCAAGCCTCTTGAAAGAGAAGGTTGTCTGAGTACAAGCTTTAGCAAGATGGGATTTCGTCCACAAGTTGGAGTTTCACCTTACACTTCTTCACTCCTTAGATTTGCCTTGTTCTTTCCTTCTCTAATCATGTTAAGCTCTGAAATCTATAACTATTCCCTATGTTTCTTCGTTATGAATGAGTAATTCCATTTTTCTTAGGCATGGGGGAGTATCTCCCATGCCATTGCTCATATGAACTCAAATTTCTTATCTAATGCTAGTTATCTTGATTTTTGAAGAGTTTCTGTGGTACTAAATTTCTTGTATGTTTGCTTGGACATCAAACCTACATGTTTTATGCTTCTTTATGTGATTCAGGAGAATGTGTAGACAAGTAAGTAGTATTTCTTCTTGACAATAAATCCTTGACCATGGGAGTGGATGGGATATGTTGAGGATCTATGGTTACAGTTCAAATTTTGATATAGGCACGAGAGTGCTATGTTGAAATGAGAACAGTCTCATATAACTGGGAGATATATGATGATGACAACCTCCTTTGCAAGTTAATTGGCATGTTAATTCCATAGTTGCATGTTAGTAATAGTATGGAGGTGAAATTTTATGTCCATGATCTCCTAAAATTTGATCTAAATCCGATTAGTTTAGTACTTTTCTTGTTTTGATTGGAAGTGAGTGAATCATAATCCAATTCAAGTAGTGCAAATTGATCTAGATTGTTGAACTATAACACACTTATGCCTAACATTTCCTTGATCCCTTGGATGATCTCATTACAACATGCACCCATACACTTGCAAGGTAGTGCTTGACTTTATAAATATTAAAACTTGTGCATTTAAGCACAACAAGTTTTTGGCACCATTGTTAGGGGGAATCAATATATTTTTGTTAGAGTAAGAAGTGTTAACTAGTAAGAAAGACTAGATCACTCACCCCCATTTTATCATTCCAATGGCATCTATATCATCTATCATATCTTCCATTATTTTTATGTGTGCTCACTGCATATGACTTTGCAGGACTGCGTGCAGAGATATAACTATGGTCTTCAACCATTTGTGTTTCTAAACCCAGAGATAGAGCGTATTCTCAGAAACTAAATAAGAGAAAGGAGGAGTGGAGGTTCTTCAATCTTGGAAGACTCACAACCATCATCACTTCATTCTTCACCTCCATATTCACTGCACTACCAAGAACCAATCATGGAAGACGACCATCCTCTGAAGGATTTCGTCTCTCTAGTTGTAATCATCACCAATGGGGCTATCAAAAACCCACACATCAAGGTGAACAACTTCTCCATCAGCCCAGAAATCAACAAAATGATTTAGCAAAACTACTTCAGAGGGACTCCTCTGGAAGACCCCAGTCTGCATGTAGCTGAAATGTTGCAATATCTGAATACTTTCAAGATTACCGGTGTTGCTCTCGATGGTATACACCTACTATTGTTCCCATTGTCTCTACGGGACAAGGTTGACGTGGTCTTTTATCGCACTAACAAATTCACTCAGGGTTGAAATCCCTGAGCTTTTACTAAAACCTTTGTGCAATAATACCACCCGCAAGAGGATGGGTCTTATCGCAGTATAGTTGAGGATCGAATCCCAAAAGACAACGTTTTTAAGAATCGTTGTTAGTCTAGTCCAGTTCAAGAAAGACTAATATTTAGAACGATTGGTTGATTTGAGGTTAATTAAACTAATTGCAAGAAATTAAAGAGCAAAACTAAAGTTGAATCTAGATTAATGATATGGGATCACTGGGGTGGTTTTGGGTTTCAGCGCCACTGCACATGCAAACACATGAAATCACAAACATCCAGGCAAGATCTAACTATCCAAATAGAACTACTATGAACCCTCCCTGAGGAATGTTTAAGTTCGTGTAAGCATCACCTTAGGCATCAGATGTCTCGTCACCATCTGGATCATGCACTTACGGTTCCCCAACAGGGTGAGATAAAAGTCCTAGCGAGAGATATAACTTTGTGCCAGCAATATTATTATCACAGGTAAACAATATAAAACTGAGCATGGGATCTTTTATATTAATAATCAAGATTAATCACTGTTTATAAGCAGAACAGAGCAATATCATCTTTTAAAGCAATGCAACTATCTATGATAGAGCAATAAATCATCTATTCACTTTATAAGAAATACGAAGAACACATATAACTTGTATCCATTTAAGATGTATAAAAGTAATGTAACATGAACCGATATTTTTGTATTCAATCCTTAATCAAATATTCTACATGGCTGATTACATATTTACAATCACACTTATGCCCTGAGGAGATGAGGTATACCTCTCATGCTCTAACTGACCATGGCTACGTAAAGCATTGGTACTATACAAGGTGAAAGGAAGAGTCGAGTTCTACGACCTCTCCTGTCTCGATTAGTACCAGACCACTTGCAGTGACATCAAGTGTCAAACTAGAATTAGCTTGACAAGTTATAGTGGCATCTTCGCTATAGAGTTACAGTCGCATCATGCACTCTCTTTAGGGAGATCACACAACAACCCTGATATATTAATATTGAATCATGTCATATATCCATACTCTTATGATGATGAGGAATATCACACAACAATCCCCATTTGGACGTAAGGATATTTTTGCCCATTACCCTCACATATTCAAAAATATGCCCTCCGAGTTAAACTCATTTCACCATTCAACAAATTCTAACCCTAAACGGATCTATGGCTAGGGCAACTACATGATAAGGTTCCACTTGATTAATTAGGTGCATTACAATATCTTTTAGCATCAACCAAGTTACAAACATGAATTATAACAGATGCTACAAAGAAAAGTGTAATACATTTATCAAGTACTTTCATAATCTTTGGAACACATTGAATGCATAACACTCAGGATCTTAGTCCCTTATCACATTATTGGGGATTCTTATCACTTAGCATTATCATCATCATGATTTCTAGATCTGGGTATTCAAACCCTTAGTTCATCACTGAACATTGTCACCTCTTATTAGGTAATTATAACCTCTAGGTCCTCAGACCCAGGTATACATTATACTTGTTGCATAAGTATTTCACATAGCTCACAAGGCCCATTTAATCTTTATCATATGAAACATCATAGCTCATACCTGGAAATTCTCATCATGTCATGATACCTGCATGGTTAGTATTTCGTGATAAAAAAATATCAAGTACATATCATCGCCATGTTGTACAAGAGAAATACAACCTTCCCATTATTAGGGTTAGGGTTTCCCTTTTTATCTGATTACGGTTTCAAGTTCATATTATCAAGAATCAAAATCCTAATTCATAGTTCCACACATATTAGGAGCATACATTGATATCATAAGTATTCAATCATACTTGACTATTCTCATCATTCATCACTAAATGATTATCAGACAAAGTATGAGTTTCTCTCTCATCCTCACTCGGATATTGATTACATCATACTTTATAAAGTTGGCTGAACCCTTTTCTCAAGGTACATTAGCCTACAATTATCAAAATAAATTAAACTCTTTACATCTTAATGTATCATTTGACATAACAAACTTCATGTGTTACTCAATCAGGTATATAGGATTTGAGGTGTTTACCTCCATATTGGTTTTGAGGTGCTTCCACCATATTGGGATAGATGTGTATGCTTACCACCATATCTTCAAAGAGGTATGTGCTTACCACCATATCGTCCAAGAGGTGCCTTCTTACCACCATATCATCCAAGAGGTGTGTGCTTATCACCATATCGTCCAAGAGGTGTGTCATTATAACCATATCATCCAAGAGGGGTGTGTGTACCCCCATATCATCCAGGAGGTGTGTGTGTGTCACTTATATCATGTTACTCAAGTGTAGGGTTTTGGATATCGAGTTAGACCCTTATGTTCATAACTTTTCAAACCTTCAAAGTATCAACCTACCATGTGTTGAGTGATAGCCTATACAACTGGTTAGTCCTTGTTCAACCAACCCAAATGTACAAAATGATAGGGGTTTGGGGTTCTAAGGTATAACAGATTTCATATCACCATATTGGGTTTCATTACCATATCGATTTAGAGGTTCTTCAACCCGATATCGATTTGTGCCATGATGATGTCATCATCATCAAGCTCTAGAATTTCATCCCTTATTGTTCTAATTCATGGATAACAGTCCTATGCACCTATTAGAACCCATAGTATCATCAATCATTAAAAAAAATTGAAATTGAAAGTAGATCAACAAGTATAACAAGATTTAAGGTGGATAATAACATGATTGGGTTCATGTTGAACACACCTCAAGCACAACTTCAAAGATCCAAGATCCAAAAATTCACATTCCTAAGGTTGAAGATGAAGTTATCAAAGATCCAAGACTTGTTCACAATTCCTCTATATGCAAAGAATCACCATAGATAAAAACTTGGTGAAGAAGAAAAGAAAGGAAAAATCACAACCCGAGATTCATGCTTCAACCAAGGTTGAAGATGAACATGGCTTCACCTTTAATCTTAAGGCTCGAGATCCTCCTTTCTCCTCAACTACTATGCATGTCATCTAAAATAAAGAGAGTTGTAGGATTTGAAAAGTTTCACAAGTATGTGAAAGGGTGGTATATATAATTGAGGCTCATGAGAGAGAGTGTATAAGAGGTGTCATCACCTTATACTACTAGGTGACACATGTACATGTATGGGTTGAAACGTGTCCATGCATGCACACATATTTATCTTGACATGTAAAACTTTTGGGGATAATCTAGGGATAACATTTCGGCTGTTAGTTATCTTGTTGAACAAGATATTTCAACCCAACCTCACTTTATTTACAAACTGATACAACTTTTCCGAGGAAAGTTGTAAATCGATATCCATCACCTTCTTGAGGTGTTTAACTCTTCATGTCCTTTTCCAAGAGTTGACAAAACAATATGGGACCTCCTATATGGATTTTTGGCCGATAGGAACTCCCATATATACAACTCAATACAACTCATTTTAGGGTTTCAACTATACAACTCTTCTTGGTCTTTGCATCACCAAGAATACCATCACTAAAATATGATTCAAACATGGTTCCTATTTCTTTATATCTCCTCTAAATTATTCTAAGAGAGAGTAGGGACAATCTAGAGGTGATAAATTGCATTTCAACCCTACATTTTGGGTAAATTGCAATTTGCACCAAAATTTGTACACAAGGCACAAGCACTATTCAAACAAGCTCCAACTTGGAACTTAGGCTTTATACAAGCCACCCCTTAGCATAATTCTCTCTCTTATGATGTTAAATCACTTAATCCACGTTCAAAATGTGACATATTTCAATATAACCCATCATCTTGGGTAAATTGCAATTTACACCCAAACTATCATATAATGCAAACTCAAACTTGAAAATTAAACTCTACTTGAGTCTTAATTACTTTTCAAAATATTAAAACAAGTTTATAAATAACTTACTTAAGCAAAACTTCTAGGGTTATGTCACAACCCAGGTCAGGGATGTTACAATTTAAGACTTGTTGCATATAAAAGCACTTGATCACAACATGAACCTCTTGCCATGGATTTAGCTTCAGTGGTAGATAAAGCTATTGTATTTTGTTTCTTACTAAACCAAGATACTAAGGCTCTTCTTAGCAAGAAATAACCACCACTTGTGATTTTTCGATCAATACGACCCCCAACATAATCAACATTGGTGTAATCTCTTAAATCCAACAATTGACCTTTGGGATACCACAAACCATAATTTATAGTGTCAACAAGATATCTTAAAATTCTTGTAATGTCTTGAAAATGAGAATACATAGGATTTTATTAAATTCTAGTGCAAAGTCCAACGTCAAACATAATATCTAGTATAGATGTGGTCAAGTGTAGTAAGCTACCAATCATGGCCCTATATAAGGAATCATCAATGGGTTCACCATCTTCATCCTTGTCAATTTTAGAAGAAGTAGCAACAAGAGTGGTAGCATGTTTGCAATTTTCCAGATTATACTATTTTAAGAGTTATTTAGTATATATCTTTTGGCTTAGAAAAATTCCAAGTAGCGTTGATCTTATTTGAAAACCAAGAAAAAATGTCAATTATCCCATGAAGACTCATTTTAAATTCTTTTTGCATGATGTCACTGAATTGAGTACATAAAGACTCATTTGAAGCACCAAAGATAATGTCATCAACATATATTTGAACAACCAGAAAGTCTGATTCATATGATTTGAAAAATAATGTAGAATCCGACTTTCCAATAAAGAAACCATTATCAAAAAGATAATTCTTAAGTCTTTCATACCAATTTTGGGGTGCTTTTTATATACCGTAAAGGGCTTTATTAAGTTTATAATATTTCAAAACCAGGTGGTTGGGCAACATGAACTTCTTTTTCTATGATTCCATTTAAGAAAGCACTTTTTACACCCATTTGTATTTATGGGAAGCTAAAGCTAATAACATTCTAATGGCTTCAAGTCTAGCTACGGGTGCATAAGTCTCATCAAAATTTATCCCTTCTTATTGATTGTATCCTTGAGAAACCAGCCTAGCTTTGTTTCTAACCACTTCCCTGACTTCATCAACTTTATTTAGAAAAACCCACTTAGTTCCAATGATGGTTTTGTCTTGAGGTATAGGAACTAAGTCCCATACATTGTTCTTAATAAATTTATTTAGCTCTTCTTTTATAGAAATTATGTAGTAATCATCTCTTAGAGATTCATTTATCTTTTTAGTTCAACAATTGATACAAAGGCCATGTTTACAACATATCTAAATGATTATCGAGTTTTTACTGAATCAAAGGGATTTCATATGATTAAGTCTTGATGATGATCTTTGATTATTTTTGGAATTGGTTGTTGTGACTCACTATTTTGTTCAATTTCATAATTTTTATCATCTTTTGTTGATATGGTTAAGTACTCAATTTGGTAGGTAATAATATTCAAGTTTTCATTTCCTACATCATATTCAACACTTTGTGATGTCGTTTCATGAAATGTCAATTTCTTGGAAATATTGTTTTAGATTCTAAAATTCTTACTAGATGTTGAATATCCCAAGAAAAATCTTTTTTGTGATTTAGGGTCAAATTTGTCGCTATCATCCTTTGTGTTCAATACATAGCAAGGTGTACCAAAGGTATGAAAGTAGTCAACTCTAGGTTTCTTGTTAAAGATGAGTTCATAAGGAGTTTTTTTAAGATGACAGTGAATTGAAACACGGTTTAATACATATTATGTTGTATTTACTGCTTCGGCCCAATAGGTTTTAGGTGTATTATGTTCTAGTAGCATTGTTCTAGCCATTTCTTGTAAGGACCAATTTTTCCTCTCAACTATCCCATTTTGTTGTGGAGTGCGCGGAGCTGAAATTTTATGGGTATATTCCTGATATGTACAAAATTTTGTTTTTTAGTTGATTTTCAATATTAGAGAAAAATTGAATGAATATTCTAATTGAATGAAAATGTACCCAAGTATATCTACTATAATCATCAATAATGACAAAACAATAGTTTTTACCACCAATAGATTGAGTCCTCATGGGACCAAATAAGTCCATGTGAATAAGTTCTAATGGTCTAGTAGCATTTAGAAATGCTTTAGATTTGAAAGAGGTTTCTTGCCTAGGGTACATGGTTCACAATTTTCACTTTTATCAAAAGAAAGTTTGGGTAAACCTCGAACAAGATCATATTTAAGAAATTTTTTAATAACATGTGATCTTGCATGATCTAATTTTTTATGCCATTACTGTAAAGATTAATCATTTTCAAGAAGACATTTTCCAATAATAGCTTGCATAGAATTAGGTCTAAGTATGTAGACAACATCTTTAGTATTTTCTATGAGCAATTTGTTGCAATATTTGTTAAAAAGAACATAACAGACACTATCACATAGTTAACTAACACTACTCAAGTTGTGATGCAATCCATCTGCAGGTAACACATTCTTTATTTGAAGGTTTGTACCAACATTACCTATCCCAACAATTTTACCTTTGAGATTATCTCCAAATGTGAATGTTCCACTTTTCTTTTGTCAAGTGTATGGACTGCCTCCTTGTTTCCAGTTGTATGTTTGGACCAACCACTATCTACCACTCAATCCTGCAAAATATGAAGATTTTGGTACCCATGTGGTGGTCCTTTTGGTTGGGAGTATTATTTTAAATGTTTTATCTTTTCATGTATTTAGTATGAAGAGCCTATTACAAAATTTTGTCACCAAAGTTATTTGCAATCAAATAACTTCAATTTTCGACAAACAGATCTGACAGAACTACTTGCGGTCGAGCTCTCTTTGACCAAATGACTTCACGGTCGAGCTCTTTGTTGACTGAGATGCAGTTTTTTAGATTATTCAGTAAATGCATCACTTTTAATGTAATCAAGTCAAACTATTTTTCAATTGTTTTGGATAACACAAGTAAGCAGTCAAAACATACAAAGATATACAAATTAAATCTTAGCTTTAGTTGAGATATGGCATATATGCATTTCACAATGGATTTTCGATCAAATATCAATAAGGTGTCTTAAATTCTAAGTTTGGGGTCCTGGAACCGAAGTTATGTACTTATTCTTCTTGTATTCACATGTGAATGAATAATGTCCAAGACATTGCAAGAAATAAAATCAATTTGGTTCCTTTTCTTAACATTTTGGGTATGTGCCATATTATTTTTGGGTACATATATAGCCTTGATTCTAGGTATTTGTGTTTTTCTATCTCTAGGCTTTTGATAATGACTTCATTTAGGTACATATCATAGTCCTCTTCTAGCAACTTGTACAATTTAATTTTCCAAAAAAATATCAAGAATATCATTATTTTTCAAATTATTAACATGCTTTGGTAACTTACAATTGCAGCCATCTTCTTAGTAATATCTATTTTTTCTTGATCTAGACTAGAAAGAAAGGTATCCTTATCTCTAATAATGATGTCATAATACAAATGAGACCATAGAATAGGTTGAGTTTGATAATCATTTATCTTTGCAAGCAATTCAACCTTTTCTTGAGAAAGAAGATCATTATTATTTTCTAGGACAAGTAATTTAGCATTATAATCATCAATAGAAGCTTTCAAAGTATTATTTTCAGAAATAATACTTTCATTTTTAGAGGTAATATCAACGAGTTTAGCATGCAATTCATCATTTATTTTAGAAAGCTTTTTCAATTTTCTTTTGTAATCAACATATTTAGCATGAGATTCTTCAAGACAATAACAAAATCAGTTTGGATATTTAAAAAATGTCTACCTCATTTGAGTCATTATTTCAATCTTCCTTATCCATGATACACTCCACTTATTCTTCTCCACTTCTACAATCATCTCTTGATTCATCCTAAGCTGCTTTGTATGCTTTATCTCTCTTGTCTTTCTTCTTGAAAGAAGGTTTCTTTCCTTTCTTGGTTTTAGGACATTCATTCTCTACATGTCCATTCTTTCCTCATTCAAAGCACTTAAGGGAAGAATAGAAGAAGAATTATTATTTTTTTAGATTTATACCTTCTATATTTCTTACCATTTACAATGAGTGCATCTTCTTCATCATCTCCTTCACTTGTCTCATAACTTTCATGAGTGATGACATTTGATTGAGCCTTGGTTGTAGCTTTTAAGACAATGTCCTTCCTTTTCCCTTTTTTAAGTTTGGCCTCCAGTCTTTGTTCTTCTTCAAGGGTGACCTCATGTGTCTTAAGGTCGCCGATGAGTTGCTTCATCTTCAATATGGTAAGGTCATTGGCTTCTTCTATGGCTGTCACTCTTGGCTTGTACTTTGGAGGCAAGGATCTAAGAATATTATATACTTGATCTTCCTCACTTGTATACTTACCCAAGGAACTCAAGCTATTAAAATAGAAGAAAACCTTACATACATTTCACTAATAGTCTCATTAGGTTGCATGCAAAATCATTCAAACTTTTGTTTAAGTATGTTAATCTTTGTATTCTTAAGTTGAGTTGTACCTTCAAGTATAACTAAAAGTTTATGCCATATTTCATCAAGTAGTTTTACATGAAGATATCCTATTAATCTCACTGATGGAAATAAAACAATATAAGATACTTACTGCTTTTGCATTTAAGTGAACTTGCTTTACCATTTGGGGATTCCATGTTGCATACTCCATATTAGGAAGTGCATAAGGCAAGGACACCATTCTCCAAAGTTCTAGGCTGATCCCTTGGAAGTAGAATTGCATCCTTATTTTCTAATAATTTTAGTTTCTTCCATCCAGGGGTGGTGGCCAACTAACATAAATTCCTTCAAGGTTGAGGTAGTGTAGTACATCGTCCCCCATTCAA
Organism: Alisma plantago-aquatica; assembly: GCA_963693085.1. Lineage (NCBI taxonomy): Eukaryota > Viridiplantae > Streptophyta > Magnoliopsida > Alismatales > Alismataceae > Alisma > Alisma plantago-aquatica. Next base: position 477,965,445 of record OY856413.1, on the reverse strand, counting down.
GACTTGTTAAGGCTTCTTGAATACCTTCTATGATACCAATAGAAAGATATGGATGGGGGGAGGTGAATAGATCCTTTGATAATTTAAAAATTCAATTTAAAACCTAAAGTAAAGAAGGAGGAGGAAACAAGGAAGACACTTTGATTTGGAGTGGTTCCAAACTTTGAATCAAAGGTTGACAATCCACTAACCAATTGTCTCCAATTGGAATTTTGAAAGTGATTTATTTTATTTACCTCACAAGGATGTTATAACAAAATACAATCACCTTATACCTCCTCGAAGTAGCCCCAACCTCCTTGAAGTAGCCTTCTTGAAGTAACCTCAAATCCTTGGAGCAACCTTCACCACCTTGAAGTAGCTCCACCGCCTTGAAGTAGCTTCAACCTCTTTTGAAGCATCCTTCTTGAAGTACCTCAAGCACACATTTGAGAAGTTGTATCCAACAAAATGTAGCTTCGATCACTTCATTCAAAACAACCTCCAAACCTTGGAGTAGTTAAGGAGTACAAAATACAATACAAAGGAAATAAATTGAAAGAAAGTAACACATAGATAATGAAGTATAAAATCTTGATTCCTATATCAAGTGTATAGATCTTCTATCCACTTAAGATGGAAGTTTCTATGTGAATGCTAGGAGATTGAAGCTATAGGACACAACTTTGGAGCTTAAGAAAGAAACTAGCAAGTGATTCTCAGCTTTGTTGCTCTCTAAAATGGATGCTCAAGTGTAGCTTGTGTGTCTTGTGTCTCCAAAGGCCTCTCCTATTTATATGAATGGTTTGCAAGTGTTTAGGGATGTTATAGAAAGTCTCTAGAGTGTTCTTATTTCTTAACTAGTTGTTATGTAGAAAGTAGTTGGATTGCAATGGCTAAACAATTCGAGTTTAGAAGAACAATCCAAAACCCAACTTGGTCGACAAGTTTATCAACCGACCATGTCTCAGTCAAGAATTTCTTCAAGCGATCCTGAGTTGAATGCAAGTGCATTCCAACGGCTATCCTCAACTCCCAACCACTCCATCTAACAATCATATGATTTTGACTAAAGATGTGTAGGTCAACCATATTTTTGACCAAAAGTGACTTAGAGCAGAATATGTGTAAGTTTTGGACTGATGCTCTAGATGCTCGACTGAGGTGGTTCTCAGTCAACAATAACTTTTAATGAGGGTGTCTCAAACGACTACTTTCTTGATTGAGAATGTCACTGATGAAAGTTATTGAAGCACCTATCAAATGTTCATTCTAATGGAGGATAATGACTCTAATCTCTAGGGGGATCCTAACTAAGGGTTATGAGTGGATAGAGAAGATATACCGCTTATTTACATGATATCTAAGTACTTGTACATTATATACTTGTACAAAATTTTACATTAAGTATAGTCATGAAAATATTAAGCATTAAAGAACATTGATCTTCAATTGTCCACATGGTATGATCTCCTCATCTTCTTCAACCCTGAAATACTCAAGTAGCATGTTAGATCCAAAAGAATGAAATGTTTGTAATCATCAAAATAAAAGGTATGCTAATGTCCAATTTAGAAAACAAGGGAAACTCTAGAAATATTTGGGAAGTTTACTTAGGAGGACCCTCACGGATATACCCTTGGGGAAGGGACCAGACAACTAAAAAGGTTGAAAACCCACAAGAGTGAAACTCGTGTCCCAACTAAAGATATAATAGTTATAAAGCATTATAAGTATGCAAGTCTACTATCGGAAGTTAAAAAAATATGCAAATTAACCATTAAGAAGTGATGTTTACCAAATTATATGTTGTATTAGGATGAAATGGAATAATTTCAAGTCATATAAGGATTGTAAAAACATTACATCACTAGATTATTTTGAAATAAGGTTACACTGCTTGATTATTACTATTCTTACTAAATCTATGGGTAATTTGAGGTGTACCTCCTGAATTACTAAGTAGTGACTTCAAAGTACCCTATCTCATCATAAAGATCATAGGTTTACCATTCTATACAAGATCTCACCACTCTTCAGTTAGTGTCAGTATAATATGGAGGGTTCAATCACCTTGTGGGAGTTGACCCCACATTTAGGATATATTTCTTTACTTCCATTTGCTAAAGAACTTTTCCTTTTTAAAGATAAATTTTCCATTGATGAATGTAGCATATATCATCATTATTTCTGGTGCCAAAGACATACCCAGAGATCATAACTTACTTTTAGTAGAATTTCAAGAAGACACAATGTGTGCAACCTAACACATGACATGTCACACCTTCAAAGATTATGTTCAAGAAAATCACTCAAAACACACTTTGTGTTTGAAGTCCTACACACCATGTTTTGCTACAAAAAAATAACAATCAAGTACAGGGAAATCATACACGACATGTACACATGTGGACATGGAGCGTCACAACACTCATTTATCACCGTCAACTCCCTATAAAGTTACATAGTGTGCCTATTAGCACACGCCATGTCACCATCAACCTGGAGATTTACAAAAGTAATATGAAATGAATGTGGTGACACAACATGTATGTTCTGAAACATGACATGTGATCTTACGTTTGAGCTAAGGTTTAGACTCAAATTTGTACTTACCATTTTCATCCAAATCATTTGCCTACCTACCACATGTTCTAAAGATTGAGACCATCCTCCGTGATCCTTGCCGTTGTGCAAACTTTGCATCATGTGCCCACTCGACATCGAAGCCCCTACCTATGTCTTTGACGCCACCAATTGTTACGACCATTGAAAGCAAGACCATCCATTAATGTTGAGATCCATTTCATCCTCTCCCTTCTATGATCACATCTCTGGATCTACTCTCCTTTGAGCTGTAGACCGTCACCACCGGTAGTGAGGTTGCCACTCTCCTTCTCTGCCTACCAGCACAGCAAGAAGCTGCCATAAATCTCAAGAGACACAATGTAGCGAGGAAACACCCATCGTGAAGTATCTTTCATCCATAACCTCAAGAACACCCAAATTGAGCTAGACATTCATGTGTTTCTTTTTAATACGATGTGTCAAGCCATTTATTTTATTGGTCTAGCCACCATCTTCAAGCCCAGGTGACACACCATGTGTTACATAGTACACACCATGTGCCAGTTCCTGAAGCTCAATCAACACATCAATGGCACCCGCAAATTAAGTGGTAAAGTGCCACTAACAAGAGAGCTCTTCTTCTACCCCAATGTTCATCTCCTCCATTGTGTTCAATGTCACGAAAGAAGAGGACAATACCTATCAAACAATGATCACAAGTAGGATATTTCCTACAAGATTTGTTTATGAAGAAACTCTAGATGTGCTTGACTTCAAAAATGATGTCTGAAACTTCTTGGAGATCTAGGACTCAAGTATACTTGTTGCATAGTAATACAAACTTACCCTAGGCTTACTTATGAATTTCTCATTACCCTACATGATGAGGATGATCCTAGAAAGCCACATTGTTACAACCCCAATTTTGGGTTCATTTGGTGAGAAATGTAATTTCTCATATTAAAGATATTTGAAGGAATAATGATATAATTTGTTTTGAATAAATGGATTTTGTTTACAATAGCCTTGATGATTGTGTTATGGGCTTTATTGTCTATTGGGCCCAATAACAACGAAATTCAATTAGTGAAAGAATAATTGAGTTTTTGAGAAAAGAAAGGTGTGGAAACCTCTAGAAGGCAAAAGAAATTAATCCAAAGGTGGATTTCGTGCCACATGGGTTTCTTGGGTTCCAAGGAGTCCAAAGTTGCATAGAGAATGTAATAATAAAAGAAAATATCAATTAAGTATTTCTTTATTAAGAAAGAAATTGAAAACAATGATAAAATGTGGAAAATAAGAAGAAAGAGGTGCAATTGAGTTATCCTTAGTGGGATTTCGTATCCCAAGGATTCCGAATGTTAAAAGGAATAGCAATGAGGAAAATAAAAGAGAAATAAAGAGAAATCCTTAAAAAGAGATATTTTAATGAAGAATAAACAAGATAATGTGCAATAATGCATACTGATGTATTTAAGGATAATGAGTATTCCTTAAAAAGGAATTTCGAAATTATTAAAGTTTCTTGGGATCCAAGGAGTCCCAATGAAGAAAGAGGAAAGAGAAAATACCTATAAAAGAGAATAAGAGAATAATGTAATACATTATTAATGATTTTTGGTGGCATTGTTAAAAAGAAAGTATTTCCTATTTTAAGGAGATATATAATTTTGTGGTCAATGAATTGAAGGGAAAGTACTAAGAAGATAAAAGAAGAGATTTTCATAATCCTAATATCCCAAGGACAATGAATATCAAGAGGATATTTAGGAGAGAGAAGGAGACTTGCTTCTCTTTGAAGGATTAGGATTCCTAATAGGAGGGGACTTGTTCCCTCTTAGATGGGCCTCTTAGGGCGAGGATATCCTCCCCTATAAAAGGGGTAGACCCCCTGGTTTGAATTAAAAGAAGAAAACCCCCGTATTCCTCTCTCTTCTCTATCTTCTTCTTCCTTAAACCCTAACCGAAAGAGGGTGACGCGACCCCAGGAGCTATGAGAATAGTTAAGGGTTTGCAATGCTTTCACGACGTCGGATATGTCTGGGCGATCATTTTCTTGGCTTCTCTCGCCTGCACAACGCCTGCAAGTAGGCTGCAGGTTAGCTACAGATCGGCCATGGTGGCAGGCCTGTTGGCCCTGATCCTGGCCGACTGGCCACGTGCATGAGGCCTCTTCGCCTGCATGAGGGCACACCGGGGGCAGGGGATACTCCTTGGCGACCGGCGGAGTCGGAGGAGGAGTAGAGAAGTCGCGCCCAGTGCAAACAAAACAGCAGCGCTAGGTTAGCGCGAGTAAGGAGAAGGGTTGAGGCGTGTGGACAAAGATGCCCCTCTGCAGGCTGAAGGGAAGATTGTTTTAAGTAGGGGAAAGATCGTAATCTAGTTATAAACTCAAGCGTGCCAACGTTGCATGGGAATGGACACGTGGCATCCCCCATTGGCCCAAGTAAGTGAGTTTTGCAAAATTCATAACTAAATATTCGTAGCTCAGATTTGCACGCATAAAATATGAAAGTTGCTCAGAAAAACGAGAAGAATTCAATAAAAATGGTTTTATAGGCTAATTCCTTTTGAAATTCGAAAAGTAGTGTAATTTATCAACTTTAATGAATTAAAGATTAAGAAACCCTATTTTGAGATGAATAATATATTTAGAAGGGTTTAATGGATGATTAAAGTTGATACTAGCCTGTTAATGATAAAAAGGAACATTAGGAACAAAAAGGATGAAATTTGCACGTAATTTGTTTAATTTAGAGTTTATGTGCATAAATAGGCTTTAATGGGCCTTGAAACCCTAATGTTGGTAATTAGGACTACTAATGTCTTTAGTTATTTGATTTCATATATATAACTAAGTGTTCATGGTTATAAGCTATTTAGAGCATTAAAGTTCCTAATTTGTGGATAAATACCCTAAATGTGATAATTAGGATTTTCTAATGAATAAAAGATAGAATTAATGGTAAATCATGTTCATATGCGAATTAGAAAATAATGAACTTGGAATTAATGAAAAAATAAGCATAATGATCTTGTCAAGGATTAAAAGGATAAAAATAGTAGCTTTAATGTAAAAGAGGTATAAGAAGCTTAATTAATGGATAAGTATGCCTTTAATCCAGAACTGAGGATTAGATGTTGAGAATAATTAGGGTTTGTAATCAATTGCGTTAAATTAGGGTTTAAAATAGTACAAAATGAAGGGAAACCTTAATTGCAATGGAAACCCTAAAAGTGGACTAGAAACCCTAAGAAGCGAGCTAGATTTAATAGATCTTAATGACATGAGTAATAAAAGGAAATTTTATAATTGTTTCAGGATCTTATTGAATGCTTGCTTTCTCTTTGTTTTTCGGATTATTCATGCACCTGAATATACATGTACAGGTATGTGGTTACACTTATGACTACCCGAATTAGTTTTCTGGGGTTTTTATCAATGTTTCCATCGTGTCTTGAATTAAACTGTTGGATATATTTAATTCATGCAAAGTATAATGTGAATATGACTATCACATAAGAGATATGCCTACTAGCTCAGATCCTAGTCCCCTCTGTAGCTTAATGGGTCGACCTAGTAAATGGCTACCAATGGGGTAGGCCCATCAGGTCATTGAATGACTTAGTAAATGGCTACCAATGGGGTAGGTCCATCAAGTCACATTGAGTTAGAGATTGGACTACCTATGGGTAGTGCCATGCGACTCAACCCTAGATATTGATCTACCTGTTGGGTAGGATCATGCGGGGTCTAATAAGGATCTACCTAGAGAGAGGTAGTATCTTAGTCTGCTACAGGGACAACACAGAGATAGGGGATAGGAAAGGATTGAGTAGTATGGCTTAAAATCTAATCTTGGTTGTTAAATGATAGTTGGTTGATTACTTTGTTATTGTAGTTGCATGATTATTGTTTCCCCCTCATACCAGCTTCTTTCTTACTGACGTTTTGTTTGTCGGCATTTTAGGTACAAATGAAAAGAACAAATAGTAAAGTGGCATACGTGGAATTAAATGAAAAATAGCGTGCACAGAAGGATTAGTTAGATTAGCTTCTTCAGAAATAGAAGTTTAGAAATACCAGTTTTTCCAAGGTAAGAAAAGTTTTATTTTATACCATTTTCAGTTTAGCTGGTAAAGTTTATTAATTGTTATTGATTATTTGTCGAACCTTTGATCCTGTTAATTGAATAACGGCTCTATCCTTTGGGTCTCCCTTAATTGGGAGTTACCGGGAGGCGGGGTCGTTACAATTGGTATCAGAGCATTGGTTCCTCAATTAATCTTTAATAATTATTAAATTTTACAAATTTTGTAGAACCCAAGGGAGTTATTAGAGGATTATTCGAAAGATATAGGTGTCTAGAAAAGGATCACGACTAGGGGCTGGCAATATTTTCCTCCGCACCACTAGTCAGAATAGGAGGACTCCCGGATCTGTGTGACTGCCTGACCAAAGTCTTAGGGTATGATTCGAAATAAGATACCTTTAGGACTCTCTCATCTTGTTCATCCCTTCTCAACTCAAATTCTATTAAGGACCTTAAGGATTAGGGTTTCCTCTCTTCTCCTCACCCTCTTGAGGTATGGGTAATGCTAATAAGGATTAAGGAATCCTCCACCAAATTAATAAAAAGCATGTAAATAAGATGTCATGGACATAAGCTTAATAGAGTAAGTGTAAGAGAATATATACATGCTTAGGTCGTATGACATAATTTGTCATTGCCCTCATGAGAGACCAGAGGTTAGACCTTATTATAAGGAGGATGAGTAGAGAAAGTGAGTCTTGGAGGTAGAGATCTCCATTAAAGTAGAGACTTAGCATATCCTTTAGGGATGATGTTAACCCTAACCCTAAGTGAAGGTTAGAGGGAGAGATGACATGATGAGTTAGTTGTCTTGGTAGACCAGATGTTTGTATAGACATGCCTTGGATGTCATATGATTCATGAGAGGTTAAATGGCCTAGCACTTTTGGCAACCCAACCCTGGGAGGGTCGTGCATGTTTGAGCGAAGGATAGATCCTTCATGGATGAAGTTAGAGAAGAACCTACAAAACCATATGGGCTTGTGCAAGTAGGGTGTAGCTTTCACCCAGAGTACGTCAGTAGTGCTGACAGTAGGATGAAACTCTGGACAAGGAATCATGATGGACGTCTTATGGGATAAACATAAAGAGCTAAGGATAATCTTAAGTAAACATAAGTTCGAGCATAGGCTACACAAGGTAGGGGCATGCTTATGAGCTTGATCCTTCATGAAGAAAGGACCTCTTATAGAGAGGTTGGTTGTAGGATTAGCTCTAGAGGGAGAGAGCAGACCTCAGGCAAGAAGGTTGGAAGCCTAAAACCCCAAAACTTGAGGAATAGTGGGAGTTGAGGATGATGCGACCTAAGTGGATGATAGTGGTTGTCGTATGCTTGACCCTTGGAGGCTAGTGATGTCTTGATTGCCATAAGAGGAACCAAACCCTAGAGAGAGGATGAATCTGTTGGTACCTATGTGCCTATGGTATAGGTGTTTACCTCCTGAGATAGGTAGAAGAGTTTCTTAGACTTGAAGAGGATGAAGTAGCAAGTTGTGAAGCCTTGTACTTAGTTGGTTGTCCTGGAGGAGGACTCAACTCTGAGGTGTTGCTCATATAAAAGGATCATGGGAGTACATGACATACCTTGGACATGTTGGATTCGTGGTTAAGAGATTGAGCATGCAGTTGGATACCCAAAGGAGAATCTAGGGTTCCTAGGCCTAAGAAGGCAAGCGGTGTACCCAATCCTCATGATGAGATTTGAGTCTCAATAGTTTAGAGCATAGTACTCCTCGTGTGTAAAGGTAAAAGAAACCCCTTAAGTTAAGGGTATGTTTGATGAACCCCTCACAACTAAGTTGATCTAATGTTGAGGAAAGAGAATGAGTGTGACCTAGCATGGTTTAATAGGTGATCTGCTTGTGCCTTAGTAGCTGCTGGGTTAGGCATGCTCATATGAATGTAAACCCTAAGGATGGTTGTGACCTTGTTGTCAAGAGTTTTAGTTTCCTCCCATCCTGGGAGGGGGACCCTTTGGTAGGGTGTATACCAGATTTGTTGGTTTTGAGGTAACCTAAAGAGGTCTCATAGGATCTTGAGAAGCTAACCTGTAGACCCATAGATAACCATCTCTACGTGCATGTGAATATAACTGGTATGGGGCCTGACCAAGGTAGGCAGGTCACCATGACCCCTATGAAAGAATGAAAGACAACCCAGGAATGCAGAGAGATGATGAAGGAATGGGGTAAGGTTCTAAGTTGGACATGTACTATGTTAAAATCCTAAGTCTATCCTAGGGTCAGGTAGGGATAAGACCGATGGAAGTACGAGTTGCCTAATTCCCTAGTTGCACATGACCATAGGGTCGGGAGGTAACAACTATCATCGTTTGAGGGACATGGGTTAGGAGATTGATCACCTTCATGAACTCATGGGACCCAAAGGGCAGGTGAGTAGGGCACTCTCTGGATGTACAAGGGAAGAGGGATGACCCCAAAGTGCCGGCACCCTATAGACCTAGAGGAGATGACCAAGGATTGTGCGTGGACCAAGTAAGTTCGAGACCAGTTTTCCATAGAAATAACTTTGTTTTTGAGATGTTTGTGAAGTAGAGACATATGTGGCACGTTTCAACTTAGATTTGAAAGTGTACTGGCAAGGTGGGTTGTACCATCTCTACTCTTGGAACAGGAAGAACTTTGTATTTGGACTGCAGTCAAATGCTTATTTCTTCTTGTTAGGGGAGTGAGAGATAGGACAGTACGCATGCCTTACACCAAGGATAAAGATGATGGAAGTTGGAACGTTGCTACAAGATATGAGGATAGAGATTATAACATACCTTTGTGGAGAGAATAATACATGGATGGTTTACAAACACTAAGAGTATTAAGGAGATCATCTTGTGAGGATGTTTCATCTTGAACTAGGTGGATTTTCGCAAAGTGTTACAAGGAATCACAAGGTTGAGTTTGATCACCATGAGGAGGAGCTCAAAGTGTTCTCAATGAAGATAGACTTAGAGTTGGAGATGAGATGATAAGTATAATGCATGGAGGTGTAAGTCTTCGACATTACATAACACCTAAGGATAAGGAGTGGTAATGAATGCTCTGGTTGAGATATAGCTGCCTAGTTTAGCTAGAAGCTAGAAGAAGTTGAGGTTGTTAGGCTAACCTTAAGTTGAGAAAAAGAGATAAGTTTGGCTAACAAACATATATAACGAGATCTGTTGAACAAGATTAGTGGTTGCTTGGATAGCCAGCCTAGTCTTTGATGCAATGAAAGGATGGTTTTAGAACCTCAGATGTTCTTCTTTGGAAAGAAAAGTGATGGAACCCTGATGAGAGTGGCTTAGGGTTTCTGAGGTATCAAGCTTGAGGAATCATGACATACCAGAGATCATGGTTTTAAGATCACCAAACACCGTAATACTACAAAGATAGTAAGTAATAGTAGCACTTTGGTTTCTTGATGTGGAGATGCATGCGACAGGTGGCCATGCAAGCCAGGGGTGAAGGAAGAATGCCAGTAACCCAGTGTATCGATATAGAGGATAAAAGAGTCCATGAGAGGGAATGGGGGTTCATCACTATGGATGTTGTGGTAAGTCTCCCTTTAACCCAGAAGGTCAAGATGCAATATGGGTTGTGGTAGATCGCCTTACCTAGATAATATGAGAAAGAAAGGAGTTTTGTCAAGGGGCAGATTCGGTTGAACTACTTAAGAGAGAAATGGTTCAACTACACCATGACGTGAGTTCAAAAGTTCTTGAGCATGATTATAAGGTTTACTTCCATGCGGGTGGAAGTAGGTGCATGAAGAACTCATTTTTAGTACCGCTTATCACCCCTAACTAATGATTAGTTTGATCCAGACTAGAAGGTTTGATGAGAGCAAGTGTGCTTGTTCAGGGTGATACAAAGAGACAGTTTATAAGATGTGATGTTAACCACCATAGCCTTTATCGGGATGCAAGAAGGAGGTTGTGTCGGTCACCGCTTCATTAAGATGATGTTGGTGAAGGAGGCCTCGCGAAGGTCAGAAAAGAACCACAATGTGTGCAGATGAAGTCGCTTTGATCGTGCAATGGCTGAGAGAGGGCCCAATGGTGACATGAGTCACGAGCTAATGCAAAGAAGACTGACATGCAGTTCACTGTGGGAGAATATGTGATGTGAAAATCCGACCCCTCTAAGCTACAGTTGAGAAAGCTGAGTCCCCGATATATGGGTCCATTTGAGATGGATTGGTGGAGATGGTTGTGTTTAGCCTTGCCCCTCAGGATAACATGATGTGTAATGTGTTCCATGAGTCTGATCTAGAGCACTATGTGAGGTTTCCAAGCCATGTATTGAGCCCTGAACCTATTCAGCTTTGAGAGGCTGAAACGTCCTGAGTCACCTATGAGGGTATGTTATACCAATGTAAGAAAGAACTCAGATGGAAGAATATGAGATGATGAAGGTTCTTGGGAAGCACCATGGAAAGGGTGAAGCCACATGGGAACCCTGATGGACATGAAAAAGTCTTATCCTGAATTGTTTGTTTGCTTGGTTGAATTTTGAGGACAAAAATCTTTTAAGAGGAGAAGGATGTTACAACCCCAATTTTGGGTTCATTTGGTGAGAAATGTAATTTCTCATATTAAAGATATTTGAACGAATAATTATATAATTTGTTTTGAATAAATGGATTTCGGTTACAATAGCCTTGACGATTGTGTTGTGGGCTTTATTGGCTATTGAGCCCAATAAAAAGGAAATTCAATTAGTGAAAGAATAATTGAGTTTTTGAGAAAAGAAAGGTGTGGAAACCTCTAGAAGGCAAAATAACTTAATCCAAAGGTGGATTTCGTGCCACATGGGTTCCTTGGGTTCCAAGGAGTCCAAAGTTGCATAGAGAATTCAATAATAAAAGAAAAGATCAATGAAGTATTTCTTTATTAAGAAAGAAATTGAAAACAATGATAAAATGTGGAAAATAAGAAGAAAGAGTTGCAATTGAGTTATCCTTAGTGGGATTTCGTATCCCAAGGATTCCTAATGTTAAAAGGAATAGCAATGAGGAAAGTAAAAGAGAAATAAAGAGAAATCCTTAAAAAGAGATATTTTAATGAAGAATAAACAAGATAATGTGCAATAATGCATACTGATGTATTTAAGGATAATGAGTATTCCTTAAAAAGGAATTTCGAAATTATTAAAGTTTCTTGGGATCCAAGGAGTCCCAATGAAGAAAGAGGAAAGAGAAAATACCTATAAAAGAGAATAAGAGAATAATGTAATACATTATTAATGATTTTTGGTGGCATTGTTAAAAAGAAAGTATTTCCTATTTTAAGGAGATATATAATTTCATGGCCAATGAATTGAAGGGAAAGTACTAAGAAGATAAAAGAAGAGATTTTCATAATCCTAATATCCCAAGGACAATGAATATCAAGAGGATATTTAGGAGAGAGAAGGAGACTTGCTTCTCTTTGAAGGATTAGGATTCCTAATAGGAGGGGACTTGTTCCCTCTTAGATGGGCCTCTTAGGGCGAGGATATCCTCCCCTATAAAAGGGGTAGACCCCCTGGTTTGAATTAAAAGAAGAAAACCCCTGTATTCCTCTCTCTTCTCTATCTTCTTCTTCCTTAAACCCTAACCGGAAGAGGGTGACGCGACCCCAGGAGCTATGAGAATAGTTGAGGGTTTGCAATGCTTTCACGACGTCGGATATGTCTGGGCGACCGTTTTCTTGGCTTCTCTCGCCTGCACAACGCCTGCAAGTAGGCTGCAGGTTAGCTACAGATCGGCCATGGTGGCAGGTCTGCTGGCCCTGATCCTGGCCGACCGGCCACGTGCATGAGGCCTCTTCGCCTGCATGAGGGCACACCGGAGGTAGGGGATACTCCTTGGCGACCGGCGGAGTCGGAGGAGGAGTAGAGAAGTCGCGCCCAGCGCAAACAGAACAGCAGCGCTAGGTTAGCGCGAGGAAGGAGAAGGGTTGAGGCGTGTGGACAAAGATGCCCCTCTGCGGGCTGAAGGGAAGATTGTTTTAAGCAGGGGAAAGATTGTAATCTAGTTATAAACTCAAGCGTGCCAACGTTGCATGGGAATGGACACGTGGCATCCCCCCATTGGCCCAAGTAAGTGATTTTTGCAAAATTCATAACTAAATATTTGTAGCTCGGATTAGCACGCATAAAATATGAAATTTGCTCAGAAAAATGAGAGGAATTCACTAAAAATGGTTTTAGAGGCTAATTCCTTTTAAAATTCGAAAAGTAGTGTAATTTATCAACTTTAATGAATTAAAGATTAAGAAACCCTATTTTGAGATGAATAATATATTTAGAAGGGTTTAATGGATGATTAAAGTTGATACTAGCCTGTTAATGATAAAAAGGAACATTAGGAACAAAAAGGATGAACTTTGCACATAATTCGTTTAATTTAGAGTTTATGTGCATAAATAGGTTTTAATGGGCCTTGAAACCCTAATGTTGGTAATTAGGACTACTAATGGCTTTAGTTATTTGATTTCATATATATAACTGAGTTTTCATAGTTATAAGCTATTTCAAGCATTAAAGTTTCTAATTTGTGGATAAATACCCTAAATGTGATAATTAGGATTTTCTAATGAATAAAAGATAGAATTAATGGTAAATCACGTTCATATGCGAATTAGACAATAATGAACTTGGAATTAATGACAAAATAAGCATAATGATCTTGTCAAGGATTAAAAGGATACAAACAGTAGCTTTAATGTAAAAGAGGTCTAAGAAGCTTAATTAATGGATAAGTATGCCTTTAATCTGAAACTGAGGATTAGATGTTGAGAATAATTAGGGTTTGTAATCAATTGCGTTAAATTAGGGTTTAAAATAGTACAAGATGAAGGGAAACCCTAATTGCAATGGAAACCCTAAAAGTGGACTAGAAACCCTAAGAAGCGAGCTAAATTTAATAGATCTTAATGACATGAGTAATAAAAGGAAATTGTATAATTGTTTGAGGATCTTATTGAATGCTTGCTTGCTCTTTGTTGTTTGGATTATTCCTGCACTTGAATCTACATGTACATGTATGTGGTTACACTTATGACTACCCGAATTAGTTTTCTGGGGTTTTTATTGATGTTTCCATCGTGTCTTGAATTAAACTGTTGGATATATTTAATTCATGCAAAGTATAATGTGAATATGACTATCACATAAGAGATATGCCTACTAGCTCAGATCCTAGTCCCCTCTGTAGCTTAATGGGTCGACCTAGTAAATGGCTACCAATGGGGTAGGCCCATCAGGTCATTGAATGACTTAGTAAATGGCTACCAATGGGGTAGGTCCATCAAGTCACATTGAGTTAGAGATTGGACTACCTATGGGTAGTTCCATGCGACTCAACCCTAGATATTGATCTATATGTTGGGTAGGATCATGCGGGGTCTAATAAGGATCTACCTAGAGAGAGGTAGTATCTCAGTCTGCTGTAGGGACAACACAGAGATAGGGGATAGGAAAGAATTGAGTAGTATGGTTTAAAATGTAATCTTGGTTGTTAAATGATAATTGGATGATTACTTTATTATTGTAGTTGCATGATTATTGTTTCCCCCTCATACCAGTTTCTTGCTGACTGACATTTTGTTTGTCGGCGTTTTAGGTACAAATGAAAAGAACAAACAGTAAAGTGGCATACATGGAATTAAATGAAAAATAATGTGCACAGGAGGATTAGTTAGATTAGCTTCTTCATGGATAGAAGTTTAGAAATCCCCATTTTTCCAAGGTAAGAAAAGTTTTATTTTATACCATTTTCAGTTTAGTTGGTAAAGTTTATTAATTGTTACTGATTATTTGTCAAACCTTTGATCCTGTTAATTGAATAACGGATCTGTCCTTCGGGTCTCCCTTAATTGGGGGTTACCGAGAGGCGGGGTCGTTACACACATGAATTTTTTTCTATCATCACATTCCAGCTTCTTGGGCGCAATTATAAGATTCTTTCAAGAAAGTTTGTGAGTTCCTTGAATGTCATTATGGTGGATAAATGTCATATCCTCTTGTGTTTAATATGGAATTTTGGATATAAATCACTACTAATCACACTCTTGTGGCAACTAAATCTAGGGCGACCCACATTCACAACCCTATCTTTCGTTATGTACACAGGATCATTAGCACTCGTTTGTTTGCCAAGAAAGAGACACATGGAGTATGTAGGAAACAAGAAATTTTATTCATGTGGACTATGATTATAACTCTAAAATGAATGTTGGGTCATATGTCCTCTACTATTTCCTTGAGCTTAGATGAGAAAAATAAGGTGGGCACTAATTACCCACATATCTCGCAAGGTCAAAGCTGATCTTAGAGATTTAGAAGATGCCCCAGGGAGGAACCTGATTGATCTCAAGGTACTTATATCTTCTATCCTGATTTCCAGAGATCCTAAAGATGAGGACAAATTTATAAAATATTTTGCAGAGCATCACAAATACATTGAGCTTCCCGATCTTGAAGCGGTCACGGTGAAGAAGAAAGATAATTGTAATTTTAATTTTGACCATGAGCCTAAATTTGGTGACCAAGCCAACCCTTCTAATGATGCTTTTGCTACATATCTACCTCCCTCAACTAGCACCACTGATAGAGTGCAGTTGGAGTATGCATGACGTCCAACACCTATATGGGTATGTGCAATAGTGATTTGATCAGTAAGATGCTCTTTTCAACATGATGAGTCACCAGTACTCTGATTTGCACACCATGCTTCAGAGGATGGATACGTGGCATATCTCTTAGGGCCACTATGCCATGCCTCCACAGCCTCCATCAAAACATCCTGAGCAACCTCTATGGATATCCCCAATGATGAACTTTGGAATGAACATTTCGCGGTTTGAGATGAGGGCCTGGCCCTTAATTTTGATTCACCATAGTAGGTACCCAGTTGCTACCATGTTGAGTTTGATTGATGCAGTGAGGACACTATAGATTTCAAATATAGAGGGAGGCAACTGGCCAGTGGTGTAGTTGTAGTTCCCTTTCATAATTTTGATTCTTACTTTTGTTGTCATTTTTGTTCCTATTTGTGGAAAATCTAATATCATATGAGACATATCACTTGTGTTTGGATAGAAATCCTTTCTTTCCTTGAAATGTTTGTCCCATCTTGTATCCAAACATAATTTTAAGAAAGAAAATCAAATCATGCATCCTTGAAATGGAATCCTTTGCCAACAACCCCTATTTCATCCTAATTTATTACTTTTACTGGTATGTTCATGTTAAATACTCTTCCCAACATAATATATGTAACATCAAAAATCTACTTGGACTAATCAATTTCATAATCTTATTTAGCATTCGGGATGACCTTATTAAATTTGCAGTGCATTTTCAACAAACTCTTAATGAAAATTTTTAATAGATGACTGAAACCATATTAACTTAAGTGTCCAAGAAACTCTTCTATGATTTGGAAAAAGTTTATAGTTTAAGGACGCATGGTTCTAAAGAAGGACCCAACTCATTATTGGTCATATTGGGATTATTCTTGTATTCACTCCTTTAAAAGATGGATAAACTACCCACATAGCATGCTATCCAAGTGTAAGTTTGATCTGGCTGCAATGGTTAGGTGTTGCACCTTAAAAGAGGGTAATAACCCCAATCAACATTCCATGTGTGCATAAGCCTAGATTATATGTTGAGTATTGGAACCTATGCTTCGTTTCTTATCTAAAAATAGCAAAGAGATAGTTTTTCGACCGTAGGTTGATTTGGATTTCATCTTTTACATCTTTAATAATTGAGATGATTAGGTTGCATATTCACTGCTCTTTGGGTCTCATTATCTAAATTCTATCTGATGTTGTTTTGTTGATTTTTCCATTTAGACTTTTGCACTTTTCCGAACTGAAACTTCCAATCTTGAGTGTTTGAGGTGATCCTATGGCTACTTGCAATAATTCTTGTCTATGGTTGAATTGGATTGGAATTTTTTTTCCATTTCATTTAATGGATTCATGAGATTTATAGTTTCTTCATTTATGTTTCCATGTTCTTTTTGCTGAGGACAAGCAATAGTTCAAACTTAGGAGGATTTGATGTGCACATTTTACATAGATTTTTTTATCCACTTTTGCACATACTTTCATTCCATTATGAACCTCATCTTTCCTCTAATCATACTTGATTTCCCACTTTATTATTGTTTCACTCGCCTTATGTTTGTAATCACATGTACATGAGATTGACGAGAAAATAGGGTCAATTAAACAAAAATCCAACCTTAGTTGGATCATCGAAGAGTTTTCATACTTGATGGAGTTCATCTTAAATATTTTGAAGAGAACACGATGTGTATTAATTACCACACACTGTGTAAGTTTATACATACTCGCATCCCTAGCTAGAGAGAAAGGACACGTTGTATTGCTACTCGAACACGGTGTGTCACTGCATTTGAAAGTTGTGCTTCAAAGTTCTACCAAGTTGCATGACGTGTGTTTATTAAGACACGACATATCCAACCCAACCGGCCTCAACTAATCATTTCTTCAGGTTTCATCAACACGTCATGTCTCTCAGAAAATATGGAGTATCCCCCTTCAGAAAGGCAATTTGCTCATTAGTTATACATGCCAACATGCCGTGTTGGATCCAAACATGATGTGTTCCCGTATATTCTAGCAGATTTTGAAAATAATTGCCATTTACTTTAAATACAAAATCACTCATATGGAGTAGTTATCTCTCATCATTTTTGGAACACATTTCATCTAGAGAAGAGCGTAGAGCAAAGAGGAGGCAATTTTGGGGAAAAAGAGGTGCTTTCATGGGAGAGAACCTCCATTCTTCTCATTTCTTCTTCCAAAAGTGCAACATGAGTTTCCCTACCTCGTCCAAACCTCATGAGAGAGAAGGTTGTCTAAGTAGAAGCTTTAGCAAGATGGGATTTCGTCCACAAGTTGGAGTTCCACCTTGCACTTCTTCACTCCTTGGATTTTCCTTGTTCTTTCCTTCTCTAATCATGTCAAGATCTGAAATCTATAACTATTCCCTGTGTTTCTTCGTTATGAATGAGTAATTCCGTTTTTCTTGGGCATGGGGGAGTATCTCCCATTCCATTGCTCATATGAACTCAAATTTCTTATCTAATGCTAGTTATCTTGTTTTTTGAAGAGTTTTTGTGGTACTAAATTTCTTGTATATTTGCTTGGACATCAAACATACATGTTTTATGCTTTTTTATATGATTCAGGAGAATGTGCAGACAAGTAAGGAGTATTTCTTCTTGACAACGAATTCTTGACCATGGGAGTGGCTGGGATATGTTGAGGATCTATGGTTACAGTTCAAATTTTGATATAGGCACGAGAGTGCTATGTTAAAATGAGAACGGTCTCATATAACTGGGAGGTGTATGATGATGACAACCTCCTTTGCAAGTTAATTGGCATGTTAATTCCATAGTTGCATGTTAGTAATGGTATGGAGGTCAAATTTTATGTCCATGATCTCCTAAAATTTTATCTAAATCCCATTAGTTTAGTTCTTTTCTTGTTTTGATTGGAAGTTAGTGAATCATAATCCAATTCAAGTAGTGCAAATTGATCTAGATTGTTGAACTGTAACACACTTATGCCTAACATTTCCTTGATCCCTTAGATGATCTCATTACAAGACTCACTCGTATACTTGCAAGGTAGTGCTTGACTTTATAAATATTAAAACTTGTGCATTTAAGCACAACATGTTTTTGGCACCATTGTTAGGGGGGATCAATATACTTTTGTTAGAGTAAGAAGTGTTAACTAGTAAGAAAGACTAGATCACTCACCCCCATTTTATCATTCCAATGGAATCTATATCATGTATCACATCTTCCATTATTTTTATGTGTGCTCACTACATATGAATTTGCAGGACTGCATGCAGAGATCTAACTGTGGTCTTCAACCGTTTGTGTTTCTAAACCCAGAGATAGAGCGTATTCTCAAAAATTGAAGAAGAGAAAGGAGGAGTGGATGTTCTTCAATCTTGGAGGACTCACAACCATCATCACTTCATTCTTTACCTCCATATTCACTGCACTACCAAGAACCAATCATGGAAGATGACCATCCTCTGAAGGATTTCGTCTCTCTAGTTGTAATCAACACCAATGGGGCTATCAAAAACCCACACATCAAGGTGAACAACTTTTCCATCATCCCAGAAATCAACAAAATGATTTAGCAAAACTGCTTCAGAGGGACTCCTCTGGAAGACCCCAATCTGCATGTAGCTGAAATTTTGCAATATCTGAATACTTTCAAGATTATCGATGTTACTGCTGATGGTATACACCTACTATTGTTCCCATTTTCTCTACGGGACAAGGTTCACATGGTATATTATTGCACAAAATTATCTAGAACAAGCTAAAATATTGAAGATCAAAACAACCAATGAGTAATCATTTCTTACATAATACTAAGAATATTTCAGCATCATGATGCGTGTGGATGGATTGAAACTTAAAAATACAAGTATGTTTCAATATGTTTGTGATATGGAGTATTCCCCTTCATATATTGGGGAGAAGATCCTCTTTATAAAAGTAATTATAATGAATTTGTGAAAGAAACTGAAAGTGAACAATATAAATAGAGTCTATGGCAACAATATACATATGGTCAATGTTAATATTAATTAATAATCAATCCATAGATTTATTGATAATCAATAAATATTAATACCCCCTCAAAATCAAGGTAGATCAAATATGTAGAGTTTGTGAATCAGCTTGGAATGATTTGATATAGTGTGTGTTTTTCTGAAGAGATCTACAATCTGATCTATAAAGTTTATGAAGGGGAGTGTGATGATGCCATCTAGATGCTTTTATCTCATGAAGTGGTAGTCTATCTCTATGTGCTTAGTCATGTCATGAAAAACTGGATCACTAGCAATTTACATGGCTCTCTTGTTGTCACATAACATAGGTGTAGCATTAGAAATGATAACTCCCATATCACTTAGAAGCCAACGGATGTGCACTACTTCTTGAGTGGTGTCATGCATTGCTCTATACTCAACCTCAGTGGAAGAAAGAGATATGACATCTTGTTTCTTAATCCTCCACGACACTAAGGAATCACTAAGAAAAAGACAAAAACTAGTGGTGGAGCGTCTTGTTGTTGGGCATCCAGCCCATTAGCATTAGTGTATGCACATAGGATAAGGTTGGAATATGAGCTCATGAGTAGAGACCATGTAATTGTTCCTTGTAGTTAGTGTATGATACAAAGTACATTAGCATAGTGAACACTTCATGGAGAAGATAAGAATTGTGACACAATTCTAACAACATGTTGAATATTTGGCCTAGTGATCCATAAGTATAGTAGATGTTCTACTAACTGACGATACCTTGTGGTATAAAGTAATGGTTCACCTTCAATTGGGAGTAATTTTGTATGAAGTTCAAAAGGTTTGTATGAAGTTTAAGAGGTGTGTCTGCATCCCATAAGTCAGATATTTTGGGACGCTCAATGATATCCACTACATACTTTTACAGAGAGACTAGAATTCCTTTATGCCCATGAGCAATCTCTAGGCCTAGAAAGTAGTGAAGTTGTCCAACATCCTTCATCTAAAATTGTTTAGCAAGATAATGTTGTATTTCATTGATACCTACTACATCATCTCCTATGATGATCATGTCATCCACATACATGAGTAGGATGACTCGCCCTTGAGGTGTATGACACAAACATTGAATAATCATATGAGATTTGGGTATAACTAGCACATGTGATGGACTGTTTGAAGCATTCAAACCATGCCATTGGTGCCTATTTGAGTCCATAATTGACTCAACGTAGATTAAAAAGATGAGATTCAAGTACTACTAGTCCTGGTGGCGGATTCATGTATCTGGTTTCTGAGAAATCTCCATGTGGAAATGCATTTTGCACACCCATCTGGTATAAAGTCCAATGACGGGTTGTTCTAATAGTAAGAAGAGTTATGACAGTGGTCATGTGAGAAACTTGGGAAAATGTTTTGTTATATTCTATGCCATACTCCTAAGTGAAGCCTCTAGAAACTGGGCGTGCTCTTTATCTATCAATCGTGACAACAACTCTGTGCTTGGTTTTGTAAAGTCATTTGCAACTGACAGGTGAAGTACCTATGTGTAAAGGAACAAGATCCCAAGTGTGGGTGTGTTCAAAGGCTTGAAGATCTTCTTGCATAGACTTCTTCCAGTATATAGAACTAGAAGCTTCCTGATATGAAGATGGAATAAGATTTGCATGAAAAGCAGTTAGAAAACTTCCATATTCTGAAGAGTAACATTTGAATGTTGAATGAGCATAGCAAGGATATGGCTGGTGTTAGCGTTGAGATCTTCTCGGATCCACATTAATGTCACTAGAAGAAAGTTTTTGCACAACATTGGGATCATGGATGATGTCTGAGGGTCAACATGGGTGGCATCAATGCCTACTGGTGGTGATGTGATAGGAGGATCAACATGGGTAGCCTCAATCCCAATGAAAGGTTCAACAAGGGCAGCCTCAATCTCAATGGGAAGCGACATATGGTTAGATTCAGTCTCACAGTTTGTGGTGGATGTTATTGTGGTAGCAGATTCTGAGTTTGAGTTCATGAAGCAAGGAGTGATCTGTGTTGGTGGAAGTATAGTAAGTTGTATCCTCAATGAATGTAACATGCCTTGCTATGCAAAAGCGGTAGGAAACAGGGTCAAAACAACCATAACCTTTGTGTTCATCATTGTATCCTAGAAGGACACATCGGTGCAGATCGTGCCTCAAGTTTATTTTGCTTGTGTTGGGGAAGAAGGACAAAACAAGTACAACCAAAAATCACACATGTGCACATAGAATGGTAATTGATTGTAGATTTTTTTTTCATGTAGTGAGATTCCCCCAAGGATTTGAGTGGGCATGAGACTAATAAGGTAAGTGGATGTGAGGACGGCTTCATCCCAATAGCGTTGTGGAACGCCAGAGCTAATGAGCAAAGCATGAGTGGTTTCAAGAATGTATATGTGCTTGCTCTCTGTGACACCATTTTGTTCATGGGTGTAAGGACAACATTGTTGCAAAATGGTTCCTTGGGAAATGATGATCTCACACATGGTAGTAGATGTGTATTCCTTCACCACCTACACAGAACACATGAATGACTTTATTGTGTTGGGTCTTAACTCTATTGGTACAAGATTAGTATACATGGGGAATTTTAGACCTATTGTGCATTAGGTAAATCCATGTATATCTTGTGAAAACATTGATAAAAATTACATAATATTGAAATCCACTTCCAAAGGTGATAGGTGAAGACCCCCAAATATTAGAATAAATAAGGATAAAAAAGATTACTACTTTTATTGGTTGAGTTTGAAAAGGGAAGAGTTGTAGCTTTAGCAAGTTTACAACTAGTGCACTCATGTAATCATGTAGAACTACATATTGAACCAAGAATACCAGACTTAACAAGACTACTAAGATGCCTTGGAGATACATGACCTAATCTATAATGCCATAAATTTTGTGAGAGCATTACTCTAGCAGAGGAAATGTGAGTGGTGATTGGAATGTGAAGACTAGACACATGATATAGATCATCAATCTAATTGCAGTCCCAATCTCCTAGCCTGTACGTGGGTCCTACACAGAACACAAAGCTTTCTCAAAACTCACTTGAAAGCCAGAACCATAAATTTTTGCAACAGATACCAGATTCATAAGAAATTTAGGAACATGCAAAACTTTGGGCAAAGCAAGATCTCCATGAATTGAGGATTGAGGCGTGATGTATCTGATTCGAGATATATCAATAAGTGAGCCATATGTTGTTTCCATTGGTGGTTGTTGTAGAGAATATCAATTCCTTAAAATAGAAGAATTTGGATTCATATGATGTGTGGCACCTGAATCCATGATCCAAGTGTCTGAATTGTAGTTGAGGAAGATGAAGATGAATCTGCACCTCCAGTGCTTGAAGATGTGAATGTTCAATCACTTCCCATTTTCATGATTTGGCAAACCATGTCTTACGATTTCTGTGGGAGAGAGAGTTGTTTTTTCAATCCCACTTGCTACAGAAGCAGTGTTTGTTATATTCAGGGTAGTAGCACACTTGGTTCTTTCCTTGAATTCCTAATAGAGATTTGGGTGAAGCATGAAACATCCTATGACCAGATGACTCCTTTTGTGACAACGCATACACATTATACGATCATCATATTTTTTCTTTATAGTTACAGTAGTTGCAAGAGTCATGTCAGTACTAGATGTGATAGAAGGTAGATTGTGCATTGGTGTTGTAGTCTTCATGAGTCAAAAATGAGTTTCATCAGCCAAGAGTTCAGGGATGCTGGATTCTATAGAAGGCGTTGTCGGTCGTTATATGATGTTGATCGCACATGGCTAAAATTATGAACAAAGTGTCACAAGAAACGGACACATCTAAAACTCCTTATTATGTGATGTGCATGCAAAGCATGCATGCCTTTTGATGTTGTCAAGATGCCAAAGGCTACGCATGCGGTGATAGAATTCAGAGATGGAAAGGTTACCTTGTATTTCTCATGTTGTCTCCATTGCAAGTTGAAATTTGTGAGCACCATTTGATTGAGTAAAATGGCTCTTAAGACTGACCCATATGGAAGTAGAGGTAGTGTATTCTTCAAGGATGCCATCTCGAATATTTATGTGAATGGAATTTATGAGGTAGGGCATAATTCATTCATCACGAATCTACCACTTTGTAAATTCAAGGTTGATAACAACACCCTCTTTTTCATTAGATGAAAGAGTTGAGAAGGAGTTTTGGAAGGATCCAGGTGAGAGAGAACGTGTTGCCCAGGGAGGTCACCCCGAACAGTTGTCCACCATGGCCTCTAATCTTTTGTAGTGTGTAAAAGAATTCTTGATGCATGATGTGGGAGGAACTTATTTTTAGTGTTGTCTTCCATGGTGAAATAATGGATAAGGAAATGAGCGGTGATAAAGTGTTGATAATGCACAGATAAACTAAATCCTAATCTGGTTGTGATGCCATGTGAATGGATTGAAACTTAAAAAGACAAGTATGTTTCAATATGTTTGTTACAAGGAGTATGCCCCTTTATATATAGGTAAGGAGATCATCTTTACAAAAGTAATTACAACGAATGTGTGAAAGAAATTGATATTCGACAATATAAATACAGTCAATGGTAAAAAAATATACATATAGTCAATGTTAACATTATTAACAATCAATCCATAGATTAATTCATAATCAATTAATATTAACAATATGTAATCGTTGTGCATTCTTTCTACTTAGACAATCTCTAGATGACATACGAATTATTCGGTCAATCATTTCCTCCAATCTTGTGTTATTACTAGATTGTGCAATGGTTGTTATTTTTAGTGTATCTATCGTTTTCTATGTACTTTATCATTGCAACATAATCAATCATGAATTGAGATCGTTTTAGTTAAGAATAGACATTGTATTGAACCATCAGTTCATGAGAAAGAAACTCTTAAGCTAGTAGAGGAATATGGTACAAGACAATATTAACAAACTTAGTCTGAGAGTGTTAGTAGTCAACTTAATTTAGAGTTAAAGGCATGATATTAAATGTAAAAGTTCGTCCTCAGATATCACATTAACTATTACCCTGATCTGAAAGGATATGTCTAAAAGAACACATACATAACAAAAAGTCTTTTTTTTAACTAGAACCACATAACACAAATAATAAATCTTGGTTTGAAGAGATACCAATTGCGTTGACTTCAGGTCATTTGGAATTTACGTATTCTTTGAGGTAAGGAAGACAATACTGGTTTACTGAGACTTTTGTCTCTTATATTTGTGCTTCCCTGGTACCGAATTCTGGCTCCTCCAGTGCAGACTATTGCAAACTATACCACTATGGCCCAACTTGGCCCGTTGGCTTTAAACGTCAGTAATCTATTTGTTATATGAAATATAAAATGATTAACGGGTGTGGTCCTATATTTTGTCAATTGCACATTTGATGCTCAAAGGTACGCCATATTTGGTAGATTTTTGTAGCTACTAGCGCATACTTTATGCCAGCTTTTCCAAATAGACATTGCCATCGAAAATTACTGGCAAATTCAGCCTCTGACTTGGGCATATTGCGACTGACTACTGTCTGCAAAAAATTTATAAGGTGAGCCACTAGGATAATAAATGACATGTCACATGATCTAGACGGAACCTAACCACCATTCTCATTAAGAAATTGATATTTGCCATTAAGTTTGTGTCTTACACATGTCTCGTTTAATCTGTCGTACACATTGTCAGTTTTTGTAAAAGAATGGTTTTCTAGGTAGATGTATGAATAAGACTATTCAGAACATAATTTAAAACTGAGAGTCAGAATTAAAAAAGGCCCTTGTTGGGGGTCGTCTTGCCTTCAGTCCCTCGATTATTCAATTAAACCCCGTCTTCTTCTCTTTTTCCTAATAGCTGAGCCCCTTCCCTGTAAGTTCCTAAATTCCTAATTCCCTTGTTGATGGGACGGTCCATAGCATACTTAATTTCTTTTTCGTGGGACCCATAAACCTGCCTAACAAGTGGCGTGCAGAAAACTTCTGTTTATAATATCCGAAGGTCCCGGGCAACACCCCACCAGATGACAAGAAAAGTTATGGATTACTTATCAGCTATTCCAAGCACGTGAGAGAACAGATATCAAGTTGGAATTTGGAAGACAAGAAGCAGGTGCAGTTTGGAACAAGCTACTGTAAGCAGCCGTGTCGGACATCCCTCTGTAACTCACAGATATAGAGGCCCTCCGTTGTGGAAGCGTCCTAAATCAACTAACTAGCCGCATTGAATGATCAGCAATCTATGTATACGATATTATCACAACGGTGTGGCGAGTGGTAACGAAAACAACGCCGACCCGACAGAAACACTTGTGACAGGCTCCGGTGAGATGCAGGTAGTTTCGTACGTATTGATTGGGAGTTGATAAGATATATTTTCCATGCCCAGACGTTACAAAACAATTCGTAAGGATTGGGTTAAAATTTGAGGACTTTCACGTCCCCTCACGCGCTGTTATGCACAACAAAATTATCCAAGTAAAATCATTTGTCCCCCGTCTATCCACCCGCCATATCTGCTACCGGTCCCCCCTCTCATCTCTGTCCACCTACCCTACATGTCCCACCACCTATCTCTAGTATTTTTTTTTCTTTTTTGAGAGAGAGAAAAAGAAAAGAGGAGGAAAGTGAGGAGAGAGAGGAGGGAAGTAAGAGAAAAAGAGAACAAAGATCAGGCATCAGAATGTCAAAAGTTAGCTCAAAACAACAAAAACGGGCGCCAAAGACCAACAACGGGTGCAAAAGCATCATTAATTTATTTGGGGTGTCAAGTATGTTTAGGCGCACTTATCCATTAACTGAGTGTCACTTTATGTGTCACTCAGTGTTGATTAATTTCATAATGTTCTGGACGTCATTATCTTATTTGTGTGTCAATTACCTATTTATGGGCGCATGTACTCCTTTGTTGGGTGTCATTTTATGCGTTAATGAGTTGTTGATTAAGTTTATCATGTTTGGATTGTCATTAACTTATTTTGAGTTTTATGGCACCCAAAACATGATGAACTTAATCAACTACCCATTAACACATAAAATGATGCCCAGTGAATGGGTAAGTGGATCCAAAAGTGGAAAATTGACCCAAAACAAGATAATGGCGCTCATCACTTAAAAACTTAAGAAATGCCCGGTGGCACATGAAGTGACACCCAATGATGGGTAAGTGCACTCAAACACGGATAATTGACACCTAAAACAAGTTAATGGCGTCAAAAACATGATGAACTTAATCAACGCCAAACAATACATGAAATAATGCCCAATGAACGGATAATTGTGCTAAAAAATGAATAATTGACACCTAAAATAAGAAAATGACACCTAAAGTTAATGATGTTAATCAACATCCAATAGCACATGAAATGACGCCAATGAATGAGTAAGTGTGCCCAAACATGAGTAATTGACACCCAAAACAATTAAATGGCATACAAAACATGATGAACTTAATCAACGCCCAGTAACACATGTGAAACCTAATGAATGGATAACGACACCCAAAAATGAATAATTGACACCCAAAATAAGATATTGGCACCCAAAACTTACTAAAGTTACCAATAGCACATGAAATGACGCCAATGAATGAGTAAGTGTGCCCAAACATGAGTAATTGACACCCAAAACAATTAAATGGCATACAAAACATGATGAACTTAATCAACGCCCAGTAACACATGTGAAACCTAATGAATGGATAACGACACCCAAAAATGAATAATTGACACCCAAAATAAGATATTGGCACCCAAAACTTACTGAAGTTAATCATTTCCAGTAGCACTTGAAATGACACCAATGAATGAGTAAGTGCGCCCAAACATCACTAATTGACATCCAAAACAAGTTAATGACTCTCAAAATAAAATGAATTTAATGAACATCGGTAACACATGAAATGACGCCCAGTAAAGGGATAGCGACACTCAAAAATGGATAATTGGCGCCCAAAATAAGATATTGGCGCCCAACACTTAATGAAGTTAATAAACGTCCAATAACATATGAAATGACGCCAATGGATGAGTAAGTGCCCCCAAACATGAGTAATCGACACCCAAATTAATTAAGTTAATGGTGTCTGAAATATGATGAACTTAATCAATGTCCAGTAACACATGCAACAACGCCCAATGAATGGATAATGACGCCCAAAATGGGACATTTGACACCCCAAATAAGATAATGATGTCTAAAACTCAATGAAGTTAATCAACGTCTAGTAGCACATAAAATGATGCCAATGAATGAGTAAGTGTGCGCAAATATCAGTAATTGACACCCAAAACAAGTTAATGACACTCAAAACATTATAAACTTAATAAAGACCTTGTAACACATGCAATGACACCCAATGAATGGATAATGACGTCTAAAAATAGATAATTTGATATTCAAAACAAGATAATGATGCCCAAAACTCAATGAAGTTAATCAACGTCCAGTAACACATGAAATGATGTCAATGCATGAGTAAGTGCGCTCAAACATGAGTAATCAACACCCAAAAGAAGTTAATGACACCCAAAACATGATGTACTTAATCAAATCCCAATAACACATGCACTGACACTCAATGAATGGATAATTGTAAACACCCAGACCCACTACCCAAGCCTCTAGTAGAGTTTCAGGAATGACAACTGGCTCCACAGACCACCACTGGCCTTAACTGTATGCTTTTTTCTCACTCACACGCAAGTCAGGGTCAACTTCCTGACTAGTCACCCAGCTTAGTACTACTCTAAACTGAGCATGCTTAACTATGGAGTTCTTTAATGATGGTCTCCCACAAAAAGAGGTGCACATTGGTGATATGGGTAGTCCAATCATTCCTTTTAAGAGTGTTTATCTGAGGCCTCAAATCTTGGGATGTTACAATCTCCCTCACTTAGACTCTTGACGTCCTCGTCAAGGCTCAACTATAAGGCCTCATAATCTCTTCTCCATTTCAGTACAGACCCACAATGGCCCATGGACACCCAACTCCTGATCACGGAATATCAACACATGCACTGACACCCAAAAGAAGTTAATGATGCCCAAAACATGATGTACTTAATCAAATCTCAGTAACACATGCACTAACACCCAATGAATGGATAATTATAAACACCCAGACCCACTACCCAAGCCTCTAGTAGAGTTTCAGAAATGACAATTGGCTCCACAGACCACCACTGGCCTTAACTGTACGCACTTTTTTCTCACTCACACGCAAGCCAGGGTCAACTTCCCGACTTGTCACTGTTGGCTAAATGGACATCTATAAATCCCTTTGTTTTTATTATGACAAACATTTCATTCTTATTGATCTAACGAGCTACTTGAGTGTGCAGGTTTAAGGTGGATGACAAAGCAACTAGGGAAATCCATATGCTTACATGTTTATGTTTTCATGCAATATAATCGCTTTGTAAAAACTTGTACAAATATATAATGTACAAGTACTTAGATTGCATGTAAATCAAGCGTTAGATTCTCCCTAGCTAAACACCACATTTAGATAAGTCATTCCCTTCAAATAGGATCACATTTGCACACTCATACATATAATTAGTGTCTAAATTGAAACATTAAAACAGGATCAATCTCGGTCGACAAACTCCTCGACCGAGACACTCTCGGTCAACAATCTTCTCGACCGAGAAAGATCCAAAGTAGCCGTTAGACACAACTGACAAGGTAGTTGGCAGTTGGAGATAGACGTTGCAAATCACTTGTTCCAGAGAGCCTGTCGGTCGACAAAAGTTCGACCGAGTAGGTGTCTCGTTCGACCATTCCTCGACCGAGATGGTCTCTGACAGCAACTGCAGAATTAATTAATTAGCCGTTGTTAAAGCAACAAACTTGTACCTAACGGCTAGTTAAGCACTTAGAAACCCCTAGAAGTTGTCTAGAACGTCCTTAAGCATCCTTAGACCATTCCTATAAATAGGACAAGCCATAGGATACTCAAGTACACTTGTTACACTTGAGAAATCCTTGAGCATACTTTGAGCAATCTGTTTGTGAGCAAATTGAGCATTGTGACAATTGGCTACTTCCTTCCTTAGCTCAAAATTCATGTCCTATAGGCTAGTATCTCCTACCCACTGCAATCACAAGTCCATACACTTGGTTAGGAGATCTATACGCTTGATCTAGGCAAATCAAGCCTTGGGCTACAAAGGATAAGTTGTAATTTCCTTTTTTCCTTTCTTGTTCTCTATTACCGTTTGTACTCTCCTTGCTACTCCTAGGTTGGAGGCTGCTGATTGGAGAGGGTGGAGATCTTCTTGGTGAAGAAGGTGACTTTGAGCTACTTCAGAAGGCTGGTGCAACGGGAGGTTACTTCTAGAGAGGAAGGCTACTTCAA
Source organism: Alisma plantago-aquatica (assembly GCA_963693085.1). Lineage (NCBI taxonomy): Eukaryota > Viridiplantae > Streptophyta > Magnoliopsida > Alismatales > Alismataceae > Alisma > Alisma plantago-aquatica. Next base: position 477,935,840 of record OY856413.1, on the reverse strand, counting down.
GGGGGAGCTTGGAGTTACTTCAAGAAGGCTACCTCAAAGTTGGTACACCTACTTCAAGTGAAGGCTGTTCAAAGGGTGTAAAGGAAAGTATTGTATTTTGTATAAATCCTTGAGAAGGTAATAAAATAAATACTTTCAAAATCCCGGTTGGGTAAGCAACCGGGTAGTGGACTGACAACTTTAGTAATTGCTAAAGTTGGAACCACTCTAAACACCTGTCTCCTTCTTCCAATTTTCAATTGTGGTTGTTTGAGTTCAATAAATTGTTAAAATTAATTTAAAACTCTATTCACCCCCCCTCTAGTGTTTTTCAATTGGTATCAGAGTAGGCTTCAAGGAACCCTAACAAGGTCTTGAAGAAATGGGTGATGGAGTGCTCAACAACCTTAACCTCGAAGGGACACTTGTTGCTAGGCCTCCAGCGTTCGATGGAACAAACTACCAATATTGGAAGAGAAGGATACAGTTCTACTTCCAAGGCATCAATTGGGACTTATGGAGAATGGTGTCAACCCCATATGAGCTCCCTCAAACTCAATTTGCAGAATGGGATGCAAATACGGTAAAGCTAGCTCAAATGAATGCAAAAGCTGTAAGCATTTTATATTGTTCTATATCGGTAGGAGAATTTAATAGAATATCTAATTGTGACACAGCCTATGATATTTGGCATAGACTATCCATAACCTATGAAGGAACAGTCCAAGTCAAAAATTCCAAAATTAGCATGTTTAAACAAAAGTTTGAACACTTTCGTATGGATCCTGATGAATCTATTAGTGAAATGTTTGCAAAATTTTCTACTATTGTTAATGGTTTAAGTGCCCTAGGAAAACCTGTCCTTGAAGAAGATCAGGTATCAAAAATCCTTCGATCACTCCCTCCAAAATATAAGCCAAAGGTGACAGCCATTGAAGAAGCAAACGACCTCACTCGACTGAAAATGGAGCAACTTATTGGCAACCTAGAAGCTCATGAAGCAACCCTAGAAGAGGAGGAAAGAAGAGCACGTGAACTTCAGCAAGGAAAGAAGAAGGATGTGTCTCTAAAAGCTTCAAAAGTCATCACACAAGAAAGTGAGGAGTCAAGTGAAGAAGAAGGAGAAGAAGCCTTGATCCTCAACGGTAAGAAATACAAAAGATTTAAATCTAACAAAATTTCCAGCTCTTCTTCTACCACTCCTAGGTGCTTTGAATGTGGGAAGAAAGGGCATTTCAAAAATGAATGTCCTAAAGCAAAGAAAGGAAAGAAAAGCTCACACAAGAAGAAGGGAGAAAAAGCCTATAAAGCTGCATGGGACGAGTCAAGTGACAGTGAAAGCGGAGAAGAAACGGTGGATTGTCTAATGGCAAGAGAAAATGATGAAGACTCTCAAGAGGTAAGCCTACTTGATCTTCCTAAAGAAGAGTTAGTTACTAGTCTACAAGAAATTCATGATAAGTATGTTGATGTCAAGAAGAAACTAAAGAAGGTTATCAAATCAAATGATGAGCTAATTGCTAAATTAGATAATCTTTCTTCTGAAAAGAATAACATTGATCTTGAGAATTTGTCTTTAAAAACATCTTTAGATGATTGCACTAGAAAGCTACTCACTTTAGAAACAAATGTTGATCTTCTTTCTAAAGAAAAGACTGACTTGTTAGCTAAACTAAAAGATTTTCAAACTCAACCTATTTTGTGTAACCATCTAGACTATGATAATGTTATAAAAGAAAGAGATTCATTGTTATCTGATTTAGATCAAGCAAGAAATGATCTACACAAGAAAATGAATGATATTGCTCAGCTGCAAAGAGAACTTTATGAGTTAAGAAGAAAAGATATACTTGATAACATTCTAAGCATTGGTACTATTTTCAACGGAAGAAAAGGTTTGGGATATGCTCCAAAGAAAAATCAACCCAAAAGAACTCAAACTATGTTTGTACCCAAGAATACAATGGCTAGAAAGAGAAATGAAGTTGATTCTATTACTTGCCATTTTTGTTTACGTCTTGGACACTATTCCTTTTCATGCCCTTATAAAACTAAGGATTCCGAATTAGTTTGGGTCCCAAAACCTCAAACTTAGTAGAGTCAAATGGAATTTAGTTGAGATATGGCCAAACGCTCCATCTTGCTATTTATATTGTCTTATCTCAACTAAACAAAAGATTTCATGCATATTGTTAATTTTCTGCATTGTTGTACTGAAACAGAAACTTAGTCGGTCGAAGTATTGTCGACCGAACCATTAATCGGTCGAAGTATTGTCGACCGACCGGATGTCTGTAACATATCAAAATTTACAGCAATTATTTCGGTCGAAAATTGGTCAACCGAGCTAAATTTCTGTGTTTCTTTGTTTGTAATACAGTAATCTTCTCGATCGACAATTAGTCGACCGAGACAGATGTCGGTCGAACAATTGTCGAACGACTGGATTTCTGATTCAGAACTCTTATACAAGTCTGTACTTAAAGATTCTAACCATATCGGACCATCACATGGGTACCAAAATCTACATTTTAATGCAGGAATGGGTGGTTGACAGTGGATGTTCCAAACATATGACCGGGAACAAGAATGCATTTCAAACCTTTGAAGAAAAGAAAAGTGGAACAGTCACCTTTGGAGACAATGGTAAGGGCAAAATCGTTGAAATAGGTAATGTTGGTACAAACCTCGAAATAAAGAATGTTCTACTCGTTGATGGTTTGAACCATAATTTGATAAGTGTTAGTCAATTATGTGATAGTGGTTATGATGTGTTATTTAACAAAACTTACTGCAAGTTATTGATAGAAAACACTACAAATGTTGTTTATGAAGGAAATAGAGTTGGAAATCTTTATATCCTTAAACCTAACTCTATGAAATAAGTAGTGGGAAAATGCTTGCTTGCAAATGAAAATACCTTACAACTATGGCATAAAAAGCTCGGACATGCTAGTTCACATGTTATTAAAAAGTTAGTGAAATATGATCTTGTTCGTGGATTGCCTACTTTATCTTTTGATCAAGTTGAAAACTGTGAACCATGCACAATGGGAAAGCAAACCAAAACCTCTTTTAAACCAAAACATGTACTTAGCACCAGTAGGTCCTTAGAATTAATTCATATGGATTTATTTGGACCCATGAGGACACAATCTATTGGTGGTAAAAGATACTGTTTTGTTATTGTTGATGATTATAGTAGATACACATGGGTACATTTTATTGCAACTAAAGATGATACTATTCATGTTTTTATACAATTTTGTTCCAAGATAGAAAATCTATTACAAAGCAAAATATGTACCATTAGAAGTGATCATGGTGGAGAATTTGAAAATCATACATTTGAGGAATTTTGTACATCTCAAGGGTACACTCATAATTTTTCTGCTCCACGCACCCCAAAACAAAATGGTATAGTCGAAAGGAAAAATCGATCACTACAAGAAATGGCTAGAACTATGATGCTCGAACACAACACACCCAAAACCTTTTTGGGCTGAAGCTGTAAATACTGCATGCTATGTGTTAAATAGAGTAACTATTCACTCTCACTTGAAGAAAACTCCATATGAAATAATACATTCTAACAAGCCTAGAGTTGACTATTTTCATACTTTTGGCTCCACATGCTATATTTTAAATACCAAAGATGATAGAGATAAGTTTGACTCTAAATCACACAAAGCATTCTTTTTGGGATATTCCACTTCTAGCAAAGCTTTTAGAGTATATAACACTATCTCTAGAAAAGTTGAGGAATCTATTCATGTTTCTTTTCATGAAGAGACCAAATCTGAAAATCTAGAAATCATAGATCTCACTAATCAATTCGAAAATTTAAACATACCAAATGATAGTGAGAGAGTTACTACAAATAATCACCAAGCTGAACCACAACCTACACCTAGGCTTATTAAGGATCATCCTCAAGAACTTATTATTGGAAATCCTAATGATAAAGTCAAAACTCGGTCTTCCTTCAAAGATGTTGCAAACATGGCTTTTGTTTCTATCATTGAACCTAAAAAGATATTTGAAGCTCTTAAAGATGATTATTGGATAATAGCCATGCAAGAAGAATTGAATCAATTCACTAAAAATGATGTATGGGATTTAGTTCCTAAACAACAAGATAAAACCATCATAGGAACTAAATGGGTTTTTAGGAATAAGCTAAATGAGGCAGGAGAAGTAATAAGGAATAAAGCTCGGTTAGTAGCACAAGGATATAATCAACAAGAAGGAATAGATTTTGATGAAACATATGCACCGGTAGCTAGACTTGAAGCTATTAGAATGTTACTAGCTATTGCTGCACATAAAAACATCAAACTCTACCAAATGGATGTAAAAAGTGCATTTCTAAATGGCATTATTCAAGAAGAAGTATATGTTGCCCAACCACCTGGTTTTGAAATACCGGAAAAAGGTGACTATGTTTATAAACTTAAGAAAGCACTTTATGGTTTAAAACAAGCACCTAGGAATTGGTATGAAAGGCTCAAGACATATCTCTTTGATAATAATTTTTCTATTGGAAATTCAGATTCTACTTTATTTTTCAAAACATATACATCTGATTTCCTAGTTGTGCAAATATATGTTGATGACATTATTTTTGGAGCTTCTAATGATTCATTGTGCACACAATTCAGTGACATTATGCAAAAAGAATTTGAAATGAGCCTGATGGGTGAACTAACTTTCTTTCTTGGTTTTCAAATTAAGAAAACACCTGCCGGAATATTCATAATCCAAGAAAAATATACTAAGGAACTCTTAAAGCGTTTCGGGATGGATCAGTGCAAACATGCTACTACTCCTATGGCTACTTCTATTAAAATTGATAAGGATGAAAATGGGGAACCTATTGATGATTCCTTATATAGAGCCATGATTGGTAGTTTGCTTTACTTAACTGCTTCTAGACCGGACATTATGTTTTCCATTGGTCTTTGTGCTCGATTTCAATCACAACCTATGCACTCTCATTTTCTAGCAGTCAAACGAATTCTTCGTTACCTAGCCGACACTACTTGTTTTGGTTTATAGTATCCAAAAGGACAATCCTTGGATTTTAAAGCTTATACTGATGCAGATTATGCTGGTTGTCGCCTTGATTGCAAGAGTACTAGTGGTGGCTGTTTCTTGTTAGGAAGAGCTTTAGTATCTTGGTTTAGCAAGAAACAAAATACGGTTGCCCTATCTACAACTGAAGCTGAATATATGGCAGCCGGGTCTTGTTGTGCTCAAGTGCTTTATATGCAACAAGTATTAAACGATTATGGTTTTAATCTTTCATCTACGCCTATTTTTTGTGACAACACGAGCGCTATAAACTTAGCACACAATCCTATTTTACACAGCCGAGCTAAACATATTGAAATCCGTCATCACTTTTTAAGGGATCATATCTCCAAGAATCATGTTTCCCTTCATCATGTTGATACGGAAGATCAATTGGCTGATATTTTTACAAAACCGCTTCCACTAGATCAATATAACAAAATTAGGAAGCAACTGCTTATCACTCCTTTGGAAGATGTTTTCTTTGATATTTGTGCTACTTAAACAAAAACTCTTACTTGCATCATGATATTTTGGCTTTTAAATGGACATCTTTTTCATTAGATTTGATGGGACATCTAATTAAGGGGGAGTTTTTATTTCTAACGGATATCTTTTTGAAATGACAAAGGGGGGAGAAATAAATATAAAACTAAAACTTAGTAATTATGAAACACTCAATAAATGAGTTTCATAAATAAACTCTTGGCTTTACATTGAAAGTTGCTATATTCCCTAGTGAATTGGATTTCATGTTCCATAATTCAAGGGGAATAATAAGCAAACATTTTATAACCAAGAGGGAAAGCTACACAAGGTAATCTAAAGGTATGAAACTCATATGGTTTATATTTCCTTTATTTATATTTTTGGAAATGTTTGTCATCTTCAAAAAGGGGGAGATTGTTGACTAAATGGACATCTATAAATCCCTTTGTTTTGATTATGACAAACATTTCATTCTTATTGATCTAACGAGCTACTTGAGTGTGCAAGATTAAGGTGGATGACAAAGCAACTAGGGAAATCCATATGCTTACATGTTTATGTTTTCATGCAATGTAATCGCTTTGTAAAAACTTGTACAAATATATAATGTACAAGTACTTAGATTGCATGTAAATCAAGCGTTACATTCTCCCTAGCTAAACACCACATTTAGATAAGTCATTCCCTTCAAATAGGATCACATTTGCACACTCATACATATAATTAGTGCCTAAATTGAAACATTGAAACAGGATCAATCTCGGTCGACAAACTCCTCGACCGAGACACTCTCGATCGACAATCTTCTCGACCGAGAAAGATCTAAAGTAGCCGTTAGACACAACTGACAAGGTAGTTGGCAGTTGGAGATAGACGTTGCAAATCACTTGTTCCAGAGAGCCTGTCAGTCGACAAAAGTTCGACCGAGTAGGTGTCTCGGTCGACCATTCCTTGACCGAGATGGTCTCTGACAGCAACTGCAGAATTAATTAATTAGCCGTTGTTAAAGCAACAAACTTGTACCTAACGGCTAGTTAAGCACTTAGAAACCCCTAGAAGTTGTCTAGAACGTCCTTAAGCATCCTTAGACCATTCCTATAAATAGGACAAGCCATAGGACACTCAAGTACACTTGTTACACTTGAGAAATCCTTGAGCATACTTTGAGCAATCTGTTTGTGAGCAAATTGAGCATTGTGACAATTGGCTACTTCCTTCCTTAGCTCAAAATTCGTGTCCTATAGGCTAGTATCTCCTACCCACTACAATCACAAGTCCATACACTTGGTTAGGAGATCAATATGCTTGATCTAGGCAAATCAAGCCTTGGGCTACAAAGGATAAGTTGTAATTTCCTTTTTTCCTTTCTTGTTCTCTATTACCGTTTGTACTCTCCTTGCTACTCCTAGGTTGGAGGCTGCTGATTGGAGAGGGTGGAGATCTTCTTGGTGAAGAAGGTGACTTTGAGCTACTTCAGAAGGCTGGTGCAACGGGAGGTTACTTCTAGAGAGGAAGGCTACTTCAAGGGGGAGCTTGGAGTTACTTCAAGAAGGCTACCTCAAAGTTGGTGCACCTACTTCAAGTGAAGGTTGTTCAAAGGGTGTAAAGGAAAGTATTGTATTTTGTATAAATCCTTGAGAAGGTAATAAAATAAATACTTTCAAAATCCCGGTTGGGTAAGCAACCGGGTAGTGGACTGACAACTTTAGTATTTGCTAAAGTTGGAACCAGTCTAAACACCTGTCTCCTTCTTCCAATTTTCAATTGTGGTTGTTTGAGTTCAATAAATTGTTAAAATTAATTTAAAACTCTATTCACCCCCCTCTAGTATTTTTCAGTCACCCAGCCTAGTACTACTATAAACTGAGCATGCTTAACTATGAAGTTCTTTAATGATGGTCTCCCAGAAAAGGAGGTGCACCTTGGTGATATGGGTAGTCCAATCATTCCTTTTAAGAGTGTTTTATCCGAGGCCTCAAATCTTGGGATGTTACAATCTCCCTCACTTAAACTCTTGACATCCTCATCAAAGCTCAACTATAAGGCCTCATAATCTCTTCCCCATTTCATTGCAGACCCACAATGGCCCATGGACACCCAACTCCCGATCACGGAATATCAGCACAAGGGTGCCTACGTCAACCATGGACAAACCTTTCCTACATGCCTGGACCGCACGACTCAAGATTAGCATGCCATGCCCATATAGGCCCTACTTACTGTAGGGGTTATGACTCTGATACCATTTGTAACAACTGGACCCACTGCCCAAGGCTCTAGTAGAGTTTTAGGAATGAGGACTGGCCCCACAGACCACCACTAGCCTTAACAACACGCTTTATCCACTCACACGCAAGTCAGGATCAACTTCCTGACTGGTCACCCATCCTAGTACTACTCTAAGTTGAGCACGCTTAAGTATGGAGTTCTTTAGCGATGGACTCCCATAAAAGGAGGTGCACCTTGGTGATATGGGTAATTCAATCATTCCTTTTAAGATCATTTTTATCCAAGGCCTCAAATCTTGAGACGTTACAATAATTGTGCTTAAAAATGGATATTTGACACTCAAAACATGATAATGACACGCAAAAGTTAGTGATGTTAATCAACATGTAGTAGCATCTGAAATTGACACCCAAAATAAGTTACTTGACACCCAAAATAAGTTACCAACGCCCAAAACTTGATGGTCTTAATCAACTTTGTTTAATCAGTGAATGGTACGTGGCACATAATCAATTCCCTCCTTTTTTTCTTTTTAGTTCTCACCTCAACATTGATCTTGTTAGAATATATTTTCTATAAAGAATCTAGTAATTTTTATTTTGTCAAAAAATTCTTCACGGATTAATATTTATTTTTGCTTTGTTCTGTTAATGAGAAAATAATTATCCACAATATATAAAACTCATTTTTATTGTGTATCATTTCTTCTCTAAAGTATATCAAAACTAGTCATGTTGTATTGTATTTTTTATAAGGAAACTAATGATTTTTATTTCATCACAAATTTATCATAGATTAAAAGTTTTAAGCAGAATAAATTTTCCTCTCTTATTCCTCTATCCCATGTATTTATCTCTCCAATCAGCACCCACGTCATCCAAAAATTACTCTATAATGACATTGATAGCTCACCGCCTACCAATACCACTATTCAAAAAGGCAAAACTTCTCAACTCTCCGTAAATCAGCCTTCTCCCTACGCGTAAGCATGCGTGACTAGTTTTTGCGTGTGACCAACACATTTCCGGTAAGGATTGTTGTTGATATAAAAATGTTGTATTCCCAGCCACATGCTCCAAATTTAGCATGTATCTCATAAATCTGCCGGCCTTCATTACTGACTCTTATTCTTCAACAATAAAATTCGAGCGATGCAACTTGTTGCTATCTGTCTTCTATTTCAATATAATAAATTTTAAACGAAATAAAACAAAAAGGATATTACATGTCCATGTTCCTAATGTAATGAACGTTTTTAAAAGATCTAGCATGTCCAGTTAAAAATCGCCCAGCGTTCCTTAATGCCTCCTATGCTTTGACTATGAACATTGCCTCCTCTACTTTCAAGATCCATATGTCATCTTGTTCCCGTCCAGTGGGCCACTTTGCTTTCCATCCTTCCATGCACCGAACGGAGGCGTGACAATCCGATCATCCTATGAGAGTGGAACACACCTCAAAAACATAGTAACAAAAAGACGCATGGGGTTGTTTATTATACTTGAAAGAATGTTTAGCATTGCAAACTACCCAGTGATGGTTTCTATATGACAATGTGTGATTTTGTCAGAGCTAGCTTGTGTGTGGACCCTTGCTTATCCATGTAAGATTAATAATCGTTACTGGAAACATTTCATATTTGATCCCTATTGTCTTGGGCGAACAACAAAAAAATTAAGAAAATAAGTTGTTACTTGTTACCAACTCATTAAGATGTAAAACTGCATTATTCATAAGAATATTTTATTCTTATCTAACACTAAATGTTGGGGTGCAGCATGGTAATCGACGACTACCCTCTCAAAATACAACAAAGATGACAGCATAAAACGTACACTCATAAATCATATCGTCCAGCAAACATCTTGGAAGCATCCTAAATCTACTAGCTTGCCACATTGAATGATCATGTATTTATGTATACAATGTATCACAAGGGGTGTGGTTAGGGCTGTAAATGCATCGGGTATAGTGTGGATAGGGTCATATCTATAACTATAACAGTTTAATTGAACGGGCATGGTTATGGGTATATACATGTTTTGTCAAAATTATGTCTGCACCATACCCATCACTGCATGACTTGGGAATAAAGATGGATAATTGGGTATACGGTTATAGATAGACTTTCTACTAATAATAACAAACTTTTGAATATGACAATGGGGTGATATTGGTACTAGTATGACATCAAATATGATATATTTTGTGCAAATATGATAGTTGATAAATAAATAATACGCCACCTTGAAATGGACAACCAAGAGTAACATGTTGATAGAACTAAATCCAACTACAAAAACAAATCTTGTTGGCTTGAATGGTGAATATTACGGTGTTTGACTATGCTATTAATAGATTGAGACACTCAACATTGATTTAAGAAAATTATGTTCGCTTATCTTCACATTGGGAGGTGAAGTACATCCACCAATGTTTAACATTCCTCTAAACATGTAATGAAGAAATATCATTCAATGCAGCGGGGAAAAAAGAGCAAACCAAGAGAATGAATTTATTGCATTCTCCATCTAGATGTGTTTATTTTACTATTACAAGGTATTGATGTTTATCATATGTGAGTGTCACAGTATGGTCCACTACATCCTAATATAGATTTTTACAATGTAAGGTACTTATAATCGCTAGATGTGAGTATTAAAGTATAGACCATTACTTTCTATTATAAATTATATATAAGACTATAATTGAATGGGTATATGGGTATATAGGTTATGGGTATATACATAACTATAGTCATACTCAGTGACAAACACGTATAAAATTATAATGGTTATTGGTTACATGGTTATGAAATTTTATACTAGTGACGGATTTAGAGGATATGGATTTGAGGGTCTGCGGGTATATTCATATCCATTTACACTCTTAAGTGTGGTGAGCAGTGACAATGCCAACCTTGACAGAAACACTTGAAATGGACTCCAGTGAGATGCAGGTTGGAGGGTGTGTGTCCTACGTAGGTGTTGATTGGAAGTTGGTAAGATATATTCCCCCTACCCAGAGGTCATAGAACGATTTGCAAGGATTATTGTTGATATAAAAAGTCGACATCATATATTTCCTATATATTTGTGTGTACCTTTTCTGTCTAGTCTCTAGCATTATTTTTGTATCTGTTGAAAACATGGCGTGACAATTAGACTTCTAGAAAGACTAGTAGCGAGCACGTGCTAAGTAGGTGATTTTTTTGTTGACCAACGATATTGATATGACATATAGAAGGTATGATTCATAACACGGACACACACACACACACTATATATATATATATATATATATATATATATATATATATATATATATATATAGAGAGAGAGAGAGAGAGAGAGAGAAAGAGCCCATCTTTAATGTCCATGCGGGTAGCTACCCACCTCCTATTTTGTTGACTTTTTTTTGAGTTTCTTACTTTTGACATGTAGAAGATTATTTTACTTTGCAAACTGCTAAGTTTCATGCATAGATAGTGACGTTTGTAACAACAGATTTCAAAATAAGATTACATATATATCTACAATGTATTCTGTCCGATTTTACTCTTTTAGTCGTATAGTTACTTTGTTAGAAACGTAGTTACTTCTTGATCCTTCCAGTTACCTTTTTTCCATATAGTTACATTCGGGACTGGCGGGTAGTGAAAATCCAGGCTACCCGCGTAGGTATTAAAGAAACAACCATATATATATATATATATATATATATATATAGAGAGAGAGAGAGAGAGAGAGAGTAGGAATTTGTTGCCCGACGGGTAGCATTGGGCAAGTTACCCGGCAGTAGCACATGGTGGCATTGTCCCGTAATTACTTCAGAAAAAAAAATAGGCGGAAAGCGTTCGAACGTGAAAAACCCAAAACCCTCGCACTGCCCTCGCTCAGACCGTCGCTCTGCCCTCCCTCTGCCATCGCTCTGCCTCTCGCGCAAAAATCACCGGCGACCAAATCACCGCAACAACCTCCATCCCCAACTCCTCCGTCTCTATTTGCTCCTCCATCTCCATCATCTTCGATTGCACATCTCGCTGCATCTCAATTCTGAAGCAGTTACCTCTTCCAAGATGACGAGAACAAAGAAAGCATCAAGGAAGACCTCGGCAATGCTGCCGTCGAGAAGGAATCTACGGCCACTGATTGAAGAAGACGAAGACTTTGAAATGCAGCCCCATCAGGCTGAGGAGAAGATGGCCAAAGAACCAGAGGAAGCGACGGCCGTAGAACCACATACTACCCTGAAAGGGGATACGGAAGGGGCTACGATGCCCAAGGCAACAGATGTAGCGGAGAAAGAAGCAATTGCGGAAAAGAAGATGAAAAAGGGGATGCGAACGCCGGTGAAACGGGACAAGAAGAGGCTACAAAAGGAGAGAAGGAGGTTGCTTCTGCGACTCCTCTGTCAAAAACAAAAAGGAAGAAAAGAGGGGTTGCAGATCCCCTGACGAGTAAACCGTCAGAGAAAAGAGCAAAATGAAGTAAGCTGGGTACGGCTGAGAAAGAAGGCAAAGGATACCGAGACTGGTAAACCTTGGAGTGACAAAGCGGAGAGCAAAGAACAACAAGGTAATTTGTGATAGCATGTACATTACAAACGAGAAACAAAAAGATTTCGTATAGAAAGTAACAATGCATGTTAAAAGAGTAATTATTATAAGAAGTAGAGTAACTACATAATACCAAGAGTAACTGATATAGAACATTCGAGTAATTGTACGACAACCTAGAGTAACTAGAGTAAATGATGGAGTAACTATTATAGAACAAAGAGTAATTTGCACACTTTACATAACAGTTTGACATATGAAAACCATATTGTTAAGCTAAAAAAGACTAAAAATTTAGAGTAACTTCATTCCTATGCAGGAAAAGAAAGGGAAGGGAAAGAGAAGGCCGAAGAAACTAAGGATACAGATAAGGCTGCTGACGAGATAGAAGAAGAGGAAATAAGGAGGAAGAAAGAAAAGGGAAAGGAAAAGGATACCTATGAGGGAGAAAAAGAGGATAGAATTAAGAGGACAGAATAGGAGAAAGGAAAGGCAGCTGAAGGTAATATTGAATGGATTTATAAATTTATTAAATTGATGTTACTATCATATGACACTTACTTGAACTTTATTAAAATTGTTGTTACAAGAATAAATAGTTAGCATTAAAAATATTATCAACATACCACGTGGATTGAAATGTGAAAAATTGAAGAGTAACTTGACTGAGTAACAAGTAATGCTAAAAAAAAGAAAACTAACAGTAACTTTTCATATGTTTGCAGTGGGGATAAAGAGGATGTACCACAGGTGTTACCTAAAGAGCTACATCACCACCAGCAAGAGCGTGGTGTTTACAAGTAATCAACTAAGAATGATGAGGGCGACGACATTTGCAAACATGATAAAGATGTCGAATCTTATGGTTGATGTATGCCTCTTGGAGGATTTGATAGACAAATATGTGGATGATGACAAGTTTTTGCTGGCCAGAGGGGTGGAAAGAAGGATGACGGTTGAGGATGTAGGGGTAATTCTAGGTATCCCAAGTAGAGGTATGGACATCATACCTAGGAAAAATTCTGAGATTGTGATATCAATATGGCAACAATTTTCCAGGGCAACAGGTAAACAAGGAAATGAAGGGGAGACCTCTAAGAGGTTGAGGGAAAAGGATGTCCTGCACAAGGACAACTTAGCAAAGCTTTGGCAAGAATTTGCAAGGACTGACGATCCATCGGACTACCAGAACATGTGTCGTGTGTGGATGTTGCACCTGCTGGCAACATTCCTACTCCCAGACACCAGCTATTGCACACCAATCTACATAATGCACTACCTAGACGATGTTACTGAAACGACGCAGATGAATTGGGCAAAGCTGGTGCATGGGAGCATCTTCAGGAATATGAAGATGCTGAAGCAGAATGTCCAGCTGAGGAGGAAAGGGGAGAAAGGGAAAACCACCCTCTACACAACAGGGTGTGTGATGTGCCTCTGTGTAAGTGAACGAAATTATCTTCATCTACAAAATTGTTACAATGATGACTATGGGGGGCAGTTACATATGCATTGAATTTTCTCTCTGTTTAAATGTAGGTTTGGGCATATGAGATGACGAACATGGCAAAGCCAACGTTCCTTGATGCAAAGCCAAGGATAAAGAAGTGGGTTGTGCCGGTCGAGAAGTTGATGGATTTAGGGGGGTGTGGACCCTAAGGATGTAAGAATATTTCTTATTTGTTACGAAAGCTAATATACAACATAATCCAGCAAGATTGCATTGTTAAATATTATTTTTTATTTTTTTTATGGATAGGTTTGTGAAAATATGAAGATAGACCAGGGGGATTACTGGCGATCTTCAAGAACAATGAAAGACATGCCCTACTACCTTGCGGAGGAAAGGACAAAAAGTAAGCAAATACCAGACAAGGCGCCAGCAAAGCCGGTCATCTGAAAAGGAGTGCCTGCTGATGACTCCAACCTGGAGAGAAGAATTCACATACTCGAGGAGGAGCTAAAGATGCAGAAGGAGATCTGCACAAAAATAGTTGTTGAGGCATTCATTGAAATGCAGAGAGAGAAGAAATGGCTAGAAAATAGAATAGACGAGCTGGAAGAGGAGAACAGAAATCTGAGGAGAAAATTCGGAGATGAAGGTGATAAATCACAGTCACTTGTCGGTGGATTCGAACAATCTGCTGAGAGGTTCACATCGGGGAATGTTCAAGAACCCAAAGACAGTTCAGATGTGCTACCCGAGAAGGATGTCGATACGACGAGCAAAGTAGAGAAGGAAGGTATGGATAAGGACGACACACCGAGGAAGCGAGGCAGGCTGAGCCTCAGAAGAAAATATGTGGAAGAGAATGACTCAGAAGATGAGAATGATGGGAAGAAAAATGATGATGAGGAGGAGAAGAAAGAAAAATCAGCTGAAGGTTTGGACCACAGAAAATCTGCACGAGATGCAGAAGAAAAGAGCAATGAAGAAATAGGTGAACAACAGAAGAATATAATCGAAGCAGAAGGGAAGAAGGAGGAGCCCAGAAAAAAAATTGTCAAAGATAGAACAGCAAATCATAGGCAACATCAAGAAGAACTTGAAGAAGAGGAGGGAGGAAAAGGTAAGGTTGCATCTCCTTTAAATTATATCAATACTTGAGTAACTGTGTAAATACAGTAGAGTAATTGTGTGATATTGTAGAGTAACTGTAGTAATATAAAGAGTAACTCTATGATGGTCTAGAGTAACTATGTGAATTAGAAGAGTAACTGTAGGAACATAAAGAGTAACTATACGATGGTCTATAGTAACCGTACAACATATCATCATAGTGTAACTAGTAGAAAATGAAGATTGATTCTAAAATGAAGTGCTCTTTAGTTGTTGATAGCACAAGTTGTCAAACTTCATTGGTTTTGAGCATTTCAAAACAAAACAATCCAGGGAAATTGCCCACCACTTCATGGACAATATAGAAGAAATGTAAGAGAATTTTTTATTTTGTCAAGTGTGCACATATAAAACATCGCTTATTCAATATCCAAAAATAATATGTATAACATCTATAAAAACGATTGGCAGGTCAAAACAAGAATGGAGATTCAGTGATGACACTTGGTACACGGGGAAGGACCTCACCACCCTACTGTACACAGATCAAATGATGCAATCACCAGTAAGAAACTAATAACTAGTAGTGTAACTCTTTGAAATCTTGTGGTTTTTTTCTAAACAAAGAAATCATGTGGTTTTTTTCAGGTTATGGACTACTTTGTACAGATGCTCAAAGCTACCACAAGCAAAAGGAGGAAGAAGGGTCTGTCATGGCACTGCTTGAGCACATATGCTTCGGTAAGAAGAATAAAATTGGTATACAAAATTACATCAAAAATACAAAAATATATACACAAAACTAAAACTTATAGATGTGAATTTGCATTTGCAGCAGAAACTGGCGTTTGATGTTGAAAACATAACCATGGAGCAGATCGACATGCTATCTCCACTATTCAACGTCTCGATGAAAGATTGGGATACAATGGACTCAGTGTTCACCATATTGAACAACGACAACCACTGACACTTGTACGAGGCAAGTTTCAGGGATGGAGCACACCGGTCTTATAACTCAATGAGTGAAAATAGCAAGTCAAAAAAGGAATTCCTTAGATGGGTAAGCGTTCTATAAAAAGAAACTCTATTTGTAGTGGATTGACAGGGATAATGTTTGTTGATTGATGATTAATAAGAGTTGTGTATATTTAATGCAGGTGGGTATTGTGCACGAATTCTTCAGGGGGGCAGAAAAAGGAGACCAACTGTCACAATGGGGACGGGAGTACCCACTATGTCCACAACAGGAAGAAGACTCACTTGACTGTGGGATCTTCGTCATGAAGTACCTAGAATGCCTGGTAAATGGAAAACACATGGACTTCACCTGCAAGGACATGCCGGCCATAAGGGCTGATATTTTTTAGAGAATGATGGCGAGGGGGAGTTGCAACCTATACAAGCACATCAAAAAGATAACAATGAAGTCATCAAAAAATTCCCATCTGAGCAGAACAAGGGAGGAAGAGATGAATGTCAGAAGCAGCAAGAAGAAGAGAAGACAGAAGCACAAGATGAAGACAAGAGCACAGATGAAGAGGATGTTTCAAGCCTAGATAAATGGCTGAATTTTAGCTGAAATAGTGAATTATTAATTGAAATGTAAAACTTGAACAATTTACTTTTGGAATTCTGATGTGTAACCTCTATGAGATACATTTACTTGTGTGCTGTGAAAATCCTAAAAATTACATTTTTGATCTAAATCATATTGCAAATACGAGTATTTCTGGGTTTAATATATAGCATTTTGTGCTTTGAATGTTGTGTTCTTGAATGTAAAACTATTGTGGTTTTGTATGGAGATATATACTTTGAGTTAGACTACCAAACAAGAAAACAACACAAGAGAAAGAGTGATGATAATATTATAACTCTTAGAATAATTATAAGAACACTAAGAGTAACTTTGATAGTATAGAAAAGTAACCATATGATTCAAATGAGTAACCCGCATACTTTGTAAGAGTACCTCTAAAAAAAGATAGGTAATCCATGAGGTATCTGTGACAGCACTAAGGAGTAACTGAGAGAACACTAAGAGTAACTCTGATAGCACTGAGAGTAACTATGATAGCACTGAGAGTAACTGAGAGAACACTGAGAGTATCTGTGACGATATGAAAAGTAACTCCAACGACCAGAAAGTAACTCTTGAGGCTGAAGGTTTGTCAAAAACACGAAACCAGTGTATGTGAACCACATAGTAGCAAAAACTGACATTTCGTGAGTAACCTTCAGTTACTCACAGGGTTTTTTTAGTTACTCATAGGTTTCTTTCAGTTACTCGCAGGGTTTTTTTAGTTACTCGCATGCTTTTTTCAGTTACTCACTTGGTTTTTTCAGTTATTCACAGTGTTTGTTCAGTAACCTTCGAAAGGGTTTCTTCAGTTACTCACAGGGTTTTTTCAGTTACTCGCGTGCTTTTTTCAGTTACTCGCTTGGTTTTTTCAGTTACTCACAGTGTTTGTTCAGTAACCTTCGAAAATACAACAGGAACATCTTGTAAAGTAACTGAACCTGCATGAGAGCAAGTGTTCGATTCCAGAAAAAGGTAACTGTATCAGCACTAAGAGTAATAGTAGGAGCACAATGAGTAACTATGACAACACTAAGAGTAACTGTGATAAAACAAAAAGTAACTCTAGCGTTCAAAAAGTAACTTTTTTACTTTGCAAAGTAACTATTGTGGAAATACTCCCTAGTCCCTCCACCACCAACCCTTCCCTCCCCACGAGGTATGCTATCATATTTTGGTGAATCACGCTCCATTTAATGAATTAGAAGAAAAGATACGTACAATGCACTGATTCTATTAAAGAAGGAACCAGAAAAGTGAAGAAAAGAGAGCACATAGCTATAAAGATATGTACACGAGTTTGTTGTACAATGTAAAAGCACAGACACAGAGCACTACTGTGTCATCAGAACAGCACAGAGCATTGTTGTCATCTTTGCAACACGAGCCAACACGAACAACCTACCTTCTTCACAACCAACTTCTTCACAACCTACCTTCTTCACAGCCTACCTTCTTCTACCATTACTAGTTTTCTCACAACCCTCAACACAGCCTACCATGGAGCCGTTCATCCAGCCCATCAACTACACCCTTGACGACAAGACAATGGAATCCATTCAACTTCCTATAGAATGAAAATATCTCCATTTTCACATCAAACAAGGCAACACCACCTTCCATATCAGAAACCAGACATTCCAGATAACCCTTATGCAGAATAAAAACAGATCACTTTCAACAGGTAAGGGCTGGAAAAGGACGATCACACAGCTCAATATTCGCAAAGGTTGGATCATCTTCCTCAAGCCAAATGATCACCAGACTATCACAGCATGGATCACAGATCAGTTCTTAGAAACACCAACCGAGCTTCTTCCACTCTTCAGAATGCCTGGTGAAGAAGTATTCTCTGGAACGGACGACTCTGCAGATCAGCTCTTTGTTAGGGACAAATACCAAGCACCGCCAGGATCAGCTGTAAATCCTTTACAGGTTGACTCATCTACAACAGCGGACACCTCAACATCTGCAGAAGACACTGCTTCTTCTTCTGTCCAGCCTTCCTATCATAAATAGGTATGCACAACCGCTCTTTTCTCCTTGCCTTTTGGTCGATAATCTTCCCCATCACCACCTATACCTCCCCCCAACCATCCTGGTCTAAAAACTGTGGTTGACTCATCGGTAAATCCTTTACAGGTTGACTCATCTACAATAGGAATTTGTGTGGCCAGAAGTTTTAATGATTTTGAAGTTGCTATTTTGGTTTGATGGGTCTGCTTTGTAATGGAGTAAATAGTGTGTATAATATATCTCATCATGGTTTGACCTCCTGAGCTCTTTGGTTTTTATGTTCATTTGATGGACCGTCCTTATATCTGATTTGGCTATAGTTTTCTGTATTGTTTGTTCCAAAGAGTATGTATAATATATAACGTTTTATGCTTTGAATGATGTGTTCCAGAGACTATGTATAATATATATCGTTTGTTCCAGAGACTATATATAATTATAAGAACACTAAGAGTAACTTTGATAGTATTGAAAAGTAATTGTATGATTCAAATGAGTAACCCACATACTTTGTAAGAGTACCTTTAAAAAAGAGAGGTAATCCATGAGGTAACTGTGACAACAATAAGGAGTAACTGAGAGAACACTAAGAGTAACTCGGATAGCACTGAGAGTAACTCTGATAGCACTGAGAGTAACTGATAGAACACTGACAAGTATCTGTGACATCACTAAGGAGTAACTGAGAGAACACTAAGAGTAACTCTGATAGCATTGAGAGTAACTATGATAGCACTGAGAGTAACTGAGAGAACACTGAGAGTATCTGTGACAATATAAGAAGTAACTCCAGCGACCAGAAAGTAACTCTTGAGGCTGAAGGTTTGTCAAAAACACGAAACCAATGTATCACATAGTAGCAAAAACTGACATTTCATGAGTACACTGAACAAAACATGAAAAAATTGTACTAATCCAAAAATGTATGTATTTCAAAAGAAAAGAGTATCCAATGCACACGAAGATAAAACAAAAAATATTCTGCAAAAGAGTAACATCTGATCAAAATAGATTCTTTGTAGCATATTCAAAGTATACATATAGCTGGTGGAGCTCAACGTAACACACAGATACATTAAAAAACACAAAATTAAAAATACATGGATGGTTACAAAATCACTTTCACAAAAACTGCAGACAAAAAGAACAACCCATTACAGATTTGAATATCCCTCACTCACGCACTAATCAACTACAAACTCCACTAAAAAACATCCAACATCAACAGACCACACGATCAGCAACAGAGATAATCATTGAACAGCAAACAGCAACAACACATAGTCCAGAAGAGGAATGGACTACTTCTTCATAGGGCAGGTCCTACTGTCATGGTTGACCCCAAACTCTAAGCAATTCTTGCACTGCCTCACTCTTTTAGACTGGGCAATCTCAACTCCAGATTTTAACCTCACATCGGTCGATCTAGGTCTCCCCTTAGTTTTGCAACTACTAGGTATATGGACCTTGACAGCAGAAGAGGAAGCTGTATTAGAAGCGGTTACACCAGCGCCTGCACCAGGAATAGCGAGATCCAAGTCTAAGAGCTCCTTTTGCAAAGATAACAATTTTTCATGGCAAAGATCTACAACGTTGTTCCTAAACGCTATGTTGACAATTGAATTGCAGGCAGAAACAAGGTGAAGTGTCCTCCTAGTGGATGGATGCTTAACTGATGCTTTTCCAAAAATCAAAGGGTGTTGTCTGTACCCTTTGGTCCACCTCTTCAGAATGTAAGGCTCGAGAAGAGTGCAATAGTCACGACTCTTCAAACAAGAGAGGATGTGCCTGCAAGGGATGCCTTTGAATTCCAACATGAAGCAACTACAGGAAACAATGTCACTAGATAACTCTTTCTTCAATATACGGGGAGTTCCAAGTCCATCGACGCGATACACCTCAAAGACACCTTCTGAAGCTTCCTTTACATTGTAGACCATGCTTTGGTGAACCTCGGACTGGAATATCTTAAAGATGGACTTGGTGTATATACCTCTCAACAGCTCCTCTAGGGGCCACAATGATGACAAAGGGAGGTTACTGTACTCGTCATCAAAGTCTTTGAAATTTTCAATCTCCCACACATGAGAGTAGGCAGTCTCCAACGAACATACAAGTTCAAAGAGAGTCTTCCTACTATTCACATGGCTCCTAATGAACGATTCAGGCTCTCGCTCCTCTGAGTCGTCCTCATGCCCGCAAAGAAGGAGGACTACATATAGCACGGAACCCAATCACAACGCATCACATATATATCAGAAAGCCAGGTGATGGATAACAAATCATGCTCCTGAATTACAGAATCCCACCTCTCTTCAAAAAATGTCGACATCATCCACATTCCAGACACAATCATTCAACAAGCTTATGATCTGGTCCTTGTTAGGAATGCCACCAAGCTTGGAGGGAAGCTTCTGTAGGATGTGCCAGCTGCAGAAGCGATGCTTGCAATTGGGAAAAACAGTGATGATAGCAGCATTCATAGCAGGGTCCTGGTCGGTTATGATGGAAACCAGCTCTTTGCCAAAACAAAGTAGGTACTGCTTGAAAACCCAGACAAATGAGTCGTACTTCTCATCGACCAGCAGAGCAGATGCAAACAGCACTGTCTTGCGATGGTGATCAACTCCACCAAACATTCCAAAAACCATCGAATACTTATTGGTGCGGTAGGTGGTGTCAAACACAATCACATCCCCGAATAGCCCGCAGTCTTCAACAGAGACAGGATCAGCCCAAAATAGATGAGTAAGGCAAGAATTGGGGTCTTTTTGGTAGCTGTATAAGAATTTCGGATCAAGGACCTTGAACCTGGCAAAGCGATCTAAAACCATGTCGACGTCGTATTTGGCCAACTCTTTCCTCTTGCTACTGATGTGTCCATGAGCTTGTCTGCTGGTAAATGTCAAATTTTCATAGCCGCCAGACTCGGATGCTATCAATGCAATTTGTCTCGATACAGGTATGTTAGCTTGGCTCATGGAAGAAAGGATCTCTTTTTGAGTTTCATCAAGAGATGAGTTACACTTGAGGTAACGGAGATGAGCAACGTCAACAAGATTGTGGTTGTGTTCCTCAACAAGTGCAGTCACAACCCACATGGATGAGGACTTATCCAGTGTGAAACGTATCATGTCTCCACAACCACACCTCTTCACAGAACGCCTGTGCTTCTTGGACAACTTATCCTACAAGTTACCCATTTCATCACAAACGGGGCTCAAAAGCCCTCTAGACCTCTTAGAACGACATATCTTACCCTGCTTATCACAAACCAGATCTTTAACAACCAGAATATTACTTCCCCGTTCATATCTATTGTCGTCTTTCCTGATGTTAAACCCAATCATTCCAGCATAGCTGCAATAGAAGGATATACCTTCATCTAGACTTCCAAACTGAAGGCCAACTCTAGGGACTGCAGCTGGGGACGGAGAGGAAGCACCAATAGAATGCGAAGACTGAGGATTATCATTGTCACGACCGACACTTGCATTAGCAGCATCCGTATCAAGGTTGTGATCCATGACAGTGTGTTGGAGTAACTCAGAAGACCAGAAGAGTAACCCTGTAACACAACAAGAGTAACTCGGTAAGGCAAAAGAGTAACCAAGTATAACAAGAGAGTAACTACGCAAAATATAAAAACATGTATGATAGTTACTACTTCAAAAATGAAAATGCAGACACAAAAATTGGGTTTCTTTCCCACACAAGATAGAGGGATGAATAAACATTGAAATGATGAGAAAAAATAGAAAAACGAGTATAACTGAATGAATTTACAAAGAGAAATACAACATCTACCTGAATGTAGCTTGAAAAAATTATTGCTCGTAAAAATGCAGATAGAACAGGGAATTCTCCCACCACCTCCACTCCCTCCTCCTCAGCGACGTCGAATTCACACAACAACAATTTGCTCCTGAATATGCAGACAGAACAGGAAATTCTCCAACCACACCCACTCCCTCCTCCTCAGCGGCGTGAGCTTCACAAAAGCAGGTCTAAACGGTGGAATCAACTTGTTGAAAATCAATATCGTCACGAGATACACAGACGAAGGTGGGAGACACCTTAGTCGTCCTCCTCTACAAGATTGATAAAAGGGGAAGCTGTCCTTGTTATTCGGGAATGGATATGAATATAGGGATTTCTGAGGAAGAAATGTAAAATGAAGATTGAAATACGCCAAGGAAGTTGGAATCAGAGGCGGAATTACGCATGAGGGCCGTTCAGCGGCAGATGGGGGTAGATCGGATCTATTAGCCTGGCGGCGGCACAGACGAGCGCGGAGGACGCTGCGTGGTTTTCTCTTTCCTGAACGCGTGCTACAGTAACTCCGACTTATTTACAAACGCCTGCCACCGTGTGCTGCTGCCGGGTAACTTAGTCAATACTACCCGTCGGGTAACAAATAAACAGCCATATATATATATATACACACGATATTGTATAAACTACCCACGTGGGTACTTTTGTTTATGCTACATGTGCTTCAAATACACGGTGGCATACGTCTATAGTCCTATTCAAATACTGTCTCCCTCGATCACTGGTGTCTTTCTCCTTCGAGTCTTCTGTCACCAGATCCTCTGCCAAATGTCCTCCGCCGCTTTCAAGTAGCTCCACTCTGGCGCCACTGGACAAGTTTTTGGTATTGTCTAGGCATGTTTGTGGTTGTAGTGCCTTGCTTCTCCATCCATGAAGGTCGGTGGAGACCCCGACTCAGATCCGAAGTCATTGCTATAGCGTCAACCCTGCCGCTGAGGATAGGGGCGGGAAATTCAGAGAGCGTAGATGGTGTTGTCGCTGCCTGAACATCGTTTAACATTGCACTAAACGGTAGCAAAGGGCGGTCAGGGCAGCTGTGGTACACTTCAAGACACTTGATGGCATCATTCAGGCATGTGCATGACCATCTCGGCCATAGGGATCTCCACGCGAGCCAGAATTAAAATAATGTCACCTCCATCCATTAAACTACTATCACGCAGGGTGTGAAAGAATGAAGTTCAATCAATTCCACGATCCGCCTCACGAGTGGTTATATTGGAGACATTTTTCTTTTCTTTTGGATCTTGCTCATTATAGAAGACATATCTATCATTCAAGAGATTATCTATAACTTTGTATGCGGACGAACCTATTATGTTTGGTAAAATGTTTAAGTGATATGCGGTGCATATGTTGGTTTTTTTTTTGTAGAAAGTATTTGCATATTCATAATTAACATACGGCTAAGGTCAACTTCTTATGTTCTTGAGTATTCACAATTTTATGGCTTGAGAGAATAAGAAAATGTACAACCGCGTTCACAGTGAAGGACAACAACATTTAAATGATGCAGATGTTTAGTTATGCTAGCTCCCGAGCTTCCTGACTTCCTACAATGTCTACAGTTGGGTCTGCACTCTAGCTCATGCAAGACTAAGGATGTGGCTGTTCTTAGATATGAATTCTACTCGAATAATGAGATGGATCGAGGATTTGATTTCTCCTCTAAAAGAAACTAAAACAAATACATCAATATAAGGAACACTCCTTCGTGCAATGTAAAGAAAGGAAAAGTGGTCTACAGTTTAATGATGTGATTGTGCGAACCAAGACATCTATGTAGGTGACGTGCTTGCCGTCTGTGGGGTGTCCAGATGCAAATTATGTATACGCAGGAACAATGTGTAATATCAAGGAATAAATTGTAATATCAAGGAGCAAATTATAAAGACAATGATCTTGTAATAACATATAGCTAAAAGCTATAATATGTCAGAAGGAGCATACTGTCAACACCCATAACCATGGCATCCATACAGGTCAGAAGAGCTATAATAAACATGAGTCAATTGTAAGGTAGGTGAAAATTTTGTAATGTACATTAAAAAGTTATAACATACATATATAAACAGTAAGGTGGGTAGACATTTTGTAATGTATATAAATTATAAGGTGGGAGGATATTTCACAATGTACATAGAGAAATTGTAACATGCCAGAACAAATTCTAAACTAAGTGGACATTTTGTAATGTACCCATCCGGGTTAGAAGAATTGTAATATACATGACCAAATTGTAAGGTGGGTGGAAATTTTGTAATGTACATTAAAAATTTATAACATATATGTATAAACAGTAATGTGGGTAGACATTTTGTAATGTATATAAATTATGAGGTAAGAGGATATTTTATAATGTACATAGAGCAGGAACACACTATAAATTAAGTGGACATTTTGTAATGTACCCATGCAGGTCAAAAGAATTGTAATATACAAGACCAAATTATAAACTGGGTGGAAATTTTGCAATGTACATTAAAAATTTATAAAATACATGTATAAATAGTAAGGTAGGTAGATATTTTGTAATGTATATAAATTATAAGGTGAGAGGATATTTCATAATGCACATAGAGAAACTATAACATGTAGGAATAAACTATACACTAAGTGGATATTTTGTAATGTACCCATGCGGGTCAGAAGAACTGTAGTATACATGACCAAATTATAAGATGGGTGGAAATTTTATAATGTACATTAAAAGATTGTAACATACATGTATAAATAGTAAGGTGGGTAGATATTTTGTAATATATACAAATTATAAATTAAGATGATATTTCATAATGTACATAGAGAAAATGTAACATGTTGGAACAAACTATAAACTAAGTGGACATTTTGTAATGTACACAGAGAAAGTGCAGCGTTAAAAAAATTCGTAAGGTGAGTGACGTTTTGGAATGTGCATACATAACATGCAGGAACAAACTGTAAGGTGAGTTGATATTTTGTAATATAAATAGAGAAACGGTAACGTGCATGAACGAAATTCAAAGTGGGTGGCCACACTGTAATGTACACATAGAACTAGTATATGCATGGGTAAATTGTATGCATGTCACATTTAACCATTTTGTTGTTTGTAATATTTACTATTTGTCATACACTACATTTCACATATGTTATAATATATGTGTATCATATTATAATAGATTCTGATATGTGATATGCCATTATCAAATGTTTTGTATTTTATTTTCCTTCTTAGAAGATGTGACAATATATTTTCTCATATATTATAATTATTATTTTTGGTCAAAATATCTCATATATTACAATTATTATCAATATATTACCAATTATCGGCCCTTATGATTTGTTATGTGTATTACAAGTTTTGAAGCGTTGCTGAGGAAATATGGTGTTACACACAAGGTAGTATCTCCCTACCATCCTCAAACAAGTGGGCAGGTTGAGGTTTCTAACCGTCAACTCAAGGCTATCTTGGAAAAGACGGTGGGCCGCAACCGATAGGATTGGGCAGTGAAAATCAATGATGCCTTGTGGGCCTACCGAACTGTTTTTAAGAATCCTCTCGGAACTACACCACTTTGATTGATCTATGAAAAGTCATGCCACCTACCTATAGAACTAGAACACAAAGCATGGTGGGCAATTAAACCACTGAATTTTGATATGAAGGAATCTAGCCAAGCCAGGATTCTACAACTTCAGGAGCTAGAAGAACTCCGAATGACAGCTTATGAAAATGCACGAATCTACAAAGAATGTATGGAACTTTGGCACGATGGTCATCTAAAAATAGAGGAAATACAAGTGGGAGACCAAGTTCTATTGTTCAACTCAATACTAAAGTTATTCCTAGGGAAACTCCGTTCTCAGTGGTCCGGACCTTACATTGTCAAGAGCATGTACCCACATGGTGCTTTCTCTTTATGGAGTGAAAAGTCAGGTGAATTTGTGGTCAATGGTCAACGCTTGAAGAGATATTTCACCTCATCCGATGTAGGCACCGAAGCAATGATGGATCTCACCAATCCAACATATCCACCAGAAAATTGAAGGAATCAAGTCGAGCCATCGACATAAAATAAAGGCACTTGTTAGGAGGCAACCCGATCAATAATTTTGTTTTTATTTTTAAATTTTGAATTAGAAATTTTCATTAATTTTGTTTTAAATTTTAGATAATTTTTCACTAAATAAAAATCGCATCGCGAGATGCTATCTTGAATTTTGATTAATCTTCATTTTTGAGACTTTTAGATGGAGGATGCACACTGATTGGAACGCAACCACATCTGGGGGTCCAACCGGCATGAATTTTCCCCTCCATCTCAGATTTAGAGTTTTCTTGGGACGAGCAAATTTCTAAGTTCAGGGTGGAGGGTGGGTGGTATGTACTCTACTTTCCACCCACTCCTATCTGTTTCAGACTTAAGATTTCATCGTTGCATTTTTGAGCAATTTTTTTTTCAAAAAATTTTGATGCCTCTCAATAATAGCCATTACCTAGATGGCTAGTTTCTCTCTCTCTATGCTTTTCTTTGCATCATTATACCCTCCTTATTCGAAGCAGATCCTTAAAAGGACCATTTTCTGAAAACTAGCCTACTGATTGAAATCATCTTGTGAAAACTTATGAATCCTAACATCATGATCCATCTGCAAAAATGGAAAGTGTCTGTCGAACTGATAGGGATCAAACACATCGTGCTTCTTAACTGATAAGTGGAACAATAACATGGAATCTCCACCAGATCCTCATCAAGTCATTATTTGAGCAGAGTACGATAAAGAGAACCACCTGATGTACAAAATTGTAAATCAAGTCACATTCTAATCTGAACTCTCTTCTACACTTCTTCTATCATCTTCGTACCTCTCCATCCATCAAAAAGAAAAAGATAGCCAAAATAGTGCCAGACCCTAAGTTTGGGGTGGCACACCACCTCCCTCTATACCCGCTTCTTCCATACCCCTCGCTATAAATTGAGGCGTACCACCAAGAAAAGATGCCAATGTGCACACAAAAAGAAAATGCAATCTAGAGTTGAATAGAGGAGAGATTCACACAAAAAAAATGCAATCAACTGAATTGCAATCATAAAATAAAATCTCAAGTCGAATAGAGGAGAGATTTATTTCTTCCTTCCATACCACCATTCACTCCCTTTTCTACCTAAAGGCACAATGAATGCCTCCACTATCCTGAAATACACCAGTGTCAGATCAGATGCACACTTGTTGTTCTGCGGGTATCTCTGGACTCTTATGAAACTCTTAGAAATACTTGTTGTTGGAAAAAGTGAGGAGGAAATGATGTTGGAAAATAAACTCAGGAACAAAGATATGGTAAGATGTGTTCAGTGATCTCAGGAAGTTGAGATACTTAGTTATACTTAGTAGAAAGGAAACAATCATGATGTGAAGAGGAAGCAATCACATGATCTGAAAGTATTCATTTGGCAACTGTTTCAGATTTTGTGTTACTCAAGGACGAGCAACATTTAAGTTCAGGGTATTCTGATTAATCCAAATTCATCATGTTTTTATTCTCCATCTTGGGCCCAATTCGACTAAATACATTCAGTTTCAACTCCCTAAATCTTACAATGTGCAATTTTTCTTGGTTGATCAGATTATTAAGTTATTAACTAGTTTTATATGTATTTCATGCAGATCATGGTGAGGTTGAACCTTCAGCTGGGTCCCACCTTCACTCAACCCTAAATCCACCTCCATCTTCATCAACATCATCCTTCTACCTTCACCATCAATACCACCTTCATTTCACCCTTATCCACTTTCAACATTATCATCACCACAACTTGCTTTATTCCACCTTTATCTCCATCAACCATCATCCGAATCAAACCCTAATAAGTGGGGCCCACCTTCTCAACCCTAGATCTACCTTCACTCAAGATCCTCTCATCCTCGGTCTTGACCAAACGGTCTTGATCCATTCGGTTTCACCTCATTCGGTCTTGGGCTTTCTCCTCACCACATGATCACGGATCGACGACCCCCATCCATCCAACCACATGATCTGCCCTTGCGGTTTACCCTCTCCATTGCCTTAACAGTTTTGAGCCTTCCCCCCTCTATACGGTCTCAAGACCATGTGAAGCCTCACAGTCTCAAGACTGTATGGGCAACCATCTACCCGAGACCGCAAAGATCTTCGTCGACTGTATCCCTGGCACCGTCGATGCCTCCTGCCCTAGCGACATCATTCTCTTCCTTCTTATCTGTCGACCTGCAACCCTAAACACCTCGTCGAATTGCTTCCACGCCTCCATCATTCTCCAACCAACATCGACACCGCTTGCATGTTCCTCCATCTCCCTCGCCTAACGTCCGCGATGTTGTTTCTGCCTAGCCCTAAAACTCCAGCTACGACCTGTAGCACCACCTGCACTACCTCCTTGATGCACCTTATCCTCGACGGTGTCATCCTCCACCGGATCACGAGCATACACCGCCTCCCCTTCTTCATTCCCACCACAGACCACCACCTACAAAACCTAACCCTCGACGCCCTACACTGCCCCCACCTCGCTCACGGTCCTGGTCTCTGCCCTCCACATAGTTTTGAGACCGTGTGGCGACAAACAATCTTCGAGATCGTATAGCCTTCACTCACCAGTAGGGACGCCGAGACCGTTTGGACAAGGCCATGAAGATCCCAGGACCAGTTGGATTCGAGATCATTTTGAGGCCGAAGACCGCTTGGACGAGAGGCACAAGACCATTTGATCGATGTTAGGCCACAAATTGTGAAGAACTAGAGGCAACCAAGATCATTAAGTCTCCAAGACCATTTGAACGAGAGGTCTCAGAACTCCAGGACCATTTGGAGTCACAGACCTTGAAGATCAGGAAGGAACCGCGAGACCGATTAGAGATTGAAGACTATTTGGACACTGAAGCGAAGACCGTTTGGAGCCACATCTGCAAACTGTGAGCAACCGAGATTGTTTGGAGGTGAGGAACAATGGGGCAGCAGACCGTGAAGGCCAGAATGCCCAAACCGATAGGTCATAGATCGTGAAGTGAAGACCGGTTAAAGATCAAAATCATTTGGATGTTAATCGGTCTCCAAGACCATTTGGATGACAGTGAGACCATGAAGGCTGCTAAGACTCAAGCCTGTTAGGGCAACAAGTGAAGAAACCAAGACCGTTTGGATGATAATACTTATCAAGTCTAAATAGTTAAGAACTAGAATCGGTCCTCCAAAACCGTTTAAAATTTGGATTCACACCAAAAACATGAGGACCGGAGACCAGTTCCTTTAAATAGGACGAGTAAGATCCTCATTTGAGGCATCAGATCTGGGACGCCGCCTGGCTGCCCAAATGCAAGATTCGATCCAGATCCATCCACATACATCCACGCTATTGTCACTTCGCCTTCTGCACCCCTTACTGTGAGCAAGGAGGTCAAGACGAGAAAGAAGGTGGAGAAGAAGATCTGCCCATTCTGCCTTGGTGGTTCTTCCTCCTCATCTAGATCTGCTCTGGCACGATGTAGAAGACCACATCCTCTTCACTGAGCTACGACTACCTCCTGCATCATGCTCATGGCGAATTCTTCACTCTCTCTTGGTCTTCTTATTTCTCGCATCATGAGCGAGTAGTTCCTTTTCACTGGGGTGGGGGTACTAGCCCCTCTACCCATGCAAGCATGTTCTCTTGTTAAACATTCCACGACTACTTTTCATTTCGTTGTTAATCATTAATGTTTGTAGATTGATTACATGCTTGCTTTTAACTTATTCTTCCCTATGTTGCGAGAACTTCTATATGTAGGGAAGAATGTCGATTAACGAGGTTGACTCCCAAAATATAAATAGAATGGGGTTCCTTGAGGTCGTAAGTGTATGATCCGTGAGGGCATGAGCCATCTATCCTATGGTGATGCTTTTGTGGCCTAAACATCCTTCAGGGAGAGCCACAACTTTAGTTGGATATCTATATCTTTGTTGTTAATCGTCGATGTTTGCTTGTGGATTAATTGCCTACTTTCTTGTCGATTACCACGTTTGACTCCTTGACAAGAACTTCTGATAGGATTCCTTGAGGTCATAAGTGTATGATCTGTGAGGGGACGAGCCATCTAGCGCATGGTGATGCTTATGTGTGCCTAAACATCCCTCAGGGAGGGCCACAACTTCAATTGGATTTATGTATCTTCGGAGCCGTAAGTGAGTGATCTGGATGGTGACGAGGCATCTGATACCTAAGGTGATGCTTACACAAGCCTAACGCCCGTATGGGGGGTTTTGTAGCAGCTCTATTTGGATGGTTATATCTTGCCTGGATGTTTGATGTTTGGATGTGTTTGCATGTGTAGTGGTGGTGAAACCCTAGACCATCCCAACGATTCCATATCACTAATCTAGATTCAATTTTAATTATGCTCTTTACTTTCTTGCAATTAGTTTAATTAAACTCAACTCAACCTTTGTTCTAAATATTATCCTTACTTGAGATAGACTAGACTAGAAACGATTCTTAAAAATAGTGTCCCTTGGGATTCGATCCTCAACTATACTGCGATAAGTCCCATCCGCTTGCGGGTGGTATTATTGCACAAGGTTTTGGTAAAAGCTCTAGGATTTCAGCCCCGAGTGAATTTGTTAGTGCGATAATAAACCATGTCAAATTATGGCGTCGTTGCCGAGGACAACGAAATCAGTTAGTCAAATCTAGTTCTTTTAAGGCTAATCTAGGATTTTGCTTTTTTCTTTTGATACAACTGATCATTCACTTGAATTCGGTTCTACTCTCAAAATTTCACTTCTAAAGAATCTTTCCATCCCAGGTACCAACAAAGACTAGTGTATGCACCACTCAAACAGTCCCGATCTCACTGCTAGCTTTGATCCTGAGATAAACAGAACTTTTCATCGTCAGAATAGAGAGAACCAAGTAAGGATGGCTCAAGAGGAGGAAATAGCCCAAAGGGTCGCTTAAGCCCTTACTGCACAAAGAGATAGGCTTATGCAAGAAGCCAGAGCTGCAGTTGAAGCAGAAATCCGAGCAGCACAAGCAACAACTCAAGTAGCAGAACTTTAGAAGGACCTTAGGGAGTTCTCAATCCCTAAAGCTACTGATGTTCACCATCTAGTACAACCTCCTCCCATCAATGCTCCCAATTTCGAGATTTGGTCACATTGGATCACCTTGCTTCAGAACAGTGCATTCTATGGTAAACAAGGAGAAGATAGTCAGGAGCACTTTCTGAGATTCATTGATCTATGTGATATGACAAAGCAAAATGGAGTCACAAATGATGCCATCTGACTCCGTCTCTTCAAGTATTCTCTTGCTGATAGAGCTATAAGTTGGTAAAATTCCTTGCAATGTGAATCCATCACCACTTGGGAACAACTTCAAAATATTTTTCTGGAAAAATTTTACCCCCTTCTCTCAATATGAAATCAGGGGATGTATAACTCAATTCACTCAAGTCCCTGGAGAATCCCTTGCTGAACATGGGAAAGATACAAAGAGCTTCTGTGCAAGTGTCCACACCATGGTATTCCTAAGAATCAACTCATTGAGATCTTCTATAGGGGTGTGGATGACAATATCAAGAGGTTCTTAGACTCCTCATCTGGAGGTAACTTCATGCGTCAAAGTTATGATAGCACATGGAAGGTTATCACCCTTGGAGCTGAAAATCAAGCCAACTGGGGTAGACCCGTAAGTAAAGGAGTGTTGAAGGTAGCTATGGAAGAAGCTACTCCCAAGTACAAGTCTATCACCCAATCCCTCAAGCTCGTAGTCGCCAAACAAGATCATCTTGAAACATCTATTGCTGCTTATGAAAGAAGACACTTACTCCCACAAGAATAGATCAAGTCAGCTTTACTATTCTGTGAAGCATGTAAAGGAAATGACCACTCTACACTGGCCTGTAATGTTCTCTATGATGTTGTTCTAAGCAACGTATATGGCCAAGGAAATAATGGTAAAATGGAAAATCTCAATGTTGTCAACACCATCCCTGGTCAAGGATATTACAATCCGAATCAGAATAGGAACCATCCTGGTTTTCAATATGGAAATCCTTTAGGAGCAGAGAACTCACGACAACTTGGTTCAAATAATAAGCAATGAGGCTCACCAGGATTCCAGTATAACCAACAACAAAATTTCGGGAATCAAGGAAACTTTAGGGGTAACTTTCAAAATAGGAACTACAACAATTATCAGAACAATTCTCAGTTCCAGAATCCCAACCAAGTCCCCAATCAACAAAAACAGCAAGGACAACAAGCCAGTCCTATCTCTCCTGATGACAAGCTCTCAACTATTGAGAAAATGTTACAATCACGACAGACTATGATAGCTAACCAGCAAGCCCATCAGAAGGCTATTAAATCTTAACTAGATCAACTTACAGCTAGAATGAAGCCAGCTGTTGGAGCCTTTGCTGGCCAACCAGATAACAATCCTAAGCACCCAAAGCAACTGAAGGTTGTCACCACCAGGTCTGGAAAAGACTATTTACATCCCCTTGTCAAGACACATGTGGTTATTACAGACGAAGATGACTCTGTAGCTGTCCAGGACTCTACAACATCTGAGTCTCAACCAAAAGGGGTAGTGTGACTACTGATAAGACATGTGAGGAAAGTTCTGAAAAATCGACTGTTACCGAAAAAGAAACACCAGAGGAAGAAGTACCAATGTACAAGCCTCGTATACCTTTCCCAGCTCGTTTGAGGCAGACCAAGCTTGACACTCTATTCAACAAGTTCAAAGAAGCTATGAAGAAACTTCATGTTGATATACCCTTTCTTGATGCACTGGCTGAAATACCAGCATGGACAAAATACTTAAATCCCTCCTTACAAGGAAGTGTATAACCAAAGAATATGAGACAATTAAGTTAGCAACCACCACATCCAATATCATCTAAAGCAAGATGCCCAAGAAGCAGAAAGACCCAGGATCTTTTGGGATCTCTTGTCATATTGGTGATTCTTCATGTAAGAAAGGATTGGCCGATCTTGGTGTCAACATCTCCATCATGCCACTTAGCCTTTGCAAGAGGCTAGGGTTTTCTGAACTGCTTCCTACCGGCATGACTATACAACTTATAGATAACACTGTGACTCTCCCCTTGGGATTTATTGAGGATGTACCTGTCAAGGTAGGCAAAAATTCCTATGTTCCGTGTGACTTCGTCATAATGGACATAAAAGAGGATGTTAGATACCCTCTCATATTTGGTTGTCTGTTCCTTGCCACTGCAAGAGCTCTGATTGATGTTGAAGTAGGAACATTGCTCCTTTGACTAGGTAAAGAAACACTCGAGTTCAAAGTTTTTGAAAGTATGTGAAGACCAAGCATGTAAGAAGTCTACTTGATTGAGTGCATAGAGCAGATGTCACTCCTTACGCGAGAGGATTATGAACAAGAAGATCCATTAGGAGTGGCTCTGACTAATCCAAATGTAGAGAATTCAGTTGACGAATAAGTGAAAAGTTGTGTTCTCCACCTCGATACTACTGAAGAAGATCCTGAAACCAAAATTGAGGAACTTAAAGTTGTGGATGTTACTGAAGAAACATGTGAGAACCCACAAGCTCCTGAAATGAAACCCCTACCTGAAGGATTGAAGTATATGTTTCTAGATGACCTAAAGGTCTACCCAGTTATCATAAATTCAGATCTAACAACAGAACAAGAAGATAAACTTCTCAGGGAATTAAGGGAAAGAAGAAAAGCTATCGGTTACAAGATGAGTGATCTCACTGGGGTCAGTCAAGCGCTTTGCATGCACAAAATCCCTATGATCAAAGACCACAAGCCGATTGTCAAACATCAAAGGAAGCTTAATCCAAATATGAAAGAAGTAGTCTGCCGTGAAGTTATCAAATTGATTACTACATGGATCATCTATCCTATATCTGACTCTCCATGGGTTATTCCATTACATGTTGTCCCAAAGAAAGGTGGCACTACTGTTATACGAAATGAAGAGAATGAACTCATCCCCACACGTACAGTCATCGGGTAGAGGATGTGTATTGATTACAGGAAGTTGAACAAGGTGACATGTAAGGATCATTTCCTGATGCCTTTTCTTGACTAAGTTTTAGAACGGTTGGCTCACCAAGAATATTTCTGCTATCTCGATGGTTACTCTGGATTCTATCAAATTCCTATACATATAGATGAACAAGAGAAAACAACTTTTACTTTCCTATTTGGAACATATGCCTTTAGAAGGATGTCGTTCGACCTCTACAATGCACCCACAACCTTCCAGCGTTTCATGGCTATATTTATTGGTCTCACTGAAACTATCATGGAAGTTTTTATGGATGATTTTTCTGTATATGGAGATTCATACGACTCATGCCTAAAGCACCTCTCCCTTGTCCTTAAACGCTGTGAAGAAGCACATCTTGTGTTGAACTGGGAGAAGTGTCACTTTATGGTAAAGGGATTGTCCTTGGCCATAGAGTCAGCAGTAGAGGGATCGAAGTAGATAGAGCAAAAATCGAAGTGATTTCCAAAC
Organism: Alisma plantago-aquatica; assembly: GCA_963693085.1. Classification (NCBI taxonomy): domain Eukaryota; kingdom Viridiplantae; phylum Streptophyta; class Magnoliopsida; order Alismatales; family Alismataceae; genus Alisma; species Alisma plantago-aquatica. The sequence continues at coordinate 477,901,001 of OY856413.1, read as the reverse complement.
TCGCTATCCCGACAGATGTAAGAGAAGTTTACACATTCCTCAGTCATGCAGGCTTTTATAGATGGTTTATAAAGGATTTCTCCAAGATAACCAAGCCAATGACAAATTTGTTGCTAAAGGACGCTGATTTCCATTTTGACAAAGAATGTATCAAGAGTTTCAATAACCTGAAGCATGCCCTTACAACAACACCCATCATCAGAGCTCCCGATTGGGATCACCCATTCAAAATTATGTGTGATGCCAGTGATTATGTTGTGGGTGCTATTTTAGGCCAACGTATAGAGAAGAAACACTATGTGATCTACTATGCATCGAAAACCCTCGGCGAAGCTCAGAGGAACTATGCAACTACTGAAAAGGAACTCCTTGCATTCGTGTACACCTTTGACAAGTTTAGATCCTATCTCATCGGTTCTAAAGTCATTGTATACATGGATCATGCCGCTATCCATTACCTCCTAGTGAAGAAATATGCTAAACCTAGGTTAATTAGATGGATTCTCCTCTTGTAGGAATTTGATATGGAGATAAGAGATAAGAAGGGTACAGAGAATGTTGTAGCAGACCATCTCAGTCGTATTCACACTCTGGAAACCGAGAAGATCTTGATTAATGATTCTCTCCAAATACGACCAACTAATGAAGGTTTCAGAAGCTACCCCTTGGTATTGGGATTATGTGAACTATCTCGTTGCTGGTGTCATCCACCCTGAATGCACCGGAAATGCATTGAAGAAATTCATGCATGATGTGAAGCAGTATCACTAGGACGAAACGTACCTATTCCAGCTTTGCACTGATGATCTCTACAGACGTTGTATTGCTGAGGAGGAAGCCCAGCTTATTTTAGAGCAATGTCACTCAGGCCCAGTTGGGGGCCATATGACATTAGTACATTTTCGACCTCTACCGTCGCTTCCGCTAGCGTCACTTATATTAGAGAGACCGACCGAATAACCTAAAACCGAAGCAAAAAGTCATCAGAAAAAATCCACGTACCGCTTTTAGCTATTGGGTCGGTTTTTAAGGATAATCGACGCTAGAAAAGACCCGCAAAATCATCAAATTCGCGGCACACATAAACATAGCATTGAATTTATATGAAAACTGACCCAACATGCTTCCCGCGGAGAAAATTTGTTTTATTTTGCCTTTCGTGCGTCGATCTATAGGGTCAGTTTATATAAGCGACCTAGTTACTTGTCGTCCGCGCAGAGACATTCTCGGGTCAGTTTTTAAGATCGACCGTCCCTAGAAGTGATCCGTGCAGAGACCTTTCGGGTCAGTTTTCCTATTTAGCCGTCCCTAGAAGTCTCTGCGCAGAGACCCTCTCAGGTCGGTTTTCCAATATAGCCGTCCCTAAAAGTCTTCTTCTCAGGACCCTCTCGGGTCGGTTTTTTGGTTTAACCATCCACATAGACGTCGGAGCGCGGGCACCATAGGGACCTCTTGAGTCGGTTTCCTTGCATAACCGACCCGAGAAGTATTATAATTTTTTCAAAACCCTTTTCTCTCACTCACACTCTCACTCACTCGCACTCTCACACTCCTCATTCTCGCACTCCCTCACTCTCGTCTCTCTCGTTCTCTCACTGTCGCCCTTACTCTCGCCGACGCCAAGGTCCCGCGCCGCCAAAGTCTTGCCACCAGCTCGCCGCTCGCCGCTCACCAGCTTGCCATTCGTCGCCAAGGTACCTCTCCGTCGTTGCCGTATCTCACTAGCTCACCGACAAAAGCGCCGTCAAGGTTTCACCGTCGTTGCCGTAGCTCACCAACTCGCCGCTGTTGCAGTAGCTCACCAGCTCACCGCCGTTGCCGTAGCTCACCAGCGCACCGCCAAGGTCGCTATTGTTACTTCTTCAAAAGCCGCCCGCCGCCGACACACCTTCATCTCTCGCGCGGCCCGGCCCTGTTGATAACGACAAATGACATTCCAAAGCTTTTCCTCCACACTCGCGCCTGAGAGGTAAGATTTTCCATTTCCCATTTCAAGCTTTGTGTTATCCTTTGTACGGCTATGTTGGTGCTCTTCCTTATGTTGGGGTGTAGCACAATAGTGTTGGTGTCTTTTGCACGGTCGTGTTGGTGTATTTTGCATGGCTAAGTTGAAATGACAGTGTTGTACCGCGGTCGTGCTAGGTACACTGGTCGTGTTGGCTGTCTTTTGCATTTGAGTCTTGATTTACTGTTATCTATTATGAAAGATCCTGCATGATGTTTAATTTACGACTTTCTCTTTATATCTGTCAAGAGCACCTAATTGATTATTCAATTCAGTACATATAAATGAATGTTTATCTAGTATACCAACCAATAATAGAAACATGTATTCTTTTATATCTATATTTTTATTATCAATCAAATATGTAATCATTGTATACAATCTAAAAATACAAGGGTAGACATTGTTTAGTTTTAGATTGACACTTTAGGGTTTATAGATGAGACCACCTATGCATAAATATGACAAATACATTTATATATAAACTTAGAAACCCGTTCAAAGTTTATTCATTAGGAGTAAATTTTGGATAGTCCCCGATATCAGACTGTTTTTGGATATTTAATCTCACTTAGGATGTAGTTGTATAATGTATGTTTAGTTTTGAAGAAACTTTTAGTAGTATTTCCTCATTTGTTCTCTGGGTACATATGTGAGTGGTTATTTGCCATTTACATTGATGTACTTGGAGAACTAAGGGGAAATGCTACTAAAATTTTATTGAAAACTAAACATACATTATACAATTACTAGTGAGGTTAAATATTTGAAAATGGGATAGGTGGTACACTTTAGTATAAAAGTAATGAATTTCCTATCAAAAAAACCTTACAACTTATAGTATCAATATTAAATGCTTAGTTTGATAATTAATTTTAATGTGATCAAGAAAATGAGTCGGAGTTGGATGTCTATCAAGAACCATTGCAGTCCAGAGTTTACCAAAGGTGTTGATGAATTTATCAGATTTACTGAGGAACATAGGAAACTACCTACAGATAGGTTCTATTGTCCATGTAGAAATTGTGGTAACAATTTGAAAGTTGATATTGTTGAAGAAATTAAGAATCATGTCATATGCAATGGGATCATACAAGGTTATAATGAATGGTATTGGCATGGAGAGAAACTTAATTATGGATCAGAAAATGTCGATACTAATAGTGGTGACATAGAAGATATAGATAATGATGTTAATGTTAATGATGAACCGATTCAGGATGACCCGATTCAGGATGATATGGTTGATGAGATGCTACGTAGCTGTCAGGACAATATCATTGATCCACCTTCTTTATTTGCAAACATTGTCCATGATGCTGAAAAACCATTATATAAGGGTTGTACTAAGTTCACGAGGTTGAGTGTTGTGATGCGATTATATACTCTTAAAGCTCAAAACTGGTGGAGCGATAAGAGTTTCACTTCATTGTTGTCTTTGTTAAAGGAAATTCTTCCTGAAGGCAACGAGCTTCCAATTTCTACATATCAAGCAAAGAAAATAATGTGCCCAATGGGAATGGAGGGTAAGAAGATTCATGCATGTCCAAATGATTGTGTGTTATTTCAGAAGGACTATAGTGATTTGATAAATTGTCCAAAATGTGGTGCGTCAAGGTACAAGACTACAAATTCAACTAAGGCTAAAAATGGCTCTTCTGCCAAGGTGATGTGGTATCTACCAATAATACCACGATTTCAATGCTTATTTGCTAATACAGAAGATGCCGCAAAATTTGTCTTGCCACATTTAATGAATTGGGAAATAGAAGTAAATGTTTGGCTCGATACTTAGCCAACCAAAGCCCAGGATCACATATGTTGGTCAATTTAACAAAAGATGCAGTTGGGAGGGATTTTGAGAATTTTATTTTTCTTGATGATATTATAGAGTTGTTCCGGTATGATTGGCTAAATACTTCGATATTAGAAGTATGGATAAGGTAAGAATTAATCAATATAGATTACTCGAATATATACATTTTTAGCTTATTTGTAACATATCAAATTTTTGCAAATGTTTTACAGCCATTTATATACTGAGATGACAAACTTTGATATAAAGAATGTTGGATTCTTAGTTCCTTCAATCACTAGTCAAGTGCAGACACAAATGGATGATGTGAATGAGTACTTCAGTAATGCATTCAAATATTTTGGTAGTGTGGGAAAGGAAATTATTCTAATTTCTTTTAACGTCCAGTAAGTATTATAATTCAATAGAATTCTAATATTGACTAAATTCTAATTCTAATTTTTGTTTTCAATATAAATTTACTCAGATCTAGACATTGGGAACTAGTGGTGGTTGTCCCAAAATTAATGACTTTCTATTATCTTGACCCAATGGGAAAAACAACAAGGGGTCACAAACTGAGATTTCCAACTATGGAGTAAGCATAAATTTAGTTTCTATAACATCAATTGTTATGCTTCAACATGATATTTATACTTAGAATTTCTATTTTGACAACTATCGTAATCAAATTGATTGATAGGGGTATAAAGGCTTATCGTGAAGGTGGAGGAATAATACCCACAAAATTAAAGACACTGACTTTGAAAAATGTCAAGGTAACTACTTTGACTACTTAGTCGTATATGTACAACTCTTACAGTAATGTATTAATGACAAATTTTATATGTTAACTCTCTTATAGTCTTATTTCAACTCTATTTGTAGCAGTTTACTAATACTAAGTATAATTCTTTATTTGTAGTGTCCTATACAAAATAATGACTGGGCTTGTGGCTACTAAGTAATGAAGTATATGCAAACTACTTTCAAAGAAGCATCACTAGAAATTCAGAGTATAGATAAGGTAATTAATAAAGAATAACATCATAAATTTACAAGTGAGATTTGCATCATTTTATAAAATATATATGAGCATGTACTTTTTTTGTAGATCTTTACAACTCATTCTTACACACTTGATGGGTTAAATGAATTTTGAGAAGAATGGTCAGATGCTTTTCTTAATGAAGTCACTATAACATTGGATTGAATTCATAACTTCATTTTAATATCACTTTTAAACTTGCAATCTATCATTGTTGTTAGTATGTGCTATGTGTATGAATGTTAGTATGTGCTATATGTCTCATTTGAATGAATTTATCTTAGACTTGCAAGAATGTTAGTAAGTGTTGTGTATGAAGATGTCTCAACTCAATATATGTGAATAATTGTTGTTATGAATGTGTGTGGTTTGGAGATTGATACATCAATTAAAAAAGGATTGGACATAAAAGTTAGTAAATGGCTTTGGAATGCATTTTTGGCTTGCATCATTGCATTTGCAAGTCTATTTCTATTGCAGGTTTTGAATTGCGTAAAGCAAATTCTGTTTTGCAGGTTGTTGTACTGAAGATTTCTGGTTCTGCAGAATTTTTCTTTAAAAAATGTAACTTCTTGGGTCAGTTATACACAAAAACCGACCCAGTAGGTTCATCCCAAAATTCTACAGCTATTTGAAGACTTCTAGGGTCGCTCATGGAGAAAATTGACCCTATAGATACTTCTTGGGTCGGCTATATACAAAAACCGACCCAGTAGGTTCATTCTACAGCTATTTGAAGACTTCTAGGGTCGCTTATGGAGAAAAACCGACCCAATAGACACTTCTTAGGTCGGTGATACAAAAAAACCGACCCAATAGGTTCATCCCAAAATTCTACAGCTATTTGAAGACTTCTAGGGTCGCTTTTGGAGAAAAACCGACCCAATAGATACTTCTTGGGTCGGTTATATACAAAAACCGACCCAGTAGGTTCATCCCAAACTTCTTGGGTCGGTTATATACAAACACCGACCCAACAGGTTCTCCTTGGTCGGTTTTTGTACTTTTGGTGGGTCGGTTTTTGTACTTTTGGTGGGTCGGTTTTTGTACCTCTCTTTGGTCAGTTGTTTACCTCTTTTGGGTCGGTTTTTTACCTCTCTTGGATCTTTTTTTACCTCTCTTGGGTCAGTTTTTGTTCCCTTTAGGGTCGGTTTTTGTACCTCTGTAGGGTCGGTTTTTCTACCTCTATAGCGTCGCAATACTATAGCGACGCCCACCTAGGCGTCGCCTCAAAAGTGACGCTACATGCTTCAAAAAATCGACGTTGTAGACCAATACTTTACTAGTGTGAGTTCTAAGAAAACTACTTTGAGGGTTTTGCAATGTGGTTTCTTTTGGCTGACCATATCCAAAGACTCCTACAGATTTATTCTATCATGTGAAAAATGTTAGGGAATGGGTAACATTATGAAAATAGATGAGATGCTACTTAAACTATGGCAAGAAGTTGAGATTTTTTATGTTTGGGTGTGGACTACATGGGTCTATTCCCATCTTCACATGGATTTTCCTACATCCTAGTTGCAGTTGACTATGTCTCAAAATGGGTAGAGGCCATACCGACCGTCACTAGTGATTCCAAACATGTCATCAAGATGTTCAAATATATTATTTTTCCCCATTTCGGAGTCCCACACACTGTGATATCTGACGGAGGTTCTCATTTTCTAGAAAGAAGTTTTGAAGCATTGCTGAGGAAATATGGTGTCACACACAAGGTATCCTCCCCTTACCATCCCCAAACAAGTGGGCAGGTTGAGATTTCTAACCGTCAACTCAAGGCTATCTTCGAAAAGATGGTGGGCCACAACCGAAAGGATTGGGTAGAAATCAATGACGCCTTGTGGGCCTACCGAACTGCTTTTAAGACTCCTCTCGGAACTACACCATTTCGATTGATCTATGGAAAGTCATGCCACCTACTTACAGAACTAGAATACAAAGCATGGTGGACAATTAAACAACTGAATTTTGATATGAAGGAATCCAGCCAAGATAAGATTCTACAACTTCAGGAGCTGGAAGAACTCAGAATGACAGCTTATGAGAATGCACGAATCTACAAAGAACGTACAAAACTTTGACACGATGGTCATCTGAAAAAAAGGATATACAAGTGGGAGACCAAGTTCTATTGTTCAACTCAAGACTGAAGTTATTCCCAGAAAAACTCCGTTCTCGTTGGTCTGGATCTTACATTGTCAAGATCATGTACCCACATGGTGCTTTCTCTTTATGGAGTGAAAAGTTGGGCGAATTTGTGGCCAATGGTCAATGCTTGAAGAGATATTTCACCTCATCTGACGTAGGCACCGAAGCAATGATGGATCTCACCAATCCAACATATCCACTAGAAAATTGAAGGAATCAAGTCGAGCCATCGACATAAAACAAAGGCGCTTGTTGGGAGTCAACCCGGTCAATAATTTTTTTTACTTTTAAATTTTGAATTAGAATTTTTTCTTAATTTTTGTAAAATTTTAGATAATTTTTCACTAAATAAAAATTGCATCACGATATGCTATCTTGAGTTCTGATTAATCTTCATTTTTGAGACTTTTAGATGGAGGGTGCGCACTGATTGGAACGCAACCACATCTGGGGGTCCAACCGGTATGCATTTTCCTCTCCATCTCGGATTTAGAGTTTTCTCAGGACGAGCAAATTTCTAAGTTTAGGGTGGAAGGCGGGTGGTGTGTACTCTACTTTCCACCCACTCCTATCTGTTTCAGACTTAAGATTTCATCGTTGCATTTTTGAGCAATTTTTTTCAAACAAATTTGACGCCTCTCAATAATAACAATTACCAAGCTGGCTAGTTTCTCTCTCTATGATTTTCTTTGCATCATTATTGTAACATCCCCGACCTGGGTTATGAGTTAACCCTAGGTGTTTTGCTTAAATTATGTAATTGGATGCTTGTGATTATCTCCTAGTATGTAATTAAGTTCATCAGGAACATACACTTTCATTTCTGTCCTTTTTAAACAATGTTGTAGTATTGTTTTGTAATACATGGACCTATGTGCAAATTACCCAGTTAGAGGGGTTAACTTGCAAATTGCACATGTTAAGATGTTCCTCTGATAATGAGACATCATATGAATGAATATGGTGAGGTATGATGCATTCTCCAAGGTTGGGCATCAAGATGCAGCTTGTGGAGCAATCTTTGTACTAAAAACCCTAGTTTTGGTGTAAAGTGCAATTTACCCAAAATGTGGGGTGCAACTTGTAAAATACATTTTCTAGAGTATCTTTTGTGACTCTTAACATCATTTAGAGGAAGAATGATTAAGGGGGCACTTCAATTAAATAATCATATAAGAAGAATAATCTTTGTAATAGAATCACCAAGTTGTAAGTAAGGAGACCCTTATATATGTGCACCCTAGTAATAAGGTGACCTTCTTTGCCTTTAGCCTTTAGTTTTAGAAGTAGTTTTTCTTAAGAAACAAGGAGAAGGGACGTGCCTAAAAGATGGAAGGACCTAGATGTGAAACCATGAAACTAAAGTTCTTATGTTGAAAATAACCCCAAGGTATATAGGCTTCTTTCCTTTGCAAACCAAGGGATCGTTCCCTTGTTTCTTTCACTTATCTTCTTGCTCAACCGACTGAAGGCAGAACTCTGGAGAAGAGGGAGACAACCAACCTGTTCTAGGTAAGCTTTGACTATCTTCTTGCTCGGATTCATGGAGGGATTCCTTGTGTAAGGTTGGTTTATGGTTCTTCTTCTTTAGGTTTCTCTTTCTAGCCGACTTTCCCCAACCTTTTTTTGGAGAAACACCTTTGGCCGACCTGTGGAGCTCAAGACGCCATTAAAGACTTGAAAGCTTGGAAGCTTGGAGCTCTAGGGACGACCTTTGAGGTGGGTTTTATATCTCTAAACCTCCTTCTTTATTATGCATATCTTGTTCTTGCATAATAGTAGTTAGTTCTTCTTCTTCCCCAACTTTCCTTGCAAACTTGCAAGCAATCCGTGAAAAAACCAACCAGATCCGAGGTTAAAGATGATGGGCATGATTTTTTATGTAACTTTACCAAACGACCTTGGACCTTTGATCTAAATGGTTTGCAAGACCGTTTGAAATCAAACGGTTTCAACACCGTTTGATTTCATGCGGTTTGCAAGACCGTTTAGAATCAAACGGTCTCCAAGACCGTTTGAAAAGTTTGAACAAGTGAAAACTGTTTAGAGGTCTGCTGTAAACATATTGAATTAATCATTTACAAAGAATCATAATCTAATTGCAAACCAATCACAAGTTGAAGGCATTTCAATCCTCTAAACCCTAATCGGGTTCAATTGCTGAATTCATAAACCAATCTTGTTGAAGTTTGGGTTGAGTGGCCCAAACGGTTTCAAAACCGTTGGGGATTCACTCAAACGGTCTCAAGACCATTTGGTGACCACCCAAGACTGTTTCGAGGTCTAGGGTAAAGATAATTTGATCAATTGCGGGTCCAATCACAATAGGTCGATGAATTGATTAAAAATGCTGATTTTAGACCTAATTAGGGTTCAACCCTTATCAAATTGACTTAGATTTTGATGAAACTTTGGGAAAACAGTCTCAAGACCGTTTGTAGGATGTCCAAACGATCTCAAGACCGTTTGGGCCAAGTTGGGACCCAATTGAGTGACAATTGATAGGTTCAACTTCAATTAGACCCATGTTGATCAATGTTGATGGTTAATCGATTACAAACCCTAATTCAATTAGGTCCAACCCAATTGGCTATCAATTGAGGGTCAATTGAGTGTCCAATTGGTTAAGGATAACCCTAATTGGCTCAATTGATAAGTGGTTTACATATATGAGGTCAATTGAAGAGTTCAACATTGAAAACCCTAATCGATTATATGTGTTGATGTACCTTTGAGGTCCATGCAGTTTTGAACCTTTTGGACCAAACGGTCTCAAGACTGTTTGAGTCCAAATGGTCTCAAGACCATTTGGGGCCAAACGATCTCAAGACCGTTTGGGCTCAAATGGTTTCAAAACCGTTTGAAGGTCATGCAGTTTGGAGCTTATGCGGTTTTGAATCCATGCGGTTTGCTTATGCGGTTTGATCAAACGGTTTCAAGGTCAACCATGTCCAAACGATCAACACAATCAAACGGTTTCAAGACCATTTAAGGTCAAACGGTCTTGAGGGTCATGCGGTTTTGATGGTCACAAATATCAAATGGTCAACTCCTACATGCGGTTTCAAAACCGTTTGGAGGTTGAAGTGTGAAACCGTTTGGTGACTTTTAGGGTTAAGTATACCTAATTCCTTGAAGGCTTAAGTGGTTCAATGGTTGTCTAATCCAAACCCTAATGATACCTAAAGACATTAAGGGGCTAAGTGCTTAATAGATTGACCCATGCTATGATCAATGGTGGACATTACGAATGTGCCCTTGAAGGGTTCAAGTAAATAACACCCCTTGAGTAAGCAAACCCTAATAACATGATAAGTGGTGGTTTAACTTATGTTAATCAATGATGACTTGACCTAATCTAATCTAGAGTGATGTAAACATTATTCATTAATAAGAGAAGAGAGAAGACTCCAATTATGATTGGAATTCAAGTAAAATACCTTCAATACATGTGAATACACATGATTAGGGTATGATCCATCAAAGTGAGATCATAGAAACCCTAATTGTGATAATTGATGAATCTTAACCTAATTTGAAGGCATCAATGATGATAATTTCATACATGGTGATGCTATGGGTTCAATTCACCATGGAGTGAATAGTAAACCCTAATTCTAGGGTAATAACATGTAATGTGAATAGTAAACCCTAATTTAGGGTGATATCATGAAGGGAATAATTCTAGGTCATATTTTAAGTATGAAACCCTATGAATGAATTACAAAGTGAAGAACCTTTATACCTTGTAAGCTTAAGGGGTTTGATAACCCAGATTGAGGTGAATAAACCCCAAACCCTAGAAATCAATCGGGTATGTTGTTAACTACATGACCGTGCTAAGGAGCACGGCCATGGTAGCTTTCCCTTACACGATCGTGCAAGGAAGCACGGCTGTGGTGTTCTATAAAGAAATTGAAAGATTCTGGTATTGTGCTTATACTATTATATATGCATGTCCTCAATTATATTAGTCATGCAGGTTCATATCAAGAGGTAATCATAGCCAGGTAAAAGTTATGATGTTATTGTCCTTGATACCATGTATGATATGTGAAGGATACATATACATTACTTCAATCAAGGTCATGTTGTTAGATGACTTGATATTTATGTGTCACTTGATAGCAAGCGTTATGATGATCTAAGGGTTTGAACACCCAAGTTCTTGAATCATAGTGATAAGATGATTAAGAATTGATATTCATCTGATAATTGATGTGAGATAAACTTGATATATTTAATATTTTTTTGTTATAGTAATGTTTAATACTTAAATGCTTGGAAATATGTTTGATATTAAAAGAATACTGAAATGTACCTAACTAATCAAGTATGATCATACCATGTAGAGCCCTGATCATAGATCCATCATTGTCAGAAGCTAAATGATGGTGAAACAGGTTTTCCTAAGGGAACTCCTGGATCACATACTTTTGAGTATGTGGGGGATATGGACGCGGATACCCTTACGTCCTAGTGTAGGAATTGATGTAGATGTATCTTAATCTATCAATCCTTCACTAATACTTTTATGCCAGGATGATGTATCACTAATCACCCGAGGAACCTTTAATTTTGCATCGATGAGAGATAAACATGAGATCTTTCGATGGTGAAGAGAGTACAGAATGCCACTGTGACTCTAATAGCGAAGTACCAGAATACCCTGGTGAGCTATAGTAGCAGAGACACTAGATGTCCTGCATGTTGATCCTCACACTGACTGAGGAAGATGAGGTCGTAAGAATCTGGCTCTTTTGATGACCTATGTATGATACCGATGCGACTTAATAGTGATCGGTTGGAGTATGAGCGGTATACCTCATCTCCGCAGGGCATAATAATGTTTGTAAAACATAATCAACCGCGTAGTATATTCACTAGGATTGAACTACGAGAAGCAATGATTGGTGTTACATTGTTTATTTTAAATATCCTGTTCAAGTATGTAGCATACATATTCTTCATATTCTTTAATGAAGATGCTTTACTTGTTATTAAGCCTGCTGCTGAATATTCTAAGTTAATCTGTTTATGTTAATCTTTGATTGCTATAATGAAGCTTCTGGCGGAGAGTCAAAACTCTCATTGGGACAATTATTTAAGATTGTCTCACCCCATAGATTTTAACTTTTTAGGTGGTCGTCGAGGACGAAGGAACCAGTCTGCGGGTGAGCAGTACCAGCAGCAGCAACACTAGGGGCAGCAGTGAATCTCAGGTGGAGATACTGACTGCCAAGTCCTGTAGTTAGTTAGTCTTATGTCGTCTCTGTACTCTCAGGTCCTTGGAGTAGTAGATCTGAGATTTTGGTTTTCAATCTTGAGATTTTGTATCTGGTTGTATATAATCACCCTAGAAGTAATTTAACAGAGATGTAAACTGTTTATCTTGTTTCTTATAAAGAAGTTTTATGGTTTCAAGATCTTCTCTCGAAATTTTTTAATTTTTAGTGATTTTTCGTATTCCGCTGCTAATTGAATGCTTCCGCTGAGTTTATCTCGTGTTTTGGAGATCGGAGCCCACAATTAAGTGGTATCAGAGCTCTAGGTTCGCTGAGTCTACAGAGACATAGGACTTAGGATGTCCAGTCTATCTTTAGTGTATCCAACATATCTAATAGAGTCTTCTGCTCCTCAGGAGAAGAAGATAAGTAAGGATGTCTGAGCCACATGAGGAGTACGTGGCCGAGAGTAGCGTAGCTGCACCCCGAGAAGGTCCAAGAAACCTAGAGATAGAGCAGCCTGTACCTGAGCCACCTGTGTAGCCACTTCAGTTTGACCCAGCTGACATGGCAAACCCAGCTGTTCAAACTATGTTCAGGATGTTTATGACTGCCATGACACACATCACCGATAGGCTGCCCATGCCTGCACCTAGGGCACCTGCCCAATCCGAAGGACAAAGTATCGGTAAGACGTTCGAACGACTCCGCCGAGTCAGAGCAACCGAGTACTTTGGGACAGCTGACCCCACAGATGTTGATCTGTGGTTGACTGAGTTGGAGAAAGCCTTTAGGATCTTGAACATCCCAGAAGTTGAGAAGGTTAGACATGTTGTCTATCTTCTCAAGGGGAGTGCTGGTCACTGGTGGACCATGGAAGAGCAGAAGAGGCTAGATGTGGAAGTTACATGGGAAGTCTTCCGTCGGGAGTTTGTTAACCGATACTTCCCAAAGACATTCATGGATGAGAAGATCTCTCAGTTCAAGAAATTGAGACAAGGTATGATGAACGTTAGCGAGTATGAAGCTAAATTCATGGAATTGCTGCGGTTTTGTCCGCACATGGCTGCTACAGAAGAAGAAAAGATAAGGAGGTTTGAGAAAGGGTTGAATGCCGAGTTGACTACTCCTGTGTCTGCCCTAGAGAACCGGGAGAGGTTTGCTACCTTCGTTGAGTCAGTCCAAAGGATAGAAAGGTCTGTAGCCGAGAAGAGGCAAACCCATAAGAGATATCCTCAGTTCTAGGGGTCTTCATCTAGAGACTTTAAGAAGCCTATATTCTCTGCACCTACACCTCCACCACCCAGATCTAGTTCTCAGACATAGTGGACACCGAGTAGAGGTAGAGGATGAATCCTACCACTACATGAGACTCACAGTTCAACATCAATGTCGGTCACAGTACCACCTAGACCACAACAACAAGACAGAAGCTGTTACATCTGTGGGAAGGTGGGACACTTGATGAAGGACTGCAGGGATAGGTCTGCCAGTGTGACACAGCCACAGAGGCAGAGTCAGCAAGGATCCCAGAGGAGGTAGTTTCAAGGAGCAGCTAGAGGACGTGGACAAGCATCCCAGGCTGGATCGTCAGCACCAACTCAACCTCAGGCGACAACAAGGTTCTATGCTATGAACCCACCGGATGCAGTGATCAACCCACGGGTTGTGGCAGATGGAGTTGTTATATTCTGATATGTCTAAATCTTGTATTGTATCTGTTTTAATTGACCCGGGTGCTACACACTCCTTTATCACTTGAAGAGTGATTCATAACTACAATATGACGGTCAGTCATAGGGTAGATAGCTTGTTGCTTGAGACTCCGTTGAGAGGGTCTGCTATGTTGCAGGAAGTATGCTCTCCTTGCATCCTTTTCTTTTCTGATCATCGCATTCAAGTGGACCTTATACCACTTGAGATGCAAGGATTTGATATAATCCTTGGGATGGATACGTTGGAAAGGTATAGGGTTGTCTTGGATTGTGAATCCAAGCAGGCTGTGTTTGCTGATGATAGTGACACATGGATCTTTCGAGGAGAGAGAAAGATTCTACCTACCTGTCTGGTGTCAGCTATGGTTGCTGAGAAGCTGATGAGGAAAGGATGTTATGCATTCTTAGCCCATGTGGTAGATACTACCATGGAGAGTCCTAATCCTACTGAAGTTCCTGTACTCAGGGAATTCGAAGATGTATTTCCTGAAGAACTTCCAGGTATACCCCTGCCTCGGGAAATTGATTTTGAGATCAATTTGATCCCTGATACACAACCCATAGCCCAAACACCGTATAGGATGGCGCCTGTTGAGATGGCAGAACTCAAGAAACAGCTTCAAGAGTTGCTTGAGAAGGGTTTCATCCGACCGAGCACTTCACCATGGGGTGCTCCAGTCCTGTTTGTTAAAAAGAAAGACGGATCAATGCGGTTATGCATTTATTACATACAACTCAATAAAGTAACAATAAAGAATAAGTACCCTGTGCCGAGGATTGATGATCTCTTTGACCAGTTGCGTGGTGCAACTGTATTCTCGAAGATAGACCTGCAGTCTGGATATCATCAACTTCGTATTAAGGATAGTGACATACCCAAGTCTGCCTTTAGGACAAGGTATGGTCACTATGAGTTCACAGTTATGTCGTTTGGACTAACTAATGCACCAGCTGCATTCATGGAACTCATGAATAGAATCTTCCGACCTTTCCTCGATCAGTGTGTTGTTGTTTTCATAGATGACATTCTGATCTATAGTAGAGATGCTCAGCAGCATGAATAGCATCTTTGCCAAGCTTTAACCTTGCTAAGAGAACATAAGCTATACGCTAAGTTCAGCAAGTGTGAGTTTTGGTTGCCGGAGGTATCTTTTCTTGGACATGTGATATCTGCCTCAGGTATTCGTGTTGACCCCAAAAAGGTAGAGTTTGTTCTACAGTGGGAACAACCAAAGACACCGACAGAGGTTCGTAGTTTCTTAGGGTTAGCTGGCTACTACCGGAGGTTCATTAAGAACTTCAGCTCTATAGACCTACCCTTGACCAAGTTGACTCGGAAAGACGTTCCTTTTGTCTGGAGTGATAAGTGTCAGCAATCTTTCCAGTTGTTGAAAGAGAGGTTGACAAGTGCACCTGTACTTGTGCTACCTGAGCAAGGCAAAGGATACATGGTTTTCTGTGATGCCTCCAAGAATGGACTCGGATGTGTGCTAATGCAGGATAAGCAAGTGATTTCTTTTGCTTCTCGACAACTTAAGAAACACGAGGAGAATTATCCGACACATGATCTGGAGTTAGCTGCCGTGGTTCATGCCTTGAAGATCTGGAGACATTATCTCTACAGAGAGACATTCCACATTTTCACTGATTATAAGAATCTTAAGTATATCTTTTCTGAGCACGAGCTTAACATGAGGCAACGTCGCTGGATGGAGTTAATCAAGGACTACGATTGTACAATTGATTACCATCCAGGGAAGGCCAATGTGGTTGCAGATGCTTTGAGTAGGAAATCAACAACACCATCTTCTGATAGGGCACAACTAAACTCCTTAGTATGCCCTAGAAGAGATATGCTTATCTCTTTAAGGCAAGACAATGTACAGTTGAAGGTGTCATTCTTAACTGGGTTGTTGGCTGAAATGCATATAAAATCTACTCTAAGAGAGCAGATTAAGGAGGCACAACAAGTTGATGCTGCTATTCAGCAGATCAGATCGGAGTATGGTGAGGATAAGCGAGATGGTTTCCATGACTCAGACGACCAAGTGGCATATTATCATGGTAGGATGATAGTACCGGATGCGGATAACTTGAGGAAGTTAGTCCTGGAAGAATCTCATTCTTCGATGTATGCCATGCATCCAGGAAGCACCAAGATGTATCGAAACTTAAAAGATATGTACTGGTGGCCTGGGATGAAGAAGGATGTTGCAGAATTTGTTCTGAGGTGTCCTGTGTGTCAGTAGGTCAAGGCTGAACACCAGAAGCCTGCAGGAACAATGCAACCTTTACCCATACCACAGTGGAAGTGGGACCATGTGACCATGGACTTTGTTGTTGGCTTACCCAGGACAAGCAAAGGACATGATTCCATCTGGGTAATAGTTGATAGGTTGATAAAGACAACACATTTCTTACCTGTCAAAACAACCTATTCTGCTGAGAAGTTAGCACAGTTATATGTTCAAGAGATAGTGCGACTGCACGGAGTCCCAGTTACCATAGTATCAGACAGAGGTCCCCAGTTTATGAGTCGTTTTTGGGAACGACTGCACAGAGCCTTAGGCACCCAGTTAAGGTTTAGTATAGCCTTTCATCCACAGACTGATGGACAGTCGGAAAGGACTATACAGACCTTGGAGGACTTTTTGAGAGCATGTGTTCTCCAGTTCACAGGGAGTTGGGATCTGCACCTGAGCTTGATAGAGTTTTCCTATAACAACAACTATCAGCATAGCATTGACATGGATCCTTATGAAGCTTTGTATGGTAGACGTTGTAGATCACCCTTATGTTGGTATGAAACCAGTGAATATCAGCTGTTAGGCCCTGATCTTTTACAGCAAACCACAGAGAAGATTAAAGTGATACAACAACAGATCAAGACTACACAGGATAGGCAGAAGTCATATGCTGATAGACGTCGTAGACCCTTAGAGTTCCAGGTTGGAGACAGAGTGTACCTCAAAGTCTCACCTTGGAAAGGAGTCCTTCATTTTGGAAGGAAAGGGAAGTTAGCTCCTAGATTTATGGGACCTTATCCAATCATTGAATGGGTTAGCAAGGTAGCCTATAAACTAGAGTTGCCACCAGAGTTACAGAAGTTACACCCTGTGTTTCACATTTCTATGCTGAGGAAATGTCACCCTGATACCGAGTCAGTTCTACAACCTATGGAGGTAGAATTGAATGATGATATAACTTATGAGGAAGGACCAGTGTCAATCCTTGATAACAGAATTAAGAAACTGAAAAAGAAAGATATAAGTCTTGTGAAAGTCCTCTGGAATCACCGTGGTGTTGAAGAAGCCACTTGGGAACTAGAGGAAGAGATGAGAAGGAAATACCCTACTCTTTTCTCTTAATATGCTTTGTTGATTTTGGGGACGAAATCCTTGTAAGGGGTGGATAATTTGTAACATCCCTGGCCTGTGTTATGAGTTAACCCTAGGTGTTTTGCTTAAATTATGTAATTGGATTCTTGTGATTATCTCCTGGTATGTAATTAAGTTCCTGAGGAACATACACTTTCATTTCTGTCCTTTTTAAACAATGTTGTAGTATTGTTTTGTAATACAGGGACCTATGTGCAAATTACCCAGTTAGAGGGGTTAACTTGAAAATTGCACATGTTAAGATGTTCCTCTGATAATGAGACATCATATGAATGAATATTGTGAGGTATGATGGATTCTCCAAGCTTGGGCATCAAGATGCAGCTTGTGGAGCAATCTTTGTACTAAAAGCCCTAGTTTTGGTGTAAAGTGCAATTTACCCAAAATGTGGGGTGCAACTTGTAAAATACACTTTCTAGAGTATCTTTTGTGACTCTTAACATAATTTAGAGGAAGAATGATGAAGGGGGCACTTCAATTAAATAATCAGATAAGAACAATAATCTTTGTAATAGAATCACCAAGTTGTAAGTAAGGAGACCCTTATATATGTGCACCCTAGTAATAAGGTGACCTTCTTTGCCTTTAGCCTTTAGTTTTAGAAGTATTTTTGCTTAAGAAACAAGGAGAAGGGACGTGCCTAAAAAATGGAAGGACCTAGATGTGAAACCATGAAACTAAAGTTCTTATGTTGCAAATAACCCCAAGGTATATAGGCTTCTTTCCTTTGCAAACCAAGGGATCGTTCCCTTATTTCTTTCACTTATCTTCTTGCTCAACCGACTAAAGGCAGAACTCTGGAGTAGAGGGAGATGACCAACCTGTTCTAGGTAAGCTTTGACCATCTTCTAGCTCGGATTCATGGAGGGATTCCTTGTGTAAGGTTGGTTTATGGTTCTTCTTCTTTAGGTTTCTCTTTCTAGCCGACTTTCCTCAACCTTTTCTTAGAGAAACACCTTTGGCCGACCTGTGGAGATCAAGACGCCATTAAAGGATTGAAATCTTAGAATCTTGGAGCTCTAGGGACGACCTTTGAGGTAGGTTTTATATCTCTAAACCTCTTGCTTTATTATGCATATCTTGTTCTTGCAAAACAGTAGTTAGTTCTTCTTCTTCCCCAACTTTCCTTGCAAACTTGCAAGCAATCCGTGAAGAAACCGACCCGATCAGAGGTTGAAGATGATGGGCGTGATTTTCTATGTAACTTTACCAAACGACATTGGACCTTTGATCTAAACGGTTTGCAAGACCGTTTGATTTCATGCGGTTTGCAAGACCGTTCAGAATCAAACGGTCTCCAAGACCGTTTGAAAAGTTTGACCAAGTGAAGACCATTTAGAGGTCTGCTGTAAACATATTGAATTAATCATTTACACAAAATCATAATCTAATTGCATACCAATCACAAGTTGAAGGCACTTCAATCCTCTAAACCCTAATCGAGTTCAATTGCTGAATTCATAAACCAATCTTGTTGAAGTTTGGGTTGAGTGGCCCAAACGGTTTCAAAACCATTTGGGATTCACTAAAACGGTCTCAAGACCATTTTGTGACCACCCAAGACCGTTTGGAGGTCTAGGGTTAAGATAATTTGATCAATTGAGTGTCCAATCACAATAGGTTGATGAATTGATTAAAAATGCTGATTTTAGACCTAATTAGGGTTCAACCCTTATCAAATTGACTTAGATTTTGATGAAACTTTGGGCAAACGGTCTCAAGACCGTTTGGAGGATTTCCAAATGATCTCAAGACTGTTTGGGCCAAGTTGGGACCCAATTGAGTGACAATTGATAGGTTCAACTTCAATTAGACCCATGTTGATCAATGTTGATGGTTAATCGATTACAAACCCTAATTCAATTAGGTCAAACCCAATTGGCTGTCAATTGAGGGTCAATTGAGTGTCCAATTTGTTAAGGATAACCCTAATTGGATCAATTGATAAGTGGTTTACATATATGAGGTCAATTGAAGAGTTCAACATTGAAAACCCTAATCGATTATATGTGTTGATGTACCTTTGAGGTCCATGCGATTTTGAACCTTTTGGACCAAACGGTCTCAAGACCGTTTGGGCTCAAACAGTTTCAATACCGTTTGAAGGTCATGCGGTTTCGAGATTATGTGGTTTTGAATCCATGCGGTTTGCTTATGCGGTTTGATCAAACGGTTTCAAGGTCAACCGTGTCCAAACGGTCAACACAATCAAACGGTTTCAAGACCGTTTAAGGTCAAACGGTCTTGAGGGTCATGCGGTTTTGATGGTCAAAGATATCAAACGGTCAACTCCTCCATGCGGTTTCAAAACCGTTTGGAGGTTGAAGTGTGAAACCGTTTGGTGACTTTTAGGGTTAAGTATACCTAATGTCTTGAAGGCTTAAGTGGTTCAACGGTTGTCTAATCCAAACCCTAATGATACCTAAAGACATTAAGGGGATAAGTGTTTAATAGATTAGGTGGACATTACCAATGTGCCCTTGAAGGGTTCAAGTAAATAACACCCCTTGAGTAAGCAAACCCTAATAACATGATAAGTGGTGGTTTAACTTATGTTAATCAATGATGACTTGACCTAATCTAATCTAGAGTGATGTAAACATTATTCATTAATAAGAGAAGAGAGAAGACTCCAATTATGATTAGAATTCAAGTAAAATACCTTCAATACATGTGAATACACATGATTAGGGTATGATCCATCAAAGTGAGATAATAGAAACCCTAATTGTGATAATTGATGAATCTTAACCTAATTTGAAGGCATCAATGATGATAATTTCATACATGGTGATGCTATGAGTTCAATTCACCATGGAGTGAATAGTAAACCCTAATTCTAGGGTAATAACATGTAATGTGAATAGTAAACCCTAATTTAGGGTGATATCATGAAGGGAATAATTATAGGTCATATTTTAAGTATGAAACCCTATGAATGAATTACAAAGTGAAGAACCTTTATACCTTGTAAGCTTAAGGGGCTTGATAACCCTGATTGAGGTGAATAAACCCCAAACCCTAGAAATCAATCGGGTATGTTGTTAACTACACGACCGTGCTATGGAGCACGGCCATGGTAGCTTTCCCTTGCACGACCGTGCAAGGAAGCACGGCTGTGGTGTTCTATAAAGAAATTGAAAGATTCTGGTATTGTGCTTATACTATTATATATGCATGTCCTCAATTATATTAGTCATGCAGGTTCATATCAAGAGGTAATCATAGCCAGATAAGGGTTATGATGTTATTTTCCTTGATACCATGTATGATATGTGAAGGATACATATACATTACTTCAATCAAGGTCATGTTGATAGATGACTTGATATTTATGTGTCACTTGATAGCAAGTGTTATGATGATCTAAGGGTTTGAACACCCAAGTTCTTGAATCATAGTGATAAGATGATTAAGAATTGATATTCATCTGATAATTGATGTTAGATAAACTTGATACATTTAGTATTCTTTTGTTATAGCAATGTTTAATACTTAAATGCTTGGAAATATGTTTGATGTTAAAAGATTAATGAAATGTACCTAACTAATTAAGTATAATCATACCATGTAGAGTCATGATCATAGATCTATCATTTTCAGAAGCTAAATGATGGTGAAACAAGTTTCCCTAAGGGAACTCCTGGATCACATACTTTTGAGTATGTGGGGGATATGGATGCGAATACCCTTACGTCCTAGTGTAGGAATTGATGTAGATGTATCTTAATCTATCAATCCTTCACTAATACTTTTATGCCGGGATGATGTATCACTAATAACCCGAGGAACCTTTAATGCCGCATCGATGAGAGATAAACATGAGATCTTTCCATGACAAAGAGAGTACAGAATGCCACTGTGACTCTAATAGCGAAGTACCAGAATACCCTGGTGAGCTATAGTAGCAGAGACACTAGATGTCCTGCATGTTGATCCTCACACTGACTGAGGAAGATGAGGTCATAAGAATCTGACTCTTTTGATGACCTATGTATGATACCGATGCGACTTAATAGTGATCGGTTGGAGTATGAGCGGTATACCTCATCTCTGCAGGGCATAATAATGTTTGTAAAACATAATTAGCCGCATAGTATATTCGCTAGGATTGAACTACGAGAAGCAATGATTGGTGTTACATTGTTTATTTTAAATATCCTGTTCAAGTGTGTAGCATACATATTCTTCATATTCTTTAATGAAGATGCTTTACTTTTTATTAAGCCTGCTGCTGAATATTCTAAGTTACTCTGTTTATGTTAATCTTTGATAGCTATAATGAAGCTTCTAGCGGAGAGTTATACCTCTCGCTGGGACAATTATTTAAGATTGTCTCACCCCGTAGATTTTAACTTTTTAGGTGGTCGTCGTGGACGAAGGAACCAGTCTGCGGGTGAGCAGTACCAGCAGCAACAACACCAGGGGCAGCAGTGAATCTCAGGTGGAGATACTGACTGCCAAGTACTGTAGTTAGTTAGTCTTATGTTGTCTCTGTACTCTCAGGTCCTTGGAGTTAGTAGATCTGAGATTTTGGTTTTCAATCTTGAGATTTTGTATTTGGTTGTATATAATCACCCGAGAAGTGATTTAACACATATGTAAACTGTTTATCTTGTTTCTTATAAATAAGTTTTACGGTTTCAAGATCTTCTTTCGAAAAGTTTTAGTTTTTAGTGATTTTTCGTATCCTTCTGCTAATCGAATGCTTCCGCTGAGTTTATCTCGTGTTTTGGAGATCGGAGCCCACAATTATATCCTCCTTATACGAAGTAGATCCTCAAAAGGGCCATTTTCTAAAAACTAGCCTACTGATTGAAATCATCTTGTGAAAGCTTATGAATCCTAACATCATGATCCCTCTACAAAAATGGCAAGTGTTTGTCGAACTAATAGGGATCAAACACGTTGTGCTTCCTAACTGATAATTGGAACAATAACATGGAATCTCCACCGGATCCTCATCAATTCATTATTTGAGCAGAGTACGATAAAGAGAACCACCCGATGCACTGAATTGTAAATCAAGTCACATTCTGATCTGAACTTTCTTCTACACTTCTTCTATCATCTTTGTACCCCTCCATCTATCAAAAGGAAATAAAAAATATATGGCACACCACCTCCCTCTATACCTGCTTCTTCCATACCCTTCACTAATAAATAGGGGCGTACCACCAAAAAAAGATGCCAATGTGCACACAAAAATAAAATGCAATCTCAAGTCAAATAGAGGAGAGATTCACAAAAAAAATACAATCATAAAATAAAAATCTCTAGTCTAATAAAGGAGAGATTTATTTCTTCCTTCCATACCACCATTCACTCCCTTTTCTACCTAAAGGCATAATGAATGCCTCCACTATCCTGAAATACATCAGTGTCAGATCAGATACACACTTGTTGTTCTTCGGGTATCTCTGGACTCTTACGAAACTCTTAGAAATGCTTGTTGTTGGAAAAAGTGAGGAAGAAGTGATGTTGGAAAACAAACTCAGGAACGAAGATATGGTAAGATGTGTTCGGTGATCTCATGAAGTTGAGATACTTAGTCATACTGAGCAGAAAGGAAACAATCATGATGTGAAGAGGAAGCAATCACATGATCTGAAAGTATTCATTTGGCCACTTTTTTAGATTTTGTGTTACTCGAGGATGAGCAATGTTTAAATTAGGGGTATTCTGATGAATCCAAATTCATCATGATTTTTAGTCGCCATCTTGGGCCAAATTCAACTAAATACATTCGATTTCATCTCCTTAAATCTTACAATGTACAATTTTGCTTGGTTGATCATATTATCAAGTTATTAACTAGTTTATATGTATTTCATGCAGATCATGCAGGTCATGGTGAGGTTGAACCTTCAGCTGGGTCCCACCTTCACTCAACCCTAAATCCACCTCCATCTTTATCAACATCATACTTCTACCTTCACCATCAATACCACTCCATTTAGCCCTTATCCACCTTCAATATTATCATCACCATTGCTTTCTTCATTCCACCTTTATCTCCATCAACCATCATCCGAATCAAACCCTAATAAGTAGGGCCCACCTTTCTCAACCCAAGATCTACCTTCACTCAAGATCCTCTCATCCAAGGTCTTGACCAAACGGTCTTGATCCATTCGGTTTCACCTCATTTGGTCTTGGGTTTTCTCCTCACCACACGGTCATGGATTGACGAACCCCATCCATCCAACCACACGATCTGCCCTTGCGGTTTACCCTCTTCGTTGCCTTAACGGTTTTGAGCCTTTCTCCCCTCTATACGGTCTCAAGACTGTGTGAGGCCACACGGTCTTAAGACTGTGTGAAGCCTCACGGTCTCAAGACCGTATGGGCAACCATCTACCGGAGACCGCAAGGAGCTTCAGCGACTGTATCCCTGTCACCGCCAACGCCTCCTGCCCTAGCGACGCCATCCTCTTCATTCTTCTATGTCAACTTGTAACCCTAAACACCCCGTCGACTTGCTTCCACACCTTCATCATTCTCCAACCAGCATCTACGACACCTACAATATCCTCCATCGCCCTCACCTAACGTCCGCGATGCTGCTTCCGCCTAGCCCTAAAACTCCATCTACGACTTGCAGCACCACCTGTACTATCTCCTTAATGCACCTGCTCCTCGATGACGTCGTCCTCCGCCGGATCGTGAGCATACGCCGCCTCCCCTTCTTCATTCCCGCCACATACCACCACCTATAAAACCTAACCCTTGACGTCCTGCACTGCCCCCACCTCTCCCACGGTCCTAGTCTCTGCCCTCCACATGATTTCGAGACCGTGTAGCGGCAAATGATCTTCGAGACCGTATAGCCTTCACTCACCAGCAAGGACACTGAGACCGTTTGGACAAGGCCGTGAAGATCCCAGGACCGGTTGGAGTCGAGATCGTTTGGAGGCTGAAGACCGCTTGGACGAGAGGCATGAGACCGTTTGATCAATGATAGGCCGCAGACCATGAAGAACCAGAGGCAACCAAGACCGTTTGGATGAGAGTTCCCAGAACTCTAGGACCATTTAGAGTCGTAGACCTTGAAGACCAGGAAGGAACCGCGAGACTGATGAGAGACTGAAGATCGTTTAGACGCTGAAGCGAAGACCGTTTGGAGCAACATCTGCAAACCGCAAGCAACCGAGATCATTTGGAGGTGAGGAACGATAGGGCAGTAGACCGTGAAGCCCAAAATGCCCAAACTGATAGGCCATAGATCGTGAAGTGAAGATC
This sequence comes from Alisma plantago-aquatica, assembly GCA_963693085.1. Taxonomy (NCBI): domain Eukaryota; kingdom Viridiplantae; phylum Streptophyta; class Magnoliopsida; order Alismatales; family Alismataceae; genus Alisma; species Alisma plantago-aquatica. The sequence goes on along the minus strand of OY856413.1, from coordinate 477,876,422 downwards.
GATTAAAGATTAAAACTGTTTGGATGTTAATCGGTCTCCAAGACCATTCGGATGACAGCGAGACCGTGAAGGCTGCTGAGACTCAAGACCGTTAGGGCAGCAAGTGAAGAAACCAATACTATTTGGATGAGAATTTTATCAAGTCCAAACCGTTAAGAACTAGAACCGGTCCTACAAAACCGTTTAAAATTTGGATTCACACCAAAAATATGAGGACCAGGGACCAATGCCTATAAATAGGACCAACAGGGTCCTCATTTGAGGCATCATATCTGGGATGCCGCCAGGCTTCCCAAATGCAAGATTCGATCTAAATCCATCCACATACATCCACACTACTATCACTTCGCCTGCTGCACCCCTTACTGTGAGCAAGGAGGTCAAGACGAGAAAGAAAGTGGAGAAGAAGATCTTCCCGGTCTGCCTTGGTGGTTCTTCCTCCTCATCCAGATCTGCTTTGACACGACGTAGAAGACCGTATCATCTTCACCGAGCTGTGACTACCTCCTGCATCATGCTCATGGCAAATTCTTCCCTCTCTCTTAGTCTTCTTGTTTCTCACATCATGAGCGAGTAGTTTCTTTTTGCTGGGGTGCGGGAACTAGCCCCGGTGCCCATACAAGCATGTTCTCTTGTTAAACATTCCATGGCAATATATATAAATTTTCATTTCATTATTAATCGTTAATGTTTGTAGATTGATTACCTACTTGCTTTATCTTATTCTTTCCTATGTTGTGAGAACTTATATATGTAGGGAAGAATGTCGATTAATGAGGTTGACTCCCAAACTAGAAATAGAATGGGATTCCTTGAGGTCATAAGTGTATGATCCGTGAGGGGACGAGCCATCTAGTCTATGGTGACACTTCTGTGGCCTAAACATCCCTCAGGGAGGGTCACAACTTCAGTTGGATATCTGTATCTTCGTTGTTAATCATCAATGTTTGCTTGTAGATTAATCGCCTGCTTGCTTGTCGATTAGCACAATTGACTCCTTGACGAGAACTTCTGATAGGATTCTTTGAGGTCGTAAGTGTATGATCTATGAGGGGACAAGCCATCTAGCCCACGGTGACACTTTTGTGTACCTAAACATCCCTCAGGGAGGGCTACAACTTCAGTTGGATTTTTGTATCTTCTGAGCCGTAAGTGAGTGATCTGGATGATGACGAGGCATCTGATACCTAAGGTGATACTTACGCAAGCCTAACGCCCGTATGGGGGGTTTTGCAGCAGCTCCATTTGGATGGTTATATCTTACCTGGATGTTTGATGTCTGGATGTGTTTGTATGTGTAGTAGTGGTGAAACCCGGGACCATCCTAGTGATTCCATATCATTAATCTAGATTCAAATTTAATTCTGCTCTTTACTTTCTTACAATGAGTTTAATTAAACTCAACGCAACCTTTATTCTAAATATTATCCTTATCTGAGCTACACTAGACTAGCAATGATTCTTAAAACGTTGTCCTTTGGTATTCGATCCTCAACTATACTGCGATAAGACCCGTCCGCTTACGGGTGGTATTATTACACAAG